>CM062567.1:45875551-48275551 GCA_031468815.1 Morus bassanus | reverse complement strand
ACGTTGTTTCTGTCATTTCCCCAGTATATTTTAAATAAAGAAAAAGTCTAGCTCAGAACACTGTTGCAAGAGACAGGATTGATTTTACAAGCTTATTGGTCTATGTTCAGTCACATTCTTGTGTTAATGAAAGCCCTGTTAATACGTAAAAATTAAGGGTGATTTCTTAGTGATCAAAAGCTCTCTGTATGTAAGAATTTAGAAGAAATTGCTGAAAAAAAATCATGTTGCTACCCAAAAATTTTATGTAATCTCAAGCTATTTTAAGGCGCAAATAACAAAACTTTCCTTCATCATTATTATATATGGGCTTGCCTAGAAGGAACAGTTTTCTTTCCTGAAGTAACAATGCCATATCTTCCACATCTGTTAGAGCTAAAGAAATTCCTCTATGAAACATTCAGAATTCAGACTTTCTTGGTGCAAGATGGCTCATCTGTCATTTCTGCTTTTGTGCCTGACAAGTCTAACACACTCATGCAGAAATAGAAAAATACGGGAAGCTGTCCACAATTAGTGAGAAAGAAAATTCTTTTTTTTTTTTTTTTTTTAAATGAGGGACCTGGGGGAGATGTGGGTTAACTGATTAAAGCTATTCACACCCTGTACATTTTCCTGCCTCCACTGGCTGTCATACTTCAAAAATCTCTTTGAAGAGACTATGTGTTTTGCTGTTTCTAGAGGACGTGTCATCAGACACCACCACTCCTAAAATACACTGCTCTGCAAGGCAACGTTTTTAAATAGACCAACTGGTATCACTGAGAAAAAATAGGCAAGTTCTCAGAAGGCTCCATTCAGGTTCTTCAGATACTGTAGATATACCTAGCAGGGACAGTAGATATTCAAACAGAAGCAGAAAGGTTTAACTGTATTCTTTTCAAGCACCCATTGCCTAACACTTTATGTGAGATTTCTTTAACAAGGAAGGTGAATTTATTTTTACTTTGGATGTGACAAAATATTAACAATATTAACTATTAATATGACAAAGTAAAAACTGATACTTGTTTCCTCTGCTCTGATCTGGGGCTGCTAATTCTGTGGGAAGGCACGTAAAGGACTGGAGTTATTTTAAAGAACACTAAATTGGTTAACTCTGTTCCTGCTGAACGTCATAGAGGGAGAATGAAACAATGTGCTGTGCCATGTGCCATCGCTACTGAGACTGAAACTCTAGAGAGCAGGAGATGGAGCTTTCTTGTCAGCTAACCCAGACCTGCAGAAATCCTTTGTTGCAGGTGGTGGTAAGTGTGAAAACTATAGCTGCTTTCAAAGTCAAGGTAACTGATTCTTTAATATGCCTACAGCCTGTGTTAAAACAACAGTTGAAGGTGGAAGAGGAGGAGATAATGATAAAGACAATAAACGAACCTCCCTCACTGTATTGGAAGACAAAGGAAAATATATGAGGTGTAGATCATATGCCTTTATCTTACCAATAAATTCGATGAAATATATATGGGATCATGATAAGCATAAACAAGTAAAACACCTGAAAAGTCAGTGTGTTAAGAAATGCTGCTGGATCTTTGACATTATTTAGGGAATGTAAGTTTTCATGAACAGTCCTTCAGTGCTTTAAAGTAGGTTCATGGTTTGAGTGCTGTTACTGTATTTAAAAGCTTAGTAATCCAAAGGACAAAATTTGGCCCTCTATCCCCAAACTGCAATATGAAGAATCTTCTCCAAGCTGTAATCCTTACCCCCTACCACAGCTTTTAAGTGTAGGGTTAAATCTGCTTTGTATTTAAACACAGTGTAGGATTGGACTTGCAGCTTGAGATGCTACTTCTTCATCAGCAGTGGAGGAGCATCAGAATCAGTTGAAGATACACTGATAAGCATGTTAGGAGAAGACTCCAGTGTAGAATTAGCAGGAGGAGAAGGAGGTAGATGTAGGACAACTTCAACCTTTCCACCTTGCCTCCCCTCCTTCCCCCTACCTGAAATGTCCCCTAGTGGGATACTTATTCCAGCCTCTGCTGTTGAAGTCATGACTCTGTGGCTTTTGCAGTTTTGATGTCCATGACAACTTCCGTGCCTTTTCCATGTCTTCTTTCCTCAGCCCCCAGTCAGATCAGGGCTGTATCTGTCCCTAGATAGATTTCAATGTTTCTCTGGTTTACAGTGTACCTGTTTGCTTGCACACTGTGATTAACCGGTAAAGAAAAGTGAGGATATCATTCATTCAGCTGCAATAAACTAACATCCAGAACAAAAAAATTCCAACTCCAAGTCACTTGCTTAGTATCTAAATAGATAGGTATCAGCTGCCTCTATTTGGCTAATGCTTAACATAGGCTCCTTTGGTCCTTTATGTTAGGAAAACAAAGGCATGTCATGTCACTGTGCCTGTGTCACAGGGACACGTTACCCCCACCTCAAAAAGAATTCTGCCACAATCAGATACACACTTCCTGTTAATGATTTCAGTGCTGGCAAGCAATTCTTTCAGCCCATTTTAAAACTGAGTTAGAAGCATGTTCAGCTGTCCTGAGGAGCTGGGTCAATGCTTGTCAGGAGTATGAACACAATGGAGCATCTGTGCCCTGCAAACAGAATAATCTGCAATGGTAACAGGGGCCCTAAAAAGCTGTGCATGATGTTCTTGCTGCTGCTGGCAGGAGACATTGTCTTCTGCCCCATATTCTCTGATCATTCCTTAAATGGCAGCAGAAGGCAGGAGACAGCGGTTGGTGTTGTGACTTGTAAGGAGTGGGGCTGTGGTTATTCTTAGGCCATTCAGCATTCTATGCAATTGCCTTCTGTTTCAGTTCAAAGCTGCACTCTTGATGTCAATCTGAGATAAAGTACTTTTTTGCACAGTGGCCAGCCTCTTCTCCTCCATTACACTGATGCAAATATAGAGTAACTGCCCAGAAGTTGATGAACTTATTCCAAATATATTTTCCTTGAGGTTTACACAGCTGTTCTTCCACTGATGCTCTTCTCAGCACCTTCTGATCTTCTGCATTTTGTGGCTGTGTTTGGGATATGTGCATCTGCTGCTCCAGATCCTCATCTGGTATGAGTTGGATTAGCTCTTTATCTTTTATAGAGCTGCATTGGCTTACAGGGGCTTCAAAATACAGGAAAAGGAGGATGTTAAAATCAATTTCCTCCACCTGTTCTGATGAAAAAGCATTAAAAACCTGGATCCCAGTGTTGATGCAAAAAAGAGATCAAATTCCAGATCCAACCTTCTTCTGGAGTTTTGCTGGACTGTAAATCTCCCTCCTCTCAAATGTGAGCACTTTCTCTCCACTTCCATGTGATTCACCTTTGTTGTCATAAAATACATGACTCAAGAGAAGACTGACATGGAGGAGTTGCAGATTAAGATGCAGCTTGGTAGTTGTGTCTTGACAGATCAATAGTATAATATCAGAACAAAGGGATTTAGCTGGCATATTCCACATGGTGATGGTGCTTATTTTGGTCTTAGGCCATCAGTGAGTCACAAACTTTAATTTTGTGCAGTGTAAAAGCCCTTTATTCCTGTTTTCCAAGTTCTGTGAATGAATTCAAGCAACCTGGCTTCGGTGTGATGGATGGCTGTATCACATCACCAGACTGCCACTGCAGGAAAGAGGTAAGGTTTGTAGCAACTTGCTAGGAGACAAAGATCTTTAGACCACTAACACTATCTAGTCAGTTAGGCTTACTAATGAGTTGTATGGGACTGCAGGATCATGTTGTTTTGACAGTGGGAGGTGAAATATTTCTCATACTGGAGGAAAAGAACATTTTTTTCCAGCCAGCCATCATCACAGCTCTCTAGCTCCGGCATAAACCAGAAGTGTTTCATCCAGGTGCTGACATAAGTCCAAACAACCGCCCTGTGTGTAATCAAGCATCAAGCTATTGTCCTTGTGCACCTTAGAATACCTGAGAGGTTTGGGTTGCTGCTTTCTTTAAATTTTAATGATTATATTTAACTTTGAGGTAGGCTACAATAACTATGATTAAAGCAATTGTTCTGCTCAGCTCGAATGATTTCTGATCATGCCCTAGCACAATGCTGCAAGATTTGAAATGCAAATATGTGGGAGGGAAGAAATGTTCTTTCAATAACTTTTTTATTTCTATTGGAATAAAACAAAAGTCCTTTATAAAAACAAAGCTGAGGTCAAATATAAGCCAGCAATTTCTCATAGATATTGGATCTTGCTGGTAATGAGCATCATCTACCTGTGTGGGTAGTTTAGGTTTTGGTACTTAAATCTTGAATTAGGAGGAAGAATTAGTAAATTAGCTGTTTGCTTCAGAACTATTATCCTCCCCTTCCCCCTTTCCATTCTGTTCTCGTGCTGTTACCATTCTTCAGTCTCGTTGGATTCTTGGATTTTTTGGTTACTTTTTCTCTTATTCATTTTAACCAGTGAAGAATTTTGTGCTAGTGTGTACGCATGCTTTCACGGCACATTTCAAATCTTTTTTGATCAAGTGTTTTCTTGAGAGGCTGGTGCTCGATTTAAATATTGCCACAAACATTTTCTGAATGAAACTATCAGAACTGCTACAATGGAAGTCTGTGTTTTTATGTCACTGCATTGTGTCTATTAATACTAACTAGGCTGCATGGTGGTATCACTTCAAAGCTCTTCTTGGCATTTCCAATGTGACTTTTATCTGTGAAATTTTCATTGACTGTCAATATGGTTGTTAGAAGCAAATTGTTTATTTTTGCTTTAGGTCATATATACAGTTCCTCTCACTTTAAATCAAACTAAAATAAATATTGCATATCAGGGTGATAGAAATTGAGATGTTTTGGAGACTTCCACTTAATTTATAAGTGTCACTGAGCTTGTTCTGTCAGGTATTTTGATCCGCCTCTACAAAGTACCTCAAAAAGATGTCCCGTTTTCTTGCCTACTATAATCCTGTGCTGTCCATGTTTGCCTTCACAGACACATCCATATAAAGCACAAAAGCTGTAAAAGTGCCTTTTGCAGAAATATGGGACAAACTATCCAGAGGGCAATAGCTAAAATGATGAAGAAACAAACCGGTACTGGCAGTTAACTTATTTTGTTTTGGGATCTGTTACTTACTGAGTTGATGGGAGGGAGAATAAGTTGTTTGTGGTAGTGGCAACAGCTTCAAGGACCCATTTTCATAGAAAAAGAAGTGCCAGTAGAAGGAAGATATGCTTAAAGTCATGCAGGGAATTGGCCAAGGCCTTTCTGAGCCACTGCCACTGCTGAGACAGATTAATACTACCTTCAAACACTGGTCATTCTTGGAAATAACAAAGCAACCCCTTAATTAGGAGCTTAGTTTATGATTATAATGTGGGTTTAGTTTTACAAAGTGTGGGTTTATAGGTTTGATTTATAACATGTTGGGCTTTCCAAGAAATTCGGGAAGGCACTACACTAAGTACAGGTAAGCCAGCCAAAGGATGTTGGGTAACTGTAGTACAATCTAGGCTATTCTACCTGCATAACTGACTTGGACTTCAGTAGAGGCTACATGCTTAGGCATGAGCACAAAATAGATAACCAAGATTAATGCTTCAGGTAATGGAGAAAAACACTACCCAAAGGAATCCTGAGTTTAATAGATACATGATTAGGTTCATGTTCTGATTGACATCAGTAGATGCAAGGTAGTGGCCCACAGAATAAGGTTTCTTTTGATTTACATTTCACCAAGCATGACAGAATTGGTCAATGTTCATCGTGTGACTCTTCACATGTTTTCCACACACACTGAATAGTGAATAATTTATAATGTACTTTCAGTTAAACTGTGAATCTCTCCTGTTTGGTCAGCTCTAGATCAGAGTATTGGCTAAACTTAATTTAAAGCTAACAATGAGAAAAATAAAATAGCGTGAAAGGAAAGTTTAGTTTAGGTTTAATAAAATCTATTATTTTTAAGTAATCTTTATTAAAAAGACTTTATCTTTAGATAAGAAAAATAAGATTTTATCTAAAAGATAAAATAAAAATAAAATGAAATCTATTTATTTAATAAAATAAAAAAAATTATTTTAGTACAAACCAAATAAAAAATGTATGCCTAAACCTACACAAGAACTAAGAAATAGTATAATTGGAAAAATATTTGCCTATATCTACAGGCACCTCAGAGAAATGTTTTGCAAAGGCATATTGCCATCTAGTGTTAAACTCTCTTCTATTCATTGTACTTTGCGCTAATGTAGTTGTAGTAGATTCCTGACAGACACTTTTGTGAGAATCATTGGCAATCCAGAACATCACTGCAACCAGACATCAAGAACACGACTGCATTTCCAAATTTAAATAAATATTAAGTTCAGTGATTTTCACTCCTATATTCAGGGTTGCTGGCAATATAAACAATCTCCAGAAGGAAAGTTTGTTAAAGTCGGTGTCCAGTTCTTTCAGCATTGTGAGAAGTGGTGAAAAAACAATGTAGTGTTTTTATATACTTGTAGTATTAACTCTTAAATAATTTTTCTGTTTGTATGTTTTCATTTGTGTTGTCATAGGAATTCAACATCTTTCACATGAAGTCAGCTTCTTTGTAGAGACAGAGGCATCTGTATTAATTTTACAAAATGAGAGAATTTGAGTGGCCGCAAAGGTCAAGCTGGGGTAATGTAGCTTCTTCTCTTCCTCTTTTCACAGTCTGTTGGGTTTTTTTCAACTTTTCCATGTACCTCAGTTCTGAGTTTTACTTAATGTGAAACAGAGAATTTCTGTATAGTTTATTCTTGATGGTATTCAAAGATGACACAGCATTCCCATCTCTCTTTTCATGTTTTCTCTTAACTTTGGACTCACCTGATTCATAGCAATGACTTCCAGATAGTGAACTGACATTAGAATTTTATCAGCTGGCTGGAGACACTTTCTCTTAGAAAGGACTTTTGCCTCTGTGACATCCTGCTTTATAGTTCTATAAAACTTTGCCACACTTTAGTGATTGAAGCTGTAATTTTCTGTCTGTATGACCTAGGTTTAAAAAAAAAAAAGTAGTTTTACCTAGAAACAGTATAACAAAAGCCCCAGTACATCCAGCAACGCTACTTTCTCTGCTAAGACATTTTTTTCAAATGATGGGAGGCAACAGTTTTCAACTGTTCAGACCACATATTTGCACAGAACATTTGTTGAAAGTTGTTGGGTGGGGGAAGGAAAAGGGAGATGTTTACTGTATATTTCATCAGTTAACCTTGGAGAGGTAAAAGTAAATATGGAGTTTTATCTATTTTCTAACTTTGTATGTATCACAACTATTGGACTGCTAATATATCTTGTTTCTTTTCATCCTGAGAATGAGCAATTGAAGAAGCATAAGAAGCTTTCTTAACTATACGAACATATTTAAGAATAGCAAGTATAGCTTCTGCACTTCCACCCAGACAGAATTGTCTGAGTCAAGTTAGCAGCATCTTTTGTGCTTGCCATCTGTTACTAAACCAGTTTAAGGAGCCTGTTTGGTTTCAGATAAAACTTTGTTGTTGGAAAATCATGGCTGCAATGGAGTTTTTTTTCTTATACACTAACGTATTCTGTTTGCTTGTCTTTATCTTTTGATACATAGCTCTGTTTATTACCTCTTTTCAAACAACTAACATTTGTTGATTGCTAGGTTGGTAATTTCTGACAGATTTCATAGCCCTAGTATCTAAATCTACACCCTGCTGTTTAAATTTTAGTTTCCTGGAAACAACATTTTGTGACATATTGGAAGGCTTAGTATGGCTTGATCTGTCTCTAAACTGTTAATAATATTCTATTGGAAATCTATATTTTACTGAAGTCACTGTATTACAGACACCAAGTTTTGATAATGACATAGGCAGTCTTGTATATTTTGGGAAAATCGCAAGTAAATGCAGTTTTGGAAAAGATATGAATGATTTCCCTTTAAGAAAACAGGAAAGGGAGAGATCCCATTGGCAGATGTCATTATGCATTTCTGAGGAAGTTACCATCCATCTCCAAAGCCATGAGACACACAATGTTCTGGGACTGACCTGTGTTTTATAATGGCTCCAAATTTATTCTGTAAGTAAGTGACACTACTATGGAGTTACATCAGTGGAACATTGCATAAGGATGATACAAGTATTGCAACGCAATATCAATGAATTTTGACTTGGCTGTTTTGTCCATTGCATAACTGAATTTCCCTTCCCTTTTCTTTAAGCTGTGGGTTTCTTTGTTTTCTCCTGTGTAACCTGTGGGCTAGCGGTCAATCTTTCTAGTGAACAGGAATCTCTGAATTGAGGCACATATGTGCTGGAGGATTGTATTGCCATGAGGTGTTACACACAGAATAGTTAGAGAGCACAATATTCTCTTTGAATAGTAAATCAAAATGCTCCCCAGGGGTGACTTGAAAAGAAACTAAAATGTCAGCCCATCCATATTACACACATTTACACAGAACATACCTTCTCTGGTATCAACTAATCTCCTGGTGACATACAATAGAAGGAACGGTGTGACACTTATTTTATGGTGTTCCCCATTTGCTCAGTAGTTTTAAGTATGACTCCCCAAAATGTTAAGTAAAGTCTCCTGGTTTATGTATTGTGTATACAATGCAAGCCTGCTCATGTAGTCTGGTTGCACGTTCATTATTGAACATTCATTAAAACAAAACCACCATGAACTGGTGAACTCAGATCCTGCAGTCTCTTATGACATCTTAAACAAGGTTAAGACCACCCCTGATGTAAGACCTCTTTCTTTATGCATAGAAGCATAAAAATCACCTACCAGAAAGGATTTATAAGTGTATCACTAAAAATGTTTATTTTTCCCCTGCTTAAATACATAACAGAACAGAGAGAAGCAAAAGAATTGAAGAAAATACAAGATGTATCAGGCACTGCTTATAAACATTGACATCTCTTACCTTTGAATAAGCAAAACAAAAAGCATCTTCCTGGTACAGAATATCCTGGTGCTTCTGCCTGTTCATCAGACTTTGTAATTCCTAACCAATCAGCTCTAACAAGACTCACACATTATGTCTTGATGTACAGAAGAATGTGGGAGACCTGTGGCTTCCCATGGCTATGATCAGAACAAGAAAATTCTACTGAATTTGTACTTCTTGAAACAAAAAGACTGTACAAGGGAAATCTCTTGGAAGAACATAGAGTCTGGCTTGCAGCTCTGACTAGGCAATGGTTTATTTTACTGTTATCAACTTCCTCTCAAAAATCAAAGGCAGCATTATAAACTCTTCATGCAAATACATTTTCCACCTCTGTTTTTCAAGAAGGAGGAATCCTCTTTACTATATTCTATTGTATTTAATAATTAAAAAAAATGAAAACCAAAATGAAATTCTATATATGGGATACAGTGAAAAGATCATTCTAACTTTTTCAGAGCTCCTGAAATTTGAATGTTCATGTTCGCTGCCATTTAAGGGCTGAAAGATGTGGGGCTGTTTAGACTAAACACATCACAATAGTCTTCACCTGTTTAAAGTCTGCTGCTAAGAGGAAAGTAATAATCATCTCCATGCTGGGCAAGAAAAAAACCATAGACTGGAATTGCAGAGAGGCAGACTGAGCTTAGACATTAGCACAAACTTAAAATAAGGAGAGAGAAGCACTGCTTATGGAGACTGAAATTTCCATCACTGAAGATGTTTAAAAGTGAGTTACATGAATCCCTGTTATAGGAATATAGTTATATACCTGCTGTGTGGAATTGGGAATAGACTAGATGACCTCTTGGTGTCTCTTTCACTCCCATTTTTCACCAATTTTATGATTCCACAAAACAAATGTCTTGAGATATACTATTTACTAATAATTTGTTTGAGGGACCTGATATTCTTTTGGGATTGAAAATTCTAGCAATTAAAAACTTGGTATTGGGTCTGGATAGCAGAAAATATTATCCTGACCTTAGAGACAACTTTAAAGCACCATCTCCTGGATGCTTTTACTTTCCATGCATTGCACAGTAATGGCTTCTAATTAATAAAGTTGAGTTTTAAAAATTGAGTTCATTTTCGCCTGTTTCGTATTTACCTACATTCTGCCATGGTATTGTTGAATAATTGAAGCTAATGAGTTGGTTGAAGGCAGTGAGGCCAAAATCAAATTAGCAAGACCAGTTACTAGCACTTCCCCCTGACACACACAGGTAAGAGATTACATTCCCTGCCAACATGTTTTCTGAGTTGTATTAATGAAGCACATCCTGGATGTTTCTGTAGAAATTAACTTTGTCCTCAAATCCCTTGTCAATTCCCCTTATTGGGACTGTGCGAAACACTCCAAATCCTTTCCATAACCAAGGCTTCTGCAGTCAAAGTGTAAAAGATTGTAGCATGACAGGAAAATGTCTAGATAGTTGAAGATCAGCTGTCACATGGAATTGATGGGCATTAACTCCCCACTGTGCACAAAAGCATGATTATCTCGGTTGCCTACTAGCTGCTGATTTTGGTAGTCAGGCTTATAGAGGAACAGATACTTAGCCCCCTCAGTCAGAAAATGGCAAGAGACTAAATGAACTGTCTGTGGACTGATCTGTAGTATTCTGGAGAAATTATTTTTGTGGGTGAAACCCTGAACCCCAGTTGAAAGACACCTGGCTTCCGTTTAAGACCGCACTTGATTTCCTGCGTGACTTCCTACATGAACTTTAGGTTATATCTAAAAATCACAGTGCACTGCAGAGATAATGAATGAGCACCGATCTAGCTATTCCATACACCAGAAACAGTACAGCTATAAGACCACTGTGCTGTTATAAACTGACCCCAGCAGTGTCAGTTGTAGCACACTGTGACTGCAGTGCAGAGCCTGCTCTGGTAACACGGAGCTAAGTATAGCTGCCTGAGAAGTCGAATGAATGAGCTGAGCTGGGGTTCTGTGATACTGTGACAAAATCCCTCCAGGGCCCATCCTCCCTGGCTTGTTACTGCTGAAGTTTCAGTGTGGGTATACCTTTTTCTGTCTGTGAAGGTCTGATACTACTGGTGAGAGAATTAATTTAGTAGAAGAGCAGTAGGAAATGTGCCTACCCCATTTTCTAGTTCTGTGCCCTGATCATTATTCCTTGCATTTTAATCCAATATTAAACTTTCCTATAAATATTGCCTTTTTTTTTTTTTTTTTTAATCTCAAAATGGAGACTTTTCTGAACAGGATTTCTAGAGTACTGTCCAGGAAGCATTCTCTCCTTTAGACGTCTGAGGCATAAGTTGATCACCAGATCAGACCATAAAGAATATGGTATACTACTGCATGATAAGAGGCTCTTGATTTTTATATCACCTTTTTTTTCATTTTAGACCATTTTAATTTTCATGGCTGACTACTACCAGGCAATGCTGAATTTTATGTTGTCTGATACTGCTCTTCGCAGCCATGATCTTTTTGCTGGGAGACTGATTTCTGCTTCTGCTCATGTGGGTAACACTTGTATTAGCACTGCATGTAAAATATCACTGTTACAACAGCCATTGAATTGGTGTGAATGAATCATCATATTTAAAGTCCCACGATATTTACTCAGCAAATTAAAACTTGAGTTAGTGTAAAGATCTTAAGCTAAAAACAACCTTATTAAGAAAGGTAGGATGCTTCAACTGTATTTAAAAAAAAAAAAAAAAATGAACAGGAAACCAGCACAAAAGAAGCCTCATCTCAATAAAAGCTGACCTAACTTTCTTCCCAGTTCAGGAGTCATGTGTGAATTCACAGATGTCTGGATACATGGTCCTGAATGTGTTCTTTGTCTCTACTGCCTTTATGCATAAACATTTCTCCACCTCCCCTAGTGACACATATTTCAAGGACAGACACTAGTGTGCAGGTAATGGAGTTCATATCTGCAATGCCTTTTACCACTTACATACAGATAAACAAAATCTGCTGCCTATACATCCTTATCCTTGCCATCTCAGAAAAGGGGAAAACCCTTCAGATTTCAAGCGCACAGACTTCAGGTTGAGAAGCAGTTCAACCTTTGTCTTCTTTCTAATAGTACTGCCTGGAAAGTAATACTTAGAGGTTTGTGTTCCATAAGAGTGGAGATGGCCAGACTTTCAGGCCTATGAGCCACAGACTGAGATTTTCCTTTAGCAAAGAGCCGCAAGATGCATATCTCAGAGAATTGAGAGCTCTAGGAGTGTTTCAGAGGGAAGGGACAACAGCTCCTCACGTAGGATCACACACTTTGCTGTGGGAAGAAGTAGACCTAACATGCAGCTGGAAGGCATGCTTTCTCAGCACTCTTTGTGCCAGAAGATTATGCTGATTTGTTTCTTCACATAGTCAGGGATTTGGAGAAACTTTCACCCTTTGTGTCCATTGCTGCTGATTAAAGGATGAAGTTTTGGCCTGGGACCCTTTTTTGCTAATAAATATATTGATTTCTGAGAAGAAAAAGGAAGCTCTCTGATCCTGAGGACCAAAAAAATTTCCTTCATGTGACCACAGTCCTGCTGCATGAAGAAATGTCAGTCATATCAACACTGTGAAAGTACCTTGGAAACTGTGACATATCCAGCTGTGAAGCTGTGGGGGAAACTGTGATGTTTCCTGCTCAAGGGAGAACAGCAGTTAAAGAAATGGCTGTTATAATAGCCAAGGATTTAAGCAAAGGAAAGGTCCTTTTAAACACTTGGTCTTCGTAACACTCTGGCCAGATGAATGGCTAAGAGTGTATATTGGATAGACTGGCTCAATAAAATGGAAATCATAACAGCTGTTTAACAAAGTACCAGGTTCCTGTAACTCCATTTTCATAGGAAGAACTCCAGATAATGGTAAAAAATCAGAGCCCTTGAAGTATGGATATCTATATACTATCCATTTATCTGTGCAGACAGCTATAAAATAGGGTTGGGGGGCCAAACTGAGCATGTGAGATTTGTATGCTATAAAATTGCTGTATAGAGGTAGCTCATAGAGATCTCTCTGCATAGAGATCCGAGGGCTGGAGCACCTCTCCTCTGAGGACAGGCTGACAGAGTTGGGGTTGTTCAGCCTGGAGAAGAGAAGGCTGCGGAGAGACCTCATTGTGGCTTTTCAGTACTTAAAGGGGGACTATAGGAAGAGTGGGGGCAATCTCTTTAGCAAGGCCTGTTGCGACAGGACAAGGGGTAATGGTTTTAAACTAAAGGAGGATAGATTCAGACTGGATATAAGGAAGAAATTTTTTACAATGGTGGTGGTGAAACACTGGAACAGGTTGCCCAGGGAGGTAGTGGAGGCCCCATCCCTAGAAACATTCAAGGTCAGTTGGACGGGGCTCTGAGCAACCTGGTCTAGTTGAAGATGTCCCTGCTCGCTGCAGGGGGGTTGGACTAGATGACCTCTAAAGGCCCCTTCCAACCCAAACCATTCTATGATTAGTCAAGGTATCATTAACAAAAGCTAGGTGAGAATGAAACTCATAAATCAACTGCTCCCTCTTACAGTTTGTCTGATCTCTGCTTCTAATTTTTTCTCTCATTTTAAAGTAATGTTAGATGCATCTGGCAAAACTAGTCTGACAGTGTCTTCTATTTACAGCTGCTAGTAAAGATGTTTCTTTTCTGAGGCATATCTGTACTGGTTTTGGCTGGTATGTTGTCTGTGACAGCAATCTTGCCTGGAAAAACTGAGGACCTTTTTTTGAAAAATAATTCAGGATGCAATGGAGGAAGAAAATATTTGCTGTAGGCAAATGGTGCATTCATTGTACTGTGCCTCTGTCTTAGTGTTTGTTTCTAATCACATCTGTGACTCAGCTGTAATGTCTATATACACATGCTTGTGCATGCCCCCCCGCCATGTATTCAAACTACTGGTCTCCAAAAGTCCCAGTGACCTGCCTTGCAAGAAATAGTAAATTGTTTTGCTGTGATGTATAAAAACATCTGATGCTTGCTTGCTTCAGACTCTGACATCTCTGACCTATAAAACATGTTTCTTTCTGCTGGGTTTGTCACTCAGGGAACATGAGACTGCCTTTAACGTTCTTTTGCTGGGTAAACAGAGCCAGCTCAGATCTGTGCCGTTCCTGAACTCCAGTGAAAGTGAGGCTGTGGAATACCAAAGGTGAATCTTCTCTCTTTCTGATGATTACCTTGTGCAATACAAAAATTAATATTCATCTTGTGTCTTTTGTAAGAATCACAAGTTAATTAGCCAATGCATAATTCAGTGAGTTAATTTTCTAGTTCTGAAAAACATGCATTTTCTGCTGTAGTGCCTTAGAGGTACATTTAGGCCTAGAATATCTTTGCTGAGCACATACAAATATGAAAGTAAGTGTATTTCCTGCTCTAAAGAGCAAGCAAAAACAGCCTATTAACAAAAATATCTCATCTGGTTCAGTTGTATGTAGTTGTCATCTCTGCAATATTACAAGAAGAATATTGTACAGTTGACAAACTGTTCATGTTTTTAGAATTATTTCTCAGGGTGAACATTTAAATAATGAGAAGAAATCAAGCAAGCATAGATTTCCTGTCAGTGTTTCAATTATATGAAATATTCTGTACTAGATTGTAAAAGATAACATGTGGACCTCAGTGATTTAAGTAATTTCACTAAATTATATAGTGTACTAGTATTTGATCCAAGCAGTCATCTTCTTTTCATAATTTTTAAAGAGGCATACATTGAGGTTTCAGTTTTGTCTGTAATTTGTGCTGCATATAAATTATGAGGGTTACCCTAAGAGGCATTCTCCCTTTGAGCTTGCCAGCATAAAAAAGAAATATTTCTAGCTTTAAATTAAGACAGCAGAAGCGCATATTTGCAGTATTATACATAACAGTGATGATTTGATTGAATAGTTTCATTCTTACATGGAGCTGCAGCATATCGATTGTGTTACAGTGACAGAAATGGAAACGACTGGTATGAGACAAATAATGACAGAGGAGACAGTGAAGAAGCACATTTTCTAATAGTGTGGTAGCTGGATGGAAGATGATTAATAAGATTACTTATTTTGATCTTATGCTGCATGCCAGATTGGAAAATCTATGTGTCAATAATATTTTTAAAAGTGCTTTAGGTTGGTCGTATAGTTGAACAAGTGTTTCTTCACTAACTTATTTCTTTTCTTTTCAAGGATAGCGTCCTTCCTGACCATGGCAGAGTATCTGTGAACACCATAGAAATTGCTGTTGTATGCTGTTCTGCAATAAGAGCAGCCTTCCACATGGCCAGCTACTCAACCCTCCTTCTTTTCACAAAAAAAAGCAAGAATGAGAAGGAACAAATATCTCTGAAGTGCTGCCCCTTTTTGAAGTCCTCACAACTGAAACCTTTGTGATTCCTCGCAGTATGTGACCCCTTTTCCCCATGTCCAATGGGACCCATCCAACAATCTGACCTCATTCACAGCAGCTCCGTAGTCATTTTTAGCTTCTTGTAGCCTATTTTGTGTCAGTACAATGCACATCTCGAAGCACCAGCTTGACCTGTGATTGCTTTTCAGAGAAGATGTGTATTCTATCAAAAAGAAAGGTGCAGTTTCCAGAAGGTAAACAAAACATCCGTGGTTGTCTGCTAGACACTTACATGGGCCTTTTATCCACACCACGGCCTATGGACTTTTCACATCAGCTCTGATTTGTGAGTTGAAGTAACAAACCTATGTTTGTGTAACTAAACTAACATGAGACTAGGCAAAGCATCCAAGCCATTGTTCCTTGATCCATCCCTCTTTTGATATTCACTTAATACAAAATGACCCACCTCTGCGGCTATTGTGTTGCTAACTTTCCATTACATACTCCAAAAGATGTAGTTGTCTCAAACTTTTGCTCTTGAGAGGGGAAGGAATTAATCCAAGTTGTAAGTAAATACAATTTTCATTAAACAAATAAGAGTTGTTTAATCCCCCTCATACACCTGTGAATAGAAACCTGGGAAGGTCTATAGCTGCAGCACTTCTGTAACATTTCCATATGAGATTTTTAAATGCTTTTCAACTGGTAATCACATCAGGATTGTCACGTTCCCATCACACATGCATCAGTTCCAGTTTACTCACAAGGAAATCAAGGCAAGAGAAGAGGTGACTTGTTAATGAATTCCCAGGAAATGAACGAAAAAGGTGGGATTCCAAAGCCAGATATGTTGGCTCTCAGTCCTCTCCAATCGCAAAACCGGTGTTGTGGAAGCTAGTCTACTTTTTGTAGTACTTTTTTCCCTTTTAAAGCTACCCATAATTTCACTTGCTGGAAGATGACTTCTGTTCAGTCTTTTGATGACTGATCCTGCACCAAACAGAGGCCAAAATGTTTAATGATATTTTAATAATGAGATATGTCTACTGTTTTATGGTTATGGTATAATACTCTGGATCTGGTAACTCATGATTACCTCTTACCCACCCTATATTTTTTAGATTGGTTACATTGACTGCCCACTAGGTGATTGGATTAGTTTGTACCAATTAAACACTGTTACAATGTTAGCTTCGTCCCACTGAGTAGTTCCTCTGACATTGTTAGAAGCTACTGCTACATTACAGTCAGGAATTCACATTCATTTATTATAAATCTCCACAACTGGGAAATAACAGCCTGGACCTGGCCTTGCCTTGCTTTCTGGGTGTCGCGTCCCAACCTCAGAGGGAGGAGAGCGACTAAGGTTCTAATGATCCCCTCGGACTGAATTAAGGTGAAACGACACCAAACGATCAATCAAACATTTTCTTTTTATTCTATCACAGAAAGTAACTTAGGCTTGGAAAGGCAATTCGAACTTAAAACCCTGGAAAAACGTTAGCGGTGTGGATTCTTATTAAGAATATTCAAAGAAGAAGAAGAAGAGAAAAGAAAGGAGAGAGAGAGGGAGGGAGAGAGAGAAAGAGAGAGAGAGAGAGAGATCACCGGTCCAGGTTCCAGCGTTGGTCCAGCCAACGAGGGGTGGGTGTCTGGTCGGTAGGAGCGCTCGTCCAAAAAATGAGGAAGCAGAAGAAGAAGGAGGAAAAAAAAGCCCCCAAATGGCACTTTCCTTGCCCTTTTATATTCATCTTGTGAGTGTTTGAGACATTCCTCAGAAAGGTTCAAGGGATCTCCACCCCCGTCCCCTTATCAAGTATTGTCTCCTGTTAATTGGTTAGCTGTCCTCGCTTGCTATGTAAATTAGCACGCATGCTCCTTCCAGGAGTGGGGGGGCAAGTCTTCTCAGCCCTGAATTGGGTCGGCGGTCGCGATCTCCCCCTGCCACCTTTACCCTTCACCTAAAAACCACGGTTTTGGTACTTTGTCAACCAGCTGAGGGGGATGCTCACTCTTATCAGTCTCTTCAAGGATCCTTATCTCTCAGCTTTTGTCTTCAGCCAACTGAGAGGAACGTTTATGTTCACTCTTATCCCAGCTTTTGTCTTCTGACTGATGAATTGGCCTTGGTGTCAGACTGCTTGTCTCCAGCTGGACTCCTACACCACCCCGTGGCTCCAACACTCCAAGATCTTCTTTGACCGTTGTGATCCGTACATAGCGGACAGGTATGACAGAAGAAAGAGAGGATAGTAGGCGGGAGATCATATATCTAACCACTGCAAGGCCTATTACTAAAAATAAAAATTCACATGCTATCATAAGACCAATATTTACAAGCCATTTTCCCCAACCAGTAAGTCCTAGTGAATTCAGGAGGGAAGCGAGCCAGGATTTGGGGTTCCAACCGGTAAACCAGTCCTTTGGCTGCATTGCTTGGAAAAGTTCTCCAGTTTGTTCTCATATTTCTTTCATTTTCCTCCGCGCTTCTTCTAGAGTAGTGGTGGCATTGAGTATGGTGAGGCAGCATTCTCCGTTGGTAAGATTCAACACTCCGCATACATCTTCTTCTTTTAACAATAACATATCTAAAGCTAATCTGTTTTGCAATGTCATTTTAGATACCTGCTGAATCTGTATGTTTATTTCCCCAAAAGCATACTCAGTCCAATTGCTCAGGATGTGTACTTGCCAGGTTAAGTTTTCTAAGACAAATTGGTGTCTTTTAAGGGCTACAGATGGGGTGAATACATTTTCAAACGTTAGAGATACTGTCATACCCCAGGTATAATAATCAGGTATCCGGACTCCATGCACCGCCCACTCAGGTGGTGTTTTGGGTTCATTATTTTCTCGACGCCATCTGTTTTTATGATGTATTGAGAAGTCAAACACTCTAAAAGGACACATGGAGGGGAAACCAATAGAACACTGTAATCCAGCCATTTTATATACATCTAACTGTGAATACAACTTTCCATTTGAACATGCCCATACCATCCCTCGTGGGGCCGAATATTTTGTCTGGAAAAAATCAAATGGGTCATCTCGAGGCATCTCCTGTTGTTTTCCATCAGAGCTCCAGACTTTCCATTGAGCTGGGCCATGCGTGACTGGAATGCCACAGGAGAGTGCCGTTCGGGGATCTTTAAAGGAGCCATTACATCGGTCATCTCGATTTTGATAACCGTGATTGGGATATCCCCAACAAATACACATATCCCGAATGAACGTTCTCAGTTCAGGAATATACCAAGTTTCAATCGGGTCACCTGCCCCGGTAGAGCAGTTTAATACTCGGGAACAGTTCAACAGGGATTCTCCTGTCATGTCCTGGGTAACGCTTCTACGTCGTCGACTGTTCCAACATAGGGTTTCCCCATCTGGAAGTGTAACTTGGTTATACTTACAGGTTTCAACACCAACCTCCCGCTGAATGGTGGTTCCATCAGGAAGGTCAGAAGTGGAAGATAAAGGACCGTCAGGGTTAAATAGTCGTTTTAAGGACCAGGCCCACTCATATCTAGTACGGTCAATGAGGTGAATTTTTCCTGGTTTGTCAGGGATTTGTATACACCAATCTGCATTCCAACGTACATTATATTCATGTTCGAAATATCCGCTTCCAGAGGGGGAGTCCCACCGTGGTATTATAGTGCAAGGAACAGAAACGGAGGTGACACTATTCGTTTCTATATCAGAACTTTCATTTAAGGATCGATAACAGGTTTGATTCCACAAATTTTCCCAAGTAGCATTGTTTGGGAGTTGATACAAAGCCCTTGAGTATTCGATCCATGTCCCATTATTTCTCCATGGCTGTCCCTCTTTTTGTTCAAGAAAAGGGGACTCGACCACTCCCCATGTGATGTTTTTCTCTGTTCGATTAATACCAATTAACTCATTTTCCAATATTTTTGTAAGATCTAGACTAATCATTGCGAATTTGAATCCCTCTGCTGCTGAACCGGGGAGGGCAACACATATCCCCTGGTCCATTTGGTTCCAAATATGTGTAAACCCTCGTATCAACTCCCAAGCTAAGTTGGGCGAATCACTTCCTCTTCCCTCCCCAAGGAGAGCAAAGGCAAAGAGGAGGGCATCCCAAACCATCGTGCTCTGTTATGGCATATAAAAACAATGAAGAAAATCAAACAAATGACACAAACAATTATTAAAGGCAGTAATATAAACAGGGTTCACAAAAGGGTTTCTATGATGACCTATAAATACGTTGACATCTCAGTTATTTACTGAGACTAACACATAATTTGTAAGGCAAACTATTGCTATAATAAAGAGCTTGCTTGACAATCATAATAAAATCAAACAAATAATACAAATAATAATCCATGCTGTGGTTGCGAACATGTGTCCCACGACGGTTTGCTCACAATCTGCAATACACATACATATACAAAACCAAGGATGATTAAAAGGACAGAATAATCCATCGAGTATGGATTCGATGGTCCTTTCCACGGGCATCAGTGGCTACCCAGGAATAGGGGCTAAGCGGGGTTTTTAGAGTTAAGGGTATTTCTCCTACTGTTGGTAAATCTACCAGAACAGGTTGTCCTGGGTAGCAGAGTAGTTTTATTGGGTCTTTTGTGTCCCTTTTCCCCGAGATGAGAGAGGGAGGTCTGGGATAAAACGCGGTGAGCCTGGGACATCCATTTACACCCCAGCGACTATTCACTCTTGTTACGGCATCAGGGAGTCGCGTAAGCCATCCAGAATCATGAGGTTTGAGGACACGTTTCAGCAACCCATTTGTTCTTTCCACTATCCCATTCGCTTGAGGGTAATAAGGAATGTGAAATGTCCACTGTATTCCCTCACTTTTTGCCCATTCCTGAACCACCTCGGCAGTAAAGTGGCTACCATTATCTGATTGGATTGACTGGGGTTTTGGTAGGTAACTAAACCATAGTTTCAACCCTTTTACCGTGTTGTCTCCAGTTGCTCTTGCAAAGGCCTCAGCCTGTGTAAGCCCTGACACCACTTCCACCCCAACAAGGACATATTGTTTCCCGTTTGACTTCCTAAAGGGTCCTATATAATCAACCTGCCAAGTCTCCCAGAGTCCCTTCCTGCTCCACAAGTGGAGGGGGGGTTCCAGCAAAGGATGCTTTTCTAATTGGGTACAGCACTGACCACAAGCAGAGATGGTCGTGTTACACTGTTCTCGGGTGACAGGCCAACCCCTGCTCCCAGCCTCTTTGTAAAGGTCTTTAATTCCTGAATGACCACGTTTTACGTGTAACCATTCTAACAAATGGTCCCACTTTTCTCCTTCAGCCTCTGCCATCATTGCGGCTAAACGGGTTAGCGAGTCTACTTGGTTATTCCAAATGTGGGCTGGGTGATCTCCCTGTTGATGTGCAGCTACCCATCCCACTAAGAAGGTCCCCTGTTTAGCAATGTTCAAAATTTCCTCCCATTTTTCTCTTTGCCACACAGGTACTCGATTAACTTCCCATTGATTTTGTTCCCAGAAAGGGAGCCACTCAGTACATCCTTTAAATACAGTGTATGAATCCATATAGATGAACACTGGGTTTTTGTTCCCAGCCTCTTTCTTTATCACACTCCAAACTGCTATCAGTTCCCCTACCTGAGCACTTCCCTCTCCTTCTGTTATAATTCGCTCCCCCGAATCAACATGTAAAGCTACTGCCTGGTACTTCCATATCTTTCCCTCTCTTTTGGAGGATGCATCAGTAAATCATACATTTTTTAAGTGGGTTTCAAATGGAGGAGCAAGTTTTAGATAAGGAGGAGGAAGTTCCAGGTCCGACTGATTACCAGATGGTTCTTATATCTGTAATGTTTTAGGTGTTCCCTTTTCTATTTTATATGTGTGACAATAGTGGTCTAGTTGTGCATACCACTTTCTAACAGTTTCCCGTTGTGCAACCCCTGCAGGAGGTGGAGTTCCAGCCAATATCGGTTTCAGAACCTTAAAAGGCCCTCTTAAAATAATTGGTTGTTGTTTTATAATTCTTTCGGCTTCTTGTAGAGCTAGATTTACTACAAAAAGGCTCTTTTCCCAAGCTGAATATCTTTTTTCTGCATCTTTAAAACTTCGTGAATGGAACTCGATAGGACGAGTCGGGCCGTCAGGTCCACGTTGCCACATGTGTATTGATAGGCAATGAATTGCAAAACCCCATTCGATATGGAGTGGATCGGTCGGGTGCATTGGCCCTAGGGCCTGATATACTCCAGCTTCAAAAATTAGTAGTTTTAGGGCTTCCTCATGGATGGGAGTCCAGTCCCAAGAGGCCCTTTTACGAGTCAGATTGTACAAGGGTCGGGCTATGATGGAAAAATCTGGGATGTGTTTTCTCCAATACACCAGCAATCCTAAGGCATGTTGTAACTCTTTCTTATTTTGGGGCATTTTTACTTGTTCAAGGGTGGTTAAGGTCTCAGGGGGAATACATACTATTCCTCCCCTCCACCAAATGCCTAGGAACTTTACCTCAGGAGAGGGAAGTTGTACCTTCTCTGCCGGGATTTGGAGCCCCAAGTTTTCCAGATGATCAATTATTTTAGCTTGGGCCTGTCCTACTGTAGTAGTATCAGAGCCACCAATCAATATATCATCAATGTATTGATACACTTTGACCCCTTCTTCATGAGTTATTTGAGCGAGCTCTTGTGCTAGCACGCAGCGAGCAATAGTCGGTGAATGTCGGTACCCCTGGGGGAGGCATGTAAAGGTAAACTGCACGCCTTCCCATGTAAAAGCGAAGCGGTCTCTGTCAGCTTCCTGCAGGGGAACCATAAAAAACATATCTTTTATGTCAATTGTTGCTAAGATCTGGTGGGCTTGTTCCTGTATGGTGGCAATTAGTTCAGCTATGTTTGGGACAGCAGCGGTTAAGGGTCCTGTCTTTGCATTTAATTGCCGATAGTCAATTGTCAATCACCACTTTCCGTTAGGTTTACAGACTGGCCACACCGGGGAATTGTAAGGTGAATGGGTTGGGATGATTATCCCTTGCTCTCGCAGCTCAGCTATTACAGGAGTTATTCCTTCTCGGCCCCTAAAGGAAGAGGATAAGGTTTAACATTTACTACCCCTGAGGGAGTAATTCCGGTGCAGGTTGGAGCAAACGCACTGAGGCAGCTGGGAGGCCGAACACCCACTCTTTCCCCGCCGAGTCCACCCAAGCACACCCTCTAAGTAAGTCCAGCCCCAGAATATTTGTTGGGAAGGCCCCTAGAATCATAATAGCTTCAGTTGCGGTTTCCTCTCCAGGTAGCCAGCACTTAACCCAAGCTGTTGGCTGTGGTTTAGAATTCCCAAAAACATCTGTAACCCAAATCTGTTTTCTGTTGGCAACTATGCCGTTGCGGTCAGCGACATCCATCCGGAGAGCTGACATTTGAGCTCCTGTGTCCACTAGAAAGGTAACAGGGGCCTTAAAAGGGCCCAGAGGAAAAGTGATGAATAAGTCCCCTTTTACAGTTTCTGTGAGCCTCCTTAAGTAAACCCATCCGCCGTCCCCCCGCTCACTTACTGGGGACGGCGGAAGGAGTTTCCCGACTCAGAACTATCTAAAGTAATCAATTCAGCAGTCGGGGGTGTGGATGGGATCACCTTCCCTTGTTCTTGGGGTTGGGAAAAAAACCCTTCAGGGTTTGTGAGGGGTGAAGTTTCTTTTATTTTGTCCCAACCTTTTACCAAACTTTCCAAATTGGGAGTGGGTAATCCGTCCATCACCTCCCGGGGAATTCCTTTTGAAATACCTTTTGTCCACAAAATATATCTTTTATTATCAGGGGGTCGTGTGGGCTTCGCCAGGGAGGGTAGAGGATTGCGCATAGGCATAGCTTTTGCTCTCTCGTTCCTTTCCATCTTTCTGAGATCCACTTTGGATTTGGTCTCTCCCTGACCGGTAAGTCCCATTCGTCTCCCATAATTAATTAGCTCCTGTGCTACCTCCCCCCATGTTACCTCCGGGGGGCCTCTCCTTCTCTGGGGTCGGGGTGTCCTCAACCGATCTTGTAGTTGTACTGCATATAATTTCAAAGCATCAGGTAGTCCCCTTATAAGAGGGTGAAATCTTTCAGGGTCAGCCACATATTGCATGGGGGATGGTTGTTGTGGAACAAGTATTCGGTCATGCATTAACTGGAGGCACGCGGCTTTCTGTACGCTTTCTAGGATATGACTTGCCGTAGGCGTTTTAATCGAGAAAGGGTCCCCCGTCTCCATAGGATCTAATCCACCTGCCCAATACGCTACTCTTTGGGTCAGGGACCAAGGCTCTCGGTTGTCATTTGTGGTTATAAAAACTCCCGGCCCCCAATATCCTCTTGCTTCGTCCTCACTCAGCAAGATACGGTCGCCCCCGGTAAGGGACACCCTCCATACATATTCAGTTTCTGTCTCTCGGGGTCCCCGGGAATATTTTTCTTGAATTTTAGCCAGATCAGTAGGGGAATAGGGAGTAGTACGGGTAGTAACTTGCTGAGCAACTCCTGGACCCCCATCTGTAGTCTCGGTCTTAATTAAATGTCGCATTTTGACTTCTCCCTTTTTGGGAAAATACGTTTCTTTTGCATGCTCTAAGTCTCCAAGAGGGTATAACAATTCCAACTCTTTTCCCCCATCAAAGTTTACGTTCATATTTTCTACATCAATTTGGGAATGGGTTTCGTCCAATTGCTCCCTTAATATCTTTTCCCGCTCCAAGGCTTCCGTTAAAGCGGTATGTAGTCTCTGGTTAGTCGCTCGCTCGGCAGCAAGCTGATCGGAGAGACTCTGTGTCTCATTTTCTAGCTGTTCCTGTAAAGTTTTTACTAAATCCTGAAGGGACTTTATTGCCCCCTTTTCTGCTTGCTGGGTATCATGTTTCTCCTGTTGTGCTGCCACCAAGGCGGCTCCCAAAACCCCACAGACCGCTTTCCCTTTTCCAAGCTTCAACTTTCGTTCTTTAGTTAAGGTGGAAATTCTGTCTGTAACAGCTTGCGGATCATGCCAATTATTACGGGCCCAGGTCATACCAGGGGGAGAGGGTCGGGCTTTATAGCCCTCTAATCTCTCCAGGAGAGGGGTACAATCTACAGTCGAACCTCCCGGGGAGGCCCTAGTGCCTACAATCGCACCTCCCAGGGAGGTCATAATGGATCAGATTACACACAGTGACAGGGAACAGATCCCCTGTGGGTCCTCTGAGGACTGTCTCCCCTTTTGTATGATTCCTCTCAGAGAGGGGGCCGTAGTAAAGGCTTAATGTTAATGATCGCTTCAGTACCAACGAGGGGATCCTGTCCGTGACGCCAATAAAATATGTCGCGTCCCAACCTCAGAGGGAGGAGAGCGACTAAGGTTCTAATGATCCCCTCGGACTGAATTAAGGTGAAACGACACCAAACGATCAATCAAACATTTTCTTTTAATTCTAACACAGAAAGTAACCTAGGCTTGGAAAGGCAATTCGAACTTAAAACCCTGGAAAAACGTTAGCGGTGTGGATTCTTATTAAGAATATTCAAAGAAGAAGAAGAAGAGAAAAGAAAGGAGAGAGAGAGGGAGGGAGAGAGAGAAAGAGAGAGAGAGAGAGAGATCACCGGTCCAGGTTCCAGCGTTGGTCCAGCCAACGAGGGGTGGGTGTCTGGTCGGTAGGAGCGCTCGTCCAAAAAATGAGGGAGCAGAAGAAGAAGGAGGAAAAAAAAGCCCCCAAATGGCACTTTCCTTGCCCTTTTATATTCATCTTGTGAGTGTTTGAGACATTCCTCAGAAAGGTTCAAGGGATCTCCACCCCCGTCCCCTTATCAAGTATTGTCTCCTGTTAATTGGTTAGCTGTCCTCGCTTGCTATGTAAATTAGCACGCATGCTCCTTCCAGGAGTGGGGGGGCAAGTCTTCTCAGCCCTGAATTGGGTCGGCGGTCGCGATCTCCCCCTGCCACCTTTACCCTTCACCTAAAAACCACGGTTTTGGTACTTCGTCAACCAGCTGAGGGGGATGCTCACTCTTATCAGTCTCTTCAAGGATCCTTATCTCTCAGCTTTTGTCTTCAGCCAACTGAGAGGAACGTTTATGTTCACTCTTATCCCAGCTTTTGTCTTCTGACTGATGAATTGGCCTTGGTGTCAGACTGCTTGTCTCCAGCTGGACTCCTACACTGTGTCCATATTTACAGTTTTACTTATCCTTTGGCAGAATAAGGTGACCTACTGTCAATAAATATTCTATGGGGAAAGTCTGAAAAACTGGGTTTTATATCTCATATTGCCTACTTTACATTTAAGTTTTATGCTTTCTGAATCTCTCATTTACATTTATTTCAAAATTACATCTTAACAGAAACCAATCATGGTCATGCCTGACTTAGGTGAACAAATGCATCTATCATCACCGTCACAATTCATTCTTTTACCTCATGGAGAACAGTTCCGAATTTAATGAGCCTCCAAGAGATCTGATTTTCACCACTCTGTCTTACTAAAAACTCTAATCTGACCAACAGTTGTTTATAAAGGAGCAGAGGATGTTTCTATTTTATCTGATCTTGTGGGGTTTCTGTTTGTTGTTTTTTCTTTTACATATGTATCTCCACACTGCTCAAGGCATAGCTCTTTTGTTCTCTTTTCATATGGCTGAAATACATGTAGACTGTCTGTGCACAGTGATATTTCTACCACATAGGAGATCCACTAATCATGCTTTTGCAGAAGTTTTATGTAGAGCTCCCCTCATCTCCTCTCACTTTTTTCAAAGACTTTATACTTTTCAGCTCTATATGAAGTGTATTTCCTATCTGCTTTTTTTAAATAGTCCTTCTTACTTCCACATCCTGTCTGTCTTTCATTTGTTTTATTACGTTCTGTTCAGTAGGAGATATTTCATAAATATCACAGAAAGTAAAGTACAGCTGGATGAATATCTAGTAGTGATATGCATTATTGTTAATTATTGTGAAAAATCAGGAAGCAAATTCCACAACCAATCAGAGCTATATAAACAAAAGCTTTTTCAAGACTAGTAACAAGTTTTGCTGGTCTAGTCTTGAATCATCACTATAAGACTGTACAACACGTTGTTTGCTGTTATAATTGCTTTTTGCCTTATTGCAATGAGTTTCATGTTGGAAGACACGATGTTATGGAAACAATAATTGCTGTTTGTGGATGAATTATGGAGTATAAAATCAATGTATAATGAAAAACTGGACATGGGGAAAGACTGGGATTGTGTAAGAGAGAAAGACATTAGGGAGAGACAATGACAAAAGTATTAATACTGATGGGAGTTTGTTTATTTCTACTAAGCAAAGAAAACCTGTGGAAAACACTGCTGCCAAAAAGTATCCCCAAGAAGTCAAAAAAGGATACAGAATTAATATTGATTATTGGAAAATCCTCATTTACATGAAATAGAACAAAATTATATATACATGAAAACTCTTAAACATTGGGTTACAATTAAATGGAAAAGAAATAAAAATAACTTCTAAGTGGTGAGGCTGTTTCCAAATTACCCTTCTTTTCTTTCATATTTTCCCCAAAGGACCTACTTCCCTTCAAGGATTCTTGACTAGACAGACAGCTAGTTTTTTGTGTAGTTGTTTTGGAATAATTGATCCTATGTCTTGGCCAGTTTACTATTCACCAAAAATGTCAGTGCCAACATGTGTTGGTGCCTCCATATAGTAATGTCCTACTGCTATGAGTTTAAATAAAAATGGCCATTTCTGCAAGCAGCTTTATTTTGGATGTTTGAAAGATTTTTTATTTTTGTACTTATGGATTTTGTTATCTCCACTGAACTATAGTTAGCAATGACAATACCTAAAGAGGTCACTGACTGCTTATGTTCAATAACATTCAGTTGTAGCAAGCCTCCACTCATAATTTTTACCAAAAAAACCCCACCAAAACCCATCAAGAAGAAAATGCCAAATGGAGGAAAAGGGAGAAAAAGATTAGTGGCATTAACAACTGAGAATGTATTAAGTATTTATGGCTGACATTTATGCTCTCCTAATTAAGTAAGAGTTTTGCTTGCTCTATCAGCACTCATTCAGAAATACACTGGTTTTCCACACTGAATCATCCTAAAACACAAAAGCCAGGAAATGGATCATCTTGATGCTGAGAAGGCCTATTTCATGTGGCTATAGTATCCTAACTGGCGAAACTTACAGAAAATGAAGCAACTCTTTTGTACCATCAATTAAACCTTCCTCTTTTTATGTAGAGGTGCAGTTTGTCCCATCATCTATTCCGAATACATCTAAGGATATATATCTCTCAGTTTATAATATAAAAGGTTTTCCTATTCTCAGCAAGGTTTGAAAAGCTTTCCCCAACTTCTGCCATGAGGAAGAATTCCTCCTTCTCCCCTCCTGTTTGACTGCTAAGGCGAGAGCTTTCCAGGCAATGGAAACCAAGAAACATCGTATGGGATTCTGGACTGAGAAATTTTAGTTTCTTTAAGTCAGCTGGCCCAGACCTCTGACAGGTACTGGTAGAAGTCTTGAGGGAGCCCTTTTGCAGGGCGGGATTCTGGAACATGAAGTTTTGAGATAGATTTTTATCCAAGAGCAGAAATTCTGCACTTCTCAGCAAGGTCCCTAAACTCGCTGCAGCAGAGATGAGGTGCTGCCCCAGTTGAAATTGAAGCTTCTAGGGCTTTCAGACACAGTACTTCAGCAGGTCTGCAGGCATTTCCAAGGCTAGGTCATTCTATCTTACGGTGTGTCCCAGGTCAGTGACTATGGAGCCGGTTGCATAGTCATGACAGGGAATCCCACTTTTGGTTTACTTAAAGTCCACTGAATCCAAGATACCCTGGCAAAACACTGCAGTATCACCCAAGCAGCATTTTTTAAAATGCAATTCTATTTCACACACACAAAAAAGTAACAATAACAACAACAACAACTACAACCAACTAGTTCTATTCTGGAGAGGACTGCTGGTAACAAATGATGAGGGTCCCAATACATCTGACAGTGCTAAGGGTAGTAGAGTGAGGAGAAACATAAGGAGGGTGTGGGGTGGCCAGTCCTGCTTTTTTGGCAAAGCACTAGAAAGCAACATATATTTCCAATATTTGATATGTATCTTCCCTTTTGGAATAACTTACAGTGTTTTCCATACGGATCTTTTCTGGTTGAATTCTAGCATCCTCTGTTATCCCAGAGTCTTTGTACATAGGATGTACATGTATAATTTCACAACCATTTTTAATGCCAAAATTTGGCGAGATTAGTTCAGTGAAGGAACATGTGTTTTTACGGTGTCTGAATTTGGCTCATAAGACATTACAGTGGTGTTCCTTAAAGAAATAGCTGGTGGAAGACGCCACTAATTTGTTCTGCTTTGCCGCTGTTCTACTTTCTGACATTAAATTACTCAGGCAAGATGTTTCATTTGAATATCTATGGTATAAATTACCAGTGTTCTTCCCTAGCATTTGCTTGACAAATTAATTACTGATACAGTTTTGTGCAGCCTGTGCATTTGCAAGTCTGTGTAAGGCGGCAGCTGAGGGTTCAGCTTGTGTAAATTAATTATAGGTGCAATTGACCTTGTGTGAAAGGGGCTGTGGCACATATAAGATTAAGAAACATTGTGTTAGGTTGTCTCTATGAAGCACCTGCTCTTTGTATTTCTGATTCAGTCAGTGTAATGAGCAGGATTGTATCTAATAAGACAGTGTGATATCTTACTCTGGGAAGCAGGAGAGCAAGATAAGGGAGGTAATATAGGAAGAGACTGTACCTCAGATGCCTCCATTACCTGATGCAGATGTGTAGAGGGGTCTATGATCCAACTTTATTCCCATAGGCTGTTGGGTTAAATGGCATTCTGGAGATGTTAGGACTGGCCTATCTCAGCTGCTGTGGGGGATGGCAGGGCTACATGGAGTTATGCTCACTTTCCACTTGTGGGTGACATGCACCAGTTGGTGGTACCCATGAAGCCTACTTAGCTCTCCTGATATATCTGCCATGTAGGAAGGGGTCTTTTGGTCAACAAAAATCAGGCAAGGAGAGGACACAGTACGGCTAAACGTTGGCCTCAGTTCAGAGGCACGTACTTAGCAACATTCACAATCCTCAGATTGTCCAGATATTTCATTACTTTGCTGAATTAAGACTATCATTTGTCTACTTCCTTCTCAAAAAAAGTTTGGAAATTGTTACTTATATAGTTTGCTTGCTGTTCTGTTTTTTACCTTGAGATGGGGGAAAAGTTTTCAAAGATGCTTTTTTCTCTTCTGCAGGTTTCCTCATCTCCTCCTGCTTTTTCCTCAACTGAAAGAATAATCTATGAAATCAATTGGTTGCTGCAGGGATGATTATGATTTCAGGTAGGAAATAAATGAAAGGATCAGACACTTCTGGAAGAATAAGTAGGTTGTAAAATTTCAGCTGTCCTTGGCAAAAATACATATATAGTGCCTTAAAAAATCATTTTCTGAGAGTAGTAGTGCCTTTCTAAGTGTTACCTGGGGCAGAATTACAAATACAGACATCAAAATTATGGCATGCATAAGCTTTTACATTGACACCTGAAGTGCTGAACACTGCTGAGACAAAGTGCTAGTGGCATGCTGTGGGGGTGAAGCTTTATGGAAAAGTTTGGAAAATTCTCTAGACTGGATGCAATTTCTAGCTACATCAGCATAAATCGGAGTAAGTTTCCTGAAGACAGTGGCAAGGGGGTCTCATTGGTGGTGACATGTGAAGTGAGAAGCTCATCCTTCATGTATAAAGAACTCTGCACATTTTTTCTTATTCTTCCTTCTTGGTCTGAGGAAATTCTCTTCCCACTTCAGGCATTTTTCTTCTCTCTTCATCTTCCTTCTGGCTTCCTTTTTCTGGTCAAATGAGTATGATCCCAATTTGACAAGTCTGAAAGTGTTTCTAGATCTGTAGTGGGGGTCTGTCATGGTTTTAGCTGGGGTAGTTAATTTTCTTCACTGTAGCTGGTATAGTGCTGCATTTTAGACTTAGTATGAAAATAATGTCGATAACACACTAATGTTTTAGTTGTTGCTAGGTAGTGCTTACACTAGTCAAGGACTTTTCCAGCTTCCCATGCTCTGCCAGGTGCACAAGAAGCCGGGAGGGGAGGGGATACAACCAGGAGAGCTGATCTGAATTGGCCAAAGGGTATTCCATATCATGTGACGTCATGCCCAGTATATTAACTGGGGGGAGTTGGCCGGGGGAAGCAGCAATCGCGGCTTGGGGACTGACGGTGTTGGTCAGCGGGTGGTGAGCGGTTGCAGCACTTGTTGTTTTTTTTTTTCCTTTTCCCTTTTTTTTCCCCCCTGGGTTTCATTCCTCTCTCTCGTTATTTTTTTTTTCTTTATTATATTATCATTATTATTATCATAATCATTATTGTCATCATTACCATTATTACTATCACGATTTTATTTTAATTATTAAACTGTTCTTATCTCAACCTATGAGTTTTCTTGCTTTTGCTCTTCCGATTCTCCCCCTTCCCACCGGGGTGGGGGGAGCGAGCAAGCGGCTGTGTGGTGCTTAGTTGCTGACTGGGGCTAAACCACGACAGGGTCTAATGTTGGTGAAGCTGCAGAGAATCACCAGGGGTGGAAGGAATTTCTGGAGCCTTTTAGCCCAAACCCCTGCTCAAAACAGGTTCAATTCCACAACCTCTCTGGGCCAATGTTTGACCACTCTACAGTAAAATTTTTTCTAATGGAAGTTTCCTAAGCTCAAGTTTGTGGTTAGAGTGAGCGAGCCTGAAAGTGAGAAACCTCATATTGTATTAATAATCTCTGTTGGCTATTGAATTAGAATCCTACCTTGCTGGAGTAAATAGAAATTTTCCATTGACTTCAGACTATTTCCATTCAATACTATAGAAAGCAGCTAGAATTTTGTTGCTGAATTTGAAGGGTCTAGGATTAAACATTCATACTGTAGAAAGCTGATCTGAATGTGTTTGTTTCAGGGATTTCTGAAGGGCTACCAAAGGGTGGCTTGAACTGCTATGGGGCTGTACAGAGAATTGAGTCATATTTAACAATAAATGAAGTCATGATGGTAAGGGGGTGGGGGGGGAAGAGCAGAAAAATGTACTTGTTCTCAGAAATTCACCAGAAATCTAAAGAAGAATCATGGAATGATTCCAGGCACCTCAGACGTACGTGAGCATACACAGTGCCTAGCTTTTCCTATTAGAGCTTTTTCATTTAATATGTCCTTCATACCAGTGTTTTAGAATTAATTTGTATTCCACAGGGTCAAACATCAACATTTCAAATTCAGCAACAGCAATTTAACTCTGCAACTTAATACATGATCAAGTGCAGTTTGCATTGAGTCTTTAGGCATCTGCTGCTGATGTGTACAAATACAAGAAAGTGTGTACAAATACAAGAAAGTGTTCTCCACCAGGGACAGGTCATTACATATTCTTGTGCCTGGCTTTCTTGGTCACCTGGTGGCAGCTACTAGATTGCTGATGTGTGTTAGCTCACTTGTAGCTAATGCTCTTAAAAATTAAAGCCCTCAGAAAAGAGTCTCATAGAGCTACATTTAGGTGTTTTACCTGCCTTTGTGTTACCCTGGATGACGTCTGGGGATCTTTGCAATGTATGGTGAGCAACAGTCCTTCCAGCATCCAGTAAGTCCTGTGAAAAAGGAAATGGAGAGAATGTGTCCACCTGGAAAAAAAGGGAACCAACATTAATGCTTTAAGTCAAAGCCATCATATGTGAGTATTTGGTTCTCTGAGATCTCTACCATTACAGAAGATGAATGTATGTAGCCCCTAACATGTAGGTTTTGATGACAGCACACAAACATTGCTTTTAGTCATAAGCTTCCATGGTGGGTTGACCCTAGCTGGATGCCAGGTGCCCACAAAAGCCACTCTATCACTTCCCCTCCTCAGCTGGACAGGGGGAGAGAAAATATAATGAAAAGCTCATGGGTTGAGATAAGGACAGGGAGAGATCACTCACCAATTATCGTCACAGGCAAAACAGACTTGACTTGGGGAAATTAATTTAATTTATTACCAATCAAATCAGAGTAGGATAGTGAGAAATAAAACCTAAATTTTACAACACCTTCCCCCCACCCCTCCCTTCTTCCTAGGCTTAACTTAACTCCTGATCTCTCTACCTCCTCCCCCCGAGTGGGGCAGAGGGACGGGGAATGGGGGTTGCGGTCAATTCATCACACATTGTCTCTGACGCTCCTTCCTCCTCAGGGGCAGGACTCCTCACACTCTTCCCCTGCTCCAGTGTGGGGTCCCTCCCATGGGAGACAGTCCTCCATGAACTGCTCCAGCGTGGGTCCCTCCCATGGGGCGCAGTCCTTCAGGAACAGACTGCTCCAGCGTGGGTCCCCCTTGAGGTCACAAGCCCTGCCAGCAAACCTGCTCCAGCGTTGGCTTCCCACGGGGTCACAGCCTCCTTCGGGCACATCTGCCTGCTCTGGCATGGGGTCCTGCATGGGCTGCAGGTGGATATCTGTGCCACCATTAATGTCCATGGGCTGCAGGAGGACAGCCTGGCTCACCATGGTCTTCACCATGAGCTGCAGGGGAATCTCTGCTCCGGTGCCTGGAGCGCCTCCTCCCCCTCCTTCTTCACTGACCTTGGTGTCTGCAGGGTTGTTTCTCTCACATATTCTCACTCCTCTCTCTGCTGCTGTTCTGCAGTTTTAGGTTGGGTTTTTTTTTTTCCCCACCTTCTTAAATATCTTATCCCAGAGGCACTACCACCGTCACTGATTGCCTCAGCCTTTGCCAGTGGTGGGTCTGACTTGGAGTCAGCTGGCATTGGTTCTATCGGACACAGGGGAAGCTTCTAGTAGTTTCTCACAGAATCCACCTCTGTAGCCCCCCAGCTACCAAAACCTTGCCACGCAAACTCAATACAGCTTCATATCAGTAGAACTGATGGTTTTAACTCACACGCAGCTCTGCAAAATCAAAGGCTTGTGCAGTTCCTCATTTTTGAAGCTTTGCTCTGGCTTATGTCTCCAAACAGTGCACTGACTATGTATTAAGTTAAACCCTGACTTCACTGAAGCAAATGGCAAAAGCTTTTACTGAGTACAATAGGGTCTTGATGTTATTGTCTGTGTGTAACATGTAAGCAACCAGATGATCTATAAAGGTATTCCTAAAATAAGATGAAGCTTATCTGCTACCATATAGATGACTGGAATAGGGGAAGGTCTTTAAATGAAGACACATCATCCAGTTCTTATCAGGGCTCTTGGGGCACTAACAGACTTCATTGGCTCTGAACAACCTCACCTGAGGCCTCCACCCACACCTATTAATGCCTCATTTAAGCTCAGCCTGGGGGCTTTGATCCTTTCCTGAGCTGTGTTGTAGGTTTGCCTGCCTCTTATTCTACACCTGGCTGGACCTTTGCCATGTGCTGCAGGTAGCTTGTCTCTGTTGAAGAAGTTGTTTGTATGTTGTAACCTTATCTCTGGGTCTGTCTTCTTTGCTACTGACTGGAGCCCCTGCTTGGGTCCTGGGCCTTGTTCATCACTTTCTGTGTCTGTGGCTACTAAAGGGCCCTTTTACTAGTCTGCAGGTCTGTCTGATGTGTTCAGACCCTGTGGGACTGTGCTTAGGTGGTGAGGGCATGTCCTGCTCTGGGGTCACCATCAATTCCTGGCTCTGTTTCCCTGGTCCTCACTGCTCCCTGACACGGCTGGGGAAACTGAAAGTCAACATCTTAATTAAAACTAGGCCAACTACTCCTTAAATTGTTTCCTATGCCTTGCTCTTAGTGCCATGGAACTGGTTCCTCTGGTCACTTATTACTCCTCTGTTTGTAGAGGACATTAATTGGCAGAAGTGGATCCATAGTTGTTCCCATGTGAATATCCCTGCACTGGTCCTTCTCCCAGATGTGTTCATACATCAGTTCCAGACTCTAAAATTTTGCAAATAATCGAATGCTAGAAAATCTCTAATAAGAATGTTCATAGGAGAGAAAGGAGAAAAAAAAATACTTTGAGTGAAAATTACATTGTGATTTACATGCATTGTAACAATGAGACAAAAGGATTTTTTTGAAATGTGCGTTGTATTACTCAACTGAAACATTAACATGAATTTTTAGAAGCAACATCTCTGCTCACAGTTGTTTAACGGTCATCTGGATCAGGATGCTAGGGTAGGTATTTGTCAAATTTTAGGTGCTGGGCAAATGTGAATTCTGTGAAGTTTGGTATGGATGATGCTCATTTCTTCTGATGTGTTGCTGATTATTCATTCTTCTCACAGAAGTGAATGGTTTGGGTGATTCTAGGCTGTTTCCAGTTAGCTGCACTGTTAAATCAGTATTTTATCTTCTCAGTATGTGGAAAGCCAAAAACTTTGGGAATTCCAGATTTTGTTTAGCAAAACCACAAAAAATACCATCTGTGCCCTGCTAATTGTAGCAACCATTTTGAGTGAACTTCTGTCTAAACAACATGCAAAAATCCCGGAGGAGCAAGCAACAAAGGTTTGCCAAAACTGGGTGTATTTGCATAGACGGTAGGTAGCAGTGGGTCAATCACTTAATCACCAGAGTTCAGGTTGTACTTCAAAATTAGTTTGGAAATGAATGGGGGGGGTTACATTTTTTAGGGGTGTGTAAATCTAGATTTTCATATAAACCGAACATGGGGTTTGTTCAAGGGAAAAAATACTGTCTGATTTCCATATGAAAGACCGCATCAGAGGTAAGAAAGCCCTTCAAAATCAAGACACATTTTGTACCTTATTCTCAAATGCTAATTTATAAAAAAGAAATGAAAGGTTCAAGTAAATTACTTTCAGTGTTGGAAGAAAGTTTTTCTTCCTCTTGCCCTTCTTTGAAGGGTTGTCATTTCTGCGTCCAGACCTGGACCTGCAAGTTGTAAATGTATGTGCATGTATATACAATAATACATACAATGCAGTAATGTGGTAATGCGTGGAGGTATTGTGAAGTGGTAGTATGGATCCTAGAGTTGGGCTTATTATCCTTATTCTCTCTATTCTGGTGATGGCCATGGGTTAGCATGAATGACTTAGTTGTCTGGCCTCTGTTATCTGTCCTATCATCTCCGCAGAATTTTCATTCCAGAAACACATGGCAATAACTACCGATTACCCTAACCTGAGACATTCACTGTACATTATATTGGTGGTGGTTCATTTTTATCTTCTCTTCCTCAGGTTTGCTTGATGTACTGTGAGAACTGAAGTTGCTTTATATGACTGGCCTTTTTTCAGCTGTGTGCTTTTAAGACAATGCAGCAGTGTACTTCTATTTAGCATAAACTCTAGTCCTTTCCCATTTTGGGAAGAGAGATACTCAGGAAGTTGGTGAGGTGGGAAGAGGGGTATTTTACATCTTTTTCTGTGTCTTGCAGTGGTTTCACTAAACAGTGGGATTGGTCGAAAACTCTGAAAAGTAGTAGTAAAAGTTACTGACATTCAAGGGTTTTTATTTTTAAATTTCCAAATATACAACATAAAAGTTTATTTTTAAGTATGATAACCCCTTGAATAATATTTTTGACAATGATCATGAAAAAACAAATCAAACTTCGTTTCTTAAATTCAGATAGAGAATGCAATTTTGAGGAAAATTAAAAAAACAAAAGTTTGCCTAGAGAAAAGATTACTTTGAATAACAGGGTAATAAATTTCTCTAAGTCCCCAGGTGAAAAGCTTGCCTCAGGAAAATACTACCACTTCCTCCAGGACATAGTTGTCTGCTGGCCGTACACCTGGGATAAGTGACTTTCCACCTTGGACCATCTCTGCTGTTTTCATGCCCTTTTGTGCCCATGAGGAGGTGAGTAGCCCTGATTACAACTGCACTTTAAAGAAGTTAGTAGTTCTATACAGCCCTGTTCACAAAGTGATTTTACCTCCCTAAATATTCTGTTGTTGACTCTGTTGTGAAGTTGGTTTCTCCATTCTTTTTCCGGTGAAAGTTTTTTAGTGCTGAATATTTGGGAAGGCAGTGCTTTGTCAGTGATTTCTTCCCTAGCAGACAGTAAGTTCCTCCTTATATTCTCCATTGCTCTTCTCTATGCATGTCCAGTGTATTGGCCAGCAAATGGAGATTTTAGTGTTTTCTTGGCTATTTTAGTCATGGTCTCTTTAGAAAAGTGAACTTCAGTCTTGTGGGAGAAGAATATGAGATCATATGGAATTTTTCTGATAAGATCTATGCTTCACCAAGAGCTATGTGTAAAGTACATGACCAAAATCTCTTTTGGGATATCTTAGTGATGTCACATCATCATCCTCTTCATTTAATTCTGTGAATGAATGAATAGACTTCCAATAATCAATTCTTAGGAGTTATGCTGCTATCAGGTAGGCTCTACATACAGTACTTAACTGCCCAACATTAAAGAGTGGGTATAGAAGAGGCTTTTTCAGTGGAAAAGTGAAACCTCCACCTACGAATAAAAATTCCCAAATATCTCAGTGGTGAATTACAGAGATTTGCAGCCATTTAGATGAACTGTTAATTCTTGTAAATAAATCAAGGAAGACAGCATTACTGGGATTCAGACAGGAATGGGAGGGATCAGTGAACTCCTAATGCCTTCATAGTAAAAATGACTTAATTTAAATGGTATAATAATTTATGATCTTCAGATGTTTTAGTGCAGTATTTCTATGGATGTCTGTGATAGTCCCTGTGCCATCTAACTATGCCTCTGACCCTGAAGTGTCACTGGGCTTCATGTCAAATACACAAAGGAAGGCATTTTACAGTGTTTCAATATATCATTTTTTTAAGGACTTTTTTTCTGAAAGCAGCATGGAGCACTGCCACTGGATATTTTTAACCTTGTGGCCAGTTGCCAGTAATGATAAATTATCAGCAAATAAAAGGTTGGGAGGTTTTAGCATCTGGTAACAGTAAGTAGTGAGAGGACAGATAATACCATTGGTGTGTCAGGACACAGATAGGGAATTGTAGTCTGGACCAAATCTTCCTGTTCTCAACTGCTCTTTATGTAAGACATATTAATTACCCCCTTGCCTTCTGTGTGATGAACTAACTATACAGACCACAGTCTCCTGGAGAAGCCTGTGTGGTGACTAGAATGACTCTGCCCTGACTAGCTCCCATGGAGTTGATGACAATTCTCTCTGAAGCAATTTTGTAACACTAAGATTTGAGGTTTCATACATGAAATTGTTGAATTTTGGATGGTCAGGAGTAGGCAGTGGGAGTTGGTGGTTGCAACAGCATGCCTGGCACTAAACTGAAGCTAAAGAGCTCCTCTGCAGTCATCCATGGGGCTTTTCTGTGTGAATCCTGAATTTGGGCAACAGCCTCCAGAGAGGTCGGTTCTGAGGGAAGCACCTCGGGAAAAACTCTCCAGCAGGTTTCTTCCTAAGGAACCCAATTGATATAAGCAGCCTGAAATAAATCTTTAAAATTCTCAGGAGTTTTTCCTGCCTCTAAATGTCTGACCTAAGTGGAAGCCAACACTGCTGTTAGCACACTGCACGAGAGACCACCTGTTTCGGACTGTTTCTGTCCTGGAGCCTGGGCAGCGGTGTGCTCCAAGGGACGCAGGGGCAGTGGTCTGCTGTGCCCGTTATCCCACTTAGCCTAATGTTGCTCACTTTTATAGATGCTGCTTATTATAAAGGATAATAACAGTAGTAATGATCAAAATTATTAATGAGTAAAAGCCCCTTTCCTCTTAGAGTCACAATTTACTGCCATGCTGTATTTTGTCACCTGCAGCTTCTCACAAGAATTACGCGTTTAGCACTAAGCTTGTCCTCAGAATGTTTTACCCCTTGACGTGTTTAATTAAGTCTGGCTGTATCTGCAGTACTGCCTTTACTTGTGCAGTGTTTTTCACAAAGATTTTTTTGCTTCCTGCAACCTCTCGTAACTAGCTTTCCTAAATGATACGATCTGTGCAATTATATTTTATTTCTGAGGGTTTATGGCTTAATATTTAAAAAAGGCAGTTAGCTTGCTCATTTCTCAATTGTCTGTACCTGGTTTTGTTTCTCTTACTAAATTCTATTCAGCAATTTTGAAATTGCAATTTCTGGCAGTGGTGAGTGTAATGAATGTAAATACTTTGATACTTTCCCTTCAGAATTTTTTATATTTCAGTTGGAGCAGGAGGTATTAACATATCAATGCAGGAGAACCACTATGGTTTTGTTGGTGCATGTTTCTAGCTTAGCGTTTAACGGGGAGGTACACAAAGTTATGAAGGTACGTATTTCACTGTAGAGAAGAGCTACTGAAGACTTATTTTGAACTCAACTATTTAGGGAAAAGCTTTCCTCCCCAGCCACACTGCTTTAAGAATGCTATTTCCATTTTTACCTTCAAGTTAGCTTTTGTTAAGTTAGCTAATCTGTCAAGCTAGTTTTGTGTGAGGATGAAGAAATAAGTGAAAGGAATTGTCATCTCATTCTCCTAACATAGTAAAACAATATATAACCACAAAAATTCAAACAACAAATCATTCAAAAAGACAGCCAGAACAGAAAAAAAATCTGTTATATATTCTCATATTCATGGGCTTCTATTGCTGTGCTCTTTGGCTAGTTCCTGTAAACGTTAGTGTCAGAAGCAGGAGTTGTGGTATGGATGGATCACACAGGCTATAGTCCAACCGTATGGCAATCTCTTTTCAAAAGTGGTACTTGAGAGGATGAGGCTGTTAAGGCTATTTCTGTAAGGAAGATATGTGATATTTATGATGGGGGAGGAAAAGGCTGTAAGTTTTTCTGTAAGTGTCAATATCAAATCACTCATTTTATTTTTGAGCTAGTATGGCCAAGAATTAATGTTCTGGAGAAATCTCTGCTGTATCTGTTATATCCCTGGAATGCTATTAAGCTGTCATAGAAAACTACAGGATGTCACGTAGCCTTTATATTTTACCCACTGGCTTTGGGTTTTTTAATATCTTTTATATTCTTGAATGCTTTTACCTGTCATGGTTTAGACCTTTGATTCAAATAAATATTTAGGAACCTAAATGCCTTGTCTTAAACTTCTTCAGACCCCATTGGCTGGAAATATATCTTGATAAACTTCTTGGGTTTTGTTCAGCAAGGACTATCTTGAGGAGAGCCTTTTAATATTTCAATACTTTCATCCTGTGAAAACCAGGCATACCTAAGTATGTAATATAATGTTAGTTCAGTGTTAAGTTTGGAGCAAAACTTTTGGTTTCACTGGTAAATACTGATTTATGCAATCTATAATCTTCATGGGAACATAAACGTTATGTTTTCTAGGTAGAAATCTTGGAGATTGTCACTGCTTCATTTCATTGCTTAAGATGTGAAAAGTATTTTTTTTTCCAAGATGCTGGCTTTTTATCCCAATCTAAAATCTATACCTTAACATATATGGAGTTCATACTTGTCCCTTGCTAAAGTGTCAGGGAGAAGCTGTTTAGATGTGCGGGCCCCAGGTGTGACCTCTTGCCTCCCACCCTAGGGATCTGGCTGTAGGGGCTCAGGGCATGGCTGTCTCACCTTGAATCATACTCCTGTGAAAAGGTATGTAAGAAGTGGTCAGGCCTCCCATGTTTGCTCTGGAGCCACAAGGTAAATCAGGCACAGGCTAAGGGGAAGGCTTCAGCTGCATCCCAGCCATGCCTGTGCCTGACCATGTACCTTACTGATGAACCCTGACTTGTGACTTTACTTTCCAGCTTGACCTCAATGTGCCTTATTGTTATGGATTTGACTGACAATCGCTGGCTTGGCAGCTTAACCAGGTTAGCATCACCAACCTTGAGCTCCTGCTCTTGTTCAGGTGCCATGGGACTGCACACCTCTGTTCGGTGAGGCCACTGCCCCATGTCTGCTCTGGTGTCACCTTGGGCTCCCAACTCTCCTTTGCTTGGGGAGCAGCTCTCTCCTGCGCCTCCCTGGGAACAGACACAAAGTGATTCTTCTGGTCAGGCGAACAACTTTACTTTTGTATAGAATAACCAACCCAAAATGGAAGGGACACTGCACTAAGCCATTTTTGAATGACATATATTTTACAGTTGACCACTGTTATGTAGCTTGAATTTGTCCGCTAGCTTATTTTGAGGCTAAAAGAGGGGGAAAAAAGCCCAAAACCCAATTTTATTTCTGGTGTAATAAAATATAATTAACTTCAGTAGAACTATATTGATTACAAGACAGAAGAGTTTAGACTAGTGTCTTGCCTCAACAGAAAAGTTACTTTAATTCTGATACTGTTTATTTCAGTGAAAATAAAATGCTCACAAACTTGTATTTTTTCTTTAAAAAAAAAGCTTTGGGGATATGAAATGTCCAATACAATTTATTTGTCTTCTCCAGAATATGAAAAATCCTGATAACATACATAGTTAACAGCATAACTGCAAATTCCAAACATAAAAACTAATAATAAGTATACAGACTATTTTGTGTTCATTCTTTCAATGTTTCAGCTTATTTCTCCATGTGAGAACCAGCTGGGAGAAGACTTGGTTAGAGTGGAAGGTCTATGGGGATCACATGCATGGACAAGGATCCAGAGTTCTCATGGACTTTTACCAAAGGCAGATTTGGGACTTTTATATTCTACCCATCACCAAGCACTAGCCAAAATTGGGGAACATCTGTGTTGTTTTTTCTTGCCAATCTTCAGTATAACTGCAGTAGTTAAAGGGAAAATCTTTTCAAATTGTGAGTCTAACTTACTCTATATCTCTAGAGAATTTTACCTTCCATTCCCCATAAATCAATTTATAGTGACATGTCCTGCAGATGGTCTACCAGCAACCAAATATTTAGTGCAACTGTCCATATGTCAGGCATTCAAGTTCCAGGATATAATGTTCAGTTTTGTTTGCTGGACACTCAAATAATGGAACCACTGGTTTGATTTATGGTTGCATAAGTTTATGGAAAGAGAGAAATGAGCGCCATTTCACTCAGACAAAATGGCTCTGTCATTTCAGGTTCAGGGCTATAGCCAGGTACACAGTGGTGTTTCATTTGCCTGTCTTTTAGGGATTAGCACTGTGTATTTACCTTCTAAAATGATTAACATAATACTGAGGAGAGACTCCCTTGCAAACTGAGATGACAACAAAGATAATATGAACCTTGACACAATCTGAAAAGAAACAGTACTTATCACATGAAGGGGGAAAAAGCAAATAAGTTCTGAACTGGTATTGATTGTTAGGGCACAGGCAGATGTTAAACAGGGGCAGCAGACAATTACAGAGCAATTAGAATTATAGAGCTGACCTCTCACCTCAATTAAAGGGAAACCTGGTGTGGGCAGTGTGACAAGGAGGGGAACTGTTCTCTACTTTCCTTTTATCTTGTGCAGTGCTTCTTTCTGGGCTTCCATGGACTGTTTAGTCAGGTCTTTCATTTGCCTTTAGTTGAGATGTTAATTCTTTCTGCTTTTCTGTGCGAAAAGCTGTGCTTAAGAAGAAGAAAGAAAGTAGACACTGAAAACTGGGAAGAAATCTCAGTGTGGGTGGGGAAAGGAACAAATAGTATCTCAATTGCTATTAACTGTTGCAGGTCTTCTGACTTCAGTGTGCTTCCTCAGGCACCGTCCACAAATCTCTCTCTCCTCATCCTCCAGAGCCAAAGTAACTTCCCAGCGTCATTGAATGACTCACTGGAAGAATTAGAAAGGGCCTGGATGTTAACATCTGGGCTAGCTCCTCAAATCACTATTCAGCTCCTTCCCAAATGAGCTTGGAAGATGGACATCCACTCTCCTAATGAAGGTACTTAGCAGTACAGAACAGCTGTTTCTCACCACTACCCGTAGGCATATTTATCATCATATTCTGTTATGTGTAGAAATGTCTTTCATTATTCTTAATGCTGAAATATAACTGAGTAGGTCATCTTGTCACTTCTCATCCCCCTGTCAGTATCACTAGGCAGCATCTGGGTTGCTGACCTTGCAGGCAAAGGGAGGATGAATTTTTTTAATACAGAGACAATGCTGAACCTAGTGTTGAAAATTGAATGAAGATGAAAGGGTCTTTAGAGTGCTTCCTCTGCTAAGTTAAGTTGTCCAGTTGACTCCATACTTATTAATTGATTGATGTTTAACAGCAAAAGAATAGTTTCAAGTAGTGATTGAACTTCTCTACCTCTTCATATGACATGTTGCTAATTGTTGGTTACTGGAACTCTCTCCCATCTGTAAGGGCAATGGTCGATAACTATACATGAGTTAATATATACCAGAGTGTGGGTGTGTATATATATATCTATATATATATATATCTGCAAGTGCACCTTCTAGGTTCCATGTGTAACGCTGTTTTAAAAAAGAAAAAAATTCACCTGCTTAACCTTGGCATGATCATACCTGTATAAGAAACTAATGTTAATGTGTAACTGTAGAGTAGATGGGAGTACTTCTGAAAGATACACCAAGATGGTCCCGGAACTGAATGTTTAAGTTAAATTTGGGGTCAAAGTCCAGAGAGTATGACTGAGGCCACAATCTTCTCAGCTTTCTATCTATCTTCAGTCCAACATGAATGAAATTTTGCAAGGCCAGCTGATACCATGCATCTAGATGTTTTCCTCCACCTCTTCTTGCAAGGTGCTCACAGAGAAACTCTCTTTTTCAGTTTTAAGGATAGACACTATTTAGCCCTTGTTGCAGGGGCTAGTTCGTTTTCTGTCTATATGGACTGTCAGTGGTTTTGATTTTCTTGACCGCTTTGTATCTAACCTGTTTGATAGAATGTATTCCTTTGGTGTTCAACAGGAGTGAATAACTGGAAATTGAAGTCAGTGAATGATTGTCATACTCCCTATGGTAAGCACAAACCAAAAACACCTGTTATTTACATCTTAACATGTTCAAGCTTGTTCCTAGGGGATACTGCTGGAAACTAATACATAGGTTTAAACGGATTAGCTGAGTGTGTTTATTAAAATGAACATTGTTCCATCTTCCCATGTTTTGCATAAAGACCTCTTCATTAATTTGGTCTTCTCTTAAGAAAAGAAATTCTTTTTACTGAAATTTTAATTTCTTTTGGCACTGAATGACATGAAACATGTACCTTAATGTTGCATGTGGCTAGCGTGTAGATCAATTGATCCTACATCTGCTTTTACTAATAAATTCAGGGGGTTTTGCAGATATTTGCTCCAACATAGGGAATTGGAAATATGGACACAAATTTCATCAAGGTAAATTAGAAACAGACATTCTTACAGGCCGCAAATCTTCTTCTGATATTAAGACTTTGCATTAGATTGGTCCTGAGTTGTACTGTGTACTTATTCAAAATCCTGTAGATAGATAAGAGGTGATGTAAGGTGTACTTCTACTTAAATAAATGTTTAGGACCCTTATTTGGGCACATGAGGGCTTAGAGATTTTTTTTTGTTGTTATTTTGGGGACAACTCTGCATTCCTGGCACATGACTGAGTTTGAAATAATGAGGACCAGAGAACTCTGCTTATAGCCTCAGAGCAGTAAATGTTACTGTTCATCTGAGAATCTGTGTTATGACACACAGTGATGCAGTGGATGTTCCATCTACATCGAGCTTTCTTGAAAAGTTTATGAGCTTGTTCACTGGAATATTTCATCCTTAGGGAAAGAAGCACCAATAAATATATTTGCATAGTTAGCAGGTTTTGATTTTGCAAAAATTCTATCCCAGTCTTACATGAACAAAAGTGGAAAAATGGACTCTGGCAACAACTTCTATATCCACAAGACATTCAATGCAAGGGTTTGTAAAGGTAATGAAAGATTTTGTGCCCACAGAACAAGTTGTTCTTTCTGAAATATTACTCTGTCTAGACTTGACTGACTGGTGAATAATTAAAAAAGGGAGTTAGTCTACCATGATTATATGAGGGAAAAATCCTGCTCAAACTTGGATTTATGTGATTATGACTCTTACGCATGTATTCTGCTTATTAACGAGATCCTGCAAGATTTTCCCCCAAAGCTTGGAATGTGATCATGTAGTTCAAATGGACCCTCTTGATTCAAAACAACAGGAGGATGGTTCCAATACTTAATGTCTAACAAGACCCTTGTATTGCATTAGGGTGGTGATAAACCCCCTTCACAAGCTGTCAGACAGCTATGGCTGAACTATTTGAGCAGTTTTAAGGCAGGAGTGCAAGTCTAGATCCTGATAAGAGAATACCAACCTAAAAATTTTGAGGATTTCCTGAAAAACCCCTAATGTCTGAAGGGACTGTGGGGGCTGAAACACTTTACCATGGAGATTTTGCACTGTAATTAATCAACAGCATGGATATATCTTCTCTGCTTTTGTGATGATAAGCCTCAACAGGTAACCCATCTCTAGACTGATTGTACAGAAGTGAAATTTTTCTGTTTGTCACATTTTGAAGAGCACTAACTCAATTTTAAAAAAAAAAACTGGAAATAGAAATGTAGGTTAGAAGAAATAGAAATATGAGGTCAGAGGCAACAGCCTTCCCCCAGCAGTCTATTCTGAAAACCCAATATTTTTCTAATATTGAATTCATTCTGACAATGAAAGCTCCAGATTAGTTTTCTGATAAGATTGTGGGAGGCAGAGATCACACTAAAGTGATTCCTTGATCAATCCAGAATGGCCCACAAACTTAGGGAGAAAGTTCATGCTTTTGCCAGCTAAGTGTGGAATATGTGGTTTGTAAGATGACTGAGGAACTTTGCCAGGGAAAGAGTAAGGGTTAGGAACAGTGTTAGAGGACTAAATAAAATAATTCTTTACTGAATCCGGGAAATGCCTAAAAGTAAAGCTGTGATTCCTGTGAGTCAGTGTTACATACGGAGTTTGAGTAGCATCATAGTCCCTCTGCCAGAGGAAAGCAGAGTTGCGGGTAGGTGACAATTATTGAAGAGAAAAGGATGCGATTTGTTTGTAAATCCTCAAAGCCTATGAAGAGAGGATGAGGTTTAGTATTTCCATGGGACTGTGTTAAATGTTTAATTTACTGATGGTCAGGCAAAGATTAGGGTTGCACAAGACAGGGGTGAAAACTGTTTTCTGTTGTTGGACTATGGGATTTAGCAGAGTTAAGACAGGACTGGTATTTTCAGTGGACAGTGTTGTATGTCCATTATGGTGGTTGCTGCTCAAATTAATTCTGTTGTGGAAAGAATTTGGGTTAGAAAGAAAGAATTTGGATGCTGGCAAAACAACCAGCTCACAAGGACCCTGTGTGAGTAGTATGGATGGAAATGCCACCTCTCATCCCAACTTTGTGCAATACTCTAGGATGTGGCAATGAACTTGTAGGCTCCTTCTTCCTCTAAGCATTTCCAAGGGTCTGATAATGCTATGTGCATGGGGAAAAGGGAGCCTCACCTTTGATACGATTCCAAGGAAGCAACTGGGCATATCAAGCATAAATTTGGCTATTTCAGCATCCTGGAAACAATATGCTTTCAGTATACAAAGACAGTAATTTCACCTGCTCTGTTTATGATCTACTAATACTCGGTTATAAGTTTGGATCTAGTCATCTAGCACAGAAAATGTTCAATGCACATGGAAACGCATCCAGACTGAATTCAATAGCTATTTTATTACACAACTGTCCAGATGTCTAAGAATGGCTGCTAGAAAGGTATTTCCAGAGCTACAACTCCCTCAGATACATTGCATAAAACAAATGCTTCTGTCACAGAAATTTTACTTTAGTACAACTAAAAAGAAATGTTTTATGTGTGTATAGGTACTTATGGAGGGATATAGAAGGAAGGTCGTGGGTGGCTGTGGGATTTTGATGCTAGATTACTGAGACAAATTAAGTTTTCACTTGCTTTAAAATGCTAAGAGATTTGGGAATGTTAAGCAAAAGTACTTTGGCCCTTAAAATAATATGATGCAGCTTATCCCCTACCAGAAAAAGAACCAATAAAGCACTTCTGAGTAGATGCTGTGACTGCTGGTCAGGACTTTGGGAAAAATGCAGTTAATCACTACTCAGCACTTGTCTTCTTGACTTTAGTGAGTAATTAAGTTGCAGTGGACCTTTTAGTGATCTGAGCTATGCACCAAGAGATTCAAAGCCCAAAATCCAATAGTGCGCGCTCTCCTGTTTCCTGACTAATCCTATAAAATGCAGGGGGTTGAATGGATGATCTAATAAGAGAACATAACCGCAGTCAGCTCACTCTTCTACGGAAATTAATAATGAAAGCCTGCTGAAATAAAGAGAAGAAACTCATTTATGAAGGAATAATAAAATAAAATAGCTAAAGTGGAAAGTTGCCTATTGGAGAATCAGATCTGCTATGCAATTGTGTTCAGTATAAAGTATAGCCACTGTGATGTGTGCACCTGTGATTAATGAGTTTCTCATGTCTGCTCCCTTTAGTAACCATATTGACAGAAAGTGGCCTGGGAAGGTGGTTTCATGCAGCACATAATTCAGAAATTTTGGATGAACAATCATTTAGAAGTGGAAATACATCTGAGATTTCCTCACGGGCCAAGGAAGTTTGTAAACCAAATTACTGCTATATACACACAAGTGAAATGAAAATTCTACATTTATATAAGGAAAAAAAAGGTAGACATAGAATTGCAGAAGCTGTTTATTGCGTCAGTTATTAAACTCTTTCTCTGTAGCTCTATTACTGTGAAGTGTTTTCACCCTTCTGTGGGAAAAAGCTACACACACAAGATACTTTGCAAGCTAAGGAACAGACTCAATACATCTATGCCACTCTGGAAAAATTTGCAGCCCAAAATCTTGCTTTTCCATAAAACTTTCAACAACTCTTCCCCTTTCTCTGAAGTGAAAACATCCCTTCTCTTCCACCCCAGCACTTTCTCCTTGCTCCAGGACTTGGAATCCTCCATGCCTTCTCCAGCTCATCTTCTCTCATACTCCTCTCAGCCTCTTTGAACCCCTAATGCTGTTCTGAGCTGACCCAGAAACCAAAAAGGGGAATTAAATACAAACTGCAGGTCATTTTTCACTGCAGCTTCTTCACCTTCTGTTTTGGCAGCAGAATGATGGTGCTCCCTAGCAGCTGGCAGTTTACCATACTGCAGCTTTGCAAGATACATCAGGGGCCAAGGCTTATCAGCTGTTTTTGAAAAGTTAGGGATTCATTTCCCTGGAAGGAAGTTCAACTAGTGTTGTGGGACATATTCTTATCCAAAATGGCATCGGATGAGGTACAGTTTAGCATGACCATATTCTGTGTGATAAGAGTCAGTTACAGGACTCCAGTACCTTACAGTTTCACAGTGGATCAGCAATAAGTTTATAATATTTTGAGTCCCCATAATATATGCATATTCAGATTCTTGAATATCCGCGTGACTTATTTTGCTGTTCATTGCTTGAAAATCCACTGTTCAAAAGCAGATTACTATGCCAGGAAGCAGCAATGCTGGTGTATCAGGACGTATGTAACTGTGGTTGCTTCTTATGGGAAGTTTCTTCCGAGCCCTGATTTGTCACTTGCCACCAATGTGGAGCAATTTCTTATCTGGCTTCTGGTTTTGCTATTGGTTTTGGATACAATGGGCTAAACTCATTTGTACTCTAGCTCCAGGGAAGTCAGTGGAGGGTCAGTGTTGGGATTAATTAGGAGCAGTATTTAAACTTCAGCAGTCAGAATCAGGGCACTTTGCTACGGGTTGTGTTGCTCCTGAGGCTCATTCTTTATCTGCCAGAACAGTCTTTTAGCCAGTTTTTGTCTGATACTTAAGGATGGGATTGGAAGGAAGCAGACTGGTTTGTGGTGCAAATGCTCAGTCCTGTAGGAGCTGATCAGGTCACAAGCACCTACTTGCTTTCTATAGGTCGTCATATACCTTGTCATTATCGCAGTTTATGCTGGATTTGAACCAACACTAATACACTGAAGGGCTTTTATGTCATGGCCAGATTCTGCTCTTTCTTTTTACTGAAGGAACTGAGAGATCTTTGGCCTGTGCAAGCTACTGTTCCCACAGACATTAGCATCCATCTTGTAGTGATGTCATTCTGGGATTTTGTTTCATTTTACCAGAAGTCTTTCCAATTGCATAGTTTTTTACTTGCAGAACAATTAAATTTGTGTGTGTGCGAAGGACAAAGCTGAGCTTACCTGTCTATTGCATCTTAAACAGCAAAGGCAGGGCACCTATCAACACATTTGGCACAATTTAGCTGCTGACACCAAGATCACTGGGTAGAGAAAGCACACTCCTTTTCTACTTCTGTATGTCCCTGCAAGGGATGGGCACACTCTAGTTCTTAATAAATGTGTTTTCCTTCTTAGTTTATATTAAGATCTATAATATGAATCACAACACAGTCCTGGTGCCTGTATTATACTCCTACTGCATACACCTACAGCTATCTCAAAACAAACCAGCTCACAAATTACAGCTTCTCCCTGCTACTTTGTGACATTGATTCTGGTATTAGAATGCAAACTTATTAGCAGACTGTTCTCCCTAATCCAGTAACAGCAACAACACTAATAAGTGAACTGCCTGAGGTCTGACTGAAAACAGTCAAATCTGCTACTGATTTCAGGGAGGGCCAGAGTAGGTTTAAGGTCAATAAGAAATTAATTTCCTTGAAAAAATCAACCATTAAAGATTGTCTTTCTTTCAGTTAAACAATGGGGCTTATGACAGGGACTGTTAAATTATGCTATTTTCTTGTGTATGTATTATCACTTCTCTTGATGTTTCCCCAAAGACATCCCATTTGGGGGGAAATCATGTTCAGCCCAGCATCACTGTCTTCCTGTGTGGTAAGGGAAAACAGACATATTTTATTGTCAAAAATAGCATTGCCTGACAGCCTCTAAAAATATACATCACACATCACTAGCTATTTTAAATAGCTGGCTAAAGGAAGAAAACTTCTCCAACATAGCTCAATTATGAAGTATTGACACATTAACATTTTACATAAAAGAAACAGCTCCTTGTTAGCAGAAACTTCTAATGAAGTTGCTAAGCATTTTTAGCCATTTTGAACAATAGAATAGAAAGATATATTAGACTGCTTTGATTCTCTGAGGATACAGGTTTGGGAAATGCCCACAGAGAAATTAAGTGAATCAATACACTAGGTACTCACTCCATCCCCTAGAGAATATTGCCCAGTTATTATATAAGCTCAAAACTTCCATTAATGACCCATGATCAGACCATAACACTGAGCAAAAATCAGTGGTGAAGGGAAAGGAAAACCATACAAATCATGGGATGCAATGCATCAGCATCATCCTGAAGTGCTCTCCTCTACTTCAGGGGAGTTATTTAGCATTTGTACTGAAATAAATTGTGGGAACTGTGGCAGCTCTTGCGGGTAGATTTTGCTTTCCTCAAACTTGCCTGGATTTTGGAGCTAGTAGGAAGTGCAGCCTCCATAGATATTCCAATGGCAGGAGGGGGTTAGGGAATTGAGTGTTGCTGTTCCTTACTCTAGTCACTCTTCAGAGTAGCTGACCAAGCTGTGAAGTATGAAAACGTGCTACACCTTTCCATCTCAACTATTATCTGAGAGTACAGCAATGTCTGCAGTTTACTGTTATTGAGGATAACACATCAATTATTAGCTTTTGCTTAACAAGAAGACCCAAAGTACACTTTAGCCCTTGAATGGGATCAATGTAAGCACTTTCATGCAAGTCAGAATGCTTCCTTTTGAAAACTCTTCCTCTTAAATTTACTGCATTTGTTTTCTGTACATCCTTACTTTGCAAGTGGTCATTGTGACTTTTGCTCTGAGAGCTTGGTGACAAGAGGTTACCTGCAGCCTGATATACCTTACAGGGCAGGGGCACATTCCTGTGGGCTCTGATTGCCATTTGGCCATCAGTTCCAGGAATGTTTATAACATCCCTCAGTGAGGATCTGACATCAGCGGTCTTCTGAGAGTGTCCATCTGATCTTCGTTGCTCAGAAGACTGAAACACATTACTAGAATGTATCACGGAGTAAGAAATTCAGAGCTTTCATTCTTTTGAGCTTTTAATCTCCCTTAATGCAATCCTGAAAGAAAACTTGATTTGAGATTAGCATTTTATCGGGATAGTCCCTAGTTTTTCTTCTGTTAAAAAAAAAAACCACCCTCTTGCTGACACCATGTTTACCAGCAGACAGATAGCATATGTTCATCTTAAAATTGCATAGTATGGAATGGTAGGGTTTTTTCAGGGTTCATAACAACAAACATCTCTTTTGTAGACACTGTAGTCTCCAAAACCCAGATAGGTCCTGGGTTGTGAATTGGGAAAGTCTTATATTATCGACGATGCTTTTGACTTGTTGTGACACCTTGAATAAAAGGCAGTGCCTCTACATTGCCTTAGTTTACCTTTCCAGCCACCACTTCTCTATGTGTCTCTGAAACCTTTGGAACACAGATTAAAGTAAAAATAAATAAGCAAATCTTCATACATAACAGCTTTGTGGTTGCAAGTAATGACAACAGGTTGTTGGTTGTTTTCACACTTTTGGAATTGCTAAGTCTATGGAACTGAAATAAATAGAATTTACTCTTTATACATTACAAAGTGTAGGAAAGCCGTATGAGTTACATGGCTCTGTCCTGGAACAGTAATAAGCACACAGGATGCACCTGTGTTGTTGTCATGCCAGTGATTATTGTCAGAGTTTCCTGATCTGGCTGGTGTTAGAGGAATTAAAACTAATGTACTAAATAACTTCACTAAACCTCGTTGCTTTGCTTTATTAATGAAACAAGTAATCCATTTTTCTTAGAGAATGGCTGAGAAAAGGAATGCACTGTTTCAAAAAATGAAGTCCTAGAGTAACTGAAACTTTGGATTGTTGTAGTATTAAGGAAAGCATTGTCAGTTTGAGAGAAAACATTTTCTCTGTGCTTTTTTGTCCCCCTCTCTGTCTCTTGAAAGAGAACCTTTCCCCGGGAGCCACAGAATCTGCTCTTGCTTCCTGTTGTTATCATTCAGAGAGTATGCAGCGGAGTTTTACTGTCAGCATGTAAAGGTTTAATAGTGAACTGCAAAACAGCATAACCCAGTCATGCTCTGTTACTGTTTCATGACTCTAGATGCGTTCTCTGGACAGCCTCAAAAAGTGTTACTTTTGTGCTGAAGAGGTGATGTGAAAGGTGTTCCACTAACTGACGGTATCCTGAGTTTACTTTCTGTTTGCAGTAGAGAATTTACAGGAGGCTTAAGACTTACCCAACAGAACTGGCATAAACTATTCCTTTATAGTTGTACTGGAATACTTCTCCACGGGAACCGTCCACTACAGAATAAAAGTTACAGTATTCCAGAATATCTATTTCCATTTAGAAGGAGAGAAATAATGGTTTGGAAAAATGTTATATTTACTCTGGAGTGTACTGTACATGGAGGTAATTATCCTGAGGTAACTATCCCTCTGCCTCTGATGTCGTGTGAGGGGATGGGAGGCATGTTATCTTCTTCACCGGAAATCTGTCTACGATCTATACACTGAGTCCTCTCATAACATCTTTAGGGTTAAAATAGTCATGAGGATTTCCTATTTAGATTTCTGTAGCACTGAGAATGGGAAATGTTTTCTATACTCAGGTGTGTGTTTTAGGTAAATACCTTTGGTTAGTGGTCAAATGAAATATAAAAGTAAGTATATTTCAAAGTCTCCTTGGGATCTATATTCCAGCCACCATCTGCAGAATGCGTGCTTAAAATGTCTGTATGTTGGAGTGGTAGACACCTGTCCATTTTGACAACTAACTACAGACTGTGGGGCAGAGTCTTGGCTTTGTTTTTTATACTCAGCTGTGGGGTTTTTTACATTAGTATTTGGCTATGGTTTTGTTTCTTGAAGAGTTTTTTTCCAGATTCCTTGTTAGAACATAACTTTTGCTTGGCGATGAGGTGGCTCTCTATATGGGAGAGGAAAAAGACAATAAATGCAGTATTATCTGCAGAACTGGCAGACTGTGGAGACACAAGTGTGGACACATTTTGAGCTCCTGAATGATAATTGTGGCTTGGGTGATTTCTCAATGGCAAGCTGCTTCAGTTTTCTTCCTTTTGTTATCCTAGTCCGAGGAGTTGTGGGGCTCAAAGCGTTAATGGATGTAAAGTGCCTTAGAAATTGAAAGAGCTGTCTAAGTGCTGCTGCTGTTATTGTTATAATGGCAACTCCAGACTGAAGGGAGTAAACTCTTCTCTTGCTATACTGTAGCTGGTAAATAAAATAAAATGCAGACTTGTCACCCTTCTGAGTGCTGGAGTTAGGCGTTAGTCATCCTCTGCCCTCAGGTTTCCACAGCAATTTTTTATTGTCATGCTTCAGAAGTGAAGGACTTTATGAGGCAGAATACTTCAATAAGTTACCAAAAATAGATGTGTGCAGGTGGCAGTGTATTTGGGTTATGAACTATTTGTGGATAATGAATTAGTCTTTCCCTTAACAATCAAATTTTGCAGCATCCGGGGCGGGGAAGAAAGAGTGTGAAAGAGTGTGGATACCTTCTAATTATTTTGCCATTCTCCAAAAAATGCTTTTGGCAAGATACCAAACATTAATAAAACGTGAAAGCAACCTCAAAAAGTGTTTGATTCAGAAGTGGTAGGTACTTGCCTGTTGCCATCCTAATTGATGTGTGCTTTCCAAGCACGGGGGGGAGGGCTGTACAGAGAGGGGAGCCCACTTCAATGGAAAGCTGTGCAGGGTGGCCCCAGCAGGGAGATGAAAGGCTCACCTTTCACAATATGCTGTGTAACACTGACAGAAAATGAGTTCTGTTAGCAGAGCAGCAGGCATGGGGCTGGAAAGAAGCTCAAAAAGGACATCTGGGAATGCAGCTGATGGGCGGCACAGTGGAGATGAAAGACCCTGCAACTCCACTCTCCTGGGAAGAGTCACAGAAAAGAAAGCAGAAAATGGATGGCTTGGGAAGGAGAGCTCCAGCCAAGGTAGGAATGCGCTGCCCTCTGGTTTCACACAGTCATGAGCAAAGCCTAGGATCTCCTGTGTAAACGGCTCGTGTTGGTTGTCGGTCAAGCTCTGGAGTCCTGAGGGTCCTTGGCACCAGGGTTGGAGATGGCCGGCCAAAGTGGGGGCTATATCAGCGAGGTGGCAGTTGTGGTGGATGTGCTCTTCCCCTCTCACAGACAGAGGGCATGTTCCAGCTGATGGGCAAATCTGTGGATGAATCAAGACAGACAGTGGTCTGGGCTGTGGAACAGATGTAGCAAACAATGTTTGAATATTTGCAAATGTACAGACACTGAATTGTGGCTCATCTGATTCTGTGCAACTTGACAGGGCTCTTACAGAGACCTCCATGTGGCAGGTCCTGTTGCCCTTGCAGCTAGGAAGCATGGACTTTATGGGGCTGGGAGGGAGGCCCACTGGATGCAGTCAAAAATAAAAACTGGACCAAATGAGAACAGGAGAAGAGATGATGACTGCAATAGCTTCATGCTGCTGTCATCCTATTGAACTGGTCCCTTTTATTTCTTCCTGGTGATCTGTATTTGTTTCTGTCTGTAGCTGGGGCAAATACTTCACTTACTAGCTCCTCTCTGGGAGGAGAGTCTCTTGTTCTCCATGCTTAGAAATGGGATTTTTTTGTTTAGTCCATCAGTATCAGTGTTACCAACTCTTCCAATGAATCTGGCATGTACAGATTTTATAGTGGTTACTGACAGGGTACTGCAAGGTGCAGCTACTCCCTAAGGGACAAGGACCTAAGGGAACTTCCCAGGGCAGCAGGGCAGGACCTCACCAACCAGGGCCCATCCCACCATCCCAGTGAGGAGTGAGGTGGCTTCAGCCCTGGGCATCAGGCATCAACCTGGGGGCAGGGATGGGATGGGACATGGGCCCAGCTCAGTGGGGCCCATGGCCAAGCAGGGCAGGGCTGTAGGACGCCGGACACTGGCCCTGCTGCATCATTGCTGGGGCAGGGTCTGACAGTCCTGGGGGTGCTGGGCAGTAGGCAGGGTGAGGAGACCCCTGGGGAGGCTGGGGAGAGACAGTCAGGGCTGGTGGTGCCCCCAGGGCCTGGATGTTACTGTGGATGATCTCCAAGGAGCTGGAAAGACTTCAGCAGCTGATTTGCATGTGGCTAGAGTACAGCATATAAGAAATAATGGGCTTTCTTAGCTAATGATGACCCTTGAGGGGAGTCTGTGGATAACAGATCATGTAGGCTTCCCTCCAGTAAGGAAGTGCAAATCTTTTGACAGGAGCTGCTGAACCCACTGATTCATCACTGATGAATTTGCTATGGGAAATAAACACTGTGGCTATGAAGTACTCAGTAAATAGGATCAGTAGCATTCAGACTACTGTATGCTGTAAGCTAAATTTTAGTGGGAAGCCTTCCTAGGGAACACCTTTTTCTGGAGTTAAGCCAATTTGCTGCTCAGGCGCAGGAAGATAATTATTTTCCTAATCGACTTCAGCAGTACAGCAGATGCATAATGAAAGATTGTTAATAAAATGATAAAATATGTCATTAACGATAATGTTGATAGTCCTGAATATTGTTTGGAAAGCAAAATAAAGCCAAACCTAAGGTTAGCAAGATAGAGCTGGAAAAGAAGAATCAGTAGATGGAGGGTGAGGAAAGATACAGAAGAGAAAAAAATGGAACCTCAGATGAAGTGCCAAAGGTAAGATTCATGAAATGAGGCAGGACACATACAGGGAAGACAAAAAAGGAGCCTAGAAAAGATAAACCAATGAGTTTCTGTTTTTTCCATAGGCTTCCTGCATGGAGCGTCAGAACTGCTCTGAAGCACAGATGTACACATGCACCCTTGGTCATGAATTAGAACCTCAGCTAACATTTATGATTCAAGCAAGGTGCTATATAAAAATGCTTTTAGCAGATGGTTGAATGTCTTATTCACAGGTAACAGTTCAGGTGCATCAGGGTAGGCTCTTGGAAATACTTTAACTTTAAAAAAAAAAAAAGAAAAAAAAAAAGTTGTTAAAAAGGGGCACACCAGGAGATAACCCTTTCTCATTAAAACTTATGTATAAATCATAGTGCCCTTGAAGTCCTTCTCAATGCCTTCAGCCTCCATCTTCAGTAACTATGCAGAAAAATATCAGCTCAGCAGTGTTAGCCACAGTACAAAGGAAAGCCTTCCTGTAGGAAATCTAAGGATTCCTCAAACCTTTTATTTATGATGCAAAATGACTGAAATGTTGAAACATCACAGACCCCCTTTTTGGAAGCCCTGTTACAGGCTGAAAAAAGACATGCACACACCAGTCTAAAGAAAGGAGGATGACAATCTTTCTTTCCTCTTCCTTTTTCTTTTTTTTATATTTGTGTATGAACTAAAGTCAGGTAGGATAAAAGTCAGCACCTTGGGGAAAACCTTAAGCAGCAGCATGTAAGAACTTTCATGCTGAATCAGACCATCTTGTTCTAACAGCTTATCTTTGTGAATGGCGACGTTGCCTCAGTGGGCAGGTGATTAATGTAGAATAACCTGTGCGTAGGCAAAATTTCTTTCTAATCTTGTCAGTCAGGGGTTGGGATTTGCTGGCCTGCATGACAAGCTGCACTCCTTCTAAACAACTAGATTTTTAAATAGTCATAGGTTCTGAAAAGTGTGGTTACAAACACAGTGGATGGGGTTTTTTTCAAGCCTTTGTCTTATCATGGGATTTGTTGTGACTGATCCCCATTAAATTCTGCAACACACTCTTGTAATCTGACAAGGCACGAATCCCCCTGTAAGGGTCACCTTATTCTGGCTTCGCTTGGTGTAGTTTTATTTTCTGCTTGAATTTCTGTCACTCATACCTGTTTCAAACATTTCTCTGGTTGCTAGGAGAGCAGAAACAACAGGAGAGAAAATGGTCAGCATCCTGCTTCACATGTTACTAGTTAAAATCATTGCAAAGAACACATTTCATGCATCCTTTTGGGTACAATGCTTTTAGCGTATATTTTCATCACCCCTGAAGGCTTCTTTCACCCTTCCTGCTGTGGTAGACCTGCAAGTCTTTCTCTTAGCTCTAGCCATAATGGCTGGCAGAGTGGCTCAGGCATCTCTGTTTACATCTGACATCTTCCTCACCCTGTCCTTGCTATAGCTCTCCCTACCCAAATGTGAAAAATATATTGTGTACACACACATTATAAGGGCTAATTCTGTGCCTCTCTTCTGAAAATCCAGGGCTCATCCCAATCTAAATCGCTCACGTGGTCTGAAATACTCACTGGGATAGCTATATGCTTCCAGCTGTAAAGCTTATGCTTTTCGTGAATAAGGAGCAGCTGCTTAACAGTAAGTACTTCCCTATGCTCAAAACCAGTAAGTGAGTTGTGACCATTTGGTTGTTCATGGGATTTTAGCACACCAGGTGCTGAACTGGGAAGGGGTGATCGGAAGCTATGGACCTTCTGTTGGCTCTGGCACTGTTTGTTAACAAATCCTTTTGATAAATCACTTAGTCTGTGGCACTGTTTGCCTTCTCATGTCCACCTTCTTTATTCATCTTCTTTGGGACAGACACTGGCTGCTTATTTTATTCCTGTAAAGCCCCAACACAGGGGGCTTCGGATTCAGCTGGGATCCCTGGCTGCTACTTGTAATACTAGTATTCAGCAGTTCAGCTCACCAGTATATGGTTTGCAGAAATGGAGGTGATGTCCAGGCCAGCTTCTGCAACAACAAAAAATTGAACTTCAAATTTAGCAGAACTAAATCTGATGTTTTAAGAGAGGAGAGAAAATCCATTTTTCAGCAGTCTTGAATTTCTCTTGTAAATCCTGTTAATGCATCTATTTATGAGCTCCTGAAGCTGTCCATCTGGCTACTCATTCACTGACAATCTGCCTTCTCGTACCTGTTCTAGGTCACCAGTAGTCTCTTTAAAGAGTTAGGGGCAAAGAGCAGAAGCAGCCATGTGTAATGACAACGTTGCAGGTGAACATACTGATACGTTGCACAACACAGAAATGAAAATGAGGCTGTGGCTGCTTCTGGGTCAACTATTGAAGAAAGCAGTAAAACATGTCACTGTGACTAGTCTGTGAACGCTCACGGCCAGACATTAGTGGCTTTATTTCTGACTCTTTAATTGCTTTGCACAGGTTGTTGATAAAATTATGTTCTTCTCCACACTTATCCCCAGCTGCTTTGCAGGGAATCTCAAAGGCTTTCTAGCTTTACCCATAAAAGAGAAAAGATAGGCCAGGGTGTTCTTCCGTTTCCTCCAGCAGTGAAGCCAGCCCTTCTTCTGCTCGGAGTGCCACCTTCATGGCCTCTCTTTGCTTGCTCTGGACATCACAACTGGCTTTCCACAGCAAAGGGTAAGAACGTGGAAGCAATATTTTCCATAATCATTATTGCTAAAAAGAAGGCATTACTTAATAGCATGACTGCAAGAGAGTTGCACTAGAGGTAATTTTGGCCTAGGAGAGCTGCTGCTGAGGTTTAAAATAAAAAATAATAACAGAATGTAGGAACAAGTGGGACAAGTTAGCATTTTTCTGCAGTGAAATACTAAAGAATCTTATCAATAAAACTGGTATTCATCAGCTACATTAAGATGTCTCTTTTCTCTATTAAACATTATGCAGAACAATTAGGAGTCTTAGCTTTGCATCAGAAGACTCCAAACTTATGCTTTTCCTGTTTCATGTGTGGAGGATATGTGTAAAAGGAGTTTTCTGTTGCAACAGTGAAAACCTGATTTTTACCTTCACAGAGTACTACCTCATTATAGAGGACAGGCTTAACTGTCTTTAGACAGTGAAGATAAGATTTTGAAGGGCTCTGAACGTACTCTTATTGATAAATTCCCATTTGGTACAGTACCTTCTTATTCATGTTTTCATAAAAACAATAAAAATCATCATCTGTAGGATACAGGGAATATGGGATAGTAAATATCTTCTGTGATATCAGGGCTGTACGTGTTGCCAGGAACCATGGTACCTTATAAAGAAACACCTCTGACCCTGATGGTAGAGACTTTTTATTACTGAAACGCTGAGATAGTTTCCTGCTGTGTGTGAAACTTCAGCACAAAAGGAGCTGGGTGTTTTTAAGCAAACCATTATTTCTAACAAAAGATGCTTTTCCTCCCTCCCTCCCTCCCTCCCTTCCTCTCTCTCTCTCTCTCTCTCCAATTGTTGGGAGAAAGTGATAGACACTTACTGTTAAACAAGATTTAGAGTTTTCTGTTCCCAGGAAAATAGCATGAGGCTGGCTATTTGACAGGGTGGTAGAAATGCACATGCTAAGCAGCAGCTAAAAATCTGTCAGGAAGCAGCCAGAATAGCAAATGATCAAGTGCATTTCAGCCACAGGGTGGCCAAAGTGTTGCACGGAGCATAATCTTTACCCTTTCTTCACTCATGGATGAACAAAATGCGGTTAAACTGAATCTTTATTTCTAGGTGAAATGCCATGTTTTATTCAGAAAAAAGGCTACAGTGGACCAATTATTCTCAGCCTGATTTAGGCTGTGACCTTTTCTCAGTCTCTGCTTTGCTCTGGTGGGGGTGGAGGGGGCACAGAAGAAATATTATGGGCTGCTAAAACACAGAAGAGGCTGGTAAGAGAAACATGAGACTTGACTGTAAGACTTTTGATTCAAAGTGTTGGTGTACTAGCATATCCTTGCCAAATTATCACCAACGTATATTAGATGAGGCCTACTGTAATTCCTCCCAGTTCCATCATTGCTATAAGGAAAACTCTCTTTAATAACACAATGCCACTTTAAAACAGTATCTCTCTGCCTAGATGCTGCGACCTGTCTTCAGTTTTCACTTTTCCATGGTCTTCATATCGCTAGCTTACATTTTAACTGTCTTTTAAATTCACCCCCATTAAATTCAGATATAACAAAAAAGGTTGCAAACAGTTTCCTTCCATGCACTGTGATCTTGCATCCTCCATCCCTTGTCACCACATGGAAGGAAGTATAGTTATGGCATACTGACCAATGCCTATTTGCACGCTGCCAGATGCCATGACAGCATCCTACATGTTGGGTAGGTCTTACATCACCAGTTCACTGGCCAGTGAAAGGCCATATTGGTTACTTGTACTGGGCTTGAAAATCCATATAGGGTTAAATGGAGCCAAAATAGTGATGCTGTAGTGACAGAGAGACACAGCCTCTCCTAACTACTTATCTGGTAATGTGAAGATTCATGCAATATGTGGAGTATGGTACCAGTGGGACTTGCAGTAGGGCACTTAACATTGCCTTATTGTGAAATGCATCTTTGTAATATCTAATTAGAATGAAATGAAAGTGATACCTGACACCAACTTCAGAAAGAACACACGGCCTCCTTTAATTGGAGCAACATAGCTAAGTTTTGAAATACTTGGAATACTTTATGAAAAAGATAGTCTTAGAATCTGCTATATGTGATTAGATAGAAGGGAGTTTGGAGACATCGTATCCTTGAGTAGAATAAATAAGGGAAATGTACTAGAATAAGCTAGTTTAGTATCAATAAGAATTACGTAACCAAGCCAAAAATTAACTGAGCATGCCCAGAGATGGAATTCAACCAGCAGACACGGTGAGGAAGACTATCGACAACCACCAGAGGACCCTGGAAGACCACTGATGATCATGAAAGTGCATGTGTTAAGGACATTTGCATATATTAATGAGTTCCAAGAATAGTATGAATATGGTAATAATTTCCTAGAAATCTAATGAATATGTATGTTTTTGATTGCATATAACTCCTGTAGTAGAGCAACTCAGTGCACACATTAGGTGGAGCAAACCCCTGTGCTCCCGGCGCCGTGATAAAGAATGCCTGCTTTCTAAAACTACAAATTGAGTTTTAGAGGGTTCTTACATTTATCGACTTACAGTATCAAAAGTAGCTGGAGCTGAATGTGTTTTGAATGTGGTTACAGAGCCTGTAGAGGAGCTACTCACTTCTGTAATTACTCCCTTGTTTTAAGCAGTGCTAAGTCTGAACATGGCCACAAGTTCCACAAGTTGTGCGAAGTGCTTGGCTGGCTGCTCACTCTGATCTCTGTTGAGCTATATGGTTCTTCATAAATAAAACCAGCAAGTAAAGCCTTCAGCCCAGAACCACACACACAGGTACTGAAATTGATAGAACTAGAGACCTAAACTCACAGGTGGAAGCACATTTGCCATGAACTCCACATTTCAGTCCAATTACAGTTGCAGCTGAATTGTGTTGCTACAAGACTGGAGATGTTCTCTGGCATCACTGGTGGGCCCTGTCACTGTAGCCACAAGAAAACCCCTGTGACTTTTCTAGGGAGGATGAGGGAGGATTCAATTTTTCTTTGTTAAGTTTTGGGCAGGGACAAAAGTTTTTATTCAGAAGTAGGATTATTTTATTGTCTTCTCTGTTGATTGACTTGTTGTCACTAAGCAGGGCTGACTTTGTGAGATTGCGCAATAGGGATGCATACACTGGAGAAGGTTAACAGTACCACCCATGGCAAAATGATTTGGGAACAACTTAGCAAGCTGGGCAGGCAAAGCTGAAGCTTTTTTTTCTAACTCAGAATCTTCAACCCTTATCACTTTCTTTGATTATCTTCCTTTTTAAATAATTCTCTTCAAGACAGGAATCTTTCTTAAAGAAACAATGATATCTTTGTCTTTTTCCCACTCTTTCACTTGGTGTCACTTCCCAGATAACACAATCTTTCCAAGTCAGTTGCATCAATTTCTGTGTCAGCTATTGCTTGTGATTTTCTTACCTGGGATGTAACTCTTGTCTCCCGGGAGCTGCTGGGCACTACTCAGGCTCCTTACAGTCATGCCAAGGCATGAGTGACTGTGATCCAGCAGTGGCAGGCAGCAAGAGATGATATTGCCTAGCAGGGCTGAAGGAGCTTTGCTAGAAAACATGGTGCCTGCCTTCAGGCTAACGTGTACCTTCTCCTCTGTCACATTACTCACTACCCCATCCTACTGACAGCAATGGTGTCAGCTTTATGGCTGTTTTGTGCCACAAAGCTGTGCTACGGGACCCAAGAGTGATTAAGGATTGAAGCCAAAAGAATCGAGTGTAAGGGTTCAGATACTGCCACGCACAGGATCGCCTGGTTGATTTGTATAATCATTGGGATCCAAAGCTATAGCTGTAGTCCCGGTTGTTGTTGGTTTTTTTCTTTTCTTTTTTATAATTCCCATGTCATTTAAATTTTCTCTAATAAGTTTAGTAGCTCCGGGTCCTCTAAAGGCAACGATGTGCTGGCAGAGGCCCTTGGGAACTGCTGGTTAAAATTCTGCTGCCAACATGATGAGAGTTTTAGGATAATTTCCTGGACTGGGAGATCAGCTCCTCTCTGAATACTATCAAAGCTGCCAATGTGTATCTATTGTGCCTATCTATGACACACATAAGGACCACATACAAAACTAAGAATAGCATCACTGCTGACAAGAAAAAAACACCCAGTCTCTGTGCCACCTACTCACTATGACTATTGTACACACAGATTCATAACTCTCAATCTCAGGAGAGCAAATATTGCTTTTTTGGGGTAATAACTTCATTAAGAATAAATTCATGGGAGGAAATGGAAATTTGGAGTTGATCCTATATCAGCATAGATCAGAGATGAGTTTTAGGGCAGCATATGGGACTTCTGATCCTGGAAACACCCTGAAAGAACCGAGTTTTCAGAAGGCAGATTATTTGAACCTCAGCCTTCTTTCACCATACCTTTAAAACAAAGGGATCCCACCTCACTCGTCCTTGTGGAGATCAAGTATTTGGTCTCTAATGCAGTTAATTCAGGCCTTTTTCAAGGAACAGTGTCAATGAAGTTCCTAAGGAAAATCTGGTACAAGTCTGGTAGAAGAGTCAGCTGTAAAGGTTAGGTGAGCAGACCAATGCTTGCAAAGTGAACAAACACCAACTTATATCGGTTAAAATGCTTCTAAAGCAGGGGAAGAAACCCCCACCCCCACCCATCCCCACTTTTCCTGATGTGCTTTTGATGTTCCTGTTTTCCCCCATTTACAATCGGTGGTGGTTACTGGGCGTAAATCGATTAAGCTTTATTGTGTTTATGGTCTCAGGCTGTGTAATTTAGTCATATGGGCAACTGAACAGTACAAGGCACTCTCTCAAATTCTGAAGAAAGTATTCTAAAATTATCACAAGAATGAGCTTTGTATTCTCATCTTTCATAGCCTTAAGAAATATTGGCTGTTTAATACTCTGCGGGTAAGGCAGTCATTTGCTCAGCAGTTACACCCATACAGCTTTGGACATTAGCACTTGAGTGTCTGAGAGTGCATTTTGGCTTGGGGGTGTGCCCTGACTTGTCTCAGTGTGATAAGGGCTTTGCTGATCTATACAGCTACCAGAAACAAGCGTGACAGTTGTAACATGCCAATTTAAAAACACCGAGCAACCCTCCTCTGGTACAAGTGGAGACCTGAAGTCTGTAGCCTCTGATATCCTGGCTTTCACTTACACTTTTGTGTCTTGTTGGCCAATTGTGGTGATTCACTCGTGTTCATCAGTTTGATCGTCTCATTGAGGCCTACATGAACAGATATGAAACTATACTCCTCGTGGTGATAAAGTTCTGATTTTTCTGAAGCAGTACAAACTGAGAGGTTTAATCACGTGTTTGCATCCTCCTCTTGTGATAACTGCAACAGGTACAGGGCATGGGTGCGAGGAGTCATAAAGCTTTCTTCATCAGAATTAAAAGGGCTGATGGAGTGACGCTAATTCTTACTACTTTAAATCATTCATTTAATTTAAAGATCTACTGATTTATGTGAGCTTCTTAGCAAAAGCAGGACTTGCACTGTAATGATACTGGCTGTTGGCAAGCAGGAACATCATCCCTCTCCTCTCTCCTGAGCAAGCCTTGGTCCACTGAAGATATTCTGATGCCACCCACAGGAGGACGCAGGTACTTTCAGCAGTTCTCTCCTAATTTACAGCAGCTCTCTGTCCTATTAAGGGTGCTTTAGCGATGCTAGCAGGTAATATCAGCAAGCAGAGGAAACGTCAAGGCATGTAGCTGCGTGGGCACATAACTACAGGGTGACATTCAAGGCCCTTATTGTATCCATGCCTCAGAATGGGAAGTATGATTTGAGTGCTGGAGCGTAAGATAGAGAACAGAAATCTCACACTTAGTGTTCATCCGGACTCAGCTGAGCGCTTGCAGATGGAGGTTGGATCCCACTCCTTCCTCTCACAGTCCTCTACTGTAGGTTACCCAAGCGGTAGGCTCCGGTCTACAGCTAGACCACAAATACATTTTGTGAAAATCTTGCCAAAACCACAGACATGTGAGGTCTCCCACGTCCCTGCAGGGCGTCCTGGGCTTCCTGCTGTTTTCTAGAGAGCCGAGCTGAACTTCCAACATCCTGGTGTGCAGAGAGGCTATGTCCCGCTTTCAGGAAGAAGATGCAGAGTGCTGTCGCAGGTCCCAGCCATGACACAGCACACAGAGTCTGGAAACCAAGCAGCCTTGCCTAACAGTTATTCTGGGATACCACAATCCTGCCTTTGTACTAATACACGGGTTTCCCCTGGAGGCTTCACTAATATATTTCAGTGCAATAAGGTTCTGTTGTCATTAGGCTGAAAGATTTGTGAGATCCAAGTAAAATTAAGGGAAACCTTGGCTTTCTGGAGAACTTGATTATTTCTGTGGTTAGGCTATTTTGCACTGGGTGCATAAGGAAAAAAAAATCACAGCTTTGATTTTACAAAAATAGTAACAGAGAAGAGGTAAGCAGAAAAGACAAGGGAAATCATACTCTTTATGACACTAAATTATATTCAGATGAGTTTTTGTGTAAATCTCACTGTACTATAAAAGTAAATTAAGTTTATTTCTGTGGATGCATAAATAGAATGGCTGATCTTTAATTTTAATGCTGTGAGCAAATTACTGATCAGCAGTATTTTTGCATAATATGCTCAGTAAAATGCTGCTTTTTATCTGCACTGTGAAAAAAATCAGGTTTACAGTGTATATTTCTAACGTGTGGCAATACGATGTTAAAGTCTCTAATTAGAGATCCAGGGTTTTCTGGCAGAAGATTTCAGCTACACCCGAAGTAGTGGTGGTTGTTATTTTTAATTTGGAAGACTTGCAATGTGTGTTCCTGGTTTGGGCTAGCAAACGTGTTTGATTGCCTGCTTTCTGTTTCACACCTCACAGCGCTCAGGAGCAGTCCAGGTTTTGCCAGCTCAGCAAACACCTGACATCAGATTCACAGCATAAGACTGATTTGTTTCTGTTTTGCACTCCTCCTTTCCTGGAAAATTTGCATGACCGGAGAGATCTTCCTTTCAAAATGTTTTATGTATATATCTTTACACCTGTTTGGGGGAGGATGGGATACAACTGCAGCATCTATCTCCCGGTGGATATGCTCCAGGAGCGCTATCATTGTCAAACTGGTGTGCTTGCAGAGGTTTATGAATTTATCTTCATCAGATTCTTAGGCAGGGGAAATTAGATTTTACAGGTGGGGAGCTACGGCACAAAGATGCTGTATCCCACAAACATTTAACACGTGTGTAACTGACAAGTGCAAATCCAAGTCCCTGCGTAATCTGAGGATTTCTGGGAAGCTAGACAGACTTTTCACAACAACACACTTCGGCATTGCCGCAGCTGATCAAGAACCGAGCGGGTGCCACGGGTGGGCAGTCAGTGAATCCTGGTATCCTAAGTCCTTGTGCTGCGTTTTAACTGTAAGAACTCTCTTCTGCTTAGTTAGGGCCGTCCTCTCCCTTCTCCCTGGTAGGACATCTAGAGAGGCATTGCAGAATCAGTGAGAGCCCTGATGCCAGGAGGAGCAGCGGCCCCTCGGCAGCCAACCAAGCCCGCTCGCTCTTGCAGGCCGGCACTGCTGCTTCCCTGGCTTGTGGGCCCTGATGCATTTGCACCGCTTGCCGGCATGTGGATTTTACAGCCCGGATTTAACCAAATGCTTATCTTGAACCAGTAGGCTCACTGGGAATACTGGTTGGACTTGGCTAACCCCGTGCTCGCAGCTTCTCAGCAAGCCGGAATTCCTCCCCTGGTGATCAGGTTAGCCGAAACGGCCCCAGAGGAGACCTCGGTGCCCCCGGCTGGGCGGGCAGAGACGTGCACAAGGGAGTCCCGGAGCACCTCCAGCACCGCCCCTGCCCTCGCCCCACGCCCCTCGCAGCCGTGGGAGGTGGGCGAACCCGGGGGCGCGGGGCCGGCCATGCCCACGCTCCCACCCCCGCGCCCGCCGGGCTCGGGAGGCTCCGTCCCCGCCGCGGCCCCCAGGCGGCGCTGCCGCGGGCTCGGCGGCTCCGGCACCGCCGGGACCGGGGCGAGGACGGGGGGGGGGAGCGCCCGGCGCGTCAAGGCGCGCCCGCTCCTCCCTTCGTCCCCTCCCCTCGGCGGCGGCGGTGGTGGAGCCGCCGGGCTCCCTCGCTCCTCTTCACATGGGGCTCGCCCCGCCGGAGGGACAGCGCTCCTGCCCTCCCGCCAGCCGCTGAGAGGGACGCGGCGCGGGCGGAGGGGCTCCCCGCCGCCGGCAGGTCGGTCAGGCAGGTACGGGCGGGCGTCCCCCCCCCGCCCCCTGAGGGGGAAGCCGGGGAGCGGGCGGGCTGCGCGAGGCTGTGCCGCCCCGGCCGTTGGTGTCGGTTACGGCGCGAGGCTCGAGGCGGGCGCTGCGGCCGTTGGCGGCGGGCGCGGAGCGGGGCGCACGTGGAGCGGGCGCCTCGCAGCCCGCCCTCCTTCCCCCGCCGCTCCGCCCGGGTCTCCTCGCCGCGGGCTCGGCGTGGTCGCGGGCACCGCCGCGGGGAGGGAGCCGGCCCCCTCCGCTCCCCCGGCGGCGTGTGGCCGGTGGCTCCTGTTCTCGGCGGCTGCCCGGGGAGCGGCGCGGCTCCGGGGAGGAAGCCGGGCGGGGACGCCGCTCTGCCCCCTCTACTCAGGGGCGATGTAGTTTTGCTTAAAGAGCCGGGAAGCTCCCACCGCCTGTTCCATCTTTCCTTCTAGCTGTCGTACGAGGGTCGCAGCCGAGGAACGGGTCCGTCATTTGCGAAATTACTTTATGTCAGTTTAGGGTTTGCTTTTTTTTTTTTTTTTTTTTCCTGCACGCTACCAAAGACAGAGTGCCGAGGGGATCAATTTCTGTGGTCGGTAGGTTAAACGCAGGGCAAATTCCTTATGCCGTTAGAGCGAGAGTTACGGGTTCGCCGAGTTCATATAATCTGGTGTTCTCGTAGCCTAGAATAAAGCTTTTCATTAAAAGGGAGAAAACCGGGTCCAAGTTCTGACAGCTTTTGATTGATTAGAGCTCCCTCGTGGAAATCAGCGGGGAGTTTTTGCCTGATTAAGACCTGTAAAATTGTCCTGAGGTTTGTTACACAACTGGCTGTAGATGTGCAGTAGGGCTAGGGCTCGGGCTCAGTTAGATAACTTTGCATCTGGGTCTTGTTTTCACTGGTCCAGCTGAAGCACTTTCAAGTCAAATTAGTTTCGGTACTCTGCTTTCAGGAGTCAGCCCTCTCCACTTGACGTGCCTGAGGGAGCGGGAGGACTGTTTTACCTGCCTTAAAGAAGAGTAAACCTGTTGTTAAACAGAGAAACGGGTCACACCCGTTAGAGAGAGTGACTGAAATTTCGAAGTGCTCCATGTATTTTGATGGCAGTCCCAGGTAAAGTTACTGTTTCTATCCTGAACGCTTTTTATTCCTTATTGCTTGTGTTGCAGTTGAGCCTCAGAAGCCCTAGCCAAGAGCCACGGACCCAGCTGCGATAGAAGATGTACAGGCATGCATGTAATCATAGTCTGTCCACTAAAGAGCATGTTTTCTGGTCTAATCCTGCAGAAATATTACAGAAAACAAAGCGTTGCTCCCAGAAAAGCTTGCAGGTTGCAATTTCCACACTTGTGAGCTGACTATTTAGTTATTGTTGTTCTGTTTTTCCTGTGTTCCTGAAACACCTGACAGTAAGCACATTACAGATTCTAGTCAGTTGTTTGTGGAACTTTTCTTGTTGCTGCAACTGCAAATGTTGCTGTCAAATTTTTTTTTTTTTAAGGTGTGAAAGTAAGTAAAATAAAATGGAAACTTTATTGCACTTCAAATAGCAGCAATGCAAGACCAGGTTTGGGGAGGGTGGAACAAACAAAGCCCAACGCTTTTTCTTTGTTCTGTAAATACTTTCGGATGGGAAAACTCCTTTGGGATGGTATTTTTCAGGTTTGTTCTTGGGTCCTTGGAATTTCAGGTGGCGAAAGTCTGATCATTCTAGCTCTTTGAGTGAGAAAAAGGCGCTGTGTTGTTGTCTGTGGAGTTCAAATGCACATTAGTGGAAAGCTTCAAATAGCCTTAAAATAATCTTAAGTGAGGCAGGTGTATTCGCTATGTTTGGGGCAATTGGATTTGGTTATAAAAGAACAGGCAGTGTTTCTGAAGTAGGGCATACCAGCGTAACTCTGTTAGCTTTGGTACTTCGGCACTGGTGTTTCCAAATGGAGACCCAGATCCAGTACAAATACACGCGTATAAATTTAGTGTCTGTAGATAGATGTGTTGGTATTGCTAACCTTATGGCCACATTGGAGGCTTGGATACCTAATATCCTTAGGTATAAGTCCATGGAAAAACTCAGGCATGTGCTGAACAGCTTTCCTGGGCTAGGACGGTAGGAAAGAAATTCTGTATCGCAAAAGTTAAAAGAATACATGAAAGCTGTTAACAACATTCGAAAAGAGATTCCTAATATGGATGTGAAGAGCATTATCAGTTTGTGTAGCTCAGTAGCCAGTGTCTAGCTGGGCTGTCATGCCTAACTGTCCATCTCCTAATCTTTGGGGAGAGACTTTTCTAAAATAGGGTGCTTAAACATACCCCAGTTTAAAATACTGAAGTAAGGTGAATTATGGTGAACTAATTCTACTCATAAGATTGAATGTTTGTACCTTGGACAGGAAAACTATCTTCTCAGCAGCATGCCAAAGCTTGGAGCTCTCAATACATGGAAAAGCTAATGGAGCACGCGTTGTGGTGTTACGTTCAGTGCTGTTTTACAGCAGCCGTTTATATGGCAGCTCTCACTGATACATCACAGTTGCTGATTTGTCTTCGTAGGGATGGGATAGGAAAGTACCATGGATGTAGAAGGACTAAGTGCCTTGCTGAATCACTCGGGAATTCTGAAAGAGCAAGAAGTTGAAAACAGATGGAAAGAGGTCTAGACTGGCAATCCTACCTGGATTGTCTGCCTTGTTTGCTATAGATTGTTTGAATTATGCTAGAAAATAAAGCTATTTCTAGGTATTGCATCCAATGGTTGGCTGACAATGTTCAAAGTTTAAAAAGTGTTTTTCTATTATATGGCTTTCTATGTCTTTGCATGCACATGGTATTTGGTAGGCACTGGTGTTTTATTATGCTGTCATAGCTTCCCTTTTCCTAGGTTTGTTATTTTAATGTTTTAAAATCATCTAGTAGACTCCATGCAAAAACAGTGCTCTGTTAATGGATTGTTAGAGTGGGGAATTTGAATGTGAGATAGCCAGTGGTCAGCATTATGGTTCCTGTTGCAGCCATTAGTCAGCAACACTTCACGTAAGTATCCAAACTAAAATTTAATATCAGCTGTTGGAGCGTACTTCATTGGGAAGGTGACTTTAAGCAAGCAGGAAGTTCTAACTTGAGGATGAAGAATATGTGCCAATAAAGAGCTGTGCTGAGGTTGCTGTGAAAACAGTGTCTTTGGGGTTTAAGTGTTTGTGACTCAAAGTTTAAGTCCGTTTTTGTTCTTAAAAACTGCAACATGCAATTTTAAAGAGTGGCTAAATAGTTTTAGTTTTTTACAGGATGCCTGACAGCAAAACCTCTGCGTAGCAAGGCACGCTGCCCCAAGGAGCTCTGCTTTTGTCTGCACTTGGAACTGAAGTGTCCTTTGCTGGTTTAGTTGCACATGCCACTGATGCTAGCTGTTGGCAGTGAGAGGCATTTATTCTGTGTAAACTCAGATTTGAGTAGCTGAAGTCTCTCATGTTGTCTCCTGTTCATCAGCCAATTGTAGTTTCTGTGTTTATTGCAAATTAACAGAAAGAAGTCGTGTTAATTTGCTTTTGCTTGCCCTTTTATGCTGCAAACACTACACAGCTGTGAAGTTGCTTTCTAGCTTGGGTTTAGGAACATATTGTCTGTCAAGGTGCTGTGTGTGTCCTTAAACAGCCCTGATTCTCAAAGAAAGGTAAATTTGAAAGTGTGTAGCTTTTTCTAGGGCACAAATGCCAGAGATCAGGGGAGCTATGTGCATGCTTAAAAACTAACACATGCCAAAGTGTTTTGGTGAATAAGCTTGAGTGCTTTGCTGAATCACAGCTGTGAGCGTGCAGAAATACTATACCTACAAAGTCTGCTACAGCTGACTATAGTACTTGTATTTCAGTGCAGGTGTTTGGAGACCATCCGAACTGCAGACATGAATTAGGAGAGGGATCGGACATGCTATGGGACAAGAATGGAAATGTAACATTGCAAGTGGCTTGATTCCGGCTTCGCTGGGAAATCTTACCGGGGCTTCTCCCTTTCTCTCGCATACTCAGATGCCGGGTGAAAACTGATGCAGTAAATGGCCCAATTCCCATTGATTTCCTTAAGGAAACGCCTAAAACGCGGGGGGGTGTCAGCGGGGCGGAGCCGCCAGGGGGCGCCCGAGGACCGGCGGCGGCGATGCCGGGGGGCGCCGCCCCCCCCGCTCCGCCCCGCGGTGCCCGGCGGGGTTGCGGAGCGGGGACGTTAATCCCCATTCACCCGATCCGTTCCTCGATAAACCGCGTTACCTGCCTAAGCGCTCTCCTTGTCACAGTGACGGGCTGCGTTATGTTGGTTGTGCCTCACTGACGATGGCGAGGTACAGTCGGCCGAAATACGGCTGCTCCAAATGCAGTCAGTGTAGGTGATCCGCACGGAGGTGTCAGTGAAATCGAAGCGACCCACTTCGAAGTTGTGCTCAGAACAACTTCGCAGTGCATCCCAGTGCAAAGCAGTCTGGTGTTGCTGGGCCCTGGGGAGGGGGTGGCCAAGTGCCCTGTCTGGTTCCCGTGGGGAGTGGGCCCTCTGCAACAGTGGGCGAGCTGCGGGAAGAGGGGTGTGGGCCAAGGAAAATGCTGCTTCAGTGCTCTTTGTGTCTTGCCACCAACAAGGTCTCTCCCTAGGTTAGAAAAGACAGCAAAGTCCTTTCATTGTGGGCCTGGTTATGTATAGGACCTTGTCTGGCCAGGAGAAGTTTTCCTCTCTTGACTGGTGTCCATCCCGTAGCTTGTCCACCCACCTCCTTGATGCCTTCTTACCACTAGCCTTTCCTACCTTCCCAGCCCCGGTGCTCCAAAGTTGGGAATGAAATGGCTGCCAGCTTCTTTGGTAGCCTGATTGAAGGGAATGCAAGAAGTACCCCAGGATGGGGTGCGAAGAGTGCTCGGCCAGACTGACTGGCTAGAGCGGTGATTCCCGGCTGTAGCTACCCGTGTGACTTTGATTCCTCATTTATTTTCATTAGATGCATGATTGAGACAGGGGGAGAACCTACAGCGTTTGATTTGCTAATGAGTGTCATTCATGGATCAGCAAAGTCTAAGTGGCTGTTATGGAGAGTTTGGGGTAGTACAGAAAAAGTTTCCTTTTAGTTGAAGAGCTGTCCAATGTAAAGCAGATGCACCCTGGGCAAGAAAACTTTTCTTGGTGGAAAGGCTTGTAAGCTATAGAACTGCCCTGGCATGACACCTGTGCACTTAATCCATGCTTTCTTAATCTACTGCCTGCTGTAATTTCCTCCAGTAAATTATTTACTGTGAATTGATCGCTAAAGGTTATGTGGATTGTCAGTTGTCAGCCAGCAATACAGACATTCACTGAACATCTGGAGAGGGCAAGACACCCTACTCACAGGTGGCAAGAGCCAATCATTTGGCTATGGGGCGCAGTTTGGACATGGGTGGTATTTGGAATTAATTTCTGACTTTTTTGATTGGCTGTTTACTTCAGGGAGTTTCTTCTCTTGCATTATGTTGTCCAGTGCCTTCAGCCGAGATCATTGTCATTAGTAATACTTGTCATAGTGGCTCAGCATAGTGTGAAGGACTAGGATTGCTGAAATGTTAGTTGCTATCTAGAAGGATTCTGTCAATAAACAACTGGATATTCTGATACATGCAGAATTGGATTGCTGAATTAAAAAATATCTTGTAAAATATCTGCAGTAAGAGAATATCGGTACAGTTATGTGAAGGCTGTAAGTGACTGGCACTTTGATGTCAATGCCAGTTAAATCCTTGGAAACGTGGACACATGAATAACCCACTGCTAACAGTGTGGGAAGTAATGTAGACAGCTGTTTCATATTTGGCTTTATGCTAATTGCTGCTGCTGTTAGCATTGCATTTGTGAGTTGATGGAGTTGCACATCATTTATATACTCCTGATGCAAATGCTGCCTTGGCTATTAATTTATGGGGAAAGTTTTCTGGGGTCATTAAGGTTCACTGGGAAAGACTGAAAATGACTTGGAGATCTTGCCAGACATTTGGCCAGATAGGCTCAGCTTTGCATAGTGATCAAAGAAATGAGGGAGGAAAAAAAAAAATCTATGAAATTATTTGTATGGAATTAGCATACAGATGTAGGAGAGAAGAAGAGTAAGGGAATGGGAAACAGAAAATTGGACTAGTCTGTCTGTCAGAGTGGTTTATGTAGGGTCCAGTTCCCTGTGAGGGATTGCAGGCAGCTTGTAAACTGCCTGTGTATATTCTTTTTGAACTTGCAGAAAGGCTTTCAGTCTTAAGGTTGTGTTGACGGTCTGGGCTGAGCCTTCAGCTTCGCTTGTGTGGAAGAAACAGAAGAAGGTTTGCTGTGCTACAGCTTGGGTTTTGGTTATTTTGCAGATGTATAAAATATAATATCAGCTCCCATGTGTTGGGGCTGACAGTACATGTGGGAGATGGCCGTAGAAAAGCATAGAAAAAGCAAGCAGAAACTTTTAAGGCACGCGTAATTTTCTCTGAATTTAGGAAAAGCCCTTCTGTCTTTTCATCTAGATAAAATGCTACCTGAGTAATTTTAATTTTAATTTTGCTTCTTGTTGTGACATAAGCAGCCATGCTAACTTGGATAGATTCTGAATAAATATTTATGTCAGTTTTGATTTGATATCATGAAAACTCACTTGCAACTTATAGGAAAAAATGACAGCATCAGCCCTTCCTCCTTATGTCCATCACAACTGTATCTTCTAGAAGAAAGAATTTGCCGTAGGACTAAAGAGTAGTCAGAACTGGGGAAGCTGGTGAACTATATTTGAAAGTTGCTTTTTCTTCAACAGCTCAGATACCTTGTATGTGTGTCTGTTGAAGGGCTAGGAGATGAAGCTTCAACATAAGTGTTTGTCATATGCATTGGTAACTGCAGTTTAAAATGTCAGATGCAGCTTATAATTAGAAACAAGAGACTAAAACCTCATCTCTCTGAACATGGATTTGTAATGAATGGCTGATTTAGAACAAAGTATACACAAAAAGGCATAGAAAAATGTTTAAACAAATGTTTTTATGAGATTATCCCTTAGTATTAAATTAAATATTGTCTCACTTCTGTAATTATTATAAGTGCCAAAAGTGATATGAAAGTGACTGATTATACAAGAAAATATTTTCTGGAGTGGAATTTTATTAGTCTTGTTTATAGATGGACTATGTTCAGCTATGGACCCAAGGAAGAGATACCACAAGATAGACCTGAATAAGCTGATGAAATGCTTCCCCATCAACTCAAAACAGTTTGAAAAATAAGTATAACTGCAACATTGAATAAAATAGATTGCAAGGAGAATTTTGCTGGAGAAGCAGTCTTTAGATGATTAATTCTTAAATGTCTTCCATGGACTGGTAAGGGAGATGGTATTCCAGTTTTTGCACACAAACTTAGAATGTCTAGTTTGTAGGGACTTGTTACAAAAAAAGACTGTCTTATTTCATCAGTGCACTAATAACAGTAGAATTTTAAGAACTATTCAGTGCGCTTGGTCAGCAGCATAGATCCTGTTAGATAGATCCAGATCCTGCTAACTGCCCCCATGGGCAAAAGCTAATGCAGTTAGCTGTAATGCTCTATCTTGGTTGCTTTGTTCACCCTTTACTGTGCACAAAGAGACTATGAAAGCAAGGTATATGTAACTTTAGTTATCTACCACACATCTCTGTCAATAAATAACTAGGATTAGTGAGCAACCAGGCAAAGCATTGACGTACCTTCTCTGGGTAAGACACCTGGTTCACAGAATCACAGAATAGCTGAGGTTGGAAGAGACCTCTGGAGGTCATTCGGTCCAACCAAATGGCTCGAGCAAGGCTACCCAGAGCCAGTTGCCCAGGACTGTGTCTAGATGGTTCCTGAATTATCTCCAAGGATAGAGACTCTACAACTTCCCTGGGCAACCTGTGCCAGTGCTCAGTCACCCTCACAGTGAAAAAGTGTTCAGAGGAAACCTCCTGTGTTTCAGTTGGTGGCTGTTGCCTCTGGTCCTGCCACTGAGCACCACTGGAAAGAGCCTGGCTTTGTCATCTTTGCACCCTCCCTTCAGGTATTTGTATACATTGGTAAGATCCCCCCCTGAGCCTTCTGTTCTCCAGGCTGAAGAGTCCCAGCTCTCTCAGCCTTTCCTCATATGTGAGGTGCTCCAGTCCCTTCATCATCCTTGTGGCCCTTTGCTGGACTCTATCCAGTATGGCCATGTTGTCCTTTTACTGAGGAGCCCAGAACTGGACACAGTACTCCAGGTGTGGCCTCACCCATTCTGGCACCGTTGCTGGTCTGGCAGCCATCAGTATCGGGGAAGGTTGACTTCTACTGCTTCTTGGATGGACTGATTCTCAGTGTTCCCGAGTTGCTATATTCTGACTCCCTGGTTTTTTTTTTCTTCACTAGATGTTTTCATAGCTTTCATGGGGTTTTGTTTTTTCTTGATTCTTTGAACTGTTAACAAACTATGTTTCAAGGATTTTATGTCTAGCTGCAAATTTACCGTTCTTATCTATCATGGCTCTAGTTTAAGTATCGTCACACAGCTTTCTTGGAAGCTGGCAGTTTCCTGAGAAGTTTCATCCAAGCTTATGCAGTTCTGCTGTGTCAAAACTAGGCCTTGGATCACAGACAGCTGAACCCCTAGGAGGAGGATTCACACAAAGCCGAGGTGTGAAATCAGTATGAGCTGTGCTGTACCAATTCCCTTAGGAGGACACACAGTGAATAGTAGTTGCAAGGTTATTTGAACTACTTTCGAAATAACTGGATGCCTGCAGAAGCCTTGTAACTTAAGCCTTCTCTGCCCTGGACTTTTACCCATCAGTGTGTTTTTGTATGTATTTCTGACACTAATGTTGCTCTTTGTCTGGTCTTAGTGACAAGTAGTGCTGATATGGATTGCCTATGGTAAGGAAAACTTTTTTTTTTAATAGCACAAAAGCCATTGAAAGAAATAGAGGAAGATGAAGCTCAAGGTATTGACAAGAGTTGTAAAGGAGCAATTGACTGAGGATGAGAACCAGTACACAGGCCTGCTATATTATATGCTATTTGACAGGAAAGGGTGGTACAGTAGGTAAAATTGGAGAGGAGGAAAAATAAGAACAGGTTTTATGAAGAGAGGAGAAGATACTTTTGGTATTTCCTGAGGGGTAGAAGGATCAGAAATTACAAGTGGGTTTTAATGAAAAAACAGTTGGCAAGGTTCTGACTCTTGTGACATGCAAAGCAAAACTTACATTGCCTTCACTGGTGTTGGAATTACTGCTATCTTGAATGTCAGGAAAGAAGGAGAATGTCAGGAAAGAAACTTAATTTTTTTTTTGTATTTGTAAGTTTATAAACTTGGAACATTTGTTACCTGCAATGGAAAATCACATCAAACAGTAGGAAAAACTTTCTCTCTGGAACAGTAGTGTAACTGGAAAAAATTTCTGAAGGAAGTGAAATATCAATCATCTGGAAGTTTTAAGGACACAGAGTGTCTACCATGAGTTTTTGAGATACAGTTAATTCAGTTTTGTGGGCAGTTGATATTTCAGCCACACCCTTTGTGATTTTTATAGAATTTTCCAGAACTTAGATCTTCAAATATGTTTGATCCTTTCTACACAGGAGGCAAAGCTTTCTTAAATTGTTGATTTCTGTGCAGCACATCAAGGAAGCCAACATGCTTCTGACATAAAATCACAAGAGTTAAAAAGTTATGAAAATAGTGTGGTTTGTTTGTGTGTTGTTTTTTTTTTTCCCTTGAACTAGGATTTCTGATAGTGTGCAGCAGGTAATGGTACTAATTTGTAAACTGTCTGTTGAATAATGCTCTTTGATCTTTTTGCTGTTGTAGTTTAGTTATTTATGTATTTATTTTGACAACCCTAAGTGGCCCCTATGACTTGCTATTATGTGCAAGTATTGGTCTGACATCTTTGAAAAGTGCCATGCCTCTTGTGCTGCTAGAGGTATGTAAAGTGTGATGTGAGTGACTTCCTGCTACTTCTTAGGAAAAGGGACAGAGGCTGTGGTATCTTTATCTAAGAGATGTCACTTTACAGCTTCAGACATAGTGTCATAAGCATTCATCAAGTGTTATCGAAGTGGCTGACACATCAGTCATCTTCTAACTACTTCTGCAGTAAAATGTAAGTAAATGGATTGTTAAGGATTATTTTACGCACTGGAATGGTGGTGTTAGTGCGTGGGTTTTTTGTTTGGTGTGTGGTGTGGTTTGTTGTGGTTTTGTGAAGTATTCAGTTTGAGAGCAATTAAATTGCAGCAGTCTTTACAAGACAATTTCTGCTAGTTTTGTTTTTGGAAACAATCAACTGAATGGATGACAAGACTGTATACTTTCTGAAATCCTTGTTTTTATCAGAATGTGATGCAGAGGAAAGCCTTTCTTCCATGCATCTGTGATCTTTACTTCCTGCTCTAGCAAAACAACAACTTGCAACGTTTCTTGCATTCAGCTGAAATTTCTTACAGCAGTGTTCTTTCCAAGTGTTCACCTAATTTTAGGTTGAATTTGCTGCCAAAGTAGATGGATTTGCCTTGTTTGTTTAAAAAAAAGTCAAGAATATCAGATACCAGTTGTTTCCAAGTTCAGTGAAAACTTTTTTGAGGAAGCATCCTTGAAACTCCTCGGAATTAACTGCTCAAAGAGGTGTGTTTGAAGGTTAGCAGTGATTCTCAGGAAGGTTGACTGGGGGAGTTTGTAAAGTTGGCTATTTTAATCTGCAATAGATATGGCTTTGGTTTGAACTAAAGCTTAATTGGTGTTCATAGAAAGTAGTTTCACAGTGAGGATGCTTGTTTCCTGCCTTAAATGGATCTTCAACTTCTACACCTTGTGACTTCTGATGTTAATGCATTGGTTTCCTTTCCTGTCCTATTGAGCTATATTTGGCCTTCTTTTACTGAAATAAATCTGTTCCTGAGTTTTCTTATATAAATACTACCTACATAGTATTAAGAAAGTCTAAACCTGGTCTGTACTGAGTAAGTATAAGATGAAGCATGACTTTTACAAGTGTGGGTGATGAAGCCAAATGTGTTCTGTAGGCATTTATGATCCTAATTAGCAAAAAGCAGATTCTTCTACAACTTGAATTTTATTACCTTAGATATAATGCATTTCATTGTGGGCAAATAGTTACTGCAAAACCACTCTTTTTAGTGAGTACTGAGAGTTAATTTACTTACTTGCATTTATGTCTTGGTGGTGTTTTATTGTGGAAGTAGTTATGTTTAACAACCCATTTATCAGGTGAGTAATTCTTTCATGCTGCTGTTTCCATTTCCCAGTGACCATCCATGACTTGTCAGATACTAATGTTTTCAAAGGGTGCAATTTTATATCTGTGACCAGAGGCTAAATTGGAATTCAATGAAATAGTGAAGAGAGCGCGTTGAGGGTTTGATTAATTTGAAATGGTCCATTTCTCCTACAGTTCAAGAGAATCAAGGAAGATGAATGCAGCAAGTGACTTACAATGTAGCTGATCTCCTTAACTTCACTGACAAAATATGAGCTGCACTTAAGCAATGTTCACAAATTACCGTTGTGTAGGTTGCCAGCAGAATGCATGAGATCTGCAAAAGTGGCAGTGCCTGGTGGTTTCTGAAAGATATGAGAAAACAAAGGAGAGAGTAGCCCTAACATTTTTCATGCAGCTGTTGCCAAGAAACTTTGGTTGAATGTAATCTCCTACTGATTGTGGTTTCCTTGGCTTAGTGATGATATATCAAGTTAGACCACAAATTCAGTTTCTCTAAACTGATTCTGATGTGACCTATACCTGGTTCTGATAGCAAAGAACTTTTGTAGTGTGGATTTTGTGCTGCTTTTTCTTTTTTTTTAAACTGTGTGAATACTGTAAGCAGATGGAAACCACCCAGTGGAATTGCAGTTGGAAAATAAGGTATAAGTTCAAGTCACTCATGTGTTGAAGTGGAGGAAAAATTAGTATGCAGCTAAAAGCTTATGACTGAAGGATTGGTGTTAAATGTTCTTACTAGCCATGTGTTGGGAGGAAAACACAGGGGCTGACCTCTGTGGAAAAGGTAATGCATTAGCTGTCAGTATAAAATGTCTTGTGAGCCTTGTAAAGAGCAGGGTAGTTATATTTGGTTTGTTTGGTTTGTAATCTGCCATGGAGAGTGGATTGCCAGGGTGCCTGCTGCAGAGGGACCCATGAGCAACAGCAGCTTTGGAGCAGAGGTGCTGAAAGCTGTCAGTAGGGGTGGAGATGGATGGAGCTGCTGTGCTCCTTGCAGGAAGTCCTACCTGAATTGTGTGTTAATACCTACTTGCCTGTATGTTTGGACTTATATAGATGGTGAGTGTCTGAAAGGGCCCCTTGTGGCAGCTCCCACAGGGAAATCCCTTGTGTTACCAAGGTGTGATTCATGAGAGCTCTTGTCATCCCTTTCCTGTTGAATGATCTCTGGGGTTTCTCTTTAAGTGTCATGGGTATGTATGAGGATGCTGGTGTGGGGCTCTTAGGACTAGGAAGGCTGGCCATACCTGTTTTAAATAGTTTGCTAGATCATATTTGACGCTTGCAAGCATCCAGATATGTTTCCAAAGATCCATTCAGACTTTAAACAGAAAAGATTAAATAAGCTTTGAGCCTGAATGCGATTTAGCAACATAGGTTTCTCCAGCTGTCACATGGCCCTTTCTCTGTGCTGCACTTAGTCACAGCCCAGGTATTAAGGGTACACAGAGAAAGGCTGTGGGGTCTAAGGGCACTGATTTGGTGACTTTTCCTTTCATAGTTAGCAGAAAGGAGATGATCAGAACATTTCCCTGTTGCAAGAAAGAAGCAAGGATGCTTAAAAATCAAACCAAATGATCTCAAGGAAACAAGAGACCAAGACGCAGTTCTTGTTCCACTGCTGACAGCATTTTTGCTGACTTAGTAGTCTGTACCAGGAGTCCTGTCACTTTCAGCATTAGCCCCACTCCATGTTTTCATGACATCTCATGAACAGGAAACATGAGGCAAAGAAGCTAAGAGGGTTTTATTCATTAATTCTTTCTTCTAGGGTGTGAGGTTTAAGTATTTCTTGCATGTGGAATGCTTTGAAAATGGAAAGTGAGACAGGTATGTGTCGAGTATGTTTTCTCTGGGGGTTTATTATGTAATGCATAGTTTGGGGATTTGTCTCCGAAAGCTTAGCTGGTTTGTGACTTAGCTGCTTTTCCTAACTATTCTAGGATAAAATGTCTATTGGTATATTTTGTGAGCCATAAGCTCTATTGGCTTCTAGTTATTTCTTTGAACCGGTACCTAACACAGTGCAGAATTACGACATTTGCAGGGCCCAGTTTTGGGACTTTATTGGTTTTTTTCCTTCAGAAAAAATGCTCACAAAGCATCAAACAACACTGAGCTGTGTGTAGAAAAATGAGTAAAGAAACCAAACCAAACTACAGTGTGACGTAGTTTTGTTGCTTCAAACGTGTATATTCTTCTTGGATGAAATGGAATAGTGCAGGAATTATTAGTAGTTAAGAAAGGATCACAGTTAGGAGTAGAAACAAACACCTGATAATTTTAACAAGGTAGTAAATAATGCTTAGGCCAGATAAGAGGGTATTAGCAATGAATGCCTCATTAACAAGAACCTCCTCAAAAGAATACAAATCAGTAGAACTACAAGGACTAGCAGTGGAAACATCCTGCTACAAAGAAGGTTGTGAAGATAAGGGAAGGCCACAAATCAGTCAGCAGTGATAAAAGGGAACATCTTGGCCCAGAAGGCGCTGAAGCACTGTAACCGGGGGAAAGGTAATTTTGGCCGGGGGAGATTGCAACCACTGATACAGTTGAGGGACGAAAGGACTACCACCACCACTCTTCTTGAGCACGCAGTGAATTAAAATCACACTTTAAATTTAAGCGCAGAAGATACAGACCAATGGAAGAAGAGGATGCTCAGTCAGGTCAATGATTATGTATTAGATAGGTGTGGTGTGTTAACTGTCATGTATAAATGTCAAATATGAACTCCAGTAGGTGTGCACGTTAGGCGGAAGGATCCCTCGTGCATCCAGTGCTGCAATAAAGTAATGCCTGCTCTTTAATACACTCAGTGTTAAGGAGTTTTATTCCTGTTTTTTTGTGACAGCTTAACATTATACATTGTATTGTCATCTTGATTTCTTGTTAGAAGTGGAAATAAAAATGAAAGTTATGATCAGTGTCTTAAAATTAAGTGTAAACATCTGAAAAATGAGGAATTTTTTTGTGTTCTATTTAAACAAATTAAATTTTCAACTGAGTATTGGTTTTTTTGTGTTTTATTCAGGGATAAAAAGGATTGGTTTTTAGCACTCATTTAATATCCAGCTCTCAGTTCTACTCAACTCTTACTGCTAGTGTATTTTAAAGTAGAATTTAAGGGGTTTATGGTTCTCTTTATTGTTAAGATCAAAACTTTTTTAAAAAAATAAACTTTCTTCTAATTTCTTCAGATTTGTATAATCACTCTTATTTTTCTAATTCTAGAATTATACTTCTAATTCGTTAACCTGGATAGAAGCAGATTTGCTTTCTGGCTTTCATGTGTCAGGAAACATTTGTCTTTGCTTGCAGGGTTGGGTGAATAAAGTATTTTATCTGTCTGTTTGGCCACTGAACCGAGTGACCACAAAAGCTTGTTTGGTTTGTTCTGATACAAATCTTCATCTAACTTGTTTTTCATTTTGAAAGAAAGTGAAAGATTTTTCTTAAAGATGTGGGAGGGTCAAATGAAATATTCCTTCCCTGAAAGCAAAATTTTGTTTTCATCTGAAGTACTTATCATGGCAGCAGAACACAGAGGTGTCCTTGAAAAAATCAATAGTAAGCATTGCCAGGCCTTTGGTGCATGGGCCAGTGGTTAGAGCACTTTTTATGGGTGGGTTGAAACTTTCCTTTTTGTGTAAAATGTTTGTACTGAAGCTGGGCCAGAGGACAAGAGAACCATCTGGCTTCCCTGCTCCGCCAGCTGTGGTAAGGAGAGGATGTGCAGTGCCTCTGGCTTCAGCCTGGTTTCATGTCATGTTGGAGTACGTCACCTGCAGGGGCACACTCTCTGTGGGAGAGACCAAGGCAGCCTCAGTAAACTGGACTAATAGCACTAATGTTTGAAAGGGGAGAGGAAAGCATATGAATCCTCTTGGTTAGAGGAAGGACTTGAATCTCTCTTTCTCATCTGGGGCCAATATCGTTTGAACAAAAGATGGGGCTGGTAACAACTTGTCGCTGTAGATTGTCATTCAATTTTTAGTTGAAAACACTTGGCAAAGTGAGTGGAAATCATGAGTAACTTGGTGACAGAGAGACTGAAAACTCTGGGGTTTTGGGGTAGCTTTGCCTAAGAAACATTTTCAGTAGCTCTCCCCCCATCCAATCCAGTTTGATTGGAAACTCTGAACAGTATTGCTATTGCCTAGGGTATTACTGGCTGTCAGGGAAAGTGGTGGCTCTCAGCTTTTTCTGCTCTTGTTCCTGTAGGGAGGGACCAAGGTATTCTGGTGAAAGCAGGGTTCAGATGTGAGGGATGGCTGGGCAGCAACGCAGGCTGACAGATCTGCCTGTGCTCCCTGTCACAGTCTCTCTTACATGAGGTGTGTATTTGGGAGCAGGTTTTAACCCCCTGGGAAGGAAGAGGCAATATGAAAGGTTGAAGCAGGAAGAAAAGGAAGGGAAGGCTAAAAAGAACTGCCTTTGAAGTCAGCCTATGGATTCTTACAAATGTTGAATAATTGTGCTCCTCTGTGGCTTGGTGAATGAGTTGCAAAGATTGCTGCTGTGTTTTTTTCAAATTCTGTGTGAAGAGGGGAAGTAATACTACTCCAGCTCTACTGACTGGGAACTGAGGGACAGCAGGGTTATGTCATTTGTCTGCAATCATACTAAGGATCTGTGGCAGTGAGGCATCAGAAGAGGGATGTTTGGATTTCCAGTCCAGCACACAATTTTATGTATTTCCCCTAAAAAAGCATTTGTGCAATATCGTGTGTATGTTGGAGAAAAGGAGCAGAAAGCTTGATCCCAAAATTCTGATTAATTTCTATTCAAACAAATTAAGTGATAAGCAGAAAGATTTGCTTGTGATATTTCAGTAGCGCAGGTATGCTTTTGGCCTGTGTAGAGCACTTGCAGAAAAATTACTATTTATGAAGAGATTTAGAGCTATTTCTTTTCCATGAGCTATTTACTTCTTCAGGTGAGCTAACATCTATTAAACATTCATTCTAAGTAAAATACCCTCAAGAGTCAATTTAGGTAAACTGCAGTACCTCTTTCTAGACTAAAAATTGCTTTGCATAATGTGCATAGAAAAATCTATCCAATTAATTTTTCTGTTCCTCTCAGTCTTTATTATATATTGAGATTAATTTTTTTTTATGAGGGAGCAGGGGAGGAGGGAAGAAACCTCCTTTGTCAGCTGCATAAAGGGACAGTCAGAGCTTTTGTGTGTAAAGGTTTTTTTTTTTTAATCATGTCTTCAATTTTCTTCTCTTTTAAGTTGAATATGTTATCATGACTGCAAACTTTCACACTCCCATTGTCATAAACAATAGTCTAATAACCTTTAGCATTTTGGCATTTTCTAGCCTGGCAGCCAAATGAAAGTTTGGTAGAATGTTGAAGATAGTGACTTAAATCATGTTGCAATATACGGTTAGCCTGTCCTTTACTTCAAACACTGTATGGTGTTTTTAAAACCATGTGGATGGTGTTTGAGAATTAGCATCACCTTTGATTACTGTTTGAGAAGACAAGCAGCTGCTTTGGGTTGGTGGTAAGAAACAAGAAGCTGCTGAACTGTGCAGCTTGCTGAGCTGGAAGCTTGTGGGGGTAGGAGGAAGGATGATGCAGGCGAGACCTGCATAGGACTTGTGGGCCCTGGTGGGAAACTGGAGGGATTCAACTCATGTTCTGGGTTGGTGGTGGTTGGAGAGGGTCTGTGGCCTCCTAGCCTTTGCTGTGATACAGTTGTCACTCTCTCTTAGAAGTTCAGCTTTATTCTACATTTGGGTGTTACCAGGTGTTTAAAACCCTAAAGTTTAAGGCCTAGCTGTTAAGGGGTAGGTCATTAAGTGGCACAAAGAATTGGTGCTCATCAGACTTGGGGAGGTATCATTAAGGGATGGGACCAGAGCCCAGTGAAGACAGGAAACGTTTTTTCCTTGGTCTCTAGTGTATTTTTGGTGGGATTATACAAAGGTTTTAACAGGTTAGGTATTCCTGTCCTAACATTTTTTTTTAATCAGGATGTTTTAAAGAGACAAAACCAAAAATACTGTTTGGGGACTTTGTGCAAGGACTCTTTGTTCATTTAAGTGTGTTAATTCAAATTTAAATTATTCAGCGTTGCAAGAGGGTAGGGGAATACCAGTAGCCCATCAGTAAATGGCAACATTGCTTTTGTTGCTACAGTTGTCCAGTAAAGCTAATACTTACCTGTACTTCAGTGAATCCCTTCCCCATGCTCACCAAATACTGTCAGCTATTTCTGAACTTAGGAAGGGAATTCAAGTTACCAATACCAGGCTCTGAACAATTAGTCAAGGAGGGCTTACAAGTTACTGTGAATCAGGTGAGCCATGCTAACTCTCCATGTTTATGCTCTGAACTCTTAACTGCTGTGCATCTCCTTTAGACTAGCGGAATGTTGGAAATACAAATCTTTGGCTGCAAAGTTATTCATTTTGCTGCACTATTTGATGTCACTTGCTGTGGTACTTGCCAGTACCGTATTGCCCGAGATTGTTCCTCTACAGCCCTGCAAGCAGAATAAGAATATTCTAGTCTGCTTCAGTCTACATCTGAGAGTAGTTTAGCCTGCTTTGCATGTGAGGGTGGGTTTGAGTTAGACCCCTGACTTTGCTGGAAGGAGATTAGAGTGCTTTCTACCATCAGAGCCATAGGGAAGGGACAACGACAGGTAGCACAACTACCTACGGAAGACATCTTTGTAGAGCCTGTGATTTGTTGCCAGTTCATATATTTTAAATCAATGCAAGTTAAAGTGTGTAAATGTGTTCAAGGAGGTCCAAACTATACTAGTAGGTTTGGTTTGTTTTATACCTGTTATGACCATGATAGAAGAGTTCTTAGATTTTGGTGTCCCAGCAACATCTTTTGAGTGCAGACAAAGGCACAGTGTTGATTCATCCATCTCATCTACCTTTGATTATTTTAAAAATCTCTGCTTAAAAAGAATCCACCCTTGTCAGGTAATGCAGCATTAGCTTGCTATAATTCTGAGTGCAGCCGAACAAGTTTTAAGCTATTTGCAAGCAGGCAGATCTCTGTAAGAAAGATTTATCTCTGTAAACATCCAACAAACACAGCCAAGCATCTTCTCAAGCCAGGGTCCCAAAATGGCTAATTGCTGGTGTTTGGTATGGGTTGTTTTTTTTTTTTTAATTTTTTATTTTTCTCCACTTTGTGTACTGTACTGGTAGTATTCTGGCAGTCAAACTGCAGTTCACAGTTCGAAATGCAGATTTTATTTTATTTTCTGCTTGTTTTCTCACATGATACTTTGCCATCTATCTTTATAAAATATTCAAATTGAACCCTAGGACCCAATCTTCCCAGCTAGAAGTCATTTCTTTTCTCAGCAGGAATCAGTGGCACAGTATTTAATGCCACAAAAAACTTTTTTAGCTACACTTTTATAATTCTTTTTTTTTTCTTTCTCCTTCTTCTTCCCCCTTATAAAGTACTACAAGCATACTTTAAAGTAGCCGCAATCTGGAAGTTTTTTTCAAATAACTTCTTAAAATTCCTAATTCTTTCATATTTTCCTATTTCTGTACATGAAATGTTATAAAAAAGTTGATTCACAGCAAGAAGTAGCAGATCTCTTGGCAAAACAATTTCAAGCTCATTATATATATAAAAAAAGGAAAATACTGAACTAATCTTGCAAACCAATTATGTACAGCTGAGCATACTCAATAAGCCAGAGTCTTGCAGTAAGGTGTTTGTTTTAATAACAAGAGTACTTAACCTTTGGAAAGACTTACTATGGATGTAGTGAATTCATTGTTATTGTAAGTCTTATTCATAATTTCTGTCTTTTTAGACGTTTGTCCTGTCACTTAGTGGTAACTCATAGGCTTGCTTTAAAACTTACTGAAACATTATTAACTTTCTGATGCAGAATATCAAATTGCTTGTTCACAGTGGTCCTTTCTGCCCTTAAGATAAGGATCTGGTCGCAGAATCAAGCCTTCAGTTTGCTGTTTTTGTCAGGGATTCGGGAATCTGTGTATGTTGTATTCTACATTTGTTATAATGCACTCCCCTAGTTGAATCATATCTGGGTTTTGGTGTAATTAATATGCCTACTGGTTTTCCACAGTAAAAACAGACTCTTGCAGCTCTTGGGGGAAAATGAAGTTGAGGAAAAGCTCAGCACGTTGCACTGCTTAGGTGTTCGATTAGGGGAGATCTGATGATTTAGCAAGAATGATACAAGAAACCAGAAAATGGCTTCTACAATGATTCATTTGCTCATCTCTGGCAGCCACAGAAATAGATCCGAGAGACTGTATTTCTAGTTTCTACTCTGTTACTGTGTCTACAGTAAATTGGATAATAAAATGTGAAAACAGATCTCACATAAAGACTGCTAGTTTGTAAAGTGACAAGAGATTTGTGGATATACATATATATGTATGTATATTTTCTCCCTATTGTCTTGACACTTCATTCTGTGTTTCTGCAACTCTGTTCTCCACTCCTTATGCTTTGCTGATTACAGTAAAGTCAAGCAAGCCTACCTCAGAGTCAGCATTTTGTTTATGGGACTGTGCCACACAGGGCACAGGGAAGATAAAAGTGCCAAAGAAATCTCTATATAAGTTGCCATCAAAGGTTTCTGAAGCATCACAAAAACAAATGTGTTTGTCAGGTCTCTTTGAGGGTGTGTTGGGGTGGGGGGAAGGGCACTAAGGACTTGTTCACTATGTTATACATGGCAATAGTGTCCCATTTTAGACTCTCCCTGACCTGAATCTGCCTGAATCTGTAAGAAAAAGCTGTTTTAGAGTGCATGGAGTCCACAGAATTTTTTTTTCCGGCCTCTCCTGTACGTCATTTAATTCTCCTTATGTTAATGGATGTAAGTAAAATACAAACAGCATGCAGACTGTAGTAGCTGAAGAAATGTTATGACTGGTGGGTGTTTTAAAAAGAAGAAGTAGTTTTAGGAAGGGCTGTTTTTACTTTGGGATATTTTAGTTTGTCAGTCTCAGTAAGTATCGTAGCCCTGTCAGATGCTGCTCATGAATCAGAAAAGGAGATGGGAGAGCTGTTAAAATGGCTAGTTCTAAAAGACAGAATACATACAGGATGAATTTTGAATGCCGAGGTAGAGCTCTGCTTCAGGTCACTGGTGCTTGTATGAAAACTCATCAGTGCTGTGCACTGAAGTGAATTTGCTGGTGCCAGGAGCTCCTTGTGCATTTGTGTAACAGGCTGCAGAAGGGAGCTTGTAGGTTAGCTGTCAGCAGGCAACGCACGGCGCACTTGCCTGCCCCTGGGGCTTTGCAATGTGTGCTGTGGCTGGTGGCATACAGTGAGGCTGCTGCTAGGTGTGGCATGTAAAAAAGCTGCGTTTCAGTACTCCTTGAATGAAACAGAGTAACTCACTCTGGGATGGCATGAAAGTGTAGGGACGTGCTATTTATTTAAAAAACCAAACCAACCAAATAAAAAGAACTCCCCCAAACCTGAAAAATGTCCGTGTTTTTCCTCTGAATTTTTTCCAGCTCCCTTCCTCCCTGGTTCTTGCTTTGGCCTCTGCTCCAGAAAGTCTGCAATGCCCCTTGCTTGGCAGAAGAGATGGGTCCAAAAGACCAGTGGGTGCCCTTGATGACTGTGTCAGATGGGCATATGAATGCCCATTATATGTTGAATGCCACTTTCTCAGATCTGTGTAGTATTTGAATGGCTTGCTCTGAATGCCTGTAGTGCTGGTATCACATCTTGTCTCATTCAAAGCACATCTAGATAACTATCATAGAATATTATGTGACTGGTACAGTAACTGTTGTTACTAATGTGCTGTTCCTCATCCTATTGAATTGTGTTGCCTTAGATTAACCATGGGGAGAATTGCTTTTAATTCACGCAGTAATAGGATTCTCAATGTGGTCATGCCTGAATTGACCTTTCCTTGGCACTGGCAGTGCATTGCTTGCTTTGCAGCCCTTTTATCAGGGCATCTTGAATATAAGTTGGAAACGTGAAGTGGGGGATTTGAAAATGGGGATCTGGAAATGCTGGTGTGAATACTTAAAAGTGGCAGAGTGGAGCGAAATTCCCAGAAAGTCCTTGTTTTACCTTATTTCCCACCACAAGAGGTGCCAGTATACCTCTGAAGCGCTGGTATCGTAGGTATCCGTCCCAGCAGGTACTGTCCTTTTAAAAGAGAGAGAGTGTATGGTTATCATCCTTTCTATTCAATCTATGTGCATGCTTCCTCAGTTCAAGTTCAGCCACCTCTAACTCACTCATGCGAGTCCTTTTGATTAGTTAATCATTGCCCTTATTGAATGTAATTCTGAAATTAAAAGGCTGGTGCATGAAAGCTTCAACACAGGACCTTTGCTGGGCCTATTTGTTGAACAGCCCAGTCCTTTTAATCAAGTTACTGAATTGCTCTGTTCTGTCAGGCATGGTCTGGTTTCCTGCGTCTCAAGGAACTGGGTTGCAGGAAGAGGAAAATGTTAAATCTATTTTAAATTAATAATCTATGATCAGAATAGTAATTTTACCCTTTTTAGGTAAGTAAATAATGAGAAACCAATTTTTAAAGAAATTACTAAGTCTGCAAATATGCTTTGGCAATTTTTCATGGCAAATTCAAATATTAAGGTAATGCAGTTTTCAAGGTTTTGATTTATATGGTTGATTTTACAGTTCTGCTTTACTCTGTAGAATAGGGTAAGGTGCTGTGCAGAAGTCATCCTGGGAAGTTTATTTGCTGTGGTTGTTTGAGACTGCACTCTCAGCCCAATAGACTCTGCAATACAGAGGCTGTGCACCCTTTTGGGGGGAAGGGGATCACGTTGTCTGCTTGGTGCTGTGAAGAATGGAAGAAATTCTTGCTGAAACTCCTAGGTAAGATATAGAATGGATGTCTAGGAATAAAAAAAGATAACCGTGAATATAAACCACGCAATAAAAAGACACTGCAAAACACTATAAGGTCTCTAAGTCACTGCTTGTGTTAACACCCTTGCATAGATACATACTGAAAACCGACTGGAGAATTGCTCACTGTGGCTAAAGTTATTGCTGTGTTACAATATTGGGTTGGAAATACCATGTTACTGGCAACTCAAGAGGTAAATTCATATGTCGCCTCCAAAGTTGAAGGTCCAAACTCAAGAACCATCTTTTCAGCATTTCATTTGGAGGATATGTCTTATTCCCCACCACCAGTGTTAATCACCAGGGTGATTAAAAACACAAATCAACAACAAAAAATAAACAAACCACAAATAAGATAGGGTGATTTGCTGAAGCTCTGTTGGGAAGTTGCACTGGGAATTTAAATTTGACTTTCCAAAATCCTGTTCCAATGACCTATCATTCAGAACAAATTTCCCTGATCTAAGCTAACGCTAAGAGAAAACATGACAGCAAGCTGCTTACCTGATTCCTGTATCTGCATTGGTGGAAATCAGTGGGAAGATAGACACCAAAATGGTGTGGAGCTGTCCCTAGCTCTATATTTAGTGTTGTCTTTGATTAAAAGAAAAAAAAAAAATTACCAGTCACCTGAAGCTGATTGCATCAAAGTTTTACCTAGACCAATACTGAGGTATGTATCATTGCACCTTGACCATAAGAAGAGGTAAGTGCTAGGTATAGGAGCAAAGAAGCTTAACTGTAATTGTGATATCTTATTATAGAAGTTATTTCTTGATTAACTTAAAGGAAGAATGTGAACAATTGCAAGCTTGATTCTATGGTCTTTTTAGAATTGCTTCAGCTGTTTAGCCATCTTGAAGACTACCATCCTTTTTGGGATGCTGGTGCTAGCATGCTGGAAGGTTTAAAATAGTCTAGAACTTCCAGAATTCCCAGATCAGAATGGGCAAATGAAGTTAATTATGCAAGGAGATTATGTTGAGTTGCTGAATACAAAAATCTATTTAGCAATGTCTCATCAAACAATGCATAAAACATGGAGGAGCTCTGCTTTAACCTGCTACGGAGACTTCAGTCTTAGCTCTGTGATCTTGATAGACCAAGCTGTTAAAGTAACTTTTTTAGAAGTAATGAATAAAGGCATTTATATTAATATTTCTATCTAGGCCTGCCTAGCCCTAGTTCTTGTCATATTTAAGTATGAGCAGCACATATCACATCCCTCTCTAGAGTGCCTTAAATAGAGCTGACAGAGAACTGATCTTCCTGCTGCCTGTTGTGTGACAAAGGCTTTTTCATGGTTTTCTTGGTTTTCACTGTGACTCTGAGGTCTGGCAGGATAGAGCTGGCAGAACAGAAAGGATGTAGGCTCCTCAAAGTTAATTATATTCTCGTTTCCTGAAGATGCTTTTATTTGGAGGATATTTGGGTTGTGCTTGTTTTCCAGCAGCCTTTCTTGACTGCAAATGCCTGGATAAACATTCTGGTAATCCTAGTTTAGTTATTTAATGTAGGACAATAATTAGGCCTTGTGTGCTTTAAAAACTCTCATATTGCGCAGGCACATGTGGCTGAATAATAGATCTGGAAAGTAAATAGGAAACTGCAGCAAATGGTATCACACAGTGCAAAGACAGAAATATGTCTGCTAAACAGACTTAGTGTAGGATCATTGTCATCTTTTATGTGACAACCAGAGCAAAGTTGGTAAGAACAAGAAAGTACATGGCTTTACCCCAAAGCTGTGTATAAGCACACACTTTTTCTTTCCAGTTGTTTTTAAAGGAGTAAGGTGAAAGCCCTTTTTTCAGTACTGTTGTCTTGATGTGACCTTCTAGTAAAAGGTTGAGTATTCTACTTATTGTTATTAGGTGGTCTAATATGTTAAGTACATTCCAGGTCAGTATTGATTTAAATGTATGGTGGTTATGGGTGACAGGCTATGCTTTATATAAGCTTGTATAATTCACTTACTACCACAGGTCAGTTGCTGACTCCACCTTGGTGGGTGCCAGACAATTATATTTATAGCAAATTCAAACACCAGAAAAAGAATCAGTAAACTTTCCATATTATGTTCTGAATTTTTAATAAAAGCCATTGGGAGTACTGTGCAATGCTATGGAGCATATTCTGTGTAGTAGCTGGATGAGAAATATTGTTAATGTGAGCAGAACTATTGATCTTTCTGAAGCTTATTCAATTCTTGAATGCTGTTCCTCTGAAGACATTGGATTACTCTTTGAAGGACACTTTTGAGGATCATGGCATTTGGTTGTGGGGTTTTTTTTTGGGTTTCGTGTTTTTGTGGTTTTTTTTTTTTTTTTTAATACCGTTCCTGTCGCCAGAGGCAGAAGAGGGTTTAAATTTGTTATGGAAAGAATTAAAGCCATTGTGCATGCAAGTTTGTGTAGAGCCACATAATCAAGAGATGGTGGGAAATGATGAGTAATGCTGCTGAATGTTTTCTGAACAGAGCAATTGGGATAAAATAAGGCAGGATCAGTTTGAAAGTACCAACTTTCTATGCATGTTTGTTTTCCAAATTTGCCTTTAAAAACATGTCATCAATCACAGACTGCTTCACCTGCAATATGGTTCTGAAATTTTAAAATTAGGCTTTTAGACTTTTAAAATATTCCCTCCTTTGAGTTTGACCAGATGACCTCCAGAGGTCCCTTGCAATTTTAAGTTACTCTGACTCTCCACCTTTTTTTTTTTTCCTCTGGCTAAAACTACTTGGTAAATTTAATTTCAAATAATTTTGTTTTCCATGAAATTCTATTCTGTGAAGAATATACTGCTTATTTAGAGCAGGCAGTTGCTTTCCCGCCCCCCCCCCCCCCCCCCCCAATAGTGATTTTGAATGGAAAGGTACAAATTGAAGGAGGATTGTGCTGCTAAAAAGAGTGTCAATACTGTGGGTGTATAATCAGAAGTTAAGATGAGATGATGCGTACATCAGCTATGAAAAGAGTTCTGTTGTTTGGGACAGATTTGCTTGAAATCAATGGCAACCATATCAGCATTTTTTGGCCCAGTGTTTTTTCAGTCTTTTATATAACCCATAAATTCGCTTAAGTCTAGCAGAAACCTCTCCTTTCAGATTTGTTTCTATACAGTACAACTGTAGTGCAATCTCCCTAATTTTGTCATTCATTTTTGTATTGAAAATGTAACCCCACTGTTGACATGTTATTAAGGCTTCTGCACTCAAAGGTCAGTTCCCCCTGGAGTCTCCTTTCGTCTGGAAGATGGCATATATTAAAATTTTATAACAGTTCCCATTATAGGATTGGAACTAATCTTGGGATCAGTCTGGCTGCCCTTCTTCATAGCCTATCAAGTACAATAAATGCCTTAGGTGAGCAATAAAGAGATTGGAATTAGATTCTTCTAAGCAAGAGTTGTTTGCGTAAAGGTTTAAACCTGGCCACAGTTGTGCTGATATGGCTTCTTTCACCTCAGGTGAAAGGAGCTGCTAACATTTTCACATAAAAAACAGCTGATCTTATGAAATAAGATACAGTAAGAATGGGTGCATGTGGATGCAGAGCTATACTTTTAGCCATAATTTCTTTCATTTCACAGGCTGCTCTCTGTACAAAATTAAAAAAGAAATAATCTCTTAGTGTAAGTGTGAAAAGATAACTTCACCAAGATTTCAAAAGGAAAAGTGATTGTTATGTGACTCACAAGAATGGTACCTGCCCTTTCCACTTCTGTCTCCATTTGTTTACTCAGGATTTGCTCTGTGTTTCAGCCATTGTAGCCAGCCCCTGGGAGAGCTAGACTTGGGGAGTCCCTCCCAGCTGTGGGGAAGGGGATCCAGGTCATCCAAGAATATGCTTGCTTTGATTTGTGTGTGAGGAGACTGGCCTGTGGTAGTCTAGATAAGCTCTGTGGGTTAGCAGTTGTGGTGGGAGTGGACTTGAGAGCAGAGGCCAGAATCCTGTTTGTCCTTCAGTCACTATAAAAGAAGGGTACTGAACAAACACTGAAGGACTGGATTTCAGATGTTTCCATCAGAAAACTTTAGATAAGGTCAAGGCAATTATTTTTTTCCTACAGATTTACTCTACTGTGGCCAACACAATGGTCTGGTGTTTCTGGACACTGTTATGCCCCTGGACATTATTATGTGGATAATAATAAGATTAGCTTAAATGCTCGGAGAGAGTCACTACATTAATATTTTCAGTGTGGGATAAATTTTTCTCAAACAGCATGACTTTTCATAATTGATTGCATTTTTTAAAATGTCAGGCAGTGTCCTGCTAAGTTTATTGATGAATGCAATGGGTGAAATGTAGTATTAAGGGAAAAAAATAACACAGCATCTAACAAACAGTTCATGATTTTCTTTTACATCTCCTCTTGTCATGGTCTCTTTGAAGGATGCTGCAACATATCTGTGAGAACTAATATTACAGCTCACTGAGTATTTTTGAATGAGTAAGATGGCTGTCCTCTTGGCCAGCTCTTTAACAGGGAGGATGTTGCCAGGCCAAACCTCCATGATAAAACTATTTGGATGAGGTGCTCCTTTTTACTTTTGTAAAGAAGCCAAACTGTCAAACACCTTAACACTAAAAAGATTTATTGAGTTATGCCATGGTTGTGAAGGGTTTAGATAGCTCTTATCACCACCATTTGATCTGATATGTGCCCCACTGGGACTGATTGATCACTCGATGCTTCTCAGTGGATAAGTGTGTGTACTGGACTGAGAGGTACTGATTGAGCTGCCAGGTGCCATTACAGAAATTTGCGACAATTCCAGCATTAGGTGATCCTGTGCTCTTATATAATGTGATTGCTTGACTGAGTTGGTGGTTATTTTTTTGTTCTTTTTTTTTTTTTTTTTTTTTGAGTTAGGAGAGGGGAAAAAGAGTTAGTATCTTAACAGCTTTCTCACTTCATGCAGGTGTTGAGTTTGCCCAGGAAAATAAACAAATATGGCAAGCATCTTCTGTCCTGATCTCCACTTTTATGTCTATTATATAAACTCCAGACCTGCAACCTTCTGTTCTCATGGATAAATGAATAATTAAAAAAACCTGGAGAAAGACATGGATTAAATTAAGCACTTAATCTCTTCAGAATGTGGAGAGCCTTTCACAGTGTCCTGTGCAAATTGATGAGTCACATGAAATTATTTCAGGCAGCAATGCCAGCAAAGGTTCATCTTCGTGGTTGCTGAAAGTTAGTTTAAATGTTATTTTAAAGAACGAAAATACTGGTAAGCCCCAGGGGGTTGGTTATCTTCTGATACGTTGGGTGGGGGGACACAAATGCCTCTCTTAGGTTAACAGCAGATTATGCCTATGCTAAAACTTAATATGTTTTCTTCAGAATGTATGCTTTTCTTGCTGCAGATTTCACAACACTTGTCTTCAGTACCTATGATCTTAAAGAAGCTCAGACACTGTTTTGCATCCCTTTCCACTATAAAGGGAGGAGCATAGGGCCAGTTATTATTAAGGTCATCTGACAGTTCACGCTACAATACTCCATTCTGAATTGCTTGTTGACTTTGATAAACTTTTATGCTGGAATTTGTGTTCCATGCCATGTGCAACCTCCTAACTGCAAAGGAAAGCCAAAACATCCCTCAAGTAAGGTTCCAAGAAAGTGATGTTTTTATACTTTTAAAATAAAATACAGAGGCCTTTTCTCTGAACAAAGCTAGGTTTTCTGTGTTGTAGATGAGGGAATTGAAACTTGGCAGAGTTTCAATCTTCTGTTCCAAAGAATATCAGCTAAAAATAGGTGTATATGAGAACTGCTATAGACTAGACTGAAACCCATAAAATCTGAACCTTTGTTGAGTATGCCAGGGTATCTCATATCTCTGACTGCTCATCAGGCTGCTCGTGTCTTTGCTTCAGAGCCACTCAACATACTTCAGCCTAGAGCTACAGGGTCAGGTCAGGTTTTCTGTGTGATGGCTGCTTCCCTAGCATCCAGCCTCTCTACTTCTTCAAGTTGGTCTTTCTTCTCCTGGCAAAATGGAGCAAGAGCTGTGTTTGAGAAGAGAAAGAAAGAGATCAGCCTCTGGTGGAAGGGGAGGAGAGCTGTAGACCAGGCAAGAATATTGGATGGGCCAGGCAACAATTTGTCTGGATTTGGAAAGAGCTTGGATGAGGAGGTGAAAGCAGGGAAGAGACTGGTGCTGTGAAACAGAGTGGTAAGGAGGAGGACTAAGCTGAGATACAAGAAATACAGGCTTAAAGGGTTGGTTAGCAGGATGATAGGGAGCCTCCTGAGCAAGAAGGCTTGGATGGGGGGAGCAAAACGTGAGGAAGAGTATTTTTTAAGAAAACCAACCAGCTCCACCACCACCCCAACCCCGTCCCAAAACCAAGACAAAAGAACTGTTGTGATGGGGAGAGCAGATTGGGTTGAGAAGCTCTCAAGGCCAGTAGCTACTTGAACAAGGAAATTTTGTAGAAGATTGGTGATCTTAGCCCAAATGAAGAGCAGAAATTCAGACTGAGCTAAGGGTAGAAAAGAGACAGGGTAGGCAGAGGTGGCAGAAAACGGGAAGGATGAATAAAGGAGCAGTGTGTAGCTGTGCTACAGTCTGGAATGGGACCTGAGGTTTCTTTTTTTTTCTTTTTTAATTGTTCTACATCTATAATTTATAGCAGAGCTCCCAATGAAAAAAAAAGTTGTTAACCAAGTACTTGCCTCCCATCACCTCTGCTGCTCTTGCTGTGCTTTCTGGCACAAGAAGTTTTTCATTTAGCGTACTCGCTACAAAGACCTGAGTATTGTATGCCTATGCCAGGAACCATCATTAAGGAGTAATTGCTCTGCTGTGTGACATGAACTGAAAGTGAACGGGCAAAGCTCCTTGGTGCAGACAGAGCCCACTGCCACAGGTTGTGTTTCATCACAACTTTTACTTTGCTGTGGCCTACAGTAGACAGGAAAATCTGCTGCTGCTGTGACATTCCACTTCAGCTTGAAAGGCAGATATCCATGCAATAAAAACTCCTCTGTCTTGTTGATGTCTGCAAGTGTTTGGTACCACCAAATGTTTGTTGGAATGGATTGTCTGCTTTTGGTTTGGTTTCTAAATAAATTTGACATATTTCATGTAGCTTCCACCCCCCTTTTAAAAGCAAAGCCCAGCACTTGAGGATCAGGAAATGCCAGAACAAAATATGCCATGTGGACTTAATTGAGCCTTCTAGTTTGTGTGTGTTATGACACTGTCTTTCTTGAAGTGGTCATATGCCTTTTTTTTCTGTGATGGTCCTGCAACAGGATGGTCTTTGCCATCTTAGGTGGCAATTTTACCACTCTTTCTGAGAGCATATGAGTTTGCAGGTGACTTACTCGCTCCATAGCTTTCCTGCACCAAAGATCAAATGCTGCAAAAGCAAGTGGCTATAGGGCCTCCATGGCTCTTCAAAGTAAATGGCATCTTTACATTGACTTCAGTAGGCTTTAAGTTTTAAATTGAGACAAAAATTTGGACTGGAATTTCTTCCTTCTCCAATGACTTAATTGATGGGAAGACATGTAGAAGAACTGCTTCAGCACAGCTCCATTAGTTTTAGAAGTATGTTTGGGGTTTTTTTCAGACACTAAATAATACAAAACAAAGTTGTTTTTTTCTGTTTTTTAAAATATTTGTCTGGATGCTTCACTGTTCAAGTGTGATCCTTGATGCAATTCTTTAGACTTCTCCTTAGGTGGAAAAACATCCTGAAGAGTAAAGATTTATGTTCCAATCCAGTAATGCAATTTACAGTGTTGTAAAGGATCTAAAATTAGGTGAAAAATCAATTCCTTTTATAATCAAGGGAATTGCAAAGAACAAAGCATTTGGTAGTGCAAGCTGTGTGTAATTGTGATGGAGGATTCACAACAATTCAGCCTTAGGTGATACCACTTGAGAGCATTTTAAGGGTCTTGGAAATCTGCGTACCTGCACTGCTTATCTTTTAATCAAGGAATGTTAATATAGAAAAGCGCATAAATTTATTTTTATCTGGTTGGAAAACAGTTACTGAAAACAAGTCTTTCCTCTGACATGTGGTCGCTACTTCCATATGTATTTTGCAAATTTAAGGTAAGGGTCTGATCTACTTTCTCAGTGTGTAGCAGCTCTGTTAGGGGTAATACTCTCACATAAGTTGCTGAAATGCCTTGGTAAATGAGAGAAGGTTCTCCCTTGGAGAGCTACTGGAATCCTGCAGAAACACTGAAGAAATGCCACTCTGTAGCCATAAAATGATTTAAACTGAGCAAATAGTTTTGAATGGATACTTTGTGTAATGGGTATTTGTGTCTCTCCCTGTGTTTGCAGAATATCCATGAAGAACGTGGTAATGTGCTCAGTATATTTGCTGTTCAATGAAATTTAAGTAGCAAACAACATTCTTCAATAAATATTGATTTCCATTTTTATTGCATACTTGTGACCGGCCAGCGAGTGATATTTCTTCTTTCTGATTTGACCTTATGTGACCAAAATCTCATGGCAAGAGGATTTTCTCTTTGAGTGGCATAGGAAATGCCTACTTTCTTAAAGTTTTGTCCCTTGTTGCTCTGAAGGGGAAGTGTGGAGAGATTTCTTCCCTTTTCTGAGTTGAAGATAGGTGGGCCTGGTATAATTATGATCATCTGTAGTAATCATCACCCTTTTTGGAGCAGCTGCAGACTTTGTGCGGGGAAGTTCACTGGATACATTTGACTCAGCCATCCAGATCTACTTTCTTCTTCCTCTTGCCAGCTGAATTAATCCTATCCCAACTCAAAAAGCATCTGTTCATGTTGGAGACAGTTAGTGCCACACTGTGCATCCTCTGCATTCCACTTCTCATCCATTAAATCTCATTCTAGAGCAGCACACTCAGCTGTCCATAGCTGGCAATATGAGTGACAGTGCAGTGCTGCCAAAAAAGGTTGGGAAGCTGGCTAAAGCGGAGGTGAGACAGAAGGGCCATGGAAAGTTTGGCAAAGAAAAATAAATACAAAGGGAATGTCAGAGGTAGACAGTTTTGAAAAGGGTTTCATGAGAACTGCTGCTTGCTGTGTTTTTTTGAGGGGGAATGCTGGCTTCTGGCTTCTCAAGAGTCTCAATCCTGCAGCATGTTAGGTATCTGAAGTCCCACTAAGGGGATGTTTAGGGCAGGAACACCTTGCTGTGTTCATAACCAATCTCTAATGGTCTATGTAATTTTCTTTCCTCTTTCATGGTTTTTGTGGTCCTCCTTGACCATGCTGTTGCCACAGTGACTTTAGTTTTCCCACTAAACACCACAGAAGAATTGAGCTAAGGGCATTAAAAGGTGCATTTTGGGTATTTAGTGTTTTTCTTACACAAAATACCTTTGGCAAAATACTGCCTGTATCAGATCTAAGCTTCTGGCTCTGGAGGTGACAGGATTTTGATGGAGGTCAGTCTGGCTGTGGGTTGGGTGTAGAACTCCCAACCACTTAAACCTCACTGTCTCTCGAAAAGGGAAGCAGTTAGTCTGTTTTGATTATTGGCAAGATGAGATGTATGTTGTGCCATATACCTCTTTTCTAACCAAAGAGTTACTGTGTTGGCAGTAGAGGACAAAATGAGTGTCCCAAATCTTACCTTTGGGACAGAACATTGGCTGCTGGAGAAAGAGTGTCCCCTCCCCAATTTCACAGGAGCTCTGTTCAGTCACAGCAACTGTGCATTTAGGCCCCATAATATCTGCTCTGAAGACATGAGTTGTGTGTGGTTTTGGTTTGGGTGTTTTTTTTTTTGTTGTTGTTTTTTTTTTTTTTTTTGTTTGTTTGTTTGTTTGTTTGGTTTTTTTTAGGCAAAAAGGGGAGAAGGGCTTTAATCTTACCTTCCATGGTTTGGAAAGACTGTCATTCTTTTTTGAATAGGCAGAGTCATTGGCCTGATTACTTGGAGGTCACCTCTGAGTCCTACAGTCAACGAGTTGGTAAATGAGCTTCATTGCTGGTGTGGGGACTGTGTTTTGACTTGGAATTAGTGAAGTAGGAGCCAGTGCAGTAATGTGTACCTAAGAATTTGCTGATCTAAGGTGAAGGAGTATAGGAAATCCTACAGGTTGTTGTTTGGCTAAGCACAAACTGTGTGAAGGGCAACGTGCTATGGCAGAAGGAAGTGCCCTGTGGAATTTGCCTTCCAATTGAAGATATTTTCCCCTATTTTAAAATGTAGTTTGTAGAACAGATGTCTGTCTTAACTCCCCATGATCAGTAAGGAGACAGCTAGCCAGAGGTGCTGCTTTCTCCCTCTAGGTGACTGGTAAACTCCATACTCACAGGTGTATTTGTGATCTGCTTCTAAGCAGACCAGGGTGTATAAGCATTTGTGATCTTGCTTAGTAGGAATGAACTGGACAGGCACAAGTAAGTGCTAATAGTTTTAAAGTGCAACAAGCTACCAACTAATATGTAGCTCCTGTTTTCTGCACCCTTTCCACCATGAATTGCATTAACCGAATGTTTGAGTTCTGCCAGTCATAGTGCTATATCAAGCCGAACTTAACTATCTAAGGGATTCACCTGCCTCTGTGTGGTTTGACCTTGAATGACTGCTATGCATGATGGGACATTCTTACAAAGGTAATTGGGAAAGGAAAATAAAGCAGAAAGCTTACAGCTAGAAAGTGTATTGTGTGCAAAGACTAGAATGACATAAAAAAATGTAACAGTGAAGAACACATCAATGGCTTTTCCAGCCTAGTCTTCTAACAGCACCAGACAAGGATAGAAGCAGGACCTCTCCGTCTCATTAACAGATGGGGAAGGTGAGGAACAGTGTGGTCTTTGAGTTATTTACTGTTTGGGGATGTCAGGTTCTTGGACATGCAGAGATATATGGTTGAGAAGCTGACATGCAGTTTGGCATTCTGCACTGAGGTAGTTTAAATCAGCTTACACTTTGGGTAGCCTCTTTCAGCCTCTTAGAACAAAATGTATTGTATTATTTGACTACAAAAAGTGCTCAGTTTCTCCTGATGGCAGGTCCCGATTTTGCTGATGCAGTGGTAAGTACTTGCCAGTTTAGTACCAGGTGAGATAAGGTCAGCCAACTGGCTAAGCCAAGCTTAGATTGAAATGGTTTGCTGTAAACACTTGGGTTTGTTCTTATGTAAGCTAACTGACTTCCGGTTGTTAGTTAAGTAATGCAGTTTTACCCATTGTTTGATATTTGTATGCACTATTGTGGTTTTGTATTGAAAATGAAAAAGGCATTGGAATTGATGGAATAGGGATGAGATCCTCCTGCTTGGGGTCTCTGGTGTGTCAGCTTAGGAGTTTTCAGCCTGTGGATGCTTGAGGGGCAATATCAAAGGTTCCTTGCCTTTAGGTCATTATAAATGAAGGATTAGCATTTCCTGAAATATACCACTGCAAATGACATGATTTAATAAAATTATTTTTTCATGGCAAAAACTGAAATGCTTGAGTACTGGATGAGAATTGGAGTGATATCTGGGCAAAATATTTTGAGTTTTCATGCAGTCATTAAAAAGATGATTTTGTGGCCTTTTAACATTTGTTAGACTAAACTTAGTGTAATCAGAAATATGTTTTTTTAATTTTTTTTAAACTTAAAGGCATTTTTGAGGATGTATTTTCCACTTTTTTTGGCAGAAAACTTCTACGTGACCTATCTAGTTCTAAGGATAGTACTACTTCTGTTTGTATATGGGGAGAACAAAATTAAGTTTTGATGTCTTGGAGCTTTTATCTTGCTGTTAGGGGAGTTTGGGGCTATTGTTTTGAAAACAATACAAAACAAGAAATTTCGAAGATAAGAAATTGAAGATGAGAATACTAGAGATAAGGCTGTAGAAAATACAGCTTCTGCTCTGAGCTGACTTTTTGGTCATTGCTTTAACTACTAAGGAAAGGCAAGGCCAGCATCTATCAGACATGCAGGTTCCAGAAAATTTAAAAATTACAGCCTATGTGACAAATAAGAAAACAATGATACTGTTAACAAACTAAGAGCCTTTATTAGAGTATGTGTCAATAAGTTTGTTTCCAAACTTCTTTTGGCTTTCATTTTGGGCATCAGGTTGAAGCTAAAACAGTAATTTTTCTAGCAAACTGCTAAGTTTCATGCAATAAGAAATATTAATTGTGAAGGGCTGCAGATAAGATGAAGAAACGAGAGAGATTAATACCCTTAAAATTGCACAGCAGTCTGAATTAAAGTTTTAATTTTAAAATACAGCAGGGAGAAATTATAACCCATTTTGAATAATCTGAAGGTAAAAGAAGATTTAAATATTTAATTTTCTCAGTGCAATCTTTGAACAAAATTCTGAGGGGCAAAAAAATTCTCCACATACCATATGTCTGAGTTCAAATGTGTTTACGGACTGAAAGGAGTTATTCAGAAATTCAAAAATACCAAGGAGTAAAAGAGAAGGTTTTCAAGAGTCCTCCCTATTTATCACTGTATTCTACTAAGCCACCTTTCTACTCAGAAACATCATTATAGCAAGCCAGACTAAACTTGTGTTAATTGTTTTTACCTTTCTTGAGTGTCCCTTTGAGGAGTGCATGGGAAATACTACACCCCCATAAAAGATATTTGTCTCTGTATTAATAGTTATTCTGTAGGCAATGTGTTAATGAGACGTTCAAGAGCTTACAGTTTTGGTCGTCGGGTTTGACCAGCCAAAGTTGTCATGCATTGCAAATGGCTTCCTGTAAAGTCATTTACGGATGCAGCTCCCAGTTGGTATATGCTGTTTGTTTAATGTAACTAGGGTCTTGTAAAGCCTGTCTTCTGCCCATAACATGCAGGACATGGCAATGATCTTTTTTTTTCATCTTTGTCCTAAATTGCTTTAACTGAGTTAACCAGACCTCCTTCTGATACATGCCAGCTAAATAAGTCAATGAAGTCACAGGGACCCCTGGAAGGATCTGAGAACAAGCTTTGTTCGGCGTTATCAGTCACCTTACAAGAGAGTATAGAGAAGATGGAGCTAGGTTCTTCTTGGAGGGACAGTGGTAGGCTGAGTGACAACAAGGAAAATCACAAATTTTTGACAGAGATGGTGGTGAAACCCTGGAGAAGAGGCCCAGAGAGGCTGTGGGATCTCTGACCTTGGAGATACTCAGAACTCACCTGGACTGGACCTGCTCTGAGCTGGGGTTTGGAACAGAGACCCCGCCCTGAGGTCCCTTTCAGCCTAAATTACTCTCATCAGAAATTTGCCTGCATTAACTGTATTGAAGATGTAGTGCAATTTGACTTTAGCAATACAGTAACTTGTCAGATGTTGAAGTGTCAGTGACTGAGAATTAAAGAGCTCCTTTGCAGTATCATTGTCTAACATGATGTAGGTATATTCAAACTGCTCTGAGTTTTTTCTTAGGTAACTGATCTCACTTGGAAGCATAATCTTGGCAGAAGCCTAAGCTGGTAAAGATGATCGTAGATATGTCTTACCATAAATGGAAATAAATAGGTGCTCAGAGGGTGAAAAAGGAGGAATGGGAAAAGCAAGCTGGAACTTCATATTTAAAATAGTAGCTGAATAAGAAATGCTGCAGTAATCACTTGACTGAAGCAGTTTTCTTAATACGTTGCAAAATGCTCATGTTCCTGAAAAGGGGGACATTAAGAGCCAGCACAAAGGGTAGTTCAAGTAGGAAATGTACTTTCATGCCAGGCTTTCTAGCTTATGGTAAAAAAAAAATCTCATGAGAAGAATTGGAGTTTTCCTCCAGTAAGTATTAAATCTTTGTGCTATTTCTACCTTCAATTAAGTTAATGTTTAAGATGTCTCTCTTTATGTGCTTCATTTAATAACATATTACACAAGTGAATCATTTGAAGAATTCTTCAGTGAAATATAGAAATAATTTTCATGTAACATCAGCAAATTAACATCTTACTTTGATGTATTACTCTAACTTAATATTCCAGCTCAGTCTTTGTTGATGTATTTACTCCAAAGTTGAAGCAATTTAGAACACTAAATGGTATAACTTTGTATTCCATCTCATTACAGACTTAGTGCAACAGCAGTCAAGCACCTGGTTATTGTATAATCCAATTTTTGTAATGGGCAGAAATTATAGATAAAATTTGCATTTTGGCTCTAGAGTATAAAGAATGTCATACGTCATTCACCAGGTCAGATCTGAATTGCTATAATGTTTGTATTGGCAGACAGTGCTTATGACCTGAAACAGCAAGATGCTTTCAAACGGGCATATCAAACATATTTTCAGAATGTTTTAGAACTTTTTAGTACATCTTTTCCATAGGTATCCAGGGCTGGACTTGATACCACAGATCTAAATTAAAAATTAAAGATTTGTCACTGTTCGTTTGTGTGGTGTTTTTGTTTGTTCTTTTCCTCTCCAAGCACATTTACCTATGGGGACTGCTGGTGCTAGAGAACAAAATAAAAAACAAGTCTTCTGCTAGCTAAAAGGAACAAAAATTAAGATCTTGCATTCCATGCTCATAAAAGTCTTTAAAATATCTTCTGTCTGGCGTCCTCTTACACTGGTGTAGACTGAAGCATATTCATGCATTAGACAAGTAGTTATATGAAATTATGACAACATTGGTTTTGAAAAGTTATGAAAAAATCTCTCTGACTGTTGGACCAATTTGCACTGGATCAATGCAAATCAGGGATAAGACACGGATAAATACAGAGTACATAATAAATGCCTTCTATAGTTGGAGTATTCAAAGACCAGTTTGAGTATCCTCTTGGTACAGTTGCATTTTGGTTACTGTCAACATGCATAATGCTAAAAATATGTAGGTGTAGAGCCTCATGGCTATCCTTTTAAAGTTAAAATCCAGGTTAAATACTTGAACAGGGAAGACATTGCTTTGTGCTCTAAGCAATGATCAGGTTGTAGCGTGTTCTCAGTTTTGTGTTTTCTTTACTTCTTGGCTGCTCTAGTGGATACTTGGAACCCACTTTAGTTATCAATACTCGTTTTTGGCATCATGGGATATCTACTGAGGCTTCTCCGTTGGCTTCTATTTTGCTATGCTCTTAGGAAATATCGATCTCTCCATCAGCATAAGGAGTCTGAGGAGGCTTGTTTCGATATTTCTGTCTCTTGGTGGTGAGGCCGAGAACGTGACGGTACAAGTTCTTGTCAGTCAAGTGCAGGGTGTGCAACTAGTATGGAGGGAATGACAAGTACAACCAGATGTTGCAGTTTGGCTTCACACCTTTATTTTTACCAAAATTCTTAAGCATCGCTTTTGAGTGCAGTGCTGACAGCTCTTTTATTTAGGCTTATAAATCTTGCAACTCTTGGTATTTCAAACAAACCAGCAACTTGGACATCTACCTAAGCTATGCTCAAGTGAAATGCTTGTTTTCTTTCCTCTGTGCTTCACTTCTGCTGCTGCAATTTACCCTTAGGGCAAAGATTGTCCTCCTCTGAGGTTTTCCACCACCATGTAAAGTGGACTATTACATCATGGTGACCTGGTTTTGCTACTCCTTATCTATGTAATCTTCTTGATGCTTTGCAGCTGTCTTTTAATAAACACTGTAAGAGAGTTGATAAATTTCTGTTTGGAGAGTAATCATATTCAACAGAGGGCAGGTAGCGGGGGGAATTATCAGTTTTACAGATTTGGAGAGAAAGCCCAGGAATGCCTTTAAATTTTCAATTCATACAGCACCATGCCTTAGATAATCTGACCAGAACTATTGCAGTTGTGAAGTGGAAATGTCTGGCTGGGACTTCAATACCAGCCTCTTGCGTCTCCTCTCCATTGACTGCCATCACTGCTGGCTTATTGACATTGTTTTCTCTCTGTCATTTTAACTAGCAACTGCAGTGGGTGGTTCATTTACTTCATTGCAATTTGTATAAATTTGTCCTTTAAAGATGGATGAATGTAGGTGAAGCCCTGTGCAGTATGTGCCCAAATCTTAGGGGTATTGCCTAATGGGAACTTCATTAAATGCTCTCCTACCAGGCAGTGGTGCCAAGATCAGCATTTGTTATGCTGTTCTTTGTGTGTGGTAGTTGGCAGCAGGACTTCCATCAACACTGATGATTCGAGTCCTTTTCTTTGTGTGCATTACTTTAGGAACTGAGAACCCCTTCCCTCCACCTCCAGACTAGCAGAGCTGAATTGTTTTACCACTTTGTTTTCAGTGTATGCTAACAAAGACTGATGGTGACTTGCAGATTTCACAAGGAAGATGTAACTCCTGTGTATATTCATAGGTTCCTTTTAGAAGAGCTTAAGAGACAATCTTGTGTCAGAGAAAGTTTTATAAAAGACATTCCAAGTATCTTGCTTCTCATCTGTAGTAGTAGTTGACAACAGTGATGCTTCTCTTGTCCCAAGAATTCCTGAGGGAGAGAAACATTTGAAAACTCTTGGTGGCTTAGATTCCTAGAGCTTGTTTTCAAAAGTGATGTTAAGCCAAAGCCTTGGCACTGTGTCAGGAGGAAGTAGCTCCACTATAACATTGCTGACAAAGCTGTGTTGCTTCCAAGGCCCAGATTAGGATCTGTGTGAGGCTGCGCTGTGTCTTGACATATTAGGACCCAGCTTTGGTAGGTTGCTAGAGCACTGTTCCTGTGGAGCATGGAAATGCCAGCAGAGGAATGGTGAGACACTGGCACCAGCGGTGCATTCGGTACTGATAGGACCTTTTGCTGACAGCATGCTGCAATTCTTTTATGAATCAATTTGATACCAGAAATAGCTACTGGCTTCTACAGAAACTGAGTCTGTCATGGTATGGGGGTACTGTGATTGCGAAGCACTCCCAATAGGGAGTGAGAGATAGCTCCATAGAGGAAAGTCAGACTAAGCTGGTAGAAATGAATCTAGGAAAGAAATGAGCAGTTCCAATACAAATATAATTTTGCTGGCAGAGCTGCTTTTTCTTTAGGATTTTCTGGTGCCTTCAATTGGAGCTGCAATGTGATCGTATCCCTTGCTGATTTAGCTGAGACAGTGGCAATGTGTGCTTGGCCTAAGTCACATGGGTGACTCTTCAAACATTTGATCAAGGATCTTTAAAAGAAAATAGGAAGTAAGTAAATGACAAGAAGGCGAGAAGGCTCATGCTCTAACTTAAAATAGTGGTACAAGCCTGATTTGTTGTCGTAGAACCTCCACTGTAAAGGAAGTGAACTCAGGACTGCCTGTAGTTGGCAGGCAAAGCTGGTCATTGCCCAGCAGCCTCCTGAGGGTGGTCAGGCTGCTCCTTATATGTCAGAGTCCTGGAAGGCCATAGGAGTTCTAGTTGTTGCTGAGAAAGGGATCAGGCATGCTGGGGAAGTAACTATGAAGTAAGAGAGCAACTGCTTGCAGCAGTATCAGTTTCTCCCTTTGTTCTGCTGCTGTTCTATGTGACAGAGTGACTTGACATTAAAGCTCTGTCCCAGTTTTGGGCTCAGCGTGGCCCCAAGACCATTCCCATGTAGTAGATAAATTCAGTTTTCCTCACACTGCTAAAAAGCCCTGAACCAACTTCTAGTAAGTATACCTTCTGGTTGCACTGCGAATGCAGGAACTGAATGGTGAATGGGAAGTTCTTCCTCACTGTTGTTCTTGATGTGCCTATCTTTGGATTAGCAGCAGAAAGCAGCTTCTCTTGTAGGATCATTTTTATGCTGCAGGAAAAGCCGTTATGGCCATCTGTTGGGGAAAATGAGCAGTTTGCAATATGTTACATCTGTAAATGGATAAATTCTTCCAAGCATTACATGTGTTTATATACATACTTCGATGTAATTGAGTATAACTGAGGAACACAACTTGCTGCTTCATTTCCCTGTAGCTGGTAGCCAGTGTGCTTTTGCAAGGTGGATAGTGGGTAATTGTAATTTCAAATGTATTTTATGTATGTGTAGATGATAATGCAAGGATTAACATAGTAGACTCTTAATCTTTCTTGTTGTTCAGAATTGGCTACTTATTTAAACAATTATTTTGGCTCAACTGTATTCTGAAGGCGCTCAGCAGGGTTTATTTGATAGCAGAATTGTGACTGCTACACCTTGGAGTGCTGGGATTATTTGAATTTGTTCCAGGCTTATCTTTCTCTGAAGTATAGTAGAATATCAATTCAACTTCAGTTATTTAAGATTCTTGGATAAGTAACTATATCACAAGGCTTCAGAGTTCTTGTTAAGGCAAAGACTTTTATTCTCCCTCCAATACCTAATTGGGAGAACTGATTTAAAAAGAAGCAGCAAGCACATATGCTTAGAGTGAATAAACTTTTTTCCTGTGTTTCAATCGATATATCGCTTAGTAGAAGCAGCAAACTAAAATGGCAAATCTAAGAAAATTGTAATGGCTTTTAGTGATAAGCAGTCAAATATGTATCACATGGTAATAACTTTGAAGTTGTTGATTAGAGAGAGATTCAATTACATTTTTGTGATTTACCATGCTTACATATCTCTTATATTCACAAACCACATATGTGGTTTGCATATAATAAGTTATTTTTTTTGTGAAACTCCTCAGTATGGTGTTTGAAGTGGATTCAATGGGTCTGAGCTTTTCTGTGTATCAGTGCATAGTCCCTCTGCTTACCTATGCTTCAGATATCTCAACGGTAATACAGCAGACTCCTGAGACACAATAGCCAAACCAGTAGGCAAATTATTTACTTATTTGGCAACCTGAATTTTACTGGGGCTTCAGGTTGTTTAGTCCTGCTCGTAATGCTCATGGAGTCGTCTTATAGGACAGTTTGAACTTTGGCATTTCTTTCCTTTGCTTTTTAAATACATTTTTAACTTTTACAGTTGTGAGAAAGGGCTGTAGAACATCAGTTCTAATGGATTTGCAAATGGAAGTGAAATCAAGAAAGAATCCACTTTCTTTAATGTTTTCTGAGATAAAATATACCAGTTTCATGATTTGGAAGAGGAACGCTGGGACTGTTTAATGGTTTTGTTTGGTAGTACTGAGTTGTAAGTGAAGGATACGGACAGGCATATTTAAGGAAACAAGACTGTGGGTAAGACAGGACAATTGTGGGGCTAGCTGTTGCAGCATGTCAGTATGTAGTTGAGTCAGTCTGTTTTCTCTCTGGCTTCTACAATGTTCCCAATAAAATATACTCTTATCCTATTAAGACACCACGGTGTCTTAAATGTCAGTTTGTAAACAGTACAAAAAATGCACCCTCTGTACAAAAGCCTTACCACATGAGAGGCAGACTCCTGTTGACTGGTACAAATCTAGTGAGTGTAAATAAAGCAGACTGGTTAATTCTGTGAAAAATCTCTGCTGCTTGTCCACTAAAAAACATCGGTACTGCTTTCCAGTAGCGGAGGATCCTCTTGTCTGCATCTGTCCCTAGGGAAGTTATTTTGATCCTTTATCTGTTCAATATCCTGTCTTTTGTATTAATGATTTTTAGTTTTGTCTTCTCCTGCGCAATACAACATTGTAAACGGGAAGACAGTGGCAACTTGGAGAAGAAAGAGGTGACTGATGGCATTAACTGCATACTAAAGAAACAAGGGAGAAACTTAGATATGCACTTCTAATAGAGGATGATAGAATATGTGTGTATTTTAGCTGCTGATTCTTACAGGTGCTTTGCATTGCATCAAGTCAGTCTGACTTCAGTGGGGACTACCCAGAACATCCAGAATTGAACACATTCAAGCATCTCCCAGTGCTCCAGTTATCATGGGGTTTTCCCCTCCCTTAACTGAAATGGGGTTATTTGTATAGGTGCAGCACACTTCTGTACAGTGTTCTGTCGTATGTTAGATCTCTCAATTTCTTTCCAGTGACTTTCCCTTCTCCCCTTATAATTGAACAAGCTGGTTCTATGGTAATGAGTCCTTCTGAACTGTCAGTGTGTGTATATTTCCATTTACACTGCTGGCACTTTGTTCTGAACCTTCTCCCCTTCTGTCCAAATAAATTACTTACACTATCAGATCTGTCTTATTGTTCACAATAGCACTGCTGTGGATTTTCCAGATCCTCCTTGCTTACTGAGTTTATTGGTCATTTTGCCAAGGGATCTTTCAGACTTTGGTAGCTGAAACTTTAAATAATCCTCGTTAATTGTTGTATGAGTCAGAGAATCAAAGGGAAGGAGGAAAAATCAGATTTTTAATTGCACAAACTATCCTGTGGAGGGGGTCTAGCTAACCTATTGACTTCTTGTTATACAGTAATTTCTATTCAAATTAATGTTGACAGCTGGCATTTTGTCTGTATTAGCTGTAATCATTTAAACTTCTGTAGCAATTTGTGACATAGTTGATGTTGACCAGAATAATTTTTAATACTGGTAGGAGGAGAGTCTTACGCGGTGATTAGAGATATGGCTGATAATCAGGAGTCTGTGAGCATGGTCAAAGGTAAGTAGTTGAATGACCACATTTTAAGATAGTACTGATTGTTCATGAGAAGTAAGTTTCCAGAGATGCACAGAGAAAGGCCAAGAGGCAATGGTCACAGCTGCAACAAGGATTAGACATAAGGAAAAAAATAGTTCAGAGTGAGGTTGGTCAAACAACGTAACTGTGGTTACAGAAAACCCTATGCTATGAAAATGCTACAGTGAAAAAGGTGTTGCTTTACAGAGGAAATGGAGGACAACGAACATCAGTTTCTGTGGCTGGTCACTGGTTCCCAATCATTGATACATTTGTAATAAAGATAGGTCTGCTTTCTCTACTATCACACTGGGTTCTTGCTTGTCTGTCTTCAGTCCTGGGCCAGGCAGGTGTCTTAGCAAGTTCCTGATTAAGCACATAGAATATTAATTTAATCAACTTGCTGAATCAGGACCTCCTGATGAATTCCCATCTTTCATCATTTGCATGAAGTTTATTTGCCAACCACACAGCTGAATGAGAAGGAATGGGTTTGTTTTTCACAACCAAGGAAGCTTTGATGCCAACAACTAATAGTGTAATTCAGTGAGACTGGGAATTCCCAATCATATTAAGTTTCTTAAAGAAAAATGTTCACCGATCTTAATCAGTATCATTCCCTGAAGGGGTCCATGGCCTACATCCTGCTGGAGTTGAACAGGTAACTAAACAGAACAACCTTTTAAAACTTTTCTACCTGAACACCCAACATAATTTCATCCTTTTCTATACATCTTGTTCTTACTGTATTTTGTGCAACTTGGTCTTGCATCATAATGGGAGATAGGATAGAAGCATGTAAAATCTTCAAGGCATGAGAAATGCACATCTGAAGCCAATGAATAAGTTTAGTGGTGTTTCGGTCAGGCCCTAAGAGGCAGTTCTGAAGCACTTGAACCCTCTGTGCCTGATGATTATTTTTCATTACTGTGTTGCCAAATGATAGAAGACACTGGGAGAAGACAGGATTGCTTGGGGCACTATATTGCTTAGCTGCCCACTTTATTGAAATCAGTGGGTTATTTTCTCGTTAACTTCTCTGGATCTCAGATCAGACCTTATAAAAAGTTTAGTATACTTTCAAAATGGCATTTCATTTAATCACATTCTCATTGTCACTTAAAGCTAGTGATTTCACCTGAAAATGAACATGAGTACTTAGATTTTGATTTTGCCACACTTGTAACATGAATTGAGAGTCTAGAACAGAACTAGAGGAAACAACTTTCCTAGTGCTGCAAGGATTGTATTTCTTAATAATAGAGAAGAATGGTTTTATGTGTCTTTCAAACTGTGGAGCACTAACTGTTTTCCAGCAGAAGCTGGTAGTCTGAGTTTATGAATTTTAAGCTGCTATCTGTAGACTTGTTTTTCATATTTACTTTTATGAGACTGTAAACCCTGGAAGATCCAGAAACTGTAGGTTCAAAGCTTTCAGTATAGAGAGTTCAGCTGTTCCTGTGTTTTGAATGCTAAATGTCTCTCCTGTATGTAATTTATAAGTATAAGTAAGTAGGGAGCAGCTAGTGCTTACAGCATCCAGTGCTTTTAGGTCTTGCCCTCTTTCGGAGGCTCTTATTCACAGCTCTTATTTCATATAACTCTACCATTAGTGTTTCCCACTGCATGTGCATACTGTAAACATAATTTACTTTTCCAGGAGCAGAGTCTTGCTATTTACTTTTGCAGAAGCAGGCAGATGCTATTGGCTCATTTTCATTTCACGACCAGGATGCCAGTAAAACAAATGATTCAGACACAGCCCTCAAGATATGGTGACAGGAAACCTGCAACCCCCAAATCCATTTGTGTGTACTTTGGTTTGGAGTACAACTTTCTAAATAACAAACCCTGTTTCCAAATCCAGAGCTTTTAAAAGGTTACTGCTTTTAATTTCAGCATCTTTCTCATTCCCTACTCATTTATTACTTGAACTGAAGGTGAAGATGAGTGTGCGTTTCCCTGATTCTTTGCAAGGTGCTGTAGAGAAGAAATGTCTTTGTACTTCACCCAGAGAACTTGCGGAAAAACTTTTGGAGATTTTGTGTGTGTGTATAGGAAAGCAAAATGGCAGAGTAGGCAGAGGAATAAACTTGAAATCTGAATTCAGATAACATCTTAGATTTATTTCATGGTGAATCTAAGGAGCCTGGTTATATTTTGTGGTGAGGTTCTCTAAAGCCCTGTGTGGATCACCATTTTGTAACAGGGTGGATCTGATTCTATGTGTGAGCTGAAATCAAGGTTTTTAGATCTGAGAGGCATGTACTGTTTGTATTTCACATCACAGAGATCCTTACTTTAGTAGGCACTAGACGACTAAACGTTTTTAAGCCATTCAGTCCCTCTGAGAGGAGAAAGACGTAGCTGGCAAACGTGTAATACTGGTTTTCAGTGTAAACCAGTTATCTAGCCAGGCACAAAGTTCTGGACTTTTGTGCTGTTGCTTTTAATGATATATCTACACATAGGAGCCTTTACAGCACTAGTTACCAGAAATGCTGGGCTTGTGTCTGTATTTCAATTTTATGTATGGTTTTGTAGCCATGGGGCCCAAATCACAGATCAGTACCCACCTGTGCTAAGCACAGGAAAAACAACAGATCACAGAGGCAATCTGTACCCTAGAAGGCTTACAATTTGATTGTGTTCTACTTACTGACAAAGTAGTAGAGGTTGGAAAGGACCTCTGCAGATCATCTAAACCCCTGCCCAAAGCAGGCTGCTCAGGGCCACGTCCAGACAAATTTTGGGTACGTCCAAGGACAGAGAATCCACAAGCTCCCTGAACAGCTTATTCCAGTGTTCAGCCAACCTTACAGTAAAAAGTTTCCTTTTCTTTAATCAGAACTTTCTGTATTTCAGTTTGTGCCAATTGCCTCCTGTCACTGGGCACTGCTGAGAAGAATTTGGCTTCGTGTTCTTTATTCCCTTCTCATCACGAATTTATACACATCAATAAGATCCCTTTGAGCCATGAATCTCTTAAAAATGTCAGAGCACATTATTTTCTACTAAATGAGCTCTAAGTATGCCAGATGTGGTATATTTTTGGGAGAGTGGAACTGTCTTCCAAGGTCCTTACTTTTTCCTTGTATACCATAGGGTACATGGTGCCATCAAGGTCTTTCACGCTTGTTTTTTTTTAACGTAGTATGTGTTTCGATTTCAGCACAGTGTACTTTAAGGTTTTTTTCCAGCCGGTACTGCCATCATCCTTGCTGTTTCACCACGGAGAGGTGAAACTGGAAGGCCTGGTCAGCCTCCTCATTCTGTGCAGTCTAGCACTGGCTAATGAGTTGGTGTGGGAAGTGTCTGATGATACACTGTTTTCCTCTTTTTCCAGAGGAAATGAAAGAGAATGTATACAGCACTGAACTGGAAACTTCAGTAGTATGTGACTTATCACTTAGTGCATTTACTTTCATATCTATGCTATCACTTTCCCCTCACAGGTACAGCTTTTAATCACTGAATATTAAAGCCACGTAGACATTGAAGGAATAATGAGGTTCTAATGAACTGAAAAAGGAAGAGTTTGTAGCAAAGAAAAATGAACAATTTATTCCTCTATCAGTAATGTACGTAGTTAATTGACAAAAAACTTCTTATGTAATCTAATTTGTCTATGTTTACGTAAAATAATACTTTTTTTAACCACTTTCAGTAGGCTTAAAAACTATTTTCCAGAACCCCAGCTTCCTGGTAACATGACATCAGTACAACAGCCCAAGCTGGTGATTATATAAAAAGAAGAATATAATGCAACAAAAGAATAGGACTGTGTCCTGATCTTTTCCATTGATAAATTTAGAACATCTAAAAGCTGAAGTAATAGTTGAGTTGTAGTGATAAAAAGAAATGTAATTTTATACTTACCCGCTGTTCTAAAAAAACAGTGTATAATTATTGTGGGAGGAAGAAAAATATATCTCTCCCCCTCACTCTGCTACTTTTCCTCCTTCTCTTTAGTGTTGAAATCATCTGGTTTAATTAAATCACCAACCTATTTCTGCACAAAGGATGACATTTCATTAATGATATAAGATGTGCATGAGACAGAATTAACCCAATTTTCAAATGGATTTCAATTTGGAAGGGGCAACATGTAAAAATGTCTTGTAAATGTGTGGGATGAGCTTGTTGAGCAGCTTTCTGAAGGAGATGGGACTATAAAATGATGAATAATTAGACAACAGTCCCTCCCCCCACCCCAGTTTCTAACAGTCTTTTTGTAATCCCAGTTGATGGAAACTTACGTACCTGACATCATGTATCAGGAGTATATTAGAAATAGAATGAAAAAAATAGACTTGTGACTATTGATAGCAAAATACATAAAAATACATATAATTTTCTCTGTAATTTTTAGCTAAATAATAGCCTTCAGTGGCTTTGTCAAAGTTACCACCACCTTAACCTGTTCTCTTTGGAAAAAAAGCAACAAAAAGAAGAAAGCCAGTCTCCCAAACGTTGTTTTGAATCATCACTTTTGGTAGCACTTTTTCCAGATGCTTATTGTCATGCTTAGTTGAGGTATCACATGTCAGGTCCCACTTGCATGTGGATCATTGCTTCTCAAAATATGATTTTATCAGAGTAGTTCTGATTAGGCTAGAGCCCAGTTCCCCCTGCTTGCTGTTGCTTTCAGGCTAGGACTGTGATCTTGCTATTGCTGATGTGAGTTGACCCAGCACAAAATGTTGTTCTCCACCCTGTAAAAGATTTTGAGATTTGAGAGGTGCTGGTGTATTTGCAGTGTCAGGAGTCTTAGCTAAAAATGAAGGAGAAACTAAATTAGTGTATAGGAATACATTGTGTAGAAGTTGAGTATGTTCTTTGGGCTTTAAAATATAGTCTAATATAATGAATATCGTTACCTTTCTATATTTTATTTAGTTTTGCCTTTTTCCTGGTCGTGTTTCTTTCCTAGCGGTAAATCCAAGGGAACATAGTTTATGTGACAGCATTTACAGGTACCTGGGAAGGGCTGAAGGAGGCCATTTTGCTCTTAGAATGTCGGGCACAATGGTTGTGGTGTGGCTCATATTTCAAGAAGCCTGTTTTACCGTAAGGAAATATGCGTGCAGAGCCTGAGCTAGAGAGAGTGGTTAGAGTCTATCCACACCCACTTCACTTAAAAACATATCAAACCCAATAGGCTGGGGTTTTCACGGCAAACCGGTGCTTACGTAGTAAGTTGCTGTATAGATTTGAGTAGATTTGAAGAATTGCAAATTGTTAACAAGCTTTTCTCTCGTCTGCAAGGGGAGCAAATCATCTGCCTCATGATTCAGACTTATATTCCTGAAGTTCATCTGTATGCATTAGAGGTCCACACCATATTGCCAAATCTTCCTACTCCGAATTTAGAAATACCTTTCTATTTTTGCCTTTATAAATCATAGGGAAACTGGCTATTCTGAAGGTGTGGTTTTGTGGGTTTTGTTTTTATTTTTAACTTATCAGAGTTGGGGAAAGAAAACTTCACTTTCTTTTCCAAATTGCCAAAATTTACCTTTTATCAAAACAATTCTCAAAAATCATTAACCTGTGAGAATGCGGTGTTGTGGAAGAGACAGTGAAGAGTTTTGAAACAGACCACAAAAAATCTGTTGATAATCTGGTAAGATAAATTTGCCCTCTAAAAGTGTGAAATGTGTGAAATTAATTTTTTGCAGCTCTTATGTATGGGGTAAGGGGGGGTGAAGGCACTAATCCTTGAATTAGGAGACAGATTTTTAGGGATCAGATTGTGAAGCCCAGAACAAGTCAGCAAATTAAAGTGTTCCCATATTCTTTATTGAAGCAAAAATGATCATATAGTGATTTTTGTGAAGCTATGTGTTTAAAAATGGTTTTTTGTTGCTTCTGTTGAGAGCAAAGACTTGAGCTGCAAGATTGGTGGTGTTTGTAATGAAGTAAGGGCCAGAGGTTCCCACTATTCTAGCTGTCTGTGTTCATGTAACTGATTCCTGACCCAAAAGAGAAGATACTGTATAGCAACAAGATTTGCCATCATAAATATCCTGCCGTTCTGCTTAGACCATCAATCCTGACACCTTGCTTAGGAATGGGGGGAGGTCATCTTCTGCAGTAAGTGTGGAAATGGAGAGTGAAGTGTATTTTGGAATTTAAGGTTGATATGAAAGGAGCCTTCTACCTCATTTACACAAAAAGTTAGTGTAAGATGAAGTGCATGCTTTTTAGATGGAGTATGTAGAAATAAAACCAGATTGAAGGAGTGCTGAACAAATTTAATTTATCCTTGTTGCTGGAATAAGGTATTATCAGGAGAAATTCAGAATTACCATCCTGTCTGTCCTTTGGCCTGGGGAAATGTGGCTCTATAAGCAGGAACAGAGCTGGAAGCTGAGGTCATGGTTCACCCCCAGCATTGAGAGGCATGGTGGAAAGTTTCATTCTGAAGCTGACTTATTCCTAAACATAGAAGATGATGTATTTCTTTCTTCCATAGGTATTCCTTTGATTTTATTTATTCCCCTCTTGCTCTGTATCTTGTTCACAGTTAGAGGGTCGCATTGGCTAGCAGAACATTACCTTGGCTTCTGCATGGAAGAAAGGACTGTGCTGTGTGGTGCATGCACTGTTTTTAATGCACCTTTTCTCTCTTTCAGAAAAAGGAATGAAGAAAATGAGCAACATCTATGAATCAGCAGCCAATACCCTGGGAATTTTTAACAGCCCATGCCTGACTAAAGTGGAGCTGCGAGTTGCATGCAAAGGCATATCAGATAGGGATGCCCTCTCAAAACCAGATCCTTGTGTCATCCTTAAAATGCAGTCACATGGCCAGTGGTTTGAGGTGAGTGTTTAATAAAATAAAAATTATTCTTCTGTTGCTTTACGATGGCATAGAGAAACTGAGGCAAAATTCAAATAGCGAGAACAATAAAGTGAAGAAGCAATTTGAAGGATGTGGCATAATGTCAGAGTGAAGGGAGATTTTCTGTTTACTGTAACACACTTTGAATCAGACTCTTAATGATATTTTGAACTTGTCTCTGGAGTCTAGATTAAAAATGAAGATAATTAAAGAGTGAAGCATCATAAAACTTCTCCCTTTAGGCCCTCTTGTTTCATAAAAGCTATATAATAGCAGAGATAATGATAGTGACCATCATGCTTTCCAATCTAAAGAATAAAAATGCTGTGGAAGAGAGGAGTATTTATTACTAGTTGGCAAGGAATTTCATGACAGAGAAGTTTGATGTGCAAATTTTGAGCATTACAGTTGGATTTACTGTTGAAGTTAGTAACTTAAACTAATGCATTTGTGTTATCAATTTGTGTTGTATTGCAGATTGCATGTTTGATTAGGTAAAATTACCTGAAGTGGGATTTTAATCTTAGAAACCATTTGATTGATAAATGGAAACAGGGATATCTTAGAGATGTGCAAATTGTAAATAAAGATCATTAGAATGGAATATAATATTTTAAATGAAATCTTGGTAGTTATTTTACTTAAAAGTTACAGTTGAGTGTTTGTGGTTAATCAAGCTAAAAGGTGTGAGTTTTAATGGAAGTATGCATGAGAAAATTAGGAATGTATTAAATCCAGTTCTTGTTTTGAGTGAGTATTCATCCCTCTCTTTTCAACAGTTTCAGCATTCAGAATAAGATTGTGTTATCTATCAAAAGATAAAAATAATAATAGCTGTGAACATATGCAGAAAGCAAAATCCTAAATTGATGAGTTTTTTAATTTAGCATTTTTAGCCAAGTCTGTCAGTCTTTGAGGGGTTTTCTTCCAGTTAATCCAATTGTGTGGTTTTAACCTGTGGACCTCTGAAATTTTTCCAATGCAGGGTCAGCACCAGCATAACAAACTTAAGGTTTTTTGTCGGTAGTTGTCATTTTTCTTAGTTCATTGCTGTGGAACCATTAGATAGGGCCCTGGTAGAAAACCAGGTAGAAAATAGAAATCAAACTCTCACGATTGTTCTAGTGCTACAAAATTAGCGTCTTCATGTAATCGAAGTTTAAGGTGATAAAACAGTTAGCTAAAAAAAGGGTAATTCTAGCTAGCCATGTAGAAAGGAGCATTTAGCTGCACTGTATGTAATCAGTCAAATAGTAGGAATTAACCAGGCAATGGATTAAAGGTCAAAATAAGTGAAGTGCCCCTGCTTGGAGAGAACAGACTGAAATCTTTTGGGCCATTTCAGTTCTCTGAATAACTTTGAGTACATTTCACACAGTTTGTCTGTGGCCAGTTATGAGCAGGGTAAGTAGCTCTGAATCATATATTCTTATGTTGTAATGGAGATTCCCTTTATTTCATGTGGTTTTTAATTTGGAAAGGGATAGTCTGAATAGAGTAGTTCTTGCAAAACAGATCTGTTCACTGATACGATTCTCATCTCGCATCAGTTGTTCCTACTGTCTAATGAAAGTCCAGGGTACTCATTTTAGTATGAACAAGAAGTTTTTATTAGTTCATATACCTATCAGTGCTGCTGAGCTAATACAGGTCTGACATGCTGAGCTTTTTCCTATTATGGCCCACACATTCTCAGCAGAATTTTTAATTAAGTTCCAATTGCTGAGTTAAATTGAGCAGAGTCACTCAGGTATAGCTGAAGACATAATTGGCTGGAAGAATCTTCTGCTGATGACAGTCAATGATCCAGCAAGACCTGAGACAGCAGACAGACTAATAATTTAAAGAAAAAAATCTAGTTACCAGTGAAGTGAGTATATTCAACACAGAAATCACAAAATGGCAACCCAAAGAGGAGTGGAACTTAAGAGTTTTGCATCTATGGATTTACTGACTTCACAAACCTGTCTTGAATTTCCAGATCTCTTAAACCCCCTGGAGTTTGAACATCTCCAAACAGTCTGTAGCAAAACCCAGAATTACTGAAACATGCATACTGATCACATATTCTGGTTGTATGAAGGCTTTATGAACTGGGAGCAGCTGGGTTGAAAGTGCTTGAAATATAGGTTGTGGTCTGTATATGGTTGTCCTCTTGCACATAGGTGCTTTTAAAATGTATGGAAGGTACTGAGGACTGACTGCATAGCCCCTACTGGGCCAGATGCAGCTGAAGCTGGCGGGCTTAAGTTGATGGGAGTGCATTATGCATGATATTAGAGATGCTAGGATGTGATAGATTCACTCTACAGATGCAGACAATCTCTGAAAGTGAGAAATCTGTGCGTATTTGCCTCTAGGAAAATTTTGATAAAACATGTCAGCCTGAGGAGAATTTTGTTTTTCACTTCTGCAGCACTGCGTGTGCATATGTGTGTGTTTGTGTAAATTATGCCACCCGCGCACACAAATATAAAATGAAGATATCCATGCTGTTGTAGAGTGGGTAGGAGCTGTTTCCAGAGATTGGAAATGGCATATTTTTTTTTTTTTTTTAATTTTTTTTAATGTGATTGTTTTTCTGGCTGGGTTTTTTTTTGGGGGGGAAGGTTCAGTCAGACAAGGGCTGAGATTGGAAGGGACCTCTAGAGTTCATCTGGTCCAACCCTGCTGCTCAAGCAGGGACACCTAAAGCCAGTTGCCCAGGACTGTGTCAGAGAGTTTTTGAATATATCTAAGAAGGAGGACTTCACAACCTCCCTGGGCAGCCTATGCCAGTACTTGGTCACCCTCACAGCAAAAAAGTGTTTCCTGATGTTCAGAGGGAACTCCTGTGTTTCAGCTGGTACCCATTGCCTCTGGTCCTGGCACTGGCCACCACTGAAAAGAAGCCTGGCTCTGTCTTCTTTGAACCCTCCCTTCAGGTATTTATATACATTGATAGATCCCGAGCCCTCCAGGTGTGGCCTCACCCATCCTGAGTAGAGAAGAAGGATCAACTCCCTTGATCCGCGGGCAATACTTTGTCTAATGCAGCCACAAGGGCACATTGCTGTCTCATGTTCCATTTGGTGTCCACTGGGACCCCCAGGTTCTTTTCTGCAAAGCTGCTTTCCAGCTGGTCGTGACCCTCAGCGTGTACTGATGCATGGGGTTATTCCTCTGCAAGGGTAGGGCTCTGCACTTCCTTCTGCTGAACTTCATGAGGTTCCTGTTTGCTCATTCCCCCAGCCCGTCCAGGTCCCTCTGGATGGCAGCATGACCCTCTGGCATACCACCCACTCCTCCCAGTTTGGTGTCATCTGCAGACTTGCTGAGGGTACACTCTGCCCCATCATCCAGATCATTAATGAAAATGTTAAACAGAACTGGATCCAGTATTGATCCCTGTGGTACACTGCTAGTTACTGGCCTCCAACTAGACTTTGTGTTGCTGATGACCATCCTCTGGGCCCAGCCATTCAGCCAGTTTTCAGTCCACCTTACTGTCTGCTAATCCATCCCATACATCAACAGCTCCTCTATGAGGATCTTGTGAGAGACAGCGTCAAAGGCCTTACTGAAGTCCAGGTAGACATTATCCACTGCTCTCCTCTCATCTACCAGGCCAGTCATTTCATCATAGAAGTTTGTCAAGTTGGTCAAGCATGAATTCCCCTCAGTGAAGCCATATTGACTACTCCTGATTTTCTCATCATTATTGTGCCTGGAAATGGTTTCCATGATTAACTGCTCCATTATTTTCCCAGGAATTGAGGTGAAGCTGAATGGCTACCTTGTGGATTTGAACAGCCAGACGGAGTTTTTGCTTTTTCCCCATAGTTTTTATTAAACTTGAAGTAACTGCAGAGCAAATAAAGCAGCACTCAAAGACAACATGCAGTTGCTAAAAATTCATGTTAATGGAAGTGGGTGATTTTTTTTTTGTTTGATAGGTTTGTTTGCTGAAATAGTTTTTTTCATTAAAATATTGACTGAGATCACAAATTTGGTGAAACTCAGTGAGCCGTGATAAAACTGTGTTGGGCAAACCCACAACTTCTCATTTTGGCCTTTTTAAAATAAAAGGCATTCGCTTGTCAGTTAGCATGACTTCAAGACAATCAGCTTGGCATGATTAAAAAAACAAACCTGAGTTTTCTTTTTTTCTTTTACTTTGAGCACTAACCCTGCACGTCCACACAGACCTTCATGCAAACAGACAGTAGAGACCAGTTAGCTTGGAAATGCATTGAACTAATTAATGTGTAGAATACCAGTGGAGCCTACTAAACAGATTACTAGGAATCAAGCTACAAGAAGGACGTGGTCTTGCTTTTCATCTCTATTTGCTTTTCCCCTTAGTCTTGCTCTGTCTTTTCCTTTATTTCTGAATTAATTCCAGCATCCTTCTCCCACCTCCTCCTATGCCTCCTCTCCTGCCTCCTCTCCTGCCTCAGCTCCCAATTTCCATTCCAAGCACCAGCTGCCTCATTCTGCTCCTCTGCATTTTGGAGAGTGGGGGAGATTCCCTGCCCCTTCCATGCATGGAGAAAGGATCTGAAGAGAAGACCTTCAGGCAGACTTCAGCTACTTGTTACCATAGATACCCAAAAGCCTCTCTCATGTTATCCATCTGTGGTTGTTACAGCCCACCGCAGAAGCCAACAAGCCATGAAATAGGGGAATATGTGGGTTGACATATTCCATGACTCTACCAAACTGTTCCAAAATAACTACAAAAGCACTGTGAAGAGAAAAAAAATATATACATATATAAATAAACCCAAATAAATACATATTTTTCAGTTCATGTAGGTGACCAGAGTAATAGAGGAAGCATTGGGATGGAACTGAAAGTTCAATGATCGGAAACAAAAACAACCACCACCACCAGCAGCCATACAGAATCAGACTTAAGGGCTCTCTAACCCCATCTCGCATCTGCTAGTTGGTGACAGTGAAGAAGTGTGAGATCAAGGAAATAAAAAAGTGTCTTTGCAGCTTGCTCTGACAGCCCTCAGTGATCTGCAGCTCAGGGAGCTCTTAAACAAGAGTTTCTGTCTTTGTAATTAAAAAATATTCATAGATTTAACTTCCATAACTTTGTTCAAATAATTTTAAAAGTTTTTGTATTTAAAAAATAAACTTTCATGATATCCTGGGACATAGAGTTCTGCAGCTTAAGTAGTTGTTGAATAAAGTAATATTACTTCTATTTTTTGAACTTGCCATTTGCTGATTCATTTTAAGTCCCTTGTTCCTGTATTGGAGGAGACACTGTGAAAGTCCCTATTCATTTTCTCAATGCCATTTGGGATTTTAGTCTTATGATTTGTCTATGACTGTATAAGAAGGCAACTATTATATCCTATATTTTGAAGATTAAGCATATCTGTCCCATCAAGGAACATGGATTAGTTTGGATAGTTATTTGAACCCCGTTTATTTCAGAACACTTTAGGGATGCAGCACCAAAAGCTATTGTTGTATTCCCATAGAGATTTTCAAGCAGTAATTCGGGATTTATTCTCTGCTTTAAAGAGCTGCAAGGCTTCACAATGGGCTGGTTTATTGGATGCTTGTTGGCTTTTTGGATTTTTTTTTTTTTTTTAATATTAGTTAACGCTAGAGCAGATTCTAGATATTCTTCTTCTGAAGATTTCAACTTGGTGAACAAACATCCTGTACAAAATTAATTGTAACTAATGAGGGAGCAGTAAGATGAACATACCATCTTATGAAGATTTTTCTCTGACAAAGGCAGTTACAAAGTTCCAATGAGACGGTTTGTATCAGATTATGCACAATTTGGTGGCAGGGAGATGCTTTCTCTGAATAGCTGTTATGAAATTAGCCTCTCTCATTGTGAAGTAACTTCTGATTCATTTGCAGATTTGGGGTTTCTTCTCTTCTGGATGTAGAAATGGCTGATAATTGGAAATGCTACCTGCATTTTCTCTGGCCAAAGCTTAGGACAAAGTCTTTAATGAATTACTAGATTTATTGTAAATACCTTTGGATTCATGCAAATCTTGGTTGTTGAAAGCCAATGGGGAAAAACTGAGTCTTTAATTGAAATGATCAAGACCATCCTAGAAAAGGAAGGCAATGAGATTCTTTTTACTTAAGCCACCATGTGGCCAAGGTCCTACCACTCCTGGCTTGGAGCTGGCAATCTAGTTGATTGGTTCCTACTGCCCATATCTTTCAGGTCTTTAGAGCGCTTAGTCTTGTGCACAGACCAGTGTCCTGCACATCTTGCAGGTGATGATCTGTTAGTACAAGTGTTGATTACTGACCTTTGGACTTAAGAAGAAATGGGAGCAGTCCTGCTGCATTCATTTCCCAAGGAGTATTCCTAGAAGATGATGCTTAAGAGTTTTTCAGGTGCCATTAGACCCTTCTTGTTCTAACTTGTCAAATAGAAAGCTTCTCTGCTGAGAAGGACCTGGGAGTGCTGGTGGACAGCAAGTTGACCATGAGCCAGCAATGTGCCCTTGTGGCCAAGGTGGCCAACGGTATCCTGGGGTGCATTAAAACGAGTGTGGCCAGCAGGTTGAGGGAGGTTATCGTCCCCCTCTACTCCGCCCTACTGAGGCCACATCTGGAGTACTGCATCCAGTTCTGGGCTCCCCACGTCAAGAAAGACAGGGAACTACTGGAGAGAGTCCAGCAGAGAGCTACCAAGATGATCAGGGGACTGGAGCATCTCTCTTATGAGGAAAGGCTGGGAGACCTGGGTTTGTTCAGCCTGGAGAAGAGAAGACTGAGGGGGGATCTTATCAATGCTTATATGTGAAGGGTGGGTGTCAGGAGGTTGGGGCCAGACTCTTTTCAGAGGTGCCTAATGACAGGACAGGGGGCAATGGGCACAAACTGGAACACAGGAAGTTCCATGTGAATATGAGGAAAAACTTCTTTACTTTGAGGGTGACAGAGCCCTGGAACAGGCTGCCCAGAGAGGTTGTGGAGTCTCCTTCCCTGGAAATATTCAAAACCTGCCTGGATGTGGTCCTGTTCACCCTGCTCTAGGTTTACCTGCTCAAGCAGGGGAGTTGGATGAGATGATCTCCAGAGGTTCCTTCCAACCCCTACCATTCTGTGATTCTGTGGTTTTATTTACACCACAGCAATGTGCCTGTGTATATGCCTTTATAGCCTATTGTAGCCTCAGAATTCAATATTGTACTTTTCTTTCTCCTTTGATGTTAAGTGTATGTTGATGCTAATGAGTGCTTCTTTGCTCAAGACCACTTGGTAATCTCTGTTGCTGCCAAGATTTGCTTTTAGCGTCTGCTTTCTGCTGCTGGTAAATTTCCCTGAAGTCTTTCTGTATGGTGCGAATGACAAAGCTCATCTTTTTCAAACACTGCTGAAAGTCTGTGGGGTCAGACTGCAGACTAATTGAATATTTTATCTCAGTCCATTCTCAGCCTGAATTAATCTAATTGGATATTTTACTTTCCAAGCCTTAATATTTTGGAGGCATCATCTGTTCCAAGGGTTTGCCTGTTGAAGAGGTCCTGTCGCTAACCCTTTCAGGAAAAAGAAAAGTCCTCCACATAGATGTGGTCCCGTTCTACAACAATTTAAGCAGAGGAGAGACCTGATGCAGACAGCAAATCACCAACTGGCTTTTGAGAAAAACAGACTCTGTATCTTTCCTTGTAATTTCTTAGCCTTACATGTGTATTTAAAAAGTATATGCTCTTTGAAAGACCATTTCATTATAATCAAGGCAGGAGGGAATCAACTGTGAAGTTTTCCTCCATATCCTACAGAACATCTTTTATAATAATCTGTTCAACTCCTAATGCACTGAGTACAATTTTACAAACGTATATGCATAAACTCAAAACCTGGAATTGCATTTTATATCACCCTCCTTTTTAAAAAGAAAGATGATTCTCTACCTCTCCCAGGTCTCTTCCAACTTCTTGCACAAAGTCATAAGTATGAAAACTAAAGGCTGTAAATCTTTTGTGTTGGCCAATATTTGATTAGAAGGTGGTAGTGGGAATTTTTTCCTCCTGTGCCTAGTTCAGAAACATGAACATCATTAGGTTTTGATGATATTTTTTCTTTTTACACCCCAGGTAGTAAGAAGTGACTATTTATTTTAAATCCATTTTATAGTAATTCTTTTTTGCTTTTATCTCATTCATTACTGCTGCTTTCTCTTGAGCCTCCTCCTTGTCTCAGTATTTAAACATAGCCATAGTGCTTTTTTTTCCCTGTCTTTTTCAATCAACTAGCCTTTAAACTTGAACTCATTTGAATCAGACAGATTGTCTCAACTGAAGTCAAATGCTGTCACTTTGAGTCAATATATATGAACTATCATAATATTGCACAGGCTCAAACAGCAATTTCTGCCTCTGTAGTGCAGTTTGTGAAACATAATGCATGCACAAGGGAGAGAAAGAGAAAACTTGCATTGTAGAAATCTCTTTTATTATTGAGAGTGGTCATGTTTGAGCTGGCTGCTTCTTCTGTACCAGAGCTGTGGGATCCCCTGCCACCGCAGCAGCAGGAGGCTGGCTTCTGGCTGTATCTGTTCAACTCAATCTCTTCAGGTCCCCTGTCTTCATATCATGGCAGAGTGAAGAGTATTTTTCTCATAGTTTACATAAATGAATACAAACAAGTTTACTCCTGGGAAGTTATATAGAGAGGTGGTAAAAGCTACGTGATCTCTCCCTGATCCTGTGGCCTGGGGCATCCTCTACTGGGAAGATCTGCTGTTGGGCCCTATTTCTAGGAGCCATCTGCCTCTGGTAGAGCCATGGAAATGAAAAAGGAATCAAGAGACTCATGGGATCACATAGTCATTTTTCTATGTTAGGAAATAGTTACCTGCTTAAAAATCAGTTTGACACTGTACTAGCTTAGGTGAAAATCTGAGTGACCTGTACTTGCTTCCATCCTGTTTCAGCATCCAGTGGATCAGGGATTGTGGAAACGATTGAGGAACTGTTAGTTTCTTGCAAACAATTTCTCTATAACCATACTCCAGAGGCCGTCTTCAATTAGCGCGTGTCAGTGTTTTTGCAAGCAGCACTATGCACATATCTTCTCATTTTTACCTGTGAAGGAGGGGACTGCACTGGGTGCTCAGTTGTCAGATTTCTCTATGCCTTTGCAAACATTTATGTATTGTTGCTGGTAGAAATGTCTTGAATGGTTTTAAGCTGCCTGAAAATTTTGCCTTCATCTTAACTGTTGAGTAATTTGATTACAGACATGAAATATCAAGAAACAACTCCTCTGAGTTCTCATTTATTCTTGTATTTATCACATTTGGTCAAGATGCTATGGCTGACGAAATATAAGTTTTTTATTAGTAAAACCTTTTTTTGTCTCAAAAACAGGGCACTTAAATTACTTCTTCCCCCCTGACCCAGTTGTGAATATTTCTTTGTTATTATTGCACTTTCATCAGTATTTCTAATGTTCCTAAGACATGCTTGCAAATACTGCCTTTAGCCATGCTGTCTATTTGATGGTTGTCAATTTATGCTTTGCTAACTTTTCACAACTTTTTCTCAGGATAACTTTTTATGAAAGCTGTGACTCTTAAACAGTGTTCTGAGTCATATGAATAAAACAAGAGTGTTCTAATATTTAGTTTTTAAACCAGGTCAGTCCTTGTAGTTTTTTTGTCTGAGTACAGTAAAAAAAAAAAGAATAAAAAGAGACTATTCAAAATGTTTTCAAAATTATCTAAGGAATATATCAGGAAAAGGAAGACTTTACAGTGCTCCCACTACTTTGTTAATGCTGGAGAACTGGCTTGGTAATCTGTCGCAATTTATATGCTTATAAGAATAGATGTGAAGTTGTCAGTCACACCTGTAAGACTGAATACTGGTGTATGGTATTTATTAGTAGTACTGTCTATATTATCCAGAGGGTCAGGAATAGATATGAGGGCTTGCAAATACTCTCCTGTCTATGGCTGGTTGAGAGTGATTATTTTCTTCTACCGCAGAAGGAAATTAGCCTTTCTCTAAAATCTGTAGCAGTAATCCCTGACTGAACAAAAAAGGACACTTGAGCTTTCTGTACACAAGTGTGTAAGGACAGCCTTTAAGCAGAATAATGGCCTCATCAGACAGAGGTGCTTAAAGAGGAGAGTTATCCCTGTTTTCATGTGTCCCTGTGGGATGGAGACAAGATAATGTGGACTGAGAATGTACAGGTGGTGGGAAACCTTCAGCTGTGGCTCCCTTGCAGGTCAAAATAAAAGAATTGACAGCGATGAAGGATCAGTTTAAGAAAGAGCTTGCTTTATCTCCATCTCTCCCTTTCACTCAGGAATTAAAACAGAGATTGAAAGATAAAAGCTGGGATGTGTTTTCTCATGCAATACTGTACTAGGTTTTTGCAGATATTGGTCCTCAGAAGGGCTTTCTCAGAGGCATTCAGCAAGTAAAGGAAACCAAAGAGCTGGTGATAAAAATATGATACATAACTAGAGAAATGCTACTGCCACCTAAAAAAAAAAGGTTCAATTCCTGATGAAGAGGTAGCACAGAATACCAGTAGCTCATGTGGCTGAACAAGCTTAGGGAGAACTTTGCAGAAATCCAATCTGTGAAGTGGGGGGATGCATTATCACTGTGTTTAGCATTAAGCATATCTTGACTGCACTGAGTATTCTTTGGCATCAACCAAAAGGAAAAAATGCTATAGTTCTGCATGGGAAGAGTTGCCATACTGCCACCAGCAGCCCAACATTAAAAAAAAAAAAATTTCTATTCTTTTGCCCTCTTCCCCTGCAGTTTAATTATTTGTCCATCAGATATGTAATATTTTAAACTTAGATGAAGAGTCTAAGGCTGCTTTTATCACAGGCAGGCAGATGCACGTTTCAGATTAGCTCAGTGATATGCCTGCCTCTCCTGAGCTTTTTATTACAGATACACAAACTTCACATGTCTCCAGGACAGATTTTAAGCCTGATTTGACTTTAGTAGTCTGCCAGATTGTGATGAATCTACAGTAAACAGGCATCTTTGGAGCTGGTTTGTAAGTAGATAATTCACTTGATTGATTCAGTACGCTAATTCTTAACTTACAGCATCAGAACGGGACTGAGAGATTGTCAGCAACTTGAACCTCCTCTGCTTTTACTGGGAGGGATTTTAGGGCTTCATATGAATTGTTTCCTGAAGGGAAAGAGTGGTTATGAAACTCTGAGAATAACTGATTTAGGAAAACAATCTGAGTTACTGCGAATGTTCTTTGAAAAGTCTTCTATTCAAATATTGATTGACCAGGGATACCAAATTCATTAAGCTGGTTTGGTTTAAAACCAGTGCATAACAAAATAATGTGCTGTTGCTGTGAATTGATGGAGTTTAACTTTATGCAAAGGAAAGTAAAAGCAATTTCACTGGAACTGTTGTTTTTCAACTTCCCTCATGTTTGGTAGTAGCTTAAAAATATATTGCATTAGTTACATTGTAATCAGGCCAGAATATAGACTCCATGAAATCTGAGAATTGCAGTGTCCAAACTACATTTCCATATAGATATGCTGACCTTATCTGTTAACAGGTACTTTCAGTTTTTGCCTGAATTTTTTTCATGTTTAAACAATGGAATGGATTGTCTTTTTTTTTTCTCTTTCTCCCCTTGAAAACTTTACAATTTTGCATATAAAATCATGATATCCAAGCAGAGCCACATTGCATCTGTTATCTGCATAGCTCTGCATTGAGAATTGTTATATAGTTTGTGGTATTCATCTTGTATGTGTTGCTGGTGGGTGCTCAGAGCATACGCAAAGCAGAATACTGTCTAAACAAATTACTCCCTCCCATCCTGATTTTCATTTAAAAAAGCAGTAACTGCTTCATGAAAAGTAGGTTTCTGTCCCTTTTGAATCTTACTTGTCAAAAAAAGAGGCTTTTTGCCCATCAGCTCACAGCCTGCAGACCACCGCACTGCCTGAAATGGTGTTCCTTGTGCTTTTGTTGCATTTTTGCCTTAGTTTCACACTTTCTCTTTGGAAGCTAAGACTGCATCGAAGTAAAACATCAGCATCGTGCTTTCTGCTTTTGTTTCTTTTACTGCCCTTTGTGTTCTCCAAGAGAAGGTCCCAGACAGTAGCATGTGTAAACGAGTAAGAGACTACTTCAGAGGAGTAAAGCAATGGGGCTGAAAAAATCCCCTGTTCCTGGCAGAGGGCTTGGAGTGGCTGCTACCACCACTGCTGCTGACAGCAAAGCAAAATGCTCTTACCAATCCTGGCTCTACAAAGGTGCTTACTTGCTAAGAAAATTTCAGGGCACTATGGACAGTCTATACAAAGTCTGTACTATTTGGGTGTAGGTTGCTTAGGCGATCTGGCTTGACAAATTTACCTGCCTTTTGTTCAAAATGTTACACTTGAAGATGGCAAAATAAAAATATGTGATAAGCCAATTCTTGGTTTGAACAGTCTCCTCTGGAAGAGCATGTAAGTCATTGGAACTGGTATCATTGCTGTAGCTCCCTATCAATAATTTCTATTTCCAAAGACCTACAGTGTATTGTTCAGGCAGTGTCTTTATAATTTAGGTTGAAATCCATCATAAAATATTAAGTGCAACTATCTGAGGTAAATCTCATCTTTTTGTGAGATGCTCAGTTTTTGTTCCACACCACCAACCCAGGATGTTGTGTTTTTGAAGCAGAAAACCACTCATTGTGGTAATCCGAATTTGTCATTATATACTTAATCAGAGGGAAAAATATGAGGTTTGAAGCTTTTGTTTTCAAACGTTTGGAAAAACTCATTGCCTTACTATTACATCAGCCAGCTCATGCGTGATGTTGGTATAGAACTGGCTGCTGGTGTAGTACCAAGTGCACTACATCACTATGCTTCTTCAGGGAAACATTATGATGATCACTGTGCCTTGCTGTATTTAACTTTAAATGCTGTTTGAGGGCTGATTAGTCTGCTGTAGCCTTGTTGCTTGTGTAACTTAAGAGCTTATGCTGTGTCACTGCCACATGAACTGGACTAGTTTCAATAGCCTTACTCCCCTGGCTGCCCTTTGGATTTCACATGGCTGCAGGAACTGTTTTTACTGACAGTGACATTTGCTGTTTTAAAACCATATTTGCACTTCTCCAGCTTATATTGAGCATGCCTGCTGCCATGCGTGTGTCTTTCCTATTCTGCACAAGAATATACTATATAAATTCCTATGCCTTTTTTTCTCTATTTGAAGGTATTGCCTTTATGTTGGTAGTTATCATCCGATGTTTCAGCAGTCTGTTTGCAGCCCAGTGTATTCTTAATTTTGTTCAGGGCCCTGTGCTTGCCTGCTTACTTCCTTGATTCTTTAATATAAATCCCAAAGTGGTTCCTTGACCATCTTTGCGTTAAACTTATTCTTTCTTTTAATAAAGAAGCTATTAATGTATTTTGTAAGGAGTGTCCCTTCTTCCTTCCTTAGGGTGGTGGGACTTACTTGATGTTCTCCCATGTTTAGCCTAATAGCTCCGTGATGAAGTCACAACCAAAATGTTTCAGCCAAATTTTCCTTTTTTTTTTAATATATAACTTATATTTTTCACTGGGAATGTATTGAGATTCTCTAATAATATTGGAAACTGTTGACCTAACTAACCCTTTGGTAGAGAGTGAGACCTGTACTTAACAAAAGTTAAAATTCTACATGCAACTCCAATTCCTTACAAAAGTGTTATTTTTTTTAATTCAACCTATATGTGATGCTGGTTTTTAACTTCTAGAGATTTTTGCCCAGATTTTGGCTGGTTATGGATTTGCTGCTCAACATCAAATTGCAGTATTGGCACCAAAAAGGGTTTGCATGCTTGTTTTTTAAAATTTATTCTATAGACGTTGCTTTTCAGGATTGATCTAATGTTGTCATGATTTAAAGTGGCCATGTCCTGACCTTCAGGTGCCCCTGATTTCTGTGGGAAAGAAGGTGGTTGTGAGTCGCAGTTGTAATGGAAAATAACACACTTAGTGTAGCTCTTTCAACTAGATAATATTTTTGTCTCTGAGCTTTTATTTTATGGAAACCTTTCCAATTCACGGTAGTTTGGAGTTAAAGAATGAGAGGAATCATTATTGCACTTTAGGGAACCATTCAAAAGCCTGAAGTTTTTCTTTACAATGTAGAAGAGTTGTACATATTCTCTTCTAAGCTGGGCATCAGCAGTTTATGTTTGTGTTATTTTTGGAAGAGTAATACTGAGAACCCCAAGGAATGCGTGCATCTTTAATAAACTTTGAAACCAAGGAAGTACATATTTTTGAATAAATTTTAATTGTATCAGTTGGGAATATTTTTAACTAAGATTCTGGCACAATGGTAGAGTTCACAGAGTTTACGTTGTCATAGTATGCCTCTTTCCATCTGTATATCCTCTTTCAAAGCAGCCATGTGCACAGCTGGTGTGGGCTAATTATTTTTTTCCTCCTCTTCATTGTATCACTCTGCTTTTTCTGCTGATTTCAGCAGGAGTTGGAGGTCAGTCTATTTAAAGAACACACTTTTATCTCGATGTCTCTTGTGAACTGTTGTATAATTTGGCTACTCCTGGGGATCTTTGCGGTGAGAATACATAATTTACTGACCATCTGCCTGCCGTTTCCTTTTCCTTTCATTACAGATGTGGGGGGGGGGGGGGAAAGCTGAGAAGGAGGCAGTCGTATAACATGTATGCAGAATAGGTTGGTAAACTGCTGACCAAGTTACATACTGTATTTGTCATTCAGAAGTCAGCTTTGTGCCAGCAGTTGCTGTTACTACATGAATACAAGGGAAGGCTGGTATGTCTCACATAGCACTGAAGAGAAATGTTTATGACTGATTAGTTTGTTCAAAAGCTGTTGTTTGAGCTTTTTCATAACATGATTGTTGATTTCCTTACAGCTCTCTATTGCCTTCAGCCAGTGTTCAAAATCCCAGGCTACACCTTACTTTGCGACCAGCATGCTTTTATGGCAGCTCTGAGAAACCTTGTTCTGCCCCATCAGGGAGCTACTGAAAGTCCTTGAATGATCTGGCTGGAAGGGCTCAAGCTAGTTATATTTGGGGATTGTATGTATGTGTGAATGAGAGAAAAAGGAAAGCAAGTTAAGATGGAAGAGACACTAATGTAGAATCGAAATGAGATTGTATCTGGAAAGCAATAAGCATGGAAACTTTAATACAGCCTCAAGAGTGGTGGGTGGTCCCAAGAAAAGCATAGAGAATAGGCTTTTGGATCTGAGATTTGTCTAAAGGACATCTGTGGCTGTGAGGAAGGAAAAACTTTGGTCATTTGACTTCTTTATGAATGTTTTAAAATAGTTGCATCAACACTACCTGACTTCTAACCCATTTTCCTTCCCAGTGGAATAACCTTATGTGACTCAAATGTTGGCACATAGTTCAGGTGGGATCATTCTTCACTGAGTTTTATACCAGGATGGATACTCTGTGTGTTGGCTACTCTTGCCTTTTTGCAGCAGTTGCAATATCTCTGTATGAAAGTGATTGGTCATGGTGTGTCTGCAGAGTGATGTTTCATGTGGCAGATTCCAGAACGTATAGGTGCGATGGACGTATCACTGGTAAAGGTGATCTTTTAAACCCCTACAGGGAAGGGACCTTATATCCAATTGCACAAATTGCAGTTTTATTCTAAAAATATATGTATGCAAACTCAGACCTAAGGTATTCCTTTTGTGGTGGTGACTTTTTTTCCCCTGTTGCTTGCCACACTGTTGTCTGTGTTTATAAACTACTTAGATGTAAGCTCTTAGGAGCAGGAAATATCTCTTTTGCTTTATTTGCAAAGGATAGCAAGATCCTTATTTAGGTCTCTAGGTGCTATCACAATATAAATAATGATAATGATAGACCTCTGAGTAGTAGTAAGTCTGAAATAGCCAAGGTGAAGGAGGAGGTTACCATGGAGAGAAAGTTTTTATTTGGAGTATGGAGAAAAGAGAGCAAAACATACATAGATTTTTTTTGTTGTTGTTACCTTTTGCTTAGAGAAAATACTAAACATGGCTTGTCACTTAAGTTAGCCAGGGCTATCTTGTTACAGCTTTTTTTTTTTTTAAACCAATTATTCTGCAGTATGGAGTGTTTTGATTTAGACACGCTTTTTAAAGATCAGCATTCATGGCACATGCAGTGAAGAGCAATTTAAAATTAAAAGGCTGCTTTAGACTTTTAAGAGCACCTGGATCTTATTTTAGAAGCAATTGGAACTCTGGGCCAGCACCTTGTAAGGTAATTTAAATTCCTCTTTTTTTTTATTTTATTTGAGTACTTGCTGAGGAATTGATTTGAACATCGCGGTGCTGAGCTCTTCAGATTTTGAAGTACTTCCAGTTCCCAGTCACATTTAGCTGCAGCTCATGATCTTCTCCTCTTGGTCTTACAAGGCCAGCCATCTTAAGAATATCACCCAGACAAAGAAATGAATCTAGGCTTTTTTGATTTATCAAAGATTTTATTTCATGGATTTCTTCTCTTTTGCTTATGCATAGAAGTTCCTTACGTCAACAGGAAGACATTTAAAAGTTTCAAAAGAAAATACAGATGTGTAAAAGTAGCCAATTGTACCATATCAGTTCAGTATTTGAAGAAAGTGTTTTCATCAGTAAAACGTTCATAAGCACTGCATTAAATTATGTGTATTGATTTGTCCAGGATAAAACAGGGTGGGGGCAAGAAACAATCCTTTAGTTATATTCAGTACTCCATTTGGAAGTATGGTCTGCGCTCTGCCTCACATGAGACAGCAGACCTGTAAGGATGTGGTGCAGGGAAGGAGGGAATCATCATGTAACTAAGGCTTATCATTCACAGGCAAAAAGAGAAACTGGGGCTGCACAGGTAATCTCCATTCTGGAAATTAGTACCCTGAGCACTTGGCTTTGAACCATAAGTCTTCACTTTAATGAAGACTTTCTGGTTGTTTTTGGAATGCCCTATGGAAGTACAGGGATATAATGATGCTTTACTTGTACAAAGTGACACAAGGCAGTCATTTCCTTTCTCATCTTTACTTTCAAAAGTACAAAAACATGGGGACATCCATTCTCAGCAAGAGGTAGTAGCTGTCCTAAATACAGGTATTTTTATTCCTGTTCTCCATAGAGCAGTCAGCTCCTCACAGACAGACACAGATGGGATTGTGAGCAACTGGGGCTATAGCAGTGAGTCAATAAGTCACTGGAAATTCACTGGGATGTGAACCACCAGCAAGAACCTGTCTGATACAATAGCTGCAATACAACAAGAAGCTACCAAGAGGCAGCTTATGGTAATGGTTTGTGACTACTTGTGGTGGTACTTGGAGATGGTATGGGGAATTTTACTCCAATATAGAAATGTTTTATAAACTGGAACTGTGAAACAGTGAGGATGCCATTAAACAGCATCAGCATCTCCCCATACTAGGTGGATTTCTTGGAATAGGCTGGAGGAAGCTGATATAATTTATTTGGCAAAAAGCTCAGTGTATTTTTACCTTTGGGTTGAGATAAATAAAACATCGTAAGATATGTTAGAGATTTCACTGGAGCATGGAGGAGGAGAATGTAAAGTCTGAATATTTTGTTTTCTGTCTGAATCACTAATGTGCTACCAGTCAGTTTAATTAGAATAATTAGTCATGAAATATATAATTGGTCTGAATCTTCCAGCAGATTATATAGAGAGCTTTTGAAGAGGAATGTGGTTATTTGATACTGATCCTGCAAACATTTACGCACACTCTTAGCTCAGTGTGCGTGAATCAGTGTGTATGCAGTGACATCCCATTGACTGTGGAAAGGAAGCTTCCCTTTAACTAAAGGGCTTTCTGAAATTGAGCTACGTCAATGGGCTGCATTTTTCTGTGACCATGTGATTTGTGACAAGTCTGCTGCCCTTTTGGCATCCCATTCAGTGTGATAACAGAATGCTTAGGTGAACAGGAGATATTTAGGTCTAGAAACACGTGAAATGCCAATTCATCTTGTGTCAGTTGCATGTTCTCCAACGGTACCGGTTTAAAGTTCTCCCAGTTTTCTGAGGATGTAACATTAAGAGACTTGTTCTCCTTGCCTTATTTGTTTCTTATGTCAAAATTATTTCTCACCCTGAGATTATGTAACAGTTTTGTTACAGGTAGTAAATTCAGTGCCAAAGAAGTCCAGTAAAGGTATTTAGGCAGCCCTGCTATGTGCATAGGATTTTCTGCTTGTAGCATATGCTTATGTGCTTTGGTCTAGTTTGATAGTCTAATTGACTATACCAGTGGATTCTGTACATCAACTGTATAAGAAAACTTACAGTTTTCATTATCTTTGACACCACAAAGAACAGTTGAAAGCTTATGGAGTTTCATACTATTTTTATGGTCCTTCAGTTAATTCCATTTCTCTTTTTTGGCATGCTGTGCAGTGTTTAATATAAAAATATGTGATTCAGCAAAAGCTGTGGAAAGATATCTGTTACCGTGGTGTACAGAATTGCAGGTACTGTGAAACAGACTGAAATAAAAAGAAGGGAATGTGGTGTATCTGCAGGGTAGGACTGTGTCACCCCGTGGCCTTACTTATCAGTTCACAAAGCTAATTGTGATGTTCCCTTGAGTATTCTGTATGTGCTAGGGACCCTGGTGAAGCCACATGAGATATCCTTTCCTATCCAGAGAAGCAGAAAGCCCCCAACGTTTAATAAAGTTGCATCCTTTGCCAGTATCAGGAACCCAGCCCCAGGTAACCTTCTAATTAGGTCAGCTCAGGACGTGTTATTTCCCAAGGGCTGATCTTGACTATAAGGTATTTGGTATCTCTTGTCTCTCCAGCACATCACTCAATGCACAGAAGCCATCCTTACCTTTTAGCCCCAGACCTGGTTCCAGTGTCAGTGATGTGATCAGCACTAGGAGAGTAGAACACTGATTTGTATCTAAAGTGACATAGCTCAAGGACTTTGTGGATAGACAGAATTGTGAAGTGCAGTCTCTCCTTCCTCTATCACAGAAAAAAACAAAACAGATTTCATTTTCCATGCTTCTGTTTTCATAAAAGTCCATTTCAGCTGGGCTGACTCAGGACCCTTCCTCTGTAGCTCAGAAATTATCTTTGAAATTAGGACTTTTTCCAGTTTAAGTTGCTTTTCCTGACTTTGTTGACTCCTCAGGCTACATTAGTATTAGTAAATGATACAGGCCAATAAGAATGGATCTGTAAAGCAAAACAGTTTGTGCTGAGAACCTGACATCCATGCTCCACTATGTATTTTTAGACTTTTTTTTTTATTTAGTTGTAGCTCTAGTTTTTCTCATCTGGTCCCAGACACAGGATGTCCATTAGCAGCTGGAGTGTCTTAGGTGCACTCCTGGAGTGTATCTTCCAGTTTAATTTCATGTGAAAGGAGTGTGGATCCATGTGCGCCATAATGTCAACCAATGCATAGTAAGAGTAGAAGGCCAGGTGACTGGCTTAAAAATTGCAGTCCTGGCTGAATTAAAGCACTAATGTAAGTGTACCATCAGTTAAACTGGATCACCTCAACCACAAATGCCTGTTTCCTTCTGTGCGTGCTTGTAAGGTGTATTTAATGACCCTTCCTAGTCTGCGAGCATCATAGTGTAGCCCCTTGTCAGCCACATTGCATATTCATTCATGTAAAAGCATTAAAAATGCAAGTCTTTCTGCTATGATGTTGTTACTATTAACTATGAATTCATAACTTATAGAGAGAAAATGTTCCTGCATTGTGTTGTCTTCTGGTTTGATAGGTAGTATTGGCTTTCGTGTCTTAAAATATTTGAGAGTCCCATGGTATTGGGTGCTTTGCATACTTTTAATTCTGGATCATGAATTTAGCAAGCAAATACCAGTGAATCTAAGATGAACTACAACTAGTGTCAGACACAGTTTGAAACTCCTTAAGTGGAGAGACAAAAGACACAATAAGGTGTATATGAAATCATTGGCATGACCCAAATTTTCTGAAGCTCAGCTATTCCTTTAAGGATGCTCAACTATTGATAGCACAACATTTCTCTCTTGGTGGCCAGAAAGTTTAAATAATTCAGATTATTGCTTTTTGCCTCTTTTGGGGAGTAGAGTACCATAAGCCTGTCTATGTAAATACCATGCCATGCTCTCCCAATAAGATACTGGTTTTCTGCATGCCGAAGTTATGGCTACAATGGAAGACCGTATTTGGAGTTTAGTGCCTTGTCAATGTAGCTTCCCCTGTTAGCACAGTATATCTGGGGTAGGCCAGGTGAAGATGGTAGTCCTTTTTAATACTGAAGGTCAGAGATGTGGAGGATCTTGCTCTCACTGTTCTTGAGTAACCACGTTTTCCACTGAGGTCTGTTGGAGTTCAGGGTGAGGAGCAGTTGCCTCAACTGAAAACAGCTCTGAAAAGCCACATCTGAAGAATGAGAGTTGTTTTGGGATGCTAGAAACTGGAAAGGGTATAACATGTCATCAGTTTAAGCTACTTATTTTGATGACTGGCCTTCAATTTATCTGAACTTCTGTATAGTCTTCTGGATCCTGATTAGGCAATAAGCCTAGCAGAATTTACATTTTAAAAGAGTATGAATACAATGTTGCTTATATTTCAACTAACCATTCAGCTCCATTCCTGTGCAAACCATGTCTTTCCCATTCCAGCCCCTTCTCTAAATCTCATCTTTGTTGTCCTTGCATGAAGTAAAGAAAAACAAACAAACAAGAAACTCATATTGTGAATGTCATGCAGTTAAGAGTCAGTTTGTTTCCATAAACCACCACGGGTGTCTGTGCTGTTTTATATGGTTAAAACCAGCAACAACAAAGCCCCTTATAAAATTTTAGTACATCTGACAAGTTCTCTAGGGTTGTCGCAAGAAAAATTACTGCGCACTGCGCAGCCCAGATTGTGCAGTAGTCCAGAATAACCTCTTCGGTTCCTTCATCCTGGTGAATGTTACAAGTCCCATTGCTCAAAGCCTAGCATATGTGACTGTGATAACTGTTGTTAACTAACTTTGTTTCTAGAGAGCTGTTCAGAAACTCAGGACAAAGCTGCAAAAAGCATGTAGATATGTGTTGTGGTTTAGCCCCGGTCAGCAACTAAGCACCACACAGCCGCTCGCTCACTCCCCCCAGCCCAGTGGGAAGGGGGAGAATCAGAAGAGCAAAAGTGAGGAAACTCCTGGGTTGAGATAAAGGCAGTTTAATAGGCAAAGCAAAAGCCACGCGCGCAAGCAAAGCAAAACAAGGAATTCATTCACCACTTCCCATGGGCAGGCAGGTGTTCAGCCATCCCCAGGAAAGCAGGGCTCCATCACGCCTAACGGTTACTTGGGAAGACAAACGCCATCACTCCAAATGTCCCCCCCTTCCTTCTTCTTCCCCCAGCTTTATATACTGAGCGTGATGTCATATGGTATGGAATATCCCTTTGGTCAGTTTGGGTCAGCTGTCCCAGCTGTGTCCCCTCCCAGCTTCTTGTGCACCCAGCAGAGCATGGGAAGCAGAAAAAGTCCTTGACTAGTGTAAGCACTACTTAGCAACAACAAAAACACCTCCACATTATCAGCACTGTTTTCAGCATAAATCCAAAATGTAGCCCCACACTAGCTACTATGAAAAAAAATTAACTCTATCCCAGCTGAAACCAGGACAATGTGTAGAAAGGAAAGGGTAAAAAGAAAGAGGAGAGGGAGCTCAACTCAAAGTAGAAGAGAAACAAAATAGAGGAGTGGAAAGAGAACATTTGTTTTTTCATGCATTTCACAAAGTGTTAGCAAAGTGCGTGAGCAGGGGGAGCTGGGGACTTGTGAGGAAGCTGCTATCTTAAAAGACTAGAGGGGAAAACACCTCTCTTCATACATTTAAGTTGAAAACTACTGAGTGCCTTTCAAGCAGCCATATGTTGCACATTTTGGCTGAAAGTGAGGGATGTATTTGGGATTTTCTTTTTAATAGTTTTATACAAAAGCTTGAAAAATCTAATGGGAATATCGATGTTTCCTTTTTACAACAACAAAGCAAGCTATCTCCTGTCTAAGCTTTGGCCAACTGTGTCCCAAACTCTCTTAATTCCTTCAAGCATTTTAGAGAGGAAGGTAAGCACTGTTTCTTTGCACCAGTGGATGAAGAATTAAGAATTAAACAGAATTGAGAATTGTGGCAGAGCTTGGATTCTAAAATTCAGTGCCTTGACAAGAAGGCTGGTCTTTTCTGTTTATCTGTCTAGCTTATCTACCTTGCTCACATAATATTTGTTTACCAGTTCATTTATACTTGTATCACTTCTGTGAGGCCGACAAGTACTGTTGTGGTCTTTGTATAGATGTAGAATCCAATAGGTGATCTAAGTCAGTGCCCAAGGTTACACAAGAAACCTATGGAATAGAAGGGACTGAGTAAAGCTTACTTAAATCCTAAGCAATAACCTTATCTTTTTGGGCCTTACTCATTTGCTTGAAAGAAAAGCAGAGACAAAAAAGGAGGAGATAAAAGAAGAAAAAGGGGAATGCATAAGGGGGTTATCTTCTTTCCCTTGAAGACTGGTTTCCCATTTTGATTTCAGAAACAAAACCAGTCATTTTCAATTTTAATTTCAGAAGTGGTACTTTTTTCCAGCAGATGCCAGTTTTTCACAGGAATTCTCCAATTTCACAGAAAGGTTACAGTGAGCAAAGAGAAGGAGAAGAAAATGAAGGAGGAAAGAAAGAATGCTATGAATGGGTTCTTCCTCTGTCCCAAGACTTCCCTCCTTCCACCTGCCAGTGCTGTGGCTTCCTTTTCAGTCCATGACTTTGATGAAACTGGCTTAGTAGGATCTCGGCTCTTTCTAAGATGGGTGTTGTGTTTTCAGCCAGAGCTCCAACTCCATGCTGTGAGGCATGGGGGAGCACATAGTGGCATTTCTAGCAATAAGTTTGTCAAAATAAACAGTCTCGCTTTTAAAATATGTATCTGGAATGTGTTGCCTGCTAATACATATTCATGTCTTAAATGCAAATATCTCCCTTTCCTGCACATACTGTGGATGTTTGCCCTCTCTATTTGGGTTGTATATCATATGGCATGTAAATAAGAGATGACAAGTTGTGTAATAAGTGGAGGGGCAGAGGAGAAGAGGAGTTAAAGGGATTTGATTTAATAAGAAACATGCATAATTTATTCACACAGCACTATTCCACTCTGGTTTTGCATACTTTAATTGCAAATCCTGTGGCTTCGTACCAACCAATATCTTACAAATAATAGTCTTTTACTAGCCTTAAAGATAAGATTTCTCGGATGAAGTTTGCTTGCTGGAATAGGCATCCTGCAGTGATTTAGATTTACACTGAAGTTTGTAAATGTCCTTGTTTCTTTGCAAGGTGAAGGCAGATATGTCAGATTGGCTAGATAAATCAGATATACAGTATGAGCAAGAAGACCTCTTTTAGGTGATGTTTTTATCACACCCACAAGTTAGAAATACAAATTATTTTAGGATGGATTTATGTCTCTTTGACCTGTAAATGAACTAAGCTGTGGGCACAAATTAGTATTAAGGTGCTGAGGTACCCAAATATCCATAGTTGTTTGCTTTTGCAATGTGGTGGTGGCATAAAACCAGAGGGTAGTTTAAGAATATTTTTTATAATCACTGGTCTTTGTTCCAGTCATTCCAGGAACTGTTTCATTTTGATGCTGTAGTTGGAGTCATGTCTGGGAATAGTCAGCTAAGTGTAGCTTGCTTAGGCCTGAAGGAACAGATGACCCTCCCCCTGAAAACTTAGACCTAAATAAACACGTGACTGCAAAGAAAGCATATGAGCCATGAGAAGGCCAAGCGCTGAGTTGCTTCCAGGACTTTAGGTAAGGATTCCGTACATGTGCAAGTCCTGTGTACAAGAACCAAAAAGACTCTGAATAGGCAGAAAGTGGAAAAGACACTGCGAGATGTCATTCAGGGAAGCTTGTGAGTGCCCAGCTTCACAATCAGTGAGAGACTTCATGAGGTATCAGATCCAGTCCCAAACCACCACAGGGACTTGCCTCTTATAAGCAGGGGGAAGACAAAAATGGAAGAGAAATTGCAAGGGATGGCACAGAGAAAAGAAATGGGGCAGATGAGGCTTCTGCGTGGAAAAGCTTAAGCAGGCATCTCTTTTTTTGTGAGGACATCCGGTGCTTGTGTAGATGGCTAATCGTGGACTGCTGTGCTGGTTCCATAGACCTGAGCTCCTTTGTCATATGCTCTGGAATAGCTTTGCTGTGATCTAACACTGTTGTCTGCCTCTACTTGTGGGCTATATAGGCAGGCTGCCAATTTTCAGGTTGGTTTCCAGTACCCAGAGAAACTGCTTCATGAGCCTTATCACTACTGCCACCAAACCCAGCCCAGCATTTCAGGAGCTGGTTCTGGCCTGGGTCGAAAATAGGTTCTACAGTGAGACAAACCCATAAAATTGAATGTGATTTTGGATCCAAATTCTACTAGAGTTTGTGGGTTCATGATCTTTTTTTGCTTGTTTTTAAACATGGACTTATCTATAATTACTGTAAAACTTCCATCTCTTCCCTGTTTCCCTGTCTTTTCTCTTTTCTTTTTTTTTTTTCCTTAAACCCTATCTTAGACATGAGTATTTCAGGCAAGAGCTGAATCAAAAAATGCCATTGGGCCACTGAAATTAGTAGCAGTGCCTGACATTTTTTGTGATAAGGGTAGAGATATAGTGGAATTAAAGAGCTTTTCACTTGAAAGTTCAAGGAATGTGCTTCAATGAACTGTTCTTCTGGCACAAAGTGAAGCGTTGATGGAGGAGTTCCTGTGACATTGCAGCGCTGACTGGTGCAGCCCTTCATTTTACCTCAGGTGTATGTCAGGTGTCTGCTGCAGTATCATAAGGCATGTTCCCTGTAGTCGTGTCGCCTCTTTATACAGCATGGAGAAGAGGGAGAAAGAGAGTTCAATTTGTGTTCCTGAACACCTACTTTTATGGGTCCTTGACCCACGTGTACTGTCTCTGGGTCCTAGGCTGAATCCCAGGGTGGAGAAAACAATCCTGTTGGTTTTTGGAGGCAGTTCAGCCAGGTTTAGTCTGAGTGAATATTAGAGCGGGAGATTTATTTTGTTAGGTTTTTCTTCTGGTATAAGTAAAGTTTTTCAAAATCTAACTCTCTTGTATGACGGTCATAAAAAATGTTGATATCCTGTTTTACAGGGGTGGGAAATCTTTGGAGGTAATGTTGTTTCTCCCTTCTCTCACTCCCAATACTAGACTGTTGTGGTTTAGCCCCGGTCAGCAACTAAGCACCACACAGCCGCTCGCTCACTCCCCCACCCTTGTGGGATGGGGGAGAGAATCGGAAGGGCCAAAGTAAGAAAACTCGTGGGTTGAGATAAGAACAGTTTAATAATTAGAATAAAACAGCAATAATACTAATATAATGAAAAGGAAAATAATGAGCGAGAGAGAGATGAAACACTGGAAGAAGAGGGGAAAAAAAAACAAAAAAAAAAAAAACAAACCAAAACTAAACAACAAGTGCTGCAACCGCTCACCACCCGCCGACCGACGCTGCCGGTCCCCGAGCCGCGATCGCTGCCTCCCCCAGCCAATTCCCCCAGTTAATATACCGGGCATGACGTCACATGATATGGAATACCCTCTGGCCAATTCGAATCAGCTCTCCTGGTTGTATCCCCTCCCCTCCCGGCTTCTTGTGCACCTGGCAGAGCATGGGAAGCTAGAAAGTCCTTGACTAGTGTAAACACTACCCAGCAACAACAAAAACACCAGGGTGTTATCAACATTATTTACATACCAAGTCTAAAACACAGCACTATGCTAGCTACAGTGAAGAAAATCAACTATCCCAGCTAAAACCATGACATAGACTTACAAGCAGAAGGAGCACCAGGCATAAGCAACTAGTAAGATTTGCCTCCTTCTTGTACGTACACCTTAATGATGAAGAAGGACACTTCTTGTCAAAAATAACAGTCACTTATGCCTATAAAGCTCTCTGCAATGACATGAGCAGTTTCATTATTTAACTTATTGGGGAAACCAAGATGCCCATTGCTCCACACATTTTCATTTCAATGCTGCTGATGTAAAGACATACACTCTTTAGAGCAGTGTGTTGTAGATCTAATCCCCAGCTGGGAATCACTAAACACACTGAAATGGAAATAATTAGTGATTATTTTTCCCCTCACTCTGTATTACCTTCTCAAAAAAGTCTGAGCAAAACAAGCAGCAAGGAAATGCTGCTCTCCAAATATGTAACTGGGAACTTGTCTCCTGAAGGCTGTTAAATAAATATGGAAAAGGGTAAAATTTGCTTTTCTGAATTATGGAATGGGCTTCTGAGCAATGAAATACTACTTGTATCTCAAATACTTTTCATCAGTTTTTCTGCAAAAATATGGCATACATGAATACTTATTGGAATTTTATCTTCAGAAAAAGCAGAATTAAAATTGGTGTGTATGGGGGGGGTTTACAAATGCAAGGTAATTGTGTCTTTATCACGTTTGCTGACTTTCTGTGTTTTCTCCATTTTAAGGCTTTGTACTATTCAAGTCTCCTAATCATCCATTTGAATAGATAAAAATGTATTCTGGATAGGAACAAAAGAGCTAGTTCTTTGGCTACCTCCTCCCTCGACAGTAGAGAAAAAGTAATCACACATTAAGTTCTGATTCCTGGTGCCTCCTGAGCAGAGAGGGACTGGAAGGTTTGGTGAGAAGGCCAGTTAAAGGGCAGGACCTGAATTTGGTGTGGTTTGTTCTGGAAAAAATTGCAATGCAGAGTGCCATTTGGCTTAGGAGTAGGGTGCTTTCCTATTGCTCTGCTGTTGTTGTTTTAGAAAGCTTTATACTCGCCTGTCAGTGTGGGAGAGTTGGGAGTTGCTGAAGCACCAGCTATCTTGCCCCTTGCAGGACAGGTGGTCGTGCAGTGGTGGTTGAGCTCCTCTGTTGCTAGGGGGCCTTGTGACTCTGAACAGCAGTGCAGGATGACTGTAGGTCCTGGGCCAGGGAGGATCTATCTTTAAGGCCAGCTAACTGGGAAACAGAGGCTATGAAGTGCCACCTATGTCAGGTAATAACCTCTTTTCCTGCTGCAAGGGCATTCCCTATGGAATGATAACTGTCAGGCACTATCAAGAGTGTAGGTTTTGGCACAACAGCGCTGTCTGGAGGTAGGCTGGTCAGCAGGTAACAATATTGTAGTTGTCACCTAGTGGCTTCCACTCTACTGAAGCCTCCATACAGCTGGGAGCTAGTAAGTGTACGGACATCATAAGGAAGGGTTAAAGTAGCCTGGTGATTGGAACCGAAAGGAAAGGAAAATTAAGGGCCATAGTCAGTGAAGCAGTTGATTGGAGAAGCTGATTGTAGAAAGCTTGGACTTCCCACCCTTTTATTATACTATATGTATGCTGCCATGGTTTCATACCTATCAATTGGAATTCAGATGATTCTATAGCCTGATACAGTGTCAGGGTTTTTTTTTGCAAATAAATACCCATTTAAACTAATATGAGGGAAAATACACAAGCTTGAGAAGTGGGCCCATGTGAACTTCATTAGGTTCAACAAGGCTAAGTGCTGCAAAGTCCTGCACCTGGGTCAGGGTAACCCCTGGTATCAATACAGGCTGGGAGATGAAGGGATTGAAGGCAGTTCTGTGGGGAAGGACTTGGGGGTACTGGTGGATGAAAAGCTGGACATGAGCTGGCAAAGTGTGCTCGCAGCCCAGAAAGCCAACTGTATCCTGGGCTGCATCAAAAGCAGCGTGACCAGCAGGTCAAGGGAGGTGATTCTGCCACTCTATTCCACTCGGGTGAGACCCCACCTGGAGTGCTGTGTCCAGCTCTGGAGCGCTCAGCACAGGAAAGACATGGACCTGTTGGAGTGGGTCCAGAGGAGGGCCACAAAAATGATCAGAGGGATGGAACACCTCTCCTATGAGGAAAGGCTGAGAGAGGTGGGGTTGTTCAGCCTGGAGAAGAGGAGGCTCCAGGGAGACCTTATTGCAGCTTTTCAGTACTTAAAGGGGGCTTATAAGAAAGTTGGGGACAGACTTTTGAGCAGGGCCTGTTGCGATAGGACAAGGAGTAATGGTTTTAAACTAAAAGAGAGTATATTTAGACTAGATATGAGGAAGAATTTTTTTACAATGAGGGTGGTGAAACACTGGAACATGTTGCCTAGAGAGGTGGTAGGTGCCCCATCCCTGGGACCGTTCAAGGTCAGGTTGGACGAGGCTCTGAGCAACCTGATCTAGTTGGAGATGTCCCTGCTCGTTGCAGGGCAGGGTGGGCTAGATGACCTTTAAAGGTCCCTTCCAACCGAAACTATTCTATGAATCTATGAAAATACGTGATTTTGGGTGGGAAGCAAGTAGTGCGATAGGCTCAGTTTTCTGTTCCCTCCTACTAGCACTTCCTTTCACATCACTCTTATCTTTGTTGGCCTTCCATCTTCCTCAGACATACTTGTGGTGAAGAAAAGGTTGTATTATTTAAAACCCTTGGGTTTCAACAGCCACTGCTCACAGACTGGAGGTGCTGGGAGGAGAGACAGGAAGGGAGAGAGAGGAGCAGGGAAGGAGCTGAGTGTTTTGTTCCCGGTACAGCTACTTCAGGAGCCAGGCAAGGCAGAAAAAATGGTAGTCCTGTTATGAGGGGAAATTTGTCTTGAAGCTCCCTTCTCATATCCGTATTCATCTCTGGTCCCAAATAGGGGAATTTGGGCTGATCATCCTTTGTGTTAACACTCACACTCATGACCTGGACTACTCATTAAACCAAGTGTTTTTGTATTGAGTATATTATTTCATACAGCAGCCTGAGGGGATGAAAACATAGCTGTGCGCAATGTAAAAATAATGTATGCCATTATTTGGATACATATCTAAAATACTAAACACATGAAAATTTGCATCAGATAGATTAGGATAGATTAATATTTTATGTCCTTGATATCCGCTAATACTGGGATTAAAACCCATAGAGCAGTTTCTGATCCTCCCTGCTTACCTTGCTTCAGTTATCTGAGAAGAGAGACCCTTCCCTCCCCTGTGAACATCTGGAAAAACTTTGTGTGAGGAAGAGATCTGGTTGCAAGGCTCAGGAAATGTTCTTGAAAGCCCTCTGTTTGCAACCCCACATTCCTTGTACCGAAGTGCCTGGTGCTTGCTCACTTCTTCATGTGTTATGGCTGGAAATGAGACCTCTGATGAGTAGGGGTCCAGGCAGCTGACAAGTGGCCTCCTTTGGGGAGCACAGTGTGCTGCAGGGGCTCCTAGCCTGGCCATGTCTTGAGCTGTCTCTGGGACTGGAGGCAGCAGAGCTGCAGTGAGCTGCCCATGCTCGCCGCAGCACATCACCATGCAGTTGTCACCTTCAATGCAAATCCACAGCGTTACAGCTGCATCTTTTGAGTTAAAAGAGCTTGAGAAATCACAGCTTGTCAACGATCTATAAGCTGTGCAGTGTGAAGTTGGCTGCCCATGCTTTACAAGGGCGGGGGGAGTGCTTCTCTGTCCTCCCAGTCTGAGACTTGATTTAGCCAAGCAGGCTGCAGCAGTGTGGATGGCAAACTTTTGGGCTGTTCATCCAGTGCCTTGTTGCCATTACTCATGCAGTGCGCAGCTCTGGCTATTTAGAAATCTTAACTCTACTGTTTGGCACAGTGTCTTACCAAGAGGATGCATAAATCAGATAAGCTCTCACTCCCCTGGCAAATGAGAATAAGGGATGATTTACACTTATATGGCTATCTTGGTATTTGTCAAACTGACTCCTGTTTGGCTTTCAAATCCTTAATTTGGTTTTTATACTTGGTTACTATTAAATATCCTTTTATCACCCCAGCAACACTGTCAGCCCAGTGTCTCACTTGTCTTCCTCCTACTGACATGGAAATATCAGTTCACTGATCTATTTATCATTCCTTCTTGAATAGTCTCCCAGGAAGTATTCTCTGGAAAACAGCCAATTCTATAGTCCCGTAACTACTGAAATCTAAATGGATATGAAATAAAATTCTCCTAGATTATGCTTTCTGCTACAGGAGATTCCTGCTGCAGGCTGAGTTTTAAGAGTTCAGATTCAAATTCATCTGTGTTTCTAGATTAATGCATCCACATCAGAAGCGCAATGGCTGAACCTCAGTGCCTGTGCTTCTCTTCCAAATTGCTCTGCGACAGACGTGCATAGTTCAGAGTTTTATGAAAACAGGCTAGAGCCCAGAAGAAATGGGCTACTAAATCTTCTTTCAATAGATTTCTTCAACCTCATCACTGTCATATCTAACAGTATGGAATTGCAAAGGTGAACTTAATAACAAGGGGCAACTAATTAGGAAAAAGGATGTGTTGTGCCCCACAGGAAAAGATCTCATAAAATATGTTGCTTTTCTTAATGTGCCAGACCTCCTGGCATAATGGCTCTCCACTTTTTTTTTTTTTCCCCCAGAAAAAATGAGTGGGTCGCTTTGTGCAGAGAAAGCAGGAGAGACTATATCCATAAGGTCACAATAAAGAGTGTAAATTTAGAACTGTTGAATATGTACCCATTTTAATACAACGACGAAATTAACAACTCATGATTTTTGAAGCCAGCGTTACTATTTAAGATGCTGAGGACTGACTTGCAATTTTTTACAGACTTCAGCTTAGTGAGGCAAAGGATGAGCAAATTTCAGCTCCTCACTTGTCAAGTGTTCCAGTCAAGCAAGGTTTGGTAATAGGTGGCATCTTTACCCAGAAGTGAATTTTGCTTTGCATTTTTGTTCTCAGCTCTCTGAGTGTCAGGCTTTCCTGTGGTCTGCTCTTCCCTTTGCCTTTGCTGTCTTCAGTGGCATCTATTCAATTTCTCATTTGACAAGATGACCACTTGGGTTAGGTATCGGTGCTTCTGTGCCAAGAAGCCTTCACGATTCAGCCCACCACAGTGCTTTGGTGTGATACTATACTGTAATCACCTTACCAAGAGCCGCTAACAGCACACTCCTATATTAATGAAAGTACCACTAGGACTATAAACACTTTTTGGTGCTTCCATGCTAAAAACTTGTTTTCATTTGCTTATGGTTTTGACATAGACAAATTCTGGTTTTGCCAAAGACCAATTTTGCTTGGGTTGACATATTACGAGACAGGTATAAGCCTCCTGGTGAATTATTTCTTGTGCAAATTTGGACCAAAAAAGCTCAGCCATTTAATGACTAGACTAGGGCAAAGTAATGTTGTTAGGAAAGTAGCATTCAGAATCAAACCTGAGCCACATACCCATGATGTAACCTGCACCAGACTAAACAGTGACTGCCTGCATCTCTGCTCTCATCAAAACTTCCATTAGGGGGAATTAATGGTGCAGTGTGTTTTATGCATTCACATTCTTGGCTAGAGACAGTGCCTCCCATCTGCAGTTTGGTGAAGGGGATGCCTGTCTGGATTGCTGTCTCCAGGAAAATCTGCACATATTTAGCAAACTAACAAGCGTGTTTTAAACCATAAGCTTATGTTTAATCGAGATTTCTCAGATTTTAGTGGATAAACTTGTCACTGATTGTAGAGAACTTAGATACCACTCTGACACACAGCTCAGAAAATCCCATGAAATTGTTAATGCTGCTTTGAGAGCCCAGTTTGAATCCTATACAGTGAAGAAGATAGGGGGTCTCACATTGAACAATGAGAAGAAAGGAAGAAGACGAGTAGCTGCTCATTAAGTGAGCATCACCTATTCTGTGTGTTGAATGAGGCAAAGGTTAGGTAGAAAAAAAGGGGATGTGAACATGTAATTAATACCTATATCATAATGCATATGGACAAAAGGGCCAAAATTAGGGTTGTACAGGCAACCCTGAGAAGCAGAGAAGTGTGTTTCAGGTAGTAACTTTACTAATACTTTTCTAATGCAAGGGGTGTGTGTCTGTGTGTGTATTTAAGCTGCGTGACAGTGTTACGTAAACATAGTTAATATGCAATTACGCTGTTGCACATCAGAAAATGCTGAGCATTTTATCTGGTGTTCTCCAATTTACATTTTTTCCTGCTATGTGAGGGGAGATATTAATTCTGCATCATGTCAAATGGAAATACTAACAAAAAGAAAACTGAATACTTATGTCCCTGCTACTCTGGACCCTCAGAGTGCTAATTCAAGTCTCTAATTTTCATCAAACTTGTAGGAAGTCTTAAATCTCCGGATAAATCCCACCCCTGCAGACACAGAGTTCCTGCCTTCTGTGGCTTGAGTCATTGTCTTTGGAACTAAGAACTGAAAAATTACTTTACAGGTGTAAATTGGTGTATTTTTTTCCCCCATGTGTGATATTCTCAGTACTTTTTTCTTTTGAGCAAATGTCATTTATTTCTACACCTAGTAGCATGGTATTTCAGAACAAAAAAAAGAAAGAATCTGAAGAACGTGTGATATGATAATGGAAGACTTTTTATTATGTACCTTGCACCATCAACAAGCATCCTTTAGTTTCAGGAAGAAAAACAGAAACTTAATATAATTTTTATCTTTCTTCTGAGGAGTGTTTTCCTCAAATAAAATTTTCTACCCCCCCACCCCCACCCCCGACTTCAGAAATGGCTTTATTGCTTCAGGCACTCCTGCCAAATTGCCAGGTGGTCATTAAATAGCAGTAGAACATCAAATTAACCTTAAAATAGTCCACAAACTGATTTAGGGAATCAGGAACTGTTTGAGAGACATGCATTAAGATGCAGAGCCCTTGTGATTTTTGGAGGGAAATAATATTTCAAGAAAATATGTTCTTGGTGAGATTTTTAAGACTTTTATACCTGCCCTGGCTTTTCTGAGTTTTTTATCTGTATCCTTCATGTGTACAATGTTTACAAACTCTTTTTGTTTTGATTATTCAGAGTTATTTCTTCAACATGGTAAGAGAAAGAATGGTATAAACAGAATAAATCTTGTGACTAGAAAGAGTAGGAGCTTTCAGCTGTATGATCTGATTGTTCGTGGTACTTGTAATGACCTCTTCTTGATTTAAAGGCTCAGCTGCTCAGACTGCGTAGCGCAGGCTTCCTAAACACCCAAACTGCCCAGGTGAGTGAAAAATCAAGCAATAAGAGTTGAAGTAGCATTGAGGAGGAAGAATTCTTGAGGGCTGGGGATGTGACTGCAAAACATCCAGTGTGTTTTTGATTATATTTTTGAATTCACAGCATTTTATTACAGGACATCTTATTGATGTTATAAGATCTTTTCTTAAAATTAACTTGAGTCATACCAATTAAATGCTCATGTAGCAGTGAGTAACTGAAAGGTAGGATCTACTTATGAAAGCAATGGTTTGTGTCATAGAAGTGGCAGCCTCTTGTAGAGAGTGCACTGCTCTTTGGTCAGAAATACTTAAGCTCAGGGACCACAAAAAAGATGTTACCTTTGAGTGTCACTCTCAAACTGGCGTGTTTATTACATTCTTATTCTCCAGTTACATACTTAAGACTTTCTTCTTCATGCTTTGGGACACTGTTATTTAGCCACTCACAGGTATGGAAGAATAAGTATCAGAAGCAGTGGTGTTTTCACTGGTTTTATCTCACTTCACCTGATGGTGTTCTCATACTGCCATACTTGTCTCTCCCCAGCACTGCCAGCAGAGTGCTAGACTCTGCACTGCAGCATTTTCCATTTGCTTCTCCTGTTTTTGGTTGTTTTTTTGTTTTGGTTTGGTTTTGGTTTTTTTTTTTTTAAACGCTTTGATGACAGTGGTATTACTTATCTTTCCCTAGGATACCTCAGTGAGTAACAATAAATGAAATTTTGGGTAGTAAATTTTAATGATATCTCCCAGTAGATGCAATGCATTTTGTATATATGAAAATATTTTCAGTGGGATTAACCATCAAGAGGTTAGCCACTTTGTAGGTGTTGCCTACTCTATAAACTCTGAGAGAAGATTAGGCACAAAAGCATAAAAAAATGCTGATCACAGCACAAATGACATACGTGGATGAGTGTTTCATTCACTCCTTTTCAGTACAGTATCAACCACTGCAATGTCTTAGCATTTTCAGCAGGTGTGCTCTTTGATTGATTACTCCCATAAAGACTCTTTTCCTCAGTAGTCTAATGAAAATGTAAATGCAAATCATCAGCAGTGTAAACTTGCATAGCTCCCCTGCAGCAAGCAGATCCAGACCATTTTCTATCAGCTGAGGAGCAGCCATGGAGTATCAGTAAGTTGCAGATCAGTATGCTGTGTTGTTTCACTAGTATATGAAGTGCATCCATAATGTAATTACTTTCAACCCTGGGTTCCCCAAACAGCTTCATCTCATAAAAAGGAGAGAATGCTGATCATTCTTTTAAACCTCTCCTGGTAAGATTTATGTGTGAAGTCTCACTTTTGGGCAGAATGCAAATACCTGGCTAATTACTGCAACTTGTTATTCTTAGATCTGCTTGTGGGGGAAATCGGCAGAAGTTTCACCTAGCTCCATGATTTCTCATCCCATCCAGTGGCCTGCTGGGGGAACTCAGACTCCTGGCCAATTATTGTCAGATGTCTTTTCTTCTTTGAGAAAATGGGTGTTGTGACATGAAAGGGAAAATAGTCTTTTAAATGTATTGAGAAATATTATAGAAAGAACAGAAGTGCAATGAGAACCTGACCTAAGAGCTGCCTTTTTGGGCTGGGAGTGCATTGTTAATACCTTCAGATCACTGCAGGGAGAAGCAGCTTCTGCCTCTGTTAGGCAGTGCTTGCTCAGGAAGCAGAATCAGCAATCCAGCAGATGGTGTGAGCTCCCTGATAACTGAGCCTTTTTATTCATTCAGATACTCACCTGTTGCCTGTGTCTAATGAAATTCCTCTCTCTGACTGCGTCTGATTCTTAAGTGAAACCTAATCTGGCAATCTCTGACACACAAAATGTGCTTTGACTGTAGCAGTAGGCATCACTAAGGCACCGAGCACTGCCTGGTTTAGCCTTAGTTGTGTGTTAAAGAAAGCACTTCTCTTTGCAGTACCATTGTGCCTGTTCCTTCCACATTCTGGTAAGTTTGGAGGCATGTCTGATACTGAGTAGTTTCAACCAGATTTGGTTCTTTTCTGGATATGTCCCCCCATTTTTCCCCCTTGTGAAGGATGGTTTGTCTGTCTTTCACAGAACTGGAAAGGGCCTAGGACCTTGTCCATTTTCTGTGCTCTAAAAGCAGATGTATGTCTCACGTCTCCCTCAAGACCTCCAGTGATGGAGACTCCAGAGCTTCCCCAGGCATCCTATTCTAACACTATGTTACTCTTTAAGCTCGTTTCATTATACTTTCTATTGCGTCTAATCTTAGTTTTGGTTTTTGCAGTTTCAGCACTTAAATCCTCTGAGCATGAACAACAGACTTTTTCCTTCTCTTTTGAAGTAGCTCTTTGTAAATTTTTGCCAGTCTTTTCAGGACAGCAAGCCCTGTTTGTTCAGTCTTTCCTCCTAAGTCATTTTTTCTAAACCTATGATCATTCTTCACTGTTCTGCCTGTGGGCATGCTTCAGGTGGTCATTCCTCTTTTGAAATGCAATGCACCAAACTGAGCAGGTACTCCAGCAGGGTAAAGTTGAGTGGAAAGATTTACTTTGTGCATCTCACAAGCTGTACCTCTTCTCGTACATTGCTGTAAAAAGATTGTCTTCTTCCCAACAGTGTGATAGAACAGTTATCATGTGTCCATTGCTGCTCTACAGATTACCTTCCCTGTAGCCAGGTATCCCCTGACTTGCACTGATATACCTAATTGTTCATGCTGAGGTATAGAACATTATACTTCTCACAATCAGAACATGCACTGACTATTTTCAGCCTATTCTCCAGTTTGCCAAGATAGTTTGAAGTCCTGCTCTCCAATATGCTTAAAGTCCCTCCCAGCTGAGTGCTATTTAACAAACTTTTTTTTCCCCATCCTTCAGTTCATTAAGAAAAATATTCAATAATGCCACACCTAGGACACTTCCCTGTGGAATATCACTGCATGCATGCATCTCTCTCTAATTATGATGAGCCATGTATGTTTTCTGAGTAGCCTTTTCCAGCCATTTCTAGAGCCTCCTAATATTTCCACCTTGTTTAAGAGAATTTCCCATGAAATCAAAGTCAAGCTTACTTAAATAAAACAATATGACAGCTACTGTTTTTTATCTACCCCCAAAGGCCATTATCCTGTCGTAGAAAGAAATTAGATTCATTTGATGGGGCTCCTTCCTGACAAATCTACTCTGTCTGTTATTCATCTTCTTGGTTTTTTCTAGGTATTTACAAGTAGTTTGATCATTTATTCTGTTACAGTTCTGGGAATTGAAGCTAAGCTGTTGGGTTTATAGGTCTGTGGCTCCTCCTTTTTATTGTTTGCCATTTTGCAGTCTTCTGCTAACTCACTGTATCCCAGGGAACCTCCTAGATAAATGCCAACAGCTCATCCAGCAGCTCTTCAAGAACAGTCAGACCAAACTGAAAATGTCTGATTTACCAAGGTATTCTCTAATCCTTTTCTTTGCCAATTAGAGATTGATGTCTTACCATCTATTGCTGGTATTAATTATGACAGCTAATTGATATTTAATGAAATGATGATGCAAAAAAAGGCATTCCAATTCAGCTTTCCAGATGACACCCCTAAGCAAGGTCCCAGTTCCACTGAGTATTAGACTGACACTTTTGTTGGTTTTCTTCTTCTGTTAAAATACTTATAGGACAGTTTTTTGTTATTCTTAATGGTCTTTGTTAATTGCATCTGACTATGGCCTTGTCTTTCCTGACTTTGAAAGTATCAGCTCATGCTGTACTTTTTACCTGTCCTTAACAGACTGACTTGGTGCTTTTAAACTGTCTTGAATTCAAGGTACAGGATGTGCTCAGGGCACAGTCAAATCCATCCTCTAGCTATGTTTGCTATCTTACCTCCACCCACAGGATGATTTGTATTTCTGACATTACTATTTTTTCTCTAAGGAAATGCCACTCTTTACTACCCTTTTCCTTTAGACCAGCATTCCTAGGGGTCTGTAATCACATCTCTGCATGTGCTGGAATTTGCTTTCCTGAATGCCATTGGTTTTTGTTTTGCTGTTCCCACTTTCCTAAGGCAAAGGTTGTGAATTCTGATGTAATCCCTGGTGGCTTTGTTTGGGTAGGAAGAAAATGCAAAGATACAAACATCCATGTTTAAACCAGGCTATTCAGATTTTGGAGATATGCTGATTTGCAGTGGCTTTCCTCAGCCTACCTTCATCCTTAGTGAGTTCAAGGGTGAAAATCACTGGTTTGAGCTTTCAGGTCAGAAACTAAAACCACTGTGTGGTGGCCGGGTCAGTCAGAGCAGTTAGTGAGAGCAATGTGTCTGACCCTGTAAAAACCACTGAGATTGCACAGCACTGGTAGGGATGTATACCCCAGCGTGACTACTGTGAATGTCAGCTACCTTTCCTCTTCTCTGCCTTCAAACCCCTGAGTATCACGGAAGCAGTAATTCACTGCCATAAAGCCTTTTTTTAAAATAAAACCAAAAATCATTAGTTGTCTCTTCGATCTTTCACCAATTAGAGAAGTTAACTTAAATTATCTGTATCCAAAAATAGTACAACCTTACTTTGAAATTTTGGGAAATGTGTAACTGTAATAATTTAAAAATAGGCTCTGAAATTTCATTTTCTCTTTTGGCAATGTTGGTTGCCATGGAGTTCAAGTAATAGGTTGTGATGTTTAACACTGAATTAATTACTACTTCTCACTCACAGAGAACATCTAATTATACATATTGATGAAGAACAGTGTTTGGCATTCCTGAGGGAGAAAATATCTTTTTAAATACTGTATATACATACTTTTGGAATGAGATGGAGTCTGTTAAATGCATAATCTTATAGCACTTTTTCCCAGGATTTTTAATCATTTCCTAGTTTAACAAAATTTGTAGTTTTAAATATTGCCTTAAAATAAACTCCCTATATTATGAATATTTACATTCAGTGAGGACAGACGTTTACTTTTAAAGTACTAAAGTTTAAATGGACATATAGGTGGATGAATACATAGGACAACATACACTTTTTTTTCTCGGGCAAAACTGGACTACAGTGATTACCTAGGCAGCTCTTTGGTCTTGACATTCAGCAGCCCTTGTTCTGTTGTGCTCAGAGCAGCTAAATTAATTGACACTGATTATAGATGTAGGCCTGGGATGTCTGCAACGAGGGTGTTGTGCACTTCTAGCCTTGCAGAGCACTTGCACTTGGCGCTCTTTAGCTTCACAGTACCTTCACAATCCAGAACAGCCCTCAGCACAAAGACTCACAAACCCAGATCTTAATTTCAGTGGGACTTCGGCTCCTAACTGTGTGTGTGGCTTTGGGTCTCTGTTCAGGAAGGAATCTCTGCTCAAAAAGATCTGTTTCTGCTGAGCACATTTTTTAGTGCTGTTCTGAGAGATAGTCCACTGATGGGAACCAAAAATGGTGGCACTGGGCATAGCTTTTCTGCAGGGAAGAATGGTCTATCAGAGATGCTTTGGCTTACACGGACAGTTTCCTAGCTCTTTGAGAGTCACCGTTGCTTTCCTGAGCACCTCTGTGTAGACAATCTTGACAGGGCCCCATGAAAATATCTTTTATGATACAGGTAAAATAGTTGGTTCTGACTACAAGCAGTTTTTATTATAAAACACACACCTAAGCTTAAGTAGTGTTTGCAGTACAATTTCTGAGCATCATCCAGTTTTGCACATAACTGTCTTATGCTTCTAGAAACTGATCATGTGTACTTGATGCCAAATCACATATTTTGAAGGAAGCATTCAGTGCTGAACCTGTTTTCTATTTAGCATGTATAGTTGCGTTTATCTTCAATAAAAAGTCATGTAAATGACTAACAGGTGGAGGGAAGGATGAGAATCCTTGCTGTCTTTATTTCAGCTGATTTAGCCTTTTCCAGTTCTCCATAGGAAAGAATCTGATGCTTAGAGATAGATTGGTTGTTTTTAGATAGTAAATCATATTCTAGGATGGATACTAGTATCTTTGGCGAGCTAAACTGAGAATCATCCTAGATAAACCAAATTAATTATCTGCTTCTGTCTGATCAACATCTGTAGACAGCCTTTGTGAAAACTGAACAACTAATATCAATTAAGTATCACTGTTGTTCTTAAGTAGAAAGGGTGAGGTGTTAAATCACTGGTGTTCTCTCATCCATCTCCAGTATACTCTAAGAGTGATCAGCTGAGCTGTGCTTTTTTTAATGCAAAAACTCATAAAGTGGAGGTTGCATGAGTAACTGTCTTTTTCTTTCTATACAGCCTCACTCTCTCACATTCTCCCCATTGGTGTATATCTAGTTGAAATTAATGAGATCTATGCTGTTTTTCCTTATGCATCTAGTGGTAACAGCGTGCTTAATGCAGTGATTTTTCTTAAGAGCAAGTACCTTTATTTTCCCACTTTCAAAACAGTAAGTCAGATCACTATATTATCAGATATTAAGGCAATAGGCTATATATGAACTTCAGCTAAGCAGATAACAGAAAATGTTGGAGAGAAAGGTTGCCAGCAAGATTTCTAAATTTGGATCTCTTGCTTATGTGCAACAGGTGCAAGGAAGAAGTAATGTGGTATTACTGGTTTTACTTTCTTTGGGTAGTTAGTGTAATTCTGAGTTGATTTTACTGTTGCAAAGAAGGATTGGGTACTACTGAAGCATATTAATATACCAAGACCTGTTTCCTTTTCCCTTTTTCTGGCAGACAAAAAATGTTGACAGTAACGTGGGTAAAAGTGTCAAGAATGAAGTAGTGATACATGAAAAATTTTGAAGGATGCTTACAAGTTTGCATGAAAATGTCTAAGAATTTTTTTCAAGAGGAAAAAAGTGAATAAATGTGTAATAAATTAGGCGATTAGTACCCTTAAAGTAACTACAATAATTCAGGTGTTTGAACCAGCAATTGTCAACAGGGGACAACCAGCTAGGGTTTTTTTTCCCATGACTTCCTATCAAAAGAAAAAAAGGAAAAAATGAGATTCAAGGACAAATGAGGTTTGCTAATCATCTTCTGTCGGCTGTACCTAATCCACTCTGCTTTTCTGCTGGAATCTCTGATCCTTTGTGTCATCACTGCATGTGATGGTACTTAGAAATTGAGCTAGTCCAGAGTCTGGATTTGGTTACTTTTTTGTAAATCTGGTATTTAAAATAATTCCCCTTCAGAACTGTTGCACTATTAGCAGTTTCAGTGCTAATAATGGGCGCCATGCTATACTTTCTCTAGTCTTTTTCACACAGACTGATTTGCTGTCTATTTTTTGAGTGACAAAAATGAGGCAGAATCAGAAGTAGGAATAATAACAAGAGAGAATAAAGATAGTTACAACAGAGTGCTTCATTATGAAGGTTCTTGTAGGAGTAGGACATTTAACATGGGAAGCATTATGGTTTTCCTTTTGTGGGTTAGCTTGGAGTATGTTTCATTATCTTTTTGCAAGGACTGTAGGACTGGGGAGATGAAACTTCAGTACTGCTGGGTATGATATTGAAATTAAGCATGATGAGAAGCTGTGGTGGGTTGACCCTGCTGCCAGGCTGCATGCTAGGTGCCCACCAAAGCCACTCTATCACTCCCCTCCTCAACTGGACAGGGGAGAGAAACTGTAACAAAAAGCTCGTGGGTCAAGATAAGGGCAGGGAGAGATCATTCAGCAATTACCATCTCGGCCGAAACAGACTCAACCTGGGGAAAAGTAATTTAATTTATTACCAATCGAATCAGAGTAGGATAATGAGAAATAAAACCAAATCTTATAAACACCTTCTCGCCACCTCTCTCTTCTTCCCAGGCTCAACTTTACTCCTGATTTTCTCTACCTCCTCCCTGCTAGTGGCGCAGGGGCATGGGGAATGGGGGTTGCGGCCAGTTGTCTCTGCCGCTTCTTCCTCCTCACATTCTTCCCCTGCTCCAGCATGGGGTCCCTCCCATGGAAGACAATCTTCCATGAACTTCTCCAATGTGAGTCCTTCCCATGGGCTGTGGTTCTTCATGAATGGCTCCAGCATGGGTCCTTTCCATGGGGTGCAGTCCTTCAGGAACGGACTGCTCCAGTGCGGGTCCCCCACAGGGTCACAAGTCCTGCCAGCAAACCTGCTCCAGCGTGTGCTCCTCTCTCCATGGGGCCACAGGTCCTGCCAGGAGCCTGCTCCAGCGTGGGCTTCCCACAGGGTCACAGCCTCCTTTGGGCATCTACCTGCTGCTCCAGCATGTGGTCCTCCACAGGCTGCAGGTGGATATCTGCTCCACCATGGACCTCCATGGGCTGCAGGGGGACAGCCTGCCTCACCCTGGTCTTCACCATGGGCTGCAGGGGAATCTCTGCGCCGACACCTGGAGCACCTCCTCCCCCTCCTTCTTCACTGACCTTGGTGTCTGCAGGGTTGTTTCTCTCACATATTCGCACTCCTCTCTCTGGCTGCAATTGCTGTTGCACAGCAGTTTTTTCCCCTTCTTAAATACGTTATCACAGAGGCACTACCACCGTTGCTGATGGGCTTGGCCTTGGCCAGCAGTGGGTCTGTCTTAGAGCCGGCTGGCATTGGCTCTATCAGACATAGGGGAAGCTTCCAGCAGCTTCTGACAGAAGCCACCCCTGTAGTACCCCCGCTACCAAAACCTTGCCACGCCAACCCAATACAGGGGCACTGGTACAGTTTTGCTGATAACTCGTAAGCTTCTGAGAAATACAGAATGCTGTTTTGCTCGGGCAAAGAAGCTATATCCACCCTCCAGAAACTGAGGGAATACCCTACAAGCTCCTACTAATCTGGTTACCATGTTCAGATCACAACTTTTGTACTGCTTTGTAACTAGTAAGCAACACCATTGTCTCCAAAGATGGCTTGGATCATCACAGTATGTGGTTAAAGTAATTAATATAGAACTGAGTTCTGACCCTGCTGGTCTCAAGATTTCTCATGTCTTGCCATTGCCATCCCTCTTGTCTTGCATTGAGTGCATTTCACTGTCTGTCGCTATTGCAGTTCTAAGGTATCTGTTGTTCTGGAAAAAAAAAATCTGTGAAAGAGCTGTACATTTTTGATCTGGTCTCGTTTCTCTGAAAAAATGTATGCCAAGTTTGCTTTCATGAGACACAGTAGGAATTGTATCATAGCAAGCATTTCCTTCTTTCAGATTCCAAAACTCTGCTCTCTCTGTGTTGGCACTCTAGGAAGAAAGCTGTATTTCAGCTCCTCTCCCCTTTTGGGGTCATGATGTGTGTTTCCATGCATGTCCCAGGCTTTCTGCCCTTTCTGGGTTTCTGTGTTGTTTTCTGGCAGCAAGAGTTCACACATGATTCCACCCATGCAAAACCCATTTGTCACCTTTTCTTTCAGCCATTCAGAGAAGCTCCATCCACCCTCACGTTGCTGCTCCTGCATGCAGGCTATGCTTTTGCATGGTGGCTCCTATTGTTCAAAATTGTACTTTTCAAAAAGGAGCTTAACAACTCCTCAGACTTAACAGCTCTTGTGCCACAACTTTAACAATGTTTCCTCAACTTCTGGTCCACCATGGTACAAGCCACTGAAATGAAGTTTAATGAAAATGGAAGGGTTCAAATTTGGAAATGTCACCGTTTTCCCAGGAAGAGAGTTGCCAACAGTTCAGTTGATTACACACCATATTCCTAATGAGGCTGGCCTTGGCCAGCTCTAACTTTTGTCAGCAAGGCAGCTGATGTTGAAAGTGTGGCATGGTAATCGCTGTGTGCATGGAGCTGCTGCAGGAATAGGGTGGTAGGGCACAATGTCCCTATGGGAGGACGTAACATCCTTTCTCTCTCATAGGGAGTTCCAGGAACCATGTCCCGTTGGGTAGATTTCAATGAGTTGCTGGATTTGATGGTAATTGGCAACAAATTCTGTGCTTTAGCTCCTTAGTTTGATCTGTGTTATTCTTGTTTCTCTACTAACAGGGGATTTAGGTGCATCTGCATATTGATATGATTCTTGCACATCATTTTTTTACACTTTAAGATACCTAAAGTCTGCACCAACTTTATCGAGCTCCTTTCAACCATAGAGATGAATATACACTGTAAAACTACCCTGATCTTATTAATATTTTAAGGTGATGTCAGACTTCAAATTAAATCTCACTTGGCTGTATTAAAAAGAATGGAATCCGGCCAACCTGAAAGTTGTCATTATTTTCCAAAATGCTTTTAAGAAGACAAATATATGGTAGAAAATAAAATGTGTAATTAGAAGAGGAGCTCTGAAGAAGAGAGCTGTATTTAATATTTAAACGCATAAGTAGTATAGTAATAGCATTTTGTGCCAATAATATACTTTTATTGCATATTAATGCAATTAAAAGTACATCACAGTCTGCTAATTTTCTTCTAGTTCTCTACACCTAAAAGCAAGAGTAAATCCTGCTGATTAACATTTGTAAAGGGAAATCTTTATGTGAAAAATAATGCAGAAGAGCAAAGTTACACGGCAACAATGGGTTGCACTACCTGTGCAATTTTTCTTTTTGCCCACTTTTCTCTCCTTTGCCCTGGTGTTAGTCAACTGGAAGTCTTACTACTGATTAAAAAACACACTGCAGATAATAAACAATCTTGGAATTCTTGATTAAAAAGGACACTGCAGATAATAAACAGCCTCTCTCTTCAGGGGATCACATAGCTTTGTATGGGTTTTTTTGTGCAGTGCAATGCTCCAGGCATCATATAAATTGTGGCGCAAGAGCACAGTATTGGGAATAATGCAGCCTTTGGAGCTGCCCAGAATTAGGCTGGTGGGGCTCAGAATGGCAGTCTTGTTTCAGAGAAGCTTTTTGCTCCTCTCAAAGTGAATGCGTTATGATTCACATAAAAAAAGTTATGGTTCAGATTGACATTTTCCTCAGATGGGATTTGCCATGAGCAAATCCCTGGAAATTGGACCCTGGAAATCCCAGGCTTCTTTGGAGCTCTGAGCTTGGGTGGTATGTCCCCACTCAGAGGCCTTCAGCTCCAAAGTACTGTGGCTGGCCGTACACCCAGTTTTTAAGGTAATTTCAAGATAGAACTTTGTTTTGCTTTGGTTTGTAATGATGATCAGAGTGAAATGAATATGGCAATTTCCAGTGCCAAAACACCATGCTGGATGTTTCCACAGTCTGCTTGGAATGTACTGTGAAATTCAGAGGCGTCCTGACTTTATCCATCCACAGGATCTTCCAGCCTTTTCTGGATTGCTTTCTTACTATTTTCACTGTTCCAAAATATTGCTGTAAACAGACGTTCTTTAAGAGAAACTTTTTTGTTGTTTCTGAACTCTCCAAAGGTCTCCTGATGTTCTTTAGCTCCACTTATCATAAGTGTGATAATTAGCTACCCACCAGTTTGTTTATTAACGCTTGCATTTCTAGCAGCAATTGCAGAATAAGCATTTATTTTTGGAACAGTTGTGCTGCATTGACTTAAATGGTGTCTTGGAGAAAGTACAGTTCAGGGAGTGGCCCTCCAGTGGGGTTTGATGGCTTCTCTCATTTTGCCGCTAGCTGACTGTAAGGGCTGGAATAATTTGCTCCTTTTCCCTGTCTTCTGGTACATAGCAGCAGCTGCCAGTTCTGTCCAACCAACCCATAATGCAGATACATATAGGTTCAAGGCAGAATGGACTAAGAAGCAATGTAGCCACCCCAGCCAATAAGCCCCACTGCATCAGCATGACCCTATAGATTTAAGATCCGAGCTGGTGTATCCATACAGATCTCAGATTGGGTATCCACTAGGCTGGGAAGGGGGGAGTTGGGTCTCTGTACTGCACTCATTTTCCAGTATAAATGAGACCCATTTTTCAGTCCTACGCTCTCTGACAGCTCTTCTGGCTCAGCAGCAATAGCTTTCATCTGCAAAGGATGACAGGGACTTCAGCATGCACTAGCAACTCAGACCTCTCCTTGAATCTCTTCTCCATTATGCTGGTTGTGGCTGCAGGTACAGCTTGCTCCATTGCAGTCAGATCTGCGCTCTCTTCTGCTCAGACAGGTAACTGCCCCTCACCCTCCTGCCTTGGCTTGCTGAGCTCTGTGACCTGAAAGGGAGGAGAAAAGGAACTGGTAGGATCCCACACTGTGAAAGTTTGTGGAAATCAGTCTTCTGCACAGGCTACTCTTCTCCATAGCTTCTCTGACCCTTTGGGCACTTGGAAACTCTTTAATGGGAATGAATCTTACTTGATCACTGCAGGCTTTGTTTGAACACTCAGTGCTGCAGTTAATGGGTTAGGGAAGGACTTCTGACCAGCACCTGGCACTGATCTCTGAGTAATCTTTGAGACCCTAAGATAAGAGGTTTGGCTTTTGAGGTATGCTATGTTTGTTCATGTAGGGGCTATGACTCCTTCCCTGTCCTGTGGATATGTTGTCTTCAAACAAGTCGCAACCATTTAGGCTTGCCTGTTCTTGAAATCACCAGTGACTTATGGCTTGGTACCAATCAGGGAACACCCACTAAATGTCCTAATACAGTATTTAAATTATTGAGTACTAAAAAGTACCAGCTCAGAGAGCCTCTGTGACGTGAGACAGAAGCTTCTCTGAACTGGCTTTATTAGACTTTAATGGAACAGCAGGTACCACACAGAATAATGCATACAGCCCATTTGCTTGGAAATGTTGTCCAGGCTTTTCTGTGTTTTATTTCTGTGGCAAGGCTACAATTTCTGCAGCTCCACCTCCCTGCCTTCTTTTCCCTTCAGGTCTGAGAATATGATATCACCATCTTCTTGAGTTTTGGGTCATCCAGCAGGTACTCAGTGCAACTGACAGCTCTAGGAAAAGATGGAATAAATATTTCATCTTTCATTTATTAAAAAATAATGTAGTTTGTAACAGGGTTCTGGCAGGTGCTCAGCCATGCCTGAATCAAATCTGTGATTCCAAATAAGACTTTTTTATCGGTTTGATTTGGCTTTTGAGAGAAGAGGAGCTCAGAGAAAACTATAAACATCTGTTCTGCACATCTGGCCAAAACTCACACTCCAGAAATATTTCAGAGGTTTTTGTTTGGGATCAGAGATCTCTTTCAGGGTATGCTTTTTTTGATACATCCCTGCTCTAGCTTTCTGCAGTGTTTGATTTATGGCATCTCTGCAAGGACAGTTTTACCAGGTTCTTAGGGTGGAGGTTATTTGAAGGAAAAAAGCTTGTAAAGAACTATAAAATTATGAAACTGATCTAATTTATATCTGAATGATAATACCTCATGTTTATGTAATGAGATTTTTAACTATTTAACTCATTACTAGTGATATTAATAGAAATAGGGTTTTTTGTAGCTACTGCTTGTGTGAGCTGCCTGTAAATAACATATAAACCAAATCATATTTATTTAGAAGAGAAATCTGTTTCAGCTAAATAGCTAGTTCAGCTGTCAAATACCTTCCCTTTGCCTCAGTCAGAGAGGGGTCTGGACAGCCATTAAACAAGTATGTTTCGCAGCAGCTACAGCCAAACAGCAAAAACACAGCTGTACACTAGTCCCAGCACTTACTGGTTCTTATTGGTGAAACAGTGGAGCATGCTGGAGAAATTACATGAATCCACAGCCCCTATATTTAGTAAAATGCTATAATATGCAATAAGATTTAAATGCTGCTTTTTAAACCATACTGATTTCATTTGGACTTAAGTATATTATTACTGGGATTTACCTTATTGTTGAGCATGTGACTGACTGCTTTGCTGAGGAAAGAGTCACTAAAATGCAACTTAGAAGCCTGGTTTAACTGGGACTTAAGCAGAGGCTGATTTATATTTTTATGGGGTTTTAGAGTGGTTTCTTGATTTTGGGATACAGTCTTAACAAAATCTAAGGAACTGAAAGCTGCAGTTATTTGCTCATTTTTACATAATCTTTGATTCAAGTGCTTGGAGCCTGTTGGGAAACACACACTGTGAAAGCCTAGCAGATAGATTACACAGCATAACTTTTGCAAGTGAGTTTCTTTTAAGAGAACTGCAAAACTAGAAATAAAGGAATGAGTGCACATGAAATCTTTGAGGTAATATATTTCCAGGATACCTCAGAGACAATTATTATTAAAGCCAACCAAACAAGATCAATTTAAATTCAAACTGTGACCTGGCTGAACCTTTTATAGTTTGATCTCATTTGTACTCAGTGGTGCTTTGAGAGAGAAGACACTAAATTCTGTCTTCCTGTGTAGAGCACTAATCCAGATTTTCATTACACAGTTTGAATGGGGCTGATTTTATCTCTTTATCCTTGTGGATTTCTTTTTTCCAGCATTGACCAGAATTTCTTCAGGACTTAGAACATGCATCTGTCCCCTTCTTTTTGCTAAATCGAAGTGAAATGCTGTGCTTTGTCTACTCCTATGGAGCCCATGCTCTAGAACTAGGGCAGCAGAGCTCTGAGAGCACAGCCCCTTAGCAGAGATGCAAAGCTGACCTACCAAAGGTGTTCTTCTGCTGGTATATGTGCAGTTCCTCTTCCTAAGATCTGTACCAAAATGGCAACAGCTCTTTTTTGAATATACCTAGAAGGGGCTTTTTGGGTTTAAAAGTAGTGTGATTTTTTCAACATGGAGCTGTCAACTGTCCCAGCCAAACCCATGGGAACACAGGCTGAACTGAAGAATAATTTTTCTTAGATTTAAATAATGCCTTTTCCCTCAACTTCTTTTCATAAAGAATTTAAGTATATATTTAAACCTCCTCTGTATCAGTTGGGCTTGAGTATATACTGTGTAGAATTGGGACAGATTTAAGGGTGTGCTTGAGACAGCTTGCTTGAATAAAGTCCTTGTGTACTGCAATCCTAAATAATTTTATTAATCAGATTATATACTGTGGTATGGGCGTAAGTTTTCTAGGGGATTTGGGGTCTATTGCAGTAAATTAAACTGCAGTTTAATTTTTGTGGGAGGAAGATGATACAATAAGCCTGATAGACTTTGCTCATACAGAAACACTGAGGGCTGGCTTGCAGAAACTGAAGAATGCAAATATAGGATTGGCTAGTTCAGATGTTCTGAGTATCCCTGTCATTACACTAAAGTCTCTATGAGTGGGGCAGGTACTCATCTGAATTACACCTTCAGTGCTTAACGTACATGCAGCAAATACTCTACTAAGTGTAGATAATGGAAGGAAATGATCCTCATGGAGTTGTGTGATATTTTGTCCTTTTTTCTAATTGGAAGAGTGAGGAAAAAATGGTTCTCACATTTTAAAGAAAGGACATAAAAGTAAATTAGAACAAATACAATTTAGATTAATTTTTCTCCTTGTATTATCTGTTGAGGACTCATCTCAGAAGACCTGTCAGAAGCAGTTTCTGCTACTTTTCTGACAATCTTCCTGTTGGTCAAGAGTGTTGTCATGAGGCATTTTTCATGTCAGAAAATCAAAGCTGTTTGCAAACACCTGTGGTGCGGTATCTTGTCTGTCAGTTGAGAAATATCAGTGAGCGTGCTTAAAATGTACTGTCCATGTTAAAAGTAAGAAAGCAGACGATTTAGAAATGTCTTGTTGCTTAACTAGATCATATATAAAAGAAAGTGACACTATTCTGCAGGTTTTCAACAAGTCTCTCAGTTCAGGACGAAGTGTCAATCTTAGGTGTGTGCTTCTGCTGTAGCGATCTCTTTTTTTGGTAAGAAGTGGGAATCTTCCTTTTAAAAATGGTGTTGTGTAGGTATAGAGAAACTTCACGGAGAAGGATGTGTGAAGAGAGGACTATGTTTATGTATGTTTCAGCCAACTGAGAAATCACTTGAATAGAAGAGGCTACGAAGCCTCATTTTGTTTCCTATTATGTTTCTATTGAATTTTTAATCTTCTGTTTATTCTCCTGAAAGAGAACTAAGAAGTACTGTCATGTCAGACTTTGTTAGACAGTACTAAGCATTTTTTCTTACCTTTTGTGTTGTCTTTTCTGTGAACCATTTACCTTTGGCAGTTGCGCTTACTTTCAGCCCAACATCAGGTACACATGACTTCCTAGATTTCAAAGGCACAGCTAATCAAAGTATGAATTCTCTGTGAGTATGCACACAGTATTAATGTGCATACACACATAAATGCACAAGTTTGTGGAGAAATCGCAGTTAGATTTCTAAGTGTTTTAACGTTAGATGGCCACCTGTACATGCCCTTTATACCCATGCATGCATACATATACACAGTAAAAAAAAAAATAAACCACACAACAAAAGCATTTATTTTTGTGTACTGGGAATTTGCAACAGGGGGTGATGAAAAGCACCTTCTGAATTTTATAACCGCATCTCACTGCCCCTCCTCCTTCAGACTTTTTCTTGAATTCACATACTATAAATATACTGTTCATGAATTATATATTTCCTTGACTTGGATTATATAGAGGGTTGCTGTGTGGGGTTAGGTTTTTTTTTTTTATTCATTCTGTCTATTCATGTCTGTATTTGGCTGGCATTGTGCCTTTTCACAGCTAGTTTGCCTGCAGTGGATGCCATATGATGATGGATTTAGCCACCTGTGTAGCACTGCAAGTGATATTGCTGTAACATATGTTTGTTCTTCACCCCCAGCGAAACCATTTCAAGGCAAAGCAATGTCAGCAGAGAATGAACACAGGCCAGATTCATGTAATCAGTGATTTGCCTGAGTAGCTCTACCACCGAACAGCTCCTAGGGGGTGCACCTAACATTGTCCCTTGGCTGGCAAAGCCTGTGCAAACCCAGACAACATCCTAAGTGAAATTACTTACTGGCAAAGAACAGTTTTATTGGTAGAATTGTATTTGGTGGGACTTGGTGATCCATCTGTGTTGCTCAGGAGTGACACCTGATATGGCTAAATCAGCACAAGCCTAGGGCAGAGAGCTGCCACCAAAGGGTCAAGGGAGGAAAGTCTGAGACAAAACACCAAAATTTCCAGAACGGCTGATTTTTCTTTTCACAGAAAAGTTTGAGTAGCTCTTTAAGTATGTCTCTCAAGCTAGGTACACCAACGTTGTTTTCCCCCTAACAAAATAAACAGCCATATAGGACACTAGACCAAGCTGGAAAAAGCCATCAGCAGCATCCAGTGGCTGCACTTTGTGACACCATTGTATGTGCTCCTTCAGTGGCCAGGAAAAAACTGCGGGCATGGGGAAGGCAGTGATAACAAGGGCAGAGATGCTGAGTGGTGAGAACGATGGCTAACAGTAGCTCAGCTTGACCATTGCTTGCAGTCATATATTTATATGGGACTAGAGGTAATGATAAGGTCCAAGCATATCTGGAGGCAGTATGTGTGCAAGGGTCAGGTGTGTGTATGGGGGGGGGGGGGGTCTGTGAAACTGCGATAGCTCACCCATACTTGTGAGCTCTGTAGGTGGATAATACCTTAATGTAGACACTGGAACAGATTTTCAAAGCCAGGAGAAGATCTGGATGCTCAGCACCATTTGGTGTCCTGATTTCTTGAGTGACCTGGTCCCACCACACCGTTACTCCAGGGGACTGAGAATAAACTGTTGCACAGTTTTAGGAAAAGGTTCAGGCTGTTGGAAATATCTCCAACAAAACTGAGACCAAGTATGTTTGACCTTGCATAACCTCATGGACACATCATGCATGTGATGTGTATTATTAGAGTGCTCCTTGAACCAGCTCGCATGGGTAGAAATGAAAGGCCAGTCCTGGCTATAAATGTATTTGAACCTAGGCCAGGAATGGCTTTATGTGCCAAGCCCATGGCACCTCTTCTTGCTGATGGAAGCATGCATATTTTCCTGCCAATAAAGTATTCACCCTGTGAGGAAGAAACCTGTGGGCCACTGCTCCTTCTGGTGACTCCACTGAAGCCTTTTGAGTAAGAGGCTCTGTTCATTTGTAAATGCATGACATTTTGAGCTTTTGTACAGTGAATGGAAGCTCCCTGGGAGGCTCATGGCTGAATGATTTCTTCCTAGAGAGCAGTAAATGAGGTTAAATCAATTTCTTCCTGCAACTGGAGAGGGACGGAAGGAGAGGAAATAACATTTCTCCCTTTAGCTCTCAGAGAAAAGTAGTTTTATTTACAAAACTTTTCTTTATATTTCCCCTTTCAGTTTCTCTCAGTCATTCACATTTCCAGAACTTGGAAATCTTTTGTCTTGGGCACAAAATCCTCTTGAAATCTCTAGTAGCAAATATGACACTGGCTTATCAAGAACCTAAATACCAAGAATATTTCTTTTGCATTAAACCCCTGTTACTGTTATGGAAAAATCGGTAATCAGTACTTACAAGTTTGGTAACACACTGATGTATAATATCTCTTATAACTGTCAGATATGTGAGATATTTCTGACAGCTGAAGGAAACACTGTGGGAGTCAGGTAGTGCCTTTGCTAGATTGGAAGAGTGAGGAAAAATGCCTCTTTCCTCCTCTCCCTGTCACCCTGCCTTTGATTCCTTGAACCTAAAGAGGTTTATATGTATTTTGTTACCTTGCTGCCCTTTGCGTTCGGATGCGATGGGATGGGAAGAAAGGAGAATCCCTTGGAGCCATAACCTCACTTCAGACATGAGGGTGCACACGGGGGTGGTGATGGTGGACCGGGCAGCTTGTTATTTCTGTGTATTTCTCCTCCCTCAGCATGGAATAAGTAAGATGCGAATAGCACTGAGAGATGGATAATTAAAAAATGAATAAATAAAAACAATAGGTGAAAGGTTTTGGGCCCCCTGAGAAAGCCTGGCTTTGGCCCCCGCTATGTTTTGGTTACTTTTTATTGATTGTCTAAGCTGATGTATGTTTCTCTGAACGATTTTGAAAATTCCTGGAAATCTTTCAAGGTGGGATGGTAGCACACTTGAATGATAAAGACCAGTGTCTGGAGCTCTGTTGGCATCTCAAATACATTTCTGACTAAAATGCAGATGTGTTGGGTGAATTGAGCCTGGGAAGGGCTGATAACCTGCACTGTGTAAGGGCACTGCAGTGAAGTTTATCCCTGTAAGAAAGAATGTAGATTTGGAAAGAAATATTAAAGAGGGAAAAAGCTCTATAAGCATGGTTTGGTTCAGAGGTACTGAAAACATGCTCCTTTGATTGAAGTGCTCAAGTCCTTTGCAAATATGACTAAAGTACCTATTTCTAAAAGCATATATATATAATATATGTACATATAGTTTTAAAGAAGTTAAAAAAACTTTCAGTAGTTGTCTGTAGTAGAAAAAACTTTCAGTTGTCATTTGATAAATACACACCAGAAAATATCAGTCACTTTCAGTAGCTCCCTAGCCCAATAACCATCTAAACCTGAGTTACAGTGAGACTGTCCTCATTTTTCTTAAAACAGCCTTGTATTCCATGTTCCATTTTCTTAAAGCTTCCTGAGAGATTCAGGTTTTTTATTTCTATCAGGCTAAGTGGTGGAGGATTTTTTGCCTTACAATGATGAGCATTTTGTTGCCCATGTAGTATTGCATTACACAGGATTTCCTTCTCATTTACAGTCCAATGGAATAAATCCTTATAGGAATAGTATTTGGAGTCAGGAGGAAGGTAATCCTTATAGGAATAGTATTTGGAGTCAGGAGGAAGGTGAAGTAAGGACAGATTCGCTTAGAGTTGCTTTTTAGTTCTAATGACTCTTGCTTATTATTTCACAATGTACTCACATATGTCTTGGGTTACTGGAGGCAAAATTCTCCATGCTGAATGGGATATCTCTGATGCAGATGAATCAGAAGTTTGTAGTAGCTACACCACACATTTCCTGAGGTGTAGCTTTTCCAGGAGTGTCCCTAGAACAATTCTGGCTTTTGTTTGAATTACTTCATCTAAAGCTAAGCGCCCCTTTTAAATCTGGCACTGTCTCTCGACGCCCATGGTGCTCATGGTGTTCACATCTAGATTTAGGTCCATTTCTTTCCCTAACAAATGATATGCATCAGACTAAATTATTGTGGCTAAATGACTTCTGCAAATATTTTTATCATCCTTGAAGATTAATGAGGGCAAGGAACAATATTTTATAATTTGTTGACATGAACTTTATGGTTGCATGCTTAATATGTGTACAATGGGCTTATTTTCCCCTTACCACTGTGAGACAAAACATTACTCTTAAAGCAGAAAAGGGAATCTTAACACAAGATTGAATAAAAAGGTCCTTGTATTTGCAAAGTCAACACAGAGACAGCCCTTTAAAATGTAAAACAAACTGAATGGTCTTGGTTTTAGTGCAAGTGGGCTACACATCCACTGAACACTAAGGAGGTTAATGGTTTACTACCACTTCTTCAGGACAGTCATCATCTGCTCTTGAGCATGTTACTGAGCAGTGATGTGGTTTTGTTTGGTATCTTACAATGCAACCCTTCCCCCCATGTAATTCCTTCATATTATGTGGACATTTACTGAAGAACGTGTATCCAGGCACTAGGGTGCTCCAACCACAAAGAAAAAATTGGAAGAAAATGTCAATGTTTAGATGCAATGTTGGTAAACAGTGTGTATAATTAGCAAGTGTTTTATTGGATGGCTAATATAACTTCTGTTAGCAGTTTTTCAGGAAAACAGATTTCAGAGCAGATTCTACATGTGTGAAAATCTAGAGACACATCTAAATATGCTTCCATGTGCATATGGATTTACAGCAGCTCTTCTGCCTCTCCTGACTTCTCTCTGCTGTTACTTCTTTGTGAGAAGTAAAGCCTGTGCTGGAAGTGTGTTCAGCGTAGGCCTGCAGCTTAGAAGGATGGAGTGGACAGTCTTCCTCCCTAGTGTCAGTGCACGTCCTTCTGTCTCTGGGCTGCCTGAAGCCCTATTGAGCAGTCAGGATTTGAAGGGACAGGCTCGGATTCTGCCTTCCTTTCTCCAAAGAGAGTTAGCTATGGCTGGCTACCACAGCCTTATGCCACTGACAGATCCTACAAAAAATGACCAGTGTCTGACCAAAGGTCTACCTAGTTCAGCTGGTTGTCTCCTACAGTGACCAATGATGGGCTGCATGGAGAAAGGTACTGGAAACAAGACAAATATTGGCTAATGCTTTCTTTTGTACAGCTTCTCAGCATTTGTCAGTCAGAAACTTACAGGGCCCTTAAGGTAGAGGCCAGATTTCTTGATGAGAAATGGCTTAACCCAGCTTGGAGCACAGGTAAAGGAGCCTGGGTCTTTGTGGCCTCTGTCACAGGCTGCCCAAGAATCTAGTTCTCTGTTTCGCATTAAACTCTTCCATGAGTTGCCTGTGGTTGACTTTTGGGGAAGCAGGTGGGGATAGTAGTGTGTGCACACAGTTTGGAAGTGATATGAATTAAAAATGTGTTAAGTTGTAAATAGAGGTGTTGACAACATGGTTGGCAATAACAGATGTACTTGACAGAAGGTGTGGGTAGCTGTTTAGTGCTCAGGAGGAGAGCGTTCAGCCCCCCCCCGCTCTTCAGGAGTTTTATGAAACACCGTCAAACCCAGTGTGTGTTTGAAAAGCACCTTCATCCTTTCAGCCAGCAGGATTGTATGTGCGGGAGAGCATATGCTGGATTGGATATGCGTTTGCTGAGCTACCTCTGTTGTAATGCACATCTGCTGTGAACAACAGAGTGCTGTACAATCCTGATGGTTTGTTTTGCTATTTGTCACAGGATGAATCTAAAGCCAGGTTCAACAAGTCTTTTCTTGTAACTGATTGGTGCAGTGTCAGAGATACCATCTTGCTGCTTGTTGGTCACTTCCCTAGTGCTGCTGAGAGCCTCCCTACCATATGTGCACTCCTGCACATGCTGCTTAAATTTTCCATATGCCACCTGACAAGCTTTCCATGGCACTTTATACCACCTTGAAGTAACTCCCACTTCCTGTAATGAAATGTGTCATGTGGGAATATTTTGCCCTTCAGAATATTTCACAAAAACTTCAGACCTTCTCATGAGATGAGCAGTGCCTTTCCAGGAAGATTTAGATTTTCAGATTACTACAGTAGACAGTAAATAGTCTGCCATATCATATTCTAGTCTTTTTGCCCCCTTAGATCTTCTGGCAGCTTTTTTCCATGCTATATTTTTGGTATTGCTGTCTCTGTAGGTAACTACAGAAGAAAAAAAGTCTTTCAGAAGAGACTACGTGGTATCTAACATGAGGACTGTATTAGTTTCTCATTTTTATTTTTGTGACTCTGGGAAGTAGGTCTCTGCAGATAACATCAAGGTGGTCCCTCCCCTCTGATTCTCAAGCTTCATGGTGGTTCACCATAGCAATCACCTATGTGGCATTTTATCCACAGAAATTGGAATTTAAGCACTGTTTCAACTTAAATTTTGAAATCTGGAGTGGACAGACCCTGTGCAATTTTCCCTAATGCATCTGGGGCTTCATCCAAGCATCACCAGCACAAGTTTGGATTTCAGTTTGAACCCAGGAACATCTCAGCAATTGAGTCACATGAGAAAAACACCCACTCCAGAAACTTGCTGATTATTTCTAGAGATGTTGACTTTGTTTCCTTTCTTTTTCATTCTGTGATTGGTTTTATAGCTGAGGAAAACTGTGCAAAGTACACTTTCATTTGGAGCTTTTTACGTAAGTTACCTTCTAAAAAATAACTTGACCTAGGCCTTCCAAATTCTTTTTCTGAGACTAGCTGTTTACATAGCTATGTCACGTTGTGAAAAGATCAGTGATATATTAAGAGTTTGAGTGTGCAGTGTGGTGGGTTTATATTGCAGGTGGAAAAAATCCAAGATAATGCTTTAAGGAATTTGTAATTAGGTGGCGTTTTTTTGCCATTGCCTTACAGTAATTCCATGCCACATTACAATTAAGAAATTGCATTTAAAAATACGTGTTCCCTGCAGAAGATAAAGGAATGAAATCACTGCCCCTTTTCATTAAGGTGGGTGTCATGATTAAGACAGATGCTGAAAGATACTCTGCATGATGCCAATTCCATGTAGGGTGTTATAGTATTTCTGGAATACAGGTGAGAGATTTTTAAAGTTTTTTTAAAGGTTGAGATTAAAAATCCTGTTGCCTTTATATGGAGTAGGAGCAGATGTCAAGAACCGTAACTTTCTGTTGCTGAGGAAATCTGTGGTGGTTTATCTGTGGTTTCTTTTCATGTATAACTGAGTATGTTTATGGTAATCCTTCAAAGAAATGCCACAAAAAACAGGCTTGCTACCTCTCAGGGATGTCCAGGTCTTTTTGAGTTTCTCTGCCTCATAGACCATACTAGTTGAAGTGCTGAAGCCAGGGTTCACACACCCTGCCTCTCTGCAGTAGTTTTCACCCCAGATAATGTGTGACTGAAAATAAGCAACAGCAAAGCTTTCCTGTTAGAGTGAATAATGCTTGAACATTTAGGAAGATATTTGTTGTTTGTAATGTTACTAACTGGAGGCCCAATTATAACGATAGCCAGCAAAAATAAGCTTGATTTGAACTATTGAGATAATTGTTAGGGCTTTGTCATTTCAGAGAGGGTTTTAAAATTCCGTCTAGCAATGACTCATGAAAACAGGAGGCATGTGCAATTTAAACAGCAATATTGTAATTGTTAGCAGAGATTACTTTTAAGAGTTACATTGCTACATAATTAAAGTATTATGAAGTGCTCCAATTCACAAAACACTTAGGTCCTTCATTACTTCTTTGCAGTCTGGTCATCCATTAAAACTGGGGAGGCTTCTGCACCTACAGGAAAGGAGACGTGTAATTGCTTACTTGAGTCAGGGTTAAACTAGCAGCACTGCCTGCTATTCAATGAAAACTTAGTTTCTGATGAGCCTTGCAAAGTCTGGAAGATTTCATATATACACTGATAAACAATTTTTCTAGAACAAATAGAGCAGCACATGAATAAAATAGGACACTTTTGGAAAAAAAAAAGACAGCAAATCTGTTCTTGTAGTATTTGTAGAAACACTGAAAAGTTTAGCAATGATTGAAAACCATCTTTCTGCATTGGGGATTTACATGGGTTCTGAATATTGATATTTCAAGCATGGATTTACTGGCAGGGAAGCAGTATTAAACAGCTTAAGGCCACATTACTACTGGTTTGTGTGATCTGCACTTCCACATCAGCTGACATGGGTGCAGCTCCACAGATGTCCTTCTTAAATCTTCCCACCACTGTTATATCAGTGCCTGTGGTGAAATAGTCTGCTGCTAAATTAGATTATAAGAACATCCCCACAGTATCTTAGAAGAGCTAGTTCTTGCCTTGAAGAGTCTATGGTTAGGAAGAAAAAATACAGGCTAAACTGGGATGATGGGGAGAAATGAAGATGCAGATTGCTTGGGTTTATAATTCATGTGTCTTGTTTTATGGTTTTCAATGCTAAGTGAGGTGGTTTTGGTTTGGGTTTTTGGTTTGTTGTTTGGGTTTTTTTTTTCCTTTTTTTTTTTTTTCATAAACAATACATATGCCTATATTCATTCTGCGAAGTTGTGGGTCCTCTGTATCTGATTCATCAAATCAGTTTGTTTCATGAGGATCACAGCTCATTATCCCTAATGGAATCATGGCTGAAGTGTTCTCTTCTGAGCTGTCCTCTGTGTTTTGGTACACCTGTCCCTTAAAAATTTTGTGTCAGCAGCCTGTACAGCCATGCTTTCACATACCAGATTAACACTTAGGTTTCTCTGCAATATCTTTACACAGTCAATGGAAAACCCCCCAACTTTTTCTAAGGCTGAGCTGGATTAGCAGAAGATTGCCCCTCCCTGCACCAAAACTGATTCTGAAACTGAGACAAGTGATTTACATTCCAAAAGGCTCATTAACCATCAAACTGCTCTGGATTAGATCACTAATGGCATCCTGATGGTTGCATGCTACTTCCAGCTGATTTGTTGATAGCTGGCATTAAATCCATTTGAATTATAATGAGGAAGCCCTAATACATAAACATTTATTAACAGGACTCTGTAGCTATAATGACTGCCAGCTTTGTATTTTAATTTTCACTAATAGTTTCATGCTAGTCCTAGATATTGTTGCTCACAGGACCAAGTTGGATGCAATGCTTTGGCAGTTTATGCCAGAGATTCAAACCCAGGATACTAAAATCTAAAAACATGAAATCCTGGACTCATTCCCTATATATGACCCAACCAATCATGTCATTACAGCAGGGATTACAAAGGTTGACAAGGCCAACTTCACACATTTCAAGGCACCGCATCAACTCTCGCAGCTTGTGAGATCATTAAAATAGAAAGAGATTAAGAAAAATCAATGTTACCTCCATTTTAGTTGTTTGCAGTCATCCAGTTTTCAAATTACTAGATAATTCTCCTTATATGTCAGAACTTTTTCCAAAAACATGAAGAAAAGAATTTTAGTTAAGAAAACTGGTATATGGTTATTTGGGATCTTTACAAGAGATGCCAAAACTCATGATGCTTGCAGCAAAATCAAGACAATTGGCAACACTGGAAAAGATGGAAAAGGTTATTCCAACTAAGTTTTCAATGCATTTGCCAATTCCCTGGCCTACTGTCCTCCCATCACTCTCAGCAGCATCCCAGCACAACTTTGCATAACTCCCAGGATAAATTCCATGCGTTCCTCTTTGCTTGTCTTTCCTCTGTGCTCCCCCACACCTCAGAGGAGATGAATTCTTTTGTGGGAAACCTCCAAGGTGGGTTGTGGCTCTCCTGCTACTCACTAGTTTAGATGTGACCTTCAAAAATGGTGAGCACTTAAAATCCTCATTGGAATTAGTTGGAGTGCAGGGAGCACAGCAGCCTTAAAAAACAGACTGCACATATCTCGATGGATAGACCCTGAAACAAAGATGCCTGAATTGAAAGGCCACTGTTGAATACATTTAGCCCTAAGAGATTTGCATTGTGCAAATGCATGAAGTGATATTAGAGACAAAATAAAATCTGCTAACTGGTAGAAATATGAAGCCATCCTTTACTATCGATAAAATAAAAGCAAAGGTAGAAAATTGAAGTAGACAAAGAGGGGTAAAGATCATAGGACTCAATCTCAATGAATAACTAATATATAATAACTAATAAATATATAATAACTAATAAATAACTAAGTGATTATACTTCTTTCTGTACTTTCTTCCTGTTTTTCAACGTCTAGATAAAGAAAGGCATTATCCTTGAGCTGCTTTCTTCTGATTAAATAGAAAGATTGTCCTATCAAAAAAGAACAGAAGGAATTTATCAGAATGGGTAGCTCTTAATTTAAAATGAGTTGGCCTTCTGGAGATGCAGATTGTTTGAAGACCAGTTATGTCTCTATTGTATCTCAATATTGACATGTTTTGTCATGATTGGTATCTACTTCACCTGGTTGTCTCCATCTGAAGCTGAAGAGAGCAGTGTGTCTGTGATAATTATTCTTTCATACCACTGTCTTTTTATTCTGCAGGAATGGCAATAAGATAGCAGGATGAACAATGCTCCACTCCTGATTGTATCATGGGAGCTTCATCCTACTGCTGTCACTTCTCCCTAGCCTTTATTGTCCTCTAGCCATGCCAGCTATTCACCTGTCTTCTCCGCACTTCACTCTGCTGGACCACTAATGCCACTGCTTCAACTGGGCAGCAAGCAAGTCCTGGTTTTGTTTCTCAGTATGTAAGGAGAGTTGGCTCAACGTCCTGGGCTGAAGCACCATGTTGAGATGAGTCATTTAGTGCAGTATGTTTAAGTGTGTTTCAGGGCTGGCAGCTGGAGCTCCAAGCACACAACAGACTGATAGGGAATGGATTACAGGCTGGACTTCTTACACATGTAGAGCAACCTACCAGGTTTTGGAAGGTTTGGAGTTTTTGATCACCATCAGTGATCAAATGGCCTAAGGGCTCTACAAGTGTTACCCATGTGCAGACAATACTCTTAGAGTAATAGGATCAATGCAAGTTGTGCCCTGACATGCTGCTCCTGGTTTCCGCTCTGTGGTTTAGCCAAGGTCCCTCTTGTACTCTATCGCTACAGGGAGAGTTTTCTTTGACTTTGTCAATCACTGGAAAGTGCTAAAGGATTTGCTGTGCCATACCAGAGAGTACCTAACACCAGGGTTGGTTGGGTAGGTGGCAGCCTGATGGAGGTTTTCACAAAAGTGCACCTGAATGAGGATATGTGTTGTGTGCTTGATCCCATCTCTTCCTTGTTTAAATTTAGCCCTAATGAGCCCAGTGTGTGGTCAGCACAAGGCTCTGAGCTGAACCTACTACTGAAAGCGTTCTCTCTCAACCATCATGTGTTTTGGGGTTGGACTGTTGGTACAGGAGAAGAATGATAAGTGCCTTGCTGGAAGACTCTTAAACTGGAAAAGAATGCCAGAATGTGTTTTCCCTTCTGCCCAAACCTGCACAACAGGAACAATTTTCTGGAGTATTACAGGTCTAAAGATAAACTTCCATCAAGCATTATTTACATTTCTCATTTTTGCATCAGTTTGTTAATAGAAAATGCCATGGTGCACAGAGAAGGTATTGAAAAGAAGTCTTGTCAAAGGGAATTTTAGAGGAGTTATGTGGAAAGCAGGTATTAAAATTAATTTTTTTGGATGGAAACATTGGATAAACTTTCTGAATATATCAACTGAAAAACAGCATGCCTAAAATATATTAGCATATTACTATGCTGAAAAGCTAGTTTAGAAAACATCATCTCTTTTATGCAAAAAAACTTGAATGTGTTTCACACTGCAAATGCATAATAACAGCGCTACTGGTTTCTGTTGTTTTCCATTTCCGTTGTTTAGCAAGACATGAAAACACATCTTTGAGTTTTGTTGACTTCAAAATTACTGGTATTAGGCAAAGACCTCAGATACACAGAGAGAACTGAAATCCACTCAAAGCTTTCTTTGGTTCATAACAGGTTTACAGTCACTGAAAGGTGAAGACGGGAGAGCCTTACTGCCAAACATGGTACTTCTGTGTGAATCTAGCATGGCAGCCTGTTGGGAGTAGAAAATATTTGATCATATTTAATTGCATTCTATTATTTTAAAGTGGATAGAATGCAGGATGTTTTAGCCAAAATGTCTCACAGTGATGTGTTTCATCCCAGAGGCAGCTCATAGCTTTTCAGCAGTGTCAGCAAAATTAAATTTTTGGACCCCATACATAAAGACAAAGTAGCTTACAAATTACTTAGTAACTAATTAAGCAAGTTCCATTGCAGTGGTGCCCCAGGGCAGGTGGTATTGGAGCCAGGGGCGGGGAAGTGTGAGGGCTGTTAACATCTTTGGGCATGACTGTCTCCTTCTGCGTTATCAGTCTGTAACCCCAGCTGGGCTGTCTATGTAAACTGGGTGAGAACTGGGATCTTGCTACATGGTCTCAGCATGCTGAACTGCTTGGGCGTGCTGAACATTTTGCTTCTACTCTCTAAGCCCAAGCAACCTGGGCAGTGTTTTTATTTTGAAGCTGCGTTTTCTCATGCCTACATGTCTGCCTGTGCCTACAGCCAGCCTTAATATGAGCCTCAGAAGGGCAGCCCTGAACTAAGCCTGGGCAAGTCTCCATCAAAATCTGCATTGCTACAAGCTGCTTCTTTGCAGCTTCAGTCGTAGCTAAATTTTACAGTCTACCAAGAAGACCAAATCCTATTGACACTGCTTATTGATTGTGGCCATTAGTGCCTTCAGTTTCGTGGGGCTTACCATGAGTTTCATGGGGTTTACCTCAAGGTTGCTCAGATTTAGCTATTCTGTGATATTTTTGGCCTAGGTTTCTTGTATAACCATACTGACCGCTCTCCTAATAGACAGTACCTTCCACAGGATATTGTGTTCTGTCTGTTGGCTGTTTTGTCAGAAGTTAAAACCCCCAAGTGCCAGGGCTGAAATATCTCATGGCGGAATATACAGCTTCTGCATCGTGAAATGGTTCTTCTTTAAAGTAGTCAGGGACCTCTTACGTACCGTTTGTACTCTGGTGTAAAAATCCTGAACTCCCTTCCCTTATGGTGTGCTGTTAGGAGATGAAGAAAGAAATTGGCAGGTATAATTTCAATGTGATTGAATATATCTTGTCTCAGGCTCTTCTCTTCATGCCATTAGACTTGTGTTTCCTTAAGCTTACTGCCTAAATAAGACAGGAAAGCCTTGAAGTGAATTTTGTTCGAGCCATGGAATTATTACCACATTTTCAGATTGAGTTAGTAAGTAAAGGTTTAATTAGCTTATTGCTGGTCTGGGGCCTGATTTGCCTCTGTATTGCACATCTGAAGTCTGTTCTATAAAGCAGGAAGTAATAATAGCTCTGACTGACAGGATCTAAAGGACAATAAGATTAGTTGGGAAATAAAGAGAGAACGTGCAGAGATGGGAAATTGGTTCATTGTAATGACATAGAAGTAAAATGAAGTTTGAGAAAAAAAATTAAAAATTGAAAAAATAAAAAAATAAAAAAAAAAAAAAAATAATAATAATAAAAATAAAAAACCCTGTAAAAATACTGCTGAATAATGTTAGAATCTTCTCTCTCAGACCAAGAATAATGAGAACACCCTCTGAAATGGAACGATGTATTTAATTAATTGCTAGAATTAGGGTGTTCTTGCAAATGCAAAGGTGTAAGTGCTGAATTGTTTTTTATTTCTTTAGAGCAAATTAATTTTGAAGGAATTCAAAGTTATTTTGCTAAGACATGACATAACTTTGTGTACTGTCTTGCATCTGGTAAGGCACCCGATAAAGTAGCAAATCAGCTGCTGAAAAGTATATATCACAGGTGAGGAATACCTCCTTTCTGAGCTCAGAGCTCTCCTGTGCACCAGGAACTTCCTAATTTTTCCGTCCCTATGGCCTCAAATAACAAGGTGCTAAAACTTTTGAGAAACTTATAGGATTTAGTTACCCAACTCCCTTGAAATTTCCACCTCTAAAGTAATGCAATCAGCAGTGTGATATTGAAACATTATGGAGCATGTATAACTTACACCAATAAGCCTGTATTTACAATATGTAGAACATGATAGTAGGAAATATGAGTAGATATGTGGACTGTTTTAACCTAGTGGAAGTACCTGCAAGACTAATACTTGTCTTTTATGATCAAATCTTGTGCTCATTAGTTGAAAAAAGTCAACCCTTACCATCCCTGCTGTTGCCGAGAGGCATAACGGGGTGGATTTGGTGTACTCTGCACATTTGAACCTGCTTCACAGCCAGGCATATACCAACCAATTTTATAAGCCCTTGTGAATGTAAGAGGGACTGGTGTGTATGTGTGCTGTATATATCTGATGTATGTGGACATGTTGGACATATTGTTTGTGAGCAACTGAAAGGCATAACATTTTCCAGGAGAGCCTGCAGCCATTACAGGAAGCAGCTTTGGGCTGCTTATTGCCTGAAGTGGTTGGGTGATCAAGTCAGATTTAGTAAAAACTGGTCCCTATATGTAGCATATCCCTGGCTGCAGTCATTCTCAGGGAAGGGAAAATCACGGTCATTGCAGATTAAGCTTGTATATCTTTGGGTAGCATGCATGTATATCAGGCTAGTTTACAAGGCTTTTGTTTTTCAGAAATCATTTCAGAATAGATATTCCCAGATAAATACAGGAATCATAACTCACTGAGATCCTTCAAGAGCAGTGCAAACCAAACAGCCCCCGAGTCAGGAGTCTGATAGGATGCTGTCTGCAAAACTGTAATACAGCTCAGCTGAACTTGCTCTCCATTTCTTATCAGTTAGTTGTGTACTAACTCACCAATTCAATGGGAGAATGTGTGCTTGTGGGTGTAATTGGGCTGAAAACCAAATAATATAGTATTCTATTTTCCCATTTTTTGTGGTAGTTCACAGAAAGGCTTCCACTGCTGTTCCTGGGTAGTTGATCAAGCTGTTGGGCTGCTATGGTTTCAGCAAATGGCAACCCCATTGACAAGCTTAATAAGATGCATGTGTAAAAGAAAAGAAAGAATGCAAGTTGCTTATAATGGACACGAGTCACAAGAAATCTGTTATTTTTCTAGGCAGTCATTCCAAAGCATGGTCCAGATTGCCCAGTTGTGTGGGAAGACTGGAGTTGGCCTTGTAAATTGTTACTTCTAGTACAGGAATTCAGGAAAGCCTGGTAAAGCAGTGTCTGTCTTGCGTAATAGTGCATTGCCTTCCTGCTGCTAATGCCTCGATGATATAATTGATTTAGCAGTTGAATTATAACATTAAAAGTAAATTAATAAATCTTTAATTATGAGCACTTTGATAGCAAATGAATTTCTTAAACTAACAACTTGACTAGGCCTGTATTAATTGACATAATTCATTAACCCATATGAGAATCCATATTAGTTACGCTTAACTTATGTGACTGTATGAGGCAGGAGATCTTTCTCAGTATAAATAAATTATCAAAATACTATTTATAGGCAGTTAATTAAAGAGCAAATTATTGAAGCAGTGTATATTTCCTACTTAGTATAATGTAGTCCCACTGATATTCAGTGAGCAAAGGATCATCCCATTACTTCATTTTTCTCTGTTCTCAATTACCTGTAAGTTCCTGAGAAATGATATGATGCTGGATTTCTCTCCTTGATCAACCATGTGCCACCATGTACTCTTCTGAAGGCTTCTTTGCAGGCTTAATTACTGCTCAGCAGCAGCAGCAGCAAAGATCTGCACTTTTGTTTGAATAGGCTGGTACTACAACATGATTGTCCAGCTTCTAAATCTCTTGCCCACCAGGACATGCGACAAAGAAGAAACATGTCTGTAATTGCTGTGGAAGCCCAGTGCCCAGGATGTGAGATTATCTAAAGGTGGCAATACTAAAAATTAATTCTGGAAGTCAGTTTTGGAGTAATGAAAGGTGAAATTAGCAAATAAATACTCTGCATCCTGATTAGAGTAACTTCAAATTCATTTTTTTGGAGCCCAATGCTGTAACAGAATATAATCATGTGAGTACAGTGTTCTGGTAATCAGCTGAGGATTCCCAAGCAAAGGCATTTGAAAAAAGCAATCTTCAGGTACCTGGCACATTTTAATCCATATTCCAAAATGCAGTAATGTTGTAGCATTTTTTGTAGCTGCTGTGGAGGTAAGGTCATGCATTGCGTTGTGAGTCAAAAGTATATTCAAAAGAGAATTTCCTTTGGAAGTAAAGAACTTAAAATTTAGCTGATCAGGAGACATTAGAATATCATCTGTATGGGGAAAAACAGTCGAGTAATTGATACATGTCTTGATAAAAACCTGTCCCTTCTTGCACAAAAATAACCCACAAAACTGTGTTTCTCCCTACAAGCAGACTAAAAATGAGCAACCAAATAACAATGAAATTGAAACTCCATCAGTGAAGACCCATATTCCCAAGACTCACTTTCTAATCTGTGAGGGAAACTGTGTGGAGAATATATGGCTGAAGAGCTTTCAAATGGCTGCATAGTGCTCTGACTTTCAGACTGCTGGCAGGCACTGCACTGCTTATTAGCATTTTGTGGCTAGTCGAGAGTGGAGGTAAATGGCATAGTATATGAATATTTTTGTGGCCACTTCGAAGGACCAGTCTTGTCCTCTACAAAAAGCCTGTGTCCTCAGGGACATGTAAATTAAGAAGATTGTATTGAAGCTCTCAACATCAAATGAAGGTTGGGGAATAATAAATGGCAGTCATCATAGTCTTTGAATGTTGTCTGGGCTGTATTTGGAATATAAAGTAAAGGAAGATTTAGCATCCAGGCTTCAGGGCTCAGCTTTGAGGTAGCATTCAAGAGTTTTCAGTGAAAAAATGATTTCTCTTTTTTTCTTATGCCAGTGTAATCACATCTGAGTGGGTTACAACACCTTATCCCATGAGTTGATGTGGGTCATTATCCACTTGTGTTGATGTTTGCTGAGCGCTTGTTAAATATGCAGGGAGCACAGCACATGGATATCTCCTGCCACCAAGCGACTTCTGTGAGGTCCTTCTGCAGTACTTATGGCTGGGTCAGGATGTGTTGACTACCTCAGAAGAAGCACTCTTTAATACCAAAGTTTCTACAGCTGCCAATTTTATATGATTTTTAAGGTCTTACCAGAATAAGATAAAGGGCTTTGACATGAGTAATTCCATTTATTGTCTGAGCCCTCTAGCAGGAGTAGCATAATCATTGCTTGTCTCTGTTCAATGACTCTGCAGGAGGTAAGCTGGTGCAGATGAGAGTGCGGCACTCTTATTGCTGCCTGCTCCAAAACACAACTCTCTCCATGGCCACAGTCACACTGGAAGGGGTGGCCCCCAGAATATCATCCCCTGCAGCTGCTGGCCTTGTGCAAATGGAGCCTTGGGGAGTTTGCCGAGCTTCCTCAGTAGGAGAGTGTGTGTGGGGCTGCTCAATCTTTTTTTAAAAATTTAACTCATGCTCATCCATTTCAGCCAGTTGTCAATGCAGAAAGGTAGTTCTTGAGCTGTTGTAATTTGCTGTATATGGCAGCTGGCAGTAAAATCAGAGAGGCAGTGATGATTCACATTGAACAGAAATCTGCTCAAAACACTTCTGGAAGGGGAGCAAACAGATTTTGGAGATAAAAAGGGAGGGGTCTTCAGGCACCTTTGGAAAATCTCCTGTCAATGACACTATGATCAGCATGTCATCAGCACAGAGGATCCTATATGAAGATGGAGCCATACACTCCCCTCAGCTGACGAAGAGCATCAAAGGTCTGGCACAGCAATTACACTAAGCAGTAGCTCCTGTTGGGGAGTGCTGGCTCTGGCTCACAGACTGATATTACACTCCAGAGTACTGTGCATACCTCAAGTTAAGTAAAATAATAAACATTGTTACAAAAGTCAAGGCTTTAAAGCAACTAGTTATTTGGAAATGTAAGCCTAAATTTTCAGTGCCCAAGAGGGTACTGTGTTAGCTCACCTCTGAGTGATAGCTCATAGCTAATTATGAGGACAACTTCATGGCTTAAGCAGGAATACAGATGAATGGCTTGCACAGTCCTCTCTGCTGAAGCTGAGCACTACCTAGGGCAGTGATAGTGAGGGCCAAAAGATGAGAGATCCCTGAGCACCTGGGAGAACCCACCCCGGATGCTCCAGGTGAGGTGAAATTCTTGAGCTGCTTTGCAGGAAGTTCAGTTGCTTGTCAAGAAGTTGCCCAAGTCTTCTATGAGTACCTGAAGTGATGTTCTGTCTTCAGACTTGTCCTTCTGATCTCCAGCAGGACTCAAAATATTACACACAAAAATTCAGAACTACAAGTGTTCCCATATTAAATGTAAGAAAATGTAAAATATCTTTACAAAAGGCAGTTATTGCTATCTTGCTGAGTTATCATGGTCCTCTCACTGTTCAGTCCAGTTAATAATTGTTCACTGGAAAGACCTTAATTTACCCTGTGCTAATGATGTGCTCTAAAGAGACATTGTGCTTTTCAGGTTCACTGGAATGTTGTGCAACTGGCTTTTCAAAACTGGCTTGGATATTCACAGTGCAGCAGCTGGTGCGAGAAGTATTGTCCCTTATAACCCAAGGTCAAGAGATGTAAAAAGCTTCACGTTTTACAGGTTTTTCATACAGAAGAAGTTCTGCAATTAGGCTCAGAGAAGCTGCAGCATTTATATTTGTCCTTAGTTAAAACTTCAGGGCTGGAGTGCTTTGCTGTTCCATGCTTTATGCCAAATCTTAATTCACAGGAGTTAAATCAAAATTGCCATCCATGTTTTCCTTGCCATCTCGAAGCCTGGACTGGCCAGGCAGTAAGTGAAAGCCTTTGCAGATGACAGAGTCTGGGTTTCCTCCTTTCCAGGTGAGGAGCTTCCTCGGGGAGCCGGTCTCAGTTCAGGAGTTCACCAACCCCTCTGCCTGTTGGTGCTTCCCCCTAATGAGCCGGCAGATGGAGAAGAGTCAGTGCAGCGCTGGCAGCCAAGCTGAGACAGTGACTAGTTCAAGAGGCCAGGACAGGTGGAGGATTAGCAAGTGATGTGTGTGCCTGCATTTGGCGTTGGGACTCACTTTTACATGAGCACAGCGTGACCCAGAGGCGCTGCTGTGCCGGGGTCCTGGTGACCCTTCCTGGCCTTATGCACCACGTGGTGGGACTGGCACTGGTGTTGGGGGTCGGCCGGTGTTCCCGTGCCACCAGTGCTATGGCACTGCATTCATGTGTCAAGCAAACTGAAGACTGTGTGTGTCATTTTAAGGCATTTCTTAGGGTCAGGAAAGGTGAAGTCATGTGGTGGGGCATGGTTGCAGTCTGCTTCTCTGGGACAGTGAGTATTTTATAATTTTTAGAAAACGGAACGCAGAGGGAGCCATGTGAAATAGCCAGTAGCCTGTGGCTAAGACGGTCCCCCGTGGTGTGAGGGACCCAAGTTAGGATTTCTGGTCTGAATTAGACAGAGCAGAGACCTTGGTCTGAACCTCTGATGTCCAGGAGGAGCAGCTGGGTTATTTTCAAACCCTTCCAGGCAAAAGTTCCATCAAACCTCTGTGGCTGACAAAGCCTCCAAACTTCTTGTTTAATCTAAGTTCATGTTCTTGTGACACACTCTTTCACTGGAAAATACCTGACCATCTCTGTACTTAGAGGGACACAACAGGTATGACTCATCCCCTATGATACAACCACATGTACTTTGTATATTTTTTTACTGGATGTGTATAAATTAGATGCTTTGCAGTTTACCGCTAGGCCAAATTAGCCTTTTAGTCCTTTGTAAAAAAAATGTAGAAAATATTTGAAGTGTGATTCAATATTTAAGCATGTTAATATTTGAATCTTATATATTTATATATTAATATTAATTAACATTAATACTAGCATGTTAATATTTAATATTTTGTATATGGAGTTTATAATATTTTACATGCTTTTTATATTGTTATTTTGGAGGGTTTTTTAAAAGTATTATTGGTAGGAAATAGTGGGTCAGAATCTACCCAGATTGCATCAATGTCATCCAACCAGAAGTGTCACAGAATCTTGGCAGAACAGGTCTCCCAGCACTGACAAATGCAGATGGAGTCCCATCAGCAATGTTATCAGGAAAGCAATTAGAGATCAAAAGGGATTACATGTAAGTCTCCCAACAAAGTAACAATTTTAATCTGTTTGCTTTCATTGCAGTCCATACAGTCACTAAAACTTATCATTCCAGCCCAAAAGATTTGGGTTTCATGACATTAGGCTGAGAAGACTGTCCTCTAACTCCCAGAACTATTTGAATGAAATGAAAGTATTTCTTTCCAGAGGAGAGTAAACTAAAAGCCAGTATCTAGTGCATTCCAGGACTGTGTGACTACACATTAATGCATTAGTTGAGCACTTGCTTTTTTTCTCTCATATCTGAGCTTTCCTAAATGACAATGAGTGGGAGGGATACCTTTGTACTTTCCAGTATCTTTATGCAACCTAGAAAGCCTAGACTTTACCAAGGAGGTTGATGACGACATCTGCACATGGTCCTAAAGCTAAAGGGCAGCTTTTTGTATCTTTCCCAGAGATGTCTTTTGTTCCAGAAAACTGAGATTCCCTTGGCACAAGGGTTCCCAACCAGTTTAGGTCCTCCTTTCTTCATACTGGGGATTGATCATCACTCTTTCCCACCTCAGCTGAAACAATCTCCCTGTTCAGCTCCTGAATAATGTTACCATGATTCGCCTGCCACTAGTAGTTGGCACTGCATTGCACCCATAGTTTTTTGCAGGTTTTCTAACTGTGGGAACTTGGGGTTGCTCTGAGACTCTGAAATCTGTACTGGCTGGGAATCTGCCAAGGATCAGTATAGGCCCTCAAGTGCAAATATTGAGTGCCTGTCTGTGCAGTGGCTATTGTAACTATATTGTGTTTTGTTTCTGAGTGGATGAGATAAACTATATACAAATAGCTATCAACAATCATATTTCTCTCTTCTTTTAAAAGCTATGAGCATACAAGGCAAACTCCATCCAGGAACTCCTCAAAGAATTTATACACACTATATATTATAAATTATCTGTTTCCTGCTTCAGAGCAATGAAAAGTAACGGAGAAAGTAAAAGTAATTAAGCAGAGGACAGTCAGTGGTCCTGAACAGAGAAGTGAGCTTTCTAAATGAAGTTTTTCAACTAAGAAATAATAATGCTTGTTTTAATGTTATTCTAATTGTTTAGGCTGGAGCCCCTGGAGGCCTGAGCTGTTTCTGTGTATCAGTTTTTCCAGTGCTTGAAAGCAGGTCTTCATGGTTGTGACTTGGGGTTTACAAGCTATCAAATATTTATATCACATAAATAAAAGAAACTACTTGCAGATAATTTCCAAACCGTTCATGTTAAATGCTTCTCTTCCAGCCAACCTGCAGCCAAAATGTTTTTGCTAACATTGACAAGACTGTGCTTAGTTTTGAGCTCTCCAGCCTAAAAAGAGTTAAAAACCTATTGGTTTCTTTTCACTGTTTTCAAACATCAATTAAACTGAAAAGAAGGGCTATAAATTACAGTGACCTTTGCAATGACTTCATTTGTGGGATAGAGATGTGATGGTGTGAAAGCACTGTTAATAATAAAAAAAAAATTATTAATAACTTCCTCAGGAGCCGCCAAGCAAAGTGTAAATTGCTTTCTGCTTGGTATCAAATTTTTATGTAAGGTACTGTATCATGGAAATTTTTTGTCTTTTTAAAATTCAGATGACCTAAAAATAATGCTACCCCTTCACCTCTGTACGTTTTGTCATCTCAGCTGACAAATGTGATTTTTCTAGTTTTAATCAGTATTTTATAATGACTTCTACTGAAAATACAGCCTGTTGGTTTTCCCTTGTTGGCCTGTAAAATATATAGGGAACAGTGGGTTTATTTGTTGATCTAAGAACTTGCTAAAAATGTAACAGCCACAAAAAACATGCTTTGGACTGAATAGCAGCACCCACTCTGTACTTAAGGGAATTTGCATGTTTATGGCTTTTCAACAAGTTTTTTAAAAACACTTAAGGAAATGCAGCACCAGTATAAATTTTGAGACCATTTTTCTGTAGACCAAAGATTTTCCTTAGTTCATGAGACAGCCATATCATTATTGACTATATCATTGCCATGCTATTTCATGAGCCTGATTAAAATTTCCACCAAAGAATTGTCCTTTTGGTGAGAAGACAGTGAATTCTCCATGGCCCTTTGACTCTTGGCTGCTCTTTACCTCAAAGATGTCAAGTAACAACCACTGAAAATGTGTTGCTTTTGTGCTAGTTACATGTTTGCTAGAAATACAGCTGAGAGCAGATAGGTACCAGTTATCTGTGTGGGACACTGAGTTCTCCACACAGCTGATCTGTGCTAAACGCTGAAGCAATGCCTTGACATGCAGAGCTTCAGGTCCTGTAGATAATTCTCCATTTCCCTGTTTCCCAAGGGCATGCTGAGAAAGCTGTGTTTGTGATCACTTGAAAGCCTTAGATACCAGGTGACAGTGAGCTTCTACTTAATCCTTGTTCATCCTTTTCTATGCAATAGCTTATATTTCCATCTAATTTTGATAGAAGAAGAAAAAAAAAATCCCCCTCAGGCTGGCTCTTTTTCCTCAGCTTGACTTTTCAACTAATGGTGGAAGATGGAGAGGAGATCCTCAGCCCATACTTCAACCATTAAATTACTTCTTTGTCCGTGAAATTTTAGCTAGGATGAAGAATTGTTTCCTCACTGAAATTACCATGTTTATCATAGTTCTGTAAACCTCACTGCTTTTCAGTAGCTCACAGACAAAAGATGCAAACAGCATAAGAAGCCTGAATTTTAGTATTTGTTATCTGTGTTTTGAGCTTCCTTTAATTTGATGCTATATGACTGCAAAGATGGTTTTGGAGTTCTTTGGCAGTGACGGTGGGTTAACAGGAAAGCAGGCAAACACTTCTGCTAACTGTCCACCCATGGTGAGTGGTACAAAGAGAAAACAACTTTCAAATGCAGCTTCCAGCTTCTTCCTGGTTTGAGGAGAGGATTCAGAAGGCCTAAAGCAAGAAGTCTTTTTCTTTTCTGTATTTCAATTCCTCCTGTTGAGATGGCGCTTTACGCTGTGGAGACCTACTTTGGTGTTTGTATGTCATTCATAGCTCCCCAAGGGGAAGCTCACAGGGTGGCTGCATCCAGATGGGCCTGCCAAGTAATCGTGGCTGCTCAGCAGGATGCCACCTTCTGTGGAGTGACAAGGGCCAAAAGAGATGAAGAGGGAAAACAGCGTGAGTCCATCCCAGGAGGTGAAGATGCAAGTCCTTTTCTCTGTATAAATTGTCCTTGAAGGGAAAGTGCAGGTAAAGCCGTACCATGAAGCAGATGTTCAGATCGTGATGTCAGCTGAAGCACTGCTCTTTTTAAGGTCAGTTTTAACTGTTGACACAGCCCAAAGGTGCATGTAGCTGTCAATTGTTTCTTTGGAAAATTTGTTCTGCTTTAATAAATTGGAGAAATTCCATGTTCTAGCAAAGTTCAGAAATAACAGATGGCTCATATGTCAGGCATCAGCAAATCCTAAGGCTGTGGGCATGACCTCTGTCCATATCCTGTTGAGAAATTTACCTGCCTTCAGGAGTAGGTTGACCAAGAGTTTGGTTTCTGTAACAAGACCAAAAGTGTAAGTTCCACTTGCTTATAACATGCTGTTGTTGGACTTAAAAGCTCTCCTCCGCAAAAATAATGGAGATTTAATGTGGTTGCTGGTGCTCTTCATTGTGTGTAGGAGCACATTCAAGCTGAGAAGTTCTAACTTTCTGAATGTTCAGTTGATGAGGCTGGGCAAAGCCAAACTGTGTTTTTTTAAGCATTTGGGCCTTCATCATCCTTGCAAGTGGAAGTACTCTTGCTGACTTTGGGTGACAGTGGGATTAAGGGCATGTGGCAGGAGGTCAACATCTTGTCAGACTGCTATGGACCTGTGTTTCGGATTAGCATGGAACACATCATGAGATTTTGCTTGAAATGAAACAGGTCCTGCAGGTATTGGGACAAGTTGCGGTCAAAAACAAGTCAGCCTTTTTTTCTGAGGTGTCTGCAGCACTGTAGTTCATGACCTCCTTGATGATTATCAGCATGAAACTACACCTAGCAATAGTATTCTCACCAGTTTTCATTAAGGTTTCACGCTTATCCAGCATTTCTAAGGGAACATTAAGGCTTTACAATTGAATATGAGAGCAGGAATTTATTGAACTGTTCTGTTCACCGCTGCTTCTTTGTCATGGGTCACTCCAGCTGGTTATCAGTGCTTAGCCCTGCTGCACAGTAATCAAAGCAAGGGAATGGAGCCAGGCTTCCCATGCTGAGGACCCTGCCAGACTTTCTAGACAAAGAGTAGGGTAACTGTGAAATACGCTGACAAAGCAGACTGGAGACAAGGTAGACTAATAGGGCTAATGCTATTGCACACTGCTGACTGCTGGGAGAGGCATGAAGAATATTATATCTCTTGTGGATCTGTTGGCATTGCTTCCCTCAATACAGATTTTTCTCACGTAATCCCATGCTCTGACATGCTGGCTTGATGTATCATCTCAATAATGTGGGAAGACTGGGGAAATTCAGTAAAATGGCTATATTTCAGTACTGTGCCTGTCAAGGGAAGGATGTCAGTCAATCACAGGCTGGAAAAAGCGAACAGTGTCTTATCACTATGTGAGACTAAAATTCTTAATGTCCCTGCGTGCAGACCTGTGCCTCCATTTTCAGGCACTTCACTCCCTTAAACAGTCACGTATTTAACCTGTGTTGAGCACAAGTATAAATTCTGCTGCATTTCACAGTGGAGAACCATTTCCCCACATTCCAGCAGCAAAGTAGATAAGAGGAGAAACAGTCCATTGCCATACCAATGAAGCAATTAAAATTACGCCATTAAATTATCAGTTTATACACTAACAAGGAATGAGTTTAGGAGATTGCTGTGCCTATGAAGAAAGATTTAAAACTGATCATTTAAATGTTTTGATTATTGGATCTGCTGATGTACTATTTCATGAGATGATGGCTCTTCTGCAAGTGGATCGAATCACTTTCCACTTAGAAGAGATCTCAGGGACATCCCACTGAACTGACTGGTCACTGACATAGGGAATATTTCATGTTGTAGCAGTAATTGTGATTTCAAGTCACATTGATTACAAGTGGAGATCAAAAAATTTTTGAGCTAGACTAACCACTTGAATGAAGCTGATATCCTTTCTCACTTCTGTAATTTTTATTATGCTTTGCATCAGTGTTATCAGAACCATCATTTTTAGCTAGTCTAAGCAAAGAGATTAATAATTGAATTTGTAAGTAAGGCTGCTTATCTTTTTGTGATGGTCTTGTCTTGGCATAGTCAGAGCACATTGACACAACTGTATGAAGAGACAGCAATGGTAGTACTGGTTTGCATCTGTTTGATGACTGGTAGCATCTGCTTGATGATTAACTAAAGAATTTCAGCTGTTAGAGCTGTCAATCTGACACCTTTGATGAGCACTAAAATAAATCTGTGCTACCAGGAACTTTTCTTCTCCCCCCCTGCCTCCTGCCCTCGCTTTTGATTTCCTTGACTCTTTGTGTCCTTGCCGATAACTACTAGCAAGGCTAATGCATTATAAACTCTGAAAAGTGAAGCAAGTGGCTGTCATTTTTTGCACAACAGATGTTCCTGATCAGGAATCAAAGGATCTCATCACTCTTCCTCTGAGCAATTTAATTTGTCTTTTCCATGGCACACCAGCTACCTCCTGTCTAGTGACTGACATGCCCAAGTCTTACTTCATTTTGGGATCAGTTCCTTTAATCTTACAGAAGTATTAGAGTTTTTTCTGTGCCAGAGCAAAGAGAGTGAAAAAAAGGAAATTGCTTCATTGCTTACTGTGACACCAATAATGCATCATAATGAAAAGTAGCAAAGGCCTACTTCAAAATAGGAAACCCAAGTACTACATTTTAAGAGAACTAGAAAGTACTGTGTGAGCACTTTTTTTAAGAAATGGCAGTTTAGATTTGATGGTGTTTCTTTAGCAGCTGTAAGCTCAGAGGTAGGGAAAAGCAGAGTATAATCCATCAGATTCTTGTAATGTAACTTAGCGAGGTGGAAAAATTGATATATTTTTAAGAAAAGTTGTTTGCTGTGGATCTAGTTCTCCACTCCTTAATCATGCAAGTTGTCCAAAATGAGTAATTACTGGGGTTTTTGCTTGGTTTTCCATGTAGTTTGATAGAACTCTATCGCTCTGCTGCTGTTTTGTAGTGATGGATGTATACTGCTGGAGATGTAAATTCTGTAGTTATTCTATAGTTAATTTCCCAGTTATTAGTCCAGCACAACAGACAGTTGTTTTGCCTGTGCACAGCTCCTGACTTTCCTCTTGACTGGCCTAGTATACCTAATGGGGGGCAGTCATTGCTCACCCTGCAAAGGAGGCTGCAGACTGTGCCCATGTTCCTACCAATATCTGCCAAAGATTTGCTAGAAGGGAGAGGCAAGGGAAGTTGGCCGTATCTTGTGCATGTGGCCAGTCCTGCACAGAAATGGCAGCTGCTGCTGCCCTTACAAATGGCAGTGTCCATGACTAAAGTCACAGCTGTCGGTCCTGATAAATGAGCAAACTGTATTTGAGGAGCTTATTGTAGTCCGTCACTGGTAGAAAGAGAAATTGCTCATATGACCTCTTTTCCATTTTGCAGGTTGACAGGACAGAAGTGATTCGAACCTGTATAAATCCCGTCTTCTCCAAGCTGTTCACGGTGGACTTCTATTTTGAAGAGGTGCAGCGGTTGCGGTTTGAAGTCCATGACATTAGCAGCAATCACAATGGGCTGAAGGAAGCGGATTTTCTTGGTGGCATGGAGTGCACTCTTGGACAAGTAGGTATCACTGCCGTTTTTCCCCCTCATCTCTCATCTTTTGTATGCATGCGAAATATATCGCTTTGTTAAATGACTGATGGGTGAGATTTGTCATTCATGACAAAACTCTTAATCAATGCTTTGAACAACATAATTAAGAACTTCTGCTGGTTTGATCTACTGTTCTAGTATAGCTTCAAGTCAGCCATTGCTATAGGAAACTGAGCATCTGGTATTGGCCTTATACAGTAAGAGCACAGGCTCATTACACCAGTGTTGAGAGATAGACTGATTTGGGAGAAAGTTACTGTTTCTAACATTAATGGGATTTAAAGCAAGTTCCAAGTCCAAGGAATGCTTACAAATAAACTTTATTCACATAGGGTAGTGCCTGGTGATGTGGCAAATAGAGAGATGGAGTTGGATTCATTTCTCTGACTTTCAGTCATCCAGAAGTTAGGTGTCTAGACTGTTACTCTTCTGATTTCCATCTTTAGTTCAGTGGAGAGAAACAGACAGTTCCAGCAGTTGATTCATTCCACCTAAGACACCCATCATAGATTAGGATAAATTGCCTTCAGGAGATACCTGTCTTTCCCCATCAGTTATCAGGAGAGTCTAGAGAGCTGGCATAGAGTAGATACCTAACTTTTTAGATCACTAAATTTAAGAGTGATGAGTCCTACCCACAGGATCGATATCTAGAGGATGTCAGAGCCAGGTCTGCAGCAAATTCCTATATTGCTGGCTGGTAGCACACTATAGTGTCTCAGGTATCGCAGTTTATTTCTAACTGGCAGACTTCTTGTTACGCAGGGTCTCATAACACAGATCTCAGCTCTGTCCATAACGGCAATGCAGAGGATGGTCTCAGTTTCACTGAGCTGAGTGTAAATTGGCTGTCCACTCTGTGATCTGGGGTAGCTTGTGTGCAAGAGCAAGCAGTGCTTTAATTTAGATTATCCATTGCAGTGCTTCCATGTAAGTTTGTAGCCTGAACAGGGTAGCTTGGCATGGAAAATGTTGCAAAACTTCTGTTTCCTATTTTCTTACCTTTTGTTCTTGCTTCCTCAGCCCCACTGCACATGAATCCTTTGTTTTTCTTCCCAAAGCCATTGGGCCAAACATGCTGAAAGAGAAGTCCTCTCAGAGAATTAATATGAAATATATGTATTTACTAACTTGAAAGCTCAACATGAAGGTATTGGTATTTAGGATCTTTACAGTGCACAATAAAGTCTCTTCTTTGTGACAGATTTTTTGTGGCCTTAATCAATTAAAATAAGATATCCTATAAGGAGAGTGAGAAACAAAGAAAAAAGTTATTACAATGTTCTTCTCGCTTAATTGGCTTGAAAATGAAGGCAAAAAAAAGTCATTGCTGCTGCCTGTAGCATAAACATCTTTATAATGATTTCATCTCTATAAATAGCACACAGCTGGGTTGGTTGCAGTGTAATTTTAATGGTAACCAAGAAAAAATAACAACAGTGTGAAATCTGTTCGCAGTAATGTAGCCTTGAGGACTCTGATCTCATATTCAGATTTTTTTTGTGGGTTCCTCCCCCCTGCCCCTCTTTCTAGTTTTTTAACTTTACATAATTCCTCAACTGATTTAAAGCCCCAAAATGTTAGTACTGAAATTTTCATCCAAGCAAAGCCTTTATGAGGAGTCCAGCATTGAAAATCCTGCAGCACAGCTGTACATATGAAGCTTACACTCATGCTTAGCTGTTTGGTGTAATTACTGCATTTTTTAAATGATGATAATAGAGCTGGGGCTTTTCTTGAGGTAATTTTGACATTAATTTGTTGCTCTACATCATTTTAATGCCTGACTAAAACATGATTTTGTGTGAGAGTGTGTGCCTGCCTATCAGTTCAGTTCCCCATTGCAAGTAGATTTTATCTGTGACATCCAGGCAAGCTCCAGATTTTTAGGCATACTCTGAAAGACTGATTCCCTCCCTGCCCCCCATAAATGTGCCAACCTCTATTGCGCTCTTCCAGGTAATAGTTGATTTACAAGAGATTCACTGCTACCTGTACCTGTTCGTAGATCATAATTTAGATGTGTAGTAAACCTGCATGTAATATTCCTACCTAAAGCAAAATTAGTAGGAATAATAAATACTGGGAAAGGCAATAGCATGGTTATGCAGTAAGCTGACAGAGAAAAGTGTGTTTCTCTTTCTTCTAATCTATCTAAATCTTAACATGCAGCCTACCCAATAGATACGAGCTTACTGGAAATTTGAGGTCTTGGATGCGAATGATGGAGAAATGGGTTCCTTTGGATGGTGTCATTATTAATAGTCTCCTCCCAAATGCTGTAATAAATCTGTGTCCCAAAAGAGTGATAAGGGCAGTGACTTATAGGCTGTTAGATCCTGAACATACACAGTCTAGTGACATCCCACTGGATTTTCAGCAAGACTGATTTCTACTGTTCTTGTGGACAAGCCACTTCCATGCCTCCACTGGTAAATACTGTGGTTAGCAGCATCCTGGCATGCAATCAGTTATACCTGGATACAAAGAGTAGATGCAGCAACAGGCATTTCATATGCCGCAGTATTTAAACACGGTAGAACAAATGGTTGTGGATAGATACCTGCTGAGTGTAATTAAGAAAAAGTCAATGTGCTAAACAGAGCCATTTTCTTAAAGTGGTTTGGTTTGTCCATCGTGCTCAAGAGTTGCCCTTTCAAATAAAACAATAGCAGATTATCTCTTGAAGGGTTTGAGGGGGAGGAGATTTAGTGCAGGGGTTTGGGGGGGATTTTTAGTGTGTTTTTAAGTACTAAAAGTCTGTTCCTTCCACTCAGAAAGGTTCTTTTTACATCCAGTTTCCCAGCTTCTCCAGAGTGTCCCAGTGATGTGCTGAATTGCAGAATGCTAACAAGTCTGTTCTGTACAATTGGAATGATAGTCAGATCAAGAAAGCCCTAAAATATTAGAGAAGGTACTAGAGTTTAAAGTTCCAACAAATTTTCTTCCATTAGTAGCATAATCTTAAAATATGGTCTGCAATTATAGGTAGTTTATAAAATGGATTTTCTTAATGAACTCTACATCAGGAGAATGTAACATACTCCAACCAATTAAGCTGTCTATGCTGTATTACTTAAATAAAGTGGCATTGTTAAATGGTAGGTTAAGGTGCATCATTAAAAACTATGCATTTTTAAAATATGTTATTATTTTTCATTTTACAGTTCATTTCTAAGAAACTGCATAAAACCAGTATCTAATAATACCATTTTTTAACAGTTAAGTTGTACAGTCATATGGTAGCTACCTAAGCAAGGAAACTATACTGTGTTGTGCTTGTAACGTCACAAAGATTATTCAGAATCTGAAGCATATTTGTGAAATTATGGGATACTTTTTCTTTTTTAATGGTGTTGTCCTCTAAAACACAACAGAGCATGAAACATCCTTTATCCAGATGCATTTGTGAGAGAAGTTGTTTGTGTTTTACCTTTGGCTTTGGCTTGGTTTAGGAATATAGCTATAGAAAGAGCATATGAATTCTAGTTTTTACCCTGATCTTAGGTATCTGTGCACAGAATTCCTACCTGGAAGACATTTTTTATTAGAATTTGAGCATGCAACCAGCTTGTTCTGACAAAATCTGTTAATTCTTCAGTTCAAGGCTGAGTCTGGATAATTTCATCCCACATGAAATAACTTTGAGGAAGATTTATGAGACATCTGTGTGAGGCTGGAAGTGGAGACTAAACTGTGACAGAATAGTGGATCTGTTTCAACTGAGCCTAATGAAAAGCTGAAATTGGAGAGAAAGTTTAGTGCAGTTTACTTGAAATGCCACACAAAGAGGTAATATAGATATTTGGGAATGTGTGCTCTTTCTGTTGAAATCATAAAGTAATTTAAGTCAGAAGGGACCGCTGGAGTCTCTAGTTCAATCTGCTGCTCAGTACAGATTAGAGAAGGTTGCTCGGCAGCTTGTCCAGTCCCATTTTGAATGTCTCCAAGGGTGAGATCTCACAGCTTCTCTGGACTTTGCCCCAGCGCTTTGCCACCCTCACTGTAGCAATGGCTTCCTGTCCCTAGGGTTTGCCTACCTCTGGCAAGACCAGAGAAAAGCAGAGGCATAATGAACCCTCACTCCTATGTCGTGTGCAAACTTTTACAAATACTTGTAGTAGCCTTCAACTGGCAAAAGAATGTCTGAATTGACAAATTGAAAGTAAACAAAGCAGGGATGACTTAGCCATAGCTGATCTTGCTTTGGGAGGAAGGGGTTAATAGAAGCCTTCTCGAGCTGCTGTTGTAGATGACAGCTCTCATCCTTTGGAGTGGGTGTGTTGAGGTAGAGCAGTGGTTTGGCACTGTGCTTTCCACTAGAACAGAAATGGCTTGGGATGCTCCATCAGGCTGTGCATCTGCCCACTAGTCTTCTAGCTCATTGATTCCATCTAAATAGTTGCTGTTCTTTGCATAGGCACTGGCAAGCAGAGGCACACAAATATTTTTGTAGTGAGAAGCAGTGAAATCCCAAGCAGTAATATTTTAACTGCCATTTTGGGGCACCACTGTATAAAGGTGACCTCTTGCTTTCATATAGGTGCTTTAGTTGCTATGAATCCTCGGTTGTGGTTTTACAGATGTTATCTGTAACTAAGGAGAGTAAATTCTTCCCCTCCTTTTTCCCCTTTGTTTTTCACTTTCCCCTTCCCCATCTCTAGGAAAAGTGTTCAGGCACTCCACTCACCCAGACTAATCACTTCCAACTGAATCTCCATCTAATCACTGAAGGTTTCGTATTTCTGCTGCTGTTTGGTTGCTCACAAAAACTGTGATTGTTTGTTTCGAGGGGCAGGAGATTTTTTTTTTTTTTTTTTTTTAATTTAGTGGGTTGGGGTTTTTGTCCATCAAAAAAACAATGGAAAAAACCCCACTTAGATGGACAAACACTGTCAGAAATTTGATAGCCTAATTTTCATGGTATTCAGCTGGGATAACAAAACCCCAAATCCATGTCCTTTTCTGTTTATGTGTTAGTGCCTTCAAGTGTTCTGAACCTCTCTAAAGCGCTCTTATTGGAATTGTTCAGTTTTACATTCCTTAAACTTTATAAAGCATTTAAATTGCATCATTTAGTACAGTTAGGGCTCAAACTTTCTAATAGCCAAAGTTAACTTCTTAACCACACAGGAATTAAGTATCAGGAGGGTGGCTTAGGAACACTTTTTTCCTCTGAAGTTTACCCAGAAGTCTCAGCCTGATCTTTAAGAACTCACACAATTATTTCAGTGAATAATCATTTTTTGACAAGAACTAAACAAACATTGCCAAGACATTCTTGATTACTGCTCAGCTGTGCCTGCAACATCATTAAATTATAGGAAACAGTAAAATTGTTATTTCTTAAATGCTGTGAACCATCCCAGCTCTGCAGTGTGGGAATATCCTTTGTGGCTTTTCTTTCATTACTTACCATGGCTGGTCTTTGCCATTTTCAAATTTGTGATTCCATTCCTTGTTAGGTTTCTTTTAATTTACAGAAGTGCTAAAATATTATTATAATTCACAACTCCCTTACTTGCTCAACTAGTAGCAAAAGTAAAGAAAACTGCAGAAATGTAAATCTTTTCCTGCTAAGAACCTTTTCAAGTATTATTTATATATTTAATGTTTCCCATACACGCATTTGTGTACAAACTATATTGAAACTCTTCCTTCTCAGTAATGAGTATTATTGTTTCTTGTGTGCTTTTAATAATATATGCCATTAGCAGGTTACGCACTTGAAAATGCTGACGGATTATTAGTTCAGTTTCAGCCTTGCAAATCCCCTTGCTCTTGAATTGGAGAAAGGCTAAAAGAGCCATGATTGCACCTGAATTAATTAAATTGAAGTAGTCTGTATGAGAATATTTGTTTAATAGACTGTTGACTGCTTCTGTGGTGCAAAACACATAGGACTAGTTTTTTCAAGGTATTTGAATTCCTAAATCTCATTAGATATCTGTATGCCTCCTTAGGTATCTAAATACCTTTAAATACTTGGCCTTTGATCTCCTCCAAATGAAGTTGCTCAATTCATTAGTGGGATGAATAATGTACTTTATTAGATATGAATGTCGTTTTCTACCAGGGCTGACTCAGAGCACAGGCAAATCATCAACGCAGCACTCTCCCTAACTTTACCTAACCATTTAAACACTTCAGTTATCCCCAGGAAGCTCTTGGTTTGCCATTGCAACATGATGTTTGAAGCTGTAAGATTTTCAGTTCTAGATGAATCTTGCCAGTCAAAGTTAATGAAATTACTTGTACAGTTTGTACTGCTTTGTTTTTACATACTTTATCTTTTTGTATGAATTACTGTAGCAGTCTTTAGAAAAGTAATTTAAAATTTAGTTTGCTATTATGAGTTGTTATTAATAATAATTCTAAAAGGGCTGCTACACTACATACTAATTAAATTCAAAGACATTTTATGCTATTGATAAGCTATTTCCTGAAATAACATTATTGTCTCTTGTGATAGGGATATCTCTTTTTCTCAGTGTTCTGTTTTGATTGACTATTTTCAGGTACAGGTCTTTAACAAAGTCAGGGGGAGGTGTAACTCAGCTGTAAATAGACTGTGAGCTGATCAATACTAAAGCGAACATGAAATCTTGAAGAATGATGAGTATGGTAGAGAAAGTATCATGCGTACGGAGGCGATGATTGTAGCAATAAAACTGGCTCTACCAAGAAATAAGAATTCTGTGAGCAGTTAGACAGAATGAAACTTCATTATGGACATATACATCTGAACTTGTTCTCTTGCAGGGATTTTTTGGTATCTGTGAAGGGGTGAACTCATCTCCCAAACCTGTTTTTCATGAAAGCGGAGTAAGGTCACTACCATCTACCTGCTGTCTGGTCTCTTTTCATGTTGAAATGTAGCGTGCTTGATGTATCTTTGACTATCAGCCACCATTCATGGAAATTATTTGGTGGGTTCAAAAGCAGCTGCAGGATAGATAGCAAGACAGACACAAGCACATCAGAGTTGTACAAATCTTGCTTTGTCAAAAAACAGGCTAAAGATGAATGCGTGAAGGAGAGAGTTTTTTATACTGTGAGCCAGAGCTACCCCAGTTCTACTGCCCTTGCTTAAATCAGTCATTTACCCACACAGGTGAAATGTCAGTAAAGTCTGTCATTTTATTTGAGGGTGTTTAGAAGCTTACAGTATTTGACTTAAATGGATTAGAGCAAGAGCACACTAACTGACAAGCTTCAAGATACGTTTTACAAATGTTAAATCTTAAATCATTTGTCTAGCCACTCTGGTTGTATCCATCAACTTACAGCAATATCATGAAAGTATTACAGTCCTTCATTTGGGAGACTTTGTAGCTGTGAAAAAGGTACTTTAAGGGTTGTACTTATTTTTACGCAAGAAGGGGAGAGTTGTCTTAACTATTAAATACTCTTGATATGGTTATGTCCTGAGTTTTACATATCACAGAATCCTTCTTTTGCTATACACTGAGGGTAAAAATGGTTTTGGAAACACAGTCGAGTCATTTTATGTGTTAAAATCTCTGCCCCAACTTGGCAAGATAGCAATTGCTTGTCAAGAAAGGAACAGAACTCAGATAAGAGATACTTTAGGCTAGGGCAGCTGTGCATTTTAGCACCTTTTTTAGCAAACAGTTCAAAAAGCTGTAACTTCAGGAGGCTTTGAAAAACTCATTCAAGTGAACTGTTGCTTTAGAAAGGTAGGTTGCTGTACAGTGCTGAGCAGTCTGAACTTGGAGGCTGAAATTTCACAAGGTCTTTGCTCACTTTCTGAATCCAAGCAATGATGAGCACGTACCAGGAGAAAAAAACCCAAACTAGTGATTGAAGACCCAACACAGTGGTTTCTCCCCAGAAATGTGAAGGACAGCCCAAGAAGGCTTAAATAGCATTCATCCTCTCTCTACGAGCAGTGGGGTGCAAGCAAAGTGGATGACAGTAAGATAGAGACAGACTTCTTCAAAGTGGGTTTGAAGCATTTAATGGTTTAGTAGCTGTTAGTTAATTTAACTGGAGAAGAACAACTGCACTGTATTACAGAAAGCTGAAGAATCCCCTTTGAAAAGGAACATCTTTGTTCACTTTTCTAAATTGAGAAAAACAAAGTGAAAATGCGGAAGGCTGATGTAAGGTTGAAGACTGAGTCTTGTGAGTTTGGGGTATTAACTGAGCCCATCTTAAGACACTAAATCATAACTAATAACTGAGGCAAAATGCTTGGAAAAGAAGCTTGGGCACAGAATTAGCCCTTGCTGAAGTTTAAGGAGGGAGGAGGAAGCAGAGCTGTGGTACTGTGAAATGTAAATCATTATATCACAGAGAAATGCAGTTTGGGCAGAATGTGCTTCCTAGTTGGCCTCACAAACACCACCACAGGGAGGTGTACACACTGTTATAAACGAAGTAGTGCCACATTTAAAAAAGGATGCTGATAGCCGAGTGAAATACGCCGCTTGGGAAGTGTATGCATAGTGTGAGCGAAAAACAGATGAGGAATTTAGCTCAGGGAGGTTCAGTAGACGATCAGTAGGTACTATCACAGCTAAAGGTGCTTGGGTTAGCAGTCCAAAAGCAACTGGAATATTCATGAGGCTTAAGTTGGACACTGGTGCATGAGCTAATGTGATGCCAAAACCATGGACAAGCCTGAGAGCTTACAGTGGTCATTCTGCAGCTAGAGAGGTAGTTCAACTGCAATTTGGAAAGATACAAATTGAAGTAGTGCCTAGGGGAGGAGGGGAAAGTAATGCTTGTTGAGTTAGAAGCCCTATCAAGCCACAGAGATGATCAGGGATCAACATCCACTGAGGGCACTTAGATGTCTAGAGAAGAATTTGCAGATTTTTGCAAGGGTTGGTGAAAGATTCAAGAGAGACATTTTTGGAAAGAGTATGATAGCTACTTTTGTTTCCTTGATATATGAACACGGTTCTAGGGGATGTTGTTAGAAAAACACTCTGTTTCTACACGTGCCACTGCTGTTTGGTAGTAGATTGTTTCTCCAGACTCAAGGTTGAATTGTGTGTGGCACCAAGGGCTCTGCACTGGGCAAGTGAATGCATTTGATGGTGAAGATTTGGTCCATGTAAAACGGCATTTGGGTCAAGGGAAAAATGCAGTAAAATGTGACTGGGTGCTCTTTGCAGTCCTGAAAAGAGTTGGGTCTGCTAGAAGAAAGTTAAGCAACTGTGCAAGTCCATATAACAGGAATAACACATCTGGGAGAAGAATTAACACAGAGATGCTGGGAAGTGATTGTTCAGCTAAAGCTATTTGTCTGACTATCCCAGCTGGCAAGGAAGAGATACAAAGATTTCTTCAAGTTGTGTACTGTGGAGGGAAATTTGTGCTTAACCTGACTGTCTAAGTAACTAAATTTGGGGTTCCTCTAAGAAAGTCCAATGGGCAGAAGAGACCAGTCTGAATAAAGAATTTGAGATATTGAAGGAGTTATTTAAAATGTTACTAATCTTTTAGTTTTGCAACCACGAAGCTAAGTTGTGTACACTCTTACATGTCACTAAGCAGAGTATTTGCCCAGTCCATGGTTCTGTCAAAATCAGAGACCAGTGGTTCACATGTCACAAAAGTTAACAGAAGCCAAACGTCATAGCAAATAAATAGAAAAGGACCTATGGCGATTATCCATGGACATTTCAAGAAGACTTTAACAAAAGAATATTGGTATTATGTCCAGAGCTAGATATTATACAAGTGAATTTAACTGAAGCAAGTAAATAAACAAAAACCACACAGCTTTCTGATCCCAGAGAAAATGTGGAGTGTGACCACCAGGCCACTGGCTCAGGGTGGCACCTTATAAAACTGAGTCAATACTGCTGAAAGAACTTGGACCAGCCCCAGCTGTCAATGTAAACAGGACTTTTCAGTATGATAGATGGGATTTATCTGTTCCTGCCAATGCTAAATCACCAGGTTAAAAAGCCATATTGAAATTTTCTCGTTAGTTTGATTTATAAGCATTGGGAATTCTGTATGATATTATTGAAAGTTATCCCTATATTTGGTTAAGGAAGGACAACATAGAGAAATATATTTTAAAAGGTTCTTAAACAAGCCAGGTAAAATAGGTCATTGTATTTCACACCTCATCTTACACATTGCTGATTAGTCACGACTCAGACATAGGAGAGAGCAAACCTCAATCAGAGTCCTTGTCTCTGAGTGACTGCTGAGCAATGCACTGTACACAGCTGGTGTCAGTGCTTCGGTGCTTTTATCCAAAGTGTTGCATCTGTTCATACTTTTAAAATAAAAAAAAAAGCAGAGCATCTTTTAAATATTTTAAATTGTAAATAGAAACAAACGGCAACATGTGCATCCAGATTTAATTACAGCAATATAGAGCATCTGTTCAGATCTATCCTTAACCTATTTGGGCTTGTATGTAATAAGGCAAATTAAGATCATCTTCAAGGGAATTTCCCACCCCCATCTTACCATGGAGCTGATACCCCTTAGCACTGGACACCAGCAATCTAGTCAAGATGATGCTCCATTGAGATGATTGCATATTTGATAAATAGGAATCACTTCAAGTGCATTTCCTACATTCTGTTCTTATTCCCACTTCTTGCAAATGTATTCAGTATGATACGGATTACTGGACACGTTACTGTCTCAGACCAGAACTGGGTGGTAGTTTATAGGTGGTTGTAGCTGCAAATAAACCTAACTTCACTTCCTAAGTCTCTCTTCGCCTCACCTCTTCAATCTCTGAGGTTTCTACATCCATTTGTTCACCAGTAGGTCATGCTTCTAATAAAAAGTTCATGAAAAAATGTGTTCTGGAAATGTAATGAAGTTTACTAGGGCTGAACTGGATTCTACTATCTGTGTTTTGGAAAGAAGACAGCCATTTACTTTCTGCACTTCTTCACATCAGTTTTGGACAAAACACCTTTTTCTCTGAAGTTGGAGTTTTAAATTGCAAGTTTTTGAAGTAGGAGTCAAACCAAAGACTCCTGACAAGTCGAAGACCTGTAGTTAATTAACTTCTTGTAAGCCATTTTGCAAGTTTAGCCATCTCTGTAACTCTGAACTTAGACGAGTGCTTTCTAGGCCCTTGAGTTATTGTTGTTTAGGGTTTGCTGTCTGGCAATCAGGTCAGCAAACGCTTTTTATGATAATGTGCAGAAGAAGATTTACACTGATACATAAACAATAAATATAAATGATATATAATTGACGGCAGCCTCCTTAGAAGTAGTTCTTTTAACCAGTGAGAGCTGGTTTGTACAGTGCATGAACAAAAAGGTCAATTTACTGCTAAGAAAATAGACTCCTTGACAGTTGTTGCAATGATAGTCTGCCGATCCTAAATCACTAATTACAGTTTGAGGCAATGATGTTGGCACATTGTTGCCAGATGGAAGATTCATTTTACTGGCCATTTAATTAACAACTGGTAAATGGTTGCACCCAAATACACATATTTACATATGCAGAGTGCTTACTGTGTCACAATGATGCTAATGGCTTAGAGAGCAAGTCTTATTAATGTGATCTACTAATGGGAATGTCAGAATAAATTATCTTCTCTGGAACTGCGAGCCGTCTGTCTGCCACCTGCATGGGAGCTCCCAAGCTTCAGGTTTCTGTCTGCCTGATGCCTCTTGGAAGCTGGGATGCTTTCCAAAGCAGCAAAGGGAGCTGTAGGAATTTGGGTGGTTCAGGGGGAGAAGTCCTGCTGTTTCTAAAGGAGGCTAGCTGAAGAACTGGTTCCCATCCAAGTTCTGTCTTATACTGGGGGTATATATATGTAACATATCTGAAAAGGTTTCTGGTACACAATACCCACAGCTTTCATTGGAAGAGCTTAATGTATTTTACAAAGTTGTCTGTGCATCTCAGGGAAGGGGGAGAGGTCATAGAGATAAATGGGCCCTGCTCCCCAGCTGCTATAGTTCATTGTCTGGTTGGTATAGAACCCGTAGTTTAATGATATACTAAGAATAATCTGTTGTATTTCTGTAGTACCTCTCATCTCAGAATCTCAAAGAAGGTTTTTAAATTGCACCTCACAGTTCACAGGAGCACAATGATGTTTGCTTGAATCTGTTTAGGTAGCAAGAAAACAGAGGTATGGGTGACTTAAGGGGTCACAGCAAACAATCTTTCCAAGATCCTAGGGAAGAAAAAGGACATCTGAATCCTGGCAGTACTGGTCATCTTACCTGTACTCCTGTCTGTTGTTGCCACTGACCAATAATAGTGGTGAAATCCAAACGTTAATTTGGAAAAGTGAGAGAGATGATGGCAGCAGGCTTGTTTATGGAAGGCAGTCCAAAAAGGACGAGTGTTAAATTACTCACTTAAGTAATAGCCAGCTGCAAAAAATGCAGAGGAAGAAACAGCTGGCAATCTGAAATGGTCGTAAAATGAACATTAGTTAACAGTATCATGATGTTCTTAAAATAAGTCAAATGCAATTCTGGAGTGTATCAGCCATATAGCTTGCAAGGCATGAGAAGCTCTTCTTGCCTAGGAAGGATCTGGAGTATTATGTCCAATTTTAAGCATTATTCTAAGAGCAGGATATGGGCCAGTCCATGAGGGCTCAGTAGAGAGCAGTGAGAATGGTTTGAGGGCTAGGAAATTTGGTCAAAAAGGAAAGATAGGACAAACTTAGGTTCTGTAGTCTAAAGAAGACTGTGGAGGGTTGATATTAGTCTTCAGATATAAAGATTGCCTGAAAGATGAAGGGAAAAAGATTGTCTTACTTATTCATGGTGCATTGGACAGAAGTAATGGGCTTAAACTGCAGAGAATTGGGTTAGCTGTTAGGAAAACATATTTACAGTAAGGATAATAAATACCATAATAAATTGCCAGAGGAGGGTATTTCCCTTCTGGATATCTTTAAGAACTGATTAGACACCCATCAGGTATAGCTGACCAAGATGTAACTGGGGGTGCATTAGGACCAAGAAGCTGGACAAAGTGATTCTGGATGTCCTGTCCAGCCCTGTGATAGCTCTCCTATCTCACATTTAAAGCCCATTTAAAACTTGCTTCTGTCCTGCTGCCTCCATCATGACAGTAGCTGAGGATAATCTGAGGTGCTATTTTTGCTTTTCTGTTCAATTCAGCAAATTGATGGGCAGGACAAACATGTTTCCCCATGGTGATGTTAGGCTAAAATTTACATTCTATTCAGTCCTGTCTCACAGCACCTTTTTTGCCTGGCCATGACTTTGCATTACTCGCACTCCTCCAGCTCTGGCTATTAAGTCCTGATGTGGTTTATTGCTGAAATGTGTAGGATGCCCAGGACTCTAATGAAGGGCCTGGAGCCATTCTTTTCCCTTGGTGATTGCCTCTCTTTTACAACTAATACTTCTGCATATTTTGCCAAAGTTGTCTATTTGTGAATCATTTTATTTGAAGTGTTATAGATTAGCCATCCAGATGAAGTTGTCTGAGTCATGTTGGATGTGGGAAAGGACAGTTTCTAGTATAAAAGCCACATTCCAGAGGTTAGGGTTTTTTCTAGGGCAGAAGCAATCTTTTGCTCAGTATCTGCACAGCATGATCCTGCTGCAGTATTGTCACATTAAAAAGAGTATTGTAATTTCTAAACTGTGTTTGGAGTTACCTCTACATCTGTCTACATTTTGAAGTTTTCCAATTAATAAGTAAATTAATACAGCATTAACTTTACAGAAAAGAGGGACCTAATATACTGGGACATCACTGTAGCTTACTAATGCATTATTGTAAGGTTTTTTCCTTTTCTAATATTTTTCCTGGTCTAGTTTTAAATGTTTCAAGACGGTTAGGGAAATTTAACGTTTATTGATCTGGGAAATAACATCTTTTATCAACGTCACTCTGATAACATTTATTTGAAGTACTTTTATAAATTAGTCAATGGACAAGTTCATTTGCAATGCTGAGTTCCAGGGGAGGTCTAGTACCTGGTAAGCAAAGGAGACAATTTTGGAACTAAAACTGTCATGTAGATTGCTTGCTTCTGTCCTGAGTTTAGAGTTGCTGATATTTTGAAATAAAATAAATGCCTTCTCTTTGAAACGGACTTCAATTTCCTATAAAAATAAATGGGTTTTTGAGGCATCTCTGATAGATTTGCTGTGTAGAACTCTCCTCGTTGTCTTTTAAGTCTGTTTAAAGCTTACTTCTGTCCTGTTGTCACCAACGTGGCAATAGTTGAGGAAAATCTGAGATGTGGTTTCCACTATTCTGTTCAACTCAGTGAATTGTGTTCTTCCCATTTTGCTTGACCCCATCTGCTTGCTTTGTCCTTCCATTGCATCCTGTCTGCAGGCTTGCTGGGGAACCTTTCTTCTCAGTCATGCTAACTCAGATCATGGATTAAGACACTACCTTGAAAAGAAAAATAAAAGGCAACATAAAAATGAAATCACGATAAGCCATGTATTTACTACAAAATCTAATTTTTTCCCTTTGTTTTTATTTTTGTGCAGATTGTTTCTCAGAGGAAACTCTCCAAGTCCTTACTGAAACATGGGAACACAGCAGGAAAGTCATCTATAACAGTAAGTCAGTCTTAAATACACTCTTATTTTCCTGTTGTTTAGAAGCATCTAATGTGACTAATTCTCCCTGAAAGCATCCTGCTAAGTAACCAGAACAACCCTTGATTGAGAAATGTCTTTAAATTGTTTATTTAACAGATTACTTGTACTGTTTCTGATAAATGCTTGTTGTACGGAAATGGCAACAAGTAATGAATGATTTGTACAAAACCCACAATATTTACTATTACTACTTTTAAGGTACTTTGATGACAGCAAGAAAGTTGTGTTGCGTGATTACTTTTAGTTGAAGCTCTAGAACCTTCAGAAATTCATGTTGACCCCCTTTGACACATGGAGTCTGATGTTTCTCGGTATTTGGGCTTTTTCCAGTTTCTAAAAAAGACAACCCAACTCAGAAAACACACACACATGCACCCAGCAACACCAAATGTAGAAGTTTGATGAAATTAGGTATTTTAGCTGTATTGTAATACAATTACGGACTGGATAGTTATAGCAGCCCTCTGTGTATCTTGAAATCTGCAAATCAATGTATTACCTCTCTTTCATCTTTCTCTTTGCTGGCTTGTTTGGGAGATCAAGCTTGTCTGCACTGAACGTGGCATGCTTGTGACATTTGCAGCTCTACATTAAGACAAAGACTATAATAAAATATTCTGCTTTGGGGATCTCTGCTCTGTTGCCTCATGGGGTTGAGAAGGACTTTTTTCCTTGATGTGCAATTGGCCAGATGGGTTTCTTTTGGCTTAATTGTTTGGATTTTTTTTCTGCCTTCAGCCACAGAAGAGACAGCAGACTGTGAGAAATAATGCTTTCTGAGACCCCGGGGAATTTTCTCTCTTAGACGTCTTCCTTGGTGACTGGCTGGGAAGGGATTTGCTTAAATGTGTAAGGTGAAACTAATTTTTGGTCTTGGGTTGGAAAGGAATTCCCTGCTCTTCTGGCTGAATAGAACCAGGAGAGAGTTTTGCTCCCTAAAGAACTTGATGTACTTTGCCTGCTGGGATTACCTGGGTGTACTTCATCTTGTCCATCCCCATGGTGTTCTGGACTCCCCTCCTGCTCTACGAGGGACACAGAGTTTAGTCTTATGAAAACACAAATGCTCTAGCTCAATTAAAAACATTAGGCTTGCTAGTAGAGTGTTCTGGCAAAAATTAATGCTCTGTGATGTACAGAAGATGAGAGCAAATGAGTTAATAGTCCCTGTTGGCCTAACGTTGGATGATAACCATGAACCATGGACCTTCATTACTTGCTTTGGCTTCCGGCTAGTGGTACTAAAGACCAAGTCGACATTACGCAAATGGGAAACAAAAAATACTGTGTGAGAATTTTGCTGTCTCAGCAGAAAAAGTCAAAATCAATATGTATCATTATTTCTGGTCCTGGGGTACATATCAGCTGTCTGTCAAGTATGGAAGTTACAAATACTAGTTTCCTAAATTGTTCAGTGTAGTGAATTATGAGGTTTTTGTAGTATTTTGAAAATTTCTGTCTCGGCATGTTTTGCTGGAATTTTATTAGCCCTTTGTCTGTGTAATGTTTCATCAGTACAGTTTTATTATATGACTGTGGGATAAAAACAGAACCTTGATCAGCTTCTCCAGTTGGACATCTGTCAAACTTTATGAGAGAGGGTTCATTATTTTCAGTTTAAAATATTAGTGAAACTTGGTGTGCAAATCCCAGAGCACTGTTTGTCATATACAGCTTATGACCTTTTAAACCATCAAACTACATGGAAGAGAAATGTTGTGTCAGACTCTGTAAGCCAAATTTCCAGCAAGCTCATGTTTGCCTGGATCATGTGAAACACCACATACATGCTTTCATGCACGGTTAAGCATCTGTGCCCCTACATGGCTGCATGTGAATATTTTGTGTGAGGAAATCCCAGAGTTTGCTGCTGTGAGGTGTCACAGCCAGAATAGTCTTAACGCCCCACAGTCCCTTCAGAGGTGTCCTTCCTCCAGTGTAGGCTCACCTCACAGTGTAGGCTGCAGGCCCTCAGAGGTACCTCCTCTGGCATGGAGCACCTCCTTCCAAAAGTGTATCTCCAGCTGTTCCCTCAACAACATCCCCTTCCCCGTGTCTCCTCCTGGATCTTCTTTAGGGTGGCCTTGCAGGCTTCCTACTGCACCTCCCTTTGTGCCTCCTGCCTCTAGCAGCTGCCACCCTTTCTTAAATATGTTCATACAGAGGCACCATATGCACCTCTGATGGGTTGATGTTTTGGGATGCAGTTGATAGCTGCTGCCCACTGCCAAACCAGCTGGAGCCAGCTGTGACCAGCATGGGGCAGTTCATGGCCTCCCCACACAGGTCACCCCTGCAGTCCCTGCTACCAAAACCCTGCCAGTTATGCCCAATGCAGAATCTGTTAGTTTCTGTCAAAGAAAGAAAAAAGGTCTTAAAAAATCCCAAAGATACTGAAGTTTATTGTGGCTGTAGACAGCCTGGCTAATTCCTGGGAGCTGCACCTGTGGACAGTAAAAGCATCCCACGCTGTAGTGTTCCGACTGCAGCTCTAACCTCAGCAGCCTTCAGCTGGTTTGAAGAATAGTTGGGGTGCCCCAGCAGCTCCCCGAGGACCTGGAGTCTGTGCAGTGCAGATAGTCTGAGCCTGGCCGGGGAGCTGACGTGGCTGCCAGGTGTGTGGCCATGGGCATGAAACACTCAGGAAATAGGTTCTTTCGGGCCATTTAATCTCTGGGGAGAATATTTACAATAGGGAAAGATTTTATAACTGTCAAATAGAATATAATGTGGTTTTTTTCAAAGAACAGTTTTCAGTGAAATATCCCAGGTTTGGTTAATACCTTCTCTCCACTGAAGCATTTTAATGGCCTAGGTAGGAAGGATGTTTTGGTTGTTTTTGTTGATTTTTTTCTAACAACATTGCCCAGCACAGTGACTGGCATCATTACCAGCATAGTTTACGCCATCTGAAGGAATCACACTACATGATTTTAGTATTACTTTCTTCTGACTTAGTCCACAGTAAATGGCTTTGCCAATGTAGCTATTGCAGAAAAACTATACCAGGAGAACTCTCCTACTGTAAATATGCCTTTCATGGCAACTAATGACAGGTGACTTCACTTCTTTTTCCATTTAGCTTGCTGAAGCAGCATAAAAATAATCTAAGATATAGAGCCAAATAATACAACTCTTGTATAGCTTTTTTGTTCCCTTGGATGCTGTGACACTGTGGAATTCTCCATTGTCCTATCTGAGGAAAAGTACTTGGTCAGAGGAAAGGGATCCCTGATGGATATTGTTCTCTGCCCATTGACAAGTGATTGACAAGGGATAATTGCATGATACAAAGTGATTCAGGTTTGTAGGCTTAACAAGGTGCCAGTAAGATATTCACTGAATGCTCTTAGCCCTTCCTGATTGCAAAGAGAAACGTATTAACTTATACCACACTTCAGTTTCCTAATGGAGTCTAAGGTCTTCACAGTGGAAAATGTCATCTTTCTCCCTTTCCATTACACCATGCAAAACTCAAATGTATCTTTCCATTTAGGTGATTGCTGAGGAGTTGTCTGGCAATGACGACTATGTTGAACTTTCATTTAGTGCACGGAAATTGGATGACAAGGTAAGCTGCTTGATATTAACCTTACTGAAAGATATAAGAATGCCTGCAAATATAATTTGATTAGATTTTTCCCGACAGATATTTTTTGCCTTATATTATTAAACACATCAGAGATTTGAGATGAATATTCACAATGAGGCTTTCCTCAAGTTGCAAAGTAATTAAAAAAAAAACCTCAAGGGAATCTAATTAAAACCAAGACAATTTAATTACACCATAACCAAGACAATTTAATTATTTAAAATGCCGCAGATCAGAAGTGCTTAGAGAAGCGAGCTTTCTATAAGTAGTCAAAGATGTTATAGTTGAAATCAGCGTCTTAAAATAAAGCTAGAAAACTTCATAACAGCTCAGTCACAATATACCTTTTGTTCAATAAAATGTAGCTTGAATGTGAGAAAAAAGACTCTTGCATATTTGTTAAAAACTTTTCCCCTCTTTAATAAGAAAACTCTCCACTGACTCAAATACTGTTCTTCATTATCAGGACTACTTCCTTCTGAAAATATCCATTGTAGTTCACCAATACATATATAATAAGCACCTCAAGCAATACACAGCCCAAGAAATTCAGGTGACTGCTTGTAGGGCACACTGTTATTTCAGTGTAACAGAAGACATATAATTATTTGAAGTAATCTGGGGAATATCTTTGTAATTAATAGATGTCATAAGACTATGACCATCTTTAGATAATAGGGCTTTACATATAATTGAAGATCAGAGGATTACAGTTGTACTCGATCACAATAACTACCATTACTATATAGTCCCTTCCTATATATAAAGCTGCTTCTAATTAGAACCATATGGTAACAGTATACAAAAGTTTATGATTCTAATGCTCTAAGCATGTGCTTGTGAACATTTGACATGTGAATAGTTTAAAATCAAATCAGTAAGAGTACTTTTGGATACATACATCAGATTTTCAAAATCAGGCATAACTGGTGAATAATATTTTCAGTTGAAACTGCCAGGAAAACTCAGACAAGCAGAAAGTACCCAGAAAGATTAATGGTACCAGAATTTATTTAGAACATACAAGTAAATAACACTACTGTGCTCAGGATCATTAACAATCATAAATGATCAGGACGTTAATTTGCTTCTCATATGAAAGATGAATTACCTCATCCTTCAGAGTTGCTGGAGTCTTAGTGTTTCTGAATCACGTAATTTATTTAGATGTCAAAATGTAGATTTAACAACCTCTCTTTAGACAGACATCTTTAGGCCTGATTTCCAAAGTTGTACACAAGTCTCCTCCTGTTCCACATGCTGTCACATCTAGAAAAAGGAAAGGAAATGTACAACATAATAAGACTTCACTTGCTCATTCCTTTTCCACAAATATAAAATGTCATCTGGTGTAGATATTATGATTGCTTATGGCTCTTGTTGGTATAAATTAAAAGGATACTGCCAGAGTGTGCTTCTGAGCCAGGTCAATTTTGCCTGGGCAACAGCTTTAGAGAGTGGTTGAAACACTTTATGGAGATAAATTAAGGAGGATCATTCTGAAATATTGCAAGAACATTGTAATTCTTACCATTTTAACGTGTCCAGTCAAGGTGGGCTTCATCTAATAAAAAATTCCTGGATGATGCAACTCATGCAATAACTCATTGCATGTTATCGGAATCAAAACCCTTGTCTTCAGCAATGAAAATCACTGGAAGCCTATTACAGTTGAAACAGGTCTTTCAATTTCATCCAGCTAGAGTCATATCTCTAAACTTGGCTGAACCTTGGCTTACCTCGTTTATAAGAAAAGGCTAGGGCCTTTGGTATGGCTTATAATGAACTTTGATGTCAGTAGATGTGAGGCACTATTAGTAATTTTTGTTATCAAGGTTTGAAATTAATTAAATTTTATAGTTCGGCCATTGGTGAAAAAGCATGAGTGCCCTGATGTCACATAAAGGTCCAAAAAGAAGATTAGAGAATTGAGAAAAGCCCATCTTGTGAAATCCTAAGCATGGATTTGCATGCCTCTCCCTACTCAGAGGAGAGAAGATCTGAGTAGAGATGTAACATCAGAGAAGCAGACTGAGGGCTGTAACTGGCCTGGGATTCTCCTGAAAGACAGAGGAAGCCTGTGGGAGCAATCGTTGACACTCTGCTACACAGGGTCACTTTTGTATCCCTAGGGGTTATTGCACTGGTAGGTGTGGGGCTGGCAGAAGACATGTTGAATCCAAATGTCTCACAACTTGGGGATAAAGGAAGGGGTGGAGGGAAGTTCTCTATGTGTTTAAGGATAAAAAAAATAATAATTCTTTCCATCTGTTACTGTCAGTGGTATCTTGAATGGACAAGAATTTTCTTCCTCCACCCTTCAAAGGGAAGTTCCTTGAAAGAGGAACCAGATTCTGGTCCTTAACCATATAAGTTTCCTCCACTAAGGAAAAAGGTGTGAACAACACATTTTTAGCAGATTAAACAAAATTTGTTGGTCTCATTTAACAGGCAGTATATGTGTGTTGGTTTTTTTTTATTCCCCCCACATAAAACTGCAAGAGTTTTAGGGAGGTCATAAAACAGGTAAAGCCTACTCAATTTTTCCTGGAGCAGTGGCTGAAACATTCAGTAAAAAATTATAGGAAAGTCACAGGTATGAAGGTTTCCTTTAGTTAAGTGACTTTGCAGAGATAAAGGTTATATTTTTTATTGCAGTGCTCGTTGGGAAGATATAACTGCATTTTCATGTTTTATTGAAGCCCAGTCAGCTCAGATGGCACATCTTTGTTTAAGGAGATCCACTGAGAACACTTCACAGTGGAACAAAAACTTTTGGAAAGGTTCTATTGCATTATTAGCTGTGTCACAATTACCATAACAAGCAGCTACATTTTTATGATAGGTATAATAAATTATGAGCACTGAGGCAGAAAAAATGCTTTTCCTGTTCTGAGAGAGGCAGTTATCAGTGCTTGGGAAAGATTTTCCTGCAAATGTCCGCAAAATACAAGCTAATATTGCTTTTTTATAGATTTCCCTGGTACTAAACTACTAAAAAAAAAAAAACCTTAAATACCCTTTCTTGCTCCTGAAGAGTTTTCAAAATTATTAGTGTCTTTTGGTTACTTCAGGCCTTTTCTGAGGGACCTTTGACTTGACCCCCAAACCTGAATTTTAAGAAGTGTCATGCTCTGAAAATTAATATACTAAAAGATGTGTCAGACTAGGTTCTCAGAAATAGAAGTAGTTAATTTTTTAAAGTTTAAGCCATGTACTTGTGTTATTACTGTGTAACTGCTGCACATACTGAAAGAACAGTGAGCATTATACTACTAGCAAATGTATTACATTAATCATTTAAACATTATTAAAATATCAAAACATTAAACCTTTATTGCTGCTAATCTTCTTTCAGAGGATGTTCTTGTGAGATAATGCAAAGCTGTTAGATTCAGCATAACAACTAAAAAGTTTTGGAAACGTTAATAGCTATGAAATAAAATGTTTCTTCAGCATATCATTTTTGAGTTGTTATGAAGCATCTTCAATATTAAAAGATTTTTTTGTTTATGCCTTCATTCTGAAAGGAATTAGGCTTTGTTTTTGCATTGAAGGTGGGGGGAGGGTGCTACAAGCTATCATCCAGCATTAAAATCTTTCCCTTCAAGTGGTATTGCCTTGGTAGTTAAAAATAGATATTAAAAATTACTTCCTTTGTACTGATTTGCTGTTTCAGCTTTCATGATACTCAGCTGGGAATGGTACTATATTTTGAGTCTTACACAAAATCCTGGTTTCCTTTCTGAATTTTTCTGCATGCCAGGGTGCTTTTTGGATGTATCATTTTGAGGTGTTTTCTTTCAGATAACTTTTCTTATCAAACTTGTGTTTGATAAGGAATCTGTTACTTTACTTAAGCTTTTACTCACTTCAATCAGTGTACTTATGTGTGAGAGGAGGCAGCTCAATCTTTTTTAACCCTATGCAGTCTGGATTTTGGTGTCACTATGATTAAACAAGCACCCTCACTCTCTGCTTGTTCTCTTTGCTACGCAGTAGTAATCTGGAGGAATTTGATCACCACAGTCCCCCATATACTAGCAGTTTCAAGTGCAAGTTACAGACTGTGTTGGGTTTTGTGCTGGTTCTACACGCTCTTACATTAAATGTCCTGTAACCATGTAATTGGAACAAATAGGCAAGCATACAGCTTTGTTGTTTAGAGCTCCACTTGATAAGATTTAACAAATACATATGTACGTGCTTTGCATCAGTTTCTAAACGTATCATTACCTTTTCTCCAGTAGGAAAAGAAACAGATTGTTCACAGAACAGCTCTCTGAACACAACATTGATAGGTGTCATCTTTAGGGCATGGAAAAGACTTTCGGTTGGTTGAGCCTCGCCCAAGGCTTTTCATGGCCCCTAGGGACTCACTTCCTCCTCCAGACACTCAGATTCAGGTGTCCCTTTTGAAAGCCCTGATTTGTTTGCTTGTTTTGCAGTTGTTTTGCCCTAAGGACAAACTGAAATGATGTGCCCAGACTTCGGCTATCGTCTTATCCGAAGCTGTTCCTGTCCCAACAGCTATCCAGCTAGTCAAAAATAAGTATGGTGGGCTTTTGGTGAGGAGAAAATTGTAGAACTATGCATATTACAGTCATTTTTACACTAATGCTTTTATAGAAACACCAGGAGAGCAAACAGAATTCCTCACTTCCCTAAATTGATGTGGAGGTCTGTGGTTTCAGATATGGCCTATAGAGAAGAATAATATTCATATGCATAAAGTTAATCAGGTGGCTCTTTTGAAGAAGAAAATAAAGAAAGGAGTTCAAACTACAGCAAATGGGCTGAGTCCACTTGAATCCTGCTCTTGCAGCATTGCAGTTAGAAATTTGAATTAGCCCACTTTCCCGCTCCAGCTGTGGAGAGCTAACATCCAGCTACTCTTCTGCCCACCAGCCAGCGTGTCCCCAGAAGAAATGAGAGGTTGTTGAAACAAAAGAGGCTGTGGCCAGACTGCAGCAATGCTACAGAAAGCAACTTAATTAGGTTTGTGTAAGAATGCTCCGGGTTGTTAGCTGGATGCAAGACTAGGGGAAGGTGTTCTGCAGTGCAGTGAGTATGTGAACCTCAACGTCTGTCACAGATTTGCTTGTACAAAGAGATATCAAGTAATTTCCTGCATTCCCCTGCTCTGTTTGTCATCTTAACATGGGCCATGTTATCATATCCTAAAGAGGACTTGCTTGTCTAACCTTCTCTAATCCATCTTGCTAGTATTTGTGTTAGCTGATAGCAGCACTGATGTCTTGGCCAATTAGCTTCTGTTTTGAGAGGGTGGGTGATTAGTGTGAAATTCAACCCCACTGTAGAATATGCTTCAAAGGGCTTTGCATGATAAAACTGATGTCAAAAGACCGAACATATATGGAGACAGAACGAAACAAGCTAGGTGGATGAAGGAGCTAAAGCTCAGGAACCTGGACTGGGTGTAAGAAGGAAAAAGGCTGTAAAATCACATTTTACTGTTCTGCCTGCCATGATTGAATAGCCAAACTGAGAACAGCAGCAGTGCCATGGAAGGCCTTGTGGAACAAGGACAAGAATGAAGTATTGCTGAGAGACACCAAGAGGTCTCACTAAAACCACACTGGCTCTCCTTTTTCATTTGCAGTCAGGGAAGCACCAGTACACTCTGCCTGAAAAGCTCAAAGAAAAAGAAGTCTCAGGAGTAACCTGTCCTATATTTTATTTTAGGATTTCTTCAGCAAGTCTGATCCTTTTCTGGAGATTTTCCGGGTGAATGATGATGCAACCCAACAACTTGTTCACAGGACTGAGGTAAGGAATAGGGTTGGATTTGCTTTCCAAGAACACAGGTGGGCTGTCAGGAGGAATAGTTTATGCTTCCCATGTCACAAAGGGTATTGCAAGCACCCACATTTAAAAACACTTCTATCTCTTGTGTAATTATTGACTAATGGGTATTGCATCTTGACTTTTGCACATGAGAGTAAGGGAAGATGATACTCAAGCCAAAGATCCAAATTTAATTAAACTAGCAGATATTCTGTTTGAAGGTCAGGAGTTATACATATCATATTTAGCCCAAATCATGCTACAGACAGTATTATATTTTCCCATTAATACTATGTTGCATCTTCTCCACCTCCTCCCAGGTTGCTGGTGCTAAAGAGTTTTGTAATCTGGGTGCTTTATATTTGTTTCCTATGTCCCACTGCTTTCATGGTAATGACTGGCACTGTGTCAAAAAGCATCATTTAGGTGTACAGAGTGGAGCTGTGGCAGGTATTCGGCATTATGAGTCTGTCCGTTATGGATCCCATAAAGTCTTCCTGTCAAGGCAGACCATGCGTCTGTAAATTGATGCTGCCCTTCCCTATTGCCCAGTCCTGCATTTCTTCCATGGTTTCCAGTGCAGGGATGTATTCCACAACCTTTCCCTTGTGAGTTACATCCCCACTGAGGCATGGTAGTGCTGGGCAATCTCTGTAGCATGATCTGTGTATGGGTCCATTTCCCACCTGTGCTCCTTTTTGGGGCTTTCCAGCAGAGGAGTGTTGCAAACTGCAGGTTGCTCAAGGGCACATATCCCAGGCATGTTGTTCTGCAAACCTCCAGCTGAGCTCTGCTTTCTTCTGTATCTGGTGAATGTACAGTATTGAAAATTGTGGCTCTTGTTAGCATTCTGTTTAGAGATGTGCAAATGTTAAGGGTTGCCTTTCCTTTCTTTTCACTCACAGGTTGTGATGAATAACTTAAATCCAGCCTGGAAGACCTTTAAAGTGTCTGTAAATTCTCTGTGCAGTGGAGACCAGGATCGTAGGTTAAAGGTCTGAAGCCATTCCTACTTTTTGAATAGTTTTACTCATAGAAAACAAAACTTTGTCTCCCTTTTTCAATTGAAGATTGTTACTCTGCACTGCCCCCTTCTTTGATGGAAAAGATGATCACACAGCTGCTTTATGATTACCACAATCAAATTAAGGATGCAGAGAAGTAGTAATCCACAGTAATCAGTAGATTATGCTCTTTACTTTTTACAGTAACCTCAAAAAATGATGGGGCTGTTTTTGCCAATCAATCAGATAATTTGAACCCAGCATAATTTACCTGTGGAAGTATACTCAAGGGAGGTGGCAGCCCTGTCACCATTTTAACTACTGTTTCCTCACTTTTATGTCTGGAGACCCTCTGTAAAAGAAACACTGGATTATGAGATCCATTATTATATATGAAGAATGGGGTGGCCACAAAAAGACACGTGCTATAGTAATGACAGTGTTACTAGTCAGCAGAAAGACTGATGGTTGGGAACTTGGAGCTTTGTGTAGAAAAATTCATCTTCTTGTGGCTAATTTGGGTTAAATCAAGGCTGAATCCAATTGTTCATACCTTTTAATCAGGTTCAAGGTTAATACTAAATTAGAAAATGTTAAACAAAGAGCACTGTCCCCAGAGTCTATTCAGCCTCTTGGACCTGATGAAAGGACAGTGGACCCAAAAGCATGTCTTTTTTTTTTTCCTTACCATACCAACTTGTCTAATAAAAATTATTCCTTGTCCCGGCAAACCTTTCTTTTTTCATCATTATAGCTGCACAACCCTGCAGAAGCAGTATTGTAATTTTTCACTCATTACATACTGCAGGGTGTGCTGTACAGATAGAAAAAATAAAATGCCTGGTGTCTACATGTTACAGTGCATGCCACAAATGGGTGGAAAAGGTAAAAAGGAGTCTTATGAATAATTGGATTTATACTGGTCTTATACGGGTCATGCTGATTGTGATTTGTAACTTCACAAAATCAGCACTGTTGTTATGGAACAACAGTGGTACCGACACAGTGTTTGTATGGTATTGGGGATGCACGAGGAAGACACAGGTATGAATGGTTTCCTTAATATATTTTTTGTTCCCTTGTGGCACTGTTGGACAAATAAGATGAGTCGTCTAAGGGCAAAAGAAGTACCAAAAGAGTAAGGAAGTTCTAGAAAAGAATGAGAGATGTAGCAAGGAAAAGTGAAGGATGAAGCAGATGGAGCACAGGATACTTAGGAGGCCAGACCAATGTCTTTGTGACAGCTGCACCTGAGATGTACCTCAGGTGGTACAGGGAAGCACTTGCGAAAGATCTTTCCATCTACCTCTTAGCTGGTAAAAGGTCAAACCAGTTGTATTTGGCATGTCCGATGGGATTGAAACAGAGTTGTAGCAGATGAAATAGAGAATGAGATGTAGGGAAAGAACAGCCTCCATTTTAAACTGCAAGCAAAATGAACAGTATTGGCTAAAAAGGATTTCCAATGCAAATTAATAAATGTAGAGGAGTTATTTATTGTAGCATGTGTAGGATGACAGTAATGTGAAGTGTCAGGATAATGACTTTGTTATCTTGGGAGGTTGAAATTTTATAAATTTCCTGGGTAGATTAAATATCTATAAGTTAGTTACCTGAAACACTGAAGACAAGCAAATTACTCTGTGTTGTATAAGCAATATAGATCTCCAGGAGAGGAAAAGAAATAAAAAAGAGCAGCTACCCTCCAGAGGTAGTAACATGACTGAGTCAAAGGACAGTCAAGGACAAGGAGCACTGCCATGGCTGGGGCCTCTGTTGCACCTCTGACACCTGGGCTGCTGCTTCATGACAAAAGGGAAGCACTGGAAAAAGCACAGAAGGTGCTTGTTTGGACAGTGTGAGCTCACATCACAGCTCAGGCAGAGCTGGGAGCTTTTGCTTTTGCATGGAGTGAGCTATGAAAGGCTTGGAAAGGGAGGGTGAGCAGTTCTTTGATGTACTATAGAAGGGCAGGCCCCTAGTGGGACATATAGACAGAGGTGACATGGTTAAAGCAGGTGGGAGTACTGTAGCTGCAGCAGCATTCTGCAAAGGTTAAAGGGAGCAGAACGGAAAGGGGCAGTGCTAGAGAACATGGTGTACTCAAAATGTGAGATGCTGAGATACTGAAGAAGAGATGTAATGTGACAGATTATCTGTGTTATGCAACCTCTCTGAGGGTGCACCTTACACAACCAGATGCAGAAGGTGGCACCCTGCCTCTTCCTTGGCATGGGGTGTCCAGATCACCTAGTCCAGCTTATATCTGATAGTCATTTAGAGCAATCAGTTGTGCCTGCCCTTACAGGATCTGCTTCCTGAGGTAGCTTAAATTGAAATGGGTAACATCCCATAGTAATGCGACTATATAGGTTTGAGACAAGAGGGATCAGATTTCTGCCATTCAGATGAAAAGCAGAATTGGCACAGCACTGCCTTCACTACCTTGTGTATATGCAGCCTTTAAATCACTCAGATGAGAAAACCTAGGAAGAGATGCAAACAAAATGGGATGCGTACAACATCAGAAGAAGGGGCAAGTCTGTAAGGGTAGAGAAATGTGGTTCTGGAGGGAGAAACATGATTTAATCTCTTCGAAATTGAGGTGAGAATGTATGAGAAAGGCTGAGATTTCAGCTTGGGCAGAAGAAGAAGATGCGTCTGGGAATAAAGGGCATCTCTGAGCTATGAGCAGAGAGACAGTAGTTGAATTTGTTTGCAGATAATACTGCCAAAAGAGGCTGAAGAGGGAGAAATGAAGAGGAACAAGAACAGTCCTTTAGGACTGCCTGTAGAGAAGATGAGGGGAAAGTCAGTGAAGGAATGGGTGAAGAAGAGAATCACGGCAAGATGGATCTTATGAACCTATTGACAATTTTCAAAATAGTCTTGATTCTGTGTGATTTTTTTTTCTTTTTTGGAGAATACATGGTTTTATTTGTGTATGCAAGTGTTTCCAGGCCCTGATTTGGATATCTGAGTATTTGCCTAAGGCTGCAGTTCAGACATTTGCAGAAAAGCTAAAAGTAATAAGATTTGCACCAGATCATTCATGAGTGCAGAAATATTTTAAAACTGATTGTGGCTGTAAAATGAGAAAAAAGCTTGAATCTTCTTTAAAATTCAGGGCCTTTATAGATTTTGGTGGGTGTAAGATAAGACTGCTATAGTAAAGCAGCCCCCAAAATCACTTGTGTTTGACAGATAGCATATAGTACTTGTCAGATGACTATTCTGTTTGCTTTCTGTATGGACTATAATGTAGGAATTTGATGGCAGCAAGGACAGAAGAGCGGAAATTATAAGAATTAGAGAGGTGAAGTGTCTGTGATGGGTTTAGCACTGTATGAATGCTTATAATTTGATTTACATTGACTAAGCATTCCAGTCTTCACCCTACCATATTTTGGAACATTTGACTTCAGTTGCTTTGTTTCACTTCATAAAGTATATAGCAATATGTTACTGCTAAGTGTTGGAACAATTTCCTGTGCCATATTTAATGTAGGGAGATTTAGTGTATTCCAGCTGCCTTGGTGAGCATCAGCTTCTCGCCAGGATTGCTTGATCACTGTGAACAGTAATTGCATAAGGCTGGGTAGTTTCGTACCTGTACCTGCTGTTTCTTTTTTACGTACTCTGTGAGGCATAATCTAAGTTAAGGCTTTAAGAGGCACCAGAAATGCTTAGAGGGAAATGTCAGCTTGTGGAAATTGTGCAACTGGAGGGAGACTTCTTAACAACAGCAGACACATTGCAACCATCACTGCCTTTGGCTTGCCTCTGTAGACTATTTGGAGCTCTGAAGTCTTGGCCTTTCATCTCTGCCACTGAATTCACATGGGTACTGAGCTTAGTGGCCTGATTTGTGTTATGAGAAATGGGCTTTAACATGGAAAAAATACACTGGAACAACTCAGTTTAACTTACAAAAGTTTGCTCTTTGTAAGTCTTGCACCCAAAGCAGCTTTTACACTGTCTGTGCATTTGAAACTTTCTTGCTTAAAATGTCTGTTTAGAAAGATAATATAAGCAAGTTCACTAAAATCAAAGCAGCCAATAATTAGGGTGTCCCTCAAAAGCCTTCTGCTAGCATCCTTTACAAAGTCTGTTAGTTTGAATTTCTTATGGGCTTTAAAAAAAAAAAAATCTGATTTTGCTTTATTTAGCTGTGGTGCAGAGAGCAGTTATTTTTTATTCCTCTCAGGATGCCGTGTAAAACTTTATTGCAATTATTGCTGCTCTAGGTTTTATTATGAAAAAGATATATTAGATTTATGAACCTACTGAGCTTTACTTCCCAGACACTGAAACCATCTGAGAAGTCTGGTCACTCTTCAGTGCCGGTCATGACTTCTTTTAGTGCTAATGGTACAGACAATTTGTGTATGCGTTGAACTGAACGAAATACCTCTTAGATTCACAAGTATTGGGTTGCTTTTCTAATATGTAAAGAGATTCAGTTCACAATGGTAATTACTGACAAACCTGAGTGAGGGATATAATCTTTTTGAGAGCAGTTTTTATCCTAGTCTGCTGTGGTGAAGGTCCTGTAAATTGTGGATTTTTGGCATTCAAGTTTGTTTTCAGCATGTGAGGTATGTTGCCATCAAAGGTTCATCTGAAATCCAGGCATGCATTGTGAGTATTTTCTCGTAGGAATCATCTACTGTCCATGCATTCTAATAGTTGCCAGGTTCCTCTTTTTCTAGAGGAGTCCTGGTAATGTACACTGAAAAATAATCTCTTTTTGTTTTGGTATTAAATATTGTAATACTTGGGAAATAAACACATAACAAGGTGGTGTAGAGGCACAGGCCAAACAGTGCACATGGCATAGAGTAAGAATATCTTTTGCTGAGGATGTACAGAGAACCTCACTGAAAGAAATTCTGTTCATAAGGAAAAGTAGGAAAAGAAGCAAAAAAAAAATGGTAGAAAAACGTTGCTGCAGGTGAAGTAATAAACTGCAAGGAGAGGGGGAAGCATCTGTCATATCTGTATAGAAAGTTCTTTCCATTGTCTACCCACATAGGGGAAATTTTAGGTATTTTTCCACCTTTCAGAAATCTGTATGTTGCAACTGTATCATTGTTGTCAGTTTGTTTATTGTTTCATCCCTGCCTAACCCAGGTTACAGATGATGATCCTGATCCTGATGACATTTATGCATGTACAGTTATGAGTGGGACCCACAGCTGTGGTTACCAGGGCTATTATATACATCAGGTCATAAGACCTCTGTGTGTATGAATGGGTCTTTGCAGCATGAAGTCGTGAGACATTACTGTTGCTTACCTTTGGGTAACCATGAGAAGGTTGCCTCTTCCCGTGCACTTCTAATGAGGCTGAAACTTGGTTCTGCCATTATTCCCCATTCTCTCTTATGTCCAGTCAATTTCTTTGGCTCTGTCTATCCGATCTGTTGGAGTAGCTGTGTCTTAGCGCAATAATTATATGTTTGGTTTTCTGCTGAGGGGTCTATCTGCATATGCTTGTAGGCCCCAGTATATCTTACAATGCCCTAGTGCTAGTGAGATACATTCAGCAGTTTAAAGGTCATGTGATTTTCAATTCATTTCTGTACAAAGACCTTTTTAAATAGCAATATATTGGCCTTTCCAATGTGAATTTTCATAGGGCATGAATTTTCTACATTTTTGTGGTAGATCATTGTTAACAAGGTCTTCTTGACAGATCTGCACTTTGCTTAAATTAATAATCTATGCAGTGCTTCTTCTGCCTTGTTGACACTGTTATATAATGTGATCCTTGCTTACATTATTAATAGAAGAAGCTCCACAGCTTAAAAGAAAGATTTTGATGTTATACTGGATGGAAATTGGCATCACTTAATTTTATTAATTAAAAAAATTAAATTAAAAATTATTATTAATTTAATAACCTCTTCCCCATGGTCTGTTATGGCATTTTGCGGGGTGGAAGGTTGGGTCTTCCTCACACAGTTGTAATCATGTTTCCTTCTGATTTCTTCAGTGTTGACTCTTTCATGCAAAATGATGGATCATTAGGGGAAAAAAGGTTTCTTAAAGGTCTGTAAGTGTATTGGCTGCTGCATTCTGTGTTAAGGAAAAGCAAATAGCAGTGGTTATTTTGATATTCTCTGAGTTATTACTGCAGTGTTCTCTAGATCAATAAGCTTTCAGTGACCTTTAATACTTGACTACAGCTCTGCTTATACACGTATATTTTAAACTGTAATCCTTCAATAAGCCCTCAGTATCTCTGAAAGCCAGTGGTGAAAGTAACTAAGCAGAACCTGTGAAGAAGGCCAAGTAAAGCTTAAGAGACAAGCAATAAGTAATACATTCAGACGAATCCATTAGTGCTTTTATTCTTTCACAGTTTAGCTGTCATAGAGTGTTTGAAGCATTAATGTGGAAAGATATGGTTTACAGTCAACAGCAATAATCTGTGCAGGATTTAAAAAAGCATGTGGCACAAAGGGCGATTCAAGCAGTGTCAAATGATGAATAGAAAAGCATGAACTTAAGGATTTCACACTGTTCCATAAGAGAAGACTCATCTGTTGTTGCTGTTCTTTGTGGGCTTTTAATTCCAGGTAGGAAGAGACTGGCACCACGAATGAATTACAACGTAGGCTAGACTTGTTTATTTACTTGATTGGATGGTTTCCGTCATAACTGATTAACTATGCAGTTCTACATTTTCCTCTTCAATTTACAAGCAAAATTAATGCCAGTAGAGCCAATCATTCCCTGCTTGCTTACCCTGATGCTGCTGAAGAGGTATTTGCATATGGAGTCCTTCTTGTGGAAAGACTTTGACAACAAGAAAGGGGGACTCAACCTTTACATGTCTTTAATATGAATAAAAAGATGCCTTCAAATATTTCAAATAACTTTTTTCAGTAAGTAATTTATTTTTCATTAGTTCAGGACATTTTCCTGGAATCTTGAGAATAGTTGCCTCACTCTTGGAGGGTGCAGATCTTTCTTTATAATCTGAATAGTATTTATTTATTAGTCATTTTAAGGAGGTTATCATGTTGCGAATTTCCAGATGAGTTCTCATAAAACTGACTGTGCAGCTGATAATTTTATGTAATAAAAAGTTCCTTCTTGGTGGTCAAAAGAAACACAAAATAATTAGGCTTAAATATTTGGGATGTGGTACATATTTAATAAGCTAACAGAGATATTTGTATGAGTGTATACTGCTTAACCAGAGTAGGAGTTTTAAAAAAGTCTTCTGAGAGGATGATACATTACTTTGAGTATTATTGTAGAATTAAAGTAAATTACACACTGTAAAAGCCAGTTTCTGAGACCTCCTTGCATAAATGCCATTGGACCTACTTTTCCAGTAAATAATTCATTAGAATACTACATTTCTTAAATGTTTCTCTTGCTTCCTCTCTCATATTCACCTTGTTCTCACTACATGCCTGTGGTTGCAGACACTACACTGATTATTAAAAACTCAAGTGGCCTACTTCACAAGGTCTACAGTGATTGTGGGGAATTTGCTGCAACTACTCACCCTGTTTTGTCAGTTTGTGTTAATCCGTAATTTAGCAATTGGTTTATAATATGAGTGCCTCCTGAATTCATTAATCGCAGCAGTGTGTTTGGAACCCTGATTTATCTAAGCATGTCAAGGACTGATTTGATCAATCTTCATGAACTCTGTGCAGGTGGGGTGCAAGTTTTAAGATCATCCTTAAAACAAAACCAATTAACTCCTGGTGTGTGTGATCTCAGCTCACAGATTCCTTTTTTTTCTCTCCCCTTTCCTTGGCCCTATTCTTGATAAAGCAGTTGAAGACGTCAGGGAAGAAAATACCAGATTACAGTGAAGATTTCGGAGAGAGAAACAGACTTAAGAAATGAGCTTGATCCTGGTTTTGTTAGAGTCAAAGGAACTAATTTTGATGACTTTAATAGGCACTAGTTTGTTCTCCATTATTGTAACTGCTGGATATATAGCAAATTAATTGTCAGATTAATTAATCTAGATTTGGGTTAATTGATGTTTGTGAAGTGCTTTGAAGATGAAAGAGCTATCTAAATTACAAGTGTTGTCACAACGGTTCAGGGTGCAAGTGGATTGCACAAGGGAGAGATCATCTGATATGCAGTGGTTAAAAAGAAAAGAGCTGATATTCCTATCTCCAAGGACTTGGGCTGCTGACAAAGATGGTGGTAGAAGGCTGAAGATCTGGTACATATGAATAAAATGGGCAAGATAGCAAGAGATGGGAGTCTTCCTCCCATCCATTGGGTGACTCTGACAGACCAAATTTCAGAGTTCACCCTGTAAAAGTATATTTTCACTTCCCATTCCTTATCAGAGCCCCTGGTTCCATGAGTCCTGGGGCAGAAATGAAGAAACTTCCCCCTAACACTGCAAGGAGCATTTAAAGTGTGAAACAATATTGCTGAACAAACAATATTGTTGAACAAACAAGCAAAAATGTTGTGTGTGAATTTGTTTGTCTGGATTAGGGGATCCAAGGAGTGTTTTCTCTGTTTCTCTTTTGCAAATAAGAGAGGATTGCCTCCAAATAATTTGTACATTGCATTTATTGTGAGCTTTCTTCCAATTGCTAACTGACTCTGTGGTTCCATCCCAAGACAAATAAATACAGCCTTCCGCAGCTTTGCTATGCAAGTCATCAGTATGAGAAATGTTGTGAAGGGCTCGCTCTCACCTCTCTTGAGCTGTCTTTGAAAGTGAGTTTTAATCCCCTGAAATGAAACAGAGGCTCCTATAAGTGCTGCTGACTCTAATCCAAATCAGAGGTGTCTGGTTCCTTCACAGGGCAATAGCTGATAAAGTAATAAATCCCATCCCTGGGACCATTTAAAATGAGACAAAGCAAAGCTCTGGTAATGAGGATCAGTTCCACACTGGAGGGTGGGGCATAGGGATGCTGTTGAATAAAATGACCTCTACATTCTTCCCAGTTTTCAGGTCACTGTGTTGATAATGCACTGAACACCCTACAGACCCCTGCAGAGCTGCTTACTGTAGAAGTTTAGAAACCAGTGCTACCATTTTGAATTAAAAGAATAAAATGAAGCTCTGCTTTCATTCAAAAAGATCAGGATTAAGGCTTAGCTATAACTTTGTAAAGCAGCTGAATGCTGTAGTGAGAGAATTTTAAAGTGTTGCATATCTTAAAGAAGATCCATCAGTCTCATACCTTTGTGTCTACAGGGCATTTTGCTGTGTGACTTACACTATCTCATGATATTAAAAATGAGAGAAAATGAAAGTGTAACCAGTTTTTCATATTCTTTTTTCATTTCTTTCAGTTGAGACTGGAAAGAATAGTGAAGGCAGTTTCCAGACAATCTCATTTCAGACTCTCATAAAGTAGCAAAGCCTCACATTGGCTGACATATAACCAACTTATAAAGATGCTTAGTTTCTTTTCAGATACCTTTTTTACTGCGTAAACTGAAAATTACACACTCATGGAAATTCTTCTCTTGTTGCTAAATCTTGTAATAAATGTATTCTTTGCTATGAATGATATACTTTTGTTACTTAAATAGAAAGCTTACCTTAAAATTCTACTCATAAATCATATCTTTATAGTTTATACACTAGCATACAGCCATGCAAAAATGGTTACCCATTGCAGATAATAAAATATGTGTATTTTAAACAGTAGTATTCTCAGGGAACATAGCAGAGTCAAATTTAAGGCAAAATAATATTTTTTTTTTAAATTACAGTAAATATCCTAAGGAACCTAATTATAAATTAATGTTTGTGATACTCCAGAAATAGCTATTAAGTGTATCTAAACTTTAATATTTTAGAAGATGTCTCAGTCCATAGGGGTCACTTGAAAAGTTTGAACTTTATCTCACACTGGCAATATATATTTAGCCCTTCCATACACAGTGATCTCACCTACCACACATTCTGTTAAAATAATTTAGATCTGCATTTTCCATTTGCCAAAAACATGTTTCCTCCCAGCTAGATGACAAACACATTTTGTAATGTGTACCTACATGTGTATAATGTATATGCACCTTACATAATGAATGGAGCTGTGTTTTGTAATAAAAAATGTTTTATCTGCCTTACAAATCTAAATTAAGCTGTTTATCGTCTATGTTGGATCTCCAAATGATTTTGAAAATGCTCGATAGTTACGCTCTACAGGACTCCCCAGAAAAAGCATTTAGCTGATCACAGCCCTCCTTGTGGTAATACTAGAAGAAACCAAGGCTCTTGGGATCAGAGACTTCAGTGTTTCTGTGAATACTTGTTGTTCTGTTTGTGTGTTACAGCTGCTAAAACATGCCAGGGAAGTTTTACCATAGGGGTGGCCACCACTAGCTCTGAGCTTTGGGTGGGATTTGGTGTTAGGATAAAACTTGTTTGCAAACCCTTCATCCCAGTCCCCCTCAGTCAATGAGAAATCAAGACTTGCTTGTACAGTAGAGACAGTGGAGTTATTTTAATGGTCTGCTCACCAAGAGCAATGCCACCAGGAAGCCTGGGTTCTTTTGTCCCCCTCTTCTCTGAGCTGCCAGTACAGCAGCCTCGGCTGTTATGCTTTTCAGGGCTCCTCACTGACTCTGGGCAGCTGCAGTGCAGCAATCCTTTCCCCCTTTCGTGTGGCTATTTCCACCTTACTATTCATACAAGTCTCGCTCAACAGAATTGTTCAAAGTGGCTGCCAGCTTAGTGCATCCAGTTCATTGCTGCTGCTGAACACCTCGAAGGATATGCAAGGTGACCATGGAGCCAATTCATTTCCTGAGCGTGATAGCTGTTGTGTCTCCTTTGCCTGAGATTAACAAAGGCATAGTGTTTCCTATCACAAACATCCTTCCCCTTCTGAAAAGTGCATGGATTGTCCATACATCCTTAAGTGAAAGAGAAGGCGAGTAACGTTAGAAATAATTTCTCAATATTAGCAGTATTACAGACTGTTAGGTCTTCTAGTCTGCTTTCAGAAGAGATGATAAAAAAGACTATGGCTGGTCTGCCTCCGACACTCTAAATTGCCTTGGTCTGAAGTTACAATATATGAACAGCAACAACATCAGCAGTTCATCTCTTAGATGACTCTTTAGATATCAACTGCCTAAGGTTTGTTCAGATCTACTAATCACCTGTTACATTGCTGACCAGGACATTACTAGCCTCGAGTTCCTATTGAGTCTCCTCGTTCATTTTATTTCTGAGAAATTCCAGGATTTACTGATAGCAGTTTCTTTTATATACTAGGAAATCTCCTCATGGGATGCCAGCAAGATCTGTTTAGTCTCACACACTTTTCCACACTCTTGCCAATATTTACAAGTGTTCAGCAGTAGAGAAGCACTATTGGACGGGCAAAGGACTTTGTGATACCTCTTAAACAATGACAAAAACAGCAGGACAAGTTCTGTCATTCATACCCATCTCTTGAATTAATAACATAGCATTTTACAGAACAGCATCTCAGAGATCTGGAGAGTAGTATCATTTGCAGTTTTAATGTAAATGAAGTATATATGGGACTTTGAATCACATCAGACCTCCTAAGTAACTGCAGGAACCAAGACACTAGACCATTTTATTGGGTTCCCAAAGAGGGTAAAAGCTGGATCCATTCATACAGTTGTGCAGAATGCAGTTACATGTGTATTGAGTAACACAGTTTCTGTTAACAGCTTTGCATGGAGGAAAAGAAAAGAAACGATGGGAAGAAATGGAAGAAGTTATTAGAAAGGTTTCTGGTTATCTCTGCTGGGACCAGATATTGTTTAAGATGGTCATAAATGACCTGGAGAAAGGGAAAAATAGGGTAACAAAATTTGTAGGTGACAAAATAATCTGGGATTGTTTTGACTTCAAAATGTCACAAAAAGATCTTAATGCTAATGCTAAAGAAAGTCAACAAAATAATAATAGGAAGGCTTCCTTCTGCGAATAGATCAAATTCAAACTGGAAAGAAAGATAATCTTGTAGAGGCGGCTCTGAAGTCATGAATGACTTGGGGGAAATGACAAGGGAATGGTTGGATTATTTGTCCTCAGGGTACATGAACTTGAAAATCACCATGACTAGGCACAATGCTTAAAACAAAAGGAAGTTCTATTTCCATACAACACAGTTCAGTGATGGGATATGTTGTCAAAGTATGTTGGGAGGCCAGAAACTGTAAATATGCTAAATATGGAACTAGAGAACTTCATGAGTTATTATTGTATTGGCTGGCTCTTAACAGCATATATCAGACGCTGTCTCCAGCTTTAGGAGGGTGTAAAGTTGTTGATTGCCGGTAACTGGGAGAATATGGTGAAGTAAAGATAGATGTACCTTTTCTTACATAGTGTTTCTCTAAGTATTCACTAGAGTCTGACAGAAAGATGATACTGGTACCATGTACTTCTAATATTTTCTTATGGTGAATGCTTGTAGCTTTCAAGGTGAAATTTAAGATTTTCATCTGAAAAAGCTCTAAATGGTTAGGGTTTCATTATTTGAGAAATTGTGCCTATTCATAGCAAGGGTATACACATATTGCTAGGGGGTCATGGTGCAAAGCTTCTTCTCCAGTACAACTTCATGAAAAGGTGAAAGGTAAATGGATTGTTTAGATCTGAAGTGTGTCTAGTTTGCTGTGTATAAACTTATAGATAAGCCAGGCTAGTCCTTTGCTAGTCTGTGGCAGCTGCAGTAGAGCATAGGGAGTTCTGTGTATGCCTTCAAATACTCACCCTGACCCTGGTTACACATGCACAGCCCTCTGCTGCATTTCTTTCTTGTGTATGTTAGCTTATACATTTTTCACAAATATACTACCCTTCAACAGAATCCCTTTTTGATATCAGCTATTTCTGTTTTTTAATGAATCCATTTCTAGTTGCAAGCCAAACATCTGAAAATCTGACGACTAGATGTCTGGAAAGGCAGGCCTATTTTTACAGGCTAATTAAAAAATAGGCTACTCACATTAGGCAGTCACGATTCTTCTCTTAGACAGACAGCAGTGTTTCAGACTCCTGCTTTCCAAAATATTGAAAAAAATACTTTGTTAGAGTTGTGCCAAAAATGAGTCTTTGACTCATGACCAACCTAAAATGTGGGAGTAAAAAATTTGCCTATTCTCAGATTTCAAGGGTATTTTCTTCATAATACTACAAGCAACCATTCATGAATAAAAGGGAGCCGGGGGGGGGGGGGGGGGGGATATTGCTGCAGACTGATGGTGAATGTTATTAATAAATGAGTTGTGTTGATCCAAGCAGTGCTGAAAGTTATCACTTAAATGTTTTGTGATACTGTCACTAAGAAAGAAAGGTAGTGGGACACAATCAGATTATCTGACAGAGGTTCCTGTGGGGAAAGTGTCTCCTTCTTCCCTAGGTGCCCATTCCACAACCAGTCTGAGCTGTCTGGGAATAATCAGGATCCGGCCATGGGGGACTTCACCTTGTAGTTGTCTTGGGCATGGTAAGAAAACCCATACACCTTCCCACTTTCTTTCGAGTATGGGATCCCTCTTCTACACTTCAGCCCTTCCTCCATCCCTTGTCCCTCTCCTGGGACTCCTGGATGACCCCGGCTCTGACACTTGGCAGGGGCTGGCTGAGATGGAGGAAGCAGAAAAACAGCCTGGCTCTAGCCATTCCTCGTGCCAGTCTGGGTATGAGGAATTCATGCAGATTAAAGCCTACCAGCCCTGGGGAGGGCAGAGGTGAAGCAGAGTGGATGAGCAAGAGCTAGGCAGCAAAAGTTGCCACGAGTGGTTAGAATTGAGGTTGTGATAGTATCAGCCCCCAGTGATGCTATAGACATTTCAAACTGTGAGTCTGGTGCAATGTTATTTTATGTTCTGTCCCTGAAACCTTGTCTTGTGCTATACTGAAGCTGCGTTAAGAGCATGAGATAATGGCATTCATCATCAGAATGCAGTGTGTGCTTCTCCAAGCAGACTTATGAATATGTAAAACTTGCACAAAATAATTAAAAATCACTAACTTACACTTTTAATCATCTCATGCACATTTAAAAATTTAGAATTGTGATTTTAGTAGCCTAAATTTGTTTGTTCACAGCACTTGAACCCTTAATCTTCTTAAGAGCTTTAAACCCTCAACACTACATAGCTTTAAGGTGACCTGCAAAAGTAAAATACAGGATCCTGGTAATGTAATGTTCATCAAATGCTCTCATAGGCTGACTTGCTCCCATTTTCCTGGCTGCTCAAAGCATTAAGAATGTACTTGTAAAGTTGTTGACATTTGAGTTTTTTCCTTCCATCTTTAATGATACAGAAATAAGGGCCTGATCTGTCTTACATACAGCTTCTTGTGCTGATTTCTTTGGTTGTTAATTTCCTGCCTTCCTACAGAAAGTAACACATCATTCTGATCACCACTATGTAACTGTCATTGCTGTGGGCACAGGGACAGACTTACCACTGAGTTTGAGATCAAGATCTGTTATAGAATAAATATTCAGAGGAAAAGGTGAAGTTTGGGGAAGAGGAATAAGCCAAAGAAAGATACTCCTTTGTTAGTCTTGTGTAGGCGAGCATTCCTTTATAGGGAAATAGCTGAGGTTTTCTGTAAAACCAAGTGTTTCCTCTACAGGACATTACTTTTAAGCACTCTTTCAACTTAAAACTTTGCCTGTGGTTAATATGTTTTTTTAAATACTTGTGTTTCAAGGAGTACAGCATTAGCAGAGGCTGGTACTGGAATCAGTTCTGCTTGTGATATTTTGGATGTAGGGTATGTGTCCCCCAATTGCACCTGCAGATACAGTGATCCTTTACAACCTCAAACACTATATATTCCATATGTCTGCATGTCTGCAAAACATAGGTATATTTTTAGTACCGAAAGCTTCCCTTATTTGTTTGCCAGGACTGAGAAAAATTAACAGATGCACATTTTGTAAGCGCTATTCTGTTAATAGTTGCCAAGAAAGACCTCCTCACTTCCTTCACCTTCCATATTTCATCTGTCCAACAATTTATGATGCTCACAGGATATCCATTGCTACAGTATCTCAGCGTTTTACATGCTTTACTTGTCAGAAACATCCAGAATTATTGATCATTTTTGAAAACTATTGTTCTGTACCTTTTAGGAAAGTTTGCACAAAATCCACTGATACCAGGATCCTTTTGTGACTTTTAGATGTGTGCTTCCACTTGATGTGGGGGGAGAGAAATATCTGTGCAACTCTACAATAGAGTCCTACAGCAGCAATCCCACAAGACCACCCGGTGAATAGCCTATTTATGCCAACACAATGCTGTGCTGAAGGAGAGCCACCTTTATGCATAACATACATCTCCCAAAACCAACATAAATACAAAGGGCCAAACAAAGTTTGTCAGGATTTTTATCACAACTTTTTTCATCAGAACCTCCTGCTTGGTTCAGCTGAAACAACTTGAATCTGTGACAGTTTTGCCAGACTGTTCATCAAAAGAAGTTCCCCCAAAACCAAATGTGTTTATTTTTTGCTACTCAAGACAGTATTTCATAGATAAATTTTCTCCTCTTACTTTAAAGTTTAAAACTGGGAATTGAAAGCATGTGACTTTTTGTTTTCTTCTTCTTTTTTTTTCTTTTTTTTTAATTGGTTTGGATCAAACAGAGCAAGTTTGTGTAAACGTTTTGCAACCTCCAGTAAAGACAGCAGTTCATGTAGTTCTGGTCCTGTGCCAGGAGACTGGATAGCGGTGAGCTTAGGGCAACATTCCTGGGGGACAGGCAGTACACAGTCAGCATCTTTGCTGTTCAGGTGCTTGATTCAAGCCCCCTCACAGTTTGTAGAAAAGTGTTTTTCAGAGGAATACATTTCATGTAGACAGGATCTGCATTTCCCAGCTGTCATGTATGAAAAGGGACCACCGATCAGTCATTTTAATTTTCTACCTGCTATATTTTGTAAATGAAGTATCTTCAGTATATTCTGGGGATCTTAAAATACCTTGTAAATTTGGAATAGTAGTTGAGAAGTTACACTGCCATTGGCTTTGTGATAAAATACTGTTTTCATCTACAGGAAACAGCATTATTAAAATGAATGTTAGAGCACTGCAAGGGGCAACTGCATGTTACATTTACTGTCATTTCTTACGATGGAGAAACATAACCATGTTTGAGCATGAATACTTTTATTCAATGAACATGAACAGACTGGTGTTTTGAAATTAATTGTACTTGGAGTTTATAAAAACAGCTTAATACATGACTTCTTTTATACTCCACTTCAATTTCTTAAAAGCTGAACAAGCTGCCTAAAGCTTCTCCTCCTTGAGACTCAATTTTTCATGTGGCATTGTCATGCTGGTAGTAATTCCGTAGTGCTTTTGCCTGTTCCAGACCTCAATGATTTTATCTATAGAAGAGAGGTAGTAGTTGGAAAAAAAGCCTATCAGCTTACTTTCTCTCCTTCCTCTCTGTACCAATTAAAAAAAATTGCTCTGAAATAAAATGGTCACTAGCTTGCTTTCTACTTTCTTTCTACCTTATGACCCATCTTCAGTGCATTGCAAGTAATGAAAAGTTGTTCTCGTTGACCCGTGCTATACTTCAGCATCTTAGAGAGCGGCATTTGTTTCAGAACTCGGGAGTGTTTCTGATTAAGTCTTGTTTGGTTGGTTTGTTTGGTTTTTGTTTTGTTTTGTTTTGTTTTGTTTAACAGAAAATGTGCAAAGTCCTGTTACTCTGAACACAACAGTCAAGCAGCAGGCAGTTTCTTTGCTCATGCTTTCAAGTTCTTTTCTGCTGAGCCAGAATGATTTTCCTGCTTTGGCTTTCCACTGCTTTTTAGCCCAGCTTCTCCTCTGCTCTCCCTACTTATCTCACAGAGAGGCAGAAATGTCTACCAGAGACATTCCAGTGAGACTCCTTCTTTTCAAGGTTTTTTTTTTGAGAGGTGATGTGAATCTCCTTTTCAGTTGGAGTCTCCATTGCTTCTTAGTGATTTCCAGAAAGGGACTTAATTCTTTCATACATTTCTCAGTTGTTGAGAATGGCTATTACATCTCAGTTAATGAGAGACTGGTGGATCCCAATCTATCAGGAAGTATTTGATTTTAATATCTATGACTGACCTTGTCCTACATTACCTTGAATTTTGTATCAAACCTACTTTAAAGCAAATACAGGTCTGAGCATCACTTCTTTGTTGTTTTTTGGGTTTTTTTCTCCCCACTGATAACTGAGGGAGGACAATCACATATCCAAAAAGGATAATATATTGTAATATTCAGGAATGGTACCTTACCATTATATGTACTTCCAAAGCCCCTTCAGAAGTCCTCAAGTATTTTATTATATCCACTATATTAAAAGTATAAATAAAGCCTATCAGTGAAGTGGCCTAAACCATACAAAGGCTTTCTTAGCCGGGATGAGATTGCAGGTGTTCTTCAGGCCTGGGTCTGTACCAAGTAACTGGATAATAGACCTCCCTAAGATTCAGAAGTCATCCCCTGGTAAAAATGAGACTAATTGCATGGCCTTCTGCTAATATTTTAGATCTAGATACCCATAGATGATTACAAAATTATAGAATAATTTAGCCTGGAAGGGCCTTTAACATTTTGAATTCAAACGACCTTGTTAACAGTATTTCTCTTAGATGAATATGTAGAACTAGAGAATAAGTATGAAAAATGTTTTTATTTCCAAGCCCTGTCCCTAAACTGGAAGTAAACTGAAACCTAAGTCTGATTCAAGTGCTTTTAACTCAAATACACTGGAGGTTTTCAGCTAGGATTTTTAAAAAGTACCAATTATTTTTGTGCACCTAACCTGAGGCAGTCTAGGAAGATTTGACTTTTCAAAGGGGTACGTTCTCAGCACTTTCTGAAAAATCTTAAGTGTCTTAAGCTGGAGGAATCAAAATCACAAGTCTCCGATGAAAAATTTTCACTTGTGAAGTTATTTCTGTATTTTGCCTTTATTATTCTGGCTAGATATACATCTAGCCCCCCTCTGTACTAAACTGTCTGTTAAATTGATTGACTTGTTAAATTTTACAAAACAGATGCAGGGATCGTTGTTCCTGGTAGGGGCCAGTTAATTGTTGTGTTTGATGAATTCCTATGGTATTTTTCAGTACTTCTGAAAGACAAGACCTTCTAACACAGTGAGAGCACATCACTAAAAGACACTTCTGCTAACTGCATTTGATTTTGTAACTTCAGCCAGTATGCTGTGGTAATAAATAGCCATTTTTATGCAAGTGAATGAAAGATTAGAGTCATAACCACTGAAAGGAGCTATTCCTTTTCTTTCCTGCTTTCTTGTGCATACATTTCTTTATTTCCCTGTTTCAATATGTGGAATTAATATATCTTTCCTTAACACATTTACTTAATAGATTTAATATTCGGTATTTATTCAGAGCATTTCCCTCAATGATTTTGAAATACTTTACAATGAATTATTTTATATACTTATGATGTGAAGCTGGTTAATAACAATACAACCACACTGGACAGAACTAGAGAAAGTAAAGCCTAGACCCTGCCATTACCTCAGATGCCAGGGACCATTGTTCAAACTAATGAATCAGATCTTAGCAAGTTTCACAACTGCAATAAAAGCGTAACATTTTAAAATACTATTGCTTACCTTCTGTTCAGGTTTTCAAACTTTTTTTATATGTACAAAGACTCACTTTTTTTAATATGTGAGTTGAGATATAGTCATGGGACTCCAGGAGGTCAAGCTTAAAAATGTTATGATACCTGGGCCAAGTCACAACACACTTCTGGTTTAATGCAGGGACATCATCACAGAGGCAGCATAACCAAGAAATTCTGCACCTCAAGTCCATTTTTTTCTAGTGCCAGTGGATGGGAAGAGTGATAACCTGTATGTAAATAGTTTGATTGAGATCACATCAGTGTTAGAACTAGAGCATGCTGCCACTTGTTCTTGACACTCAGCAGTGCTGTAAGATGGCTGCTAAGCATCAGTAGATGTTTTCCATAGACGATTTTTCACCAGAAGAGGTTGATTTAACTACATCTGAAAATCCATGGAAATGCACCTATCGTGACAAAAACTTTCCTTGAGAAATATTTTAAGCAGGATGGGAAATTCAGGTTAGAATGACAGAGAGAAAGAAGGAGAGTGAGCAATTAGCACTGCAAGAGCCCATGGCCCAGAACAGCTGGCTGAGATGTGGAAAAGCCATTTGAATACAAGCCATTCACATACTGGCCAATTGCAAGCTGATTTGACCAGTCTTTTCTGTTGAAGCAGATCCACATTGTATAATTGAACTGGGGGGAGTGAACAAAAGAAAGGCTGATACTATCATCTGATATTTAAATGCTCTCTTTTGATGGGGGAAACTCAGGTTCAAAACCTTGCCTTAATAAATATTTATGCAGAGCGAAGCAGCTCCAACAGAGAAGAATAAGAGAGAAGCACCAAGCAGAAGCTTAGAATAGCTCCTATCTCCGTGGATAAAGCCCGTCACTGAAAAGTGGAGAAAATGGTGGAGCAGAAAGTCAAAGCAAAAAGTGCCCTACCCACAGGGCAGAAACACTATTTTCTGTTCCCTCCCTCAGTCCCTAAGAGAAATATGAACAGTCTTGGGTTTGTCCTGATACAGAAGGAAGAAGGCTTCTGAAATCCTGAGAGTCCACCAGGGAGAGGAAAACATTTTCCCCTGTGCTCTCATTAGAAAAAGGTTTCTTATTTATAAATGCTATCGAGGACAGGTGTATCAGGCAGGGTCTTAGAGATATAGAGGATAGCCAGGCTGACGACTAAGGAAAGGAATTAGAATATAGCATAAGGAGCCAACGATGCTTAACAAAAACAGTTCCCTTTAAAAGGAGCAACAGCTCCTTCTTGGGGACCTCCTCATTGGCATATCTGAAAAAAGTACGTAGCCAGCTTGATTATTGTTACCTCCTTTTAATAGATGAGTAAAAATAATGCATAGAAATTAACTCCTGGCCCCAAATTATTCTAGGAGTTCCAGACACTGCATCTTGTGCTTAAGTACCTACAGGTCATTTCAGAATATGAGCATTTTGTACATTTATTTTCCGACTGAATGCAGCAGTAAGATGGTAAGAATTTAATTATGTGTAACAAGTTGACAACTTTCTGCGAATTTCATAGTTTATTTCAGCTCATACTTGCATAGTGCAATACTGAAATGAAATTATGTCTTCAAAATGAGCAATCCACTTCCAGTCTGAGACCCATTTTCAGTTATTTGAATCTCCATTAAGGACCATACCAGCTCTTTATATGCTACTGGCATTAAGCCTAACACTGCCCTATGGGCAGTCAGAAAGCAAAGTGTATGACAAATATTGAAGAAATTTCTATCCTGTATGTTGGCTGGAATACAATTTTCTCTGAGCCTTGAGTACTCTTAGGCCCATTTATGTAAAAGGTTATTTACCTATTTCTCTTCATATTTCCTGAGAGATTCTACCCTGGATTTCAACTTTCCACTTGTGAGCCCCCACTGACTACTCAGCCTCACCTTAATATCTTGACTGTTAACTGACTGACTGCTAAGCAGCAATATTTTCCCTACATCCAAAGGAGGTCTCCCTGGGACAGTTTACATAGCTCTGGAATAATTGATCAAACTGGTAGGTGGGGACTAGCTTACAGGAAGATGGACAGCTATTATTGACTTACAAAACTCCTCCTAATGGTACCGCAGAAGCCTGAAAGACAGTGAAACTAATTGCTGACAAGCTCGTGCACACCTAGTGGAAGTGAATGCTTTTGTGTGCTGTAGACCTTGCATGCTGGTCTCCTTGCTAGCAAGAGGTACCTCTTGTGAGTGCTCCACAGAAGTCTCCTGGGAATCACTGTTTCTATACATAATAGAGTCATCACAAATTGGAAATATTTCTGTATATGCATGAGAAAGGTGGAGAAAAGTCCGTGCTGACTGCAGAGCTTCCGTGGTTAGCGTGCTGCATTGGGTGATTTAGATTTAGACACAGGTCTAATGTATTTTTCACATACATCATAGCACAAAATAAGGTAAGTGGTGTCAGAGTTCCCTCTTTTTCCAAGTAGCTCTGCGAAGCCAGCATCCTGTTCCTGCCAACTCCACCACAAACGTCTTGTTATCTGTACATAGGATAGGGTCAGCTTTTGGGAGGGTGGTAGTTGTGTACAAGATGGGTTCCTGGTACACTGCTTGCTCGTTTTGTAAAACATTAATATAATATTGCTACAATTTCATCAATACTTTGTAAGCAATCTTGTCACTTTAGTAACGTTCCTGAAAATCTTACAGCTTGGTTTTTCCATGATTACATCTCCTCTTCATTTCATCACAATGTATAGCAGAATTAACTGCACTGTGGCATCTGCTTTACTCCTGACCAGTTGTTTTAAAGATAGAGATCTCACACTATTATTCTCGCAGATATTTTTTTCTCTGGTGTTCCTTCTGAGGTCCCCATCCAAAGGCCGTTGAAGGTCAATGGGACATCCTCAGCTGGTGTAAATGATAAAGCTCCATTTACTTCAGCTAATGTTGACAGTTTGCATCAGATGATACCTCCTAATCTTTGCCTCAGAGAGAATTGTTTTTCCTACATAAGACTAGTATTAGATTGCATACTTTATATTCATAGAGTACTTCACTAAGTAGGTTAGAGTCCTCTGTGCTGCCTACTTGTTTCAGGAATAATGCTGTTTCATTTCATAATGACATAATGGTGCCACCTGCAGTCCAGAGTCTTATACAAGTGGTTTCAGATAATGTGGTTCACAATAATAAAAGCATTGAACACAGTAATGGGAAGGATAACAATAATCAGTCATTTGTAGAAGTCACTGCATTTTAAGAAGGACTGCTTTATTTCTGTTACCGTAATAAGAGCTTAAATTTCTCACTATTTTCCTTGAAAATGAAATCAATGAAACTAAAATCTTTGCACTGCTGACTTGTCAGGGGCATCTGATAAAGCTCAGTAACTATTCTCTGTAGCTCTTTATGATATCAAGTGTGCTGGAACCTGCTAAAATACTTCATTGCAAATGTCAGTCCCTGTGCACACATCACAAATAAGGAAAGCTTGTACCCTGTAAGCTGTGTTTGAACCTGAAAGATATTTTTCTTTTTATTAGCAGGCTAAAATCAGAATGACTGATTAATATTGCTCTTTTGTGTCTCTCTCATCTGTCCGGTGAGGTTTTCTCTTCTATTTTTTTAATAGGGAAACCTGTTTCCTAGTGCCAAAGGATGCCCAACTACCAAGTGTTCTGCTATGAAATCTTTATTACTCTAACTTTTAATATGTGGATTTTGACATCATCTCCTTTTCACAGTTGTTACAGTACATTTGTGCTTTACGTAAATGTATGAAAATGTATCTTTAAAAAGTGGCGACCTGTGCAGAGCCAACGTGCAAACATACTGCATGGTTTGGGAAACTGGGAGAAGGAACATGATGAAATAGAGAAGATATTCAAAAATCCTGTTAGTTCCAGTTGCAGTTGTTTAATAGGATGAACTTGGTATTTATGACTTGGATTTTTTTTTCAATTACTTTCCTTTGTGGGTAGTCTTCAGAGAATATCTGCTGACCAGTTAGAATAATCACTTTATTCTGCCTGAATATTATTCTCTGTGTAGGGTCTCTTTTTTACTGAAACGTGATCATTGTTTAATAGCTAGTCCATTGGTACAGGAACGTGTTTTACTTAAGGGTCCTTACCTCCTTTAATCATAGTGAGATAAATCACCCACATTAGGAGGAAATAGGGGTTATACTTACATTGAATTAAATGTTTGATTCTCCTTCTTCTTCCATTGGTAATTATTTTAATGATAGTTTTGTAATTCACCTAGCAGAGTAATGAAAGAATGCCCACACCTACATCATTTTCCTGAATGCAAAGGAAATTGCACATTAATCTGACAAAATGTTGACATTAGGGAATGAACTATCAGCTCAGTTTTAACTAGGCCTCTTGTTATTCACCTCCAGTTATTTGTGGCATAATTTTGGTCATTTATGCAATCTAAGTACCTGATTGCATATTCAGAGAAGGTACTTAGATATCTGAGCACTGTTAATTCCTACCATTTATTTGGAGTACAAACATAGAGCTCAGCTATTAAAAGTCTGGTTTTAGAGCTACGTTCTTTACTGAAGTTCTCGTTTTTCCAAAACGCTGCATTTCTTTGCATTCCCAAAACATCGGAGCCCTCTGCAGTAACAGGCATTGCTGCTTTTTTTTCCAAAACTGTTTGCTAGTTTTATATGCTATAAAATACTCCAGTATGATGAACATGTAGATGTAGCACTTTGGGACATGGTTTAGGAGGCATGTTGGTGTTGGGTTGGCGGTTGGACTTGATGATATGACAGGTCTTTTCTAACCTTAACGATTCTATGATAATCATACTAATTTTTCTCCCATTCTACCTTATAGTATTCTTCAGTCTGGGGTGTGTTAGTGGGTAGTTTTAATTTGAGAGCAGGCATACTGCAATGTATGGGGTTTATTTTTACAGAAAGTTCACAGGCAATCAGCCATTTTCTCTTTCATTTAATCTCATTGCTCCTGTACACCCTGGGAACTGATTTGAAGTGCAGAGAAGGAAACAGAAAATGGGCAGACATGTACAAATGTTTTCATTTTATTCTGCTATGCTGTTATGCCATGGAATTTTAAGTATTTCAAGGTGCTCTTCACAACTTAGTCATCTTCAATAACAAAAAGGGGCTAGACCTAGATTTTCTTCAGCTGATGAGAGATGATGGTGAAACAATAAGCAGTTAAAGTCTTAGCTCTTAGTTGCTTTCAACACAGGAATTGCAAAGTCTTGCACATGAGCAAGGCTTCATCCACTGCTGTTAGGCAACCATCTCTAGGGGTGAACTGTGGCAACTCCTCAAGAGCACGCAGAAATGCTCTGCGACAGTTCAGGGCAGGAAGCAGCAAATAACACTGTTTCAGTCTGCACTGCAGGGGTTGTTCAGATGGTAGAAATTTAATTGCTCTTGCTGGAATCAGGCCAGTAAACAGGGTCAGCTCTCTTGTCCTTTGAAGAAGTATTTTGGCACATCTCAGATGCAGCAGCAGCACTTGGAGTTGCAGCAGAAATTTTTGCAGCAAGCTTCTATCCCATTCCTGAATCTGGAGGGTCATCCCTGTACTGAAAAACCCACCCTGTTACCTAGGGGTTCACTCAAATAATGCCAGTGCCAGCCACAGTCCAGCTCAGAGTTTCCGTCTTCACTAGTATCCTTTGCCAAAATCTTGGCTCTTTGGGGTAGAATGAAGGTACCTCTGCCACCTCATTTATACACCACTGATGATAGCCATGTGTCAGTTTCTTCGTTTGGTGTTAATCTTTATTTGCTTATTTTGAAGGAGGAAAGATGGTTAGATACAGGATCATTTTTTACTAAGTATCTGTTAGAAATGTGATAGTTCAGTGGAAACAGAAATCCCAAAGATAAAGTTGGAATTAAACAACATTACTTTTTATTGTCCCTGGAAAACATGCCAAGAAACAGAATTTGAATGGGTATTTCCTTCCTGAAAATCTTAATATTGAGCTTCTCACCACTGATTCTGGGCACTTCGGGCTCTTAATTTTGCTGCGTTGCAAATATGTCAGAATTTTGTTGAGGTTGTTTAGTACCAAACTTCGAACCTTCATTTAGTCACAACAAATTGCTCACAAGCAAGAAACAGAATAAGCACAGAAACTCTTCAGAATAAATATATCATTTCACAAAAATCATCATCTCTTCGTAGATGGTTCAGAAGACAGATGGAGACAAAATTAATCAAATAAATTACTGTTTGCACATGCTTTGCTTTGCATATTTGGCAAAAAAAAGTCACAATAGTGATTTAAGGCAATTACTTTCTAGAGCATTCTGTGTGCAGCAGATTATTTGTCTTTTAGAAATATCATTACACTCACAGAAAGCTGTCAGATTCCTTCCTTTAGTTCCAGTATATGTAGCTGACTTTCCTTATGAGTCAATGTTTACATAACATCATGTTTCCCTGTTCAGGAAGCAGCGAAGGATTCGTAATAATATTATAATATTATAATGTTAATTTAATTGTTGATTTGGACTCTCTATATATTATATAATTTAGGTGATACTATATATACTATATTTTAGAAATTTATTCTATATTCTTTACATTAATATAGAATGTTAATATGCTACATTAAAAATATATATGTATATTCCACAGTGTCTCATCTTCTCCATAGGGGAAGAATCTGGCCTCACTAAATGCTATAGCAAAGCACTCGATTACCTGTTTAGGCTTAGGCTTTCATCTGGTTTCCAGATCACTTCACCCATGTGGAAACTTCAGTGGTTCTATTTTCTGAGGCATATTTCCTGCTACAGTTTTTCTCCCTTTCTTCCATGCCCCTATCTTTACAAAATGTTCTTTCAGAAGAAACTGCTGTGTTCAACCCTTCCATATATGCCCATACCTTCAGGTTTGCCAGTCATCTAGGGTAACTGTGGTGCTTGGCACCTTGGGTTTCCAGTCTGTTCCTTCCTGATTTTCAAGAGATGTTGGAAACAAGCCTGATTGGCAAACGCAAGAGCTTCCTGTTCGTATGCCAGTTTTCCCAATGAGCTCATCCTCAAATTTCCTCCCCACTATACAGCATGTTTGCTTATACAAAGTGTCACATCCATTGTTACGGAAGAGATAAACCTGGGAAATACAGAGCAGTTACTGAGAACTCATAATTATGGAGAACATTTATTAAACACTTGAATGGATCCAAGGGAATACAAATATGAAAGGAAGTCTGTATAGATTTAGACAGGCAATTAATGTAATCTGTTAAAGTCTCATTTTCTACCCAGTACAAGAATAAAAACCAGAAACTAGGCTACTGTACGTGTGCAAAAACGCGAAGATCTGAGCAGTTACATAAAAAATATGGTATATGTCAACAGTGTCACTGTTTCACAGTTTTAGCTTGTTTGTAAGCTTCCAAGAAATGGGGAAATATCTGCTATTTAGCTGATATGTAATCTTTTTTGAAAGATCCAGCACCATGTCATGATCTTAGTTTAACTCTTACTGGAAATTTTCAACAATACATTGCTGTGGGAGCTTGTGGCAGTGCAGGGTTTTAGATTCTTCATAGAGATGATTTCAGCATCCATACAGAAGATGAATTCAACACGAAATACAACATAAGAGGTAAAGTAAGACTCTAGCCAGAAAACTAACTTAAAAGCGGTGCTGAAAAAGGCTGGAGGCTTTGTTTTTAAGTACATAATCTATGCACTATTCGAGACGAGATACATGGAAGGTTCACCTTGAAGCAAGAGTGTGTTTAAATGAGGATCAGAACATAAAAAAAAAAAAAAAAAAAAAAAAACAAAAACGAAAAACCAGAAATGAGACCATTTACACCCAGTGATGACTGCTGTAACAAGTGGAAAATATTCAGTAGAAGTTTCACAAGGATAGATTTAAAAAATCCAATATGTGAATAAGAGATAAGGAACTGTGACCTTTATTCTCAGACCTTCACCCTTAAATTAAGCTTAAGTTTAACCTTTAACCTTCATCTCTCATGCTACTTTAGTCATTTCAGTTATAGTGGCCTATGCACTCTGTCTCTAGCTAATCTAGAAATCTAAATATTTCCTCTCTTCATTTTCCATAGGAAACATGGTTTAGAATATTGTTTTAATAAGTATTTAAAATTGCTTCACATTTCTTAATTGATTTCTTGTCCACTTTATACTAAAAACTTTCCATATATGAAACCTCTGCTGGTCTTAATTTTATACATTACCCATAACCAGGAAGATCTACCTCCACTGATGTTTATGCTGTGGTATCATCCACTGAATAGACTGACCGGTTCAGGACCATTAAATCCAATGCTGTTTGCCAGGTCATTCTTTTGGAATGATATCCAAGAGACATGTAATTAACTCCCCCACTGACTGACAACAGAAAGAACAGTGTAATCAGTCACTTTGTATAAACACTTATCATTATTACAAGTGGTGTTTGGGGACAGATTCATGCTACTCCGGTGGGGAAGAGCATTTTGTAGTCTTTCTGCCAAGTATCATCGTCGTCGTTTCCTGCTCAAGATATAAGACAATGGTTGATTTTTATCTGCTGACTTTCAGAGTGCAAGATAAAGTTAACCTGAGCTTTTCTTAGGAACTGAGAGTAGACAGTGGGAACTGGATAGAGTCTTGTTCTTTCTGAGAGCTTTTTGATATGCACCCATGAATTATGATAAATTTCACTGCTGTGCCTGCAGCTTCTCCAGTAGGTACATCAGAGAGGCCTTCTGATGAGCAATGCCTTTTTTTTGGTATGCAGGGAATAATTAGTTAGTTAGGTGAGCAGAAATCTCAGATACCTGTTGGTAGCAAGAGGAGGCACTACTGGGTCAGTACACTAGTTTATCACCTCTCACAAAAGTTTTGGAAGACAGATTATTTTGCATAGGGACAGGACAGACTCTGAACTAAAAGGAGGGATATTCATGGAGAAAACTACCTGAGACATATTGATAATCTCACAACAGGAGCCTTAGGGTAGTGTGTGCAGAAGTTTTTGCTGTTATTATGTTTTTCTATTGGTTTTGTGTTTATCATATCATGTGAAAAAAGTTGCACATCATGTTATGGACTATTAGGCCAAAGACATAGGCTCAAAAACTGGAATCTCATTGACTGAGGTGGAAAGTCACCATTTCATATTTGTTTTAAAAGTGCTCCAGCCTGCTGTCTCATTTGTTGGACAACTAAGTCTTCATGAACACAAGCAGAATACTGAAAAATTGTCCCATTTCTTTGTTGCATATTAAGTTGCTAGAGGTGTTTTGGATGAGAAAATACAAAAAAAGAAATGTTGTAATTAACATGGAGTTCTTTGCCCTTAACATAAAGAAAATGTAGTTTCTACATTTATAGGCATGCATTACAACTACAGAGACCTCTATTTTAGGCCAGTGCACAAATGAAAGTGTGCATTCACATCCATGCTGAACCTGATTAGTAACTGCAGTTTCTTGTATATATACTGAGGATTTTGTTGCATAAACCTGTGACTGCAAAGTAGAAGCTTATTTATGTTGTCATGATCAAAACCTACAGAGTCATTGAAAATCCAATTATAATTTGTCCCTCAAATGATGTAACTTATTATAGCATATTTCTTTGTTTCAGAGGAATATCTCTCAGGTTCATTTGTCTGCACTGAACAGGGTGAAAGAGCTATGTTTGAGGCTCTTAGGCACCCTTGTAATACAAATAAGGGTAATCAACAAGCTGTGGTTTTAAGTAATTGGTTTTGAAATGACCCTGAGGGTTCTTACATGCTGTGAGCTGTCAGGAAGAGGCAACAACCAACTGTGAGGCTTCCCATCATTGCTGAGCCATTGCCTATGTGCTCAAATCTCCAGTGGCAGTGTAGAGAGACTGGATTGGTGATGATGGTTCTCTAAACAGTCCCTGTTTTCATCTGGCAAGAAATGAAATAGGCTCAGGCTGATGTCATATCACAGCTGTCAATAAAATAGGACTCAGTCGGATCTTGAATCAGAGGACCTGCCACTTTTTGTAGAAAAATAAGAATTCTTCTTCCCTTCACTCTTCTCTTGCGAGCACATAATTTCAAAACCAAACTTCCCCTGTGTTTAGATCCACAGGAAGATTATTTTTCTTTGTGTTTTGACTGTGTCTTGGATGCTATCCTTACTGCAGTGTGTTGAAGGGAATGCTGAATCATTTACCATTAACCAAGAGAAAGCTATCAATGAGTGTCTGTCTCAAGTCTCCTTCATTAGGCAAAGGATCTGAATCTAATACAACCCTGTCAACTTTTAATGTATCAGTTACCACCATCTATGTACAGGAGGGACAAAGATATTGGTGAAACCTTGGCAGTTGTTTAAGTTAATAGGAAAAGCCTCATTGCCTGCAGCGGAGCCAGGATTTCACTTAATCCTTATGGAGCAAACTCAGCTGTGCTGGTGGACTGATGAATATCAGTCCATTCAAATTCAGTGGAACAGAAGATGTAGTTTTCAAAAAGAATGAAGCTCTGTAGTCAAGAAGAAAACTTTGAAAGTTGCTTCTAGGTTGTCTTCACAGAGGCTGCACATAGCATAATAGTGTAGGGTATGACCTCTTTTTCCACCATTAGTCCAGTTTTTTTTTAGTAGTTTAGGTTGAAGAATTGAGTTAATCTTGCTGAGAGGAAGAAGTTCAAATATTTTATTTGCAGTGGTCTGAAGAAGGCTTTACTTCAGCCAGTGAGAGGCTTGCAAGAAACATTGGTTCATTTCAGCTGGTTCACTCTATTCTCACTGGAGCCCAACTTCAGAGGAAATCTGAAATGACTCATGAAAAGTTTATTTTAACTTTTTGGAGAAGGACAACTAGTGAAAAGAGAAAACTGTGATGACCAGCTTGGATGAAAAAAAAACAGAGTAAAGGATTTCATATACAGCAGGAAAGACCAAATTTCTGTACAGTTATTCTCAGGCACATAACCCAAGGTTGTGATGTGTACAACGCAGAATTAGGCCTTGGAACATCAAGACTACAGAAACAGGATAATTTGAAGTGTTTTAGCTTTTGTCATACTCAAGTGGGGAGAACAGGTAGGTAGTGGATAAAGGACTTCCTATAAAAAGACCTTCTTTGAAGTATTCCAAGTGGGGTACGTATACTTTAGGGAGGTACAGTAGGGGGTTTACTTCATTATCAAGTAATAATAACCCTAATGAGAGACAGACTGTTCCAGAAAAATCACTTTGATGATCAAGTAAATTTTTTTCTGATATTTTTTCTCACCTTCTCTGTTTGGCTTTTCCAAGTCTTTTTTTTTTTTTTTTTTTTTCCCCCACTATGTTGTCACTGATCCTAGAGAATGAACCAAAGAAGCATTTCTGTTTGTAGCCTTTTGCCACCTCATAACACCTGCAGCTCAGAGTGATTCTAGAAGTAGAGCAGGTCACTGTCATTTGCCTCAAGACTTCGTTTCTTTGAGAGATACTAAGTGTCATATAAACTCGACCTAAAAATTATTGTGGTGTTATTTTAGTTTAGAGTTGAATGGTAAGAACTTTATAACTGACTGAGCTGTAATTTATTACATTAAAGTCCAAAAATGAACGTTCTCCTTCTTGCCTAGGCACAAGATACCTTGTTTCACGGAAATGCAAGGAAAAGCCATCCAAGACAGTTTCTGTTCAGAATTTAAACCACTCTTGTTTAGTACTGTTCCCCTAGCACCTAGCTAGGGACTGCAGGCAATTAATGGACAAAGATAATTCTCCTTGAAAGGTATCCCTTCCACTCCTTATTGAGTGTCAAGGGATAAATACTGAAGTAACAATGCACAGAGACATCTCCTTTTTAATGCACTATATGGACTAGGATCTCACCTGCATCAGAGCCAGATTAGAGTAGGGAGCCTCCTATTCAGGGGAATACTCTGGCTGCTTGAGGCTGCTGCCTTTCTGGGTGTTTTGCTTTTCTGCTAGCATAGAGCAGCTGGACAGTGGACCAAGGATTTGATCTTCTCTCCCACCCAAGCTGGTATCTTTTGGTTGCAAATTAGTGAAGTGTTTTAAGATAAGTAAGCTCTTATGTTGTCAGGCGGGCTGTCCAAGACTGTACTTCTCCAACTAGGAGGCAAGGTAGTACCAGCACAAGCCATACTAACATTTTGTAATTGGACTTTGAGCATATGCAGAGCTGGAGAAACTCAGGCTGGCAAGACTGGGAATTTTCTAGTTTTTGCTGGCTTTGTGCATGCTATAATCTGCAGTGTCTGGCCAGCTGAGGGAAACTTAAATGGATTATTTTCAAGAAGTACATTTCCATGGTCTGGCTGTCAGCTCCCTCCAGATAGGATTTAGTCATAAGACTCACTGCCAGTCTTTTAAAAACTAACCTTCAGAGCATGTTTTGGGCTGGTTCATAAATTGCAAGGTTAAATTACAAGTGTCTCCATTGCCCCTGCCCAAAGGTGCTGTATATAATTGTTCTCTCATCATGTCAACCTAATAGGGACAAATCACTTGAAGCATTTCCCCAAAGGTATATTGGGAAAATAATCTCAATACCTACAGATACCCACACACAAATGCATATTTAAAATAGTCAGTCTTTTCTCTTACTTAGTTTTCCTTGTGTTTAAAGCTAGATAGGATGGTGAGCATGGGAAGAATTATTTTATAACAATTGTACAAGAATTTTGCTTAGTGAAAACATAGTCTGACTCTCATATTGAGACTTGGAACACCACTTTCTTGTCTCAAGTCAGATCACAAAAATCAAACTTTAAAAAAATAATGCTTGAGTTTGGATCATATGATCAGGATCTGAGGTAGGAATTCTTTTTTTGCTATTGAATTATCAAACAGGAAAACTGCCTCACTCCATGGGAGACACTGGATAGAAAATTTGGTTTATTTCTTATCTAGGCATCATCACATCACAGAACATCAGTATTGGCTGGAGCTGGAGGATGGTCCAGATTATATTTTTGTGAAATACAATTAAAATCAGAAATTGTGCAAGTGAGGTTTTTTGTTCACACAGAGGTAGCAAGATTAATCTAGCTGTCATCTTCTGGGAAGCATTAGGAAATTCAGACAGAGAAGCCTGTGCTGTTGTAGCTACAATGCCAATGCAATTTTCTTGCATGCTGCTCAGAAGTTCCCTTTGTAGTAAGAGTATTGTCAAAATCTATGCTTGGTAAAAAAGCTGAACAGAAATAAAACTAGGGAAGTTTTCCATCTGCATCCACCTGAGTTATCTTTTTCATCTTAAAATGGACATTTCTGTCTCCTTTCTCTAATGAAAAGTTCAATTTCAGCCTGAAAGGAAATCTTTCATTTTGTGGCATTTACAAGAAAAGCTGAAGGAATGAATATGTGGATACTCAGAAGTGATCCTGTGATGTCCTCTTAACTGAGTCTGCTGCTTAGATCTATCAGACATAGCGCCTTTCCTTGAGAGGGCCTGAAGCAGTGTTCCTTCTCTCTGTAGTCAGCAGGTATTTTGGGGAGGGAGAAAGGACCATGCAGGGGTGGAAGGTGTTCTCCATCATTCCAGTCAGTGCTATTCCATCACCATGCAGCATTAGACAGAAGTTTTTATTCCCTGCATTTGAGCTTGTAGCCAGTAGCTAAGAGACTGAATTCTTTCACCAGTTATTTGAACACTGCCTTACTGGTGTTTAAAATTAAGCATATGGAAAGCATCCTTAAATTAATGGGAATTTTAATAGAGTGTAGGTATACTGTTAATCATCTGCTTAAGCAATCTGTAAGAGTACAGACCCAAAGAACATATTAAGGTTTGCCTGAAGACAAAAAATGATGTATGGAGAATTTGATTTGAAAAGTACATAGGGCCTTCTTAAAAAAAAAAAAAAAACAAAAAACAACTTTAAAGTATTTCAAAGGGAAATAATCCTTTGATTATCATCTCTGGTCTTTACCTGATTCTGGATTATTTGCAGAGGTCCTTCCCTGCTTATTTTATCTGTCTGAGTAGGTTTTTATAAAAACTTCTGGACCCCAGTATTTATATGTTTTACAAATATTTTTCACATACAGCTGAAATGCAGAATCATTACTGTGTACAACGTGTTTTTCAGAGAGTAACAATTAATTTCTATGGCCAGATGCGAAACTCTGAAAAAAAAAGGAGTCGTAATGGATGTACTTGCAGGAACCCCCTTTCTTCCTTAGCTCTAATTGTGCAAATGGCACTGAGATAATACTGTAATTGTTTGTCTTTTCCATGAAGTCAATATGAAGATTAAAGTACCATCTGGCTTTCTGAAAGCTCAAGTTAGAAAACCTCTAGCTTGAAAGAAACAAGCAGTCAGATCCCTGTTGGGTGGACATTTTAAATGTAAATTAGCTTTGCTCATCTCCAGTTAAAATTCTAACCACAAATCAGCACTCAGAGGTTTTCCCTCTTCATAAGAGTTAGCATCCTAACAGAAATTTTTCAAAGTACCTTTTCCTGGAGGTCTCTCATAGCCTTGGGTCTGTTCTTGTATTTATGCTCCAACAGAGTTTAAAGACAGAACCTGAAAAGTAAACCTGGTTGCAAAATTTCACAACAAGGGTTGGTTTTTTTCTTTGTGAAATCGCCATTTTTTCAAAAACATTTTTTGAAAAGTTGCCAGCATTACTAACACTATACTTTTTGCACATTTATATCAATTTTGCTATGACATTTTGACAAATCTTTTTACTTAGTGTTACTTTTAGGACCTTAAATCATTTTCACAATCATTACAGAAAAAAAAAAAATTGTTTAAGTCATGCTTCATATGTGAAATCCTTTTATTCATGAAATATTTAGAAAATAATTTCAATAAAATTGACTAATTTATATTGACAAGAAATTTCACAGAAAAAGAAAATGAAGCTGTTTCAAGCTCTATGAAACAAAACCAGTTTCAGGGTTTTTTTGTAAATTAAATTATTTTTTCTTGGATTTTTTTTTTTGTTACCAGCTCCTCTAAAAATTGCAGTAGAAAATAAGCACAGAGTGATTATTAGTGAAGATTTTATCATCAAGAATTCTCCAGGGCTGCTGGTGATGAAAATACTGTCTAGTTTTGTTCCAGGCAACATTACCACTACCAGAATCAGAAGCCCACTCTCGTTTGATTACTGTTGTATAAAATTTAGCCTATAAACTAACACACAGAGGAATTCCCCTCTGCTTTCCCTCTACCCTCCCCCCCCCGCCCCCAGTGTCAAAGCTGCTAAAAAGGATCTCCAAGTCTTAGAGCAAAATATTTTCACTTTTTGGTCTGGAGATCTTCCTTTTGTCTGGGATCCCTGCATAAAAAAGTGAGCAAAATTGCAGGTGATAGGATGCAAAAGGGCTCAAGAACCAGGTCTTTGCCTGACCAGTGAACTGTTTCAACTGATTAACGTCTGTAGCAATAAGAGATATGCTTGTACTCTTTCCCTATGGGCAGTCCTTTGTACGTCTACTGCTCATCTCCTATATGGATCAGAGAAATTCCCCTTGCATTGAACCAAGTCTTTTCCTGTGGCTAAGTGGAACAGCACTGAAAGTTCAAAAGAAAGCTAGAGTCATTATAAAAAAAACAAAGGAACCTAAATGATAATGTGAGTGGAGGTATACTGCCTAGGGGAGTCCTGGGTATGAATTTAGTGAAATCACTACCTGTGTTGCTTCTACAAAGGCAAATAAGGTGCCTGGGCACTTAACAGCATAATAAATTCAGGTAACCGTCTTAGATGTAAAGATCAAATATCTTCGTACCTATGCTTCAAGTCAACGGACCTCACATGGACAAACATTTGTGTGGAAGAGGCTATTTATTAATTTATGGTTGTGGTGGGAGGATGTTAGGTGATGAACATCCATTAAGGCTGACTTTGTGAGAGTCCCCGCCTGTAGTGAGTTACGTTATTTTAGATAGTTTTTCTCCTGAAACTTTTTTTGTCCATTTGCTCTCACTCAAGGAATTCAGCCATTTTGCCCATATCTCAGGCCTTCTGTAGAGTCTTTCCCCTACCTTCAGAGTGAATTTACAAACCACTGGTTTGGTGGTCCAGCGAAAAGGGATTGGCCACAGTACTCGCATACCAGCTTTGACGGGATTATTCAGGCTGGTTAGAAAGCGTAGCTGGTGGAATGGAAGTCTGTTTCAATAAAATGCTTTTGTGGAAATATTTAACACTCAAGATCCAGTCAAGACCCAGTGATTTCAGTTCCCTCCTGGGTGAACTCAAAATGTCCCTTTGGATCAAGCAAAATTCAAATGGCTTGAGGACTCTCTGAGGAGCAAACCTCTCTCTCCCTCTTGTGTTGTCTGACTACCAGTGCTGGGTTAAAAGCATTGAGCCTCACTGAGACAAAGTAGCCTGATAAAACCCACTGTTGTTAAGCCTGGTACCCCACTATTGCTGCACCACCACTCACAGTTATGTTTCATTCCTGCCTTTCTCAGCAGGGACCTCCTCTACTACTTCTACCACTCCAGTCCTCACCCCACACCCATACACAGACCTAGAAGACCCTGGCCCTCAGGAGAGAGTCAAAGTTACCCTCAAAGCCACCTCATAGCCAAATGTCAGTGCACTCCTCATGTGACAGTGTAGATGGCTTTGAGGCATTTCTGCTTAAAAAAAAAAATAAGAAAAAGAGATATTTTATAGCAGGACATTTTCAGTAAAGGCCTCCTGATTCTGTCAGTGTTATGCAGGCTTTATCTAGGGAGACCATGAGGCTGAATTTGGGATTTTGTTCTTTAAAGTTTGAGCCCCTTTGTTGTCTTTGGGCCAGTTTTAAAATTAATATTTAGCAAAGCATGTAGTTTTTGCTATGTGCTTCAGTCTTGGCTAGCTGAATTCTATTTAGCAATATCTGTAAAATAGAATTCTCACAGCTCAAACTCATTGAGATATTCATGTTTATGCATGAATTTAGGAATGACTACCAGCAAGGTTTGGTTTGAATAGTCACTGTTGAGCAACACTGGAAAACAGCCAAAACAGGGCACCAAACACTGACATGTATAAATTCAAAGCCATTTCAGAAATTGATCTCTGTAACTATTGTCTCACCTTCACTGACTGTAAAAATGAGAGTGGTAATGTTTGCCCACAGCAACTAGTGGTTTGAATATTAATTTATATTTGTAAAGCACTTCAATGAGGTAAGTTACCCTTAATTCAGGACACCATTTGAACATGCAAAGGCACATCATTCTGTATTTTTACACATAGCCAAAAGATGGAGTCAAGGAATCCTTTCTTTCTAAAATACATGAACTTGCTTTCATCAGCCAACTCCATAACACACATCTGTCAGTAGCAAGCTGTGTTGAGATTCCACTTGTCATTTCATTTTGATCTGGGCAAGAATATGTTTTTAATATGTCTGTGATTTCCTTCTAGTTAAAACACTCCACCCAATGCATATCATAATATCTCCTGTAGTCTTTTTCAATAAAACCTGTTTTCTATCTGAAGAAAAATGCGCTCTTTTGTTCTTTTCCCTTTGCCTTGCCAGTGCATAGTTTGGGACTGGGATTCCAATGGAAAGCATGACTTCATTGGAGAATTTAGCTCAACTTTCAAGGAAATGCGAGGAGCTATGGAAGGAAGACAGGTAAGTGGAAACCATCCAAGCAATCTCAATATGTAAGCTTTGTAGAGCAGTGTTCTTCAGACAATCCTGTAATAAAGCAAGTGGCATTGCCTCATCGTCTCTCAGAAGTTAGTTGCTGTGCTGATCTCTTCCATAGGTTTTACTGTTATCTGGACACGATAATCTGAAAATGCAAAAAGCAGCCTTTCCTGTACTTCCATGCCTGAAATACATAGGGTCTTTTTCTAGTTCATATTCTACAGACATTTCTTTCTGCCAAGATTTATTGCCTTTGAGCCCAAGCACATGGTTTCTATGAGGTGCTGTGCTGGTATGGCAAAGCAGATACCCAGTCTGGATACCCAAAGCATTTCCCTACTGGCCTAAAGGCCTTTATTGGGTGAGGGTCATTCTCCATCTTTCTCCATTTCTCATGTGCTGCGTTCATTGCTGTCAGCTCTAACTTGAACCCATCATGATGAAATTAATCCGTTTGCTAAATATCTCATGAATTACAGTCCTAAGAGAAAATGAAATTGTTAGCTTATTAATAATTTAACTTCTTTATGTCAGCCTGATCTTTTCAAATTGATGTTGACAGTAATTATTGAACATGATAAATGATTTGGCATGTCTAATTCCAGAAATTGTCATGTCCTATTCTTACTTACTCCTGAAGGTGTTAGTTTTGATAAATTCTCTGAGGGGGAGTTAAAAATGTTGACTTTCTAGTCTGCTGACAATTTGTATTCACTGTTCCATGGTGATCTCAAAACCAAACACAAATGCCTAATAAGCTCTATTTGGGGTTTATATTAAGGTTCTGTTTATGACGTGTTAATAGAAAGCTAACAAAGAGTCAAAAGATGTTTAATTAATGGTAAGCAGTCAGTCTATTCCATAGGTCAAGAAGTTTTTATGATTCTTTTAGATATTTCTATTGATAGTCTTAGAACAACATAGAGTTTAGCAAATGTTGCTCATGTGTGTAAAATCCTGTTGATATATATCAGTCATATATTAACCCATTATAAATAACTTCTGAACAGAACCTGAGTGTAAATGAAACCCTGTTTTGTTCTCTCAAACTAAGTGAGAGGATAAAAACTTGAACCAAACTGAATTTGAGTGGAAATAAAAGCTACCTAAAGAGATAAACAGATTCCAGAGCAAATAACATTAACAAGGCCAGTGATGGGACAACACTCCAATTTTGTATACAAATACCTGTGGCTGGGAAAGGGACTGCATGAGTGGTAAAGGGTGTGTATTTCCAATGTAAACGTTTTCAGAAGAGTATCACAGTCCTTCCCAAACAGACAGCTTCTTGCCAAGCAAGAGACCTGCAGTCCAGAGTGCCAGGAATGGCCGTGAAGGATAAACTATATATTCTTTATAATGATGGAGAAACGGTGTGGTCTTTTCATCCTCAGGTAGCAAAAAGGATGGTTACTCTTTCAGAGGCATAAGTTAGTACAGCCATTTGTCAATTCTTGTTCTAGGTTGACACCGCATTATCAGAGTGCAGTCCAGGAATGTTCTAATATCACACAATGCTTTAAGTGCCTGAACCTTTGTCGTGCTAAGGACCTGCCATTTGCCATTCAGCAGGCTGCCTTTCACCTGTAACATTGCAATCTGCCTTCCACTGCAAAAGTGCAGATTTTCTCCTCCAGATGCCTAAGGCATTGTGGCATTATTTCTTTCTTGTTGCTCTCATTCTGTTCTTACTGTGCAGTTATTCTGTGGGCTTGCACCTGCAAAACCCAATGCTGTTGTTATAGCCAGTTCTCATGGGACACAATTGTCACCAAAGTGAGAATCAATCCTTCTCCCCTCTCCTCTTTTCTAATCCTTGTTTTGTAGTCTGTTCTAGAGGAAAACAAAGATTTAGTGGATAGTTTAGTAGGTAATAGTCATTTAAGTGGCTAATAAATATTGCCCAAAAAATATACATGCACATGCTAGATGGTTCTTGCAGGCTTCAGTGAGCACTAATAGCATGATAGGCAAGAACAAGCAGTATGGATTTTGAGCAGATCCTGGTGAAAATTATATAGTTATTATGGAAAAAGTATTGTGATCACATGTGGTACAGGAGAGGTTGCTTGTGTGCGAGACCATGTCACTTGTCACTTGGGTGGAGCCAGAGAGCAATTTCCATTTCCCTTTCTCTCTTTGTCTCTCTCTTTCTGTCCTTCCCTCCCTCATCCTCTCTCCTTTTTCTCTGTTCTTCAGAAATAATTACTGCTGCTAAAGGCAGCATATGCCATTAGCTGTGGACTCCATAAATACATCTTAGTGCATAGTTTATCTCAACATCCTTCATGCAACATTAATTAATGATTAGCATTTGTCAGTTTTTTCCTTAGTTTTATTCTCCCCAAAGAAAAAGCATGTGCAATGGAGTGTTTACTTTGAATAAAGGGGGTTTAGTAAACCTTGAGGGAATGGCAGAGGTGGAGGAAGGTGTTTTGCCTTCAAGTGGATGTGTTGCTAGGTATTTCTAATAAGGAAGGCCACATCAGAGAAATGATGAGATGGTCAGAATGGATATGTGCCACCTACTTACTCAAAGGAGGTGATGGTGTGTCTAAGACTGTTTCAGTTCCATCCCTGGGCTGGGTACTGATTATCCCAGGTTTTGAGTGTCAGCCGCTGACCAGATGAGCTTATATTTGCCTTGCTGGCTTGCCTCCACTGTGAGATTTCTTGGGAATTTGTGTTTGAGACCAGCCATCATTTAGATAAATGTTGTAAATATAGCACTGGCAGCTTGCTAGTGGTTGAACCAGTAGTGTGTGAAGGAAGGAGAGAAGATTCCTTCTCTGAATGATCCATCACCTGTTTTGATCAGGAATGGCATGAGTAGTTTATTAATTTCTTTCCTAAATGTGGCAGGCCCTGGGTGAGATTCACAAGTCTTGAATTATGACTCCTTCAGAGTGACAGTTGCTTTTCAGTGACTGGACGGACTGAATTCTGGGAAAGTTTGTTGGTCTGTGGTTGGTGACACAGGTGAAATTAATTCATGCTGTTTAAGAAGACTTCCTGATTATGAACAACCTCAGGACTTGAACAACAAACTTGAACAACCTCAAGCTTGGTGTGTGTTTCTGTTCCATAATAACTACCTTGTTGTCACAGACTGTTATATTCTGACACCTAGCCTGTTTTCATACTGACCACCAATAAAAAATGGCACAAGGACATCCTGTTGTTCAAATGAACTTCTGAAGTGGGCATTTCTAAACCTTCTATTTAAAATTTTTCACCATTCCAAAATTCATCATTTACTCCTTCACCATAATCTTGACACAAGAAGCCACAGTAAGAACAAGTCCATCCCTATTTGTGACAGTTATTGTTTTTCTAGTGAAATACTAGTAAATACTTTGAGTTTATTGTATGCTTAGGCTTTGTTCCAAATATACTTATAATATGTTTTTAATATATGCTTACAGTGGCAGCTTTATAAGGTGTTCTAATATTAATCTATCAAACATTTGAAAACAAGATCAGAAAAGCTTGATAAAGATTTAAGGACTATTAAAGCTTTTCGTAGTTGAAAGGAAAAATCCTCCACTAATTAGAAAAGAGTCACATTTTTTTTAAATGAAGGCAATAAAACCAGAGGGATTTGAGGGGGGGGATAGTCATAGAAACATAAACCACCTGGATCCCCATGCAGCATGGGAGTTACATAAGGGAAAAATCTGTTCCTGTATTACATAAAAATGGACACGTGTGTATACACATACACACAAAAGGGAAAGGGGAGGAAGAAACCTTATGTGCTTACCACCTCCACTGACATTTCCACAAGTTCAGGGTTTCTTTAGGGGGGCAAGGAGGTCTGCCGAGGTGCACAAGATTGGATGGGGATCCGAGGGGATGTGAGCTGGGTTCCCCCATTTGTCCAGATATCTGACTATTTTCCTAACTCAGGGCCTTTGCATCAGATAGCTCTTCAAATAACTGAGCATGGATGAGACCTTTAAGCCTTTGGTAATGGGCCAAGGAGTTTATTGACACCAGAGCACAATTCCATGCCTACTATTATCAGGAGATAGGCAGGTTCATCCAGGACTGTCTGCAACATCAGCAGCTGCTGCTGGCCCCAGAAAGGGCAACAGAGCCCTCAGAGGAGGGTGCAGCCATGTCAGGCACCTGCCACATCCATGGGATTAGGCAACCAGTGGTGCAACCTCAGGAGCGTGGATGAGGCTCAGGGCCTTGGCTGGGGAAACAAGAAACACTTTGATTTTCACTTCATTCCCCAGGTGCACGTTTCCAGAGGAAACCTCTGGTAGTGATTAAAAACAGCTCTTCTCCCATGGTGGATGTCTCTCTGGGGCAGAAGGAATAAAAAAGCCAACATTCTGTCCTCTTGCCTGAAGGGATGGCAGGAATAAACTAGCCTTTCGGGTAGCAGGAGTTGCAGTTCGCTTAAAAGTGACTTGATTTTCTTGAGACATCAGAAAGAAATAATGTAGTATATAATGCTGCCTGCTATTGATTGGGTTTTTCTGCCTTGTCCATTAGACCATTGTCATGGTTTAACCCCAGTCAGCAACCAAGCACCACGCAGCCGCTCGCTCACTCCCCCCAGCCCAGTGGGAAGGGGGAGAGAATCAGAAAAGTAAAAGTGAGGAAACTCATGCGTTGAGATAAAGACAGTTTAATAGGCAAAGCAAAAGCCACGCGCGCAAGCAAAGCAAAACAAGGAATTCATTCACCACTTCCCATGGGCAGGCAGGTGTTCAGCCATCTCCAGGAAAGCAGGGCTCCATCACGCGTAATGGTTACTTGGGAAGACAAACGCCATAACTCCAAACATCTCCCCCTTCCTTCTTCTTCCCCCAGCTTTATATACTGAGCGTGATGTCATATGGTATGGAATATCCCTTTGGTCAGTTTGGGTCAGCTGTCCCAGCTGTGTCCCCTCCCAGCTTCTTGTGCACCCAGCAGAGCATGAGAAGCAGAAAAAGTCCTTGACTAGTGTAAGCACTACTTAGCAACAACTAAAACATCTCCGTATTATCAGCACTGTTTTCAGCATAAATCCAAAACGTAGCCCCACACTAGCTACTATGAAAAAAATTAACTCTATCCCAGCTGAGACCAGGACAATCACGATGCCTCCTTTGTCATTTACAAACTATGCAATTTGTTGCAGCAGCTGTACGTGAAGGAACAAGAGAGAAACAAAAGAATTGCAGGGGAGGCAAGCGAACGTGCTAATGATGACCCAAATTTTGCCATAGCTCTCTAGCCCTTTCCTCACAGGACAACCTGACACCCTGGTGTGCAAGCACAGTGTCTCAGAGGAAGCATCTGCTCTGTATTGTGATTTCTCTTGCCTTAGTGTACATGAAACTCTCCTGACACCTTCATTTTTTCCTCTGAGATAATAGCTTGCACTATTGGTAGCCACATACTGTTCAAATTTAGGTTCTACGATGGTTGCCTACACTTAGTCACCTCCACTTCCCTTTGCTGGTGTGTGGCATGGGTGGATGCACTGTTTGCTCTTCTCGTCTGAAGGTTTGGTAAGAGAAGGGGTAAGGATGTTTGGGAAGGCAGAATCCTTCACTGCAGAGAATAACATCTCCCACTGAGGGATCTGTGTCTCCTCATTACAGCAAGGAGAGGATTAGGACCTCACAAGTGTCAGCATTAGTTTGCTGACTTTCATTGAAGAATAACTGGATGGAGTTTGTTTAGCATTCAGAAATTCTCCACATGGTGGTTTAAATTTCAAGGTATGAAAGAAAAAACAAAACAGTATAGTCTGGGGGTTCATTACCAACATTTGCAACAGTACCTATATTAAATTAACAGGAGAGAGTTAAAACCAGGTTGCTTTCTGTTTCAGATTCACTGTGTGGTTTGACAGGGAAAGAGCTTGCATAGCCCAGAGCTGCCAGGCATTTGGAGGAAATGCTAAGTGACTTTCAGAATGATGAATTCAAACTTCACAATGTTTACTGTTAGTGTCAGATTAGTGCATTAGTGCATTAGTTTCCTCTCAACTGAAAAGTTAATTTAAGAGACAAAAATGAATCAATAAAAAACAATGTCAGATACCAAATCAATACTGGGAATGTAGGAACAGACTGAAAATTGAGCTTGGCCTCACAGTGCAAGCAAAATATTTGAAAATTGTTTCTCATTATTAATTACATGCTTAGAGCTGTATTCTGAACTCTGTTCCCTTTAGAAGAGCTGGAGATATGACAAGGCTTGTATAGGGATTTTCCTTCAAATGATGCTTGTCACATCTTTAGCTCAAACTGTGGGAATTGCCAAGGTCAGAACTGGATCTTGGTGGATAAGTGAAGATTGAGAGCTTCATGTAAAACAGTCTCATTGGTTTTTTAAACCTACGAATTGGGAAAGGAATTCTTCCTCCTATCCACTTCCCTTCCCTTCTTTATATTATCACATCAACAGATTTAATAGGTGCAAAATTGTTCTTCTTTCTGTTTTCGTACTTTCTAGGAATTTGCTAGTCTGTTCTTTCCTTTGCTTTATTATCCACAATAGCCAGTGACATGTTAGTGACTTGCACATGGAATATTTTAATGAGCTTCAGACAGTTGCTGAGAATTGTTAACCATATGTCTCAAAATGCATTGCTTGAACATTCCTAATTGCATTTTACAGTTAGCACAGAGAAGCTGGGAGGTTGGCCACGGGCACAGGTTTTTGTCCCCTGAAGTAGTGTTTTATGCTGCTTTGTTTCTTATACAGTGTAAACTTCTTCCAGAAGCCAATTACATTAACATAATGTTTATCAGGCTTAAATAATCCTTTTCCAGAGGAGAGGAATTATGTGCACAGTGTAAGGGTTCATACAAGTCAGGCCTTGTTTTAACATACACATTGAAAAGTGTTCGTGTTGGAGGATGATAAAATTAAGGAAGTGCACCTTGGACGTTCAGGGGAAAGCAATGAGGTCTCTCCAGTGTAGTTCAGTGTCAAAGGGAAGTACACAAATCCTGACTCCTATTTTTTCTCACTATTTGATATATTACAGTTTCTTTATAATATACAAACAGCACAGTTTCTCTGTAGGAATGCTTCCAGTAAGTTTGGAGACAACTGTATGCTAAACCATTTTGCCAGACAGCAACGTATCAAGATGTGAGTGGGCAGTGCTTTTGCCTCGCTGTCAGATTGCTTCCCCAAATATGAGATTATTGCACTCTGGTGTTGTGTCACAGAGCACTCTCTTTACTTTGAGACAAGGGCTTTTATTTCTTAAGCCTGACTGCTTCTCTTGAGTAGAGAAAAAATGTTTATGGAGGATTTCCCCTGAACATGTGGGCCTGTGTCTGTCTGTTTTCTCAGTTGGAAAATTCATTTCACTAGACAAATAATTGAGCTGTAGGCTAACTGGGAGAGCAAGCAGATGTGCTTCCTGCAGTTGGAACATGTTTTTGTCTTTTCCCATTCTTCACTCTGTCACCTGTCTCCAGTAACACAGTTAAGAAAATACTCCTCCTCTCCTGTGCAGAAAAGGTCTCATATTGCTCCAAAGCCATATGTTTGCCTTCCTTTTTTTGATATTTGACAAAAGCTCTAAATTTTAAATACTTCAGAGACATCCAAATAATTGCTGTTAGGCAATGGTTTAAAGCTCGATGAAATTGCTGGGACTGTTCATAAGGTAAAAATGATTTTACATGCTCAAACAACTTGCTCAGACAGATTTACATGAAGGTCTTCACTACAGACAAAGTATTGTAACAGTTAAGACAGATATGTTTCCTTTCAAAATGTCATAATAGGGATTTTTAGATAGTAGACCATCCTGGTTCCCTTTGGAGATATATTCTTTATGTTACCCAACAACATTAGCAGCTCACATGTTTTCTCCCAGCACTTGAAAACAACACCCTGAAAGAAAATAGTAATGTTCTTAACCATATTTAATAACACATTACATGTACAAATCTGGATTTACAAATGCCAATAGATACTTGCCTGTACAAACATATATTTTAGTCCTGCATAAGATGCATGAATAATGTGTAGTCGTTAGAGGTCAGGGTCTGAAAGCTTGGCCTTATCAATCTGCCTGAAACCGGAGGAGGGCAGAACATTTGAAATGGAAATCAGTGAGACTCTGAGGGATGTTATGATGGGAACAAGACAGCAAGGTAGGACTATTTTGCTATAAAATTGACTATTTGTAAATAAAACTAATCAGAACATTTTCAAAAAAGAGTTTTAATATATTCTTAGGGACAATTTTCAAATATATCAGTAATTAGTTAACTGCATCTTTGTGCATTTTTTAGTATTTTCTTAAGTTTTTATTTTACTATCAGACTTTCTTCCAAGACAGAGTGAGACAATCTCTGATCAGAATTTTTCTAATCATGAGTTTAATACAAAACACCTGTGTTACTGCGTCAGCAGTTTTGTAGTTAATACAATGCATTGGGTTGCTCTCTCCAGTATTTTCATTTGTATTAAGTTCCCTCTTTTTTTCTTCTCTTAAATGATCTTGAAAGATTCTCAATCTTGTTTATGTAACACTTGAACCTACAAGACTAGAAGACAACAACACACTAATCTGAATCTCTCAGTGCTGTGTCCACACATATATGTTTGAAGACAGATGTTTGCCCTGGGTCTTTTTCTATTAAGTTCATTCTCTGCATAGTTAATGGTTTTCATTTTTCCTCCTGTGTGCACCATTATTTGATAGGATTTAGTCAACCGTGGAAATCAGACAGTGCCATTTTTGTTAAGTATTCAATTCGTACATAAATTTTCCTTCAAGCAGTGACTGCTGTTTTTCACAGGTACAATGGGAATGCATTAACCCCAAGTACAAAGCAAAGAAGAAAAATTACAAGAACTCAGGCATTGTCATCCTTAACCAGTGCAAGGTAAATACATGTTTTGCTCTTTGGCTATTTCTTTACTAAGCTCTCACCAATATGTTTTAATGGTGTTTGGAAATGTAGGCAACAAAGTGGAACTGCCTGTAGAATAGCAATGGAAACTGATCCACTACAAAAAGTAAAGACAAGGACTTGAACCCCAAAAGTAAGCTGACTGTCCCCAACGCTCCTTTTTCATTTCTCTTGCTCTATCCCTGCTGTTGTGCAATGCAGTAGGCAGTACTAAACTCTTATACCTACAGGCTTCTTAACTGGCCCTTTGTGTGTTTCCCTTCTAATCCTCCCATCATTTCTACAAAATTGTTCTTGTTCCTCCTAAACCAATAGCAAAATTTCCATTGACTTCCCACTGAGAAGGAGCAGAGCTCGGTTCTGCTTTTGAGATGAATTTTCCTTTCTGTAGTTTTAGAATTTTGATATTTTCTCTGTTTACATTATTGTTTCTGTCTCAAACTATATTTAATGCTTTCTTCCTTTACCTTATTCTCAGCTGGTCCCTCCCCTCCTTCCAATTTACTTTTTTCAGGCAGTTCTCTGATGTTTTAGCAGTACACAGCTAATTTTAATGTCTTACTTTCTTGTCTGCAGATCCACAAGATGCATTCTTTCTTAGATTATATCATGGGAGGCTGCCAAATACAGTTTACAGTAAGTGTCTTACCTCTCTAACTTGTTTTAAAGAGAGGGAATCCCCTTAGATACTGATTCATTACTTCCACAGAGAAATGATTCTTACATGCCGTTCCTTGGTAAATTATTAAGGTCTTTTTGCAAATGTATTAAGCCTGGAAAATAAAATTATGCTAATGCAGTAAGATTTTTCTTGCGCATGCTGATTTACTTTTATGTTTTGCAGCAGTGACAATCACATTGCAAACAGTAAAGACATCTTCACACAGGGGTGAGAAGCTAAGCTGGTGTAATCCCACAGATGAGCTACAACCTGAGCTACACCCAGTCCCAAAAGCTGGAGAACTGAATTAGCCCCTGTGACAGTGCTGGCTGGCCTTTGGCTTTTGAGCTTCAGTTTGTTCACAAGAATTTCAAATAATTCCCTTGCTGGGACTGTATCACAGGGGGGGATTTCATCACAACTGCCTTTAGCTACTTAAATGTTAGATGTCCTGTTTATCAATCCTATGGGCCAGTCTTCCTTTCCAGAATGAGTCCGCCATTAAAGCAAATTGTTTCCCCTCTAATGGTACCATACAGAAAGTCACAGGCAGAGAGATAGTCCAGCCAGGGACCTGTCTCCGTCAGTCTGGTGTAAATGCTAGGGTGAACACTGATGTTTTGTACCTTGGCTGTAACTACTAGCAGTAAGATGGCACTACAGGGGGACAAGGTTGTAACTTAGAGCAAATTCAGAAGCTATTCAGTTCAAGGAACAGGGGATAAAATGATTTGCAGAGCTCTCCATAAACAGAAATGCAATATTTTGCACTTCCAAATAATCATTTTTAGAAACTTTTAATGCTCTGTGGTTTTGTTCTTTTTTTTTCTTTTTTTTTTCTTTTTTTTTTTTTGGGGGGGGGGGGGGCAGTATTTTGAATCCGGAAAATAAAGTAAAATAAAATAAAATAGCAGTATTTCCCACAGCATAGGAATACAAATTGTGGTTCAGTTCCAGTCTGGTTTATGTGACTTCTAATTTCATGCCAGTTACAAGGATAAAATCTAATGCTCCAGGGTAGTAGTATTCTTCTGGAGATCTTTTCTTTTCCTGTAGCATCCTGCCCTGTTTCTGCTCCCAGGTATCAAGTGTCAAACATCGGATGCTACTGAAATGTTCCATTTCACTTTTTCCAGACAAGCCTTAATTTTCCAAAAAGATTTAACAAAAAAAAGAAATTTTTTTCTTTTTGTCCCAACAGAAAGTTCCAGCAGCTCTAGACAGTAGTGGATTGTCTTCTTATGTACGAATCAGCTTTTTGAGGTGTAAAGCATGCACTTTACCAGTACAACTCACAAACTCATTGGTTAACACCCAGAACTGAGGACACTGTTTCTGGTTTTGAAGGAATTACCTACTGTAGTGGACAAAGATCTTAATAGTTGTCTTCTCTCAAGCAAAGCATCCTGTGTAATTACCTCTCTGCCTTACCAGGTTTCTTCTTCTTCTATTATCCCCACATGCCTGCAATGTCCATTTCTCCTCCAAGTCTGAAACTCACCAATCCCCAGAAACCCCTTTAATTTCTCTTTCCTCACATTTCCTCCCTAAAAATATGACTGGAAGAACTCAATTATCAAATGTGTTGAAGGTCATCAGCAGAATGTCTTCAAGTAATATTTAAAAGCCTCTTCTAACCAGGGCAGGTACTTAAGCATATGCAAAGACTGGTTAATATGCATTTCCCACAAGTCTAGCACAAGCACAGGAGCATTGTAACCATTAGAAAGTGTCTAGGGATATACATATTATTATGTTATAGATGTGCTTTTCAAACTCTTTTGGATTCCTCCCAAATGTTTTCCAATGGAAGAGCAAGTCCTTACACAGCACACTGAAGGGTCCTGGCAGTTTGCTTCCCTTTTATTTACTTCTCGCAGATTTCCTATTTAGTAGGCTGTGAACCACAAGTTGAAAACTTCTGTGTTAAAATGGATTTCTTGATATATCTGACTGATAGTATTGCTTCTACTATATTTTACTATTTTAGTATTTTATTTTTCTGAAATGAAACAAAGTCATTGATAATAGGAAACTTAGGTAAACTCATCTGCAAGGACTGGCATAAAGGAAATGAAAGATGCATTATACAGTGAACCGCAGAGATCCCTGAATTACTGCTGACCTGAACAGTAAATCCACCAGCTAAAGAATTGTGTAAACTCATCACTACCAGTTTTCAATCAATATGGACGCAGGGCAAGCTGTTGTGGATGTCTCTGTGCCTCATGCCTATCCTAGTCATTCTGCTTAAAGATCGTCACAAGCTGACTGTCTGCATATTTTACTTCCTCCTACCTCAGTTGCACCAGTCCCCAGTGCTGGTAGCACAGAGTGGTTGTGAGATGTGTTGCTGTTTCCAGAAATGTATCAGAGATTCTCCAGTGGGCACTGAAGCAAAAGGGTGCAGCCTACAGGGGCGATATTCAACGCTCCCTTGCTTTCTGCACACATCATGCAATCTCCTTTTCACATAGTCCTAATCTGGTTAATTCAGACCACTGAAATAGAGGAGGCCTATTCCTTCCACCTTCCCAGATTTCCATTTCTCTTAGCTGGAATGGATCTGGAATTGTTTGAAACTCTCCTGGTACATGTATTGTTGTTGGGGTTGTTGTCTTAATATTAATGACATTTCTATTGAGTTCATGCTGTGTACAGGCAGTACGATACAACTGTGATTTGAAAGGGCACTTGCTGAGGGAGGGAAACTGGGATGCTAAGCATATATTTGATAACAAAAAGCTGTAGTATGATGTACCTGCTAATTTAAGGCACTAATGAAGACTTTGGTAACATCATGCTGTGTGTTCTTGGGATACTTTGTACATCTATTGTAGGAACATAATTTGTAGTTAGAAAGAACATCTCTGAAATACGAAAGTAAACTTTTCCTTCACTTTAAAACCATTTATTAAGGAGCTTTCATCTATAGAGATCAATAGTGCTGATTCCAGTTCGCTACTTTTATGCACTGCTTATTGCAAAATGCTGTATCTCTTATCAGGCAGTGTTCCCTGCTGCAGAAGAAATGTTCAGAAGTTGGCAGTGCAAATGGGTCTGTAGTCAGAAGACTTTTTTTTTTAGGAAATACAGCAGAAAGGATATGTAACATGCATAAAAGGAACTGTAATAGAAAGATATATTGGACAGATTCTCTCTTAAGCAGGTCACGGTGTTGGGCAGGCTGATTCGTTGCTGACAGATCTAGCAGGAGGTCCGAGCTATGTAGGATGTTTTCAGTGCAATGAAAATCAACCTTTTACAAGGCTGAGGAAAAAAAGTACGAAGAGTATAGTTATTGCTATGTTGTGTTCTTATTTAGCTGTGGGAAGATGACTGGAACATTTAAACTGATACATCTGAAGATACACTGATAAAAATCAAATGTACACACTGTAAGAAAGATTCCTACTTGCTGCCCAGAAGATTAACTCAGTTGTGATATTGGCCTAACTTCTGTGATATGTTAGTTTTACAAATCCTTATCCTACTTATTTGCACAAGACCTTGGTACTGCCAGGTAATGCTAAAAGAGCAGAGCTCTGCATTGTTATCTTGGAATCGTGGTAAGTAACAGCAAACATCTTAACAGTCCTCCCCTGGGGAATCAGACAGATTTGAATCAAAGTCAAGTACAGTGCATCCGAGTACAAATATTCATAAAGGCTTCATCATAGGAAATTAGGATATTTTTTGCTTATCAGCAGATCTCTACTACAAGGACCATCTCCAGAAAGGAAGCTTGTTTTGCAGAGGGTTTTTTTCTTTCCCAAACACTATCCAGACTTTTTTCCGAGCTCATAAAACCCACTGCTTATTCCTAAACTGTGCTCTTGTCTTCAGTTAAAAAGCATTTAGTCATGGCTAACAGAGATGAAGGAAGATTTGTCCAGTTCTGTCTGGTGTGTCGCTTCAGCCTCATTAATGTCTATTTTGAGGTTATCGGTGAAAGCACTCACTTTTAATAATTTTACAGGAATGCCCTCTGTTTCCCTATCATACAGTGAAATTTTTGCACTTTCTATAATCAGAACAAAAACCTAAAGTTAAATTAATATCAGAAAAAATATATATCTTTTTAAGAAAATACGCACACCTTGGCTAAGATTTTTAAAAAATAAGTGTCCCAAAACTAAGCTATTCCATACAGATATCTCTGGATTTACCTTAGGTTTCACAAGCCACTAGTGTTTCTTTCTTCCTCAGTTACACACATGCATGCAAGTGAGAACATGAGAGGTATCTCATTAATTTATTCAAGTTAAATCAAGCTATCATTTCAGAAAAAGCTCTATGTGGAAAACAGACTCACTGCTTCAGTGCATGAACAGTGAGCAGGGAAGTGGAGGTGAAAGATTACTTTATTTGCAAGCCAAATCAAGCTCATATCTCCTGACTGAAATGTGGTGAGGTGCAGGGGGTTTATAGTTGATCAAGGTGACGAAAGGCTTTCCAAGCTAACTAGAGTCCAGTGAAAAATATTTTTCTTCAGCCAAGAGTTAGAGGTGGAAAATCAGAAAGAGTGGGGAAAAGCCATGTTGGGTTGACCCAGTATGATTTTTCCCTTTTAGATTTTAGCAACAAAAAATAAGTTTCACTTATTTATATATATTTTATTTATAATGACTGTGTCATTTTCTTAAGGGAGAATTAAAATGTCATGTTTCATTTTCATTTTATAGCTGCATAAAATAGTCTTCCCTCTGCCAAGCAGAGGCTCCAGCTGGGGAAGGTGCACATTTGCAGAGGCAAGCTGGGACGTCAAAGTTCTTTTTGCAGCCTTCAGCAAGGCCCTTACCTGTCAACTGCACTGTAAAACTGAAAATTGAACTCTGTGCATTTGTATCTGATGAAGATCCAGGTATAAAGGGAAGGAAGTGTCATTGGACAAAGTCATAAGGAAGTTTATAAATGGCTTTGTTCCTCTATGAGACCCTTTGGGTTTCTTGTTGCTCCTTTTAGGAATTCCTAGAAAGTAGCATCAAAAATTCAGAAGAGGGCTTTCTGGTCCATGACAGTCATACCATAGGGAGATATGAGGTTCAACAAGGCTAAGTACTGCAAGGTCCTGCACCTGGGCTGGGGCAACCCCTGGTACCAATACAGACTGGGAGATGAAGGAATTAAGGGCAACTCTGCGGGGAAGGACTTGGGGGTACTGGTGGATGAAGAGCCGGACATGAGCTGGCAAAGTGTGCTCGCAGCCCAGAAAGCCAACTGTATCCTGAGCTGCATCAAAAGCAGCGTGACCAGCAGGTCGAGTGAGGTGATTCTGCCCCTCTACTCTGCTCTGGTGAGACCCCACCTGGAGTGCTGCGTCCAGCTCTGGAGCCCTCAGCATGGGAAAAACATGGACCTGTTGGAGAGGTCCAGAGGAGGGCCACAAAAATGATCAGAGGGATGGAACACCTCTCCTATAAGGAAAGGCTGAGAGAGGTGGGGTTGTTCAGCCTGGAGAAGAGGAGGCTCCAGGGAGACCCTATTGCAGCTTTTCAGTACTTAAAGGGGGCTTATAAGAAAGATGGGGACAGACTTTTGAGCAGGGCCTGTTGCGATAGGACAAGGAGTAATGGTTTTAAACTAAAAGAGAGTATATTTAGACTAGATATGAGGAAGAAATTTTTTACAATGAGGGTGGTGAAACACTGGAACATGTTGCCTAGAGAAGTGGTAGATGCCCCATCCCTGGAACCATTCAAGGTCAGGTTGGATGGGGCACTGAGCAACCTGATCTAGTTGAAGATGTCCCTGCTCGTTGCAGGGCAGGGTGGACTAGATGACCTTTAAAGGTCCCTTCCAACCTCAACCATTCTATGATTCTAAGACGCATGCCAGAGTATATCTTCAGTGAGAATATAAAGTGCATTTTAAAAGGGAGAAATGAATTTTAAGAGGATTCATTAATATTTGCTTTTGCATAGAATACTTCCCACAATCTTCTCTAAGCCTTTTCAACACAAAAATCTGTGCAGCTTTCAAGCTTTATTTTTACCATGCAGCTCACCTTTAAGCTTGCTTTCAACTATGAAAGTGGAAGGGTTAATTATTTGATCCTTAGATGTTTTGGAAGGTTAAAAAATACCAGACAGGCAGTATCTACTACTATTACTACAGGCACACTAAGGTTCAAAATAGCTATGTCCCTAACTGGAATTTTAATTTTTAGTTTTAGTAGGACTTTTAACTCTCTTGGGACATTTTTGCTGCACAACTTTTATGTCCTAAACATTACCTGAGCTGGAATAATTTAATTAAGTATGAGAACCTAGAGACAGTTAATTTGATTCATCTATATTAGAACATAATTTTCCACACAATAATAATGCAGTTCATTTTTTTCCTAATTATCCCATTTTAGTTTTATTATCTCTTATTTTATAAGCTGTCATTTACTTTTAGAGATATTTATCAATACTATCCTAATTCAAATTTGATGAAGTATGCTATAAAATGACCTTTGCTTTAAGGCTGCAATCTCTGCAGAAAACTGTTTCTGGTAAAGATACACAGTTGGCGTGGGTATACTTATACCCAGAAGAGCTCCACAACACATTGACTTTTCTTCTTTTCCAGGTAGCTATAGATTTCACTGCATCAAATGGTGATCCTAGGAACAGCTGCTCACTGCACTACATCCACCCCTATCAACCCAATGAGTACTTGAAAGCATTGGTAGCTGTTGGAGAGATTTGCCAAGACTATGACAGGTAAATAACCACATTTAATAACAGAGTTGTCTTTAGAAAGTGTTTTCACAGTGTGAAATCAATGACTGCCTGCTGCCGGCTGCAGTAGCTCCACGTTTAGTCACTTAGAGAAATGACTGCACATCGGAAAGATTAGTGTACCTTAACATGCTTTTGAGAGTGACAGTGGGTTTAAATTAGCTTCATGGTAATGAAAGGCCTGGTTCTTGGCTGTCTGGCAGATATGTGTGTTAAGTTTCAGGTTTGTATTCACATGCCAAAATTGCATGTTTGAGCGGATTTTTAATTTGTGTTAAACTTGAAGCCTGTTTTGCAGATGCTGATAGCATCCTTTCAGATACTCTTGGGAGTCTGGTTCCACCCTACAGAAAAGTGTTCAGGAGATTTTGTGTTTGAAACCAAATTGGTAGTTGCCTGAACTGCTTAGTGACCATGTCTATTCTTAGAAATAAATGTGTGGTCTTTTTCAGTGTTCTCCCGGCCTGTTGAATATTAGTCCCTTCTAAAATAAATATTAAAATATAGTGATAATGTGTGCATACAACGTGCCTTTAAATAAATAAAAAAATGCAAGTAATAGGGCCAAATATGCTTTGATTAAACTATGTACTTCTGTTGCTTTCAAATAGGCTGCCTGCTTCTTTCAAATTAATTGCCCATTATTAATCTAATTACCAAGTGCATTTCCTTTAAATGTTCTTTCTTTGTCAGTGAGGCATAGTATCTTACACAATTATTCTTTCTAATCTTTGCACATATAATAGAGATCCACCCACCATTTTGCATATGCAAATACCAGATCTCAAAAAAAAAAAAGGTATTTCCAGTCAAATTTGAATTATACTTTCTGTATAAATTGTGGAGTGACTTAATACTGTGGTTTGCATGTTACATGTCGCATATACCAATTAGCCTTCTCAGAGACACTTCCATTTGCATGGTAATGAAATGTCTTCTCAAAGAAGAATGAGGAAAATACTGCCCCAATACAATTTCTGTAAGAATTTGATGGTCAAACTTAGTCAATGAGTTTGAGAAAATTAATATTTTATTGTAAGTGAGCTGATAATTCCTGAGTGATTATCCAGTCATTTAATAATTACCAGCAATAATTCAGTGGGTAAATATCCTTCAAAATAGGGAAAAGAATAAAAAGACCTGGTTTATGCACACAGCTTTTTTTATTTTATCACCTAAGGTGTATTTTTTAAGAAAATGAAATAGTTAAGTGGCACAGACCCTCCTGTATGGAGATATTAATCCCAAATCAGGATTCTCCTCTCAATATAGCATATTCCAATCAGTACAAAAAATAATGGCCAGTCACTTTTTAAATGAAATCATCAGCATCATTCAGTTCTATTGTACTGCAGAAAATGTCTATTGATGCTAATCAGCACAACTAAGGTTGCATGGATAGCTATAGACTAGGGCTGAACAAAAGCCAGAATTCCTCTTCCCAGGGAAACGTCACCTTTCTGGCATGTGTTTGACCTATAGGTGCTCTCAAGTTGTGACACTATAAATACATTCCCATGGGCAAGTTGATTCAACATGGTCAATGCTTTCTGATCAAAATGTCAAGTGAGGACCTTTTCTTTATACTTGCATGTTTTGAATCCAGCAAACTGGAAATGAAAAGTTACAATTTCTCTAAAGAAGAAAAGAAATTACAAGGAGCAAACCTTCACACAAAATAATCTACAGGTTCTGTATAGGAGTTCTTTTTGTGTTTAGTTGCAGGCTTGACACATATGAGCATATATGACCTATAAAGCAAATCTTCTGTATATACACTTTAAAAAAAGAGTTCCAAATTCAGTTGAAAATCAAAAATGTGGCACAGATCCATAACTGCTCCAGTAAGCCCAGCTGTGCTTCAAATACTGGAGTAGGATTTCTGTTTCCAAGTTAAGATCAGCCAGAAGTGAAAAGAATCGGACCTGCTGAACCTAAGGGCTGTTTAGAGCCAGAGTGTCATCATTTGCATAGGGGCATGTCTTTAGTAAGATTAAAATGTGAACCCACAAAGATGACAGTGCTCTTACCTGAAGTTTTATAGTTTGTACCCAGCAATTATCTCTAACAGACAGAACTGGATTATTTCAATCCAAACCAAGGAAAATGAAGTGGTTTTCTTTGGGTCTCAGGATCAATGTATTTACATCAAATGAAAGAATAATTGGAATAAAGAAAACTCTGTTGTTTGCAATGCTTTTTGCATTCCAGTATCACAGCTGTTGAATGATAAGTACTGTTGCTACACTTATACACCAAAAGACTGCTTTTTTTATATTTGAAAAAAAAAAAAAAAAAAAGCCTATGGCTATTACTTAAAATACTTCTGTAATTAGAGACATTGAAATTTATTTGTAATTTAGGAGGAATTGGATTGGCAAGTAATATATAGAGAGACTACACTCAAAAGCCAAAATTTTCTTTTATATACTCTAGTTCTGTTGATTGAGCCAAATCTTCTCATAATCTAGGTTTCTGTATATATCAGCCTCACATAATGTATCCCTAAGTAATTAATGCTCTAAATTAAGTGCTGCCTCACATCCCTTGATACAGTGGAATAATCCCTGCTCATCCAAAAGCCCATTTATTTGTATGGTTCAGAAATTCCTGAAACAGTTAAATGAATAGCACTGTTCTGTGTAGTTAAGCGTGAAAGAATAAGATTCATTCTTTTATCAGCAATATTCAGAGAATGAGAAATAGACTTTGATTATTATCCTGATTGTAGAAATGCTGCACTCCTGTAGGAATAGGCCAATCTGATAATGGTATGGGAAATGGAAGAGCTGTTCACCTGCACAAAAGACTTAATACTTTAACTATATGATGGAATTGTTTCAGGCTATAATAACATTTGTCATAAGAGAGAAGATAAAGTTTGTGTGTGATATAATCAGTGGCTAAGCAACAGCAGCAATGGATCATAAAGGAAGGAGAAGCATTCATTAATTTTAAGGTATTAGGGTCTAAAATGTAGTTTGAAATACTGGAAAGGGGAAAACATATTGAAAACTTATTATTGAAAATATTTGGTAAAATAAGCAGACAGCTCCATGGAGAAGAATTTATTTTAAGATAAATGACTCATGAATGTTTCAAGATGACCTCATGAAGCAGTAAGTGAGAAATATATATTTCTATTTAAACATTTTCATAAGCTTTCTCTTACATAAAGAATTATATCACTGGTATAATTTTACCTTGAAATCGAGCAAGCCTACTCCACCTTTTTGTAGCATAGAGAAACAAATGAAAATGATGAAAAATCATTGGGCACTGAAGTGTTTAATATTAAAAGGACCTGCTTCTGTATCATTCCATCTTTATTCTTTACCTCAGTAATTTCAGTGTTGAGTTCTCTGGATCAGAAGTCAAATCAAGTGGTTTGACTCAGCAATATCAGCCTAGCTAGGATCTTGAAAAAAATCGGTTGATCACTACCAAATATGTGTGTATTCCCTCTACATGTTTTCAACAATGAGTTAGCAAGTGTACTTAAGGCAAATGAGTTCTCTGTGCACTACGGCTGGCTTAGGACTTCTAACCTTCACCAACCCTGAATAGCGTTTGTGGCCACCCTTTTGTTTTGGAGCCTGGTGGAGACCCCTTCAAGGGAATGCTGTTTTCAAAGGATAGATGGCAGGTGTCTTTGCTGGTTGAATACGCAGGTATGAGGAAAGACAAATTCATTCATCAGTTGAAATATCAGACCTGTGAACCATAATCTTATAAAAAACATGAAATTCTGTAAGTTATATAGTAATAATTTTGAACATGTCCTGTTCTCCATGGCAACTGTTCCCGAAATACTTTTCATTTGTATCACAAAACTGCCCCCTGCTCAGCATGGAACAACACTGCTTTGTAAGCCAGAGAAGCCTATGGCTAAACTGTGGAATTGGGGAATGTTTCCTTCCCCCTGTGTCCCAGCATAAGGTCTGGTCATGTCCTGACTGCAAGTCAGGACGTGACCTACATCTTCTCCCTTCCCCTTCACACATCCTGGCTTCCACCAAAAGAAAACTGAGGCTCGTGGACAGGGAGGAGCTCCCGTGCTCTGCAGGAGGATGTACCGTTTGAATAATGGCAGGGAGACTGTGCCTGCAAGCCACACAGCACAACACAGCTGCCTTGTGTAGGCGAGAACCAGCACCCAAATAGTACTGGGATGTGCCCTCAGCACATATACATGCACATTTACAAGTCTGTTTCCATTATTATAATCTGGAAACATCTGCGAAAACTAGTATCTATAGGTAAAACAAGTACTTTTTCCAAGATAGGTGCAGGTGTGCTATGAATCTCTCATAGCACCTAAGGTATATACCTTTATATACTTTCAGGTAAGCACCTAAAGCTATATACCTAGACACACACAAATATATATATATATATGTATATGCAACTAGAGTTTTACTCATGTATGTATAAATATATAGGTATGCATATAATATATAGGTATTGTATATACTTACATATATATAATATGTATGGTTAACACTTAACCATGCAGTAAAAAAAATTGATTTCTCTTTTAGGCTGTTTTATAGTTTCCCTCTCTGCACAGCAAAGCCATAAGTCACAATAACAACAGTGCATGCAGTTTATGAAAATGGCTGGTCTTTTGATCTTAATGATTTGTTTTACCAATGCTGAAATACAACCAGCTAGCCGTAAGTGTAGCTCATCTTTCATTCTGCAGTGATTGCTGTCTCTGGCAAAGGAAAAAGGGCTGGAATGGGACTGTAAATAGCTTGTTTGTAAGGATAAATGCTGTTACATGCACACAGTGCTAAAGGCTGAAATACTTCCTAAATGATCTTACATTATTACAGGTTTTAATGGTGAGTGAAGCCCATGGCAGGACTTGCAAATCTGCTCCTCAGTTTGAAATCTGATTTCTGCAGTTAGTAGCTTTCCTTTCCCTTCTGCTTATTAAGATTCTCATTGTATTACGTTAAAGATTTATCTTTGCATTAAAACCTCTGTTCTGATTCAGCAAGACACTAGAGGTTATTATCTGATCCCACTGAATTCAGTCTGACTCAAGCAAACACTGAAGTATTATGCAAAATATAGATGGCACTAAGATGGAGTTAAGAGTTTTACTGAATTTGAACTTTCTTGTTAATTGTTCACCCCACATCCAAATGTTCAGTGCCTCCCATATACCTGGATGATCTTTATGATTAATTTTTACACATAGTTTTATATTTGTGCATATATTCAGAGTTCTTCACTGGATTAATAAAAAGTGCTCACAAATGTGTGAGAATCAGTTTTTCTGTGGTCAAATCAATACTCATACCTTGAAAAAGACAAAGGTTAGTTGTATTTTATCAAATACTTTTAAGGATTTGTTGCGTTGGATATTTGTGGAACTTCCCATTCTTGATGGGCCATCCCCATTCTATCTATGCACCCAACTCATGATTCCATGTGTTTGACTACATAGTTTTGTAAAATGATGTCATAAAACTGGTCTTCATTTTATTTGTATTCAACATTTATTTCAAAAATCAGTTCTTAATTATTTTAAATCTCTTTGTCTGTTTATTCACTCTTAAAGATACTGCAGATTTTTTTTTTATTTCCAAGAGCCCTTGAAACACATGTAAGATAAATTCTGTTTCCTGACACTAATGTCCTTTTTCATTTAGGCAAATAGCCTCCTTAATTCTAAATACTTAAGTAGCTCCTTAAAACTGACATTCACACTGAGATCATATGTTAGCAAATAAACTGCTTGTTTAAAACACACTTGTCTAGCAACCTCCCGAAAGGCCACTAATGAGCAAAGAGTACATTATTCCTGCGAAGTGCAGAAATTATTTATGTGTAGAGCTCTGTAAAATACTTGAGTGAAAATTTAAAAACTGGGCCACATTCCACAAAAGATATGAAAGTCCTGAAGTCAATCTGAGTTTCTGCAATCAATTAATTGCAGCAGTAGCTGACTAGATGCAGAAATTCCTCTTTATGATTTCTTCTTCAGCATTTTAGGGCTGAGCAAGTGTGTTCACTCTGATTGAAAACCGTATATAAAACCTTCCTTCCCTCATGCAATAAAGTGCACTTGAAAATTAAGAAGGGAAAAAATGAAAGGAGAAAATAAAAAAAAAACCAGGGTTCCTAGTCCAGCACATGCCTTTCAGTGTAGATCTAAGAAGGGAAAAAACTAAGTCAGATGAAAGGTCCATCTGTCCCAGAAACATGCTACCTGAGGTACCCAGCAGAGGGCAGTTAGGGAGGAGAAAGAGCACAAGGTTATGTATAATGCAGTACATATTACGGAAGTCATATATGAGTCAGTGCAATTGGTCCCAAATACAAAGATCAGTACGTACTTAAATGCTGTGTTTTGGGTTGAGGCTCTAAGTGGAAAAGAGATCCCAGAGTTTACACCTTGCAGTCTGCTTTATTAATCAGATCCTCATCCCCAAGAATTACTTAACAGGTCATTTATCCTGAAGCTATGTCTGGGTTTGTGGGGCAAGACTCAGAGAGTTACTTTGACTGGAGGGATCTGAATTAAATACCTTCAGGTAATTTCACCAGACACAAGGAGAAAAGCAGAAACTTGCTTTGATTGAGATAGTACTATAATAGTAGTTCATTAAAACAGGGGCGAAAGAATGATGCCTAGAAAAACTGGCACTATATGTGACATTAAATATTTCATTAAATCCCTATGTAGAGCTATAGATGTTAAAATTTAATCTACCCGTGCAGATCAATAAATAAAAATATGCTTAATTATTAAGCATCTCTCTTTATCACTTCAATTACAGAAACAACCTTCCTGGAGCTGATTAGCATATCTAAACAAGTTTAAAAACCATGGGGTAAAAGACATGAATCTTTTTATTTAGTGCTTTAATAGGACCAAATTTGCATAGACATACAACAGTAGACAAATAGAAAACAGTAACCTATACAGCAAAACTGGTAGCTTATGCTTATCAGTGAGCTCAGGTGTGGGTAAACATAAAAAAACATAAACAGGTGTTTGGATAACCCAGGACTAGAACTGTGCTGGGAAAAAGGAATTGCTAATACTTTTAATCACCAAACTGGATTGAAAATCCTTGGATTTAACTGTTGAGGACCTAGGCTGGCACAATTGCATAATATATACGTACACGTATTTAGTATTTGCCTTTGCAGAACCTGTATTTGCAGACTGCTGCCACACAGGGGTTTCTATAATCATCACTTTTTATCCCAAGAATCAGTACAGGAGAATTAGTCTAGTACAACAACTGTGTTGGGAACGTGACTTCATAACAGTTTCTTTCGCACGTGTACATACATAAATACATATATATGTCGGTGTGTATCTGTATATATATGTGTATATATATGTATATATCTGCAGGCCCTTTATCTGGGCAGATACTGTCAATTCTTACAGCTCTGCCTTTTCCCTTACCAAGTTTTTATCTTTGTGTCTTCTTTACGCTGCCTCTTCTTCCAGGAACTCAGTTCCTATGTCAGTGTATCAGTCACAAGGAGTCCCTTCCAAGTTTCTTCGCAAAACAACTTCTTCTTCCACATGCTTTTCAGAGACCTCTGCTATATTCTGTCAGCTGGTAGATACATGAAAATCTGAACCTTCTACAGGGCTTTTCTCTGCAGTCTTCACTATTTTTCAATTCAGCTTGAAATCTCCTCTGAGGAAGATCTTTGTTCTGTGCAGTAGTTGACACTTCTTCGGTGCTGTGCAGACTGGTACCATTAGGATTTCTCTGTCAGCATTTCTTTCTGAAGAGAATGACTTAAAGTATAAAACCCTACAAACTTTATGTGAAATTGCATACCACCTACTGCTGTAGAGACTAGACATCTGTGTAAATAAATAAGTATTAATAAGGTAATAAGCATAAATAAAGGAGGTAGCAATTTATCTTGCCTTTTTCACTGATGCCATCTGATACTGATCTGGTACATCTTTAGTCAATGCAACCATTTCCACAATTTCAGAAGTGTGACTTTCCTCCTTGCATTGTTAAGGATATAACTATTCTAGTCATCCACTCCATTATATTAGCATATAGCTGAGAAGCGAATTATTCCCATTTGGAAACCTATCCGTCCATAAATGAACATAATGTTCTAAATCTTCTCATGCAAGTTTCTTCCTTTACAGAAAGTGGACGCCTTTTGCCTGAGTTGACCTTAACAGGGGGTTTGTGGGTCAAATTGCTCTCAGTTAAAGCTAGGCAATTCTCGTGAATTAGGTTCCATTTACTATGTTACTATCCCCTCCAAATTATTGCGAAATTAACCTTGATCAGAGATTCCAAATCAGCAAATGAATGGAGGATAGTAGCCCATTTCCTCCTGCATATTCAGTGATGCCTAGCTGAATGTTTAGTCATCAGTATATTTCACTTACAATTTTGCTCTAACTTGTTTTGATAGTGTTCTTCATTTTGACTTGTCATCTTGATTTTGGTAAAATTACATCAACAGCTCATTTGGTCACATTAAATCACAATATAATCTCTATAACGGTTTTATCCTGCTCATCTTAGAAACCTCATTTGTATCTTGAGAGCATTTGATGAGATATTCCTCTCTTGGCACCTCCCTGCATACATATGCCAATGCAGTCCTGTATTCCCCCCTTCCCAGCACACCCCTTAGAGACAGATATTTTCTGATAGAAAATTGTTGCAAAGGAAGGTCTCTGACCAACCCTTTCCCCTATAATTTGTAAAAAAGGACAAAAATATGTGTTTATGTAGCAAAGCTTTTGTTCTTGCTTAGTGCAGTACACCCTGAAACTTGAAAGCCACACTTGTGTTTCAAGAGGGTAGGGCCCCACCACTGTTCGCTTTGGGGTTCTTCACAATCTGCACCTTGCGTGATGGAATTCAGCCTGCTGCCTGCAGTGTCATCTTCAAGTCATGTCAAGTTTTAAACATCTGAGATTACAGTCTGTGTAAGAATGACCTTTTCAGTGATGATACAGTTTTACATATATGATCCCACAGATATGCCAATTCACTATAGAGTTAACGTTTTGGAAGGTACAGGGACATATGTGCAACCCCTTAAAATACACTGGAGTGTCTGGAAGCTGCCTGGTTTGAGAAATTAAATATAACTCGCTGTAGCCTCTTGCAGCATCCCCTTCCCTAGTTTATTCCCACTTTTAAAGTCCCATTTCTTTTTCAAGATATATTTTACTGAATTGGGTCATTCATGTTGGTATAAATCAGGTCATTGCAATTTATTTGTCATCTTGCAGGGAAGCTGGACATCTTGCCTCACCTTCCTGAGTATGCCATTTTATTAGGCTATCCTTCTAGCAAGTGATATATCTCACTGCCATTTCATTACCTTTCCCCAGTCTAGGAATTTCTGAGTTCACTTGATATTTTTACGCTGCAGAGCTTCTTTTGCAATTCTTTTAATGTTAACAAGGGGAAGTTTAAATCCATTGTACATGGATTGGGCTTTGTTAGTTATTTCATGAGGTGATGCCTTTCAGTGGTTAGCTTCAGGGAATTTGTATTCCCCTGCTTCATTAAGTATTTCCCCTGCAGGTGAGACTGGCATTCCCTCGTATTCTTGAAACCCAATTACATGACAGTATCTGTTTCTCAGTATTCAGCAGATTCCAGCTCCCCTAAGGTGACTAAGAGCTGTAATTAAAGATAGTGAATGAATCTTAATGTCAGGATTTTGCACATGATTGTGTAGCATCTCTGTCTGCAACAGACCAAAAAATGTAGCTGTTGCAGTGATTTACCATTGATTTGCATGCTCCCAGCTGTCTTTTGTAACCAAGATGTATGATAATCCGTTCATTCCTGCTGTTCCTTTAAAAATCACTGTGCATTATGGACTGGATGCCAAACCTTGCTAGGTACAGTGCAGGTTTGATTAAACACGCAGTAACCTGGCCAAAACCAGAGATGTGGCTGTGTGGAACCAGGCACAACTGCACAGTGACTATGTGGTGACAGTGCAGTGGTTCCCCAGAGAAGAATACAGATTAGGGGGAGAAAACGCTGCTGCTGCTGCTGAACTCTTACGGTCTTTCTGATTCTTTCTGACTGAGGCAGGTGGAGAGCTGGACCACAGCCCAGCTCTACCCCCAGCCCGTCCTGGTTGCTGCGCAAGACTGCAAGGGGTGAAGCGGATGGGCTCTGGTCCCTTCCACTTAGACGGTTTTATTTAGCCCTATTCAATCATACAGATCATGTCCTTTATTTACCTAGCTCTGCTTGCAAAGCAGGAACTGAAAATGTTTAAATATTTCAAATGATTTCTGTATTTTCTTTGGAACTGCTGCTAATCCCTGCAAGCTGTTATGACTCAGAATTTACTGGCATCAAGCCCTTCTCAGATAAGTACTAAATAATACACTCAGGAACATGATTCATTCATATGCTTTAGAAAGAAACAATTCAGCTCATATTCTTCCAGTTCACTCCCTGAACATGAAAGATTACAATTTTAATTGAGTTTAGAGATTACTCTATTTTGTTGGTGGCATTCGCTGTTTTCTCCTTTTTCTTTTCCTTTCCCCTTTCCCGGCTCTCCTTTCCCTCTTCCTCTCCCCTTGCTCCCTCCCCTTCCTTCTCCCCCTCCTCAAATTCACACTTTTTTCAATTACATGTGTAACAGACACTCCCTTTTCATTTTTGCAATTTGAAACTTCTTTCTAATAGAGGAAAAATATCTGATTTTATTACAGGAAAATTATGTAGAGCAGAGCAGATTCACAGTTTATTCTTATAAGATTGGAATTGAAAATGAAAGGCACAGTAATTGATTTTGCTGCATCCAGCATAGTACTTTAAAAATAACTCCCTGCTAATTCTGATCTGACCCAAAACCAAAATTACAAGTGACAGCTTAATATCCAGGGATTCTAGTCAGACATATTCCTTGCAAGAATTTCAAAGAGCTGTAAATTTAAGATTCTTGGTGATGTGAAACCAAAAATGGATTCTTAGTCTTTCTTCCCCCTCCCTGCCCCCCCACCCCATGTTTCTTTCTTTTCCCCCCATTCACTGCATCATTAGTACCACTACTGTGTTGCTCCAGCATAAAGTGAGCAGGTTTTCATGCTGGGGCTCTCCAAGGTCAGTTCAGTGGCATCCATACAAATTGCTGCATTGACTTCAGGAGCTTAAAGGTAAGAACATCTATAACTACATGCAAAAGGGCTTCCATGAGCCCCAGTAAAATGAGTCCCACACAACCTGTGTAAGTGGCTAGCTAGAAGTTCATCTTTCAGAATGAATCAATGGCATATAGAATGACTTCGGCCTTTTTTCCCCCTACATTTACTCCATACAATTAAGAACTTAGATTCCCAATTTAGATTTTAAAAAGGAACTAATTTTCAGAGAACATAGTCCTGGCAGCTCTTGTTTTCCTTTCCGAATACAGATATTGCCATACTGGTGAATATCTAGCTCTATCTCCAGCATTGTCTATGCCAGCAGCTTCAGAGGAAGTTGCAAAAGACTCTCTAACGTCTGAGTAATTAAATTCACCCAGTGGAAGAGTTTTATCTGAATTCTCCTCCTAGGAATAGCAAGTCCTTTTCAGAATAAAGCTGAACTCCAGGTTTCAATAATACCACATGTCAGAGGGCACCAGTGGTTAATGAGACAAGAATTTGAAATGTTCTTTATTTTGTCTCCTCATCTTTATTTTAAACATATATCTTACCTTCCAGTAACACTAGGCTTTCTTTTAAAACAGAAAAAGGTATCATTATCTGTATCACTTACTAATTTACAAAAACTTACTATTTCCTCTATTCATCTTTTTTCCTGTCTGTGCAATACCACTCACTGAAATCCCTCTCCTCTCTGCCCCTATTAATGTATTGATTTGTCATTGCGCTTCCTCTGTGTCCACTAGATAGCTTGAAGGACAGTTGACTGAAACTGAGTGTTGTTCCAAAAGGATACTATGCGATATTTTCAGAATTTATTTTCTGCTATGCATTACGTTATAGTTGAGGTTAATGAGGGACTTTTCTCTAACTAGTTGTATTTCTGTCTTGGAGCCCTGACAATTCCTTTCTGTGTGCATTAATTTACATTTACCAATCTGAACACTGAACCTGAATGCTCTCCCTGATTTTACCTTTAGGGTATAACCTAGATCTGCTCAGTTTTTGGTATCTTTCAGTAATATATGCCTGTTTGACTGGAAAAATTACCAGAAGCCATATACATCTATGCTTGCATGACTACTCATGGCCCTTATATAACCAGGTGTAAAAGTCAAAGTCCAGTGTTTTTGCTTTTTTGATCTTCATGTCAAGTACTCCAGCTTTTTGAAAACTATGCCAAGTTTTAATTTTCAAGGGAACCTATGTAAAACAAAGAACAATATAAAATGTGAAGTAGATGTGATGGAGTAATTTTGTAAAGATTCTGCCAAGCCACAATCCTCTTCTTCTTGCTTGATTTTGTAAATTTCAGGTTTTATAGAACCAGCTTGTTTTTCCACTTCTGTGTTTCTCTCCTGTCCCTTTAGCAATCTGTCTCCAGCAGGACAGTGCAGGCAGTTTCCTTGCATGTGCCAAGGACTCTCTGGCTAGGTCTAAACAAAACAAGTCAAAGATCCTGATGTGGCCTGAGGCCAAGGACATGACACTGCCCATGTCCTTATGTCTCAGCTTTCTTCCTCCCAGCACAAACTGATGATGCCCGAACTGCCGTTTGGGAGCAGTCTCAAGCACAGCCGTCCCCAGCACTGTCCCAGGGAAGTCTCTGGGGGCTGCTGGTCGGCAGGGGCCAGCACTATGCCAGGGAGGGTGCTAACAGACCATGTCTATAGTCATGTCCCAGTGCTTCAGCCAGGGTCCCAAGCCTATTTTCTGGTATAAATGAAGCTCAAATGTCTGAGCAAGCAACAGAAAGGAAAAGAAAACTGGTTCTCACTCTTCTTCTTTGGAGTGTGTTTAAATTACAAAGGAAGAAAAAAGTCATCAGAGCAGATCCCTTTCCTACTGAAATGCCAGGTTAGGAAACAGGGCTGGAGTCTCTGATGCATGCAATTCACCCTTGAGGCAGGAGGAAACCTTCTTTTCATTTTCTGACTGTAGTTTCAGTCCCTGAATGGCCTAACCCTTGACATAGCTTACAGAAGCTGGGAAGCTTCTCTGCTTTCTGCTGCAAGCTGCCGTTATAGCCCAGGGTCTACTAGAGTTACTCTGTCATGCCTCTATACCATAAGGGATTATCCTGGAAGCGTGAGTATCCTTGGCTGCCCTTCTGGGTCTCTTTTTTCCCTGCTGTGTCTCACTAGCGCAGGATAAGCAGAATGAGGGCAGCAGGCTAGGCTGCTGTTTTTTTTTTCTCATATGACAAAGTGAGGGGTGGATGGGAAGACTAGAGAGGATTACTTTGTAAAATATCACTAAGCCATTAAACTGCATGCTTAGTAAAGAGCGAAATCTTTATATTAGCTAAACACCTTGTTTTGTGTGATAGGAGGAAAAGTATTGCTTACATTAAAATTTTATTCAATCCTGAAAGCTGTGAGCAACAAATTTTGAGGTGTGGTCAGGGAATAACATGATCATCTTTTTTATGCAAGGGATGTCACAAGTGATAATCAAAAGGTTCCCTTCTTACCTTAAAGATCAAGCTCTGGGAGCACAGGAAAGTTAATTCCTTGGTCCCAGAAGCTTGAATCAGAATACCAGAAGTATGTACCTAAATTCTGGAAAATTAGGAGCTTTCTAAGGAGAGTGTGGAGCTATTCTGAGGCAAGAGAAAGTACTAAGCACAGGAGTAGACCCCAGGATACCCCTCATCTCTTGAGTTCATGCACTTCCCTCTAAAAAGCAGCCACGCGGAATCCCATCTTGAGGGTGTACATGATCAAGCTTTACTCTTTCACAAGGCAATGGTAGCAGTAACTAGCACTTGCTCGAAAAGGAGATATGGGAGATTCATATATAAAGGCAGGTGTCCTGACTGTGGTGGTAAGGTATTCTGAGTGCAGAATGACACTGGGGGCTGTGCCACTGTGTGACTGGGAATATGGGAGTCTCACCACCAGGAGGAGAATCCAGGCTGCTGGAGGTATCACTTAGTGCTGACTCTGAATTGCTGCAGAGCAGAAGATGGAGCTGCAGATACAAGAGTGCCTACACTTGTTTACATTCAAGAAACATTGCAGTACAAATGCAGGCACTGTATGGGTTTAGGCATCTCCCATGTTGGGTAATTGCTGCCAACATCAGCTTTTTGGATTGCTTTATTGAACTTAGACACTTATGTTCTACCTAAGTAAAATTCTTTTTTAGTCTTTGTTTGCTCTTGCCCCAAATCAATTAACTTGCAGCTCCACAGGGTTTGATTTTCTAATCCAACTATGCTTAATCATTGATGTAAACCAAGATTTTTTTCTCCCCTCAGATTCTTTTCTAATAGCTTCTTATTTCTTGCCTTCTAAGTGTGTGCTTGAATTCTCTGCATCTATTTATAAGGGCTTCCCCACTTCCAGAAGTGCTTAATCAAAGAGAAGGCTATCAGCAGGTGGTTAGCACCAAATGTCAGCAGCTACTTCGTTTCTGACATCTCTTGGAAAAAATGTTTCATTACCATGCAAATTATGTTAGTCTTCCTTTCCAAGATCCATTGTCACACAGTGTAACATATGGTAAACAGAACTGTGCTCCCAAGATTTATGTGGCAACTAAATTTCGTAGCAGAACAACAAGTGTGAGAGCTAAGCCATCAGATGATAGTCATCACTGCTTCCCAATGAACTCGTGATTATTTCTCTATCCCATGGTGGCAGATCTAACTTTGGGTGGGGCACTTATTTCTGCTTTCTTTTAAACCCTTCCATTTTTCTTTAGCTTGTATCAGAATAATTATGGTGCCTTTCACAGCCTATGCCAGTCAGCAACTTTAATGGGCGCTATTATCTTCCTTGAGTATGTCTGGGAAGTGAATTATTCACTTGATACCTGGAGTGGCAAAGTCTTGAGCTACACAAAGAAAATTGAAGCTGCTAGACTCTCTTGGGAATTTTTGAAAGTGCCAATAATGGTAGCAGGAACTCAACTTTTCCAAGGGCCTTGAAACCCTGTAAGCAGAATTGGATAAACCTGTGAGGGGTTTGATTCATCAGAGCACTGGAGTACAGTTCAGTGACTTCAGCAGGGCTTCAGGGTATGTTTAGAGTTAAGCATATATTTGGGTGAATTGTTAACCTGAAGTGTGTGATCAAGTGCTTTGCTGACTCAGGGACGAGACATTCCTTACAGCTTGTTGTTTTCCACTTTGCCATCTGGGAAGAGGCAGCTTGACAGCACGTGGGCTGTGTGAGACATTATTGTGTTTCTGAAAGGGTATTAACAGCCTTGAAGTTTCCAGGTCCTCTGAATCAGGAATTTTTGTCTCTAAAGATCTAACTGGGGTAAAACAACCTCACTGTAGTGTTTGAAAGCAAATTGACCATGCCACAGCATTTGCTAGGTTATCAGTCAACCTATGCCTAATTACAATAATCTTATGTTTTAGTGGGACTACTAATGATGCAGGTGGAAAGCTTTACAGAACCTGCAGGTTTGGGGGTGTGAAACTGCCCCTTTTCGGATATTTTAGGAAGTCTCTTTAGCACCTGGACAAGTGTAAGAACCCAAATTTGCAAACACTTCTCATTTCAGAGTCATCTCTTCACTACACCCACTTTCTGAACAGGGGGAGCACATCTGTATTTATATGAAATAAACGTTGTTACAGGCTGTTAAGACAACTACCCTCATGCTGCAATCAGATAGTGCAAAAGAGAGGGTAACATAGACCTGTTATTGCATTTGTGGAAGAAGTGCAAGATATCTTGATCCCTCAGTATTCTCCAAATGATTTTAACTTCCCAAAAATACTAGGGATTCATCTGAAAAATCTCCCATATCACTCTCCATCTGGTCAGCACACACCCCTCCTTCTCTAATCCAATACCCTTCCAGTCTGCCATGTAACATTCTTGACCTAAAAGTCTTTTCTGTACTCTCGCACTGCTTTGCATTTTTGATGAATGCTTACAGAAGAATAAATTTTTATTGTAACAAAATGCATTTCTCTGTGGAAACGCTTCTTTTTTTTATTCTTTTCCAGTGACAAAATGTTCCCAGCCTTTGGATTTGGAGCAAGAATACCCCCCGAATACAAAGTAGGTGCATAAAAAACATTTTTTAGTTTCCTTGGTTTATGAGGCACAAAATAAGGGAGAAATGGCTCAGTCCAGGGCAAGGGTTGTGGGGATCAGTTCCTACTGCTTGTTTTCTTTCATCTGTCTTTCTCATCCAGTGATACCTCACTGAAACCAGAACTCAAGGTTAGACCTAAAATAGTAGTGTTACACCCAAAATATTTCATGGTATTAGCAAAGCTTTGTTAATGGATGCTAGTCTAGTAAGAGAAGAACAGTCTAGTAGGAGGAGAACTGAATTTTTGAACAAGACTTGCCAAGTATATTTTGAAGCTTTGTGAGTCCTGGTTTGACAGAACCCATTTTTGGAAGATGTGGTTCAGCAAGTGGCCTAGTGTCCATGCTTTATGGTGAAGAGATTGAACATCTTCCTGAAAATAAAGACCTTAAAAGAGTTTTGCTTTGTGGCAAATCTCTGTGTCATGGTGGACATCTTCAATACCAGGAAGAAAAATATAAAAGCATGTATCCATACTAGAGAGAAGTGGTATTTATAAACAAAACAAAATGAGAGTGATCCATGGTGGTGGTGCAACTGTGAGCATAAACATGCAGTCTGGTAGGGCTGGAGTGAAGACAGCGGAGTAAAAGAAGGAGCATCCAACAGAGAAAGACCTAAGAAGAAATAGGCAGAAGTTAAAATCCTGTGTTGCACATGCAGAGGTGCTGTGGGCAGAAGAGTAGTTTTGCACAAATAAGTAACCAAAAACTAGCTGGGGATTCTGCAACTCAGATACTATCTGGGAAAGAGCAGCACTGGACTTCTGATCATGCAGAGTTCATCTAGCATCTCCATGTCCCTTACTCTGGGTTGTGTCTCTCAGCTGTGGCTGAGAGGGAGGTGAATGCAAGATAGGTGGGAATAGTTCTGTGAAGGGAGGGATCGTGTCTCACTCAGCATTATGAAGCATGGATCAGCAGATGAAAAAAATGTACCAGTGTGTTCCTCATGGCTTGTAGGTTTGATACCTGCTTAAGAATAACAGTAGTGATATACAGCAAATTTGATAAGTGTCTTCCAAACAGGTCTCCTAAGGTAAGTCAACGTCTGTCTTAACAACATTGGCTTCTAAGCTAAAAAGCGCTGCTATAAAAAAGTGGACTGTGCCTGACAACGTGTTTTGCAGTGCTCTGTTCCTGAAAAGTAACACCAGTGTTAACGCTTTCCAAAATCAGAGACGGCTTCCAGAACTTTGATACAGATTTTAATGTGGTAAATGCACACAGAACATCTGTGTCTGTGGTATATCTGTTCCAACTGCAGCAGCTGACAACTCTCTCTGCTATATAAGGGGGAGTGTTTTGGAGAATAAACATACTGAGCAGCCTCTACCACCAGACACATTAGTGAACCATAGTAGCTACTTCTCAAATGTTCATCCCTTTGCCACGATTATGCGGTTCCCTACCCATGGCTGTATAGCAGTGTTGACTGGGTGAGTTGATCACAACCAGATTGCTCTTTCAGGCTCAGTACTGGCCATCACTGACATTGCCATGTACTGTTGTGATTGTCCTAAACAAAGGTACCAGCCTGGTGGTGTGCCAGGTGCTGGTTGTTCCATCATCTGTGAGGTCACCATCATTGCATGGGGGAAACTTGCAATTCCTTTAGCTGCAGAGAGCCATACTTACCTAAGGACTGCTTGGAGGAAGATGTTACTGTGCCAGTTGAAGCCTTTCACTGGTTTGCTGGCAATGGCAGTAGAGCAAAATTCACAGTACAAGACTGCTTCTTTCTCAGCGAAAATAATCAGCTGGTGGCAGGGATGCCTCAGGTCAGATGAGCATTGTGGCAACATACCAGCAACAGCCTCTTCACCTGATTGTGAGAGCGTATCTCAGATGTCAGCTGAAAAACACATCTTGCCAGAAAGTGATTTCAGGAGGACTTTGTAACCAGATATTCCTATGATCACCAACACCAATTGATTTTCTACTTTGGCAGAACTGGTGTTTGGATAATTTCCTGACAAGTACTCTTAAGCAAGTCAGAGGCTTGCATTGAACTTAATAGCCCATGCATGGATGAAGGGTCTTGCCCAATAGCATGAGCTGCCCTGAAGAGTCTGTATGTTATTAACCTCTCAAACAAGAAAATGGATGATTCAGGACCTTCAGATTTTGAGAAGTTCAGGAAAAGTAAGGGTAAACTTAAGAAGATGGGGCAACTTGCTTGTAGATTACATAGGTGTGAGTAAACAAAAAAAGGCCCAAAGTAAATGGAGATGCAAGTGAGAGCCAGAACATCTTTAATATCCACTACGGAAAACTGTGACAGAAAATGACAAAGACAAAATGACATGACATCAGCTTACAAATGTAATAAAACTTTGAAGAAGAGAAGAACCACATTGCTGGGGGACTAGCCCTTCTGTGCAACAGATGTGGACAAATAATTAGTGTGGTATCTATCATGGGCACATCCAACTGGAACTGGATTAGGAATTAACAGTCATCTGTGCTATTGTTCAGACCCTTCCTGTGATACTCTACACAGTCCATACAAGTATCTGTCATCTTAAAATAAACTGTGTCAACACTTTTGAGTCCTTGCTTGGATTTAGCTGTACTTCTAAATTGAAAGATAAACCCTCTAAGAGAATGAAGAGTCAGCCTCATCATGATGTGTTAATAAGTCAAGACCAATAAAACTGAAAATCCTTCAGTAATTTAGTCAACACTGGTATCATAAAGTTAATTTAAAGCCATCAATGATTAGCGTTTGATGTGCAGCATAGCCAAGATGCATAGGAAACAGTGAAGAAACTGATATAATTAAAAGTAGCAAAGACTGTAGAAAAAAGTGCTCCCAACTTGTCTCCCTTAACTTATCTTCTGCTGCAAAAATATGGTAACACTACAACACTGCAGCAACACTGCAGATCTCATGCAATTCAAAGGTTCTTTTAAACCTTTCAGTCAAAGGTATTACAAGTCATACATATCTTTTGTTTTATTAAAGGACAGCAGTGTCATAACTGTAATAATTCACATCTTCAAATTTAGATTGAACCGTTATGAGAACTTCTAAGTTCTGACCCCATCATGTGGATAAATCAGCTTTTCATTTTAATATAAGGTGCCTGCTTTCAAATCTTCAGTCTTAATGAGATGATCTAACCTACTCATAGCACATTGGTCTCTGCACACCAGCAGCTGCTCTTTTATTTCTTCCAGAAGACAACAAGTTGCTAGGGCTGTGGAAGAAATTACTCCCACTGCCAAGGGTTTCTAAATAACCATGAAAGCCTCCACATGACTGAAACAACATAGCTTCCTTAAAGTCTAAGTGAAAGCTGACCAACGTATGCATGGCAATAACACAGTGAGGGAAGCCCATAGGTAAGCAGCCTGATAAAAACAGTACGCAAAGTAAGTGGATCCAGTGGATTCAAGTCTAATTTATGTCATGCTTGGCCACAAGCTGTAGAAGAATGAGGCCTGTAACTCACTATTCAGCATGAATGAATGGTAACAAGTCTCCAGTTAATGATTAATGGCTATGTAGGACCAGCTGAAGGCTGCTGCTTTCAGGCTGGCCATAAACTTCAAATTTTTTTGCCAAGGTTTCCTTGATGCACCATATCACATGGGAGAAAGCTGTCCATTTGTGGTGTTACATCAAACCAGTGCCTTGGTATCATACTGTCTTGAGCTCCTGCCAATAGCCTGCGATGGGTGCTGGAGGGCAGTATCCACCTGTCCATTTAGTGAGATTCCAGCATCCTCACATCCTTCTACATGCTACAAGAAAAGAAATGTTTGCTATGACAACTGTTATTCCCCATGGAAAAATACATGCCCCGTTTTACATTAGCACTTCAGAACAATGTCAGTATCCACCTCTGCAGGCTCTTCATTAATCTCTTGAGGGTCAACCCCTTTAAAAACGTGTTTTTATATATGTTTTCTACAGAATTTCCATTTCAAGAACACAAGCTATGTTACACTGACTTTATCTTCCCTCATTTCAGCTCCAAATGAAACACTTCAGCTGTTAGCAGAAAAATAGCAGTTTCTTAGAGGCATAAGTAATCTGTGGGAGTGAAGGAAGCAAGACACGCCATCTATAACATTCCTCATCAGTCTAGAGATCTTTCATCCAATATTTGGCACTATGATCTTTTTTTCCCCATGTCCTGACAAATACATCACCCTGCTCCTTGATCTAAGTAAACCTCTGAGAGCAATATTCCCCACTTGAGTTTCTAACATATGAAACTTGCAGAATATGCCGGTTATTCCACAGCAGTGTCTCCAACGCATCACTTTCTTTTCACAATGAGAAGAAATATCTGAAAAGTCTGATGTAAAGTGAAGAGGTGGCAGATAATACAGACTCAGACACTGCTGCAAAAGGTCACAGTGAAGAGGAGGAAAGAAAGCTGAACCACACGCACTAACTTCTTAGCAGGCAGAGCTCAAAGGAGCTGAAAAACCACAAAGCAGCACAAAACTTACTGTTAAAACGAAAAGAAAGTTAAAATTGTGTCAGCCCCATGACAGCTGTATTGTCAATAATGAAGTGTTCTTTCCTAAAGAAGAATTGCAGGCTGACACCTAAATAGGTACAAAACAACTTGCCATTTGTTTTAAGACAGTCTTGGTTATTTCTGCATTTTTAATGAAAGCTTCATTCGGTGCTTATGCTGGAAAGAGTTGCTGGAGAGAACCTCACTGCAATTACAGAAACAGTGCAGCATCTTTATGACCCTAACCTGCACTGTCTAGTGTGCTGGACAGATAAGGGACTTCAAAAGCGTGGTGGTCTTTGTGATTCCCACACTTTGCAGGAGCTTGAGGGCAAAAATATATGCAAACCTGACAAAAAAGAACCAACACAAGTATGTGTAACAGACCAAAGGAAAAAACAGAATTTGTCACCTTATCCACACCACCTGGATTTAGACATGGAAACAGGGTAGCATGCTCAAAAAATCAGGTACAAAGGAAAATATATGGCCAAGCTTTGCCAAGCAGAAATGTCTACAATGTGGTCTTAGCCAGAGACACAAGCTGTCCAGCTCCCAAACTATTTGATTAATGAGCATTCTGAAAATAATAGCTTTTGAGCAATGTTTTTTTAAATTTGTTAGTCTCAAGCTTTTGCAAAATATGCAGGCATTCCATATTTAATTTTGAGACTGGCCATGGCTTAATAGTGTTCAATTTATTCACAGATAAGTGCTCAACATAGTGCATCTCGGCATTTACGCTTGTATGCATCTATTGTTCATGTATTTTTGACAATCTCTATTTAAATTAGTAAGAAAGCATTCCTAAACATGGCTGAGTTTGTCAGATTGTTTGTCAAGTAGTCCCAGTACCATCACCATAGCGGTTTCTGAAAAGCTGGAGCTATTTGGGACAGGAAGGTTAATTTAAATGAGTTTAAAAATCTAGAGAGGGGAAAAAGATTACTAATTTTCAGAATTGAGGCATTCATATTCAGCATTTGCAAAATGAATGAAAAACATGGTTTCTGAGTCAAAGCAGCTTTTTATTTAAAAAATGGAAGTTTCAGTTAGAGTAAAAGGGGTTTAAAAAAATGTGTAGGCCAAAATAGAATAATATGTTTTGAAACAACTTAGATGAAATGCCTTTGTGTAGTCCAAAAGCTTTCCAGCAATTTGTTTTATTATTTTGTGGGTTTTTATTATTTGTCAGATTCCAAGCTAGGGGTTTTTTTGTGTTTTGACGTTTGTATCTGAGTTCAGAAGACTTTTTTCTTTTAAATCTCAAAAATTCTCACGAATTAGAAAATTCTCCTTTCCTTCAGCCTTAATTAGAAACCTAGTTAGCAAGGGCCGTGCTATGAGGATGAATTTCATTACATCCCAATATGGGGGAAATAAGTTACCTGCTACATTAAATCAAGGTGACTTTTCTACTAAACTGATCATAAGCATGTGGAAGTATGGTTATGATTCTTGCAAAAGTCTCATGGGTGCCATCACAATTGCCTTTCTGTATGCAGGTGCTTGTCGCTGTGTATGTACAGGCAATGGAGGCACTGTACAGTGGTAAAAAAAATTACTATAATCTGCCTTAGCAAAAGTATTTTAGACTGTTTGTTTAGTTGATAAATCCTCAGAAATGCTGTTGTTGTAATCTACATCATGATGTATGGTAGAGCTACTTATTTTGCTTTTTAAAAACCTTGAAGAAATTACCTGAGAAATAATACGTTCCTGGTACAGGAAGTTCCTGGACAGCTGTGTTTTATAATCCCACATCCATGATGGTATCTGCTAAATAATTTATCTGGAGTCTTGCAGAGGGAAAAGATTAATACATAGCCAAGTGCAAGTAAATGTCCTTAGTTAGAGGCCTTGAGTGGTGTTTTGTGCAGCAACCCAGGTAATGCCAGGCTGGTCACATGTAATCACCTCTGCACTCCAGAATTTCTCTCTCCTTTCCTTTCATGGATTGATTTTATGGATTGATATTAAGAGAGAGGAGGAGGGCTGAGCAGAGGGTCAGCTACATATTTGAAACTTAATCCAGGGTCCATGACACAATCACAGTTCTGTGAGGACATTCCTTATCATGAGGCTGACTTCCACTACAGATGATGGTCTGCAGTTCTTTGCAAAGTTCTCTGTGCCAGGTACTAATGTGAAGCAGTCATTCTGTGTTTGCATGGCTTGACATATTCCAGGATTTCCTGACTGTTAGGAAATGTTTGTCATATAAACCATGCTAGTAGATTATATAAACATGCTTGCTTCTGAACAGCCAAGTGTCTTGTTGTTTCCCCTGAGGATTTCCCAGTCTTCAGCATCTTAAGATGTTCACACTTTTGTCTCCTTTTCCCCATTAGATTATCAGTTCTGGGAGTCCATGAGGGCAGTGTCATTCAATATCAGAAAGATGCCATTTAATGTACCAGCTTTTGGTCCTCTGTCATCAGCATGGTTTGCCTTTCAGGCGTAAAAGCCCTTGCATGTTTAATTAAAAAAAAAAAAAGGAGGGAGGCTCATTACCTCACACTATTTTGAAAACAAAAGCACTGAATGTTTGATCCAAACCAGCTTTTAACATGTGTGGGCTTTCCATGGAGTCCTATCAGGTAGTAGCCCAAGTTCAGTAAGGTTTTCAGTACATGTTACGTGCCTGAAGTCTCTCCTGGTTTGGACCCTCTTGAATTCCGGCCACCACAGGAGAGACAGCACAGGGGCAGGCTGAAGCACAGCTGGTTTTACTTACCTGAGCGGGGAATGAGTTCTGAGCATTTGGAGAAACTCTGCTTTAAAAATATCTGCTGTTGGCTTGCCTCGAGTGATGATTTCCTGTTTGTTAACCATCACTGAGCTGCTCAGAGAACTTCCCTCCTTCACATTATGCTAAAATCTTGTTTAAATTGTGATATATTGTTCAGAGAGCATAGAAAACAACCCAGGACTTCTGCACATTCTTTGTGTTTCCTGTCCTGCCTTCAGGATACATTTTAACACTGTTCTTGGTGAATCAGGTTGACAATGTATGAGGGCCACTTGCTTTGGGAGGATAGCAGCCATTGCTCAGACAGTATTATTTTTTGGATCATTGTGCACACTTATTAGACTTGAGCTTTTCTTATTGGCCTGAACCGTTGTCTACGTTTTTCTTAAGTAATAGCCTGGGTGCCATAGCTCTGAACCAGATAAATTGTTTGCATAGTATGATCCTGAAAGAGGTATAGCAACAAAAGCATCCAGCTCATGCTTGCATGTGAGATTAAAATACTGTATTCATAGCTCTGGAAAAGAATTGTGAGACTCCTTTAGCTACAATTTCAAATGCATTTGGAATAAAGAAATAAAATCACTGAAGAGAAACAGTGTTAGAAGAATGTCTGCAATACATAAACATGCATCGCCACCCTTCTTGCTTTTGAGATGCAGTTAGTACAAAATACAGAAAGCCTAAAGGAAGAAGAAAGGCTATTGAACAACAAAAAAAATCATCAGTGAGTGAAAACTCACATAACCGTTCTTGACAGCTGCAATTACCTTTGGCCTGCAGCTGGTCACGAGACTGGCAGATACCAGCTGGGCAAAGCGTGCCAAGAGACGTAAAGAGCAGCCAGACAGAAGGGCTCTGGAGCACCTCTGAAGCATATCTGACAGCCCTGCTCTTCTGTGCCTGCTCAGCAAGGAACATACATCATGACTTTCTGCATTATCTTCCATGGCCAAGTAGGGTAGCCTGAATGGCTCACATAAAACCCTTTGTAAGAGACAATTGATGCTTGGTGTGGACACTGCAAACTCCTGGCTGGGCTGAGCTGGGTGCAGACTTTTCAGTGAGTTTTTGTGTCAGTCCTTTCCCATCACAGTGAAAGTCCTGCTTTATTTAACCTCTTAATAAGTAATGGTAGGCATCACTGTGGTGACCAAGGCCAGCACGTGATTCAGAAATTCAATTTCTCTATGAGAAGCTCTGTTTGGCAGTAACTAGCCAACTTATACCACTTCGCTTTTACAGAAGCTTCTCTGTAATCACATATTTCATTTATTGGTCTATTACTCATAGACCAATTTTTGTGCTGTGCTGTGAAGTCATCTAAAATAGCAAATAAAACAGCGATATCCAACAAACAAATCTCTTTCTGCAAATAATCCAGGTTCCATTGTACAGGGAGTGAACAGGTTGCTTTCCATATGACTAGGACCGTTGGGACTTCTGTAGGTCCTACAGATATCTATAAAGTCTCAAAGGCGTGTAATTGGAGTTAGCTATATAAATGCCTTCATGCATCTGAGATTATATACCTAAATTCAGCTTTAAATTATGCAAATTGTCTGCTTAACTCTCAGTCATATCCACTTCTTGCAAACCAATATATATATATTACGTTGTGCATCGCAAGACAAAAGTTGGGCTTCATTCAAGACAACTGAAGACAAAGAGGAGAATTAAGAGACTGAGCTTCAGAGCTGAAGAGATTAAAAGGAATCAAGCCTTCTCAGTGATCAAAGAAAGGAGCAAAAAGGAATCTGGGAAAAATGCAGGCAAGAACAAACCTTCAAACCAGAAAACAGCCTCTGAAGAAAGTTTCAGTCCCAACAGATTTGTGCTGTGGATGCAGATCTCTGAGACAGACAGACAGAGGAAGGCTGGAACCTGAGACTTACATTGCCTTGTATTATTTGTGCATACAGAAGTCTTGTGTTATTTTCCTAAGCCAAGAAAGATACAATACATTGTTTTACTAGAATATCAGCAACTTTTTTTTTATTCAGTCATTTCTTCTAGAAAATAGCTCTGTGGTATTTTGTTACAGACAGGCTGAGAGAGACAGAGAGAGAGAATGGGATATTCACTAAATTTGAGGAAAAACAAGAGTCTTCAGGTTTTTTCGTGTTAATTTCCCCCCAGCCTAATCCAATTTCTTAACCAGCTTAGACTCCTGACATTTCTTACATTATTACTTCACAGTGGGTCTGGGAGACTTCCTTGATCTCTTTGGAGACCGAGTAATCCCATGGCCTTCAGATGAGGAACTGTTCATGCATGGGAATGCAGGATTCAGAAGGGGGCTGAGCTTGTGCTGTCACTGCTGTATCAGAACCTGCTTTCTCTCTCCTGCAATCTGAGATGCTGAGCTAGGGAGAGCTGGCATTTAAATCTCCTCAGCAATAAATCCCTCTTCTGTGGCTGGCATTGATAGCCCAATCCTGACGCCAGGATTATGTGATTTCTCATGCACTTTGGTGTTTTTTCTTTGTGCTGTTTTTTCTTGGTTTTGTTGTTTTTATTGACAAGTTTGATTCCAGTTTTCTTACTTTGTTTCTGCAGGGAGTTCTAGCTGGGACTGTATTTCACACTTAATGGCTGAAAGTTTGAAAGATCTCTGGTTTAACACAGAAAGAATGTAAAGGGTGTTTAACTGCAAATCCTCTTGGAATAATTTTTCTGACTGCAGTCTTCTCTTCCTTCCATTTGTCTGCAGGTCTCTCATGATTTTGCAATCAACTTCAATGAAGACAACCCAGAATGTGCAGGTAAAACTCACATTAGGACAGACTGCCATACTTCTGCTGTGTGCATGTATTTTTTATTGTATCCCCTGAGTACTGTTTAAAGTGTTTTTTAAAGAAAGCAGCCAGGCATTTCAAAACCTGACAGACTCCAAGCCATCAGCTTAGCTTTAGAAACCTTAGAAAGTGCCACACATTAATTTCCTGAAAAATAGGTCCTTTTGAAAGTACACCATGTTAGACATTCAGCACTTGAACTTCTCCAAATCATTAGCATTTCTGAAAACTAAAGCCATGTTTCCTAGATTCATTCCAGATCTTCAGCTACGGCAACATCATAGGTTGTGCAGCTAAGAAGGGCAGGACATGCAAAAGCAGGCTGTGCACCTCTGTAATCACAGGTTCCCTCTGTGTAAAGCCAGTTCTTTGGCCAGACCTATAGCAACAGTAGCCTGCTGCAAGTCAGCCTGGTGATGTCCAGCACCAAAAGGTCAGGGCAGCAGCTGAAGACTGCTGTAACAGAAGGAAGCATACTTTCATGACCGTGAATGCAGCAGGAGGCTGTTCTAACACAGCATAAGATATTGGTGTGTTCTAGCAACAATCACTAATCCTCAGTAGTCAGAGGCCAGATTCCTGTAGCAGATTTCACTGTATGTCTTGTATTTGTAAGTGAGGTCTGCAGTGACTGATGCTGTCTTTCTAGAATCTCCTGCCACAATTCACACATTTTGTAAAAGATGAGAATAACAGGACAATAATCTCTAAACAGTCTAACAAGTAATCTCAGACTAACACTTTATTTGAGTCTTGGTCAGACGATCGTTGCTGTCTAAAATCCACAGGTTGTTGTTCTTCTTTATCCTTCTCCTACCTTCCAAACACTGAAATGGGTGTTTCAAAATGCTCTTCCTGTTCAAAATTTCTAGCTGCTCCTTTCAGCCCTTCTCAGGCTTATTAGTTCAGGCATGGTCAGCAGAATATGTTCAGGATGAGAATTAAGATGCCAAGAAATGAAGTGAGGAAAAGAAGAGAGGACAAGCAATTCAAGGGAAAAAGATATTAAAAGAATTCCGAGTTCACTCATCTTAAATGCAAGACCTCTTGTTTTCGGTTCAGTGGGCATTCCTGCTTTGTTGTTGCACTTGGATTGTTGGACTGCCCCAGCCTCTGCAGGTCGTATGCTTGAAATGTAATTGGGCGTAAGTCCTACAGCTGCTTGATGTGTTCACACAGCTTTTTATATTGCTTTTATGGAGTTAAGCTGAAATTACATGTATGCATCTAGACGTGCCTGTAAGCTTGTAAGCCAGCTTGAAGTTGAGATTTTAGTCACACTGAGAGTGTGGGGTTGAGGTGGAGAAGCAAAACAGTCCTCAGAATTTTGTCTGGACCATCATATTTTAAAATGTAGTTAGGTTGCCTGCTTCTGAACACAGACACATTGGTGTCTGCACAGGGCCTGATCTATTTAAAACACCTCAGTTAACAGTGGTCAGAACTAGGTGATAACATATTATGCATGAAGTGTTAGAATATAGCTTTGTTTCCCAGTCTAAATGCAGGACATTTCTGACCTTCTGCATACTTCAGGAAAAAAAACCTCTAGCACTCGATGCAAAGAACACATTTTTTGTCCCCCTTTGCTGCCTCTTTTGAGTCCAAGGCTAATTCTTTTATCACGCTGATATTGTTACATAATGATTTGTATTGAAACTGGTACTTGAAATGGCTGTCTCATCTATATAGTGCCAGCAGCAGGTCAGAGGTTGGACAGACAAATCCTCTGCAAGTAAAGAACTTATTACCCATACCATACTATGTATGCAAAATAAAGTGTAACAATGGAAATGAGAGTAGATTAAAAAAAAAGGAAGGGCCTGCTCTATGAGCTTTGCGTTAGCATATGTCACTTAATATTTGCTACGTATTTGAACTTCATTTCGTTCTTTGCATAAGACTCAGTTATCTGATAAGTTACCCTATCACCTAAAAGGAGTTCTAGGGCTAAGAAGATGTAAAAAGATGGTTGCAGCACAAAAGAAGGACAGGGAAGAAATTTTGCAGCACTCACACATGCACCTACGAGATATAAAAAGCACTTCTTTGTCCTAAATGATACCATTTAAAATAATGTCTGTATGGATGAAAGCAAGAAAAGGAGACAGATCAGAAATGTGTTGTTTAATCATCTGCTGCAGCTTGCTCATCACCTGCCTGTCATGGATGCTTGATTAGTTCCTACCATCAATTGTTCTGTGATGTTTTCTAGATGCTGTCACATTATTAGGTGACACAGAGAGCAGTAACACCAGCATATCATGTGGAGAGAGGATGCAAGAGTGAGAGGGACATAAAGAGCTTAGTGACCACACTATTCTTCCTTGTACTGTTGAGCATATTTGCCAGAAAACAAAGGAAAATTGCTGAAAAGTATCTTGCTTTAAACCAAGAAACAGAGGTTGGATCCCATATAAAAAGTGTGTGTCTAATTTGCTTTGTGGAAGTAGTGAGCTTTTGCTGGCACAAGGTAGTGTGAAGCATCATGCTATATTGAATAAGGACGGTGTATTGATATGAAGATCGCTGGAATTCATAGAATACAGATATCCTCACCCTTCCTCCCCTATTATCATCTCCATTATTGAAAATTTTACTATTTATAGCCTTATATTTAGTATATTTATAGTGCATTATATTTATAGTCTTATACTTAGTATTTAGTCTTTATTGTCTGAGGAAGTGACAACCTCTAATCTGTATGAATGCTTCTAAACATGCATGCATTTTACATGCATCTTAAACCCATATATATATGCATACACTGTATTTCATCAGAGCTATTGAAAGTGGATTCCATTTAAAAATGTAAAGAGGTGAATAGTGAAGAAAAATGCACATTGTCTGAGTAAGCCACTCACATATCTTGTTGGATTTGAATATATAAGGACAGTAGATATTTCTGAAAGATATTAATCTGAGATAGCAGACAAGAAATTATGTTTCTGGAACATGTTTCTTTCTAAGACAAAAGTAACTTTCTGACACGAACCATGCTAAATCTGTGTGGAATGCAGGGAGTAAGGTTTATCTCATACTATTTTAATGCATAAGAAAAAGACTGCAGTGTATCTTGTCATCATCTTAGGGAAGATTTATGAGGCATTTATGCAAGATCATTAAGTATATGTAATGAAATCCTTAGCAGGTTTAAAATTGGGAGTTAACAAAAGGTCAGTTTTGCAATATGTAATTTAGTCCCTGGAGTTACCAAGGGAAAATTTGTAGCGTTACTCTACATTTTAGCCGGTCATAGCTATAATTGGAGCATATTCTTTTGTCTGTGAGCACTGCAATGGAAAAATATGTTTGTAACTCTCTATAAAGGGAGAAGCCTGCATTCTCCAACATTTTTTCATAGGAGATTCAGATGTACTGTTGTAAAACAATTACAACTCCCTGTGATTTGTTAGTAACGGGTTTGCACCCATATGTCATGTATACGTGGTTGAGTAAAACCTCATGAGTGAACCAGTCTCAGTGCAAGCTGAAACTGGCTTAGGATCTTACTGAAGTAATTTCATTCTTCAGCATCCTTTACAAAGCTCTTCATTCTATCACTTTCTTTCCAACTTTAGACCTCTAATTCTTTAGAATGGTAAGCTGTGAGTTCTGAATGGAGAGGCTAATGTGCATCACTTCAAGAAATCCTTCTTCTCAATGATTGAAAACACCAATTTCAATTCTGTGATCTGTCAAGTGTGTCAGCGGAAGTCTGTTCTACCTGGTCTGGCTATATATCCTGAAATGAAAAAGCCAAAAATAGCTAGTTCTCCATCAAAACTTCTTGACTAAAGCTCATTTTCCTGTAGACTGCAAAGCATCCTGCTGTTTCTTCCAAGATTTCACAGCTTTTGGTCATAGTTGAATTAAACCTGTGAGCAATTATGCAAATTCACCCTGAAAAATTATTTTCTTAGCATAGGGCAGTCAGGTAGTTGAAAAGATGTTTGAAATCCTTGTCAGCTCTATGTTGTAAGTAAAAAGGGGAAATTTGTTGGTAACTACCATGATAAACAGAAATAAATATTTATCTGAAGAGGAGGAGAGAGAAGTGTTGAAGTGTTTTTAATTTATGTCTACCCTTTTAGCATGAATCTTAGCTGGTGATCAGGAAGTGGTCACTTACACCTTGGACCGAGAAGGATGGAAGCTATTGCATTGTAAGCTGATACCTGGAAAATAAACATTAAAAACTGCTGGGAAGAAGCACGGTATAATGAACTAGATTCAAGGCAGCTAGAGACAGCTTCTTGGAGATATATGAAGTTATTAGTCCTTGCTAATCATGTGATATTTTGAATTTATTCCTTAAGAACCTATCTTTTATTTACGTTTTAAACAAGCATGATATTGGTGATGTGCTCCACATTTATTTGCCTTTTGTGTGGCTTTTTATGCCAGGAATACAAGGTGTTGTGGAGGCTTATCAGAGCTGCCTTCCCAAGCTGCAGCTGTATGGGCCAACAAACATTGCTCCCATCATCCAGAAGGTGGCAAAATCAGCATCAGAGGAAACCAATACCAAGGAGGCCTCGGTAAGGGCATAATGCTGTGCTTGGCTTTTTTCTTGTCTTATGATGGATCTCATGTAGGCCATCAAAACAAGGCCTTTTCATGTATGTGAATCACGCCTTCACAGTTTTCACTAACTGCCTTCACAGAAAGCAGCTTGAGTCTGTGTCAGCTGGAGCAGTGTATCTAGCCTTTATACCTTTGATAGTCACAACTTTAAACTCTTCCCCCACTGTTCTGTTTCCTGCTTTTAGAGCTGTTTTACCATAACACACCCAGTTCTTCACTGTGGAAACATAAATGGCACCACTAAGGTTACAAAAATTCAGGGGCCAAGCCCTAAAGTGGTGATGAACAGAACACTTTGTGTTTATATAGCTGTGTATACATAAACTTTAATGATGTTTAGTGTGTTGGTATTGCTCTTGCAGAGTGACCCAATTCTATGACCTGTTCATTTTTCCTATTAATGCACATTTGTTAAATGACTCCAGCTGCCTAACAATTCATAAAGGATCCAAGTGAGGGTCACTCTTCTCCATTACCAAGTGAAGACATGTCATAGCCCATGATCCCAGTTCAGTGAGCTTTGGAATTTTGGTAAGGAAATGACAAGCACACAAAATTGCTTGCTCTCCTTTAGAGAATGAGAAAACCTCTCTTCAGGGTTCTGTATGAAGTGTTTGAAGATGGATATATTCCTCCCTGCACATTCCCTTGCTCTCCTCAGGGACCCCATTACTCTGCAGAATGCAGTAGACCTGCCATGGTGTGGTGTTTCTCCCATAGCCAGCAGTGGGTCACCCTCCAGCTTGCAGACAGCTGCACCCATCCCACTTGCCTGTTAGCAAAGCTCCTCTGTAAAGTGCTGTCATAACCTCTCTGACAGCTCTGCTACAGACTTGTAACGCTTCAATACCCCATTCCTCCCTGCCTCCTGCTGGTTCCCAAAGGGAAAAAAAATGTAATCGGAAACTGTCAGCAGAAGTGATTATACAGCAGATGGAAAATAGGGCTAGTGAGGATCTCAGGACTATTCCAGACTTCCCAACCAAAACCCTGAATCTCCCAGCCCTAGCAGCTAGAAACCCCCTATTCTACACTGTGCATCCCTTGGCTCCCTCCAGCTCCTGGAAATTACCTGAACTACAGCTAAACTCCAGAAGAGGAGAAATTAGTAGCTGAGGAGGTTTGGATAGGAAATGCATCACTATAAAGGCTCTTTTTTATTTAAAAAAGCCCATGAATGAGTTACCAGAACACCTTTATACTAGAAAAGGGCAAGCAGCTTTGGAAGATTAACTAATGATATAATTTTTCACTTCTTGTCCAACAACTTCAGCAATATTTCATCTTGCTGATTCTGACGGATGGCGTCATCACAGACATGGCTGACACCAGAGAGGCCATTGTCCATGCCTCTCACCTTCCCATGTCAGTCATCATCGTCGGGGTGGGGAACGCTGATTTTAGTGACATGCAGATGCTGGATGGCGATGATGGGATCCTGAGGTCTCCCAAGGGCGAGCCTGTGCTTCGAGATATTGTCCAGTTTGTGCCATTTAGGAACTTCAAACATGTAAGCTGACTTTTCCATCCATTCTGCAGAAGGGTGAATGTATATAACATATAGTGAATGGTCCCTGGGGCTGGGCCTAACTTTGGACGGGCATGAAGCGTTTAGCAAACCTATGGCATTATTGTGTCAGAAATGGAGAAAAAAATTAATACAGAATGAAATGTGCTCCATTAGTGAGATGGTTAGGGTGGGGAAAGAAGAGATGGGGCAGAATCCATGTGCTTCTTGTGGTGCCAGTCCTTACCTCCATTTTCTCCCTGATTTTAGTTTGGTTGCCCTCCCTGACTTATTCTTCCTGGTATCTGTTTTCTATTCTCTTTGCATCTGTCCTATTAGGACTACTGTATTCTGGTTTCCATCCCCTCATTTCCAGGGGCAGCTGAAACGGCTGTGGATTTGTACTCACAGTGTTCCCCAAGAGGTTGTTTCCTTATTGAAATTTAGGTCCCTAAGTTCTCAAAGGCAGGACTACCCACCCACAGCATCCTGGTTGCCTCCAAACCCTTCACCCAAATTCTGTACAAGAACAAATCCAAGGAAGTGCTCTTACTAAGAGTTTCCCTGTGCCCTCAGCCAGCTGTTCCCATCTGAGCCCAGTGTGGTGTAGGAGACACTCTGTAGGAGAGGAAGGGAGAGACCCAGCATTAAACTGCCAAATTTGAAATAATCCCTTAGCATTGTACTTTTCTCCTCAGTCACCTGCCCTACATTGCAGCGTGTGTCTCAGAGACTTTTTCAGCAACTGGATAGAGACTGTTCACCCACAGAAGAAGCTTTCCCACACACAGCCAGGTTTTCCAGGGCCATTTTCTTCCATGTGGAGGCGTGGAATGGCCACTGTGTTTCTCTGCAGTGCTGATCACATCCCTTTTCCTCTGTCTTTATATATTTCTCTCCTCCCCTTCTTCCTTACCCTCATTCCTTCTGCTATATTTAAGTGGTTTTCCAGACTGTTTTTTTTGCTCACCCCAGTGTCTAAGAAGGATATCCTTGGTATTTGATTTGAAAATTTCTCTACCCCACAGTGTAAATAACTCATTCTCCTCATGAGATTGCCTTTTTCCCATCTGCTCTCATACACTACTGATCCTTAGATCTGGATTTGTCACACAGAAGTTTTCAACTCTGGGTTGGTTTTGGTCTGCATATGGGTTTGCAGTGCTTACATGCCTTCAGTTTTTCTAGGCTTTTTGTTACCACAGGAGATATTTTTTTTTTGTTTGTTTTGCTACTTCCAAATTACCTTAATTTTATTTTCCTCTTCTCAGGAGTTGTCAGTTTTTCTCACTTCAAAATACAATTTTGCCATGTTTGTCGTAGATCTAGATGCACTTCTTACTTTTGCACTTCTACAAACTCTAGTGAGGAGTAAGAGAAACAGACTTGTTCCTCTTTTCTCTTTACATTTATGTAAAGAATGGACCCTCATATGATGTAAAACTCACCTTGTGCTATTAGCTCGGTGATACCATACTGAATGACTACAGATCTGTCACTGAATTGTGGATATGTACATTTCTATGTTGACGGTACCACTCAGACACCTATTAAGTATCTGCTGGAACAAAGTATGAGGACGACCTGCTTGTAGCTTGTGATTCTCCTTCATCAGGTAATCACAAGTGTGTAGTGCTGCACTGTAGTCTATTGTAAAAGTGTCGAGAGGCAAGTTATTTACGGGCTAGTGCTAGACCTACTTTCAATTAGTTGAAGATATGTTTCTGCAAGGAACTGGCAAAGCCAGCTGCATTTGTTATTTTTAGTTTCATTTTGTGATTTTATAACAAAGTTGAAATCATCCTTGATTGAATAGCTTAACATGGACAGTCACAGTTCTGGGCACTGAATATATTGTGCTCCTGGTGTTAAGTTGTGAGTGATTCTATGTGTGATTTTAATCACTAGCATTGGTCAAATGACAAACATATATTATTTTTAGCTGTTTTAGATAACTTCCCCAGTACTGGGAGAGGATAGCAATCTAAAAAATGTATTACTCTTGTTAAATAGTGATATTTTTCTCCCCCTTTCTCTCAGTAGCAGAGATAATATAGATATAGATAATGCATTTGCTATATCAGAAAAGTCAATATATCTTATGCAACTTTATATTTAGTCTGTTTATTGTGATCTTTCAGCATTTCAACAAATGTCAGTGTAATGGATGAGTGCCCATAACAATAGCCACTTCTGGCTGAATTTCTTTATTGTCATATCCCAAATAATCTCTCTCTCTGAACAAAGTGACATTCGCAGCTATCTTGCTTACTTATCCTCAGCACAAACAAAAGACCATGCCTTCTGCATCAACTAGTGAAATAATTTTTCATGGTAGAAATGAGTGTGATGTTTTGACTCAAACTTTTTTTTTTCCCACAGAAAAATGCGGATTTAACCCATTTGGGAGATTTTTGCCAGATCAGTTCTGATAACACACAAGAATTACCATAAAGCAGAATATTACATTTGACAGCTCGAAGTAAAAGATGTATTTAGTTAAAAATCATGTCCCTTTTGTCAATGTACTTTGTGTTTAGTTTTGGTATTGAGGATGTTCAACTCTTAAGTAGAAACAAAATTTTAAGGTTCTCTTTAGAAAGACTACAAAATGTTGTATAACCTTTATAGATTTTTCTGATAAATCAGGTATTTATTTATGCCTAAATCCATATTACCCATACTACTGATGGAAGGAGGGAAGAAAATGTTATTTGTGAGCAATTATTTTTTGTTTTGCTGGAACAGTAAACAAAAATTCATTTGGAGTCAACCCAAACAATATTTTTTTTTCATTACTTCAATTCTCAGGTCAGCCTGGAACTCAAAATCTCATACCTATCCAAAGAGATCAGAAATAATATATCCCAAAGCAGCTCCTGTGAGAAAATTGAAAGGAGGGAGAAGGAAGTTGTAAAAATAACCTATAGAGTGAATCCATTTTATAAGTTTGACTTCAGAGAAGGTTCTGATCCTGCATGGCACTCATACAGGCATTTAACACATTTCAGTTAGTTACAATTATTCACATACCTAAAGCCCCTTACCCACTTTAGTGTTTTACTGGCTCAAGACCCAAGATAGAAAGAAAGCTTTATTATAGGGTTTTAATCTCCTACACGGTGTAGTGTATTGGGAGTACTTCAGTAAAGTGTCTTACCTTTTTGACTCTCTCTTTAAGGAATATCTTTGAAGCTACAAAAATAATAATAATAATTGATGTGATCCTTGGCAAATCCTGTAGGTGCAGAGGCTTGATAAAATCAAGGTAACCATCACTGTTTAAATAAATTTCACATTGTATAGTGGATGACAGGTGCAATTCACTACAGGGGAACACAACAAACAAAGAGAAAATATTTTGCCTGAACTCAAGTGAATTTCTTCTCTCTATAATTATCACCACCCCAGCAATGTGAGTGTCCTTCACCTGAAACTGTAGAACAGTGATGCTCACAATCACTGAAATGTAGTTGAAGAAAATCACCTGTGTCAATCAATTCACAGTCATATTTTAAGAGCTGAAAATGTCTGCCTTTAGGATGCATGATATATTTACTGTGCATGAATCTGATGCCATGGGTAGATTGTATTCCACTCTGCATTGTATTTAATCATAAAGGCTAACAACTGTGACTTAATAACACATATATCACAAATGAGTGTGGAAAGCACAGCTCTTAACCACTGCAGGGAGGAATGTTTTGCACTATGTATTGTAATTAAAGATTAAACATGGTGAAGCTGTAGAACTGAATCAAGTCATTTGTAATATATACCAATTACCGTCATAGGGGATTATTTTCCTGCTGCTGGCTGATCTGATTGTTGTGTATTAGCCATCAGTTAAGAACTCTTCATCTTGAAGTGTTTATTACTAGGATACTCTTTAAACATAGCAGTTAAACAGTGGAGAAAACATTACAGTAAAATATTAATGTACCATCTGTGTTAAAACCCCAGTGAAGGTAACCCTAACACAGCACTGCTGAACTGGGGCTGGTTTTTAGCTCAGAAGTTACTGGGTCTTATTCTTACTTACACAAATGCTGCTTTGTACCATCTGGTCTAGAAGTGAGAGTGCTTTGCCACCACAAAAGTACGTAAGGTACAGGTGGCCCAAATCGCCAGACAAGAAATCACCTCTTACCCGTTTTTCGGATGCTCCCTGCTCGAAAGACTCCCAGGACCAACAGACATTACCAGCATGATGAAACTCTGTAAAGCAACCGTTGTTCATGTTCAGACTGAAGCAGGGAGGCAAGCCAGCTACCCCAGGGCAACTCTATGTGGGACCACACATGTTGCCTGTGAGCCTATGGGCACAGTACATGTGTTAGCTTAAACCTCAGTTGAAAGGGTTTTTACTTCACACACTGGGCTCAGTTGACTCCTCAAGTGGTGATGATTGAGCCGTGCATCTGATCACTGCCAGAGCCTGTGCTGAAGGGCTGAACCTTCGTTCAGGAAGAATGGATGTGGTGTCAGAAGAGAGAGAAGTGGCAACAGGAGGATGATGCAGAGAGATGAGTGTTGGCCCAATGTTCAGACATGTGGACTATACGTGAACTGGAGAAGCTGGTGGCAAGTGCTCCTGCCCAGCATTTTTAAAGATAGAGCAGAGTGAAGTTTCCCAATTGCTAGGGCCTGTGTGTGCAGCAATGGCCCAGGACTCTTCTCCTACTCCCTGTTTTTACCCTTTATGTAGGGTTGTATTTTTGGTAAGATGGCACTGAGACAGGCTAAGGTATATACAGCTTTGGCACACTGGGAAGGAGATTTAAAAAACAGTAATTCTCAGTAGCAACATAGAAATCAGCCATTTGCCTGGTTGCAAGGGGTATTTTCTGCTGATTTCACTGAAAACAGGTTTAGGCAAGAACAGGGCAATTGTGGAAAACCACGCATTTCACTTCAAAGGATTAAAATAAATTGATTCTGTTATTGTGTAACACCTGAGAACAGTTGCTGCACTGTCACGCAAAGTATGGGCTGTGCTTTGCCAGTTTGTTCCTGCAGAATATTCCAGGCTTTTTTGCCTGTTCAAATATTTTGGTACAAATGTCACAGTAGGGAAATAGCGGTTCATTATATTTGTTACTAATCACACATGTGACTCAAAATACAAAAAATAGTTTTGTTTCTAGTTTTGCTAGCATTATATTTGTATTTGTAGTATTGTAACATTTTATACTGGAATTTATAATAGCCCAGGAGCTTTCTACACCCGTGGATTAGCTTGCCTATGAATAGTTTACCATTTACATCCTATGTAAGCCTAATTTTAAGACTCTGGAAAGATAAGGATCCCACCCCATGAAATACAGTAGGGCAATAAACAGTCAGTACAACTACTTTGTGACATGATAGTTTTGAAACTGGCTGACAATATTACAGATGGTGAGGAGGGAAGTGTTCATTAGTGTGGGAAAAAGTACTTGGTGTGCAGAAGAAATGTGACCCAGCCACTGCTTGAGGAGTTCCCGTGCATCATCTGAGCTGCAATGTGTGATCCATGTGTGCTTTATCTGGAGATAAACACATTAGTTTAAACCTCTCAAACTGACATTTAAGCATTTGCATTTTTACTGCATTTTTTGTGGTGGGCTGAGAGGGAACATGGTCGGACAGGCTGGCTCCAGGGGGCTTGGAATCAGCTCTACCCAAATATTTAGAAACAAGCAAATGCAAAACACGGGGCAGGAGGGTGCTATTGGGCTGCATGGGAGAACAGGAGTCCAGTTTTGTCACTGCTGAATTCAGAGACACAGGAAAATCCCTGCAGCACAAGCAGGTAATGGTTGCCCACAAAACATCCACAGGCCCCGCTGTTTAAAATGAAGCACTGTCAGGGTGTGAGGCAGCACCTGTGTGTTGTCGATGGAGGGCATGGTTTCTCATTGCACTGAGGGGTAGCCCTCCTCCCCACCTGGGGCGCAAGCCAGTGGCCATCCCTATATCCATCTCTACATTTCAGAATCATCACTTCTTCAGTCTGGTTGGCACCCATCATTTATAAGTTGCAGGAAGAGCTTTAAAGCCTCCACAAAGCCTAGGATTGAAACTTTCTCATGACCATGGTTTAATTCCAATGAAAAGAAAATATTTTTTATTGAATTAAAAACTTCCCCAGTGATTAAAACATCATGCCAGATCCTGAAGATCAGAATGGTGATGAAGACCTCCCTTTTACAGTGATGTCCATTCATGTTCAACTTGAAGCTCTGCAGGGTTCCTTGCTGAGTACTAATGAATAAAGTCTTTGCAGTGCTTTTCATTACAATATAGTACTCTCCCAGAGTGCAGGGAAGTTCAGTTACCCTGAACTTAAAATAGTCCAAACGGACCTGAAAAACATGCAGAACACTTTTGGCTTTAGTGTACTTTCAGGCAGCTACAGCTACAAGCCCAAACTGACTCACAAAAAGAGTTTCCAGCACCAGCAATAGCGTCTTCGAGTTTTTTTTGCCTTCCATTTCTGTACTGTAACTTCCTACCTTGATCTCATGGCACCAGTGCCTCTAAAACCCATGGCACTTCTAGCACAGAGACAGGTTAACACTTGTTTTTTCTACCATTTCCTGCAGGCATCCCCAGCTGCTCTAGCAAAAAGCGTTTTGGCTGAAGTTCCAAACCAAGTCGTGGACTATTACAATGGCAAAGGGATAAAACCAAAATGTATGTCAGAGTACGAGTCTTCCAGGACACTAGCTCCATGAACTTGCCTGCACTCTTTTACAAAATTAAAAAAGAAAAATGCTACTGTCTACAACTACTGTACTTAAAATGAAACAAAAAAATAGCACGTTTTGGTGATTTTTAACTAAAATAACCATTTTTTTTGCATGTGTAGCCTAAAGGCTTAAATCTGTTAAGCAGTTGTATTGTTGAAAACTTTTTATGAGGAAAAAAACATCCAGAAAAAAAGAAAGTGAACTCTTTACATTACAGCATGTCGCCTTGAAACAAAGTTATCTGTATCTGTTTTTTATACAAGTTTGTTGAAATTTTGCTAAATTTCTTATCTTTACACTGTAAAGCATTTTGAAATATTTATTGAGAGTCGATAGTCAAAATGTCTTTCGTTTAATCTGCTATGTACTGAGAGATTTTTCAAAATGGCAGATGCATGAACTTGTATTTTGCATGTTTAAAATAAAAACAACACAGTTTTGCAGTTGTTGTCTTCATTTCTCTCTCTGCCACAAGGCTGCCTGCTTTCAACTTCCATATTCCAAGAAAAGGGTAATAAATTGTTTCAAGACATACCTGACCTGATGCATGGGCATTTCTAATGTTAGCAGCTTATAACATTGGCACCTGAACATGCCCACTCAGTCTGTGGCCTAAGTAGCAATTTTTCAGAAGCCTGACACACCCAGCTGTTATGAAGGGTTCAGGCCGTAGCTGTAAACAGATCTGGCTTGCAGGGCATGATCCATCTGTCAGGATTGCATGTCTTAAAATATGCCCACTTAATCTGAACAATCTGGCTAGCTTTTGATTGGGTTATATTTTGGCTACCCAAATTGATAATCTCTTATGTTTGGGAATTCTTGTTTTGTTTCATTTGTACTTTTTCATCTCACACCCGGTGTCCAACTTTGCATGACACATTTTCCGAAAGAAATTTTGCACAGCCTGATTTTGTGACAACTGGCGATTTGTAACTTCATGCACACAACAGATCACTTGTGTGTGATAGAAAAACTGGTTTTGTACCAAAATAATATTTTTTTTAAGAGAGGACACACAAGGACAGATTGGCAGTTGATTGATCTTTCCATTGAAATATTTATGTATATAAATTATGAAATTAGATCACTGTTATTCTTAGTGTTTGAATTTTGGCTTCTTCATTTGCTAAAAGACAATAGCGAAAGATGTGACTTATTAGAAGTTAAGGATAAAATTTGACCAAAATAATTTGTGTGGAATTGTCCGAAGGGCATGGCTTTAGACGAGTTGTGCTCCCAGTGCATTGAAAACACTATTGTTGCTAGTTCCAGAAGAAGCTGTTTTGGGCCAGTGTGAATATTTTGGAAAATCTCACCTGTGAGCAAGGGGTTTCGGTTTTAGAAATATGTATTTTTAAATGAGTTTGCAGGTAATGTAGAACTCTAGCTCCCTGATTCTCCTTTAGAAGTAACTTCCATGGGATCAGCTTTGATTGATGATTTTGTACCATAAAATGAAGGCAATGGGATAGCCAAGATGCATGGGGCTGTCTCGCCAGCACATTCAGCTCTGCTCCACCTACATCCTGCAGCACAATCGTTCACAGTTGCTAGTAAAGATTCCTTCAGCTGATCAGATATTGAACAGCAGCCAGTATTACTTGGTCACAGGTATAAATTGTCTGAAGATGTCCCAACTGATAGATCTCAAATCCACATTTCCATTTAATGGCTGACTGTTCATTTGAGAGCTTACCCCAGCAGGCTGCACATCTCTCCCTCTGTGGACATATTTCAGCTGGAACCTACTGTGATTTTCCCTTATATCTCATACACCATGCTGCCAGCGTATCCTAATTGTTATCTACAACATCTCTAGTTTCTTATTTCCATTTCCCCCCTTTTTTGTTTCCTTCCCTATTCTCAGAAGGAGCATTTTCTAGCTGTTAAAGCACATAACTGAAAAAGCAATGACTTCATGCTCTTTGCTTCTCCAGTATCTTATTTTGTAATCTTGGGCAAGTTGTTTAACTTTTCTGTACCTCAGATTCCTCATCGGTAAAATGAAGGTCACTGCTATGTATTCATTAATATCTCACAATGGTATTGGGGGACTTTAATATTTGAAAAGTGATTGGAGATCCTCAGAGGCATGACGCTGCTCTCGCCACGTAAAGAGTATTACCCTGGGCATGGATTTAGGGATGTAATATACAGCTGAGGAGGGGTTAAGCCTTTTCTTTATTATTTGCCAGACTGAAGGAAAGTAAAAGAAAGCTTTCAGCAAGAAAAATTTGGAATCAGATAAATTGTTCTTCTGGTACATACAATCTTTGGCTAAACAATTTTTTTTAGTGTTTGTGGTTACATGGAATTGGGCAGTTACAGCTCTTCATTAGCAGAGGTCTTACAAGGTGCTTCTATAATGTAGCATCACATAAAATGCAGAGATCAACACATGGTTGTTCAGTGGTTACTGTAAGCTGAGCTACAGAAATCATAATTAATGATTTATATCATTATACATTCATGTATGTCGGTGGTCTATGTAAGTGTCTCAAAAGAATCACAGTTGCTGCAGATCTTTCTGTTTACTTCACACAGTCCAGATTACAAATGTTGTCTACTTAAAAACAAATCATTATCAGTGGTAATATAGATCAGCAACTCTGTAGCAGCCCTCAGGGGATTTGAAAAGACACCTCCATGATACTGAAAAATCAGCTGGAAATCTCCTTCAATCTGTATATATTCCAGCATGTAAAACAAACACATAATAGTGTGGCAAGCTGGTGTAGGAGAATGCACAGAAGACAAAACTAGCCATATGGTAAAGGCTTTCTAATGAGGCTTTGAATGTTATTTTCATTGCTCCAAGTTACTCAGTGCAGTAAGAGAGTATGGGCTTTGTGCAGTGTAATATCATTAAGTATATGAATATATCTCTGAAATGGCATTTTTTCTCCTATTTTACCTACTTAGGGTTTTAGCAAGGCCATTCTGCCTTTAGGCAGAACCGCCATGAATTTTTCTCGTAGATTTTTAATGCAAATTTAAAATTCTACTGCCTTTTGATGGATCAGTTTAAATTCTAAAAACTCCTTCAAAATAAATTCTATCTTGTCCTTTTGAGGTAATTGATGATCTAAAGTATCTTCTCTGCATACTGCAATCCTGCCTTCCTTTTTACTGTCTCTCTAATCCGATTCAAAACCCAAAAGTCCCAGAATACTCAAAGATATTCATGATCCCTATTAGCCCAAAATATATTAACATCCATAATTCTTGAGCCAGATACTGAGCTGTGTAGGGGAAACTAAGTCTACAATAATAAAAAAAGCACTAATACCCAGCTAACTGCTTATTACCCTAAGGTAAAACCTACCTGTGTAAAGTTCTTACCATGATAAGCAATATAGCATTCTATAGCATTTGGTGAAAGAGTCTACAGGTATGAAATGAAAATTAAATTATAATAATAGTATCACTTTAAAACATGTCTTTCTGTCTCCAAATATCAAAGGTACACAACTCATGACAGCTAAAAGGTTTACAGTTTGATCCGTTAGAGACCTGCTGAGTAGGATGGAGAACAGTGGTTTAAGCCAAGGCTTGCTGCAGGTTGCAGAGATGATATTCCAAAATGCAGGCGGAAGGCCCCTGCTCTGAGCAGATTTGTGTGAGAGAGCCCTGCAGCTCTGCAACTCTCAACTACATCCCCTGGGTTTACCCACGCACCAAATACTGCAATAGAACAGTGGCCTCATTATTGTACTGCAGCAAGATCTTTGCTGACGAGTTAAGCAGAGCTGCCTCCTTCAGCTTGGCTCTCCAGCTGCTCAAACAGGACATGGCTTACTTTTATAAAGAACCCAACTGGTCATTCAGATTGACCTTTCTCACTTGGGATTATGGGTCTTGCAGACACACCTGCTTTGTAAATCTAAACTTACCTCTGACCTTTCCAGAGTGAAAAAGGTTCTAGACAAACCCCCTTTACTCCTAAGTAGCATTGACATTTCAGGGACAAAACAGGTACATTTACACTCACAATTTTTGGAATGGGAAGGATGAGCTGGAGGACTCCTAGAATAAGGTTACATTTCTCAGATTGTTTCTTCCCTTTATTTATAGGAAGTGCAATTTGCCACAGAGCAAATACAGGACTGTGTGTGTGAAAGCTATTGGTAGTTTTCTGGATAAAAGTTTTGGGTGTGAACACCAAAATTCTGCTCACTGCTACTCAGTCTGAGGTGCCTACAGCCTCTCTGGGATCTGGTTAGCTGGCCACAAGCCTCAAGTGCAACAACACACACATACCGCAGTGGGGAAGAGAACGGAGAGGCAGGGTAAAGAGGAGAAGCAATGACGGACTTCAGCTGGCCACACTGAACGGTCCCACATCTTTAAAATTCTGTTGAAACCAAAAGAGAATCTTGGGTTCACACCCATTCACAGTCCTACCTAGTGCGCTGTCTGCTGTGCTGGTGCCCTGCTCAGAAAAAAGGGTGAATTAATTCTGAATACTGACAAAAGCCAGATTTCACTGAAGCCAGAAAGGCAGAGGTACCAGCCCTGTGCCAGGCTCCCAGAAATCCTCTGCCTGGCCCACTCGTGTTAACATTACCAGTTATGTCGCTGACTACAACATTAAATATAATACTAGCCACAATCATTGCCCTCCCACCCTTAGGTAGCCTACCCACTCCCAAGGAGCTCCTGAAGCAGTTAAGCCCCACACCCTGCAGTGGTTTGATAAAGCAGAGAGGTTTCTGCCCAAACCCCCAGGCTCGACGCCTGCGTGGTGGGGGAAGGTTTTGGATCTGTGCGAGGGTCCTGCAACCGTGCGTGCCTAACTGGTGCTTGCCAGCGATAACCTTCACCCACCACTGGACGCCTTCCCTTATTGACACTTATTTGATTAATTTCGCCGCTGATGCGCGCAGGAATGGAGGCAGGGGAGCGACGGCAGTGCTGCCGGGGTCAGGAGAAAGGGTGCCCGCGCGGCTATTTCTGTGCATCCCCTCCCACCACCCACCACCCCCTTAGGTGAGGTCTTCCCCCCGTGTCAGAGAAGCCCCGTGGGCCACGGGTGCCGCAGCCCCGACCCCCGGGGCCTTCGGGCAGCGCTCGCCACCGGGCACGCAGGGGCCCAACCAGCCGCCCCCCAGGGCCGACATAAACCCCAGGTAGTGCCGCCGGGCAGGTGCCTTCGCCTGGAGGGGTAACCGGCTTGGGAAGCCGCTGGGGCCAGCGGCGTGGGGGAAGGCTGACGCACGACCACGACTTTAGGTTGGTTCGGGAGTTTTTATGTTAACTTTTGAGTAAACTTGTCTCCAGCCGCCGGGAGCGCGAGTCGGAACCTTCTTTCCGCGGCAGCACGGAAGGTTTTCAGCAACGGACCAGGCAGCGCCGGAAGGCGGCGGCGGCGGCGGCTCCGCCAAGGGTGGCGGCATGGCGGGCTGGGGGCTGCTGGGGCGGTTGGGCGGCCGGCTGTGGGCGGCGGCGGCGGGGGCTTCTGGCCACAGGTAGCCGAAGGGCTGGGAGGGGAAGGGGCTGCTGCGGGGAGGGACGCGGCGCCGGGCGAGGAGGGGCGGCAAGAGCGGGGGCCATGGGGGACCCGGCCCCTGTCACAGCCCCGGAGTGACGGGCGCTTCGGCGGCTCCTTCCTCCCTCCCTTCCTCCCCTCCCTCCCTTCCCTCGGCGGCCCCGTCCTTCCCCCGTTCGGAGAGGCCTCTGGGTGCAGCCCGTTGGCAGTGCCCAGAAAGTTTGCATGTGCAAAGGTGGCAGGGGCCCCGGTTTACTGCTGGGACAGTGTCTTTGCTTCATTCTGAGTGACTTGACCTGCTGTGTGTTGAGTCACCGGGGCCAGCTGTTACAACCAGCCACGTGCATTCGCTAACTGTATTGATAAATACTCTGGTTCATTGTGCTTGCAGAGGTTTGAGGAGCGTTCGAGGTTTTCTTAGCCCTCTCTAAAATTATGGCAGTACAGTGAGCTGTTTAACAGCGAATGTAAAATCAGAGAGTTGTTGGGGCTGGAAGGGAGCTCAGGAGGTTTCTAGTCTAACCTGCTGACAGTGTGGCCAGCTCTGAGGCCAGACCAGGTTGTTCACGGCTTTTTCTGGTTGGGCCTTGAGATCCTCCAAGGACAGAGGCTGCACAGTGTCTCTGGGGCCCTCTTCCAGTGTTTGACTGTCTTCGGGTTGAACGTTTTTTCCTTAAGTCAAATCAGAACCCCCTTTTTCAGTTGATACCAATTCTCGCATTCTCCTGGCATGCACCTTGGTAAACGTGGCATGGCTCTGTTTTTTCAGTAACCTTCTTGTAGGTATTGGAAGGCTGCTCTCAGGCCTCCCCTAAGCCTCCTCTTCTCCAGACTAAAAAAGCCCAGTTACCTCAACCCCCCTCGTAGGGCAAGTGCTCCAGCCCCTGTATCTTTGTGCACCACTGCTGGACTTGATCATTTATAAACACCCCTGTTGTACTGGGGGAGCAAAACAGGATTTAGTAATGCAGATGTGGTCTACTTGGAGTGCTGCAGAAAGGATGATAACTGCTTCCTTTGATCTCCTGACCATGTGGCTGTTGATGCAGCCCAGGCTGCTGTTAGCCTTTGTTGCTGTCAGGAGCTTGGTGGCTTCTTTTTTACCTTTTTGCCCCCAGCACTCCCAGGTCCTTTGCCTGGCAGGGGAGCAGCTCTGCTGAAGTCACAGCCTGTAGCCTTGCAAGAGGTTATCCCATCCCAGATATGGGACTTTGCATTTCTCCATTATGAATTTCATCAGGTTCCTTGTTGGCCTGTCCCTCTGACGGCAGAGGGACACCCTTGCGCGTTGTCAACTGCTCCTTTCAGTTCAGTTTTAGTCACAAACTTAAGAAGGGTGCACTCATCCCCTCTTACAGGTCACTGATAAAGATACTAAACAGGACAAGTCCCCAAATAGACAGAGGAGCTCTACTTGTAACTGACCTTCTGGTGGAGTGCAAACCATTATCCGCAACTCTTTCAGCCTGATGATCCAGCCAGGTTTTTGCCCATCTGCTAGTCCTCCCATCTGTGCCATAAGATCCCAGCTTGGATAGAAGGATACCACAGGAGATTGTGTCGAAAGCCTTGCTAAAGTTAAAGTAAACAACACCTACTGCTATCTCTTCTTTCATGGATCTAGGGTTTTTTTGTCATAGAAGGAGTGGTGGTTTGATTTGTTGTTATTTGCCCTCCCTTTGGTGTTCTTCAGAATACTTCAAAAGTTAGATGAGAGCACAACAAATAATGAGGTATTGTGGGTCAGGGGTGGCCAGTTTGCATGATGGTGGTTGAATAGCTTGCTAGTATAATTTCAGTCTTTATGACTGTATAATGTAATGGTATAATTATGTAGTATGTATTACATTACACACATATGTGTTATGAGACATTGTTTGAACTGATAAGACACTTAAAACTTTTTCCCATCACTGGAAAGGGGGCAGCTGGGCTTTGTAGTCAGGCACGTTAACAGTACAACATGGTGGCATGAGCATCTTTCTGAAGAGAATGTCCAGTTCCTCAAGAAGATAACTGCGGAGGAGTACAAAGCTCAGACAGCCAGCAAGCTGTGCCCACTGAAAGATGAGCCATGGCCACTGAACGAGTGGAAACCAGGTGAGAAAGTATCTCTTCTGAAATACCAAACTCATGCTGAAATTGTTGTTGTTGTGTTGTTGCATTCAGTGACATCAGGATTGTGTCTTGTAAAGGATTTTCCTTTTTGCTTTTACCTCAATCATCCAACACATTTCCTAGTAAATAACTAAATGTAATGCCCTAGTTCTCTAAAAAGCATTTACAGTATTACAAGGTGTTAAGAACCTTGTAAAAACTTAGGTTTTAGTCCAAATCAGCACTTGGCCAGTTGCACTGGTGTACAATGACAAGATAATAAACTAAGAATTAATCAAAAAGGACTCCCTAGAATATAGAGTAATGAACTTGAAAATGTTGTAAATATTGCTGGACTCTGAAGAAAAACTGTAGAATATAATACATCCCACTTCTGTTCAGTGATTCATAGAATCATAGAATATCTCAAACTGGAAGGGTCCCATATGGATCATCGAGTCCCACTCCCTGCTCTCCACAGGACTATCTAAAACTAAACCATATGAGCATTGTCCAGATGCTCCTTGAACTCTGATGGGCTTGCTGCCATGGCCTCTTCCCTGGGGAGCCTTTTCCAGTGGCAGACCACCCTCTCAGTGAAGAACCTTTTCCTAATGTCCAAAGTTTTGCAGACTAAAACACAAGATAAAAGTTTGGAGTCTTCAAAAAGATCACATCATTTGACAGCAAACAACAGAGTCTGCAAATCCATGACAAGATCCTCGGGTATGACAGTGCAAACTGGAACAAAGAGCATTTTTGGCATTTTAAAGCATTTATTCTTGATCTTAAGTGTTCTGTTTTTCATGGCATGGACTGTCAGAAGCCAAACTTGGCAGGTTGCCTTTGCTGTACAGTTAATGTGAAAAAAAAAGCAAAAGCTCAGGGTGGGACGTACCTATTACAGTAAACACTTCAATAGTTAGTTTGGCTCAAGTGAAACCAACTACATGGGTGTTGTATTTTCAAAACAAAAAGAATGAGTTTGAAGCATTGTTTTTTCTGAACTTAATGGGAAACTGTTTTGCATGTTCTATCAAACACAACTGGAACAAACAGAACTTTACTGCTAATGGGATTAAAAACAATGAACAGGTTATTCCCAGCCTACCCGCAGGGACTCAGTTGATGTTTTCTCTCTTTCTTAAACTCAGATCTTTCCGAAGGCGTTGATGGGACTTTGCAGGTTATGAGATGGGCTCTTTCAAATATTAAGTGTGGAGTTGCATCTGTGTTCTGTTTTGATCTACAGATTCCATGAGAGTTGGTGTTGTTGCAGTAAAACTGGGAATGATGCCAATATGGACCAAGTCAGGAAAAAAACATGCTGTCACACTACTTAAGGTGAAATAAATCATAATGAATTTAATCTCCTATGCTGTATCCAGATCGTTAACCAGAAGTTTCAGGCAAAAGTGAAACTCATCACTTGTACAGGGTAGGAAATCCCTAACAAAAGGAAAGCTTTCTTTCAGCCCTGCGTAGTACACCATGCCTGTTCTCTGTTTATATCCTAAACATCCTAGGAGCGGTGTGCCTTCTGCCTCAGGTATTCAAGTGCTGCAGAACTGTGCATATTATTACCTACGTGAGGGGAGGTGGGAGGCAATATAAAGCTGGGGTTAACTACCCCACTTCACCTTTCTTTTTTTTGCCACCTGCAGGCACTTTGGGATTAGTTTCACCTTGGTTACTGAGCCTGTCTAGCCCTGAAACTGCTTCTTCATATTCTCTGGCAGAGACTACTGTGATGAAACTCTTTTTCTGACCTGTTGCTGCCAGATGATCAACCAGGGCTGTGAAGGACATTGGGTTTACAGGGCAAAGGAGCAGGAGTCTAAAATGTGGGCTCTTACTGTATGCTTTGCCGCCGCATGCAGTAGAGATTTTGCACATCTTGCAGGCAAAAGATGGCTATAAAAGTTTATTCAATTTCTAGAGCATTTATGAAAATATAGTTTGCATTCTACTAATATTTTTTTGTAAGATAAGCCTTTAATTGATTGGAAAAAGAACGTCTATGTAAAAAGGTAACACACTCCCCTACTTATAGGCTGTATCTCCTGTTATATAGATACAAATAGAAACAGAGACTGACTTTGTTTCACTTGTTTTGATAATCTCTTACTATGATGTCAAAGTGTATACATCTGCTTGTACTCAAATAAACACTGTTTTTCTTTTCTTAAGGTGCAAGATTGCCATGTTTTAAGATACATCTCAAAGGAAGAGTCGGGTGGAAAAACATCTAAGCTACTTGTTGGAGGCAAAAATGCGTCTCCTTTTTTTGTAAGTGAACCACTTTGGGTGTTTTTGTTAGAATAGTTGTTTCTGTTGTGATTACAGTATAAAAGTAGCACAGGTAGACTTCTCTAAAAGATTAATTGGCAGACACGCATACTTTGGAATGGATCTTTTGTCACATCCACCCTTGCTTATTTCCTAATGCTAGTTTCAATTCTTGGTTAAGAGAATAGCAAGAAGAACTTTTGAAAAGTTTGCCTCTTGATTCGCTAGGAAAGCTGTGGGTTTAGGAAGTTGCTTCGATGTGAAGTGTCCCATGCTGATGAAAGGGACCGAAGGGCCGTTAGCAGTGTAGAAACCTGTGTGTTCACCATGTCTGTGGAGATGCAATATGAGACCAGGACTGCAGGATACACACATTAATGGCCTGTTTTGAACTTCAGTTGTTTAGAAGACTTTGTTCTCTAGCTTACTCTTTCATACTGTTTTATTAGCTTTAGTTGTAATTTTTCCATAGGTCTGTTGAGATTGTTTAATTTGCATATAGTTTTACTGATGAATAAGTTTAATACGTAAATTTTCAGGAAGACAGCTTCATGATTATAGCTCATCAACAGCAATATCAAAACCACTCCCTTGTTTAGACACCCCAAATGCCTCGTGGAATTCCCAGCCACCTTCAATGGCTGTCTAGCAGAGCTGTCGTACCTGAGGAGGAAAATTGAACTATAGATCAAGGCAGGAACAAAGCTTTCCCTCAAAGGATTGCAGCTTCTGTGATCCATTATTTCTGTAAAACATCACTTTTTGCTTTCTGCAGTATCCTGACACTCATTTGTTTGATTTAGGCAAGTAAAAAAAAAAAATAGAACCCGTGATTACTAAGCAGATTATCTCAGTTGGTGATTGTGGCTTTTTGAGGACATATATTTCAAACAGAAGGTTGTCCCAGAGCCTCAAAATTAATCTGTGTATTTGTTTTTGCCTCAGTGGAGGTGAGGGAAGAAGGAGCTTTTTTCACTGGCTAAAGCTGTTGTCTTTTATAGTGTATTCTACTGATTTTGAACAGGCTGATATTTTAAGGTACCTTTGTTTTATTCAGTGGATTTATGCCATGTTTCACCATTATTTCTTGTACTTTTCAGGTGTCTATCCTGTCACTTTAGTCCATTTCCACTTTCCAGGTGTGACATTTTTCCTGGAGAAATTACAGCTGTGTTTTTTCTTTCCTGCTACCTTGGTTTGAGACATGCAGGAATCATGTGAATAATAATTTTCAGGTTGTATTATGCCCATTAGATTCCTTACAGTTGATTTTTTTCATAAAAAATGATGTTATCAGTGATTCAATATGTTGTCAGAGTAAAAATGTGCAGGAAACCAGGAGGTAAATAGAAAATTTCTATTTAAACAGCTCTTGTGAACTAAGAAAATCTCTTCAAAGCCGAACTACCTAAAAAGTCAACTCAAGGGTTTTTTTAGTAGTTTGACTTATGTTAAAAACTCTCTTGGACGTAATTTTTTTCAAGTTAGCGCCTATTAATTTTGTTGAACTTAGACTCATTTTAATAAAGAAATTAATTAAATATCCTTAGACCAATCTGTGGTAAGGAGCTGGCCTGTGACTCTGTATTACATTACATATATTACATATATTTTATATATATATTATAGGTCTGTATTATTATTGTCGTTGTTATCATCATCATCGTATAAAGTAGATAATTTCTAAGAAAGAATTTGGCATGCCGATTCTGAACAATTTTACTTGTTAAGGTGCTAACAAATGATGTCTTTCTGTGGTTCAGCTGCAGGTTTGAATCATTGCTCTCCTACATTTATCAGTCTTTTTATGTGTTTCTTTTCTCTCTGAAGTGTCTGAAAGTGAGAATTAAAAGAAAGCTGAATGATATTATATTGTATTAGCATAAGCAGTTTATCTTTTGTTAATTCCTCGTAGGAACATCTCTTTCTCAGATTCCTCAGAGCTACTGATTATTAATTAATTTAATCTAAAGATATCCTCAGTAATTTTACTAACAAAGAGTTTCATGTATTTCTTTTGAGTGTCAAATTGATTAAAAAAGGATATGGGGTATTGCATTTTTAGCAAGTTTTTTTTTCCTTTTTAGCTTGATGTACATCAGTCTGTTACAAGTGAACATATTTTTCATTATTTTTAATGCACAATTATTCTCAAAAGTACAATTTTGTCAGTGTTCTAACAATTTTTTTCAAAAATATTTTATATGCTTCCCTTAAGTGAGGGCTTATCAATCACTTTCCTATAATACTGGAAGACATTGTTGGTCTTTTTAAAAACAACAACATCTGATAATTCACTCGATATTCTTCTCTTGAGTACTGCTTTTTAGGAAGGCTTTGTAAAGACTGCAGTGTTTTGTTTGCAGAAATAAATCTCTCTGACTTGACTGTTCGAAGAAAACGTGTTGTTTAAGTAGAACAATGCAAGGCAGCAGTAGGACTCTAGAGATGTAAGCAGTTTTTACCCTTTGACTTAACTATGCTTTTCTTCAGCTGTGGTAGCTCTTTCCAGTCTCCCGTGCTGAGCACAGAGCTCCCCTTGCTGTCATTGAAGGCAGCAGTTTTACATAACAGTGGAAATAAAGGATTGATATGCAGACTTTTAGTAGAAAGGGGATTTCTTTATTTTTAAGTCTTACATGTGGTACCACAGTTTAAAACAGTTGTCCTCCATTGATCCCTCAAATTTTTGTGGTCTTAGGAGAGATTTTGTATTTAGTTGGTGACTTTTTTTTAAAAGAAAAGTATTTGAAATGTTTTGTACTATGAACTCAAGTTAAAAAATCACTCAAAAAAACCCCTTTAAACTGTCAAAGACTTTGTATCCACACTTTCTCCTCAGATAAGGACAGATTCATAAAGATAAAATTTCTGTTTTGTGTCTACATCAGAGGAGTTCATCATCTTGCTCACTTATTTTTCACAAAACTTCCTCTGTTTGCCTAGCACTCTTAACAGATTTTTAAAAAGAAAAGGAAGGGCAACATGCAGATTTCCAAAATAAACTAAGTAATGATTTTGAAGTTACTCACATTATTTTGTTTGAAATACACAAAATTATTTTTGGGAGAGAGAGAACTGCACAGAACTTCTCAGAAGTGAACCTCAGAGATGAGACCATCCAAGTGTGACAGTATTGTCAGATGCTTGGATTGCTTTCTAGGAGATTTCATTTGAAGAAAAATCAGCTGCCTTGCTTTTTTCCTACGGCCACAGTTTTCCTGCATCACTGTTTCCATTGTGTGGTATCATCTCAGTGGTCAGCTGTTGTGCGAGTTGTGTTGTTTAAAACAGCTGAGAACAATTTTAAGTACTTTTAACATTGTCAGAGTCCTCTAAAAAGAAGAGCCCTTCTGTAGTAAGTCAGCAGTGGTTTGACACTGAGTGTACTTGGTATATCTTAAAAATACATGAATCATAAACTTGTTCTTCTTAATTTTTCTTTTTTGTCCAGAGACTCTAGAGTCTCTTCTGTGGGAAGTTAAGCATTCCTAGAAGTTTTTGCAAAAGCAGGCTTTATTTCTATGGTTTTGTTAGTTAAATCAAATAAATTATGTTTATGGTGGTGTGGAACTAAGTCCTTAGAAGCTTTGAGAAAGAGAAAATGCTTTTAAATTACTACAAAACCCTTTGAAAGTCATGAAAAAGCAGTAATATATTTTATGTACATTCTAAATTATTGGTTTCCCTTTTCTGATCTTAGAAGTCTTCATAGATCTCTTGTTTATAGGATGTAGCTGTAGGGTAACTAGTTGACAGAAAATAAAATGCAGACACAGGAGTTTTAAATTAATTTTATATAGAGTTAAAAAGCGAGTCTTAAGATAAAAGTGTAGTATGATAAATCTGTTTTGCTGAGTGGTGTTGACAGTCTGTAATCGCTTTCTGTGCTAGGTTGATCCTCGGGTATTTTAAGATCCCTTCTTTTTTATGGCTACTCTTTGTTACAGAAATCAGAGTCTGCAATGGAAATTTTTAAAGAAGCTGGAGTACCACGGAAGCAGAAAGTTACAACATTTAATGTAACAGATGATGCCATAATTAAACCAGGTAATCTTTTTGAGCTAGTGAATACTGTATGCATAATCATTTAACATCTACTGCTTGTAGACCTAAACCAAGTTATGATGTGTATTTTGTTTTTGTTTTTTATGGAAATTGCGGAATTCTTATTTCTTTGTCATTGAGCAGAAACAAACTTTTTTTCTTAGGGAAAACTAGAAAATGGGCTTTACTTTCTAGGTCATGAGAAGTAGCATTTTTTCCTTTTACCTAGATATTAAGTTTCCATTGATTAGAAAATGAGTCTGATGCAAACTAGCTAATATGAACATTAAGTTAAGAAATAAATGTCTGCAACCTTGACTAACTTGTCGGGAATAAATATGAATGTACTTGCAGGAAGTTCTCTGATTATCCTTATGAGAGGGGCACCAAGACTTTTGTGGTAATATTTCTCAGGAGCCTAAAATACCACTTTGAGGTTTGTTTCTTCTTGCTGCATTCAGAAATAGGACTGATGGCTGTCATCTGTGGCATTTTTTCTGGCAGCTTGCAAAGTAAAACACATTAAACCATGTTATAACAGAAGTTCTCACTAAAAACCAGTATTAGAAGTTTGGAGATTTAATGAAAAGGTTTGTTTTTAAGGTTTTATTAGCTGCTGTATTTAGGTTGCTTTCATTTTCTGCTTTTTGACACTTACAGGTATTTTCCCAATAATTATGTAGGGTAGGAAATTCTAATGCATTACATCTTCATTTACCATTAGAGAAGTTTTTTGCAAGTGCGGTAACTGATAAAAATCAAATCTGACATGAAGAGGAAGTCTGGACTGATAAATGGAAGCAAAAGCTGGAGATAAAGCGGCATTGCAACTTCTCAATAAACTGATTTTGCAGTGTGTGTATTTTGTACGTAACATCTTTCATGTACATGATTTTCTGTCAGTTGATGGGCATCTTAACCCCGGTGTGTATGGATCATATAAATATAACATGAAATAATATGGGGATTTTTATGCTTGTGACTTACGAGAGGTTTACATCATTTCAGTTTGCATTCATACAGATTTGAAAACAGCATGAAAATGGGTGTGGACATGAAGCAATTAATTTCATTTTTTTTAATTGACTTAAAACAGTCTGGAAACTTAGAGATGCAGCTGCATGGATCTCCAGATTAAAGTTCATTTATAATGAACTAAGTTATCAGTTCTGGTTTTTTTGTGGTTTTTTTTTTAAAGCTGCTAATAAAAGAATATTGCACTTGGATGAAAAAATTGCTGAAGGCAAAATAAATCTTTAATTAAAATTAAAACTTTGATACTATAAGCACTTAGGGGAATGAGTGTAATTGCAGTCAGGTGAGTGATGTCGCTGACCAACAGTAGCACTACTTCTACTAAAGGCTAGTGTATAGGTAATTCCCCAGAGGATGAAGCTGTACTTCTGCCACAGTCTTTAGTTTGGAAACACTGTGTCTTAACAAAGACGAAGCATTGCAAAACTTTTTTTAATTCTTAACCCTATTTTTAATAGAAAGTGTTTTGGGTTTTGTGTTCAGTTTTTTTTGTGGTTTTTTTGTTTTTTTCGTTTTTAAAAACTCTACCTTGTGAAGTGCTAGTAGTTTTAAGTGGAGCATGTTCTGTTTTCTTGCCAAGTTTGTTTACTGTAAGTCTTAACTAATTAAGCATTTTGGGCTTTGTCTGTTTCGGTGTCCGAAGTGCAACATATCTGAGTAAAGCCCCGACCCTTCCTTTCTACTCATCTGAAATTGGGCTGGGTACGAGAAATGTGTTTAAGTAGTAACTACAAAGCATCTGTTTTAGTCAGTGAGGTCTATAAAGAAGAACAAATTATATGTGAATAAAAACAAAGTTTTTTGTTTCCTTTCCTGTGACTGTAATCTGCCCTAGAAGGTAATGACTGGATAGTGGTTTGAGGACTTCAGCACTTAGTTGACCATGATCTCTCCTCTTCTTTTGAAGGTACTCCTTTGTATGCTGCTCACTTCCGCCCAGGGCAGTTCGTGGACGTTACTGCAAAAACGTAGGTTCCTAATGATTTAACGTGTACAGTTCATCTTTCAAAGAGACTGGTTGAATTTTTTTTTTCCCTTCTACTTTGGCTTGAACTTATGGCTCACAAAAGCTGAAGTACAATTGCTGCAAGGGTAGTGGCAGAAAATAGAAGTCCATTCAGCCGTTGGGACAAAAATACCAAATTATCTTTCTTTGCTGAGGCTTACTTTTGATTTTGAACATGGTAGGTAAACAAATAATACTATGAGGGCTATGATTCTGCATATGTTGTCTGTCATACATACGTGATTAGCATGGAAGGGCTTGACAAACAGCTTGAGAAAGAGGTGCTCAAGCTTAGCACAGGCAAAGAGATCTATAATGCAGCATCTGTGGTATGTAGAAGTGGGGAATAAGTGCTGAAAGGCATCAATTTCCAGAAAGACTGCTTCATTTTGATTTGTTGAAGAGATGCAAAGAGACATTTATCACATGGATGGAAAGAAAAGCAGAAAGTTAGTGAATACATTTAGCAGGACAACAGAGCTGTCAAATTCCTTTTTTTTGTTTTCTGTCATATTCCAGCTCATCTCCTTGCCAGCAATGGCTCATGATCTTTTACTTTAACGTGGGAGGAATGATTTCCTTTCAGACCACTGAGAATGCCAAATTAGAGCTCAAGTGGTAGAGGGTGTCAAAAGAAAAACTGTCATCTTGCGGCAAAGATTAGTCATGCCTCTTCTATTATGTCCATGATTCCCACTGCCCAAGAGAACTCCTGTCTCCGTATTTCATTTTTGTTGTGTTGTGATACAAAGATAATGTTTTCCATTTGATGTTTTATTTTTTGTGTAATGGAGATAATACCCAACTTGCCTTGTTGAAATATCATCCATTGTAATTGTCTCTCATATGTGTAATACTTAGGTCTAATATTATTCACAGGTCTTTGTATATATGGGGAAAACTGACCATAGTCTGTTCTAATATAGCTACACCTGACTTATACCTATTGAGAAAAGGAGCTCAAGGAGTCGACTGGAATTAGTATTTTTCTATGTCAAACTTCCCTATGTAATATTGAGATCTGGTATATTATTCATTCTGCTTCTAAATTGCATTCAGGGAACAGCCTGTAAGAGACAATACCTAGTTTGCAAAGCACAGTGTCATTAGGAATACACATTAAGTGTCACACTTTGTTAATGCAGAAAAGCTTTGTTTTTGCAGAAGCATTTCAAGAACTAGGAAAAGGTTTTTTTGCCAACGTGAAAGATACTGGCAAGCAGCCACAGGGTATTGATTTGTATCTTGCTATATGTATTTGAAAATACTAGCAAGCTAAAAATAGACTGGGTTCTTGGTTGTGGTCAGTGAATCCATCCTATCTTTTAATTCAGTATTTCTAATCTGTTTTCTCCAGATATTTGCATGATCCCACTTCAGAAATTAGCTTTTTGTTTGTACTGCTGGTTTTGGTAGCATATTACATGTAATCCTACTATACAGGTGAAGAAAAAATTCTTCAGCTAAGGAGAAAGATCTGATTTTTTTTTTTTAATCATGGGTTTTCTGTCAATATGATTCCCTAATCATTCCAGTTGTTCTATACCTGGGGTTTTTTTAACCTTTTTCTGTGACTTACTTGCATTCTGATTTCTGCCTTTAATGTTTGTTTCTTTTTAATTTCCACTTTTCTGGAATGCTGCATTTATCATATTCCCTTAACTCTTGGGGAAGAATTAAATTATTTTACTACATTGCAGTTTTCCTTTGGGTCTTTTATTCCATGCAATTTTATCCAGTGTGGCTTAGTCTCATACTTGGGTGGGGTTTAGTTTTTCATTATTTTTCAGAATACTGTTTCCATCATTCTTAGTTACTGTATCTGTAAGTACAGATTTCAGTGTCACAAAAATATCCAAGAAATGCTTCAGTGAAGGGCAAAAAAAGTTATCTTGGGAACGATTATAGCATTGAGCTACAGCATCTGGGCTGTGTTGTGAGGGAAAATGAGAACATACTTCAAGTTAGACTTGTGTTCTGAACCCCCCTCAAGAGGAGCCAGCTTCTTCCTACTGAACAAAGAGGGAACCTGGGGAGGTTTGGTCAACAGGCTGAAATGAGCCTTTGTACATTACTGTCTAAAGTCTCATTTTCAGAAGTGATGTAGGCACTTGAAAGATCCTAAGCTACAGGGGCATTTTGAAAAGGTACCTAAGGATACAATGCTGGGTCACAGTAGGGAGCACAGTTTGACTTCCTATCCTTCCTCCTGCAACTTCCATCTTCCTGATTCAAACCATTATGGACTTAAAAGACAGTAATTCCTAAAATCTTGCTATCACCACTAGGAAAGTTTTTAGAAATATTTTTACGTGAACATGTACTGTATATTTATGATTGTCACTAATTTTGTTTTACTGGAGGAAACACTGAAGTGTACAATGTTTGAATTCATATAGGTGAAAATAGCAATGCTGTTGTTAATTAGAATTAATCATGCTATTACTCTTTTAAAATGGAAAGAAAACTAATGTCACCACAATGAGGAGATAATATAGTGGAATATAAAGGATATTTTAGTTTTTTACCAACTCTTAATGATTCAGATGAGCAGGATATCCTTTTGTATGCTTCCTTCTGCCAAGACGTAAATCTAAAATATACTCCTTAAAAATAAGCAAGCTTTTCTTAGTTATGGTAGCTTGAATAAACTGCTTGCACTACATTTCAGAAGTCTTGGTTAGCATCTTGATTTGGTTACCAAAGTGTAGCGTGGTTTTTTATGGCTATCTACTTTTAAACTTTCCTTGCAAATGTTTTTGTTGAGTCTTCTGAAATGTTTTTATTCATTTATACCTCTGTGAAGAAAAACACTTTCACAGAAATGAGAAGGTTCAGGTAAAGATGTATGCAGTTTGGTTTTATCTGAAGTCTTGTAATTTGTTCAGCACAGTATGAATAGCTTTTAGAGCACTAACAGTAGGCAGCACGTCTGCATGTTGTCAGTCTGTAGTGTTGAATTTTTTCCTTAGTACTTATTTTCAGCAATTTAAAAGCTCAATCCTTAAGTTTTATAGCAGTCATTAATGACAAGACTTTTCCTCGGTGCTTCAGAGGTGTGTTTCAAAAATGTGTAAAGGCTTAGTGCCCTCTTTGGGACAGCAGTAAACTTCAGAATTCCTGTGGCCTGATTGTCTGTTTAGTCTTGATATGCTTTGGGCTAAAATACATAGCACTGTCCAGAAATGCTTCTCTAACAGGCTGTGCTTCTGTGAGCTCTTTAAACTGGTGTAGTAGAGGCTGCTGCCCGAAGAGGAGGTGGTGCTCGCTCCCACAGAGTTCCCATTGACCTTCTATCGCTGATACTGGTGTCCTGAGTTGCATGAAGGAAAAGATCAGCGTGAGATATCTGTTTTCTTCACTGGGTTAGTTTTCAGCTGTATCATTTGCATGCCCCAGCTTGCTGACCAGCTGAGTGAGCTTGTGCACTAGTACAAAGATGACCAAAATACGGGGATGGGGAGAGGTGGGACCATGCCTACAGTGGGAGCCCCACACTGTATGGAGATGGAGTTGTATTATACCTCCTTTTTCTGCCACTTCACAACCTGTTTCATGAATATTTCAGGAAACCTTTGGAACATCATAAATTTTGCCACTCCAAAGAAAAAGCCAACAGTAGTTCTGTTTGAAATGTGTCAGAATTAAGTGGTTATTCTGGTGTGTTTAGTGGTTTATTTACTTTGCTAGGTTAACAGTGTAATCTGAGCCTGAAAGTATGCTCTACAACTGTCTGAAATTATTTGACTAAGTAGCTGGAATCCTTTTCCTCTAAATAACTCTTTTAAATTAGCTAAGTTTGAAGAGTTAGCAGCAAACTAAATTGTTGCTTAATTAAAGTGCTTTATTCCAGTAGCTTTCTAAACGAAAGTTGGCTCATTAGGTAGTGGCATTTTACTTGTAACAAACCTGGAAAATGAGGTTTTGTACAAAATTAGGTGGTTGACCTGAACAGCTGCTTTCCTGCAGGTGAGACTAGAACAACTGTGTGTAATTAAACTCTATTTTTAATTCTACAGAAAAATTATTTTCCTTTCATTTAACATTTGTGTGTCTTAGTTTTGCATATCACCATTGCTGCCTGTGATTCCTTTCTGGCACTCAGGTAATCATGCTTCAGTGAAGCTAAGCGAAGTAAGTGACTACATTTCATGGACTGAAGGACAGTAGCATTATACATATCAAGCCTAATAAAGATAGGTCTCGTGCATGTTCTTTTGTTCGGATATGGTGTTTAATGTTACTCTAGTCAGAGCAAAAATATGTAGTCCTTGATTCAAGCAGGTAGATGTCTTATGAAGAAATCACAACAGTGTAAGTAGGATGACAAATATTCTACCTCAGTGTAGGTTCTTGATTATCTTATCTCAGATACTGCACACGTACCTTGATTCTTTCAGAGCAGAATCTAGATGTAATTCTGTTTAATACATGGTTCTGGATTAAGATCCCACTTTGACAAACCTTAATATTTTGTGAAAATATCTGAAATTGTCAGTACTGTGCCTATTAAGAAGAGATACAACTCCAAAATCTCTTACGTGTGTTTGAGTTGGTTCTAAATTAGGATTGTATTGTGTTTCTTTTTAAAGATTTCACAGATTTTAATGAACAAAATGTAGTGCAGTGTCAGTAGTTAGGAGTTTTGGGGGGGAAATCAGGGATTCTTTTGATGCGTTCCTAAATGAAATCATGATGCAGATGATCATAAGAGAAGTAACTCCAGGGGAGGTACTTGTTTGGTTGGTATCTTTTATGCATATGTTGGCTAATGTGAAATTACATAGAATAGTGTATATAGTATATGAAAAATACCATATAAATGTATAGTATACATAAAACAGTATGTATAGCATATGTGATAATTATATGTTTTAATCTTTTGATTTGGCTAGCTCACACTAATATTACGAAATATTTGTTGGAAATGAACTCACGAGACTTTTTAAGTAATAAAAGATCCAGTGTTCTTTTGGGGAATTTTTACGTTTCATCCACTTTGGCAAAATACTATTTTGGGTTTAGTTTCAAGATTTATTTTTCTTGTATTTTATTGATGATACTTGCTGAATGCATGCACACCTAGTAATGTTTAAGAAGGGCGAAGAGGGCAATTAAACAATTTGAAATTAAGTAATAGTAATAGCTGACACTTGGCATTTGTTCAGAAGTCAACAAGAATATATTCTTACAAATATTTTTTAATTTTTTGGCAGAATTAAAAAAGTTTAAGAAAACTAAACTGTATAAAATCCTTGTCTGATTTTCCATAGTATTTCTTGAACAGCATGCATCTTAAGTTCTCTTCCTTGTTTATATAAGAGGAATATTAGTTTCAAAAGCACTTTGCATTTCATACAATTGGAAGAATGTAAAATCTTTACATTAGAAATACAGATAAATTTTGAGTCATCAAATTTCTTCATTATATTTATTTTTTGCACATAGAGAAATCCACCCCTTGTCTGAGAACAGATCACAGTCACATCAAGGTGGACGCTATTCTTCTAGAATGGTTGAGGTATATTGGCTGAGCTACTAAGTGCCTAGTTGAACAGTCCTCCTTTCTAAATCTGATTTAAACAGATTTAGTAGTTCCTTACTTTATTTTATTTTAAACTTTATGCTAATTTACACAAGCCTGTAGTTCTTATTCTGGTTTCAACTTTATTTCAGATAGAACATGAGTCTACGAAGAAATATACACTGTCTGTGTAATTGTTTTTCATCTTGACATGTTTAAAGAACATTATGCATTTTGATTTTTTAAAAAGAATAAACAAACTCCAAAATGAAATAAAACTATAGTTTCTTTTTATTTAATTAATAAAAACTTGTTTTTATTTTCAGTCATGATGATGACTGAGTCATGTTGAATAGAAAACTAATGTTCAAAGAGTCATAAGATAAAGCGTATTTGTAGTAATTCAGAGACCTTCAATCAGTTTTTCACAAATGAAACTATTCTAAAAAATTATTGAACTACTATGATGAAGGAACCTTGTTAGATAGTAAAGCATTATACATTATGAAATACTTTAATTTCAGCATTGAAATATCTTTCCGTGACTTTGGCCAGAATATTTCAGATGTTGGAGATTTGTTTTCATATTCCAGCTCAATAGATGCATGAGAATTTTCAGGTTTACCAGAGTGCTCTTTTTCATTTTGGCCATACTTTTATAAATTTTCAAAGGCTTTGGTACTCTGAAGTCTGAGACTTTGGTCACAGAAAATATGTGTGTAATTTCAAAGACCAATAAGTAGATGAGTGTAGTCTATTGAATCAATCATTAAACACTAGCAACTCTATCTTGTGATAAATCTCTTCTTTTTGAAGATATCTTATATCATTTCTTGAGGTAAACATTTTTTTCAAAATGCATCTCTTACAAGTATTAACTATTTCTTATATTTTTATATTTTATTACAAAGTACAACTTAGAGTATTCTAAATTGTTCCTGTCTAAAAAGGAGCAATCTGAATGAAGTATTGAAGTGGTTTCATGACTTCAGGGATTTATGCTTCTTGATTAAAGTTGACAGTACTGGTTTGGTTTTTTTTTAGTGGTAGCTTTTGATGGTTGTATGGTTTTCTCTGAATTGCAAGTACATTTCTGCAGCTAAAGAATTAATCGTGCCCCCAGTCTGCTCGTTCTGGTAACTGCGCAGCTGTTGTTATGCAACCCACTTGCAGTTGGTTTTGGAGAGTTTGCTGATTTCGTCTTCCAGCTAGAGATGCCAGGAGTAGTCTACTTGGAAAACGCGGCCAGTAATGGATAGTTTCAAAGGAAAAAATAGCATTTTGGCAGAACAGATATAAGTTTTCCTATAGCTTAGTTTCTGCTATGTATTTCAAAGTTGCTAATCCCCTAGCAATCTGCAGACATAGAAAAAGACAAATTCTGAGCCTCTCTTTTGAGTATTTTTTAAACCTTTTTTTTTTTTTTTTTTTTTTTTTTACAACTATCGCTGTTCATTACTGCAAGCTTTTAAAATAAGCTGATTCATGAGAAACTGGTGTAACAAAGCCTCACATCCTTTAGATGTCTGTCCGGTGTTCCTGATCCCAGGTAACCCTGGTCCTCCCTCCCGCAGATGCTTTCAGCTTCAGGTTTCAGCTTCCTCTCATGGCCCTGACCCATGTTGCACTGCTGTCTGTTGGCCTGGAAAGACTCTCTTGCTGGTGGCAAGCACTTGCGTGACGGGCCAGCCGGCAAGCTGAAGGAACAGATCACTACTTCAATCATGTTCTAGCATTTCCTTAGTTGTAGGAAAGGAGCAAAAAAATTTCAGGACTTTCTAACCAATAATTTTGATTTCAGACAATTACATATCTTCTGTGCCAAATTCACCCGGAATTGACCACTAGGTTCTCAGCAGGGAAGGGGAGAACCAAGAGATGGACACCATGGTTGCACAAGTCTTGTTTGATTACGGTTCTGGGGCTTTAGAGAGTCTCTCCATTTGTGACTGGTTTTGACTTTTTTGACTTGCTCTAGGCAACTAGGCCAGCAATCAGATGAGAATTAGTCAAGTGGAAGACGAAAGAATCCAGTTTTTGTGAACGCTGGTGTTTTCTGCATTCGTATATTTTCTCTGTTTTTTAATGGTAGTGCTTTTCTGATCAGGGGAATCAGCAAAATGTATTCCATATATGCAATGTTCTGTATGAATGGTCATACCCGGTTTTATTTGCATGTGTTTGGCCAGAAGGTTCTAACGGTTGAACTAATAGGACCATGACATTGCAAAGTGCATTAGCAGAGAAAACATTTCTGTAAATTGGAGGAAAAGGATCATCTGTTAAATCAATGAAATAATCAGTGCAGCCATAAACCCTGTGGACAGACTTTTCCTTTTGGAAACCAACAATGCTGGTTTAAACTCACACTTTAACCGGCTTTTCTTTTGTGCAGTGGTGAGGTAATTTTTTCCTATTGAGTCTGTCCCTGCAGTAAACAGAGAACTCCAAAGCCACTAATATTATCATGTACCTCAAAGATTAAGGCATGGACACTGATGATACGTTTTATTTGTTATTCTGTTTTAGACCCTATTTGTCAGATGAATACAGATCAAAAGGGTTAAGTGTTCTTAATACACATAAAAATGTGTTCAAGAGATGAGTCTATTGTAGTTTGGAAATGTTCCTTGGCTTATTTTTATGCTAGTCTAAACAGCCATCTCTTCCCTCTCTTGATGCTTAAGGCCTGTCATTAAGTTTTGATGTGTGTTGTTATTATACAGCTGGTTTTTATTCAGTTTTTTGGTTGTTTGGGGTTTTTTTTGTTCTAGTATCCACTTGGTGAAAGCTTCATTACAGTATCATGTATTGAGGACCATCACAGCAAGGAACATTTTATGTTAGTCTTTTTGCCTATTTGACTCTCTTCTAGTGCTTCTTATTCTGTAAAGCAACATTTAAGTATTGCACTGGAATATATTTATAGTATAAAATACAGATTTTAAAAAATATATATGTTCTCTCTGTTGAGCTTTGCTAAAGGTAGAAGGAACACGAGCCTGACTGAAATTATTGTTTATTGCTAGAAACCTTAAGTCTGACTAACCCAGGTTTGTTTGTTTATTTTTCTTTTCAGAATTGGTAAAGGATTTCAAGGTGTCATGAAAAGGTGGGGATTTAAAGGCCAGCCTGCTAGCCACGGCCAGACGAAAACTCACAGACGTCCTGGAGCAATATCTACCAATGTGCGGATTCTTATTTCTTCTTACTTCCTGATGTAAACATTCTTCAGTATTTTTAGAACTGCTTACTAAAAATGAACGATTTCACAATAGCTAGCTGTTACCATCTATTCTGTGGTAGCAGAGAATCCCAGCTGCTTCAAAGGAAGTTCAGAAACCTGTGTAATGAGCAATGCAGATAGCTGTTCTCTTATGCCTCAATTTATTAATATTCTGTATTGCTAGTAAGTTAGCAAACATATCTTAACTGAGCAAATTGTGGTATTTTGTAGTATAGCCGAGAGAAATAGCCTTAATGCTTCAAAGAGAGTTCTAAGAATCTTTTACCACAGCATTTATAGATTGGAAAGGATTTACTCATTATTTTATACTGCAGATACTTTACTATTCTTTGGATTCCTAGTTGCTTTTAACACCTTGCCTGGCTTGTATAGCTGCTTTATGAACTTTTTCATTCCCAAAATAGTTTGTCGGCTGCTTAGCGTTTTTAAGCAGAATGAAGAGTAATATTTTTAAGTTTCAAACTCTAAACAATATTAGTTAAAAGCCCTTTGGAAACAGATGCATTTAAAACTTTGTCCCTATAAAGGTTGCACAACATTTAGGCTGAACTAAGAGGATTTTTGCAAACTAGGTTTGTTATACAGAATTAAGACCAACTGAGTCACAGTACTGAACCTGAATCATCTGTAATTTTCTTGGAGAAATAAAAGTAAAAATTAAAAAAGGATTAATAATGTTTAAGAGAATAGTTAAAACAAAAAGGCATCAGGCAACAACATGAGAGTAATTGAGACTGTAAAAGCATACAGTACTGATTTGTAGTCCTTCATTTCAACTGGAAAATGAATTCTACACCTGGCCCTGTTTTCTCTGAAGACTGAAGAACGTAAATATTTGAACATACAACACTTTGTTTTAGCAGATGGTATTCATTATTACAAAATAACCCCTCTTTACTTTTCTTTGAATTAGAATTTCCTAAGCAGTAACACTGCATGTAATTTCACAAAGTATACAGAATGGGAAATAGTACTGAAAATAGGTATGATGAAAAGGAAACAAGGCGAAGGGATGTAATAGGGGAAAAAGAATGCCTTGATTTTTATTTTCCAGTCTAGTGTTGACCACCTCAGAGTCTAGTAATCCTGCATAGTTTAGTACAGAATCATGTCCCTAGAACTTTATTGAAGTTGATCTCCTGAAATCACGATTTTCACACAAGTTTAAAAAAAAATAAACATTATTAATAGAATAAGAGAGTGGTGCAGGAGATTGAGAAAATCCCTGGATAATACTGTAGAATTTAAAATTATTGCACTTTTGCATTATTGCACTGCCTTTTCTTTTCCACCTTTGTTCTCCAGGTTATACCCTGCCAAACAAAAATGGGATACAGAAACTAAGCCATAGCAGGGAATGTAATTAAAAATTCTGTTCTCAAAAATATATGCTTTAAAAAAAATCTGTTTTACATCAGTATAAAACTCATGGATTAGGGAGAGGGGAGAAGCTATAGTGTATCTTAATTTTGGCAGCCTTCCAGGGCAGGACTGCTCTGGAGCTCTGTGGTAGCATCCACAAGTAGTATAGGTAAGTTTGCCAGTTGCTGTGGTCTGTGGTGTAGGTTAGAGTCTTGTGTTGACAGCAGTTTTAGGAAAAAAAACCTTTTCTTGCTTTTCACTCAGTGCAAATATGGGATGAGTGAAGAATTTTCTCTGAATCTGGGCACGTTATGTATTAAGCAAAGCTAGAATCCCTTTGTTGATACAACAGTATTTATAGCAATTTTATGATTAAAGTCAAGTATTTCCAATAATATACTTAACCTCCAGCAGGAGGTATTTAAAATGCTAATGAATATTAGATATTTTCAATATTAGATATTTTCAATATTAGATATTTTCAATATTAGATATTTTCAATATTGGAAATACCGGCATATTTTCTTTCCTGCTGTTCTTAAGTTTGTAGATATACCTCTTGCAGTCACATGATTTTTTGGCCCTGTTTTTATCTAGAAAGCTGCCAAAGTTTATCGTGGAAAGAAAATGCCTGGTAAAATGGGTAACATCTATAGGACATCTTTCGGATTAAAGGTGAGTTCTGAGTGTACTAGAATGTGTATATGCATTGCCAAGCAATGCACTTAGCTCTGTAGCCTTGTGGCGGTGAACTGTCTGTCATTTCTGTCAGAATCCAGACAAGTGCATCTTGAAGTAAGCAAGCTGGAAAGATAAGAGCAGCAAATGTGTGCTCCTGTCTTCTTGTGGATTATAAATAACTTATCTGAACTCCCTCTGCATATGTGCAATCCCTGGAGACTGGGATTTCAGGTGATACTTCCACATCCAATGTGTTTTTCACTGTGTCCATTGACTTCTGCCTTTGAAGTGGGAAAACAATCAGGCTTTTGGTGACCTTCGGTTAATGTTTTCATGCCTGTTACTCTTGTTCAAACTCAACCCAAGTCTGAGTTGTCTGAACTCCTGACTTTATCATGGTCCTTCACTTTCATGTGCAAAAAGGGGATTAAAGTTTCTGTCTAGATTCTGATGTGTACATAGCTGCAGCAGTTCCTGGGCTATTACAGCTATACAGCTACTGTTCTGTCTCTGAAGGCAGTCTCTGCAGTTTGCACAAAGAGCGTATTAGCCTCTAGTTTGCAAAAAAGTGCTGCTCTCTGCTAACTAAAACTAATGTTTTGTAACAGAAAATGTGTGTGTTCAGTTGAGCACCTGGTAGAATTAAGAAATCAACAAATGGTTGCGGTAACGTTTTCATGGGCATATTTGTTTTAATTTGTCACCTGTGATGTTTTTCAACAGCTGTTGCTGTTAGAGGGAGAAGACACTTGGGAGCTTCAGTTGGTGTGATGCTGAACATGGGGCTGCCTTACCAAATATAGTCTGATCACAAGCCCTTTAAAACTGTTTAATAGACTCCTGCATTGGAAAGCTGTGCACTCAGAGTAGCATGTGACTGAATTTTGTGGCAACTTTAGGCTCGTGCAGAACATTCTTCTTCCCCAGAGTACCACCTCCAGTTAATCAGTTTGTGCTTTACTGGACTACTGTTTGTAAAACTGGGAGTAGTCTCTCAAATAAGTTCAATGACTTCTTTTTCTGTCTCCTAGGTGTGGAGGATCAACACAAAACACAACATTATTTATGTAAATGGGTCTGTTCCAGGTCACACAAATTGTCTGGTGAAGGTATGTTTGCTAGTTTCAACTTACTGGTATTAGTGACTCCTGAGAGTCGGAGAGACCTTTTATAGAAGGAAAAACACTGGTTAAATGCAATCTTCTTTTGTCTTCAGAGTCCCATCTTGTACTATTGAATTAAAGGGCAGTAGGATCAGTTCTGTAAAAGAGAGTGATTAATAGGGGCAGTGGGTCACCCCTTAGTCTAAATGGCTCATTTTTAGCTTTGCTCAGAGGTTGTGCACCTGTGTAGCCTGTGATAAACCAACACAGTCACTCTAACCCTGTGGTGAGTGTCTGAGGGCTAGGTGCATCCCCTTTTAACACTAACCTGAGTCAAGAGCATGATGGTGAGATTTCCAGAATATTATTTAAGGGCTGTATTCATGAACAGAAGTACACAGCAAGCACTGCTTTAAAGGTTTTTCAAAGCATTCCCATATACAGTAGCAGTTACCTTTCCAAGGAGTAGTTGAGGTATGGGAGGAGACCTGTATATCTGATATATAGTTAAAATCCTCATAAGTATTGTAGGGATTTAAATGATCCAGTTCTTGAAAAGTTACAGAGTTCAGAAAGTTCATGTGTTTTCAACTAGTTTATTTTGTTCTTGTGAATTTTACTATGGGCATCCAGTTTGTTATGTATTTCCTAGTTGCGGAGTAGAACTCCACAGTTACTGGGCATTAAGTAAAGCAATCCTAGCTTTCAAATAGGTGTTTTAAACACAAAATGAAGTTTGTTGTTGTGTTTCATTGGAAATCGGGCCTTTTTTAATGAGTGAGATATCTCTAAACTGCTTTGGTTGTAATGTCCAGCCCAAGCCTGGGGAATACACTACACATTTCTCTCCCAAGATAGTGAAAATCAGCTAACAGATGTCCAGGAGAAATAGTTTTCAGGATAACTTCTGCAAAATAACTGGGCGTGACATCAGTGACATAGCATTAAGACTGTAGTTTGACTGACTTTTCATCTATGTATCGGACTGAATGACCTTTTCTTCAACTGTGTTCTAAGTATTTTTTTGAATCCTGAACCATGAACTTGATTGCTTTCTGTTAGTCTGAGCTTTAATTAAGTGCGAATTTGTTGTAGGGTGTTATTTTTAAGTTAAAATGTATGTATACAAGCAACATCCATGTAGCTGAAAAAATGAGTAACGTTTGATGCCCAGACTTTATTCTTTGATCTTAGTAGTACTCTTAAGCAAGAGCTAATGGTTGCAAAAGATTGTGCATCCTGTTCTCCTAGTCATGCTGTTAAAATCCACACTTACATGGTTCAGTGGCAACTGCATGTACATATCTCGGATGTCTTATCTGCAAGGATACAACATTTTATGAAGTCATTGAGACTCTGAATATAGTACTTATTTTTACCAGCTCATAACTTGCATTCTAACCAGACTCAGTAAATTAATTTTTTGATTTCTGGTTTTAAGTGAGCTAAGAAAACAAACATTTATTAAACACCTGTAATATAAACTGGTTTTAAAAGCAAAGCTATGTGTGTTAGTACCACACATTCTTATGTACACTGTGAAGATCTCATTTAAACAAATCGATGTCCCCTTGCTAATCAGACACTGCACAGTTCTGCTTGGAGAAGAACCTACTGGAGGTGTTATGTGCTTTCTCTCATGGTTGGGTCACTTCCACCTTTTTCTTCCACTTTTTCTTTCTCTTTACTCGGACATTACTCTTGCCTAGGCTGGAAAGCATCCACCTTACCACCTTGGATTTACTGTTTTTGTTCTGAAAGCAGTCCTGCTGTTAGCTTAAAAATATCCTTGAGGCAGCAGTACTGCCATAGTCAACAACCTTGTTAACAGGAGAGACTGCTGGGCCAAGTCATCTGAGCATATGCGGTAAAACAACTGTGATGACATCTGTGATGTGAAAACGGTAATGGACTTTGATTGCCATGGCAGTCTGCTGCATACCATTCAAGTGCTTGCCATGTCTAGGGGTGATTTCTGTTCAGTTCACTTGCCATGGATGCTGATTGGAACTTTATCCTGAGACCAGAAGTTAAAATGGCTCCATTATGAGTTTTTTCTTTTTCAAGTAAACTTAATATGTCATTATTAACTAAGTGGCAAAAGGCACTTTTTTGACTGCTTTAGTAAGTCTTTACATGATGTCTACAAGATGTAGAATCTGTATTAATTGTATTTGCAAGTTACCTATGTATGAAAATGTTTCAAGTCATAGTTACCTGCAATTTAGAAGTCCAGGTATCTTCAAGTATGCGTTTTGGCATACACATTTCAGAATTGCAGCTAATTCCATTATTAGAAACAAGGGTTGAGGATCCATGGGAAGAATGAGGGATTTCATCCCTTAGAGCTCTTTGAGTAACAAAATACAATATTTGAAAGATCTTGATCAAAGTGCTCCATGTTCAGACTTTCATAGCTTTTTAGTAATAAATAATCCTGTTTTGAGATGAAGGTACAGTAGTAGGTATTATTACTATTAGGAAATAGATTTTAAAAAATCGTTTCCACTCACATATTTGGTGTTTGGAGGGAGTATCTAGTCAACAACAGTTCATTCCGATTCTTCTTGCTGGTGAATCCATTTTGGTTTTTATCTTCCGTAAGGCATAGGAATTACATGTATTAATTAAAAAATCTTCCCTTCTATTTTCAAATATATCTCTGAAGAGTAGAGAAAGCTTTAATTAAAAAAAGCATGCAAAGCAATACTATTTGGTATGTATTATCTACGTTCTGAGGTTTTTTCTCCATTTAATCTTGCCGCACTCATCTGTAGTGTTTTTAGCTTGTGTCTTATGTCTTTCTTCCAGGGTGTTTTCTTGTTTGCATATAGACTTCGACATCCTATATGTTGTTGTATATTTGTTTGGATCTGTAGCTGGGGAGAGAAATTATAGGATATTAGTGTTCTTAATTACTGTTCGTTCCACTAAATACCTGCCTATAATTAGGTAGGACTAATGTGTAGGGGATGTGGATCCATCTGTCTTTGAGCTCAAAAAGTGGAGTATCACATAATACTTTCCTCTTGTGTGTGTCTCTAAGAGTAAGGCATTGGTGTTCAGTACTCACTCTGTGTTGCTTGGTAACCATTAAAACCACAGTGCGCCTTGAAGCATATATTTATTTTGTATATTATGTATTTTTGGAAACTTAGTGCATCAGCACTGTATCCAGACTGAGATGAAGCACTTATATTTTTCAAGTTTCATTTTCAGCAGAAAAAGTGCACAGTAGTAGGATTGATGGATTCACGGTTTAATTAGAAATCAGGTTTCATTTGATATAGCAACTGAAGCATGCAGGTAAATAACTGACATAAGTAATGTTTCTAGCCAACTGGAAAACTAATCAAAAAAGCTTACTTTAGTATAGATTTATTTCTCAGTGACAAGGTCTAATAAAATTAAGACACTTTAGCACTATGCTAGAAGGTATGGAATTTTTCTGTTACAAGGGCAATATTGCAGAGTAAGCATCTCTAAATCATCGTGTTGTGGCTATTGCAATAGCCTACCTCAGGTAATGCCTGTTTCTCTTGGTGCATCTTCTTAGATTACAAGGCCTAGGGTTACCAATCTGTTGGGTTGATCCTCCACAAAAAAAGCTAATAGTCTTTTCTTTTGGAAGCTTATGGCTCTGAATTTCTCTCCCAAGTATATTATCAAAAAGTTACCTCTTCTGTCATTCAAGAGAGAAGCACAAGACTAATTCCCTTTTTAAATAGATGCTTTATAATGGAGGGGATACTGTAATATGATATAATACAGGATGATATAGTTTATATTTGATAATGTTTTATACCTGTCCTAATTTTAAGGCACCTGATTTTCTTAGGACATGCAATGTTGATCAAATATATCACTTGTAGTGAAAGCAGAAGTTCTGGCAAATCTATGTTACCCATAGAGAAGTCTGTAGTAGTTTGCATCCTACTTATTTTGTGTCACAATTGCCAATATTACTGTCTGTGTTTCTAGCTGCTGCTGCTGGAGTTGGGTGTGCTGATCTCAAATTAGGGGCATGCAGGAACAGTGTCATGCCTTGAATTCTTCCATGTTCCCTGTCTGGTACTGTGGGCCCCATGATAGAGTTGTGTGGAGATGGTATTTTTGGGTTTGTTTGGGTTTTTTTTTTTAAGACAAAATAAGGGTGGTCAGAGATGGATATGGTTCTTGAATTCAATTTTCTGTCTAGCTTCAAAAATAGCATAGAAGTTGAGCTAGGTAATGTATAATAACCCAAGGAGATAATTCCTAACATTCTGTATATTTAAACACATTTTCCTGTTTAGCAAACAATTTGCGTTCTTTGCTGTGGTTGCTAACACAGCCTGAAGCCCTGTTAAACTGCAAATGTGAGTTGTGACTTAAGCATCAAGTTTTGATGCCTATTTAAGACCATATTAAGTATTTCGTGCTGATAGATTTCTGAATTTGTATTTGTTTATACTACTTATTATGCTGTCGATATATGGGGCATGCATATGTGTAGTTTATTAAGTATCTGCTAAAATCCTTTTTGACTGTTTTAAAGATTTAGTGACAAAATCCCAACCAGCTCCAATTTCAGCTTTCTCTAGTATTTTCTCAATAAAAAGCTTCACGGAGAACATACTGTAGTATATATATTCTACTATATACGCTATCTACAGTATAGTGTACTATATTATATAGCAGTATTAATATAGTAGTTAAGCAAGCCAAGTGTTTCTGTTATATTGAGTTATACAGTGAATGCTTTTATGAACTGTAATAAGCACTTGGGCTCTGAGCCCAATTTCTTCTGTGGGTGAGAGCTAAATTCACAGGATTTTAGTAACACAGAGCATTAAACTTATTCTGATGTCATGGTGTTCCTCTTTTTTTTTTCTCGCTCCTCCTCACTCCTCCTTCTTTTTCTTTCTCTTCTTCCCCCCCTTTTTTAATCTCTCTCATTATGATCATATTGGATTTATATTAGCAGGAAACATGCAGAAAAATACTTGTTTAAAGTTTAATGATGTCATGTCCAAGATTTTGAGTTGTAGACATTTTTTTCTCAGGGCCTAAAAGCAGTTATGAGAGAAGTTTGTATGTGAATTATTTGTACAGCCTCACTGTAAAACATTACCAAAGCAATTGCTTATAATGCAGTTTCAGCGTAGAATGTAAAAAATACTTTGTGAACTTCAAGTGATTGGGAAAGAAGAAAGTGAAATGTTATTTGCCACAGTTTTGTATTCTTTGAGAGGCATTGTTTTCATAGAATATCTCAAGTTGGAAGCGACCCGTAAGGATCCAGTTTTGGAGCCTTGGGTTTTTGACTCTGAGGAACCAGGTGAAAGACATTCAGTGGCAGTTTTTTCTTTTATTAGGGATGCTCTCAGAAGGTTACTGGGAGAATAGGAAGAGCTGTGCTGGGTGACACGTACTTCTTGCCTGTATACATGCTTATACAGGCAAGTGTCACTGCTGCTGCATACCATTTAGCTGCCTTATAATATTCTGAAATTACTGTGCAGGAATCTGAGGTAATAAATACAGAAAACCTTTGGTATGCTGCATCCTTCGTAAATGTAAAGGAAGTAATTCAGTAATTCTCTTACAGATAAATCGTTCCATGTTTTAAGTTGCTAATAAGTACTTTCAGATATAAAATAAAATTGAGTTCTTCCTTTTGATGATAATAATTAATATTAATACCTGTCTAACAACTTTTGGAACTTAGAAGGGAGAAAGAGGCATGTTCATTCAGTTTGGTAGTGGTGCTCTAAGGTGGTGCTTCAGGAGTAGAACATAAATTGCATGTGAAAGCAGTGTATATAGAAAAAGATGGAAAAAGAGCAGGAGTTTTCACCAGTCAAAGGAAATACTGTGTCAATTATACCAATCAAAAGAAAGAGCATATCAGAATAAAATAATTTTAACATCAGATGTGGCTCATGCTTCTGGGATCTGTCAAGCTTCTGAGGAGTTTGGAAGGGGCAAAATGAAGCAGTATTGTACTCTGAAAGCAACAATGGTCTGTTGAAAATGTTTCGTAAGAATCTACTTTAAGAATTCTCTTTATCGCACAAGAGGCACTATCTGCAAAATGCCACTTGACATTAGTACGTAAAATGCAATGTTAAGGCTGAACAGAAATCTTACATTTATTTAGATAAACTAAACGAGGACAACGATTAGACTGTTGGGTTTGCCTTCAGTTAAGAGCAGATGTCTTACTCCTAAGTCCTATGATAAGAAGTTGTTTTAAGAAAAGGAAAAAAATTTAAATTCCTGTCACTTTCCAGGTGTCCAAAACTGCCTGTAATGACACAGCCTGTATATAACAGCACACGTTATTGCACTATGAGTATAATCCAAAATAACAAAAAAGTAGACATGAAAAACATTGTCATAAGATACATATGAAATAAATAAGTTATCAGGAATAAAATTATTTATTCTTATCGTCTTAATATTATTGTAACTTGCGTAGAGACCATGGGGGTTTTTGCTGTTGACAAAGAAGGCTTATGATGTGTAATAGGGTTAGGGAGTAAAAGAGAAAGAGGCAAAGGAAATAAAAGGTAACCGGTGAAGTTGTTAAGACATGTTTTCATATAGAAAAAGAAACAACAGCAACGTATGGAAAGAGAATAACTGCTTAGCCTCCACAGTTCAGATGGCACTGTGGAAGCTATCTGACACTGCTTCCTCTGAACTCACTGCTGCTGGAACTGTTGCAGCAAAGGTCTTTGGACTTGGACCTCAGCCTGGTTTATTCCATGTAGATATGTAATGAAAATTGCTGTTTGCACAGACTACATGTGCTTCAGTAGTTATGCATGGCAGTTTACAAGTGAGTAGAGAATGTTTTTAATAGGAAAGCGTCTGGTAGAAGAGGAACGCTTTACTCTGAGTAAAAGCTAAGTAGCCATCCTAACCAATACAACGTGTTGAGTCCTTCATCCCCTCATTCTTAGCAAAAGGTTTTTCTTTTGTTTACCAAGCCTGCAGTTAGAAAACTTGGAACTTCCTCAGGGTTGGGGAACGAAACAGTTTTTCAGAAGCTGAAGTTTAAGTCAAATTTATTGTGCACTTCATCTGCAGGAATCCTCATGGACTTTGGGAAAGGCTCAAGGAATAGCAGATATGAATCTGGGAAATATAGTGCTGTCAGAACAGAACAGTCAATGGGCATAAAATTGTTTTATTTAATTGCTGGTATAAATCACAATTGTCTTATGTGAGGTTTTCATCCAACCCATAAGAACAAGCTTCCTGTTCTTTAAAAGCCCACCAAAAAATAAGAGGAAAAGCTTATCTTCTCTCTTTTGTCTAATCTATTTGTACTTTTTTTTTTAATCCAGTTGAGTACAGTGGCTGAAAGGGATTATTACAGCTGAGGAGGAAGATCATATGTAGCAATATAGAAATGAAGAATTTAATTTTAAATAAAATTTCATCACTTGAGAATTTGTAGCTCTCTATTTCTTCAGAGATACCAGCTTTCTATCTTCCACTGCAGACAAACTGCTTTTTGCTGATAATTCTAGCTACTAATTTTCTTCAGAGATTAGAGTTTCAGGGGCTAGATTTTATATCTTTTCACATGTAGAGAGGTCAGTAAAGGAAAGTTATTTCTCTGTAGCACTACAGTTCTTGGAAATTAACCTTTTAAAGGCTTATGGTCTACAAACTTGGGTACTGATTCCTGGGTGAAGAATTCTAGATGCTTAACTCTGCAGTCACTGAATAACTGTACAATAGCTGGAGGGACTGAGTGAAGCACATGCACATATTTTTGCAAAATTAGTTGCCATAATTAGTTTGTATGGTAAATACAAAAGAATGTCTTGGTTGTGGAAGAGGTTTTTACACTGGATAATACAACTTGATATGTCTTGTAGGAAAGTACTGTGGGATATAAACAGTTGAAACAAGCCATACTTGCACACATTTATTTTAATAACATTTTAAAATATTGAGCAATGAATTCATGAGAGTAGGTTTTGATTCTCTCACAGTATGATACAAGTGATAAATTCTCTTGGGTTTTTTGTTTTATTTTGCTGGGTCTTTTTTTTTTTTTTTTTTTTTTTTCTCAAAAACTCCTTAATGACAGGTACAAAATGTTAAATTCAATAGCTGGGGTTGATAGTAAAATAACTGATGTTTATCTGAAGAATTCCTTGTATAATCAAGTGTAATGTGAATGCTGTTGGGTTTTTTTTCTTATGCATACAAGGTGATTTCTTTAATTTCTAGTGTATCACTCTCTGAAAGTCTTCTGGAAGATTTATTAACCCCACCCTTCCCGCTCCTGCTTTTTAGGTCAAAGATACCAAATTGCCTACTTACAAGGACTGCAATAAAAACCCTCCATTCCCTACATTTTTTCCTGATGGAGATGAAGAAGTACCAGAGGACTTGTATGATGAGGAGATTTTCCAGTTCACGGATCCATCTGTCACATATGCATAATGTTCTTCACATCTTTGAAAAAACACAATTTTGTTATTTTCACAAACTTTGCAATGCTGTATAAGAGTAAACCTATGAATTGCAGTCTGGCCAACTGAGTTGAATATTTCAGAGGTTGCCATTTTGGCTAGGTAATATTTACCACTGTCAATTTCAAAGCTGTATTTAAAGCAGCAGGTGAGACTGAAGGGCAGGTTGTTAAAGCACACCAAACAGTTTGTTTACAGTGATCTGTAGATCTTCTCTACAGAGCCTCTGTCACAGGCTGTGAAAAGTTATGTGTTGCTGAAAAACTGTTTTTTTTGAAGATGGTCCCATTTAATTTTCTGAATGCTACCAAACTTTCTGTTTCTCTTTTGTGGAAAGTATTCTGGCCAGCTCTGATAATCAAAAAAACTTTCAAATCTGCTTTGGCATCTGGGGGGATGGATAAATCAGATATGAGTCCAACTTAATGAAGAATAATCCAAAATAAAACAGGAAAATGCATTGCTCTGTAGCAGCGTGAGCTTGTTTTGTTTCGTTCTTTTCAGCAGAGCTCTTTCTCCTTTTGCTCTAATGTTGTGTTGAGTTTAACGTAGCAGATACCCAACAAATTTTCTAAAGGAAAGATGATGCTAACCACTGTCTGTCTCTTCAGAGAGTTCTGGCAGTGTGTACAGTGAGGGGGCGTTCGGATGGGAAATGTTCAGTAACAAAGCAGCAATAAGACTGACAAAGCAGCACTAAGACTGCAGTGGCCACCTGTTTGTCGCCTTTGCTGACTGATTGTTCTGAACTTCACAGAGGATCCCTTGCATGATCTCTGGAGAAACATCTCTGCATCTACAGTTGTCTCTGTACTGGACTCTTACGCTGTTACAGGAGAGCTACTACAAGGAGAACAGGCCAAACGTGAAGGATTTGTCTTTATGATAATGCTTATTTTTCTTTTACCTCACCTTTCAATAATAGCTGGAATCAATATGCTCCTTTTATTTTTCATTCTACATGATTTACTATTTATAAGTCTGATCTTTTGAACACTGTAAATCCTCTCACGTACAGAAGCAAGTACCTGCATAACTGTCAGTGCCATCTGAGCACTTGCTTACAAGCCCTGTAGTAGTTCAAAAATTTGCGTATACTAAGCTACCATTAATACTGAGGCAGTGCTGCCTACTCAACTTTGTAGCTTCATGACAAGACATCACATATCTAAAGTAAATACGAGGTTTCTAAAGACCTTACTAATACTATCCGATTTAAAGGGTGATGTCATTATGGTGTCTCTCAGTGACTGAAGATATTTTTAATTGTTTTGTAATAGCTTGAAGAAAGCACATGCCGTATTAAAGAGGCTGTATATAGCTACTGGCTTGTAGTAGAGTGGGAGAGATCATTAGAGACTCTGGTATGGAAATGTGAACTGGTAAATATCTGCATTGTAAGGTGTCCTCTTAGCTGGATTCAGTCGAATTAAAAATGTGATTCAAATGCTGATTATTCATCAGAATGCTGAATAACGAACGGCACCACCTTCGTGCTTCCCCTTCTCTTCAGTAACACTGGCTCTTCAAGTGCAGACATAACACACTCACACACAGTGCAGATGTGATGCAAAAAGTCTATACATGTAGCAGATATCCAGTGGGATGTCATGTTTTGGCTATGATACTAGTAATAGGTGCAACCTATCACCTGTTCCAGGTAGTTTCCATTTCCTGAAGAGGTGTTTGGTGCTCAGTCTCCTGATGTCATAATAGATTTTAAAAGTTACAGCATTTCAAGTTTTCTTGCTGTAGAACACAGGTAAATCAGGATGTGTCCAAATGAGTAGCCTGCTGTCCTGCTCTGGTTTACGGGATAATTCTGGCACATGTATGTGCTTTCCTTGAGGAACTCTGTTGTTTTGAGGGGGGCTTGGCAGGTTGGTTTGTTTATTTGTTTGTTTTTTACTTAATTGGTAATGATCCTGGATTATCACTGAGGTGACCACACAGAGAGATGCTTTTTCCTACTTCTCGGCCAGAAGTTCCAGGACTGTGGGATCCTCTCCTGTAAGTTCTTATATTTTGGGTTTGCTTTCAGTGTGTATGCCTTAGAAAGCACCAGGAATCAAATGTGAGCTCAAAGGGACCCACAGGTTTAAAAAAGTAAATAAAAATTAACTCTGTATCAAATGAGATTTCAGCTTGAGGAGAAAACTGACAACCTACTTCAATTCCTGTTTCTTCGGTAAGAGAACTCCCTTTTTGGCATAAACCGTGAAATTCCAATGATCTGATCATGTTACTTTTAGCTTCATTGTTCAGGGAATGTCTGCAGTCATTCAGGGCATTCGGTAGTTGACGTTGCCTTCCACTTGTTTAGCTGTAAAATTTCTGTTGAAGCCTATATGGTATCAGAGTAGTCTCTGCAGTTGTTATTTTGAAATGCATGCTGGATGTGAGCCATGTGATTTTTTTCCAGATGCTGCTTTTTTGGGTAGGTATTGGTCTCATTTTCCTTGAGATGTACAGGTGAAACCTTTTCCATCTCTGTGTATGAAGAATGCTTGGATGCTAAAAACAAAAGTTTTCATAGCTCAAGTAAAGACAGATGTTCTGAAGGTAAGTATTTTCTGGAGAGCAGATGCAGGGTGAGATGGGCAAGATCTATTGATGTAAGCTCAGAGCACAACTTAGACTGGAACATAAACATCTGTTAGACCTGTTCTTCAGTCAAATGTTGGAAGGCTTATGGTGATTTGTATTTAATTTTCCGTATGCTCCCCATCTCTGTCCTCTGCTCTTCTGACTAATGAAGGGACTTTGTGCAGGAGAAAGGTGGGCTGAATTTATTTCAAGAAGCAAAATTGTTCAGAAGTGTAATGACACCAGATGCTTTAAGCCCACCTACAAGTTTGTTCTTAGAAAAGGCTAAGGGTGCTTACTGAAGTATTTTTAGATTTTATTGAAGGTGCTGGAGCCGAGTATTTATTCTTTACTCCTTCAACATGGCTGAAGGTTGTTGTGGCTTATCAAGCAGATGTGCTTTTAAGAGTCAAATAAAAGCAGACAAAATTAAGCAAATATCAAGTCCTCCTGTCTCGGATGAGCCAGCAGCTTCTTGTGCTAAGGGATGTGTTCATTTTTCTGAAAAGGCAAACCAAGGGCTCTGTTGCAAGTAGGTATCTGTGCATGTTGTTGCTCTTCCTGAGTACTGAAAGTTTAGAGTCATCAGGGAACATATGCCCAGGCAACAACAGCAGCAACAAAAATCAGCTCTTATTCCATATTACCTGTAGATTATTAAAGAAGATGGAGCCGAACATGTTACCAGGAGACTGAATCCCGTAGGACAGCATCCTACTCAATGTTGTGGTCTGTTTTGCTGTCTGAGGAAGTAATTGTTGGCAAGCTCTGCCACCACTGCCATAACTTGTGAAGCAGTTGAGATCCGCTGTGAATTGTGTACTTGTTTCAGCACAGAGAAAAAACAAAGTATTGATCTCCTCTGGGGGTGTAATGCTTGAAAGTTGCGCGCTCTCTCCTCAGCCCCTTCTGTGTCCCTGGGCTGGTAAAGGGCCTGTGCTTTCCCTGGCGTGTACCATTTTGCTTAGTGATGCTTAAAAATCACAAGGGGATCCAACAAAAAGCATGAGTGCTTTTAAAACCATGAGTGCGAGTAGGTTTATTGTGTCCTCTACTTTATTACCATCTTAGCAGGTAACCCGTTGCGCCGCTCTTTTCTTGTGTTGTCTGGCAAAACACTAACATACACCCGTGCCTGTACATCCTGGGAATTTGACTGTGCCTGCAGCTCCATGTAATGATGAGGCAAAATGGGGATACGAAGCAGTTCCTTTGTATTTAGTCTGTTTTCTGCAGGCATTTGTGAATATAAGGGTTGTGAGCGAGGGGCTGAGCTGGGGTTTGCATGTCCAGGCACACTGAGGCTCTTCTGTTTGTTTGGGCTAGTGGGGTGTTTTTAACATCGCTGACCTGCTGCTTTGGAGGAGGATGTAGGGTTAAGCTTTAGCTGTACCCATGGCTTCATGGCATGACTGCTTTGAAAAGTAAATACTCTTGATTAATAACCCCTCTCAGTGGTTCTAATAGTACATGAATAAACAGTGGCAAGCTTGCAGTATAAGTTGAAGATAAAAAGACAGCAGGAAGAGGAAATCAAAACACTCATCTATCACTTGACAACATAATTGCAGTCATTGATGATAAACAAGGAGATTTTATTTCTCTTGAATCCATACTTTTAAATATCATTGCTCTGTCATTATGTGAGACCAATAAACATTTTCCTTTGCTGTTTTCACTTGATGTGGAAAAATGTGGTTGTTCTGTTAGCATTTAACAAATATTATTCTAGTAAGCTGAAGGGATGACAGGAGTTTATATGTAGAATTTCACCTTACTCCACCCTCCGTGTGGATTTTGGAGCCTGCTATGGCCCAAGGTTTTCCTGAAATAACTGTTCCTTGCTGAATTCTAAAAATTATGGAGGACTGAAAGAAGACTGATTACCACGTGAACTGTGAGTGAGGCTGATCTGCGGAACCCAGCTGCCTCCGCAATGCCCAGCAGCAGAGAGCCCGACACCCCTAACCAGGGGCTTTGCACGGGCAGCCCGATGCAGGGCAGGCGAGTGCACCAGTGCAATCCCCATACCTCTGAGCTCTGGCACACGGGGCTCCTATGTGGTACCAGGATAATTGCTATTTAAAAGAAATTGCTGGCCCAGTCCTAGGGTGCTTCATAAAGTCTGGCTAATAGAGGGGTGTTTCCTGTCCTGACAACCACAGTGAGGGCAGTGGTGGGGTTCATTCATTTTATGAGTGCTGTGTCTGTAACCCTATCACTTGGCTTGGATCCTTCTCCTGTTCTATGTCAGTCCCACGTTTCCTTGAAATTTAACATGGGAGTGCCTGGGTTTCATAATTGTAAGCATTACTTGTACACCGTGTCTTCTGATAATTAGCTCCTGTGCTCTTCAGTGCACAGATAGTGCTTATTAATTGTATTTAATGAGCATCTCTCACCTGCATCAAATTACCCTGCACTGTTACATGCCTTAGTGTGTAACATAGCAAAGTGATTTATTGATATAACACACTTGATGGTGTTTAACAGCTGTAAAAACACGCAAAAATGCTGACCTTGGTCTTGGGTATTTATTGGGTTTGGAGAAAGCGTGCAATTTCTGGTGGAGAAATTTAAGTTGATTACATGCAGCCTTAATGTTGTCACACCAGAAAGAGAATTAATTTCAGTTGGTGCAGCTCTGCTGTGTTTGAAGTGTGGCAGCAAAACAGAAAGCTGGCAGCTGGTTCTGGGGGCTATGTCATACCATGTAATGCAGCAAGGTGTGTCAGGTAGTAAAGGGGTACATTAGGACTGATAGTCTCCAAACTAATGCAGCATGCTGACCTGCCATATGAAGTACCCAGAAAGATGTGTGGTGTGAACTGGGAAGGACTAGCACACTGGTGCAGTCCCCAGTTGTTCTGTCAGCACACTCTTACTTGCATCTCTCCCCTCATTTTACAGAGGTGTGTGTGTGGGTAAGTGTGAATGTGTCACTGGGGTGGGATTCACAAGAAAGATTTCCAGCAGCATCAGTGTCCAGGATAACATGAAGACTAATAATGTCCTAGTTCTCTATATCTTTGTCCCACTTTCCTCATTCCAGCAGGATGTCACGTGTGGATTCTCACCTATGCATATGTTTGATATGCTGTAGACTTACTGCTGCTTGAATACCGAAGTCCTGAGGTATGTTCTTGCTTTCTGATCTAAGTGGGCAACTAGTGATTTGTGGAATTAGCGCTCCTACCTAGCTACTGCCCATGATGAATTGAAAATCACTGCTTGTGAATATTTTGATTTTTGGGTTAAGATTCACTTTCATGGCAGTAACTTTGAGCACTAAAACAGAATCCAGAAAAGGCAATCAGCTGAGAAAGCAAGTGCATTTTCCAGTGCAAATGCAGACAACGGCTTGAATTATTTGCTGGAATTTGATGAATATTCGCTGGAGTTGGGCCTTCTGCACTCTGGTGTTTACTGGTGTGTCTGTAATTCCAGTGTGTAAAATCTTCTGGCATAAGCTGTACATACTGAAGTCAAACTATGGATGAATCCAGCTTTTGTGGATTTGGGAGGGGTGGGATTGCAAGAGGAGGTTGTTAACAAAAAAATTGGCTTAAACCAATTTTGTATCATTTAAATTGTGCTGTATAATTTACTTCACAATTCCCTGGGTGACACAGTCTTACAGTCAGCTAAGTCAAGTTTTCATCTGTCTGTTTTCATCTCCTTCCTCATTTCCTTTTTAAGTAGTAGAAAATCTTAAAAAAAAGTGGGTTTTTTTGCAGGTACTCAAAACAATAACCTTGAAGAGAGTCCCTTGGCAACCTGCTGCTCTATTGAAAAGCAGTATGATTCATCTTTCGTAGGCAAGACAGACATTTTATTAAAGTTTCTTTTTTTATTTCTAGAAGATCAAGAGGAAAGATTAACACTGCTGAAGCAGAGGCTTTTCTGCATGTGGCCTCTCTGAAATCAGTGTTCCACAGACTCACGCCAAATCCTCCCTGAAACGTGTTGTTGCTCCATGCAGCAATGAACTTGCAGCATGAATTACAGTTTTGGTGCCTCAGTCTTGTTTAAAATGCATCTGCCCGGCATCACACAAAATATATGTGAGAATTTGGCAGTGGGTGATAAGAGACTTACCACATGGTGCAGATAGTTCAAAATCACAGTACTTTTCTCTGCAGTTACCAAGAAAAGTATTTTTGTCTGCTGGATTGTTCTCAGATTGCACCACCTGTTTCCAAAGGGAGATTTTCCTTAGGAGGTTTCATGTACTTCCTTAGGCTAGCCTGAAATTTTAGAGCTGCATATGGAGAAATAGCCTGATAAAAAAGAAACAGATTTGATTTCTCTTCCCACATCTTCCATTTCCCTTGATCACAGGTCAACAGAGAACTGCTTTTCCCGTATGCCACTTAAAGAGAAAATCAATTGTTTTCTGTGAAATTGCCAGTTGATTTCTAAACTGCTATTTCACCCCCACAGAGAAGATGCTGTGAAATGACCTTCAGCTCTTTGTCACCCCATCTTGGATCCATAAGGCCACGGCTCTGAGCCCAAAGGCTATCAGCCTGCAGGAGCAGCAAGTGCTGGAGACAGAATGTTTTGAGCTTTGTTATACGAAGCTATTTGACAATTTAATGGTGCAGTCACTGAAGCTGACCTGTTATGGCGTGCACTGAGGACATTCTCCCACCCCTGTCACAAACACACGGCATGGAAGGAGTTTCATGGAGGCTTTGTCTTTTCATGCTATTGGAAAGCCAAGAAGTGCTTTTGGAAGCACAGTTTGCTAAGTACCCTGCACAGTGGCTCTTCTTAGAGCTGTGAACTTCTACGGCTCTGAGTTAGTAGCTGAATAATCCAAACACCACGGTGTATACACTGTGTGTGTGCGTGTACATGCCTGTCCTCTGGCACTTGCTGTTTGTTCATCTCTGATCGGGAGACTCAGTGACAGGCTTTCAAGCATCGCCTGTTTACAGTTCAGTGAAACTGCTCCAGTTGGCAAAGCAGTCTATTCTCTGTGCTGTTTGAAGGAAGGAAAAATATTAAATGGAGTCCTGAAACTTCAGTATAGACATGTAGGCAAAATGTTGGCCTTCTCCCCTATTGTGCACCCCATGCAATCAGATCTATCATGTTTACTGATGTCCGAAATGTGTGCTTTGATTGAACATGAAACTTGCTCTTGTCTGAAGTGCAGCCTGTATCAGAAATATCATCAGTTGGTGTCATCTGTTCTCATTGAGCCAGTGTTTTAACTGGTCATCTTCTCATAATCACTTAATGAGCTTTACTGGGGATAATTAAAAGCAATTGCTTATTTGCAAGCATAGAGAGATTTTGACGAAACAATTTCATAGTTATTAAACATCAAGTTAAAATAATTAATGTTTTTTAAACATGTAAGTAGCTCATCTGTTAATTCACATTTAGGAAACCTAATGAATTATTAGTGCCCAACTCTTTATAAATAAAGTATTTTTACAACAACAGATTCTTATATTTACAAATGCTGGTACATGTGTTTAAATTTATGCTAGTAAGCAGTGGCTTCAAGAAAGCACAAATCTGTGAGATCTCAGTAAACTGCAAAATTTATCCTCTATCCCACACCCTGTGGAATTTAAATGAAACGGGACAAGTGTTTTGTGAGGTCCTGGGGAGGCAGGGGCTGCTCAGAAAAGGGGTTTGAAGGAGAAGAAAGTAAATGCCTGGCAGCTGGGGACTGGGCACATTGTTACAGCTGTGCTGCACCAAGGGCAGCACACCTGAAAGCCGATGGAGAGAGAGAGAGAGAGAGAGGAGTGAGGAGACTGAGGAGAAAGGTGTGTAAGGAGCATGAGGAGCCCAGCATGGCAGGCACCAGGGAAGCGCTGTGGTGATGAGCAACTGAGGAAGGAGACAGCGAGGGCCAGTGGAGGAATTTGCAGAGGAGCAGTTCAGCTGACAGGAGAGAAATGTGGCTTCGTGCTGCAGGTTGGTGGGAGCAAGGGAAGAGACTGTAAAGCCAGGATGGATGTGGGTAGTAAACCTAGGAAGTGTTTGTAGCTAAGGACTGCATTGAAAGCATCTGGCTTGGCATCATCTGAGAGAACAACCCAACAAAATCAGATAGATAAAGTCTCAGGAGGGCAAGGCTGGAGGAAGATGGGGCGATAAAGATGCCCCACGCCCTCAGTGAGCCTGCTTTAACCCAACTGAAAAGATAAGTAATCTTATTGAAAGGAGAAATTCAGGCACGTAAGCTTCAGAAGAGGAAGGCACTAAGTTATTTTCTGAGGAAAGTGCATGCTGGTCACTGGTAGCTAGGCTTTCACTCCCTGATTAAGGGCAGGATTTAAATTTAAGCTCCATCCTTGACAATTCCTATTAGCTGTCTTAAGTGGTCCGCTGCTTGCTGTGCTGGCTGCTGTGCACTCTTGGTAGCGAGGGTATTTTGGTACGGGGCCAGCAGGACCTACGGACCTCACATTTTGAAAGCTGAGCACAATGCGAGGACAATCTGTGCTGAGGTGTCCATCAGCCTCTGCCCTCCTCTCACTTGTCTCTGCCTCCCTGTGGCAGTGGCTGTCAGTCATGTAATAACAAGCCTAATTACTCCCACTGACCTGTTGGGTACTGTTACTGCCAGTAAACTTACTGCAACAGCCAACAAGAAATAGAGAAGATGCAATACCTTAGGTGGGTGGAGGAAGAGAAGGTTTTGTGGAAGGAGTTGAATAGAGAAAAGGCTTCATTCTGCATCTTGTACGTACCCAAAATTAGCTACAGAGCAATTTTTGAGTAGAGAGGGAATGTATGATCAGGCCTAGATGTAACTATACCTCCGGTGCTTGACGTCTGTGGGATGTCAGGTATCATAGTCCCACTCCTGATACTTCTGCAGGTTCACTTGGAATTTAATGTATGTCTGACAGGCTCTGTGACTGATCACATCTGTGCTTTCCCAGCAGTTCTTACACAGCACTGATTATGCTCTAGAAAGCTGTTGACAGACAAAATCCTCAAAGGTGGTAATATCTTAATAACAGCTAAGCTTTCTTCTTCTCTCTTTTTTTTCTGTTTTTTTTTTTTCTTTTTTAATCTTTTTTTTTCCTTTTTTAATTCCGCCCCCCTCTTCAGTACCTCACTGTAACTGCCAGCCAGGTCTGTAAACACTGATCGTTTGTTATCAGGCACTGCAGGTTTGGTGTGACAGCATCAGTGCTTGGGTTCTGCACACGGAAGTCCACCGGTTTGAGTTTCATCCTCTGAGAAACAGAAGATGCTTGGCTCCTTTGTTGCAGAGAGCTGGAGGATAGATTTTATTTCACATTAATTTAGCCTGCTTTTCCTCAGCTGCCTCTTTCCCTCTCTACTTCGTTCGGTTTTTCTTTGCATTTAAAGTAGGGAACAGCAGGGCAGGATCTGAATATTTTTGCACTTTGTGGGTTCAAGTATTCAAAAGCAAAACTTAAAATTCTCCAAGACTGATTAGTTTACAGACTAGAAATTGGATCCCATAAAATCTAGCTTCAGATTTTATAGGTTCACAGATTAAGTAATCAAATAGTCAAAGTTAACTAAAATCTACCTTCTATAGATATAGATTCCTAATTGCATACCATTTCTAGCTATAACTCCTAATTTCACACCATTTCAGTGCAAAGCCACACTTTTTTTTTTTTTAAATCCCTGAATATAGAAATATACATTTTTGCATGTTCTGCTGTGAAGCCTGACCCAAGGGAACCTGCATGAAAGGAGTGGATGTGGGTGTATCACCTCCATAGTGACAATAACTCAAAAGAAAGTGGAGGGCAGGCTTTGCCAAGGCAGCTCTTTACCTGAAGGACTGGGGTAAGTGGGGGTGACTGGGAAAGCAGTGACTGTAAGACATGGCTTGTACTGGAGGACTGCAGGACCACACGTGCTTCCAGCTCTGGAGAACGTGTGCTCCTCTCCAGCCAAATGCTTTCCTGTTGCTGGGAGGTAACAGCAAGGTTGTTCCTCCAACCTCAAAACTGAACCCAGTGCTGCAACCTCTGGTAAGCCCTACAGAGCCAAGCATCATGTCCCAACTCTTTGTCACATCCTGGGAGTCCCTCCCTACTCTAGCACGGGGAAGCCTTTGGACCTAAATACAACTCTGGTCTGAGGACTCTGCTGATGTGAACATCTGTGGTGAGCAGATTTCAAGTTATAGAAATCTGCATTTTGTTCCCTAACAGCTCGCCATACTCAGGTTACTAAGGTTGATGTATGTAACAGGGTCTCCTTGGTCTCACTCCCAGTGGACGGCTGAAGACTGTTGGCCCCTTTTGTTTGCTGTTTTGCAGGTTTACTTGTAGGACTCATTTTAGAGATGAAATGAAAGATATGGACATCTGGGTGCTGCATCTCAGGAAAGTTTGCAGCATCGTTTTGTTTCTGTTTGGTCAGTAAATGTTCGTTGGTTCCCATGGGAACACAGGTAAGCTGATGCTGAGTGCCTTGGAGAAGTCTATGCCCTAAATGACATTAATTATGCCCCCCCAAAGTGCGTGTGCAATAGAGAATTTGAGTTAAATCCAGGCTGGAAAAAAACCAAGCCTGAAAAAGTTTTGTTTGTATCCAGCAAAATTACCTAACTCTAATGTTAAAAAATTCAATACTTTTCTACCTTCCTCCGGTGGTTTCTGTCATTATGCTTCATGCAGTAATTGCAGAATGCTGTAGGCTACAATATTAATTTGAACTAAGGGCTCAGGTGCTTGGTTTTTCATTAAGTCCATCCATCTATAAACTAGCCAGACCTTTATGAGAATGAACAAAATAACTTCTCTTGCTAATAATATATTACTAACAAAAGCAGGAGACCTTATGTATGTACTTTGCATGGACAGATGCAGTTCATCTCTCCTTTGTGTTCTGTGGTGATGTAGCGTAGTTTTCAAATGAGTTGCAGTGGCACAGGCTACAAAGCAGCAAAGCCAAGTGAGTCCTAAGGGACTTAAAATTACTATTCTTCAGTGTGGAAACATTTCAGGTCATCTAATTATGGGATCTGCACCACTGGTAGTGACAGCAGGAACCTGAGTGCTTGTTGGAAAATTTTCCTCACCTCCATTTTACCCTTCAAGATGAGTTGTATCTTGCCCAGTGTTTCAGCATGTGATGATTCAGGTAGGACATGCAGGAGCTGGTATTAGCCACGCTGCCCCAGCAGTGAAGCTGCTGCCAGTTATTGACTTTATGGGGAACACTGACAACTCTGCCCCGAGCTCAGAGCTGTTTCCCTTTCTTGCAGCCCACAGATGGCTCCCACAGCCCTGGAGGTTGTCTCAAGGTTTGCTAGCAAATTACACCAGCCAAGCACCATCTCATTTATTGGGTCCATTGAACAAACATATATGAGGCAACCAGACCATCTCAGCTGTTCCAAGGGGTTTCTATGCAGCAACTCCAGGCCAGACTGGAGGCTGGAGCTCCCTGTGGGCAGGGCAGAACAGCTCACCTTTTGCTAAGAGGGCTTGTGCTGCTGTTTGTAGTCATGCCCTGGACCTCAAATTCCTTCAGCAGAGCAGGGCGTGATGCAGCCTCTTAGACACAAGGAAAGGCTAATAAATTTTTGCTGATGCCTTAGCAAAACCACATGAGTGGATCTAGTATAGACTTATATGAGGAGATTTATTTGAGTCTTTGAAAGAACCAGAAAGGAAAAATAAGAAGTTAATAATTATTTTCTTGTTAAAAAATGAAACTGTTAGCAGCTTTTTGCTGTCTTTCGCTTTAATTAGTCTCATGTTCGCATGAACTTGTGAAATCCAAACAGCATATGAAGTATCATGTGAAATGCAACTTGTACCCAATCCTAGTCCCACAGTCCCACAAGTGTCCAAGCCAAGAAAATGAGAGAGCAGGAGACAAGCTCTATTTGCAAGTTTCATTATTACAACAGATCTTAAAAATCCATTCCTTTTCATTGCAGGTTGACCACACTTTTTTTTTCTTACCATCCTACATGTCACTGTCTAATTAAGGTGCAAAACAAGGTGGAGAAGATGGCCCTGTACTTTCAAATGTTCACTTTTCATATGGCTTTTGTTGCTTAGGTTGAATGGGCTTCCCTTACAGGAAAGATGATACCTTTTGCTTTTTAAGCTAGTTTGACCTCTCTGCTCACTCTTTGTTGAGGGTCATCTCTGGAAATCCTTAGTCAGACTCCAATATTACTACTTACTTTCATTAATAATAGCAGCTGCAGCAACAATAAGTGCTGCTTATGTTACCAAAGGCCTTATGGAGTCCGTTTGCAAGGTGGCCCTTTCCTTTGCTTCCACCGCTGTACCTCTGGGGTGGCCTTTGTCTGGAAGAGCTGCTAAAGTCTGCAAGAAAGGAGCCAGAGGAGCTGTGCCTCTCTGCGGGGTCAGCCCCTCTCTGTGGAGCTGAGCTGTGAACCCCTGGTCAGTGAAGGAGGATCCCAAAGGCTGGTGGTCCCTATGGAAGAGCTGCATTCTTCAGGTCCTGCACAGTTGAAGTTAAACCTGTATCAGTTTTGGGGTCAATGAAGCAAACCAACAGAATGAAAAGACTGAACAATGTGAAACAGAAAGTTTAAATAAAAATGAAGAGCCTGACTGCGCTTCATGTTCTGCTTGTAGTGACTGATATTTTAAAAATAAGCGCCTAAATTTAGTCTCCTAAATTCAGTTTTGCTTGTATTCCATCTATGGACATCTCATTAGCTACGTGTTTCAAATAATTTGGCTATTTATTTAGGTACCTAAAATTTAGATGTAAGAAATTTAAGGCAGTCTTGAAAAAAGCTCTGATCTGCTCTGTTGGAATTAGATCTTTGCATTCTGCTCCTCATATTCATGTGTGAGCTGAGGTACTGTCCACAAATTGTGGCTTGGGAGGTTCAGGATGGGCATTGGGAAGAAATTTCTCCACATTGGAAGAGGTTACTGGGAAGCTGTAGATTAAGCAAAGCTCAGACTAGTGTCTGAGGGAAAGTCAGAGATGTGCAAATGATGGGAAGGCAACCGCCGCGCATTGGCACCAGCAATGCTCAGCCTACATTTCTGAGACTCTGTGAAAACAACCCTAGGCTGTCTATATTTCAAGTATAGGCCAGCAAGTTGATCTTTATGGCTATGAAATGGCCAAAAAGAAAATTATAAAAGACAACACAGATTTTTGTTCTACTATGTATTCAGAAAGGCCAGGGATATTTTATTTTTTTTTTTATGAAATGTCCTATCGAAATCCTTGCTGTGCGTTTCCCATCCCCAGCAAGCCAATCTCGCAGTTCCTGAATACAGCTGTAGTTTAATCACTAGCTGTCTTCCATACTGGAGCAAACCATGTGGCTATAATCATGTTTTCAAACATAAACTTAATCTTAAAGTTAGCTTTATTTTTGCCAGTAATCTTTAGCAACACTCAATGGATCTGCCTTATTCAGTGGCCTCTATCATCAGGTTTTCACTAGTCCTTCTTCAGCCAGGCTCTTGGTGGGTGCATGAGCGAAGGTGAGCGGTGGTGCTGGTGTGAGTTCCTGCTCTGGGCAGGGTGGCCACATGCACAGGCTGAAGCAGCTGATAGGGCTTTTACGCTCGTAGAAGTCACAAACCATGTGATTCTTTGCTAGATGCCATGAGATATGGCCCCAGAAAAGTTACTGATAACTTATCATTTCCTATGACAGTCCCTAGGTAAGCTGTCACCTCTGAGCTGCCAAGCCCCAAGTCATGGTCAGCTTCCCAACTTCTTGTTCCAAGAAACTGCACCAGCTTCTTCCCCACTGGAAAGCAGCCGGTTTTTCCCTGTGGGAGCAGAGCCTGACACCCCTCACAAACAGTCCTATTGCAATGCACAGGATGGGGCTGGATGGCAAAGCCTGGGTCACCTGGAATTGTTTGGGGATATTGCAAATTAGATACAGCCTTAGCTGATAGATATTGTCCTAGCTCTAGTAATGCCTTCAAGTGAGAATGTCCCTTGATAAAGCTTCTAGCCCCAGATGTTTGCCTCTTTAGTGAAGGGTGAACTGGTTTTATCACACTGGTCCATCTTCCTCTGTTCTGGCCCCCCCAAAAAATAATTTATTTCTCTCTCTCCTGATAGATGACTTTGATTTAACATACAGAGGCTGGAGATTTGGTCTATCTGATTTTCACCCATGTTGGAGAAAACTGGGTGTGAATTATTTATAGCATCAATCTAAGTCCATTTTTTTCTCCCTTTTATACTCATGAATTAAGCGGAGTTCAAATGAGTGTCTGCAAGAGAGGTGGTGGGAGGCTTTAAAGAGGTGAAAATAACAGGAAGACAGCTGCTGCATGTTGGCTCCATCGGTGCAGCTCAGCATCCCCCTGTTGAGCGGGGGACAGATCATCTTGTGTTAATCAGAACACAGTTAATATTAAAAAAAAACAGAAACTTCTGCCTGGGTGCTGGGTTTCCACTCGTTCTGCAGTTTAGCTTTCTCCACAGGCTCATCAGAAATAGTGCCATTGTGCCAATGATTGCTGGATTTTATTTCAGAGGAGCAGAAGAGGGGAAACAAGATACAATTTAGGCTTTACAGTCTGGAGGTGCCAAAAGAGAAGTCTGAATCGTTGCTGTGCCTGCTAATACCAAAAATGCTTTCAACGTCCCAGTAAAAGCCTACCCTGCCAGGTGGAAGGGGGGAGGTAGCCCTGGGGGTGCCGAGACTCTCATCCCCACAATTAGTCTGCAGAGTCCAAAGGAGCAGCCCACTGCAGGGCTGGTTTTCAGGCCTGCAGAGCGGACACGGACAGCCCAGGAGGATGCTGTATGAAAGGTCCCATAGGTTGAGTACCGTGGTCAACGCATCTCCCTGAAGCACACCAAAATATCTTGTCCCAGTGGAGGGGCACTGGGTCCCTCGGGAAAATATCAGCCAATCTCTGCAGACAGCTCATCTTTTCCTACTGAAGCCATAAACACTTCGGGGTAGGTGTATTTTTGTCCTCAGTTGTTTGCAAAAGCCCTCTGCAGTTTGGTTGCTCTGTAAATAGCAATACCATTTAGGTCCTGCTGAGAAATGTGCTTGGTACAAAGTCCTGCAGGAGAATGTACTTACGGCCAAGTCTAGATGGAGGATTTTGAAGGGGGTCACAACTCTCTGCAGGTTACGCAGGGCCCAAATGAAGCTCTGAGGGAACATGAAGTGCTTGTTCCTGATGGTTTGGATGCTCGAGGTGAGGGTGTCAGGCAAGGACCTGGTGCAGCTCTGGGGAATGAAGTCGCTCCACCCCTCTGCACTGCTGACCTTCACCCGTTGCCATGCCCCAGCAGCCTAATTCAGCTGGGGGGGCTGCTCAGTTGCTAGGGGCTGCCACCTGCATCAGCTCTCCCTGATGTTTGGGGAAAGATTTTTAGTCACCTGAGGGGTGAGTTGGTCCCCCTGTGTTTGCACTAAGGAAAAGTGGCCAAAGCCCGTAGGATTTCCTAGTTTTGTAAGATGTAGACTTGCACCTGAACCTCAAGCACAGAATACAACCTAGCAATGTGCAGCCATGCAAAAGCATCAGGTGGGGCCAAAACAGAGTAGAGAGGAAAGTGTGGTAGCGCCTAAGGTGACATCCCTATGAGGCCACCTAGGCCTGGTATCATGATCTGGCCATGCATCAGAGCTAGTGTGTGCTGTGGGTGCCATTTTACTCCAGACGCTGTGTAGGTGAGATCACGGAGCTGACTGGTCCCTGCTTCTCCTCTGACCTCATAGACATGCTCTTGATTTGCTATGTCTGTACCACTGCCAGGCTTTTTAGTAGCACCAGATGAGAGGTGGACATTTGAGTAAATGGCCTAATTTTCCATTGTACAGAAATATTCCTTCTACCCTTGTGAGAAGGATGAGCTAGGGGCTTATCAAAATGTAAGCAAAACCCAGATGACTTGTGCTTCTTCACTGCCCTGGCGTAGTAAAACAGTGATTTCTCTATGTACTATGCAACCTTGTACACAACAACAGGTTGGTAAACTATGGCTGTGTTCAAAGCTTGATGGTGAAAACATTTTTGCTGTATTGATTAGTAGGAAATTGCACTACAGAGAACTTTCTGAAGAGATGTCTTTAATTTTCTCTGTTACTTTTGTCATTGCTAGTAAGTGCACCACTTAATTATCATTGTTCCATGTGCTCCCAAGGTTTCCATCCTTTCCTCACCTCCCATCATGAGCCACCTTCCTCTGTGGGGAAGTGTCTCAAGATTGGGCCTTAAGGGAAGAAATGCTCTGTAGGATCTTTGCAAGGTTTTTGTCAGGCTCCTTTAGGTGAGACTAGGGTTTCACCCATCCATCCCAAAATGAGCAGCTGTTACCTCCATGCACTGAAAATGCCTAAAAACTATACCCATCGTCAGTGGAGGACTCCATACGCAGATGTATCTGGGGAAGCCAGGTGGACTATGTCTGCTGTATGTCTGATGATCTTCCCTTCTGGTGTTTTAGCTGTGCTGCAGTGGGCCTGGTTGGTGTGGGGGTTGATTTTACCGCATCCTTCAATGGTAACTGAGACTAGCTTGTGACCAAAGTCACAATTGGAGCCATGTTGTGACATTTGGAAAGGATATAATGAAAACTCTTTAAATTACGGGGTCACTGAGAAAGGATGGGGTTAGTGTTAGCACAGATGCAGCACGTAAGGAGCTTGGGTGTTTCTAAATAGGCTTCTGCCCTCTTTTTTCCCTTTTTACAAATGGCATTCAACCCCAGTATTGTAGAGCCAGCTGGGGAAGCGCAGATAAGAACTATAAAGAGCTCTTTGCAACAGCCCTGTTTTAGGAACCCACCCACTCAGGGCAGAAGTTGAGAGAAACTTGCTTTGCTGAAGAGGGTCACGCAAATGAGCATGAAGCCAGGCCAATGCCCACTGGTCTGAAGGGCTGTCTTTAAGAGAGTTCTGTTGTATAGAGTGTCTGTGAAGATAGTAATATTAGTGTTTCCATCTGCTTCTTAACTGTTTCATAGATATTTTTTTTTATAGTGAGGATGTACTTTTGGAGGCTATTGCATGTTTTCCCCCAAAACTGAAAAGTTATTCTTTTTCATTAATTATAACAACGCTCTTTTCTACAGGACTTCAAATAATTGTTTGTTTCTGGTACTTCTGCACTCCATCTGGTTAGTTTTTCTCCATACGTTTGTTGTTATGGCTGCCTTTAAAAAGCACTGAGCGTTATGTCTCTGCTTCATGCTCTTGATTTTTATTCATGTCACTAATAATAGCACTGGTTCTGATCGCAGTGACTCAGCATTGTCAGCCATGTCAGTCAATGGATATGTTTTCTTCCTGCAGAGAAAAGTAATCATTTGTCTAACTTCACTGGGGCAAATAAAAAAAATGTTATCTTACAGCTATCAGTGCCATTGCCCTCCTCTCATCAAAGTCAGTAAAAACTTCCCTCTGATTCCTGGGGCTTTTGGATTAGGACATTATAGAGAATGGGTCTTCTTGAAATAAAAAATATTTTTCTGTTCTTGTAACTTACAGTCACAGACTTGCTGAATTTGATCACTAGTGGTTTTTAAGCAGGTTCCAAGAAGATCAGTTTCAAATAAATGCCAGTTCCCAAATTCACAGGATTGTGGGGGTTTTTTTCTTTCATTATACTGTATTTATCAAGGCAAGGTTTATTTTCACTCTGGAGTACAGTCACACTCCCACTTCAAGTCTGCCAGGATCAGCAGCGATCCTTGTGGAAGTGCCCCAACTGTGCAGACAGCTCATAGAACAGTATAGATGAAAAGAAGCTTCAGGAATAAAAAAGGGTCAGAAAAGGATGTGGTCCTCATCTGACTGGGGTGGCCAACTGGTTGCATTGGACCACATCATGTGAAAGAGTGATTTGCATTGGTTGATGTGAACCATGGAGAAACAAAGCCCTCCTATTTCCTTTCTTCTCCCTGTCACCCTCATGCTCCCCATATCTTTGTGCCTGTATTTGGTCTAGGATATCCACAAAATGAGACGAGTCTGGGTGGATTCATCACTCTCGAGGATCTGTCATGCTCTGGCTTGATAAAGAGGCCTGATTCTGGTCCGAGGGGGCAAAGACGTTCTCAGCAGTGTGTGTCTCAAAGACCAGAAACATATGAGACAAATGAAGGCAAAGTGGGGCAGAAATCCACTGAGATGCTCTGCCAGGGCTGTAGGCTAGAGCAGCTCCTTTGGCAGCTCTAAGCCATAGCCAGACTTGGCTCACACAGGACCAGGGGGACGCATCCAGCTCCCTCTTCACCACCCTTGGCCACCCCTTGTGCTCGGCAGGCATGCAAGAGCACCGAGCCTGTACAAAATCATAGAGTATTGGCACCACTCACCAGCCTGGGACAGCATGTTAACAAAACCAGCCACATTAAGGAAGGGCTCAACATTTTCCTGGGGAGCGCTGAAAATTAAACAATCATTTTTAGGCAGTCCTCTTCCGAAAGCCCAGCTGGGAAGACCACCTGCCTTCTCTGGGCCATTGTGATAAGACAGCAAACTATCTTGGAGCGCCTCCTCGCTGCAGGTGCCTGCTCAGCTGGGTCCTCCACAAGCCTCTTTATGTGTTGGGAAATCAAAGGGGGAGACACAAAGAATAGGCAGAAGTCATATATATGAATGTGCACATACAAAGACAGTAACCTTTCCTCCTCTGATTACCCTAGCAATAAATGCTTGTGACACCAATACTTCATGAGAACGAACATGCGTGATTACCAGGTGCTGCTCAGGAATTGCAGGTGGAGGGAGAGGATTTAATCACTTTAGTTTAAGACAGTTTAAGAGACAGCTCAAGTTTCAGAAGTTAGAGTGAGTGAACACCATACAGATAAGCCATTACTTCTGCAAGGAAGTTTCCCGGTGTAAGAAAGATGCATTATACATGAATTTGTTGCATGGCTGCTCTTTGTTGCATGTTCTACTTCATGTAAAATAGCAACATGAAGCACTCGTGTGTATATGTATATATTTATATGTGTGTGTATGTATGCATATATAGGCACACACATTTATATGTCTGTGTACTTATTTTGTATGCATTTTTACATATGTGTGTATATATATAATATACACACATTTTATATATATATATGCACACACATACAGAATGCAAAAGTGCTAGGATGAAGTGCTAGGATGCTTTAACACTGGCAGCTATTTTTAGTTGAGTAAATAAGATCAGGAAACATTTCTAGCGTCTGACTTCTTGCCAGCTGTTAAGATCTAGCCAAGAGCAAAAGGTGTGTGTAGGTTTTGAAACTAGATTAATTAACATCTTATTTTTACTCCCAAATTATGCCTGATTTTGGTTAATTTTTGCACTCCTCTACATTTCATGCCTTACAGTAAGATTTAGCTTCCAGGTGTTTTCAGAAGGGAGACCAAACCCTGGAGTATTTTCTGCAGCTCTGATTGCTGGTGTTGAAGACACAGCTCGGTGGATGCAGGTGCAGACAGGACCATGGGGACAGGCAGAGGGATGGGGACGTTGCCATCGAGGAGAAGAAAGGCCCTTTTACCATTACAATCCTTGTTCTCTAGCAATTATGCCAGAAGGTGGGGAAATAAACATCAGGAAAGAAAAATGATTTTATGATGGCCAGGGATAAATTTTAGCCTGAAACAGGCTTAAGCAGTAAAGACTAAAGTACTTGTCCGTTTTAACACACAGCTTTTTCAGCTTATGAAACCCACCTGGCCACGTGTGATGGCTACCAGGCCTATGTGGTGTCTTCCCAAACTGTGTTCACAGCTAATCACTGCTGCTTCTGCTGTATAAATAATGGGGATTTAGCATCTCAAAATAGTTAGAAAGCTGAGAGGGAGACAGCAGCACGCAGAGAACATGATGAAATCAAACTGCAGAACTTGGTACTCTTGGGGCTATCCTGGGAATGGAATGTACCACTGGTTCCTGAGATCATTTTAGCTTTGGCTGCACAGATGTGCATTGTTCACCCTACAAAAGAAGATGTTGCCTTTTAAAATGGCGTGGTACATAATTTCTCTGAAGCTGGAGCATCCTCTGAAAGGGAAGATCACGCGTTTTAAAATGGGGCATTTGATCAGTTTGAAAAGAATCAAAACTGCACATCAGACAGGGCATCTTGGCTTTGATGTCCCAGTTTTAGGACCATTAGAAAATCTCTTAAAAGCCCTTACAAGGACTGGGTGACTGAAGACTTTCTGAATGAGCATGAAACATTCCACAGCCTTCGTTACAGCAGATCATGGGCCTGTTATCCTCTGCTATTAGTTTGAAGTAGAGTGGCCCTAAAAATCTTCCCCTGTATCAGCTACTAGGAGAACACAGGGTCCTTTCCTTGCAGCCGGGGCCCTGCTTATATCAGCTCCTCAGTTCAGGGCAGCAGTCTCTGAAGCTGGTCCCAGCCACGCACTTGGTCAGCCTCTGGCCAGCAGAACAGCCCCAGTCCCTGAGCCGTGAGGAGCGGGTGGTCTCTGTGACAGGCAGGCAGGATCTGCTGGTGGTGCTGTCACAGCCAGAGGCTACAGAGCGCAGGGCTGCCCTTAGCACCAGGCACACGGAGGAGGGTTTTACTGCAAGTCTAGACCATCCGAAGACCTTCCTACTGATGGGTAAGAAGACCCTCTGGCTTTTGGGCTGTCTACCAAGCAGTGTAACACTCTCTCTAGTGTAGCTGAGAGTCCAGCCAAAGGGCTTGGGGTTGGGGGGGGAAGCTCTGGGATTTTTGTTAGATATTGCACTAAACTATAAGTACTAAATTTACATTAAACATCATAATCTGCAATGAAGAAGCAATTGGGAAAGCCACTGAGTTCCTTTTACAAAAACCCTTTAAAAATACCCACCAATAATGCGATTTATTCCAATATTTCCATAAAGCAGTTAACAGAATAGTTTTCGAGTAGTGTGCTGTAAAGAAGCAGATACAGAAGAAAGATTTGGAGCAGCAAAGATGCAAGATGCACCATATTGTGCAATATTATATTTAAATTATCTTAACCCTAGGAGAGGAAAGAGAGCAAAACCTCAGAGCAACGGCAATAAAATATTAAAGCTTTGAGAGACAGTGTTTTAGGCAGCAGTTTCTGTAGTCATTGCTATCAAAAGATAGATAGTGAGCTCTGAAAAAAAAAAAAGTCTGGTTGGCTGTGATGAAATGCCTGGTAATTGTCTGTCAGTTTTAGCTGAGGAAATTAGCAAATGAGTCATGGGCTGCAAGCAGTGGGGAGTGCAGGGAGGCTCATCCATCATCTCCAGAGCAGTCTTCACTTTCATACACTTTCTGCTGTTGTTTAACTGAAGAACTATGTAAAATAAAATGCAAAAGGTCATAAATAAAATGTTTCAGGAAGGTAGAGGTTTAACCCAAGCAGGCACAACCAAGGGTGATGCTAATAGTTGGGGTTGGTTTTTTTTTCTTTATGGCTGATGTTCAGAAAGGATTTCCTGAAAGCCTGGTCCCTGCCACGGGGCTGGAGGGGTTTGGCAGGGTGAGAGTCACAGCAAGCTGAGCAGAAGGAGCCAGTGCATATGAGCATCAAATAGGACTGAACTCCAGGGAGCTCAGGGGTTTGTCTCTCCTTCCAGAGTGATGAGAATTAGGTACATAATTAATGTAGATGGCACTATAGTCTCAACTGGGAATTTTCTTGCATCTTTAGGTGAAAAACTAAAGCCTGAACAGCCCAGCCAAATGCTTCTTATTAAGAAACATGGGATGGGGTGGGATGCCTCAGATCATCCAGTGGATTTTGGAAGAGAAGTTACACATTGCTTTTGGTAAGATGGAAACCTCTGCTCTTACCCAGGCTCATATGGGGAATATCTTGGAATGGAGGAGGGCAGGGAGGGTTGAACAATACCCTAAGATAAAGAATTTTATTAGTAGAAGGACTGGGAAAAAATGTGTTACTTAGTAATAAACTATAACAAGCATGATTCTCCCTTTACAAAACCAATGCTGTTCTGTTTTAACTCCATTGGCAAAACAGAGTGTAGGTGGACTGGTGAATCAAACCTCGTGTTTATTTATAAAAACAACCGAATCATAAAATGTTTTCCCTGGCAAAGTAACTACTGCAAATTCAGTCTCTGAAATTGTAACTAGCTCTGTTTATAGGAAATATATCAGCTAGATGAAGCAAGGGCCCTTTTGAACCCTCATCCCCTGTAAATGCAGAATAGAAGGAGTCAAGCTGAGCCTTATTCACTTTCTCATAAAATAACAAATTGGTATGAAATTAATGATATAATTTTCTGCCAAAGAATTTTCCAAGAAGTGGAAATACACAAGCAGTCAGGTAAATGTAGTCTCAAACAACATGGCAGCAAATCAGTCACTCCTACATTGAATGGTAGAGTAGTTCAGCAATATTGAAAACTGCAGTTGGAAAGAACAGGTTTTTTCAACTAAATTCCCTCAAGAAAAAGAGCCCATAATGTGCTTCAAATTATCACCTTTCTTTACAAACCAGCAGTAATTATTCTGTTTCACACCAAGACTGATACACCTGGAGAGGGGATAAAAAAAATCCACCAAACCTCAATCATAAAATGTGCTGAAGACAACTCCTTTGATAGCAGACTGCTTTACTTTTTTCTGCTGCAAAGGGTGTAAATGTTATCTTGTCTTCTGAAGTGACTGCTGAATTACCAGGAAAATGGCTGAATGTCTGTGCATTAGGTTTCTAAATGACCTAGATCCATCTTTTTTATATTTTGTCTTTTGTGTTTCTTACTTATATTCTTAAATTACAGTCAGACTTCTGAGTAAGAAGTTTATAGATCTCTGGTGGGGAAGGGAAAGTGGTATTTTTTTGGTAATTATGTATGATTATGGGAAAACCAGCATTTCCCATTGTTTTTCACGGATTATATCCTTCTTACCCTTTCTGCAGAAAACTTTTTACAGTAGATCCCCTCAAAGTCCCCCAAAGCAGAGGCAAAGATGAAAGTGCATTAGTATGAGAGCTAACGGAGAAGTTCAAATGTTGCATGAATCCTATCGATCCAGGATATCTTTAATGTGCTTTTTCAGTTCTCTGCCCAGAACACAATCCACAATTATTTGATAAAGCCACATTGATTTTCCTCTGTTCTCAGCACTCTCCAAAGGCAGGGGAGAAAGTCAACCACAGAGCGGATGGTAGGAGGCCACGGTCAACCTGCTGAGAGGGAGTTGCTGAGAGTCCATCAGGTGCTGCCATGCTAAAGATGCCATCCCAGATGCCTTGTCAGAAGAAGGAGAAGTCCAGACAGGTGGTGTTTAATCCCCAGGTGAGCAGCTTGGGATTCATTTGGCATGGAGAAGAGTAGGAGGTCAGTTCATGGTATTAGGTTGGTTAAGTCAGCCCTGGGAGTCCTCTCCTGGTGAGGCCAGGACAACTACCCTGGAATTCTGGCCTCAGCAATTCTTTTAGGCAAAACCTCATCTTGTGCCCCATTCAGAGGTTCCTCAGATGTCACCCAGAGATAAGCAAAGAGGGGAAAAGCCGCAGTCTAAATGTAGGTCATAAACGGGAGGCGTGGGAGGAGGCTGCAGTACAGTACAGCCTTCTTCAGAGACTGGAAACACCTTCTTTGGTGGAGGTATTCCTGCCAGTATGATTTAAGGAACCTGAACAAAGCTGTACCCCAAGGCCAGGCTGGCTCTTGGATAGCTGCAAGCCCCAAGACACACATTTCTTAGCCAAACCTTCTTCTCGTTCCTGGCCAGACACTTCCCTGGATTTATCAACACCTCACTGCACCAGGAGACAGAGCCTATGGGTGGGAGAAATCTGTCCCAGGTACAGCACTTGCCTGTGATGGGCATCGTTTCTCACAACCAGCAGGTTGTCACCTGGTGATTTTTCAGAGGCAGAACATGAATGTAATTCGGTAAATGCAGGCAGAGCAGCTGCCAACTGGAAGAAGATATTTAGAAATTACTGTAAATACAAGGTGATGAACAAGTATGAAGAGTGCTCAGGAGATTTTGGGAAGAGCAAGGAAACTGCACCTCACCCTGTGGAGAGAGCTAATGAGCAATTCCAGCATGGTGGGGCATAAGCCACGTGCCAGTAGAAGTATGGGCTGATTCCTTCCAGGCTCTGCCAATCCAGGATCAACCTGCTGCTGCTCAAGGGCTGTTCTTTAAAGGCATTGCCTTTGGGCATCACCCTGCTCTGAGTGAAACAAGTCACTTTGCAATCAAGACAGTGTTTCTATAACAGTGCCAGAAATTCAAAGCAGGTACTGTAAGTCAACAAAATGCTAATTCCCAAAAGGTTAATTAAACTGAGCAGGACTCGTAGATGAAATGCAACAGTTGACTGCTGCAATTAACTCCGGTGTCGTGGTTAGCATTAGGTGGGACTCCAGTGTGGAAGAGCTCCTCAGATGAGTTATTTTGGCACTTACTCACTTGGGGGCAGGTCCTGTATATATCAGTCATTTTGTTCTTGCTGGCCGTCAAGAGCTGGAAATTAGTGACACCCAATTCAGGCCACTGGGCGAAAAAATCATGTTGCTTCTCTACAACCCCTCTGAACAGAAACTCATAAACACTGAGCTATAAAGTCAGTTTTCTAATGTGAATGTAAAGGTAAACACTGTGTAATACTCTGTGGTCTTTGTCATCCTTTCCAGGTAAAGCTGGAGAGAGAAGAGTTAAGAACAGGTTTGTGGCCTTCTGAAGGCTGGGTGATACCATTAGCCAGAGCAGGGCTTTGCAGCCAGCAACAGGGAACACAGAAGAGGGGCCTTTTTGTTCCTCTAATATACTGACATTTGCTCCCAACGTGAGTGTTCCAGGAAACAGGGAGCCCTGAACCTTTACTGCTCCATCCTGCTGAGACAAATGCCCCCTGTGGGCCCTTCTGGAGAGTATGGTAGGAAAAGGGAGGGAGCCAGGAAGCAGCAGGTCCTGGTTCACACACTGCTGCAGATAGGGCGCTCAGCCTGGACACAGTCTCTCTTGCAGGGAGTTAGCTAGTGCCTTGCTGACTCTGCAACTGTGGAGAAATGCTCTGAATCCCCCTCTGCTTGTCAAATCTGGGGCATTTCCATGGATGCCTGTGGCAGAAGCAGCCAGGTCGTAGCGAGTTCACACCCAGCACCTGCATCCTCACACGGTGGAGGAGCCCTCCCAACTTGCTCTGCTCCCCTCCATCACCAAGTAGTGAGCCGAGCTGCTGTGCTCCAGATTGCTCAGCTGCTGGCAGTATTTGGCCCTTGCAGGTGGAGGGTTTTTGCTCCTGGTCCTGGGGAAGGGAATGGCGCATGCATGGGAGTGCTGCTTTCCAAGCTGACTCACTGAGCCAGTGAGACAGATGGAGCCGACAAAGTTCATCTGCCCACGCTCCACCGTTGTCTTCCACAGCGAAGAGCCAGAACACATAACTTCCCCAGGTCCATGCCAGCTCCTGCAGGCAGCTCTGAGCTCCCTATGAGGGACTTTTGCCTCCAGATGAATAGCTATTGTTGTTGTCCCCAGGAGGTATCTGCCACATAATAACATCCAAGGAACTCTTCCAATTACAGACTTTTTATAGAAATATAAGGAACAATTACATAACAGCTGCATACAATTACTACATCAGGTGATGTGACCTTTTCAAAACCAAGAAGTAATATAATTTTACAGGTAGAACAGAAAAAAAAGTGTTTCTCTTTCTCTTTGAATATAAAAAATAAAAGTCGTGAGTTCAAAACAAAACCCATTCTTTTTTTTTGTAGGATTTCCTTTTAAAACACAAGTAATTGTTGCTCTTTCAGTTACATCTCACACCAGTTTCTGGCCATCTGGAGACAATGGAATAAAAGTAAGTCATAAAACAAATAAGTAAATCTATGAGCAAAAGTATGAAGCCTGTACTAAGACCTTGTTCCTTGAGATAAAGCCATCTTTTCTCTAGGATGAGCTGAGTTTAACTTGGAGCCTGGAACATCCATTGGCATTCTTTGTCACTTTTTCCCCCTCTTTTTTTTCCAGTATAACTAGTGGAAACTTCCTCTCTGAAACTTCAGCCTGCCAAGTGCAACATTGACCAGTGGCTTGAGAAGTTATTGATAGGCACCCAGACAGCACCCTTGCATTCAGATTGGTTCTTTAGGCTAATGCGCAGCATAGTTCTCAAGGTGACATTGTAAGAAAGGCTGTGGCAAAAGGCAGTGGATAAATATGTAAAAAAACAATATATAATGCATGTCTTGAAATGAAGGGCTGAGGAGAAGAAAATGTTTTCCCTTCCTACTTCATAGAATGGTAGAATCATAGAATTGTTTAGGTTGGAAAAGACCTTCAAGATTGTCAAGTCCAACCATTAACCTTGCATTGCCAAGCCCATGACTAAACCAGGTCCCTGAGCACCACATCTACACATATTTTAAATACCTCCAGGGACGGTGACTCCACCACTTTCCTGGGCAGCCTGTTCCATTGCTTGACAACCCTTTCAGTGAAGAAATTTTTCCTAATATCCAATCTAAACCTCCCCTGGTGCAACTTCATCACCAAATAAACTTTTGTATGATCTGGTGGTTTCCTTCTCCACCAGGGTTTTTCCCTTCGCAAAAGATTTATCTATGATTCTGATATATGCTTTTTGTGCTCTCTCCCTTTCTGACCTTCATTCCCTTGATGTCTGACAAGGCTGGCATACAACCATGCTGTCCTGAGTTAGTTTCATCCTGTGGGGAAGGAGCGGTTAGCATGGAGACAGGGAGATGCCTGACTGGAAGATAGCAGAAGAGTGAGAATGGAGCCACAAAAGACCATAAGACTACTCTGAATAATCTGACTTTGAACTGGACCAAAGGAGAGCCATTTCCATGCCTTTCCAGCCCAACAGCCCAGGAAGAGCACAACAGACTCTGAAGTCCTCAACTCTTGATGCTTTTTATATAACCTCTGTGTATATGGTTACAATAAGCAGTTACCATTTAAGTGATTAAATCATAACAGTGAGCAGTCATCATTTAAGCCTCATTCCCACAAAAATCATTCTAATGTTCAAGACCCATGCCTTGCCCCTGAACCTGGTCTGTGCCATACAGAGCAGCATGGAGACAGATTGGACCTCTCCAGGTACCTGTGCACTTCTTTCCTTGGACCATAAAAAGCCATCAGGACACAGAACAAGTCACCGTCACTCCAGCTTCTCCTGCTGATCTCCCTACATTCAGCATAGCGAGGCAAGGATGCAAATACAGATGCAGACTTTCTGAGAACGTGGCCTGAGAAAGCTGATCCAGGCTGTCCCGCTTGTAAATTAACTCTTACATCCTCGTGCATTCAGTAGTTTGTTTTGCTTATCCCAAAGGGCTGGAAGGTCATGAGGTCCCAATAAACAGCCTTCATGCTATGTTATCAGTGGCTTGTTTTCTCCATTTAATTTCCTCTCTGGTATCATATTTCCCTTGGATCATATTTTCCTTTGCAGAAATCTTGTTCTGAAATAAATCTGGAATTACGAATACCTACCTAGGGGAAGCTGAGCATGCAGGTAAAGGATGGCATATAGATGCCATCAGACTTATTAAAAAATGGCACTGTTCTATGTATTTTCCCTAGAAGAAAAGTAAATTTATCTCTAAGTTTCTGAATGGCCTCATGAAGACCTGTGAATGTCCACTTCAGCCAATATATATCCATTTGTCTTGCTATGGATGTGATCTGATGTAGCTTATTAGCCAAACATATTCAGCTCCTTTTTTTGAAAGCTTAATAAGTTAATAAATAATGCATTATTTATTTTTAGATCTATCTGTTAACACTCTACATAGCTCAAATGGCATATGGATGCCCAGGACTACAAAACATTCGGAAATCTTATTCCTCTGCTTTTTGATAATCCCTTTTCCTCCTGCTGAGAACATTTCCAACCTTGTGATTGCTTTTATGTGGCCCCATCCTCTTGCATGAAAGCAGATACCACAAACAATATTTGAGGAGGCTGAAGGACCAGTGATGTGAAAATTGCTTCAGTGCTAATTCTACTTTCTAAATATAGGCACTTTTTTTTCCTGAATACAAGGACAAGACAAGAGAAGGTGAATGGTACTGATGCTTACTTTTACTCCTTCGCAACAGCTTCTGCAATATATACTTGGGACTGCTGGTAGGAGACAGATTTTTATACCATGAAGCTTCATGTATAGGTATTTTACCTGTAGGCCATTCCATCTTTCATAATGTTGAGGAAAGCAATATGTGTGTGTGTGTGTGTTTACATATATAGGTATATGAAGAGAGAGAGAAAGAGACTCATATATACATGCTCTACAAAACTAGGTCTTTTTTAAAAGCACATGGATTTAATGCTCTTGAATTGACACCTTCTGTCTATTCAGAAGAAAGATTTGTTCTGGACAAGAGGCATGATGTTTATTATCACCCTTCTGTCATGTGCTAATACTATCCCTATCCCCAGGTGGAGTCTTTCTAAGGTTATTCTTACAGTCAAGTGACATTATAGGCTGGACTTGCTGCTGTTGTATTTCAATGTATAGCAATGATGTCATTGCCGTCATTCATTATTTTTTTTTTATTTATTTGATACAGTATCTGCTAATATGAAAACTTTGTTTTGGATATCTGTTTCTGTCTGCTTGTTGAATGTCTCTGCTGATGCTGAGTTTTCCTTGCCAGGATGTAAGATGCATTTTGATAACATCTTTGCTTGCCATAGACCTGATGGATGGAGTGGTCTGCATTTTGATGTGGACAAGAAATAAATACACCTGGGGGAAAAAAAGAAACACAAATGAGAGCTCATAATGTAACACTGCTGCCCAAATGCTAACACTATTTCCCAGTATGCATGAAGATGAATTACAAGTAAAATCAAAGTGTTGTGTTGTCACTTTCCATAGGCTTGTAGCAATCATTTTTTAAACTTGAACAGCGTTTTAAAGGAAACTTGAACAATGGTTTACAAAATTTGAACAATGGTTTACCATTTTCCTTTAAGAGCCTTTGCAAAAACCTTTCTTGTCCATAACACACCCACAAAAGACTACAACTTAGCAAAACTGGAGAGGGAGGGTGGTCCTTGTAGGTGCCAGGTCAGCATTGCATGTAACCCTCCTTTAGGTTGCTCTGCCTCCCCTTGCCTCTTATCTTGACCCTCAGGTCTCTCTCTTCCTTGCTCATGTCATGCCTAGGAGATCGTAGTCCTTCAGGGACAAGATCACAATAGGTACAAGGTCCCACCACCCTCACACAGGGTCATTGAGGTGGTTGGCATGCAGATACCCTCAGACTGAAACTGTTGAGTCAGGTAGTACAAAGTGCTATTAGGAGAGGCAAGATTTCTTGTGGGATCTAAAAGAGTTGGAAAAGTCTCTTGGCTCTGTGGAGAAATCTTCACTGTATGGTAAATCCCATGGGCTAAAAACTAGGACAAGTTAAGTCTCTGAGCTTTCTCCTTGGAGTCATAATGTTCCTGAAAATGTTGGCTTAACATTAAGGTAGCAGTTGGATTTCATGAGATGGGAGAAAGTAGTACCTGGGTCTTGGGGAGAGGGAGTTGTGGGGAGGGGGTGGGGGAAAAGGGAACCATATTAAAAAAGTCACCAGGTAATATCTAAATTAGTATCTCCTTGACCACTGGATCCTGATTTCCTATGGCATATAACTGCTTTCCTAGAACTCTCCTGTAACTTTCTCCTCTGTGGAGTCTCTAAAGTTTAAAACAGAGACAGTAGGCTTGGACCTGAAGGAAATTCTGCGGTCCAAGAAGTTGTGTATTTTTTCCAACTGTATTAGCTGATTTCATAAAAGGACTTCACTTTACCCATTTTCACTACTATTTTCTGTCTGTTTTCATGCAAGTTGTAGAAAGTTAATGTTAAGACTTCTAAACAGATATCAAATGTGTTGGAAACTGAGACACACACCATCAGAAGTTATGAAGGGGGACAGACTAAACACAAACACAGCACAACTGTGCACGACTTTCTTTGGAAGCCAAATTAAAAAGCATTTAAATCTGAGACAGAAGCTCTCAGAGCTTTCTGACCCAACAGATTTAGCATTACAGAAAAAGAGAGTGATTCTAGCTAAAACACTCTGAAAACACTTATATAATCTCCTGGCTCTTAGTGCACATCATCTTGGCTCCCTCAAGTGGCTGGTCCCAGAGAGTGGACAGCTTTCATCGTGTTTCAAAGCACAAGTGATTTTTCTCTTAGCACAAGTATTAGAGGTCTCTGCTTCAGAGATCACAGCTTCAGGCCCTGCTGAAGTGTAGCGTGCACTTGTGTGCAGTCATGGTTTGTTAGAAATTGATACCCAGTGAATAAGCTCCACATAGTTCTGATGTCTCATCATCCAAAAAAAGATTGAAGGGACTGGGACAGTCTATTTTTTTTTTTCATGTCCTTTTTCGTGTCATTCTTTATAGGACTGCCTTGCCATTAGTACTTTTCTCTAAATTCAGAGACAGATCTTAATGGTTTTGCTGCTGATTGTGGTAAGCCTTCATTAGCTATACTAGCTGAGGTCTGCTTTAAAAAAGGCTAGCTGGGGACCCATGGGACCACATCCTGACTGTAACATCCTGAAGTTAAGCAAAAACAAAGGCAACATCCTGTACTTGGGACAGCCCCAGGGCTGGGGCCAACTCTGAGGAGCAGCTCTGTGGTGGAGGAGCAGCTGAATGTGAGGCATCACTGCATCCTTGCAAAATTTAAGATCAATGAGCACAGGCTGCAGCAAGGAGAACTTTGGACAGAGGAAGAAAAAAAATTAACCATGGGAGAGGTCCAGTGCTGAAGCCTCCAGCCTTTGAGATTTTTGAGTATCTGGCTGGAAAAGGTCCTGAGTGACCTGCTCTAGCTCTGACCTGGGGGTTATTCCTGCTGTGGACTGGAGTGGGATCGTATCATCCCAAGCTCCTTTCTGACCTCTGTTATTCTACGATCCATGAAACACATGCAGGGTCTGAATTTTTCTGTTGTCTGCTGCAGGATTGCTTCAAAAGTACTTGCACACATTGGTGCAGACCCCAACACCAGCCAGCCCACAGCCAAGCTCAGCCTTGCTCTTGACTTCCCTCCCCTCTCTCTGCCATGCTATGCAGGGAGTCAAGTTTTATCCTAAGTGCTTCAGCCAGGTTTTGATCAAAATACACACCTACCCTCCAATGGCTGAGGCCACAAACTTGCACCTTAGCTGGCTCATCTTAAAATTCAATTGCTTTTAGCCCCGTGGAACTTAGTATGTGCTGACCCTCTCAGCACTGACTCAGCTGCTCAGGCTGGCTTTGCTGTCCCTGTTGCATGTGAGGCTGCCTGAGCACTGGGCAGCACCTAGTTCCCAGGAGCTGCTGCTACAGCACAAACCGTGTTGGAGAAACAGCCAACCCCTCCAGGGATGTTTTGTCACACGAAACTTGAGGACACAAGGCAAATTCACGAGGGCATGAGCCTAATTTTTTTGCAAGAAGTTCCAATGCAAGAAGATGAAACAGGTCGCCTCTGCCCTCATAAGCAGGCAGGCTCTTTGAGTTCCCTGGTACGCGCACTCCTGGTAAGACAGATATCTGAATTTATCTCCTTTTGAAAGGAAAGCTTTTTTAAGTTACCTTTAATTTATTAGGTCTTTCCTCAAAGAGAGACCTCATCCTACAGCCCCTTGTTAGCTACAGTTTATCTTATCTATTTTAACAGTTTTTCATGTCCTTACAGGCAGAGGTTTTCCAGGTTTCTTCAAGGACATATAAAGATCGCTATTTAATGCTCACCAGTGCGACATGCATTGCTTCAGTCTCGTGAAGGAGGAATGCAACTTCAGCTGTTCAGTTCGGAGATCAGATGGATGGTAACAGGAGTAGGAACATAAAGCAAAGGAGAAAACTGTAACACAAATGCTGAACCTGAACTTAAATTGCACTTTTCATATCATAGAGTAAGACCTCCTGAGTGATTACTAATTAGTCATACTTTAAGCTAAAAAGCCATGGTCACAGATTATCCCTGCTTGTGCAATGTCACAACAAGCTCCTGGACTTCAGCATGCTACTTTACATGTGCACAACTCCCAGAGACCTCTTTAAATGAAGGCTTCACACTTCGTTTATGCATCAGAAAACACAGAAGATGCTGCAACAGGTGCTGAACAAACATGTGAATTTTCTCTTTCCTCACTTTTTTTTCTGGGTGTGAGAACTGGGTATGGACGGGAAATACGTGATGTGCTTCTTTAATCAGTGTGGGGGTTTTCCTGCTTTGGTTCAAATTTTAGAGAACTTTTCAAGCAAATCTCCTGATCGTCTTTGCTTCCCACTCATTGGTTTGCATCGTGGCATGATTACAAAGAGCACAAACTGTTTTTTTTTTCAGATTAAACTGAACTGGAAGATGTGGGAAGTCCCTAATAAGTTCCAGCCTCTAACGGCCAGGACCAGACTGAAGCTCTTCCAAAGTAAAGCAGCCTGACTCATGGATGGTGCCAATTTTGGTCCTTGGTACCAGTTCCATCACTCTACTCCTATTGCACTGCATTACTTGTAAATGTAGATACAGCCTTTTCTCCACTGATTTTCTGCCTTTGGCTCCTTGTGCACAGCAGAGTCTTCATGACAAGCTAGATAACAGTTCTTTTTTACTCAAATAGTAAAGGTGAGAGATTTTGTATTATCTTTTACCTCTCTGCTCTCAGGATACACATATGTTGATAGACCAGGAGGCTTAGAAATGGAATTAAGATATTCAGGTCCTGCTCCTTTAAAAAAATAAAAGGCAGGGCTTGTCAAGGATAAGACCAGGATATTTTCAGACATAAGTTTAGTCTCTTCTTGTGCTGATTGAGACAGCTAATAAAATTCACTTATTTGGTTTTTTTTTTTTGTTTGTTTGGTTGGTTGTTTTTTTTTTTTTCACAAGGACTAAGGTACATACAGTACCATTGACTGTGAGGACTTGAAATGTGCTTTCTGAGGACTTGCAGTACCATTGACATCTGCTGAATTTGTAATGCCTAGCAATTCGGAAAATCTAAGGAAAAACATAATTTTGCCCCAAACACCTGGCTTTGGGCTTTGGTCTCTGGCTTGAGACTTTGAAGAGGAAAAACGTTGGTCAACATGCCATTAGCAATCTTCTCTCAGTCATTGTATGTAATGCATCAAAACAGAATAACACATGTGAGGGCTAGGACTGGGCTCTGCCACTGTGAGTGAGAAAGGCAGAGGAAGGTGGAAGGAGACACCTACTGCCCAAGCCTTGGACACTGGCATCACTGTTTCAGTAGTGTGATTTTCACGGATTTACTTGAAAACACAGTGCTTGGCTTATCTGGTTTAAGTAGGTGGTTCACTAGTACAAACTGAAGTACAAACATATATCTAGTTCCATTTCTCTGTAGGGACATATGATACATGATACAGAAAATCACCTGAGCAGCTATGCCTTATTTTTAATAAACTCACATTTCAAAGCAGTGGGAACCAGGGAAAGTAGAGTATAGAGAAAAGGATGTATATTGCCACTGAGAACCCCAAATAGGTTGAGCCTTGGGCAGGCTTGACAGGGTGGGTCCATCAGCATAGGTCAGTGTGGCCCCACTGTTAAAAGCTGCAGCCTGGGCTCTGGTGTCCAGCAGATGTCCACGTATCTGCAGTGGAGCATGAATGTTCCCATGAATCACAGTGCCCCATGGGTGTACGAGCACTGCAGTACATTTTCTCCGGTCTTTGCTGGTGCAGAGGTTAACTGACCAGCTGCCCAATCCAGCCAACACTTCAGAAACCTTTGTTAATTATTCAGTTAAAAAAAGCATGTTTCTGCTCTTCCAGGAGTGAGGAAATTTCTGCGGACGCATACTGCTGACTCCCTGGAAAGACTAAAGACAGGCTTTAATGTTCCCAGCAGCCTTGACTTGCCAGGATAAGAGTTTAAAATCTTTCTTGAGAAGTCAGGAAATCACCATGGATATTCTTTGAAAACACTTTCCCGGCTGATGTGCCGTCCCTGAAAGCCAACCTGAGAGGGAGAGCTTGAGCATATAGTGCTGACCATTGTCATGCAGAAACTGTGATAAAGCTGAACTACATTTATAATGTAGCCCAATATTACTCTCATGTTTGTCATGAGATTAGATTCCTGCTGAACCGTTTCTCATCCCCATTTGCATCTTTGTGGTGAGAACAAAGCAAAGACAAATGATGGCTTCCAGTGGTGGGCAGGGGACTAGATCTGTCCCCTCTTTGCCAAATAATTCTTATAAGGTTTTGTGTGAGAATAGGCATGTGTGTATAGCTTTGATTTGTTTTAAATGCCATCTCAGACATTTATTTCTGAATGACTTTTTTTATTACGTACTCCCTATTCCAACATGAAAAGACCTAATTTACCCCTTTCCTCCTGTTCATCCCTCCTTTCTGTCATTGTGACAAGAGGACTGCTGGTTGTTCAATCATCTTGCTAACTCCACCAGGCAGCCCATGCTCTGCTCTATGTTGGTGGGTCAGGTCAGAAGGAATTCATTACTCTTTTAAAAAAGTGGTCAATATGTGGGCTAATAGAAGGTCACTCCAGAAATTATTCCAATGCATAAAAACATGAATGCTAGTGATACCATCAAGTCCACACAAACCTGGTATGTAGCAGTAGCTTTTGAGAACGAACTGAGCACACACTGAGCAAGACTTACACCATGTACAAGAGAAATACCTGCATTTTTGATCCCTGGAAACTCAATCACAGCTTATTCCTGAAACCATTTAACCACCTTAGACTTGAGCAGGCTCCTCGATACACACCTGCAGCATCTGGGTCAGCTGTTGACATCAGAAAAAAAGGAGAGCAACAATCATGAGCAAATGTGCACACCACTGGGAAGGTACCCAGGATCCCAGGGGAGAGAAGGGCTGACAGCAGTGAAGGCAATGCTGAAGTGGAGGAAAGGCAAGACCAGATTCTGGGTGAAAGTGTGTGAACCCTCCAGCGCACACCGAGTTTGGGTAGAAGCAAAGGGGTTACGTGGCAGCGAGGGGTGCATGACTCTGCTGGGGGAGCCTGCCGTATACAAAATACTAATGGTGGAATATTGGGTATGAGAGCAGAGAACCTGTCACCATGATGATCTGAGAGGCAAAATCAAAGAGTAATAAATAAACTTAGCAAAGCAGCCCAAGTAAAGTGGAAAACCATAGCACTACCACTGCAGTTGCATGGGACAGTCCCATGAAGCGCCATGACAGTTGGGGTGCCCTGAGGGCCTGGGAATTGTCCCATCCTCGCTGTGAGGCAGATATGGGGGGAGCTCAGCTCCTCACAGGAATGGCAGATTGTGGGGGTCTTTTTCCCCTCCATGCAGGTGGGTTTCCTCTCTCCCCATCCCCTCCCCAAGAGACAGAGTGAAGGACAGGGACTAAGCACAGAAGTCAAAATTGCAACTAGCCTTCCTGAGAGCAGGGCTGGAGAGAAGAGGCCCCAAGGCCAGCCCATAATACAGAATTACTGAGCAATACCCATAGGCTGTATAAAAAGCTCCTGGAAGCTCAGTGAGACTGAAATACATGCCCTTGCTCCCCATTATAACCAAGAATATCAATATTTCTGCTGAAAAAAAATGAAAAGCAGAAGGAAGACACTAGTGGATCTTTGCACTCTGCCAAAACACATTTTTGTTCCATCATAAAGGTATGTTTATCTTTCCAGTGGAGTTTCAGATGGGAGCAGAGCCTGGCCTAGGCCTAACACATGTTAAGAGCCAAGTCTTATTAAAAGGCACACTGGATACCATTAAACAACATTGATGTTAATGAATATATATGTGGCACTTGGGGTTTTAGTTCCATCTCAGGAGCTCGCCCTGAAGCCACTGTGCACACACATCGACTAGCACTGGAAGCCTGGGAGAAAAGCACATTGCCTTCCTGCAAAACAGCACTGTTGACCATGCCCCATGCCTTACAGTGCTGAAACATGAAGGCAGTAGGATCACAAACACCCCGCTACAACCTTTACTGACCCTCATTAAAGCTGAACTACAAAAAATGAACAGTTTAGTGCAACATGAGTACAGCTCAGAGATGTTAGCCTCAAGGACTGAAAAAGGAGGAGGAAATGCCCTTTGTCGAAAGACTGATGAGCATATTTTTAGGATAAGGAGATCAAGGTTGAGATGCACATAAGAGCTATGTAAAAGCAGAACTAGCCAAGCTTCCATTTGGAGAAGAGGTGATAAATGCACTTTATTAAGTTGTTTCTAAAATTGGAGCAGATGAGATAAGTCTTGAAGGAGATACTCATTTAAGATTGATGTGGAGTAAGTGCGGAGAGATAGCTGTTGAAAAGACTGCCATAAACCAGTTCTCCAAGTTGTCATTCACTGACACTCCCTGGTGTTTTCTAATAAAAATAATCTGTTAAAATCAGACTCTGGAGACAGCTTGTCTTTGGCTGCCACTGCAATTTCTCGTAACTGTTTCACGTAGTAAATGCTTTTGGAATATGTCAGGGATTGTTTGAAGAAGAGGCAACTTTCAGATGGATTTTTAAGATATTGTTATTTATACTGGCAAAGCACTTTATACAGCTTTAAAACAGAAAAAAATGGTTACAAGGTACAAGGGAACAGGGGAAAGTCTTTTTGTTTTAAAAAATTGCAAATAGCTAGTTAGAGCCACTTAAGTTGCTGACAGATATTCCTTCCACATACAAGTTTGCAGTACCATACAGCTGTGGAGGGACATAGCCTTGTGCTTGCATGGGACTATGGCAGTGCTGGACTTAATGAAGTGCTTGTAAGCCCACAGGATAAACTGATAATGAGGAACTGCAAAGTACTGTGCAGACCTCATGCCAACATGCTGCTAAAATCCTTGCTGACACAATTACTGTGAAGTTAGTTACCTGAGGCAGCAAAGGCTACATCGCACAGAAGAGAGCAGAGACCGTGAACAGCCTGGCTGGGTCTGACCATACACATGACAGCATCCTGGGTTAGAGCACAGGGAGACAAAGTTATAGTCCCTCTTTGCTGGAACTGCAGTTACAGAGCTGCAATCCTTGGGCTATATCCTGAACCTGCAGCTGGTAGGTTCTTCCTGCTGCCTCTCTTTATTTTCCCAAGATTCAGTAAACTGCTTGAAGGGGAGAGACCAGACACCTCCTCCCCTATTTCATCTTCTCCCCCCATATTTTCCACAATCCCTCCTCAGTAAAACAAAAGCACAGTGACATTTGGTTTTCAAAGTGGAGTTGAACTGAAACTAGAAAACCTTCATGAATCCACGATGTCCATTTCTTCTACGTGCTATAAACTTCTACTCATTATTTGGCCATAAAGTTTGAGAGAGGGACAGCTGTCCCTTCATTAGTGATGATGCAGTGCCAGGACAAGCCCCCAGCTTCCCTGGTGCAGTGCCAGGCCTGGGGGAGCAGTTAATAGTGATTTTTCTGAGATAGGAATTTGAAATTCCAAGCTGGTTTCACTAGTGAGCCGTGAAAGTCATCTTTAACTCTTTACATTAGTCATGATTTTGAAACTTAGTGTGAAAAAGCCATCCTCCTGCCCTGCATAGCCTTGAAGTGATTGCTAACAGGGTTCAACTGCAGGAATATTTTTAACCATAGAACTGTGCAACAACCATCTTTCATAAAAATTAAAAAAAAATACTAATTTTTTGATAACGGTGATATAAACCACATCTCAGCTACCTGGAAACAATTCTGCTGTTTTTCACTGAAAAAAAAACCCCTCATCACCTATTAAAATATTATGATGAATTCTAAATAAGGCTTTTAGATGCTTCTACAAAGTGCAGTATGTTACCTTATTGCTACAGCAGCGGCCACTTAAAAGTAAAGCTTTTATATGCATTTTGCTAAGGGACTTGTTCATTATGGGCCATCCTCAGCAGGAGTGGGAGGTACTGATGAATACAGCTGCTGCTCCAGACCTAGGAGGTGTGAGGCTGCTTCTGACCAGCATACACCCTAAAAGCCAAAAGAGGGTCGGGGACAGCCCAGACACCCCTTGGTTGGGGATTCCCCTCGGAGGGAGGGAGAGTCCGTGGGAGTTGGCCAGCAGGAATTCATTTCTATAGTATTCCAAGTGATTTGCAGGCTTGTGTCACCATCATTAAGTGGCTCTTTATGGAAAGACTATGGGCACCTTGGTGTGGACCATACATCTCCAACAAGAGACAGCCGTGTCTCCAATCCATGGCCTTTTCAGGACCCGCTTTCCCAATAATCTCCTTGTCCCAACTTGTCATGGATGCTTCTTTTGTATGGCCCAAGTGATGTTTGCAAAGTGCTTTACTGTGGTGTGTGGATGAAAAGGAGCTATATAAATGCAAATTTAATGTATGAATTTATTCTATGCTGAAGGTTATACAGAAGGCTAGGTAAATTACACCCACGGCATCTGCCTGTCAGCTCTTAATGTCACCCACTTCAGGAACAATAAGTTTCCATATAATTTGTTAAGCATGATTTTCTTTTGTTAGTCCTTGCAGACTATTTTTAATCAAATTACACTTCTCCAGGTGTTTTCAGTCTGGCTGGACCTGCTAGCTGCTGAATTCAAGGATCCTGATTCATTACCACCTGCGTCATTTGCCTGACCTTGCCACAAGACCACAGTGGCAGCATAACAAGGGAGGTCTGTCCGTCCAGCACAGCCCTGGCTTCTCCCAGCTCACTACTGAGATCCTCAGGAGCTGAATCCTTGCCCTGAAACTTTAACAACCTGCAACAAGAGCAAGTCCTTTATCACTCACTCTGGCTTTACCTGGAGTCCCTTCATTATTTCTTTATTCCCCTTGAAAGTGTATTGCTGTCCCTGGCATTGCTTTTATTATCCCTATGTGAACACTGCAAAAAGAATGTATTTACATTTCCTGACATGCTTAGTATTTCTGTCATCGCCATCTCCCTGAGTCTGCCCTGACCTTTGCAACGACCTTTTGCAGCAACTCTATTCCAAACACTTTTTCTTCCTTGCTTCTGTTTCCTGTGCAATTTTGGCTTCATTTTTTCAGGTCTGTTTTTGTTATTATTTTCTTCTTTGCTCTTTTATGCTCTCCTATATAGACCCCTGGATGCAGTGATGACCTGATGGCCCTTTCAGCTATCACTTTCTGGCCTCAGAGCTCCCTGCCGCAAGCCTCATTGTGGTCTGTAATGCTGCTGGATACTGAGTACAGGGAAATTAAGGTCAACTACAAGTGAGGCTCAGCGCATTGGAGGAAGTTTTCCCTGTGTAACTTTGGAGAGGTCAGCTCTTCCGCTGATGGGATATATGTGCAGCTGGCCTCATGCAGAGATGGTATGTCTAGAGGAAAACTAAGCTTACAACTACCAGCATCACTAGTGCTGTTGGTTTGGCCTCAGGCTAAACCCAGCTGCGAGGTCTAAAGCTGTGTGCACCTGTGGCCCTGGATCAATGTCCCTTCAGCTTGACACACCACCGCATTTCTGTGTCCCAGGGCCTGCAGTGCTGCACACACTTCAGACCTGCAAGGAGTCTGCGAGATGCAAGGAAACAGTTTCATTTAGGTAATCGCAAGATTGTATTTTCCCAGCTCAGCTTACATGGGGAGACATGAAGCCTTGGAGAAACAAAAGGTGGCTTATGATACCCTGACCTGTGCAGTAGCTCCAGACTTAGCCCTAAAATTTGGGAAAAGATCCTTTTTGCTGGTGTGGACCTCTGGTTTTGTTTTGAGGCTCATCTGTAAGTAGCTGCAGACTCACAAACCTTGTCAAGCAAGTTCTTGGATTTGTCTGTAGAATCAGTAAGTGGTGGAGCCAGACCTTCAGCTGCCATAAAGCAGTAAAACTTCAGTGAAGGCAGAGGATTTGCACTGATTTACATTGGCATAGCTTACAGTCCACAAGAACCCAGTTCATTATATCCCTGAGAGTGAAAGATACATTCTCTAGAAAGCAGATACAAAAGCTACTGGTTACTTATGAGGGCATTCTGATCACCACAGTCCTTCAGTCATCCATCCTCCTTTAATGGTGTAACAGGATTGATGTGGTTCAGAATGGCACCTATTCGTTGTTTTCATTATCTTATTTCCCCCCCTTCTTTTTTCTTTTCCCTAGCAGGCATTATTTTACCAGCAGTGCTGCTGGAGAAGGCTGGTACTCCGGTTTTGTACTATCAGCAAGTGAGTTCCTGGCTGATTAGAGAGCACAAATGCTACTTTTGCAAAGGTCTCTCCAAATCCTTGGAAGAGGCATTCTTAATCTCTGGGAGCGTCTTGGGGAAGCAGCCCAAGAAAGACAGATGCGGAGCTGGGCAATGCAAATTACAGCCTCATTATTGCAAGGAGGAATCCAGCTAAGGAGTTTGTCTAAAGCAATACAAGGATTATAGTGAATAAGAGCGATGACAGCAGGAACAGTATACTTTCACATAGGCAAACTGAACAGCAAAGGCTTCAGCAAAGGCTGACGCTCTTCCAGTGCTGCAAGCTGATATGGTGATGCAGCTAAAGGGACAAGCCATTTCTCCCCTGAAACCAAACAAAATGATTTTAGCTTTCTGCTTATGTTTGTAGCCTCATAATTTTTTCTCTATTTTTGGGAACAGATGGAGTGCAACAGTGCTTGTAAGAGTTCATACATCTGACTGCTGCTACAGGAAATAGATGGGGGGAAAGGGGTTGAAGGACACAGGGAATTTGCCAAACAGTTCCTTGGAAAGTGGAAAATAGCTCCAATAAATCCAACAGAGCTAATACATCCACCTAAATGTACACGCCATCCTGCCCAAGCACTTTGTCCTTAATTATGTGACTGTTTTTATCTTTGGATGGGAACCCAGTGCTTATCTCTCCCTCTGAATTAGGGAGGAAGGTTTATGCTGACCATGTACTGATGTCCTCACATGGCTGTAACACACAGATCAGACTCTTCACACCAGCGTGGCTCTGTGAGATCCCTCCAGCTTTCCACACCAGCTCCAGCCTGGCATTAACAGTCCCTCCAAAGCCCCAATTCCCCAGGACTCCCTGGGGAGGAAACAAGGAGAAGGTGCCTGTTGACATCTGTCCACACAGAAAGTGATGGGTGAGAAGCACCAGCAAACAGCCTTGGGACATAATTGTTTTGCACAGGTATCAGGGTGGACTGGCCAGACGGAGGGATGCTGGCAGAACAAGGACTAGCTAACAGAGTCAAGTTGCACAGGTCACTGCAAGTCTTGCAACTCAATAGAGTCAATCTTAATTTCTTCATTTAGGTTAGTGCAAGAAAGCAGGGGGAAGCAATCATCTGGCCTAACAACTGCCTCACCAGATTAAAATACAGTAAAAATTGTTTAAGTTCTAGCTCCACTTTAGAAAATAGTTGCAATGACTACTGCTTACTTATCTTGCTAGAACCTTGTTGTCCCTTTTAACAAAACCAATACTCATTAAGCTATCTGATTTCTCTTTGCAAATGGGGAAAAAGTTCACCAAGGACAACAAAATTTAGTAGAACTTTTCCTTGTTTCTGGCTCACACCATCAAGCTTGAGTGCAGCCCTTGTATTTGCCAGTTGGGTTTTGGCAGATGGGTTATACTTGGAAATTGAGGTTTCCAGGACTAAGCAGCAGCTGAGGAGGGAGTGTGAATACTGACATTTGGAAGCCAGCATTAAATCTTTTGCCCTTAAAGATTGCCTCATTCTTTACTGGAGCAGTGTGAAAGGCTGCAAACCTGATGCTGCTTCCGGGAGACCAGACATACAGCAGGTCCCCTGCCTGGCTGGCCAAATCCAAGCAGAAGGTTCTATAGGCTTGGTAAAGCTCAGTTAGATGACTTACCAGTCTCTTAGGTAGCTGCTTATCAGCTGCCCTTTCCAGTTGCCCATTACTCAGCTAGGAGTTGCATAGACCCCAGCAGCACAGCTATCAAAAGCAGAACTCCTGTTTGCTAGGTGTGTGCAGCAATGCCTTAGTCTATATACTGTAATAAGACTGTGAGAACCAGGGTGTGCACTGTCATCCCAAGACACACTACTGGGAGAACACTGAGTATCCTAAAATAGATATAATTTTGCTAAATCTGGGTAGTCTAGATAGATTTTGGAAGGCATTGTACCATGAGTACCAGACCTCTGTGGACAATTGAACATATCAGGAGTTAAGTGTAGCAATTTATAGAGTTGTTCCAATATTCCTGTGGCAAAAGGCTGCCACATCTACAGTGTATTCATGTCAAAACCTCAGCAAATCCTTCCCAGGGTCTGTGAGCAGTATGGCACTCGAGCAGTGCCAGTGCTGCAGTGCTCTCAGCTTTCCCTTCCTGTCTAGTCTGTAGTGTCACTCAGCTGAAGCTGTAACTACATCTCTTTCCAACAGAGGCTTATACTTCACATGAAAATGAAGCAAAAGGACAAGTAACAAGAATTAGCACTTCTGAACTCTGGGGTCTGAAACAGCGGATAATCTGGCGTTTGTTTCTAATATCTAATATAAGATCTGATAATCTGGCAAAATAAATATTGCTTTCTTGAGCCATTTTTCTTCTCTCAGAGGAAGTTTTGAACATGTTGCCTCAAGCCCAGATATCACAGAAGGGAGGAGTGTTTGTGTGTTTTACACCACAAAGAGTCTCCTTGCTTGGGCAGTCAGGAAAGGATGCCCATTGCCTTTCTCCGGAGCAGCACCACAGGGCTGAGCAGGGACTGAAATGCCTGTGGTTCAAGAAAAGACAGGTAGCAGATAAATAGTCAGCCCTGGGCTGCCTCCAGGAGCCTGATGCACATGTAGAGTACAGACAGCAAATGTTTGCAATGCTTAAGGTATAATTTCCAGGCACCGCTTACTTCCTACACATCCCTATATCCTACCCCTCTGATGTGGTAGTCTTTATCCCTGGCTGCAGGAGATGCTTGACCTGTGCTGGAGGTTAGCAACAACTTCAGCAACCAGAATCAAGGTCAAGACCTTGTCTCAAGAAATAGCCATGCTTTGTGGATTTAGTCGGAGTTTCTCAGCCTGCCCATAGCAGTGGGCCTATTCTGGCAAGTGATTATAAATAACCGTATTAGCCTCCACAGTGGATGCTCCATCGTTCCTCCATTGTTTCTGTACAGAGCCAGGGACAGCTGTAGATAGTAGCTGGTGTGAATCACCAGAACTAAGACATCAGAAGAAACACTGTCTTAATCTGAATAGGCTCAATCTAATCAATTAATATAAATTAATTTAAGCAGATAATTAAAACAAGTAATGAGAAAGTAATAGGAACTGCATATCTGAGTCCAGTTAGTGGCTTTGAAATGCTTTTCAAAGTCTGAGTCATGCACAGCATGCAAATACTAGAGATGTACTTAGCAAGGGGTCGCTGTCTCCGACAGCTTGTCAGTTGGCAACTACTCAGAGGTCTTTCTGCATGCACTCTGCTGAGACCAGCCTGCCTCTCTCCTCCATTCTGGGCAAGCTCAGACACATCTTCCTGCCCCAGCTGGGAATCGCTCCTCTCCAGAGCATCTGCATCTCTGTGGAAGCACATTGTCACATGTTGTCACCTCTGCATGCCTTCCCTTCCCAACATGCTGCTGGAGTTAAGGCTTGAATGCTCCTCAGCATGTGGTCTTCTCAAGCAAATCCACTGGTGAGCTCTGTAGGGAGGGGACACGCGCACAGGGATACTAAAATGAAGGAGATGGAGGAAACCGTTTCTTTCACCACTGTCATTTCAACTTTGAAAACTTCTTCTGAGTCTTAGTCTCTGGAGAATGAAGCCAATTAAACTGCAATCTGGCAAGCAACGAAGCATCCCCTCCCTTCAGTGGAAGTCCTTTTCTGAGTGATATGAGTTGAGTGCAGGAAGACTAAACAGACAGGAGCATTTTGTATTCTGCTGTGCTGTCAATGAGAGGGTATCATTTTTTCAGAAGCAAATACACTGAAACTAGAGAAGACTCTGAATTCTACTTTTGCAACACCTCTGAAACTTTTTTGCCCTGATTACCTAAAAGACACTGTAGCAGAATTCAGAAAGGCTACCCTGTATAGGTCTTTTTATTTCACCTACTGAACTCTGCACTGAGCCAAGTGACTTGAACCTTGTAGTTGCCACTATTCATACTTATACCAGTGCAAGACTAGAGCCTGTCTTCCAGTTTTTTATTTTCAGACCACCAGAGGCTGAGAATCAACCTCTTCTCTGGTCCTCGTGGTTAAACGTGCCAACCTGAACATGGCTGGAGTCCTCGCCTGTTGTAGGTTTTGGTACGTGTTTTCTCTCAAGGTGTAAGAGAGCTTTTGGTACCTGGCATTTTCCCCAACATGAGGAATCAACAAGCCATCTTTTAACCTTCCATCTTTGTTAAAATAATCTGTCTGAGTTTTGTATCTCAGTATATGTGCTTGACCACCTTCGTGGATCTTTTCTGCCCCTCTCCATTTTCTTCGAAGACGTTTTCAAAATAAGACCAACAAACTGGAATGCGATACACAAAGGACAGTCAGTCAGTGTCTCCCACCTTCCTATTTATATGCCTCAATCCTCCACTTATACCTTAAAAAATTCTGCTAGCAAAGGTTTTATTACATCACTATATTAAAAATGCTTGTTAGATGTTGGCTCAGTAGAAGCCCAAGAACCTTTCCAGGTATGATGTGATTCTGCATCTGCCGACTATAGCCTAGGAACTGGCCCCTGTCAGGTGTGTTTTGCTTCCCACCACAACCCATTACAAATTGTTGTGCCATCATGTTTTGTCAGCAGAGCAATTATACTCAATTTCAGACCGCTGATGGAAACACAGAGTGGTGTTGGCCTTGTACGAACACTTGCAAACCCCGCTAAAAAAAAACAAACTGTTGGACGACAATTCCCCACTGACAGGTAGTTTTTGAGCTGTCAGTTAGGCCGTCTGTAAACCACTTAACAGGTGCTTTAGTGATACTGCAAACCGCTCATTTCTTTGTGCTGCTCAGTACCATCCCCTGGGATTTCTGTAGGATCTCAGGAAATTGATAATGTGGGGTTATCTCAGTGGGAATAGAAATTAGACTTGAGGTTTTGAGACAGGTGGTGGCAGGAGCAGGGGGAGGACTACAGACTAATTTCTGGTTCACCATGGAAGTATCTGCTTGTCCCCAGACCCTGCCCACCCTATCCTCATGTGGGTCTTCCTTTGGCAGTCCCATCTCTGCCCAACCATCTTCTCTGGCCACCCCAAATCCCATTTCCCCAATGGCCTGGGAGCTTGCACATTCCTCCCCTCCCCAGACCAGACTTAGAAAAAAACCCTCCCTTTTCTCCCTATTTTGAGAACTGCTGCACTGGGTGGTCACCATACTAAGCCCACAGACTGCAAAAATGGCATTGAGAGTGCTCTGCCAGCTCAGTCACCACTGAGCCATACCATGTTGGTGATCAAGTGGCAGTGGCTAACTTCCAGTAGCCTGATACAACCAGTGTACAGGGTCTTGACATGTAATTTCAAGTGGTGAACAAAATTTCTCACTGAGGAAATGAGCTGACTGGATACTGCACAGAGCTACCCACAGGTCTGTAGGCAAAGACACACCCCGTGTCCGTCTTTCTGAGTCAAACCATGCTTGTGATTAGCTATGATGTACACCCACACAAAGTGACTGAAGAACTTAGTCTCTGCATCTCTTGGCCTATCAAACTCATAAGGCACATCAGACTTCAACCTCATCTTCCAGAGCTCCTGAGTTTAGCTCAATTCCTTCATCCCACCTCATTTTCTTGCCTTCTCTCTTTATCGATGGAGAGCAGTCTCATTTGTCTGATACCCTAGCCAGCATCTGTGACTTTCTGACTGCAAACATCTATTTTCTGACACCCCTCAGCTTCATCTTGTGCACTAACAGTCTCATGTGATAATAAGTCAGTACTTCTCTGTGAGATGAGTGGTGCAAGTGAGCTTGCCTGTTCTGATGTATCCCACTGGTTTGCTCTCTTGCTACGTCACTTCTCATTCATTTCTCCTGACCACCTGTCGCAGCTTGTTTTTTTACCTCTGCACCCTTTGGAGATGACTCTGCTGCCAAGCAGGTATGCTCCTGGTGAGCCAGCCTCTGGGTAAAACCATAACACAAAGCTTATTTAACGAGAATAACACCTCAGACTGTACTGTTTACCCATGGCACCTTTTCCCTAATTTCCCTTCATGAAGGAGATAATATTTCATTAATGACCGTTTGCTGAAGAACACAAGCTTCACCCTCACAGTGGTAAATCTTGAAACAAAGGAGTAATTCAATGGCCTACAGTCAGCCTGCTGCCAGATCAAGGGCTTTATTCTGAATTGAGCTCAAGTTCCTCCTGGTGCCAATGCAATGAAAGGCACTCAGTTTATTAACATTAAAAAAAATCATTCCTATTTCAGTATATGTTATTATCCTGGGAAGGGAATTCAGGCAGTTTGCTCTATTACATTTGATGGCTGATATTAAACTCACCAGACCCAGTTGTAAACTTAGACACGTTTAGCAATACCCAGCTATTAAAGAAGGCCTCACATAGTGAAATCTCTTATTCACATTTGATTTGCTGGGTAGGATGAGAAATCATAGAATCATAGAATCATTTAGGTTGGAAAAGACCCTTGAGGTCATTGAGTCCAACCGTTAACCTAACAACACCAAGTCCACCACTAAGCCATGGCCCTAAGTGCCAGACCTACACATCTTTTAAATGCCTCCAGGGATGGTGACTCCACCACTTCCCTGGGCAGCCTGGTCCAGTGTTTGATAACCCTTACAGCGAAGAAATTTTTCCTAATATCCAATCTAAACCTCCCCTGGCGCAACCTGAGGCCATTTGCTCTTGTCCTATCACTTTTTACCTGGGAAAAGAGACCAACACCTGCCTCGCCACAACCTCCTTTCAGGTAGTTGTAGAGAGCAATGAGGTCTCCCCTCAGCCTCCTCTTCTCCAGACTAATCAACCCCAGCTCCCTCAGCCGCTCCTCACAAGACTTGTTCTCCAGACCCTTCACCAGCTTCGTTGCCCTTCTCTGGACACGCTCCAGCACCTCAATGTCCTTCTTGTACTGAGGGGCCCAAAACTGAACACAGCATTCGAGGTGTGGCCTCACCAGTGCCAAGTACAGGGACACCATCACTGTCCTACTCCTGCTGGCCACACTATTCCTGACACAAGCCAGGATGCTGTTGGCCTTCTTGGCCACCTGGGCACACTGCTGGCTCATGTTCAGCCGGCTGTTGACCAACAGCCCCAGGTCCTTTTCCACCGAGCAACTTTCCAGCCACCCTTCCCCAAGCCTGTAGCGTTGCATGGGGTTGTTGTGACCCAAGTGCAGGACCCAGCACTGACCCTTGTTAAACCTCATACAGTTGGCCTCGGCCCATCGATCCAGCCTGTCCAGATCCCTCTGTAGAGCCTTCCTACCCTCAAGCAGATCACCTCTCCTGCCCAACTTGATGTCACCTGCAAACTTACTGAGGGTGCACTTGATCTCCCTGGCCGGATCGCTGATAAGGATATTAAACAGAACTGGCCCCAATATTGAGCCCTGGGGAACACCACTTGTGATCAGCCACCAACTGGATTTAACTCCATTCACCACCACTCTGTGGGCCCAGCCATCCAGGCAGATTTTAGCCAGCGAAGAGTATGCCCATCCAAGCCGCAAGTAGCCAGTTTCTCCAGGAGAATGCTGCGGCAAAAGGTGTCAAAGGCTTCAGTAAAGTCTAAGTAGACAACATCCACAGCCTTTCCTTCATCCACTGAGTGGGTCATCTGGACATAGAAGGAGATCAGGTTAGTCAAGCAGGACCTGCCTTTCATAAACCCATGTTGGCTGGGACTAATCACCTGGCTGTCCTGTACGTGCTGCCTGATGGCACTCAAGATGATCTGTTCCATAACCTTCCCCAGCACTGAGGTCAGGCTGACAGGCCTGTAGTTCCCCAGATCCTCCTTCTGGCCCTTCTAGAAGATGGGTGTCACATTTGCTAACCTCCAGTCAACTGGGACCTCCCTGGTTAGCCAGGACTGCTCTGGCTGAAATCGGATGACTTAAGGGATGGGCCCTAACCATGACAACTATCAGAAACACGAGGTCAGCTGTGTCAGGCCTATCTGAATTTTCAAAGGCTGGTATGTTTGCAATGTTATTGGTAGTCAAAAGACTTAGTTGCTATTCTGTTTGAAAGAGAACTTTAAATGGTGACCAATACCCATGGGGATAGTAGGACTCCCTTCTTCTCTCTTCAGAAAGGTGACCCTTTTCTAGGCCTTCCCACTTGCTGAGGGCAGGTATTCATCCTTATTTACTAGATTGGGTCTGAGGTCTACAACTCTCTTCAAGGCATTCTGCCTCTTCCCCTCTTTAACCTTTGCTCATATGGAGTCTCTGCGTCTCCCTTCATGCATCCCATTCCTAGAAACAGTTTCCTCATACATCTTTAGTCACATTGTTCTTGGAAACATAGCCATCTACTGAGTCCAGGGAGGACTGCATGTCCCAAGTGGAATGAAATATTCCTTCCCACAGCAGACAGCGTGGTGGCAGGACCAGCAGCAGTGACCAAGAAGTCACTGCTCTGCCCTGACAGCCATCAACTTCTGCAGTGCTTATGCAGGGAAAGAAGAGAAGGAAAGAAAAGTGGAAAGTCACGAATCCAAGAGTGAGAGCTCTTTTAGAGAATAAATGCCTAAAGCTCACCTCATCACCAAATGAGTTTTTGTCTTGCTTCCACAATGGGTGCTGAGGCTAGTGGATTTTAATGGGTGTTTAAAGGCCAAATCAGGGGGCAAATGCACGCAGCATTTGAGCACACAGTGTACTGCTTTCAGGGCTCAGTACCTGCAGACTAATCAATCCTAGTCCATTTCCCACTGGGAGCACACATCTACCCAGCAGGACTGCTGTACTGGTTCCCGAAACAGAAGCCAGGATACAAGTAAATCTGCTGCCGACATACAGAGCATAAGTGGAAACCCTCAGCCTAGCTGCTCGCTCATTAATAAAATCAGATTCATAATGTACCTGTCTCCTTCCACCTGCTCCTAGTCTATAATTAGCAACTTGTGCGTAGGTGGCGGCACTAGTAAACTGCTTCCAGTCTTCAGTGACAGTAAATTGTATCTGTGAGAAGGATATGACAAAGGCACAAGAAATAGGGATAAATGGCTACAATAATGCAGAAAGCCATTAGCACTAAACAGCAACAATAACCCTTCGCATCTCAGTACTAGCTCTGCCTTCATTTGTAGGAGTCTCTGTTGCCTTCTTGGAATTAAGGACAGATGTTTGTTAGTTGCTGGGAAGGGCAGGCACCACACAGCAGTCAAGCAGATGCCTTTTACACAAGTAGCATCAGCATTGAGGTTTTACCCTCTGGGTCCTCAGACACAAGCCTGGAAACTGCTGGGCTGGCCCTGGACCAGAGGTACCAGGCTGCACAGGCACACTCTGCCTGGCTCGGGGCTGTCAGGTGATGGCTCACCCCATTCTCACCATCTGAACTGGGCATTCAAGTCTCCTTGCTCTGTGAGCCAATGAAATCACACCACCTGCGCCCTTTGGAGCACATTTCCCTTGATGATCTCCTTTCACTGACTCTGCAATAAGGCCTCCCGGCAGACACAAGATCAAGTTCTGCCTTAGGGGTGCCACCACTGGTGGTAGCATTACCCATGCAAGGTCCCACATTCATATCACCATTGCACCTGCAGTTCTCACAGGTGGAGATGGGACCAAGACTCTTGTTTTGGCCTAAGATCTTGCTGTTACTCATCCCTACCAGGTCCTGCCACCACGGATCTGAGATATCATCCACACAAGGACATTTGTGGCTCTTCTAGTTACTGACTGCACAGGGAATAATTTCTCCCTGCTCTTAGGCAGCTTGAAATCAGTTGGTGCTCTACCGTGGAGAAATGGAAATTTTCATAGGTGTGAGAATGCCACTCATTATAATTCATGGGAATTGTCATTAAATCAACATATCCTCAGGTTCTGCAAATCCCTCAATCTGTTGCTGCAAAAAAAAAAGTCAAATCTGTCTAGTCTTTTTGATTGCAAATGAATATATTGAAAATGTGTCTCATTCTTTTTGAGAAATCAAAGCCTGTTTGATTGAAGCTCATTTTCACACAATCAGCTGATGTACCTCACACTTCAGACATTTTCAAATTCTTCTTACTTTTCTGGAAAAAAGACATAAATCCTGAAGAAAAGTGTCATTCTCCAAAGTCATCTGTCCAGGCTTTCAGTCTTTTACATTTTTTGCTGCCAAACTTTTGATTAATAAGATGAAAAATTGTGTATTTTCTTAGATGACAATAATGGTATGACCTTTCTCCTGTCTCTTCTGGCTATAAATGCAGTAATAAAAAAAGTGTTTTGATGGCAAAGAATTAGATTCAGGTGCTGATAATACTAAAATACTGTAGATTTATTTTGTAAGAATAATACCTAAATCATGCTTCCCATTTTTCTTACGACCTCCCAGATATTTCATTACATGGCAAGAATTCTGAAAACCTGTTCCTTCTTTTGGTAGCTGAAAACCTGGGCCTTTTTTTGACTTTTCTCTCTGATGTTTTGCTTTGCAGAGCCTCTTTAGCCAGCACAATATTTTTGTCTTGCTGTGAAGTATTGCTTGATGCTTGCCTATCATTCCTAGGAAGACTTCTTATTTGTAATTATTTCAGAAGTTCAAAACTAATTTGAAATGTAGGGAATGCTCGGCAAGTGTAAAGGAAAAGTTCAGCTCTTGAAAAAGGGAAGGAAAGGAAGAGGAGGGGATATGACAGAAATATAGTTCTGGTGGCATTTAAAAGGTAGCCATTAATAAATAAATAGAAAGTGTAACAATTGATCCGAAGTTTCTGAAAAATTGTACCTATAAACTTTACACAGGGAAAATTTTCTGAAACGTTACAGGGACCTGGACACCCAGTACACCAAACTTGCTCAGGAGAAAGCTTCTTAGAGTCAAATAAATATACACAGAAAGAGACAGAGAAAGGAAAAAAAGAGAGTTCATTTTCTTTATAAAAACATTGGAGCCAAAAATATTTCATTAAGAGTTACCAGAAACTCAGGCAGGGGAGAAGCTGTACCAGAAAGACCTGTCAGATTAGTGCCTGCCTAGACAAAATGGGTGACATGCAAAGAGAGAGACACAATCAAAAATGTGTATAGTAATAGACATTAGCACCAGGCCAGAGTTTTCTGTTGGTTCAGATTAAAATACCCCACAAATGCTCACCCTTCAGAGCTGAAAAGAGTGAAATTAAGGGAGTCCCTGCATGTCCCCCAAAAACACTTTTTTTTTTTTTTTTGTCTCTCTTTATGGGAACTTCTTTTGATTTATGGGCAGGTGCTGCTTTAAGTCATTTTCTGAAATTAAGAAGGAACTAGTTATGGATGCTCCTACTCCCACCAACGCTGCTCGTTGGACTCCCCAATGTCACACCATCAAACACTACAGCTTGTTAGAGTAGAGGAGAAAAAAAATCAGCCTGCACTGCATGGCACCGCAGCCCAGCCAGGTGAGGCAGCCAGAGGCAGCTAACGCAGCTAAGGGTGGCCTACTCTCCAGGACTTGGCTGCACTTAGTCAAATTATGAATACACAAAACAAATGAAGGGAGGTCAATATCTGTTTATAAGACTGTATTTAATCTATGTAAATTTTAATTAAATTTAACTTATCTTTTGACTATATAAATTTATATTAATTTAGTTCAACTGATTGGACCACCAGGCAGCAGCGCTGTCAAGATCTCCAGTGGTTGGAAGTCTTCTCAGACCTCTGAATGGCTGTTACTTCAAAGCTGGGGCTTCAGGCTCTGAAGACCTACCTATTTTATGAGCAAAAATTTCCCGTGCCCTGTTTTGCTCGGTACTACAGAGCAGTGCTCCCTGCTCCCCTGGCAATTGTGCAGCAGTGGGGGTCTGGCACTCAAAGCTAAGCACATGTTTAAATGCGTGATGGATTTAGGGTTTATTTTGTCGCCTTTCATTTGGATGTTGCTGCTGTGTACTGCCCAAAGTAATGCATGTTCATTCAATACGTTGGAAAATAATCTAAGCATAAATCAGTAAGGGCACAACACTAAGGAGCAACCTCTGAAAAGCCCATCTTTACAGACCTGGTGATGTGGATTGGATTTTCCATACATTGGTAATTAACCAGTATTTCATTCAGTATTACTTTAATTACCTCACTGATATACAGTAATCTATTTTTCTGCCAGATCATGCTGAAAACAACTTCAATTTTTAACAATTATAAAAATGTAGTTTTTATCCGAAGAGGTGGCAGGCACACAGCAGTGGTGCTTTCTTTCCTTACATTATTCTTGTGGTCTTTTCCACAAAGACCTGGCTGTCTCTTAGGTATTACTTTTTAATCATCCACCCTCATTACATGTAGTGTTTACTTCTTTTTCATTTTATAGCACAAAGCCAGAAAGAAGGCAATTAAAATTCAATAATGGTGCAGTGCTTAGACACTCATTAAGTAGTCATTAGGTAGTCTGGAGACTCATTGTCTTCATGAGAGTTCATTTCCTCACCCTCTGTGATTCTCCTCACCACAGTATTAGCTTGAAAACAGCAAGCACGATATCAACGTGAATCCAGAAGGGTTTGTGAGCCTCCTGGCCCAAGCACAAGGGTTCCACTGCCTCCTGAACACCCACCACCTCGGATGCAGCAAATCCCTGGGGCTCTTCCAGCAGCACCGGCAAGATGCCCAGGGCTGGGGCTGCCCTGGCTGCTCCTAGTCCTGTCCTGCTCCCTGGCTGGGACTGGTGCACCCTGGCAGTGATTCCTGTCTTCCTCAGGTGATATAAGGACCACTCCAACGCCCTCTTTTACACTGGCTTGCTTGAATAGCACCCACTCAGAGAAACACAGCCCCCAGTTGCCAAGACAACTTGTAAAAGGACTGCTTCTCAGCATGAGTAATTGGCAAAATCAGGCCCCTAGGGAGTCAGGAGCATTCACTGTCAGCATCAGGAGCTAAGCTCCTGCCAAAAGAGCATTCAAAACAAGCAAGCTTCATTTTGAGGTGGGAAAAAAAAAACCTCACTGGCAGAGATAGGATGGCAAGATGATTGCCACTGATTGTCAGATGCATAAAGGCATCAATAAAATAATGCTCACACTCAAAAACTGTCTTACAAAACAAGAGAAGCAGCCTCTGTTGGCTATAAGGATTGCCTCTGGATAATAAATAACAGCATCTGTTCTCCAAACTGAGCATCTTGAGTTTGCTTTGCTTTCTGTCCTTGAGGAGGCAGAGCGGAGAGAGGACAAGACTAGACAACTGAGACAGTTCAAGCTAGGAAGGCTCCACAGCAGCTCTAAGGAGCATTTCAGTGGGGCTCACTGAGAGCAGAGGGAGCAAAACCCAATGCATTATTTAAGACTACCCTCACACTGCTGACCTTTTATAGATGCAGATCAATATAGTGGCCTCTGCCAGAAAAAGGAGGCTTCAATATGAAAAAACCTAAAATAGAATTCGTATTAGAGATGCTGAGGGGAAATAATACAGCCCAAGGGAATATCCACATGCCATGGTACAATAAGACAGTCCCTGAGGGGTCAGCAGATAGCAATGGAGGGAGCAGAGCAATTCACAGATTCCCAGCTTGTTCGTAGCACTCAGTCTCCTCTGGGGCATAAAGCTCTGGCACAGAATCACCTCATCAGTAGCCCATCTTGTGCACACTTGCTTGCACAGCCACAGAGACATATTTCATGAAATAATAGGTTTCAATATTTAAAACTCATTTCACCTCTCACTAAACATTGCATCATTCTTTATGCCTTGCCTTTGTCTGGTACCTACAAGCCTCCACTGACTGCCTGGCACAGTGTCAGGTGAGGAGCAAGAGGAGCGCTCCACTTTGTAGGCTGCCTGTTGCATTTTGCTACACATGCTCAGGCTACTTCTCTGAGCCATCTTCCACTCATCTTCCTGCTTGTTACTTCAGCTGTGAGGTCTCTGAGGTCGGGATTGCCTTGGGGCTGTTTTGTATAGTGCCTGGTGCCATAGCTGATCACAACTTTGGGGTTTTTTTCCCCTTAAGATGCATTCAGCTGTGCATCTACCTGCTCGTAAGAATTTTTCTGATCAGTTGGCAGACATTTTGTTTATCAAGAGGGAAGAAGTATTCTTGAAGGTTTTGTGACATGCTGTGCATAAGGATATATACATATCTCTATGTGTATATATGTGTGTGTGCATGTGTAGATGTAGAGATGATAGATATATAGACAGACAATTCATGATAGTTTCACAATTCATTTCTCGATATAGATACATACACAGAGGCAAAACATCCTCAGGCTCCCTAGGACAGACTGCAGATTCTAAATGTGAAAATATGTTGATACACAGAACAGTTAATTAGTAGAAAAGAGTAATCTTCTCCCCTTCCATTTACCATTTGTCTTTGGAAGTACTATCCCTTGTTGTTTGCACACCACTGCCTTTGTACTTGGATAACAGCTAGCCATGTTTTAATGAAGATGACAACAAAACTGACCCCATTTTATTTGTGGGATGTAAGTCGCAGTGTGTGCTTTTCTGGCACATTGCAAAACATTAGGAATCCCTGCCCAGGTGTCATCAAGTGGAATTGATAAATATTCACCTAAGGGGTGTACTTTTAAACCAGCTGACTGTCTGTTTTCCTCAACTGATTTTTCTGCTCGGAAGTTTATTGCCATGACCTGGTTTCTGCTTCCTGACCTGATGAGGGAGTGATCAACTACACAGTGTAAGACTACTGAAAAGCAGGTGGCTGTAGCTAACCATTTGTGAACAACTCAAGACTGAAACCTGACTGCAGAGCTAACATGGCGAATTATCTGTAAATACTAATTATCTTTCCAGCCCTGATGGACATATTACAATCCAGATAAAAGAAAACTGGACCCACAGTTGTATGAAACCAGAAGCATTTGGATGCCTTCTCTTGCTCTGACCACTGGATTTGAGGGCACGGTTTCCTGCTGGGTTTTCACTCCTAGTTTCATTCCAGATACTTCAGTGGCCTTCAGAAAACCATTCACTCTCCCTTCATTCCCCCAACCATAAAAAAGTGACAAAAATAACTAGGACTGGGTGTGGAAATTATGTATACGAGGAGAAGGTGTAAAAGGGAGGAACCTACAACCCTTTTCTTCCTATTCCATCCTTTCCCCATGCCCTGTCCCTGACAAGTCTGTACATAAATACATTTGCCTTTGCTGTTCCCAGCTCTTCTTATGTACCTATACGCAGTACCTCTGGGTAGAGTTATCAAGGCAGTCATATTCCTGAGCAGTAATTATCATTAGCCAAATCAGCAGTTGGGGACTGTATTTTCATTAGACTTCTACTTGCTACCAATAATCATATGCAGAAAACTTTCTGCTGGACCTCTCTCTTCTGAAAAACAGAGTTTTCAGAGGAGACAGACTGAAGAATTTTCAGGTTATGACGCATTGTGAACATATATTACAAACAAAACATGAAATCAAGTATGCCTACATACTTCTTGTTCCTGTCTACAAATGAACCTCGTGTTTGAGCCTTTCTTCTCTTGCCCAGTAAATTCCTTCAGGTAACACTGGTTGCACCTATAGCACACTGAAAGATCAGTCTTAGAGTGATCTGTAAGCCTACTTTGCTGCCTCCTACCTTTTTTTCAAATGTGTATCTGCTCGACGCTCCATCACCCCAGTTACGTGTCGACTTGGAGAACCAGCAGTGGTCAGGGGTGAGCTCTGGCAGTGCCAGCTGCAGGTTTGTGGTTTGGCTCTGAGGGCGTCTTGGAGCTGGTTGTCACAAGGCAGCACCCACAAGCCAGGTCCTGTAGGAAGGATGGTCCTTTCCTGCAGGCAGGATTTTCAGACACTGGAAACCTAATTCATCTTGTAGAGAGGAAACTCTGATGCCTTCTAGGGATTATCTGGCAGGTCAGTCACCTCTAAGAAAGGACTTACTTTTTGTTTGCTGTGACAAATATAATAGCTCTGCCTCCTAATCCAGCTGTGGACAAGAGGTTGACAGTTCTACTTCTTATCAAAAAACTCAAATGTTCTATTTCCCTTTATAGTTCAAGCACCTTTTTACCAGGGTCAAGGCCCCAAAGCATTAAATAATTACCTCACTTCCTTTGTTTGCAATATCTCTGCATCAAGTAACACAGCTTGTAGGATGTTTAGGAGAGTCAATAAAAAAGCAGTAAGGTTGCCTAATGCTTGTGAAGCTTTTGGTAGAAATATATAGGTCAAATGGGACCTTTTATGAAGGCCTATCCACAGCAATCTAAAGCCTTTACACTTATTTTCTCACATTTACTTCCAGCAGCTCTGTTGCTTTTTTATTACTGAAGTTCCGTGATACTAACAGTCCTCCTCTTTCCTTTTAGATTTCTACTAATGACCACCAGCAATGGGATTTTGTTGGAAATTAACTTGCCTGTATTCCATTTATATTTCACATATGAAATGCATTTCTTATATAAAAGACAGGGACTTAGTCTTTTTTTCATCTTAAGCTCTTTTCTCCCAGCAAGCAGAATAAAACTGAAAACTAAAATGTATCTTATACAAGATCTGATCTTTTAAGAAGAGTTTTTTGGTTTTTTTTTTTTGGCAAGTCATTGCATTTGTCTAATAGATAATGTTATGAATTTAACCTGTTTCTCTCCTTCCATCAAGGCTTTATTAGGTTAGAAAAAGACTCTGCATTTCCGTCTTTGTAGATTGACCTGTTCATGGAAGAGTAAGGCCTCTTAAAAGCCTGATTGGGCTTGACCATTGGTTAATGGACTTTATGATTAGTGACCACTCCTGCTTTCTTGAGACTTTTTGCATTTCTAAAGACCTACTGATCTCTAAGGATTCAGTACTATACCTTTTTTGTCAATTCAAAATTTACTACTCTCTTTTTATACTAAACTTGATTACAGAAAAATAATTAATCTGATAACCATATATAGAGATTATCAGCATGACATCTCAATAAACGCTGTTACCTTTAATGCTTATACCACTGTACCCAATGCAGCTTCCCTAAGCTCAGCAGAGACATTCTATCTGGCACTATGGCACCAGTCTCTCTACTCCAGGCTGTGTAAGATCTTTTCTGTCACAATTTTTGATTAATCTGTCTATATACACTTGTATAAGATCTTCATTGATCTATTTAGTCTGAAATATTCAGAATCAGTGGATTTTTAGCCAGTGGCAACCTCAAGAGAAAATTTGATAGGAGGTGTGTGTGTTTGTGCACACATGTATGACACAACAAAGGTTTATGATAACAATATCACACAAAACAAGAACAGTGTAGGTTATACATTATCAAGATAATACTAACATGATGAGAATATTTAGTTGTTATATGTTGGAAAACAGAAAGATATGGCAATTGTCTAGAAAAAGACCTTGTGACTTTTTTCTATATACCCACATGCTCATCTCTGCAAGCTTGGTGATAGCACACGAAATCCCCACTGAAGGCTACTTACCGTGCAGCTACATAAGTGCAGGAGAATACTCTGAGTCCTTTAAACACCAGTAAAAACAGACCAAAAGCCAGCTATGGAACTCCTGATGCATATTCTCCCCTGGAGTACGGAAGGCAGAATGACAGAAGACAAATTCATTGAGTTTTATCAAGTTCTGCTTGGGATAAAGAGCCAGTGTTAGTCTGGAGGATGCAATTTCAAACCCAGCAATTTGCTGAGATTTTTTGAAGGGAGGAGATCTGAAAAAGTTAAGGTTTATTCTAAAATAAGAGTAGAGACAAAGGCATATAATGCAACCTAACACCTTCCTGAAGTGACCCTCAAAAGAAAGAGTGATGTAAGAATTTCTGTCAAATCCATGGGATTTATCTCTGTGCTTTTACTACAGTTCAAAGACAAAAAGTTTCCTGCTGAGTTTAATATGTATACCACATTGCCTAGTTGTGGTATGATTGATGGAAGAAATAAAAACAAAGTGTAGTTTAAAGCATATAACCAGTAAAGCAGTAACCTCCAGATCCTCACATGACTTGAAGGTCATATCCTACAGAGAGAAGAAAGCAACTGAAGTAACTGTAAAAGGCGCTGTGATTTCTTTTTCGCATGCAACAAGCAAAAGTACTGCTCATCATAGAGCAACCATTTTCCTGAGGGTAATTTGCATTGCTAAACTGTATTTTCCAGGCTTTAAGGATTGTCCTTTAATGATCTCCCTAGTGCTTGACTGCCTTAGAGAGCCTGACCCATTCCTATGCAGCTCTTTTTTCTTGCATGCTGCACGAAAAAAGTCTGATGAGGTGTTCATCATTAATAAAAAGGAATTGACTGCTTCCAGAGGCTGTTTTTGAAGTTTTTGTGATAAATCACTTTGAATGACAGCCAGAGGTAAGTGCAGGAGTCAAGATTATATCCCTCTGATATTATTCTCACCTGGTGGTAGTTACTTATTGTTTGCTTTGTGAACTTTTTAGTCCATGCAACATCCAAGCACCCCTCCTATATCTTGGACTTTGGCACTTCTCTTTTTAAATGGTGTTAAATGAAGTCATGTGCAAAAAATATGGAAGCAGGTACAGACACAACATTGGGAGGGACGGGGAGTGTAAGTACAAGAGAAATAACAGGAAAGAGACTGAAACCTGACTGAGAATCTGTGCTTCAAACTGTGTCTCCACCTATGGGATCTGAACTACCACACAGAAGAAAAAAAAGTTTCCCTACCTCAGTGAACATCACAGTGCATTTTAGCTTCCAGTTTGTAACACCATGTATTCTGAATAAAAGCTGAAATCAGACATGCCAGAATCTCCTACTACTTTGAGCTGGAAGTATAATGCCACGTCTTCTGTAGCTGGGCATGTCCTTTGCTTCCCCAGTTTGCGTTGTTGCTGGGATAGAATAAGATGACTCTACTTACCTTTCCCTTTGAGTCTCTTAAAGCATGTCACAAAGATGGATGAGTAGCACTGCTTAATTTACTATCAATACCAATATCCTTAGCTGTAAATATTCATCTCAGGTCAAATAGCAATGTTTTTTGATATTCATATTATGAATTACTTTTAATTTATTTAATTCAGTCCCTGAGTCCTTTAAGAGTTGTGGCACAAAAGCAGGAAACATAAGGATTATGATAATGGCTCAGTGCCTAAAATTAATTTGGTCCACAATTCATTTGAGATTCCTTTATAGATTGTACCACTTTATTATCCTTTAGTGTTTTACACAGATGGATGAAGGAGCTCAGAATGCAGAATAAAGAAGGAAGACATAGAAGGAAAATATCAGGTATATAATCAGAGCATGATATACAGTTGAAATCAGCAAAAGTGTGATGCATATGAAGAAGGGAGCCTAAACACAAAGAATAAACATTAACGGTAACCATGTGCAAGCCAAAAAAAATCAGTTTATTGTTCCACCTGTGTACAATGGATTTGATCCAAAACACTCAGATGTCACAGTAAGAATTCCTATCTAACATAGTCAGCTATAGCTCAGGCCTCACATCTCTGTCTCTATACATGCACACATGTACAGTGTATGGCTGGACGTCTTTCAGCCTCTATGGATATACATACCTATCTCTGTGCATGTGAGCATGGATATGTGTATACAAATATACACATATGCATGTATTTTCACAGTTCCTTTGAAAGTCACACAGATTAAATGCAATCCTTTTGAACAATGAATAGTAACAAGACAATTAGTGGCTCAGTAGCTGTACGTTCAAGGGTGAATCTGCCAAAGTACAAAAAATATGGGCTTAAATGTTATGAGGACCAGTTAGTGCATGAATCAACAGCAGCTGGAGCCTAATCCTGCACCATTTCCATCAGGTGCAGCTTTGCCAGTGATGCTCTGAGTGCAGGACTGATGCCTGGCCAAGGCCCAGAACACTTTTCTTTATGCCTTAAGTGGTGAAAAAAGGGGACTCCTGTAACAGTGATTCCTCCCCTCCACTGTCACAGCTGTAATCTGTACCATATTTACCCACTTCTCACTGCAGTTTGGATTCTCAAATGGAGTTTACCCACATGCTTATGTACTACATTATCTTCAGCAGTTTCCTTCAATACCTCCTGTACTTGCTTGATGGCCTGAAGAAGGCAGCTCAGCATCTACACTCCTCCTTGCCTTTTCCAGTGCTGTTACTGACATGCCTTTTACAGCTGCAGACATGATTCTGAAGCCTGTAGCTGCTCCTCGAAGTAGAGAAGCTGATCTACTTCAAAGCAATCGCTTGCTCTAGAAACCAGTTTCTCCAGACGTCTCCTGATCTCCTCCTCACTGGCATTCTGGTGTCTTGCTTGCTTGAGACAGCTGTACACAGCCTCAAATACCTCCACTCCCAGCTTCCCAATAGCAGATCTGGGGGTAAATATTACATAAAAGTCAAGTAAAAACTAATTCACATTATATATTAATGCAAGCAATAACTAATACTGATTTTTTCTAAATGTAGCTACCTTTGATTTAAATGATATAATGATCTACCTTATCTGACAGTACAAGGAACTAAAGTTCCCTGGGGAATTTCTCTATGATTGTTTGTTATACAAGAGCCCAGGAGGAAAAACCTGGCCATAGTAAAGTCATGGGAAGCATGGCCATCATCATTGTTACAAACCAAGATTCCTTTTCATGCTGAATCTGATGTACCATTTTATTTACAGCAAGCCTGGTATACACACATGTATTATTGTCTCTGGATTTCATCAAAACCAAAAGGAGCAACCCCAGTCAGCCGTACACCAGTGGCATTTTATGCGAACAAACAAATTTCAGGATTCATTGCTTTATTTTAGCTTCTATCAAACAACAAGGAAACCTTTGTACAAGCTCAGCATGAGCTAACTGACAATTTTTTCTTCTTTTCCTACAGCACTCTCCTTTTATCAGAAGGCAGATCTGTAATTCAGTGACAAAGGATACACTCACAGGATCTTAATGTTGATTTATAAGGAAGGTCCATGGCAACGAACAACACTTCTTCTTCTGAAGGCAAACATCTTTAAATTCATGTATCACAAGCCACAGGCAATATAAAATTTTCCACTTGATGGGATCATAATATTTTGATGAAAATATCGGAGTAATTTTCCATCAGCAAATCAGAAACTATCTGCCCACTCTGCACACATCTGCCACAGGATTTGCATTGTTTTCTTTCACTAAACTTTTATATGTTAGAGCATTTGAGATTTAATTGTCTTTTAGTGTCAGACTTGCACATTTTAGAGGTGATGATGCCCTAGTTAGAAAGTGAGCTGGACTAATTGGGATCACCTTGCAGGAACATCTGCAATTTGCATTAAAAATGTCTTATTTTGGTTAGGTAAAGTTGTGGTAAGCAGCCTTTCCTCCCACTAGCATTTTGCTAGGATTTCAAGAGTAGTTAGGTGGGACAATAATTCCTTTTTCATGAAATCCATCATGGCCTGAACACCTCTCCAATAAAGCTTCTCAGTGTATCTGAACAAGGTTTCTCTGACAAATTTTTCTTCCATACTAAAATAAACTAATGGTATCTGAGATTCTAATGCTCTCACATATTTCTCAAGCATTACATATATTGTGTCTCTAGCATGTTAAGACATTTGATGCCTTAACACTTTGCTTGGTGGTAATTCTTTTAGACAAAAAAGGAGGGACAAGGAAGTGAACCACCTACTATTCCAAAATTTCATACTGAATAGCTGAGCTTATGTTCCCTTTCCAGTGAGTCTCCGTCACACACTGCTTTCTACCATTTTAGACTGTGGAAAACTGAGAGGATGGCCCCCAGAGTTGTCCCAGGATGGGAACTGCCTCATTTATCACCCCAGCAGTGAGCTGCCTATTATTTATAAAGGATTAGCATGCCTTTCCAGTATTTACTGTCTACACTGTCTGTGATGGGGGCTTTGAGCTGCTCCCTACTTCTGCACACAGCGTGCTTGCTGGCACGGCCTCAGGCATGAGCGGAGTATGTCTTCAGGCGTGAGCAGAGCACGTTCCTGCCTGTAGGGCAGAGCCCAGGGCAGAGGGCAGCAGGGAGCTGGGACACGCATCTTGTAGCCACGCCAAGGATTGCCCTTTCTGAGCTGTACAGGAGTAGAGAAAGGGATCAGAGTTGTCTCCTGGTGCCAGCATTAAGGCTTAGCACTCTCATACTCTGCACACGGGTTCAGAGGGAGTGTGCACAAGACTTCCCAAAAGCAGTTTAAATGGTTAAACCTGCACACTGCCCCCCAACAACACCACATAGTCCAGTTGTACTTTTTTGCTGATTTTGTACTCATTTTGCTACACGTCTCACACCAGGGCAAGGCCAACTGTTCTAACCTGACAGCATAATTCACCTAAAGCGGTAGCTGCTTTTCATCTGTGGTCATCATGTTATTGCTGAGGAATAACATTGCTAGAGTGAGACTGCAGCCAGTAAAATTTCCACATTATGTAATTCCTCCATTCTTAGAAAACTATTGCAAAGAATTTTACTTTATTGTTGCTCAAACTTCATTTGATATGAAAGCATATAGAGTTTCCTCAGTAATACAGAACCACTTCTGAAAAGTCCTGTTATATATAGTAGGACCAACTGCTGGTAAAAATGGACAATGCATCTAATATGGTATTTTTACCTGAAGCATATCCTAGATGACTGCTCTGATCTCACAAGGAGGAAACACTTCTCACATCCCGCCTGCTCTCACTGCTTTTCTGCAGCGAGGCGTTGCCCAGCTGTGATCCGCCCTTTGGCTACGCGTTACCCCTCCTGCTGACTCCTGACACAGAGGCGGATTGGGAACTTGGGGCAGAGAAAGCTAAGACCCAGGACCAGAAGCCACAGGGTCAAGCTGGAATCTCTGCAGGTCCAGACCTGACTCAGATCTTCTTCCCATAACTAGAAACTGCCTTTTTTTTTTTCTACCAACAGTGCTGTTCAGGGGAAAACTAAAACTGTTGGAAGTGATTAATTCCCAGACACTGGAAACCTAGGGATTAGATTACCACAGAAAGCTAACTAGGGATTTGTTTGGCAAATAATGTACATTTCTTCACAAAACTTCATCAGAAATATCACAGTATTTCTCTCCAACAGTTAAAAATCAATAGATGAGAAGCTATTTTGAAATCACTGCTACTTCATCAATGCCTTTACTGACTCTTCTCTCCCTCTTAGACAAGTATGTTTAATTTTTTGGCAGTCCTGTCTATTTAAAGGTGAGAAATTAAGCAAACACATACCTCAGGAGTATTGCTTCTGCTAATAAATGTGACCTGCAGACTTGAATCTTTTCAGTTAAGCTTGGCAGAGCATGCAAATCAGCCAATCTGTATAAGAGCTGATACAATAGTATAAGGGGAAAAATGTTCATAGGTTGAAAATTAAGGGGTAGGTAACAAAAATTATAACCTGCTTTTACAAAAGAAGATATCAGGCTTTGTTTGGACTTGAGAGCTGCATTAATGTGAATCTGCTAACACATCATGCATTTTCTGTCACAGAGGCAGAAGTGTGGGATCTAAGACAGTAAATGTCAAATTACTGAGTGAATCTATCATCCTGATGGAGGGAAGAGGTAAGTGGCTTCCTGGAAAGTGAGTTTTGCACATTATGGCCCCGATCCTGTGCTAGGGGATATTTTTCCAACCCCGTGAAGTCCTACAGAGACACAGTTATGGATTTTGCACTGCGCTTCTGTTTATAGTTACTTTTATTTCGAATGGAATATGGGATGCCTGCATTTACAGTTTTGAAATGGTTAAAAGCCTTACCACCAAACAAGTACACTCCCATTTGGCCACTCTTTCTGATTTACTGGCATTTACTCTCTTTGTGCTATCTTATAGCTCACTCACCTACAAACTCACTATTTTCCCCCAGTAATTAGCCACCAGCTCTTTCTCAGCCAAGACTACATAAGCAAAAGAGATACCTGACATCTTGGATTTCATTACTCTGACAAGCTTTGTGGGCCAGAACCCCATCCCACGCTGCCCTAAGTTGTTTTTCACTCTGCTGAAATCAAAGGAGTTACATCAGGCTCTACCATTGAAGGGTCTGACCCAGGATGATATACACTAATGTGCTTAAATGTCATATCTCAGATTATTCTTTCTTTTGTTTTGCTGTGTTTCAAAGGCTTAGAAGTACAGAGGGATTAATTGCTGGCATTTGAGCACTGTGTTTCCTAACTTTTAAGCATCTTGTTCACGCAATGAAATCCACAGCTCTGTGGTTGGACCCTAAGCTCCCTGTACAATGCAGGCACTCCAGCAAGGCACCTACCCAAAACAACAGCTACCCACCAAAACTGAAGAAAGGCATATCCTAAATCTGATATCTGCCTGGCTTTAGTGAAATTGGGAATCACCTCTGTCCACCCAGAACTTGCAGCAATTCAACATGACCACACAGGTACCCAGCCTCCCCTTTTATCCCAGGGTCTGTGGTGACAGCATTCACCCAAAGAGCTGGAAACCTGGGAGTAGAAGGACTTTCAAACCCACAGTGCCCAGAGCAGTACCATAATCACCAGTCAGACAGGGGGACGAAGGACTCTCCTTCACCTTCATTCTGATTTGTATGAAAGAAGATGTATTGGGCCAGAAGAGAATGAGCAATGATGGAGGATAACTCTGAATAGATTGGCGACCAAGGACAACGCTGAAGGTATGTGCAAATGTTATTTGCATGAAACAGTCCCTGGATAAAATAGTGTGAGCAATCCCTGGAGTCCTTCAGTCCTTGGGACTGAAATACAGGTTACCACGTGTAAGTGAGTGCCCAGAGAGTGTGCTTTCTCACTGCCAACTGCAAAAGATTCCACAGTGAGCCCAACTTCCCTCACTCCTTCTGGCTGCAGAGAGCGGTCCCAATACTCCAGGCAGAGGAGGCACAGGGCTGGGGACATCCATAGCCTGGAGGCATGCTATGACCACCAACATACTGGCTGGGCAGCAGATATTACCAGTTATCCATGTCATTCATGGAAGCTGTAGTCTGAAATAAAACGCCTCTGGCTGCCAGTTTTTATGCAGCACACAATCCACGCCTAGTGAAAATTAACTGGAACAAGCCCCAAAGGCCATAGGGGCAGACAGATATCTGATTTGTGCATAATGGTGGGGTTTGGCCATGAGATAGGGACTTGGTTCTATCAAGGGTAAGGTGCTTCTGAGCATGGGAGAAGCAGTATGAATATCAGCAAAATCATAGGCACTTACTGCTCTGACTCACTGCCAACGCTAGAGGGGAGCTAAATAGGAGCCTTGAGGAATGCAATTTTATACTCAGGGTGTCTAAAAATGTTCCAAGTCATTTAGTGGATCTGGGCTCAAATGAATTTATCAGGCTATCTGGTGACTTGCAGTTGATTTCCTACACATCATTGCAAAATTACTAAAATTTGACAATATAATAATATGTTCTCAATTGGCTGAGGAAGTTGTAAATCTTTCCCTGGGTGAACAAAGAATTTTCTATTATCCTATGGGTCTTTATTTTGACTACTCTGCTACTAGCTACATATTAACATTTCCTTTCTGGTCTGGAGATCAATTACAATACGCATACCTTCATGCAACACTGACAAAAGCCACAAAACAAGATTAATGCTTAAGTTTGCGCTCCTCTGTGGGCGTTAGCAGCTGGGTTAATATCTCTCAACAGCTTGTCATTGCCTGCCTTGAAGGATAACTATGACACAAATCAGCAGCTAAGGGGGTTTTCAGCTTCTCACTTTCAAATGTCATTCAGCATGATAACGAATATCATTTAAAACCATTCTGCTCTCCCTCATCCACCCCCAAAGGGAAGCGGCACTTTTTGCTCGCAAGCACCGAGTTTTCACTGCTGCCTCCAGGGAGCTGTGGTGTAGTCCGTGCTCGGGAGCAAGGAGAGGCTCTGCAGCTGCCAAGTCACCAGGCTCTGCACAGGTCACTACTGAGCACACCAGAATAACACCATGAAAGTCCCTCTGGATCAGGCATTAGCAATAACAGCTCACTTCTGCCATAGCAGGCAGCAAACACACGGCTCCTAAGCCAGCCACAGAAAATCCAGTTATTTCAAAATACTAATGTCACTCATGGCTACCTCAATGTAAACCTTAAAAAAGAAGCTTTCTGGACATGGAATATCTATTCCAGTGGGCTTTTGTTTATCCTTTTGGATGCAGCCAGACCACCTGCAGCCTACACCAACAAGCATATTGTAAAGTAGGAAGCAAATCTGTCGTGACTGGGGGTCATGGGGCAGAAAAGCAAGTGTAGGGATCTTTGAAAGAATAATTTCAGCACATACCACTAAATTCTGCTCTCCCTAACTCAAGGGTATCCCCATGGAGTCCAGCAGTATTACTTAGGACTCCCACCAATACACCCAAATCTGATTTGTCCCTGAACATGCTATTTCTAAGCATTCATTTATTAACCTTATATTTCTCTTTAAAACAGAGCACAATCGTGCCACTTTGCAGCTAACCAGTAGCAACATGAATCTTGGTGAAAAAGACTGTTACATTTATCTCCTGAAATGACTCTGCAAAAGAATCAGGAAATTACATATCTTTGATCTCATACAAAATACTGTTTTCTAACTGTACCAGAAAATGTTAGGATATCTGCTACGGCATCTCATGGTTCAGTAAACAAACAGGTTTATCTAAGTTACAACACAAAAAGTCCCTTTCCTGTCAAGTTATCTTCCTGTCATTTGGTATGTTGGCATTACTGACTATGAATGATTAAAACTTCTCTGAAACTTGAAAGAAACTGCTCTGGGTTCAAAACTGCATTCACAGCAAAGCTTGTCTTTGCTCTATAAAGACCCTTTGAGATCTGCTAGGAGAAGCACATTATAAGTTCCATGATCTAATTTTTAAGAACTTCTTTCTAAAGGTAGGGCAATATCTTTCTAGTTCTGACAGTTGTTCAATCTTGGGAATGTGAAAAGTATGTCAAAGTCTAAGAAAAGGGCAGGACTTATTTAATAAAAAAAAAAAGGAAATGGAAAGAATTATTGTATAAAAGCTAGTAAAAGAAAATCTGAATTGCTAATATTAGCCCCTACCTTCACCTTCAAGCCTCAAGGGATGTTGGCTTTCATCATATTACTGCTGAACAAAAATTTTTTCACTTGAAGACACAACGATAGTTTTCATAATTCATCCTTAATTACTTCATAATTCCTGAATTAAAGCACCTTAATTTAATTGCAAACAAAACTCTCTGATGTCCTACTTCAAAGACCTGCAAAATCTAAAGCATATTTAGGACATGTTTTCCCATGAGCTCAGAAGGATCTTATTATTAAAAGTTGTAGACACACAGCTGAAGAAATATCAACAATAATATTCTGCATGCTTCTCATTTTCTGAGATAAATGAATTTGTAAAATAGGAATTGAAGCTGACATCTGCTCTTGGAAGAAGCGTGAATTAGAATTTAGAGTTGCTAGTTGAATTCTAGCTACTACTAATTTAGAATATAATTTATCATAAAAGGAAATTTTTTTAGTTTTTCCCAGAGAAAAAAAATGAATCACAACAAAACATGGTCATTTAAATCAAACCTGAATATTGCAGTTTTAAAGCCTTCCTATATTAACAAATTTACTGCCAATACTAAAAATGAGAGAGGAAACAAGTTTGCTTACATAGAGCTATTCTTCAGGAGGTAAGACAGGTGAAAATGATATTGTTTAGTGTCCACGAAGAATTACCCGAAACACACTTCCCTGGGCTGTAGTCGCTTTATACACATTCTGAGATTTCCTACTCTTGCTAAAATTATTTTAAACAACACCCTGGTTTTTAACAGTGTCACAGCATGCAAAGAGTCTCTGAAAAGTCATCAGTTTAATTCTTCAGCATCACTGATCAAGATAAAGCAAAAAATCAAGGCACATTTAACATACCTGATGCCATTTGCTTTATCAATGCATTTGTTTTAGACAGAGGTGTCTGAAGAGCAGCGCAATATACAGCTGCTTCTTGAATGTGGACATGCAAGGATACAGTAGTTATCTCTGAAAAGTCAGTAATTATATACAGTTCTCATAAGAGTTTAAGAATATAACTGCAATCTCTTTTATTCAGCTGTGTGGTAATTCAGAGTTAATGCTGATTTCCTTTTCGATGGCTTGAATTTTCAGGTGTTCTCTCCTGATTTAGGGTCTCACACTGAAATGACCGTTATAAAACTAATAATTTGCCCATCAGAGAAAGGAAAAGATACAGACTTATGCACTTCAATGAAACAATCATAATATTAAATATCACTACATATATTTTTGCTCAATCCAAGCATTGTCTTTAGTCATATTGTATTAAATGTTACTATTGGATGTAGGAGAATGCATTTCTGAGTTACCAATAAGCCAGTCTTATTAAAAGGCTGTCAACACATCAAGTGCACCAATGGAGAGATTAATATAATCAGCTGGTACAGAGCTGAACCATTCTTGACAGAAACATCACAAGCCCCATAGTAATTTACTAACGAAACTTTCAGCTCGACTTGTGTACTGTTCAGCAACAGAGGGAGATGAACTAGCACTCACGTGCTGAACTATGCTAAACAACCATAAAAGGTTATCATAAAAGTAACAATACTTTCAAGTATCCAATCAAAAAGACCTTTTAAATGTTAAAAAAATCCCCAACTGCTATGGATCCTGAGATGCCCAGTTACGACAACTATATATGCATGTATATATGTACACATAAAAATAGATACTAACATATATACACAAATAACTGTTTGTGTAAAGTTTTTGTACATCAGCCATTTGGGCTTAGTTCATACCTATATCCACTCAAAGGGGCCTGAAGATAGGTGGATTAAGTCCACAACTTCTTTCAGGTCCCTTTCCACATCTGTACCCCTGGAAAAATTTCATAGCACAAAACAGGACTAAGGCCAGTTCATGTTTTGGCAGAGCCATACAATTCCATGACTACATCATACTATAGAGAAAGAAAAAAAGCAATTACCAGCTATGGGCAGTAGATCTATGATTTTCAGAAAGGCCTAGAAAGGTTTATGCATTCAGTTTCTTCTGGCTCTTCATCAAAACAAGACAAGCTTCAGAGAGGAAGCATTTAAAGAGGCAGATAAAGGTCTAGTCCTTTTATTTTTTCCCCAAAAGTAAACATTTAATACCTAAACACTTTTCAAAATAGGACCCTGTCATTCCTCTGTCTCATACCTCTTGGAAAATCAAATAATTGTACATATAGATGTCTGAAAATGTGCCATATAAAAGAATAATGAAGATTTCTATTAACATTTACAGAAACATAACAATCATAATATACTATCTAAATAATTTCTTTCAGCTAGTAAATTCACAAAGATAAAAGCCAAGCTTGATCTGAAATATAACTAAACTAGAAAAATCGCTGTTAAGCTAAAGTGAATTTTTCCAATACTCAGCTCCTTTTATTTTTCTGAAGAAAATGTTAATGGAGATACATGTCTAATATGTTACCTTAAAACTAAGAGCAAGGTTAGGCCTTACAAGTACTAGCATCCTCTGATTTTGTCACAGTCTTGGGCCATGTCTGGCTAATGTAAATGTAGTACATGTAGTACTATAAACACAGTACAGTTGATTTGGTATCTCCAAACTCTGAAGACCTACATCTCATGAAAACAAGCTGATCAGCAAGGAGGTTCACTGCAGAAGGAGACAAACCTGTGACAGAGCCACCCCCGATGCTGCTGCACCCTCAGAAATGGGAGCTGCTCCCTTTGGAGTGATGGCAAATGCAGTGTTTTGGGTCTGCTAACCTCTTCTTCATGCAAGATAGTTTTTATGTTGCCCAGGCTCTGGTGTTTTATCCCATGGGCTATTTTTTATGATACCAACTCTGCGTTGCTTGCCACCTTCCACATGGGGAATATGAGATGTATACCTTGATGGCTTACATATACAAAAGAAAGAAATCACTATGTGATGATTGAGAAAAAATGTGGTGAAGGAAAGAAGGAAAGGAGAGATTTTTCTTCCAGACAAGTACAGTATTAGAGTAGCAAGTAAATGAAGACAGAAGCAATAAGGGAAATAGTAAACATCAGTAGTCCTGTCAAGGGTTTGGTGAACTCCCTTTGCGTATTCCCTACCTATATTTCTCCCAAGTGCCTCTGTAAACCGCCCAAGGTCACAATGCTGCATCTAGAAAACACTGTCAAGATTCTTCAAGTGGTTCCATACTGAAAACAGACTATATAATTAATGCTGTGTGAAAGCATTCTCACATTTTCAAACTATTGACAAAATCAAGGTGCTAGAAAACTGACCAGCTAAATCTATGCATTATGTATGCACAGCACAAGAAACTAGGGAAACCCAGCTTTTTGTGCAAAACAGAAAGATGTATTAGTCTAATTCTCCTAATGTTTTGAGTGTTTGGGGCTACTTGACATTTTAAAATGAGTGAGTCTATACTTATAATTTTATGTGTTTTGCTATTGAAATGTGATTTTCAAACTGCATAAAAACTCTCTAGTGCTAAAGCAATTATGACATTACTGTCCACTTTAAAAAAAAAATCCTTAAACATTCAGGATAACAGAATGGCTCACGAATCTATGACATGCAGCTAAGTAGAGAAGCTGAAAAAGTCTGAGTTTTCTTTACATATCTAAATAAATTCACAAAATACTATACTTTATTTTACAGGTTGGACCTGAGGTTCAAGTAAAGTGCAAAATGAGCACTGGGATGAGCATCCCAAGAAAATACATAAAAGTTTAATCGTGCCCTAATAGACTCACTCACTCTAGCTACTGAGTTTGTTCTCTTTATTCATTTCAAAGTACATCATAACAAAGGTAAAGCTGCTAAGAACTGCTGAAATGATGGCACTGGCAGGTGACATGCTGTTCCCATCCCTGGATGCAGGATGGAGAGGAGCAGTATAAGAGACAGAGGGCCAAGACAACAAGAGAAGCAGCCCATTTTTGCTGTGGAAAGGGGAACAGCATGGGCAATGGCAAGAAATGGAATAAAGACCCATGGAAAATACCTGGTGAATTGGACCATCAGCTCCAGGTTTAGCCTTGAGGGGGGGGCTATTGTTTCTGCTGCAGAGGACTCCTACACTTCTGAGCAGTAGCCACTGCCTCACTCACCTTCATTTCTTCTTAGGCAGAAAAGCCCAGGATTCACCCATTCCCACTTCTCTCTCACTTGTTGCCTTGGGACAGCAATGACTCACAAGCTGGGAGCATTCACTCACTTCTCCCTGACAGGAGCCAAGAACTGAGTTCCCAGCTTGGTCAAGGCAGGTTCAACTCTCACAGTGTTCCCAGTTAGTTTTACTGTATTTTCACTTCACTTGCTTGCAAAGCAAACAGCAAAACCAAAATACTTCAGAGCTTCAAATCTGTGCATGAGAAACAAAAAGCTACAGTTATGCTGTAAGATGTGTTGGCATCACCAGACAGAAATTATTACCAGAAAATGAATGTTGAACAGAGCAATTGTGGTGTGTGTAAGAGGAAATGTCATGCTGAAAAACATTTCAGGATCAATATCTTCAAGGATACTGTCCTCTATTTGTCTGCAAAAAACAGTCATAGCTCAGATAGTGTCAATAAACTTCTTTACCAAATACGACTTTTGTCTGTGAGAAGACATCTTATTCCTCTTGCATGTTTACATCATGACACCTTCAACATGACAGTCAATGGCAATTAAAAGGTCACTGAGAATTTTTTTTTATAGAAGTCTAAAAACCCAATTAGCTTTTCTATATTTGTTGCTTTTGCCTTCACCTAAAACTGCCCTCAACGACGTCAATAACAAAACCAGTTTCAGTAGGCTCAGAGCTGGCCCTTAGGAAGGTCCACCCAACATCTAATAAAACACTATATTAAATAATCAGTTTCTTTACTGCAATAGTTCAAAAATGTGCACAAATAAATGTACAAAAAATCTTCTATACTTCAGGCGTTTTTAGGACTACTTATCTTAAAGAATATCCAGTGCCTATTCAAGGACTTCAGTATGACCTTTCTTTCTGAATTTTTAAGATAAACAATACATTTGATGCCAACGTCACAAACACAAGAACCATGTATGCATACTGCTCATGAGTCTAAACCAATAGCGTTATGAGCATTCACAGGAACAGAATAAAAATATCACCAAATGCCTTTTCTCCATGACTTCTGAAAGACGACTTTACTTGCACCCAGCAGGTGATGATGAAGCCTTTTGCCTTATCATGGTATGCTGCTGCGTGTAAGACTTCAGGGGCTGACTAAGAGGTGCTTACTGCTGTGCTAAAGGATTTTAATTTACTTAAAATTTGGGGCATAAAAGCCTTTTCCTTTTACTGACATACATTTTATTGAATTCTAAACTGCATATTAAAGTTCACATACAAAATGACTCATTGTGTATATTCATGGATACCTCCACAAAGGAGCACAAAACACCCTGTACTAAGGGTTTTTTTCTTCATTTCCTACATTTTTATTTCTCTTTATATTTTCAGGGAAAAGAGAACAAGATATACTTTCTATTCCATAGCTATTCCATTATTCAAAAACTAGCCTTACTCTGTAAAACACAAATCTTGATTTTAGAAAGCCCAAGAAATGAATTTTGACTACAGTGCTGAAGAGGCTTCAAGGGGAAGTCTCCACTCACTGGACACCTGGGATACAAACACTACATTAAATAGGGAGGTGCAATTGTGAATATAGCCAACTGCACCAAAACCCCTAACAAGGCTTGTTCTTGTCCACAAATTTCTGCACACACATGCCTTGTTTCTCAGTTTGCTTTTCCATTTTAGATCATGAAACCCTGCACAGACTTGAGATGTCAAGCATGCATCATAAGACTTTCCACAGGCTTCTGTGCTTCTGCCAGGCCCTTCATTGTGGTCAAATTGTGGCTGAGGTGGTCAAAAACTTGGAAAGAAGGGCCTCAGAATAAGACAGAGTAAGCTGAAAAGAGCAGAAAAACTTTTTCAGCTAGAGATCTAAACAAATTTGGTCTGTCTCTTTTAATGTAGATTTTGACCTCTTTAGCCTTTGCAAGCTATCAGTGCTGTTAGTCCAAGCCTGAAGAAAGCTTTGGGTTTGTCAGAGTTTGTTACAATGACTCTTCTAAAGCCTTTCCTTAGGGACAAAGCCAATCTTTCAGGCAATGCGTACTACCAAAGCTTCTGACATCTTGTAAAGAAGACTTTGACAAGCTGTAGGGACCTGAGGGGAAAACAAAAAAAAAATAGGTGGTATAACAATTTGATCTGATGGTGAAAAAAAAGCTTTGGCTTGAGGAGTTGTTTCTGAAGAACAGGTTGGTTCTTTTCTGAGACGCATAGTTGGAAAGTCTCTATAGGGGAGCATCAGTGGAACTGATACTAGGTTTTCCTCATGGATCTCTCTGGTGAAGATAATTTGCCTCTGGATAGCATGTGAGAGTAGAGCTTCTCAGACTGAGGATTGTACCAAGTTACCCAGCACCATGGATGGGAACCACCATGAGAATGGGATGGTGGCCAGGACAGAAAATACCAAGAAACAGCTCCTTCTGTTTCCTGCATCTAACATGATTCCTCAGCCTAAAATCCCAAAATGAGGAATATGAGTCACACAACTCTGATTTATATATTTACTTGACTTCCCACTGTTAACGTGCAAGGCTGGGAAGAAATATAATGAGAAAAAGCACGGATAACCTTTGAGGGAGCTAGTACAAGAAACAGAGATTTCTTATCAACACTGCAGAACTGCAGAAGATCCCAATATTGAAATGCTTAGCACTGAAGTAGAAATTTCTGCAGAGAGAATGAACTCCACTTGAAAGGTAAAGTTAAATCTTTGCTGTTATAAACTTTATAATGAATACTGGTATATACAAGTATAACAAACTAGAAAATGTTGTCACTAGAGTAGGTGATTTTATCATGACTTTTACTAAGAGGACAGCAACTCAAAATGCTGGAACAGAGTGCAATGGGAATTGGAAAGAAGGTGCCAGGGAAAATATTCAGGGACTGCAGTGAAGGAAGCTGGTGACTGAGTCATAAACACTCCCAGCTGCCTAGAGGTTAAGCCCTAAGCCCTTTTTTTTTAAGCAAAATAGGAGAAGACAAAGGACTCCTACCTACCATATTCAAGAATATCTGTGGCTTCCTTCTACATTCCTGTAAGGACTTTTAGCACAACTTCCCTCTCACATGAATACAGGTATAAAGCCCTGCACAAGACTACAGTAGAAGCTACCTAAATTGGCACTCTGATAAACAGCAAGTCTCACTGCTGTCAAAGAACGCATTCAGTGCAGCACACTGCAATGACTCAAGCAATGAACACATCACATCTTGTCAAGTGACTGTCCTGGTGCAGTTGTCTGCAAGCCCATATCATTCACATGTGTCAATTAAAAATGGCTAAAAGGCCTTTTTGCTGTTAGACCCCATGTTATTTCACATGAATCTACCATTTTTTCAGAACTAATGAAAGAGTTTCTTTCATGTTACTTGTAATGTGCAGGCACAATGCTTACTTTCTGTGCAATTCATGACATAAAAGAGAGTCTCCCTCATCAGAATCTATTGCATCTGAAAATGGCACCGATCCCAAACCCTCATACTTCTGTTTCTATAGTGACTTGTCACCTAGACAGATTTCACTGCACTTCCACACTGTCTCCACCATTTTTCTTTTCTGTTTCCTCATACGAACTCCAGCCATTCAGTTTCTTTAAGACAAAGACAAACTGCATTCGCTCTTTCATTAGAAGCTGTCAGCTGGAAGACCCCACCATAAGTCTGTGGCTTCCTGAGCAAAACTGAATTGCACAAGTTTAAATTATATTAGCCTTGCCTAAGGGCACTGCTGTGTGGATGAAGTACAACATATCACATGAAGTTTGCTGAGGGATAAGCAGAGCAGCTGAGGCTTCATGCATCATTCTGCAGCCAGATATACTTCCTTTTCACTACTGACAATTCCCCCACTGTGCTCTGTGTGCAGACTGGCCATGTGCAAAACTTTGCAGAGATCTCCTTGTGTATGTATGTGCTGGGTACTGTGCTCACTCGTTTCTTAACACCCTAACTTCCAAGCAATTAACATACTTAGCTTTACACATTCAGAAAATGACAAGGTCATAGTATGTTTAGGAGAAAGGGCAAAAATCTGAATGAATATTTTGATGGACTTCTTTAAAGTAGCTATTATAGTGCACAAAAGGAAATCTGTACCTTTATTTACCAAAAAAACCCCCAAGCAAACCCAAAACATATCGCCCCACCTCAATTTGTTCTCTTAATGAATGTAACTTTAAAACAGTTCATGGGTACGGTCTGCTGGAAGTTCTCAAGATGTTGTCTGGGTGGGTCTTTTGGCCTACAGACCCAGCTGACTGTTCTCATTCAGGAATGAAATAACTAGGAAAATGTTCCAAAACCAGGAAGTCCAATGCATTAAAAGTGAATTACTGCAGTTATTCAGGCTTTTCATTAGCATATGGCTGGTTTATAAACTATTCTAAAATGTGACATTTCCAAAGGATCATATAACAGCACTTCCAAATTTTTCAGCATTCAACCACCAGTACATGCTTATCCTATCAGAAACAACAAACTGTGAAAAGCATGAAACAGCACTGGAAAAACAGAATTTGAAAGAAGCAAGTAATTTAATCGTACCTCAGCCCTAAAGGCAACAACCATGAAGTTCAAATAGTTAAGGTTTATCCTCTAACCATGAGAATACAAGGTGAATCCTGTTAGATTAGTGGGCATTTTGACTAACAACCTCACCTCACAACTAGTTGGCACAACATGATGCATTTTTTTATAAGTACTTTCCATGAAAAGGGAATGGGAAGCAATCAGAGTGGCAGGCTGTGAGACCTGCTGACTGGTTGCACAATAAAGGCTAAGCCATGAAGTGAAACCCTAGGAGCTGCTGTCTCTTGAAATATCATAAAACTGAACAACTTCTATCTGGAGAAAATCTGATTGGTATTTCCCTTGAATACACAGTGCATTTGGCACTATAATTTGTTTTAAATAGTGATTGGCATCAATGTTGTTGTGGTTGCATGCGTTTTCTTTAGGGGATTCACTTAAAAAACTGGTAGCATTAACTGTTTAAACTTATTTGTATTCTGATAACATCCACCACATTGTTGGCGCTGTGCACCCACACAAAAGAAAATGACCCTTTTTTAAAGAGTTTACAACCTAAGATCAGTTGAATGTTACAACAGTGCAAAAAAGATTTGAGTTCAGAAATAATACATAGTATTATGATTATCAGATCAGTACCTAAATTAGGGTGCAATAAATCTTAGAAGGCCAGAAATTACTGAATCAAGATAAAAGCTCAAGATACATTAACCAGTACCTTATAGAAAGGAAGCACAGGTCTTTGTTTTATTATGACACTGAAATCTTTATTAATAAAGCTGGGGTTTCAATGACGCTGAAAGCACTTAGACAATAGTTTCAAAGGGGACTGCACATGTAAATTCCTCTGTCTCATTTGAAAATCCCTGCTAACAGCAGCAATCATGTTTGATTTAAATCATCATTTCATCGTGGGAAAAAAATCCATTAGTTTTTTGTTCCAGGAAAGAATGAATTGTGGGTGAGGGAGCAAACATGGTGGGAATATGGATATTTGCAGGTGATATATAGACATGTGCTGAGCTAATAAAGAAAGTGAAGTTCAGAACGACACCAACAGCAGTGAAGGCAAACTAGATCCTGGAAGGATGACAGTGATTGCGCAGATTACGAGAAAACAAACAGAAGTGACAGTCAACCTTCATCCTCTGTGTAGGCAAGTAGGCATCCAGTCTGTAAAGAATACCTTACCATCCACTTCTTTTTTCTGAAAGGATTTTTTTAGTGGGGAAACAACAGATGGTTTTCTTTGCTGTGTTCTGCAGTTTTTCAAATCCATTCTCTTTGTCTGAATATTGGTAACACATAAATATGCTACTTACTCCCTCATGCGTTTCAGTTTTGTCTCAGCCATGGTGCTGTTGAGAGCTCTGAATCCCTGGGGCGACGCTGGAGACACTCCGGTGACAGTCCCTGAGCCTACAAATCAATGCATAGACACATAACCTTATTCACCTTCATCCCCTGAGCTCTATTGCAGAGTCAAGGGCAGTCAAAAGGAGGAAGACTATTCCTGTTTCTCACCAGGTAGTGCCACATTAATTAAAGATTAATTAGATTATTAAAGGCACATTAAGGGCAACTCCTTTCTGAGGGACAAGTAGGTTTATTGCTTAAAGGCACCAGAATTGTAACAACAATTTTCCTTCTGTGTAGCATACAGGGAATTACATTACAACAGAAAGAACAGTCACTCGAGGAAGTGCTGGAATAGATAAATATTCAACAAAATTAAATTTGCTTAGACAATATGTATTTTGCTCCATTGTTCTTGCACTTATTTATAAGAGCAAAAACCTTCTTCCTATCAGGCAAGTCTCTCCTTTAGCTTGATCATTACTGTAAAATGAATGTGTTTAACTTATGACATCACTCTCCCCTTCAGATGAAGGTACTCTTTTCATGTATGTGTATATATATATAGAAAAACCATATGTGTATATATAAATACATATATATATGTGTGAGAAATATACATATGCATATACACACATGCGCACTCTTTCTGTTTACAGGCCTCACGGGCTGTTGCAATATTTAAGGAGCTAATGCTCACAGACCTCTGTGGTACTCATCCACAGGAACACAGAAGTGCTGAATCACAGAGGACTGTCAGGGTTGTCAGCTCAAATATCCTGCAATTTCATGTTGCCATTCCATCACAAAAGTCCCTGCTTATTCTAAGGAATTTATTTGTTTATGGTCCCTACTGCTCCCATTGGAAGACAATTCCAGAGCCTCACTGTGACCTAGTGGCTAAAATCTCTTCTCTAATTTCCCAACAAAACTTCTTTATTGGCCAGTTCCTGCTCATTTTTCTCCTGTGCCAGTCCTTTCCTTGGGCTTACTCAGTTCTTCCCTTCCCTTTTGCATACTTCTTTCATTTGTTTATAATTGGAAAAAAAAAAAGATCCTACTTCAGCTTTCAATTTGCTAAGCCAAACAAAGCAGCTATTTTAGTTTCTTCTTGCAAAATATTTGGCATTAGGATTTCAATTCCCAAAAGAGGAGAACATATATCATGGTGGAACTACACCCTGCGTAAATGTGTGGGCTGTGGCACACAGCACCCAAGTTCTGAATAGACACGGGAGGGCTCTGCATAGAATATGAACAAGCCAAAAGTCACACAAACACGTTAACACACAATGCCTTGTCTAAATGAACACAATCTCCCCTCCTAGCAGGGGTTTTTAGCTTGGTCTCAGCTGGGGTTTAGTTTGGATTGCATTAACATTGATCACATACAGCCAGAGGGAGCTTGCAGCTACCTTCCTGCTATGAGCAGTATAGACACACCCAGAGAGTACTGAATACTTCCCTGGAATGCATAATCACGGCTTTCCCAGCAGTTAAGCTCCTATGTCTTACATGATTCTAGATCCTGATCACATAAAGTTGAATACTGAGATTAAAACTTTCTATCATGAGGGATCCTACTGAATCGCTCACAGTAAGTGTCTGCTGGATTCAGAGCTTTGCTGGATTCAGAAGATAGGAATGGAGAGAGACCACAGAAGAAATGGATTCCCAATTCTGTTATCTGGCTATGGGCGAATGATTTGACTTTTCAAATCATTTTCCTAACTTCTCTTTACACCTAATGGCTAACAGCTGTCTGGTGCCTAATTATAACAGCTGAGGTATAGTTAACATAGTTTAAAAGATGAAAAATTACAAGCTCAGTTGTTATAGCAATCAATAACTTCACCAATCAATGCAAAAACCATTTTCTGATCATTTACTGTAACGCTGTACATGCATATCCACACATTTTTACACAGGGTCTGTAAGCATTCAATTACTTTAGCAGCATTGGAAAATTCACCATCCTCAGGGTGGCCCAGAGGAAACCCCAAGCACTGTGCAAAGCAATGCTCATGACTTACTGGGTGGCACACCTCTCTTTGAGTTATTGTAGAATTAGGGTCCAGATGTGGGGCTTTGGGCTTCGAAAGCAATAAAAAATCGACGCCCTAAGCGCCAGTGGTCTAAGGAAAATACAATATTTGCATTCTCTTAAGAAAGAGTACATTTAAGCACAGGCCTCAGCTAAATTCTGGTATTACTAATATTACAGGTTATATCACTATAGTAAGAGTTCAGCACACTCTTTCTGCTTAGTGGGTTCAGTTTATTTATTGCTACAATATCTCCTTCTCCACCAACATTTCATTATTAAAGACATCCTTCTTGTTTTTTCTGGGATTTCAGGCTAAATAATTGGTACTTTATCTACTCTTCACATTGGCAGTTGGCCAAGCAAAACTCATTCTCTACATGCAAACTAATATCTATCTTTCTCTCCATTAAACATAATTTTCCGTGTACTATGAGGCAGCTGCAAGGACTACAGATTGTAGGATGCTGAAGAGGTGTGGTTAATCATAAAAAAAAAAAAGAGTTCTCAGTGAAGACCGGTAAGAGCTTTTCACGGTGTTGCTACAAAAAGTCTCAAAAATTTTTCCTGGGGTGATTCATAATCCATACCAACTTCTATATCAGAGGTATTTGCTTAGAAGCAGTTACCTGATTAATAATATATTTTGCACCCAGCTTTGAGCAGTTTACCTAAGCATAGATCAACACAGAACAAGGAACTATGCTTCTTCAAAATGTGGCCAGATAACTATTTGCATTTTTTATGCAATATATAATTCTTGGTTCATTAAACAAAAGCAAATGAAACAACAAGAGCACTGACTTTTCAAAACCAGGTATTGTGGTTTCTAAATGAATTTCAAAGACAGATACTCTCCCAGTTTCTAGCCCAGTACTGCAGAGAACAACATAGGGCAAAAGATCTTTGTTGTCTCAGGTCATGGAGCACCAGTTTGGGGCTCTCACTGCATCCTTCCTACTCTGTCAAAGGGAAGATAAAAGGGTCTGTAGGGAAACAAATCCACTGGTTGACATTTATTCACAGGTACTTATATTTAAAATGGGTGATTATCTAGTGAGACTTTTCATACATTATGGCCCAAAGGCATTCCTACCAACATTTCTGCTAACAACCCAATAACTGACGATAGACATCTACTGCATCTCTCCGTAAGCCATTATGTGTTGTGAAGCTATTACCTCCACTGAATGATAGACTTCTGCTTGGATTTTGGATTTTTCTTCAGCTTTCACTGCTACATATGAGATCCTATGATGCCTTTTTCTACAAGATCAAAAAGCTCCTTAGAATCAGATGTATTTTCTTAAGTTTAAAACAGTACAAAGTGAGCCAACTGCCTCTAACCTTCTCCTCCTTTAAGCTAAGCAGATTTAGCAAATTGTAAAAGCAGTTTTTCAAACTTCCGTTCATTTTGCAGTTCTTTTCTGGGATCTTCCCAGTTTTTCAAACTTCATCAGCATGGACTATCTTATTTCAAATATACTCCACGTGGAGCTGTATAGCCAACCCAGAATGAACCTTGTACAACACAACTAAAGCACTGGTATTCACAGTGACTGAGTGGGAAGTCTTGAGGAGAAAACTCAATTACCTCAAAAGTCCTTTCACCTTTCAGTAAGTACCCTTCTACCTCAGCATAAACTGAGGTTTATACTAAAGAAACTCCACCTGTTGAAAAACAATGTCTATTTATTGCATCCTCTTTATCACAGCCCTTGCTAACATAAGAAAAAATTCTAGTTTTATTCTACTCGGATGTTCTTTAACACCTGCTTGAAATGGCACAGAATTTTTTCACAATACCTTTAACAATGAAAGATACTACAAGAAATTCTGGCCAGGCCAGATTTCTGAGTCTGCCTTATTATTGCCATGAAATCCATACTGGTTTTAGGAGGAGCTATTATAATGGTGTTGTAGCTCTGTAGCTCAGTAATATGGTATTGCCACTGCTAGTACCAGACCACATGCTTGGACCTGAGTTTGCAAGGCTTCAGGCTTTGTCTGAACTTGTCTTGACCTGCCAGGAACTTTGATTTAATTGCTTAAGCTGTAACGGCAGTTCTTCTAATGACCAGGTAGTTGTGGCTATTTTGTTTTATTTCTATTTACTTTTGTATCGTACAACCCACATTTTTAGATGGATAGTAGTATTCTGTGTAGAATGACATGTTTATAACTAACTTAATTAAACTAATGTAGAGTAATACAGGCCTGGTACAACAGCAGATGCTTTGAAAAGTGTGGATAAAGGATGAGGTATAAAGGACTAAGGGCAAGGGATGACGAGAGGTGAGGCACAGGCTGGCACTGGCAATCCCATTGTTATAACCAACTTGCTAATGATCAGTTAAAGAAATGCAGACCTGGAAGTGGACATAACTAGCTTTAGGGTGAACAAAGAGAACAAGTATCTAACCTATGTAAAATGCACCATATACAGAAAATCTTGATGTAACAAGAATTTGCAGCCCAGTGAAGAGAAAATGTAAGGTATAAATTAATGTTAGAAAACACATAAAAATGATCCCAACTGCAGCTTTGTAGCTTGACATTGGAAGAACTTAGAATCATAGAATAGTTTGGGTTGGAAGGGACCTTTAAAGGTCATCTAGCCCACCCTGCCCTGCAACGAGCAGGGACATCTTCAACTAGATCAGGTTGCTCAGTGCCCTGTCCAACCTGACCTTGAATGGTTCCAGGGATGGGCCACCTACCACCTCTCTAGGCAACATGTTCCAGTGTTTCACCACCCTCATTGTAAAAAATTTCTTCCTCATATCTAGTCTAAATATACTCTCTTTTAGTTTAAAACCATTACTCCTTGTCCTATCGCAACAGGCCCTGCTAAAAAGTTTGTCCCCATCTTTCTTATAAGCCCCCTTTACTGAAAAGCTGCAATAAGGTCTCCCTGGAGCCTTCTCTTCTCCAGGCTGAACAACCCCACCTCTCTCAGCCTTTCCTCATGGGAGAGGTGTTCCATCCCTCTGATCACTATTGTGGCCCTCCTCTGGACCCACTCCAACAGGTCCATGTTTTTCCCATCCTGAGCGCTCCAGAGCTGGATGCAGCACTCCAGGTGGGGTCTCACCTGAGTGGAGTAGAGTGGCAGAATCACCTTCCTCGACCTGCTGGCCATGCTGCTTTTGATGCAGCCCAGGATACGGTTGGCCTTCTGGGCTGTGAGCGCACATTATTGGTTCATGTCCAGCTTTTCATCCACCAGTACCTCCAAGTCCTTCCCTGCAGAGCTGCTCTCAATTCCCTCATCCCCCAGCCTGTATTGATACCAGGGACTTAACTTAAAATAGTAAATGTTTAAACTTCCTCAGTGACACTGAGCATAGAAAGATAAAAGTGACCCTAGCAGATTTCTCTCATTATCATCACATATATTTGCTTGGAACAGATCATACAAATCTAATTACTAACTCAGCTTGGAGAAAAGCTTTAAGTTTCAGCACAGACTCGTCATAGATTTTTTAATGATTAAAGCACAATTTAATTCTTTAATATTATAATTTAAAAAGGTATCTTCTTGTTCTTAATACTGGAAGAAAAAGAAGAAGAAAAGAGTCTCTTTAATACTAAGGTTTTTTTTAAATACCACTGTCTGTCTTTGGCTTATACTCTGGGTTATTCTCAGAAGCCCTCAAGGTAATTTCTCTCTTTCATTAAAATAACAAAATATTGAAGAATAGAGCTAAATTTTGTCTCTATTTCCACTTCTGCAAACCCACTGCAGACAATGTTGCTGCAGGTGCACAAATGAGTGCAGAATTTGAAGACCGTGGGATCTCTGTGAGTGTGAAGACAAACTGGACATGAATGTTCCTCCCTTCAGTCCTAAGGATCTCCCTAACGTGGGACTCAGAGGGTGACCAGACATGATTCAGTGGCTACAAGACTATGACTGCCACAGCTTTGATTACTCCCTTTCATCCTTTTTCTTCCCTGGTTTTCTCTTCCCATCAGTCCACGCTCACGAGCTGGAGTGAAATGGAGCTCAGCACTAGAGGAAATTCTACAAGGAGGATTTCCCAGGCTTGCCCTACATTCTTGTGTCAGAGCCACAAGGTAACAGTGTGTCAGATTTATCCTGACTGAATAAGGGTAAATGAGGCAGCTAAACAAGACTGTGGTTCCCATGGGAGCCTTTGGGAACTCGGCTGGGCTTTCATGCAACCCACACGCAGGCTGCAGCTGGCACAGTTCAACGCACTGACTGTGCCAGCCTCACTAAATAACCTTCTTTCATTTAAGTTCACTTTTTAGCTTTTAAGTAGAACATGAGAAACTAACTTTCAAACTCTAAATTTATAGAGAGAACTTGAAGGAGATTTTAGGATTAAATTGGAAAGTTAAATTCTCAGTGATTTTTCTGTGCCTGTAATGAGATACTGTAAAATAAAATAAATATTATCCAAACCTGGATCATCATTTAAAAACATTTTTAAAATATTTTAATTCATTTTCTCTTATTGCTACCAGTACTATAAACTATAAAACAACCTACATATCCTTAAATATTTTACTCTGGAGAAAAGATTGCAGAAGCCAAGTTTTTAAAAGCTTTTGTTATAACATTCCACAATTCTGTCCATCATGTTTTATGGCTTTATTATTTTTAACAAAAGCACTTAACTGTGTATGCCTTTTCTTTAGGCATATTTATACTCTCAGCAGTAGATTAAGGAAGCACTTTTCAAGAAGATCACATTTTTTGAGTTATTTTGTTGCAAAATGGAAGTAATTGGACTGTGATGAATACAGACTGCTAATAACTGCTTCTATTACATTTAAAGAAGAGGTATCATCTTACCCAATGAACTATTATTCAGTACACTCTCCAAATACTTGACCATTGCCTCGATATCACTGTCCTGTGGACAAATGAAATAAGGAACAGTATTAGTGTGAGCGCAAACTTAAATATAAACACTATGTACCAGAATTATGACCCCACAAACATAAAGGGTATCACTTACACCAATGAGTGTCAACACTAGACTACAAAGTGTCTAAATTGCTCAGGACTTTTTCTGTTTTATTCTAGAACACCAGGCTTGAGAATTAAGTTATATACAAACAATTATTTACATCAGATTCCTTGCAGAACGCAAGTGTGTAGAACTGTGCATATTGCTTAAAGATATGCTAACTGTGGAGGGTGGTGTGCAGTCTCTGAAAATACACCAGCATTTTTTCATCGGTTAGTCCTGGAATATCTAAAACAGTATTACATTGAGAAAGGCAAGTATGTACTTCTTAACTATGCCAAAATTTCTTATGCTTATGATAGCTGCCCACTGCAAATTAATACTTGTTTCATGTAATTGCATCTACTTACATATCTAGTAACAACGACTAATTGAAAAAATTTTAATTAAGAAGACATTTTAGCACTTTTCTGTTTCAAATATTCTGTTACCAGACAGATGATTAACAGTTTTGCCATGACACCTTTCCTGTGAAATGCTGTTTATGTACACAGATGAAATGTAAAGATCTGGCCATTGAGCAATGATTTTGCTCCAGGAAGTAGGTCACAATTTTATTAAAGTTCAAGAGAAACTTGGACTCTGAGTTTCTAGAAGCTGCTGCTATATCACATTTGACAACATGGCATTTCTGGACTATTTAAAACTGAAAGTCAAAATCTTGACCTTGCTGAAAAATCTGCTAAAAATCTGTATTTTAAAAAATATTGAGAAGCCTATGGTTTTAAAATTTAAAACACTGGAATAAAAAGAAACCATATTGACCTCAGCTTCTACAATGGACAATCTGTTCTATATTGCTCTGTGATCTTACTCAAAATGCTCATTCTAAGTTTCTTAAACTGAGGAACCGACAGTATGCCTTAACAGGATAACACTGATTGCTGGTAATGACTATTAGCTGGTTAGTGACCTTTCGGTGCAAGTGAGAGCTGTTATGGGTAAGCATAATCTAACTTCTTACCACCCTCAGTTTTTTCATGGGCTTATATTTGAAACAGGCTCTGCTATTTTAGCTGAGGTTTGCAAGATGGGAATCAGCCTCTTGGTTGGCCATTTCAACACATAACCCAAAGGCTCGTAGGTCTGAAGGAGCCTCTTTGCCCTTTTGGAGCAGCCTGTGGGGTCCTGGCTGGATAAAGTCAGCACTGGATTTTCCAGTTCTGGAGCGTATCCAAAGTGCCTGAGCTACATCAGATGACCAAGTTAATCTGAACCTGCTTAACTAGGGCTTTTTCCCATTAGCAGTAAAGTGCCCAGGAAATGCTACAGAATGCATTACATTTATATATATAATATATACATTGAGTATTGAACTAAGACAAACTTAGTATTACAGATACATTTTCTCTGTATTTGTAAAAAAAAAATTAAATGAACCTTTAGGACTTCATTAAAAATTTATTAAATATTTTTGATTCAAAACTAAAATTTCATATTAATTTTCTGTTAATATAAATTTGTAATTATTTTCATTTTCATTGTCACTAACAGTTAACTGCAAATCTATAGACTGACAGACAAAAACATGGTAAATGGCCACACACAATAGTAATACAATTGCTTTAATGAAACCTTTTTATTCCTTTTTTAATGGGATAAAGATTGTAATTTCTAAGCCTTTGGCTTCTCACAACAGGACATCGTATTTACTCCAAATATCACAATAGAGCTGATTTTTTCTCATTACACTGCAAGGCAAAAGATACACTTTCACCACCTTCATCACCACTGGTTATCAAGGAAACTAGCTGGCTTAACTTGGCTATCCTGAAATAAAATTTCAGTGAGGAAGAGAATGTGGTTTTCACACAGTGGTAAATAGTTGAATAAACGGTTAATCAACTTAACACTGAGGTAGAAACTACCTGTGCCTTTTCTCCACTTTAGTTGAGTAATCCAAGAGGATTTTACTGTTTTATTTGCTTATCTATTTAATGTATTTCTTTCACGTTTCTCTTTTTTGCAGAGAAAGCAAAGCCTTACAGAATAGGCAAGGGACTCTGACATGCGCAGAAGAGAGGCACTCATGCATAAGGGCGAGTGTGGATGAATGCTTGCACATTTCAAATTCAGAACAAACAAACCCCCTTCTAACAGCAACAGGCCATGCTAAGGCACGTGTTAGGAATCCAGTGGAGCACTTTTTGGGTGACAACACACAGACCATCCACAGCCACTGGAGCTATGACAATTTATGCCCGCTGATTATCTGGTTTGACAATCTCAGAAGCAACCTGGAAATTGAACATACGAAGCTAATGTACCACATTTGTCATAACAAAGAGGCTGAATTTGCTATTATTGTCACTAAAAGAAAACAAAAAGAACAAGGTGATAAACTGCAGTAAAAAGCATCTGTTAGCATCTCAGCTAAATCAAAGCTAATGAAAGCTTCACTGTGCACTAACTTTTCAAGATGAAACCTCTCCTAAGCTTCATATTTTTAAATTTTTTTTAGAAACAGTTTCTCATTCTCTGTCATGTTTTTCCCCTAATTAGAAACCAGTGTTCCTAGAAAAAAAAAAAGTGGAAAAGAGCCATTGGCTTGAAGAGGTAGAGGTCTGGAAAAGTAATTTGCAAATTGCTGCTTGAAATCTAGCAATCTGCATTTCTGGTCCAAAAGAGAGGGACAAAGGACACAAAACTCCAGTGCTACAACCAAGATGAGAGGTCCAGATGTGCTTAGGGTCTGAATTTGGTGGTAACTCCACATCTGCAACTGAACAATGTAGGTGAAAACACACAGGCTTTATTGAAAGATAGCAACATGGGAAAAATAGCTATCTCAGCTGCCACCCTAAGCCTTTAAAATTAAACCATTCCAGTGCCTAACTCTACCTTCTTAACTGAAGAGGTGTTGCATCCCACGTAAGGTCACTACTTCTCAGTCTGTCTTGACATCTGTGGGAGCCTAATATAGCTTGAATAAATAGCTCAGATCTCTTTCTACATCATGCACCCCAAAGTCTTGTTCAAATTAGATGACTTTTCTGACCCCATGCTACTGCATGAACATCAGAATTTTTTTAGTTGTTGTTTGAAGTAATGGGGTCACCAGGGAGCACCACCAGATGCAGCATTTCTGCACTCTCTGCACAGAAGTAACTAGTAAAAGAATCTTGGCATTGGGAAATTGAGAGATTTACACAGATTAGGAAGGTAAATATCTTAGAAGTCCTTATCCTGTGTTGCAGTGGAATGCCTTCTTTATTAGCACACATCTCCAAAAGCTTAATTTATGAAGGTATTTTTGAAGAAAGGGTTTAACAGTATGAAACCTATCACAGAAATAAGAGTTAGAGCTTTGGTATTAAGTAAATGACTGCAGAAGCAAATCCCTGCTATATACTAGCAAGATCAAATCTATTCTGGGAGGATTTAAAGTTTATTATTAATACTGAGCATGATCACACCTACCTTTGAGTGGGATTCATGTCATATAACTGTTGACATCCAGAATGAAGATGTCCCACGCATACTAATAACTGGAGATCGCTTTATAATGACCAGAGAGAAAGAGGGACCTCTCAGCATATTCCATCTAACCTACATTAGGTGTTTACACCAAGATAATATTATTCCCTAAAAACGCTTGCTTACTTCCCCTTAGTCTACAGACTTTCCATTCCGTTAGTTCAGATATAGGTGTCCAGATTTGCATAGCTATGTTTAGTCTGCTTTGACCTTGGACTTACTGCAGAGTTTTTCACTTGAGAAAGGGAAAATTGAAAATTATGCTCACTTACAAAGAAAAAGAAAAGGTGTTTGTGTCAATACCCAGAAACACAATTCTGCTTTATCTAAGGTGCTGGGGTCAACATGGGAAAAAAAAAAAGACAGACAATTAGTATCTTTGACAGAGGAAGTCCTAAAAGGCAAATGGTCACAGGGGGTGCTCCCCAGTCAGTCTGTGCAGGCCAGTTCGCAGAGGGTTAACGCCCTGTGTGCACACAGACTGCTGGTAAAATGAAGCCTCAGGGCCATCAGGGCTGGATTCAGACAAGAGGTGCCAGTGGGACAGCTCTTCCAGCCCACAGTGACTCTTGTCTATGTGCTGTGGGTAAACACAGACCCAGCTAACTGAAAAAAAAAAAAAAAAAAGCATTGTCTTAGATATTCCACTGGTTTCCGATTGACCAATAATTCATTAGACCATTACTGTATAAACTGATCCTGAATTTTAAAACATCCTGTGTGTTTAGTTTGAAAACTAGGAAGACATTTCTAGATGAAATGAAGCTGTTTCTGAGTAAACTTCAAGTTTAAGTGGTGAGAGAATTTCAGGACTCCCTGCTACCGTGGTAGAAGTAGAGATCTAATTTCTCACACAAACATTTTAATTTTGCCTTAAAAACTACATCTTAAAGAAGCTATTAGTTTAAAATTTTTAAAAATCAGTACAAGTTATTTATAATTTAGGGAAGAGTATTAACATACATGGTTGGTTCCCTAAAATGCAAAAGACATCACACTCTGTTCTGAAAAATTTGCACATGAACTCAGAATAACATATATGATCCTAAGCAGAATCAGACAGTGCCGTTCAGAGGCACTGTACACAATGCTTTAAGCTGGTGGTCCAGGAGAGAAATGAATTGTTCCTGAATACCTCAGGAAGATCCATTTTCAGAACTGACTTGGGCATTTAAATTCATTGATTTTACTGAGACTTGATCACTGGAGACAAGATTCATCTCAGCTCATTCTGATCAGATCTAAATTAGGTCCCTTTTCCAATAATCTTCAACCTTCTTCACACTTCAATCCCTAAGACTTTCTTGTGGCAGCTTCACCTGATAAAGCTACTTTAAGCCTTTTAATAATAAGTTTTCTCTTCACTGACACTTTCTGAGATTCTTAGGAAAGTCTACAGATTTGTTGCTCAAGTCATGCAGTTGTTCAGGCTCACAGTTCATCACACTGTCCTAGAAAATATGTCTAAATAAGCAGGAAGAAGTGGGAACTACAGGTCCCTATCACTCCCTGGGAATTAGAGCTTGAATTTAGATCTTATGCTTGAAGTATACTTTCAGCTTTAACTTATTTATCCATAGCTAACACAAGAAAGGACCCCACTCTGAGGGATTTACAGTCACAAGGAAGTGTACTGACAACAATCCACCTTATGGCATTCATGGGAGTGTTATCCTTAATCTTGAAGGAATGCAAGAACCTTTCTCATCAATGTCTCAGAAGAATTACATATGCATACAGATATAATTAATTCATGATATTGATGTACACACACATTCCTAACAAAAATAAATTTCAGTAATGTAAGTAGGACAAAACCTTGGAAGGAACTTAATTTTCCCATGAGCATCAAGTGTATACTGTTTTCCCAAAGGTCACATATACCTGTTGATTTGACTTAAAGACCGTCTGTGACACTTCCACATCCTCTTCCTCTTCACTGCCTTCTGAACAGGATTCAAACTCATCATTATAATATTCTTCTGCAATTTCTGGGTCTTCAGGGATCTCTAAAGGCAATTATGAATTTAAAGTATATAGACAGACAATATATGCATGATGTTAAAAAGATAAAAAGGATTTTATACCACCCATGTTATGTCACTAGCAATGCATTCTGTAATGGAAATCAAGGGATAGGTTCTCAGATTAAAACGTTCATCTTTGATGACATGATAAGCAATGTTAAAGTTGTCTCTGGCAAAGGTCAAATCCTCATCATATGTAAATTAATGACCTCAAAGGATCTAGATTATTTTTGGCCTGAAATCACTGAAACATAGAATAATTCAGGCTGGAAGGGACCTCATGGGATCATCTAGTCAAGGCAGGGTCAGCACTGAACTGAATCCAGCTTTCATGAGCTGAATTTATGCCCTGGTTTGGTTTTCTCTAACACACATAATCTGTGGCAAATACAACTGCTAAGCTAAAATGGAAAATAATATATACCAGGCACATGTTTAGAAGATAAAAGAAATAAAATCTATATCTTTTTCCAAACTTTCCTGAAGCAAAAGCATAACAAAACAAAAGAAACTGGTGTAAAGTCAAGCTATGCATACTTGGGTGTCATGTTCTCTCAATTAGTTACTATCACAAGTCTTAGTAATAGCAGCAAGTGTAATATTAATATTGCCAATGAGCCTATGAAGTACAATGTTATTAAAACTCTACATATTCATCACAGCATGAAAGACACCCCAGCCACTTTGCTCTGGGTAAAATCCTTTAGAATCCCAGACTCCGTAAGTAAGGAGTTAGTGAAACAGCTTAAAGCTTGATTGCACCTGCTTCAGCAAGCTGTCCTTGCTCAGCAGAAGCACCTAAGCATATGTTAAATTTTAAGCAGAGGCTGGACTGTGGTGACTATTTGAATAAAAAGTAGAATCCCCACTTTTCTAGACAGAAAGCTGCAAGGCAAAGAGCTGCCCATGGGAGACATGGGTCAGCAGCAGAAGACAAGGGACCCCAGCTAACCAGCCATCCCATCAGTAGCCCTAAGCATTCACGGAGATACTCCAGGATAGCTAACCCCCATGCTTTGATTTTAGGCAGTCCCTTACTGACTTATCAAGATAAGTTACACCAAGCCCAGAAGCAATATTTTTGTGCTAACGGTTTTCAAAAAGAAAATGTTTGGTATTCGTCTTTGCCTGGTATTATTACAAGAAATGTTAGTTGAAGACAAAAAGAGCTTGATATTCAGCTGTCATGAATCACCATAGTCCTAAGTTTAGCTAATGCTGATTTCCACTATTCCTCCCAATTAGGTCTACCACTTTAAAGAAATATAAACTAACTTATCTTAAAGATTAGTGCACTGAAATAAATTAAATTCCAATAATACGCCATTCAAAATGCTTAATAGATTTGGTTTTATTTGTTTCACATGTATTAAAAAAAGGATTTAAACAAGGGAATACAATTAAAATCCATTAAAAGACATTGCAGTTTGGGCAGGAGGAATAATTCTATTCTTTAAGGCATAGAAAGAGAACTCAAGAAAAAGTGAAAATACATTTATCTGCAGCACTAAGTGGTTGAAGCTCTCCTGTTGAGATATTATCTCTACTATCTACTGTCTCCAGAGTATTTTAAAAAATGCTTCCTTTTTTTATAAACTTGATTTACCTCCAAAATGCTGACACATTTTCACTCAGGTTTCTTTAAGATATTTATGGAAGCTGCATGACAGCACCATGCTCCACTGCCACAATTTCTAATCCATCCTTTTTCTGTTTTTCACTTTTCTCAGTTTAAAAAAAGAGAGGATCAATACATGGGCTTCCAGGAGAAGAACTCCCTAACCCAAAAACTTCCTCTCACGAAGAATTTATTATTGTGTTTACTTGTTTGAGTTCTACAAAGTGCCATTTGAAGGAAAAGCCAAACAATTAAAAAAAAATCTTAAATATCATTCCTTTTTAGCATGAGAAGAGCACTACTAAATGAAGATACATCTCCTTTTCCAGACGGAGTGAACGTTAATTTTTCTCTCCTGCAGAAAGGCTGCCATTCCTGTGATTAATGTAATTTTATTAGGTTCGTCTCCATTCTATCTATATGTATATATGCATTCAAATACATACAAATCAGCCTATTTATTACATTATAATGCAAACATTGCACTACGCTAGTGTTTTCTGAATTGTCTTCTCCTCCCACATTCTGTATTTATTTACTGTTGTACTAAAAACCACAATCCTCCCCTTCCCAACCAAACACGGTATCAAAATCAGTCTTCCTACTCATAAATGTAACCTCAAAATGTCTGCTCTGGCTACAGTAAAGCTCTATAACTTGTGAGTAGTCCATGACCAACCAGAACTGCTGAAGCCTCTGAACTATGTGGTGGGGCTGGCACTGCCTGCATCCTACTTCCATGCCAGCTTTTGCATCCTTGTCAGAATTGCTTGCTTTATCATTTGTGAAATTGTTTTGACAGCTGTTCATATATGGCCAGTTAATCCTAGATCAGTAACACATTTTTAAATGCTAGTTCAGACACTAGGGATGTTCCAGGGTACACAAGTTTATTGCCCCTAATTCAGAAACTATTCCAAGTGACATTTCTGAAAGAAGACAGCATGTCCAGTGGATGGGAACTTGGGATTTAGCTAATACAAATCTTTAAAACTTCTTGGTTTTATGACAAGCATCTTTAAAGAAGGCACCTTCAAAACATCAACACATTCGTTTAGACTATATGGTTCCATATAACAGTCCCTTGAGTCCTACTAAGTAGAGCCAACTCCCAGTCATCCAGGTACTACAGATGCAGAGACACATCTCTGCTTCTCTGCTGAATTAATCTGAGTACAGAACAGCTTATTTAGTGGAGACCCAGGATCAGCTGAATTTCAAGAACACATAAGCTGGCTTTCACACAGCAGATATCATAAACCAACATAGCGAGCTGTACCTGTGCTGGCCTAGTAAAATCTAAGTGCAGATAATTTGAGTGAGCTGTTATTTTCAGCTCAGGGCAGGCAATGTCAGGGGAGATTGGGCCCCATATGCTTCCATTTCCATGTCTGCAGTCCATCCTCCAGAATATTTGCTACCTGAGTTTTTCCCGTGGTCCTGGATATTTCACACACACACACAATTTCCACTAACTAGGTAGCAAAAGGCTGGTTACCGCCACCATCCCTGAACATTACTGATGCATTTGCACACCTCAGCAATGTAGTACAGAAGAAAACTCCTTGACTTATGTTTTCAGAGGCGTAGTTTTAATAAAAATGTTGATCTTCCAGCTAGGTCTGTTTGACTTTTGTTTACACACCTTTGCAGAGCCTAGCATAAACTCCAAGGCCAGGACCTTGACCCTGTACTTCGTTCTAATATAAAATAGAAATTAAGCCTATTTGTGCCTAGAAGGTACTTGGGTAAAAAGGTGGTGCTAGTGAGGTGAATGTTAAGTCTATCATATTGAAAGAGGAAACAAAACCCCTGCTGCAGAACGCAGGGTACCCTGCCTCTTCATTTCGACAGCTGGACCAGGAGAAGAACAGCATCACATTTGAGAAGGTCCTAACACTGTCTGCAGCCCATTGGACTCCCTTGCTCACACGGCGCTCTTGACCTGCCTGAGCACGGCAAGTCCAAATGACCCCATTCCTTGCATGTGACAAAGTCACCCTGTGCAGCATACACATGGTAGGCAGGGACTCTGCTTTCCTCACAGACCCTTGGAAAAGAAAGGTGATGGTAACATCTGATATAAAGGTTTCTGATACTGTGCCAGCTGGTAAAACATGCAGCCTGATGGCTGTAACGCTGCTGTAATATAGTCATCCTTCAGATGCCTGTTCTCCCTCTGATACAGCATACTTCTATGCTCCATATGGAGCACAAAGGAAGGTCTCTATGGCTGCTTCTGTGCCCTCATGCCCCGCAATCTGTCAGGTGATCTCTGAAAATACATTACGTTTTACCTAGCTGTACTTATTGCACTAAGGCCAGTCACCGTACTTTTTATTTGCTTACAAAGCACTTCATTCAAAACAAACTCAGTTATTGCATATGTATTGCTAGGTGGCCTAGGTATACAACTGAGACACCTGATATTTGCCATTAGATATTCAAAAGAAAACGAGCTCTGAATAACAACATTCTCTTTAGATCTCTTTCTATATATTACCATAACACTAATAATGGAAGGAAGGGTAAAAACCCATCATCTAAAAAAAAAACCATAAAAGCAGTTATTTCCCAAGAAGACAAGCTATGCAGAAAACAAAGGAATGCAATACTTGTAATATTTTGCTTAAATCCACTAAAAGCTTGTTCCAGGTAGCATGGTAACTTGGCAACAACAACACTTTTCTCCAAAGAGATGAAAATACTTTGATAAATATCTTTAATTTTCTCTTGCCTTGAAGTCATACTTATAATTGGTGCACTGACACAGCATTCTCACATTCCAGTCAGTGCATGCAAAAGACAATAACTAAGGCCCCTTTTATTTAAAAAAGAAGAAGAAAAAACAAAACAGAATGGTATAACATATGATCATTTTCACCACTTGTATTCACAGTAACAAAGTCACACTTGGTTCTTAAGGACTATTGTACCTTTTTAATCCCAAGGCTTCATTGCATCTCTGGAAAACAGCAGATTTTCTCAGGTGTCATTTTCCTATCTTAAGGAAAAAAGTTGTTACAGTTTCACTCCTTGGTTTGCACAGTCCTACAGACAGCAAAGTGGGGAGCAAAGCATTCGACTGCTCTGACAAACATGTACTGTCATGAGATATAATGCACTCTTAATGTTACGGTTACATGAACCAACACACTGAAAAGCGGTGCTATGTAGCAACTGTTATGGGCTACCAGATCTCTGCTACCGCACACTGCCACAGAGAGCTCAAAAAATTAAGGGGAGCCAGGACACAGACACTTGCACTGCCCCCCTTGTTAGGCTTTGTACATGGGCCTTGCTGGGGACTGAGGCAAGAACAGGGAAGAGTATTCCTCCACCTTCTGCTTCTGCTTTGCTCTGGGCTGCAAGACAGCCCACCAGCAGGACTGCACCAGTAACACAGAGGTGCCCCTGGTCCTTTCCTTTCTGTGAGAACTCATCAGCAAAATCCAGTTTGATCCCATCTGAGCAGGCATCACCTACTGGCGCAAATGCTGCAGCAGCCCCCAGGCTGGGCAGGGGGCTGGAGTGCCTGGGTGCAAGGAGAGGCTGGGAGACCAGGGTCCATTCAGCCCTAAGAAGGGAAGGTAAAAGGAATCCTTATGGCTGCCAATGACTATCTGCTTAGAGGATAAAAGGAAGATGGAGCCAGACTCTTCTCAGAGGTGCATGGTAATAGGACAAGAAGCAACGAACACCAGTTGGAACATCATACATTCCAATTTCACATTAGGAAAAAAAAACTTTTCAATGAGAGTGATCAAATACTGGAACAGGGTGTAAAGAAGCTGCAGGAGCTCAGTCCTTGGAGGTGCTCAAGGCTTGACCAGACACGGCCCTGAGCAACCTGATCTGATCAGACTTGCTTTTAGCAGGGGATTGGACTATAGACTGCCAGAGGTCCCTTCCAACCTAAATTATTTTATGATTCTGTGGTTACATGATGATCCACAAACAAACTGTTTAGAATTACACCAGATCTATTTGTGTGTGTGCATATATTTAACATACACACTCACAAGCTAAGCAGAAACTTGCCTGTTCTGGTATGCCCCTGCAACATGTACACATTCTCACAAATCAGCAGCAAAAGGAGATGGTGAACAGCACTCTTCAGAACACTGCATCAGTTACCACAGAAGGAGAGAACAGAAAGGGATTTCTCCCTTCAAGGAAGAAAACAGAAAGAGCTGAAGCATTGTCGCTAGGAGAGAGGTTTGAAACACAGAGATATGTTTCTCCAAGCTACGTAATCCTGAATGAGAAATTCTACCATAAAGGAGAGCAAGGGCTCTGTGCCTCTCTGCAGATCAGGTCAATACTCATACGATTAGAAAAAATAAGATAACTCCATTATTATAATTTAAGCTCACTTAGATTGGTTTGGGTTCTTTTTTCCCAATACAAGACAAAAAACTTCAACTTTAAAAGTTTCCATCAAAGAGAATCGCCATCCTTTGGTCAGCTATAGATGATAGATGCATTATTAAGCTCTGAAGCATCATTGTTCAGGAAGTCAGTGGAAGCTTTTGTCTGGTTCTTCTCAACCAGGCTAAAAAAGACTCTCAGAAAATGTGTTGTTTAAGAAATTAACTAAGGGATGTAACAGGACTTTTGTACCCATGAAAGTCTTGTGCGATCCTTTTGGCTAAGCACAAAAGGACTACGAAGTCATTAAAAGAATTACCTTCTGACATGGCCATGTACAGCACAGATGTAAAGTAAAATGGGTTGTTCTAAATGAGAACTAGAAATATAACCAAAGTTAAACATTAATATTTTATAACTCTCCATTTAGTATTTTAAAAAGGAAAAAAGGTTCACTTCACTTGTGGGCTTCACTGAGTAATGATTTACCTACTGTGAAATGTCTAGGAAAAATAGAAATAGAGGATGTAAATCAGAGAAGCCTTATGGGGATCTTCTACTCCTTAATGCTAAAATGAAGTAGTTAGTTCAAAATGTTTTTCCAAGGAAAGATTACCTTTTTTTGATCAAAATGAAATTTCCAAGAAAAATGTTTTATTTGAAGGACACAGTTCTTTTCCCCAAAACTTTCACCTCATGATATTTTACCAGTATGTACAGAGGCAAAGCACGAGAGGAAAAAAGGAGTTGCTAAAAGGAGTTGTTAACAAAAATGAACAGCAAGAAGGAACACTTTCATCACTTTTTTTCCCCTAATTTTCTGAGTGGTTTTGTTTTTATTTTTTTTCTTCTGATTTTCTAATTGTTGTATATACAGAAATGGGAGCTCTGGTAGGCAGTGACAATGAAGATGATGCCATGCTGCCTTTCAAGCACAGTTTAAAGTTCAGCAAATCTAAAAAATTTCCAAATATTCAGAAATCCTTTTAGTACTGATGGATGGACGAAGAGAAAGAACAATATAGCGATGTAGTCAATAACAGGGAGCACTTAGTGAGTCATGGAAGCCATTTCCTTTATGCACAAAGAGGTCCTATTATTGTAAAGGTTGCCCTACTATTTGCACAGTTTCTAGCAAGAGCAGAGCAAAAGCTGTTAATTAAAGGAAAAATGACCACAAAGCTACTTTACAACATCAGTTTAAAACTACCTTAGTCCTTGAGTTATTTTAAACTTTTTTGATCAGTCAAAGCATATTTTCAAATAAAAACTCAGTTTTCCTGCTGAATCTGGCAGAGATGACCTGATACTTTCCCCTTCAATCTGATGACAGCATTGAGAAGGAAAGAGTCCATGTGTTAATACAAAAAGCTGCCCCTTAAGACAGTCATTCCTTCTCCCCGAGATTCAGTTCAAGAATGCCATTTTTAAGACATAAATTGGGGATGTTTTCACAACCAGAACTTACTGAAAGAGTAGAAAACAAATTGGAACAGATCAGATCCAAACTTGGTGTAAGCAGCTGTGTGCATGAGAGTCTGGATGTAGCAATGATGTAAAATACATTTAATTTGGATATAAGCTGTCATATAAGTTATATGTTGGGTAAGTACAAAAACAAGGCAATTATTGCAACCAAGCAAATCTAGGAAAAAAGTATTGAGACATTAAACACCAGGATGCAATTAACTGGTGAAAGTCAACATATTTGCTAGATTGCAGGGGCACACTTTGCTCCATGGAGCAGACAGAATAGCAGGAGAACGTAAGCTAAGCTCCTTCATTGCTGTCACCTTATTTCCTCCAGCTAGTTGTCTGACAGTCACAGGCACTGAAAGCTAAATTGGTAGAAACTGCAAACTAATTCAGTAGTTACAGCTACTTTCTGAGCTAATTCTCCCTCCCTTAGAATTGGCGCCAGCTTCTTATGTCACCATATCATTTGGCTCCCCAGAAATGCTGTTTCATTTGATAATGAGCCAGAAAGCTGCAACTAGGGGGTGGACTGGGATTCCTTATTGAGTGTTTTGCAACAGCATCCTGTTCACAGATGCTCTGTTTGCAAGTAAATGCCTGGTGTGTCTTTATTTACATTGGTTTAATTTTGAGTCTAAAGTGCAGTGTAAAGTTATATTGCCCTGTAAGTAGGACAACCTGGAATAAAACTGAGTATCTTTCTAAGAAGGATTTAAAACCAGGAGACCCACATGGATGAGCTTCTAGAAAAACTCAAATGGAAGAAGGAGGTTTACAGTATGTGGAAAAAGGGAGGCCACTTGGGAGGAATATAGGAATATTGTCAGGGTATGCAGAGATGCAACAAGGAAGGTCAAGGCCCACTTGGAACTAAATTTGGCAAGGGATGTCAAGGATAACAAGAAGGGCTTCTTCAAATACATCAGTAGTAAAAGAAAGACTGGGGAAACTGTGGGTCTGATGCTGAATGAGGTGGGTGCCCTGGTGACGCAGGATGCAGAGAAGGCAGAGTTACTGAATGTCTTCTTTGCTGCAGTCTTTACTGCTAAGGCTGGCCCTCAGGTATCCCAGCCCCCAGAGGTGAGAGAGAAAATCTGCAGAAAGGAAGACTTCAAAGGTGGCTATCAGAAGTAGTCAACATGGATTCACCAAGGGGAGATCATGCTTGACCAACCTGACAGCCTTCTATAATGGCATGACTGGCTGGGTAGATGAAGGAAGAGCAATGGATGTTGTTTACCTCGACTTCAGCAAGGCTTTTAACACTGTCTCCCATAACATCCTCATAGGTAAGCTTAGGAAGTGTGGGTTAGATGAGAGGACAGTGAGGTGGATTGAGAACTGGCTGAAAACAGAGCTCAGAGGGTCGTGATCAATGGCAGAGTCTGGTTGGAGGCCTGTAACTAGAGGTGTTCCCCAGGGGTCTGTGCTGGGTCCAGTCCTGTTCAACATATTCATCAATGACCTGGATGAAGGGACAGAGTGTAACCTCAGCAAGTTTGCTGATGATACAGAACTGGGAGGAGTGGCTGATATACCAGAAGGCTGTGCTGCCATTCAGCGAGACCTGGACAGGCTGGAGAGCTGGGCTGAGGGCAACCTACTGAAATTCAACAAAAGCAAGTGTAAGATCCTGCACCTGGGGAGGAACAACCCCATGCACCAGTACAGGTTGTGTGTTGACCTGATGGAAAGCAGCTCTGCTGAGGAGGAGCTGGGAGTGCTGGTGGACAGCAGGTTGATCATGAGCCAGCACTGTGCCCTTGTGGCCAAGGCGGCCAACGGTATCCTGGGGTGCATTAAAAGGAGTGTGGCCAGCAGGTCCAGGGAGGTTATCCTCCCCCTCTACTCTGCCCTAGTGAGGCCACATCTGGAGTACTGTGTTCAGTTCCGGGCTCCCCACGTCAAGAAAGAGAGGGAACTACTGGATAGAGTTCAGCAGAGAGCTACCAAAATGATCAGGGGACTGGAGCATCTCTCTTATGAGGAAAGGCTGAGAGGCCTGGGTTTGTTCAGTATGGAAAAAAGATGACTGAGAGGGGATCTTATCAATGCTTATCAATATCTAAAGGGTGGGTGTCAAGAGGATGGGGCCAGACTCTTTTCAGAGGTGCCCAACAACAGGACAGGGGGCAATGGGCACAAGTTGGAACACAGGAAGTTCCACATGAATTTGAGGAAAAACTTCTTCACTTTGAGGGTGACAGAGCCCTGGAACAGGCTGCCCAGAGAGGTTGTGGAGTCTCCTTCCATGGAGACATTCAAAACCTGCCTGGACACAGTCCTGTGCGCCCTGCTGTAGGTGTGCCTGCTCAAGCAGGGGGGTTGGATGAGATGATCTCCAGAGGTCCCTTCCAACCCCTACCATTCTGTGATTCTGTGAAAACACTGAAATTATCTGAAAGTATGTGCTACGGAATAGTATATAGTATTTTTTGTGCATATACAGTCTTGGTGCATTTACTTCTAATTGCTTCCTAAATTCACACAGTGTTTTGTAAATGTTTTTTAACATAATGGTTCAGAAAGAATGAAGGGACTTCCCGTGTAGGTTTTAAAAAGGCTTGGCCAGAATAATTTTAACTGTAGTCATTGACCAAGGTGAATTTTGAGGTAGGCTCTCTTTATCAATGCCAAACTAAATCACTACAAAAAACAGATCAGAAAAAAAATAGGAGCTGTAGAGTAACATAATTTGCCCTCGCCCCATACTTTCAAAGTGTTTGGGATGTTTAAATAACTGCTGTGTAAAGTCTTTGTTCTACAAGCTTCCCTCTGGGAAGCTGTAAGAGCAAGACTTCTTACAAGAAGTAAGCTGAGAGTTTTTGTGAAGCAATGGAAAGATTTAAGTAGCTAGGCACACTGAAGAGTACCAGAGTTTTCAAAAAGGTTTCCTGAGGAGGTTATGAGTTAGAGTTCAATTCCTGACCACCCTCAAATAAGCTAAAGCATTTGAGTAAAAACTTGAAGATAATGGACAATGCATAGAAAACTAAACAGAGAGGTTTCTAAATTACTGTAAAAACTAGATTTCAAAAAGTCATAAAATTCCCATGAATGTTTCTTTAATTCCATGGTTGCCCTCATGGAAGAAGGGTTTAAATGGGGAGCTATAACCGCAGCAAGAAATCAGCTCTCCAAAGGCAATACTTCCAGGGAAGAACTCCTTAAACAAGAGGAACAACGCTTCAGTCAATTAAAAAAAAAAAAAAGGCATTGATTCATTTTCCTCTGTGGCTAAAACTTGCAAACTTCATTAAACCTTGCTTTTGCTAGAATAAATCATATTTACTATTCCTTTAATTGAATCTGGGACAAACTGAGCAATGAACACACAAGACAGATGAGCAGGTCAGAGGGGCACCCTGACAGCATGCCTACGCCCTCAAACCCTGCGAGAGTCCCAGGAGTTTTGTCACCCCATGTGCCAAGGACAAGTGAAGGACTGGTAACTGTAAATGCCAGAACTAAACAGGCAAGTTTCTCTCAGCAAGCATCCCATGGTATCATTTCAGCAAGTAGCAAGTCAGGGAATATGCCTTATGATCCTGGAAGTAGGGTAACCATACAAAAGAGAAGACCAATGGTAAACCACAGCAGAAGTCACTGCAACACTATCTTCTTAATTGAGACAAGTCTTTCCAGTTACAAAGGATACTATAACAATAAAAATGCAGAAAGGTGCTTAATGCCACTTATTATAAATATTATTCTGTTCTATTTTGACTTTCCAGACTGAAAAACAAAACAAGATATGATTTTCCCAAAGACCTTCGAGCAGTGTGATTGCCTGCATGTTCCTATTTTGGAGTGTTACTCAGTTACCCAATCAGTACACATAAGTACTATCTTACAGGCACTAAACAAAATGTGCATGTACAGAGAAGCTTAAAGGTGTGCTCAGAAATATTACAGGTTTTTAACCTTCCAAGATTTAAAAAAAAAAAATACCTTGAAAACCCTTCAACAAAGCTTGTAAGTATAACAACAGCTTGTAAATATAACAGAGCAGAAAAACACCACAATATTTTATGAGTGAACATTTCCTATTTGAGAGTCAACTGAATTTTGCCCACCTGAAATTCAAAGCAGTGTATCTGTAACTTACAATTTGCAATGGAAATATAGAAATAATGTATGCAATTACTGTAATGTACTTAACTATTTTGGAATTGTAATGAAATCAGGGGTTTGCCAGATGTAATGTATTGCAACATATTAAGCTAAGGAATTTAACATGTTATAATCTTTGCAGTATACAGAAATAAGAAGGATTATAATACAGATCAGAGAGGTCATATGTCCCTTTGATTTATATGCCTTTAATGTTTTACATTCTCTTTCTGCACAAAGAATTTAAATACCACAAGTACTTAGCTTCAGCTATTTTGCTCCTTTAACTTGACCCCTTCCCACACCCAAACATGTCTCTTAAGAGCAGAATAGTAGTTTATGCAAACCCCTAATTCATTCCACGCACTTAAGTGCTGCAATGAGGACAAGCCCTTAGAAATATGGATGAATTTGCATATATAATTTCTTGAATACTTAGAAAAAAATCTCCCACACTCTTGTTTACCGTGTCTCATCAGCTGTGAAATTGACAGGAATATAAAGTGGCACTTTTAGCCATGAATGCCAGTGCATGGCTTTAAGTTTTCATGCCTGTTAGACTGTAGCTTGTTGAATTTAATGCTCCTTATAGCTCCTCTAAAAAGTATGGGGTTTTGGTAATGGAGATAGCTTTCAACCCAGTATCTTTCAGCTGTAAAAACTGATCCAAATCAGAAGGATCAAAGATGATGGTAAGGAAATGGTATTTTTGTTGCATCTGTAATTACAATGAGCTATCTGGAAGCACATTTAGATACAGCTTATATTTTTGTAGCCAATTTCAAGGCAAGTTCTACTGTAGAAATTGAATCAGAAACCTTGAACATTTAGCTATTACAGTTGTATAACAGGATTATGCCTTGCTCTTCATGCTGTTTTCAACTGCAAAGACTGAGCTTCTCTACCTAGAGGATTTTCTATGCAGTAAACTAAGAACCTTCAGATATTCCACACTAATTTCCCACATGGGTAAGTACAATCCATGCTCTGATAAAGATTTCTCTCAATTCATTACAAGTAAGTCCTCATAACTAGTGTTCCTGTTTATTAAATTCCTCTGCAAACTTTGAGCCAGTCAAGAGGAATCAATTTGTATGTAGAGTTGAGAAGAATTATGGTGTAAGATCTGGCTTCCTGAGAAGAGACTGTAACCAAAGCAAAAGGACTTGTACTCAAATAATTAATGTGATACAGTGACAGAGCTGCAATTTTCCATCCTACCTAGCCCAGTGTGTGGTAGCCCACACAGAAAAGCCATGGTGGTCTACCAGTACTACAAAATCCATGGAAAAGATGACCCTCAGCATCTGAAATTTCTCTCAATATTCAGTTCTCTGGAAAATGGACATCTGCTCTTCTGATTGCTTTTTTGTATAATCAGAAAAGTAGACTATGAGCTCAATAAAGTTAATTAGTAGATGAAGATGAACTATATCGCTATACTAGAAAGTAATGCATTACTCACATGATGGTTCCAGTAGTTCTATAGAAGGAGGCCCCATTAGAAAGAACATTAAGCATCTAATGAACCTGCCTGGCTGGAACAGCCTCATTCTAGCTGGCATAGGAAGGCACTGACCATATTCATCCATAACATCAAGGCTGGGTGCAGCTCATGGATACTTTTATTTTTTAGATGATAATTTTTGCTCATACTTCAGAAAATAAATAATTTTATTCCAGCTGCAGTCAATATCATTCATGGAAATAAGCAGTTAAATATGGACAATTCTTTTTACACCTTTTTTTTTCTTATAGATAAACTGACCTCCAGTTGCCAGCACTACAATATAATTTGCCTCACCGTTATTTTTACAAAACCACTATAGAAAGTTAAGTATGTGCACTGAACATACAGTGATATCCAGAAAAATGTACACTGGCATATCTATCCTAGTCCAAATGGAGATAATTTCTATAAAGAAATGGGTTGAGGGATGGCGGGGTGGGGGTGGGGGGAAGTCATGTTAATCAATTCATTGCAAGGTGACTTTTTGATGATTATCAGAGAGGATGATTGACTTATTTCCTAGGTAAGAATCAGCAAAAATAGGAAATATAGATATACAGGTTTATCCTGACATGTTTTGCATCGCTCATTCCTGCTTCATTGCCGTGATTTGCAAAATATATTTTTTAATATTCAGAAGTAATTAATCAATAAAATGAGCTGGAGAAATGTAGCAGAAAAGAAAAAATCCAAATCAAAATACAAAGGGAATTGAGTTATTAATCATTAGCAATTTTCTGCTATTCCTTGAAATTAAATGAAGTGTACAGATTCACATATATATTTGACACACAAATATTTGTGTTTAACACTGACAATAGCTCAGTGTCTCTGAGTACAATCTCAGTACAAAACCTACTTCAGCTCTTTTGTCTCTTGCTTGTACTTGGAGAAACTGGAAATGGAAAAGTCATGAAGATACCAATAGTAAAGCAAAACTGTTCCCAGTAGTACAATATATTCTTAACTGCTCTGTCCACCCTAGTTTTAAATTATTTGTTTGACGACAGTTACATAAATTCCTGGACGCATAAGATGGAGACCTCAACATTTTTCAGTGAATACTGAACACAACTATAAAATACCTTTCCATAAATATTTCATTACCAAAATATAATTTCTCTTGTTTCCAATTAACAAATCTAAAAAATTTAATGCAATTTAAAACTATTACATAAAATAATTGCAAATGAGTAAAGCCAGTTTTCATGGGTTTATATTTACAAAGGTTTACATTTCCAAGGAACGCATTAGTGGTCTAATTAGCTGAAACAATACAGTAGGAGTATATACCATTCTAATGATCCACTCAACATACCACTTTAGCCATTTATTTAATATGGTTAATAATAATTATAAAAGTAATTTTTCTAGCTGACTCTTTCTTAGCAACTCTGTTGCCTGTCTTGTTACAAATAAAGGGAATATTTTTTTTACTCCAGATTGTATGAGTAGAGATACAAAACTGTTAAAGACTTACTATAGTAACTTAAGAGAAACAAAAATTTAAACCACGTTTTTAAACCTTCACTATTGCAAGGAATGTTACCTACCCACCTGCCATGACTCTCTGAAGATCTGCAGTGTAGACAGAATAGTCAAACCAGAAGAATCCTTTGCTCTGCCATGCACTCCAAATACAGCTAAATCAAGGAACTGGAGAGACAAAGTCCCAGAACCTGAAGATTTACAGAGCTATTCCTCAATAACCCAGTGTGCCTGCCTACTTATCCTGCTGGCACTGCATGCCAGGAGGATGTCTCACACTTGTGTAATTATGAGTTCTTCTAACCATATAGGCTGATGTTTTAGGAAAGGACACTTGATTTCCCTGCAAGCTCGGCCAGCACTGCAGAGCAGCTCTTCAAACGCTTCCCGTCATGGCAAGCGTGCTGACCATGAGGAGGCTGGGAAGGGCACAGAAGCAACAGGCCACTGGGTAGCTGAGAGCAGCGCTGCACAACTGGCCAGGGAGAGGTCTGCTTTGCTGGGTTTAGTATGCACAGCACCGCTTTCCAGAAGCTAAGCTGGAGTGCATCACCAATGCCAAGCAGGACCAAAATATTATAACAACATACGCTGGGTGACTCTGAGAACTGGAGTAACGAAAAAGAAGAAAATTTGAAGAACAGAGTCATGAGCTTAAGCAGTAAAACCAAAATAATCTACTGTAAATTGGAAGAAAACAGCTTGGAAGCATCTTAAGGAAGGAGTAAGGAAATGACCAGTGTTAAAACATATAAATGATACCAAAGTATTATGTAGAGGTATTACATAGAGAGATATTACTGCTGCCTATAAAAACATGAGGAGAATAAGCAAAGGAAGGAGGAGAACTACTTAAGCTGCAAGGCAATAAGACAGTGTATCTTAAAACTGTTGGCATGAAACAGCCCAAAATAAGTAAAAACGTTCACAAGCACTGCAATATTTTGGTTCAGGAGCAGCTTTCTAAGCAGAGAAGCAGAGGGAACTTTCCAGAGTGTATAAAACAGGTCAAATTCTTTTAGGAAAGGGGCAGTGCAAAGTAGATGTCTATGGTAGCCACAGTCTGGTCTTGGTGGTCAAGTTGGAGTTTGTACTCTATCCATGGAAGAGAAGCAAATTGTGAGAAAGTGGTGAGACTGGGGGACAGCAATTTCTCTCTAGCAGAGCACCAACAGGAGGCAAGATAATGGTTCTGGAATATGTGTGCTTAATGCACAGCTTCCTCTCTTGGGTCATTAAAACATAAATAGCATAACTTGCTATTCACATAATTTTCACTGCTGCCCACTCCCCGGTTATAGCTGGATCCTTTTCTTCTTGAGCTTAAGTAACACAAGCACAGATTATTTTCACAGTGATTTTTGTCTGCAAAAGCTCATGTTTCTTTGATCTCTTCCCCTCCTCAAGTTCTTCACTTTCTGATGAGGCATGGAAGATACTGCAGAACATGTGCCCAGAATCCCAGAAGTGAACAGGGAGAAAAGCGGCAGCACGCCAAGGTGTACCAGACATCGCAAGCTGGTCTGGCTTAGGAAGTGACATCTGAACAGTCAAGATTTAAAAAACTCCCTCTCAGTCAGTCCCACAGACCTCAGCAGTGTTCCCAGTCTGTATGAGAAAAGAATAAATCTGCATAGTATAGCGGGATGGCACAGTAAGGAACATGATGTTGAAGAACTAACTGAATTTTATTGTTAAAAAAAAAAATAGTATTTACATTGCCTGCAGCATTTCTCTGTAAGAGTAAGAATCAGATTATTCCTTTAAGTTTCTGAAGAACTTGTACCAACTGTCAACAATCTCGATGAACCTTTTCCATAATAGACTGAGTTCATCTCAACATCAAAAGCACAGGGTCCACTCAGATCTCTTCCATACTCCAAAAAATAAAACCTGCTTGAAGACTAACAAATTGTTCAGCACTTTTCTATTTCAGACAACTCTTCTAAAGGTTCCTCAAGTGCACAGGGGTGCTAATTAGAATGAAAAATGTTCAGATGATCATTACAGATTACATAAAACAAACATGGAGAGAAGTTTAAACTTCTCAAGGAAGTCTATGGCATTTAAATGTTTTTATCGTTGCTGAAACTTGTCCACTGTGAAGTCCAAAACCCCAAACTGTCACAGTGATTTTTGTTTATCTAACTACACTACCTTGTTTTTCCCGGCTTTCAGTAAATGTAACTACCACTGCTAAAATTGGATCAAGATGCCATGATTTTTAAATCTACTAACTAAAGCTAAACCGTGAGCTTTGTATTTGACGCCTTCCCCAATGACATACAATTGTGTTTCATAATGCTTTAGACAATTTCCAGTGAAAACAGCATGTAATGTGCTTTATATGCCTCTCTCTAACCCTTTAAGAGCCTGGTCTTTCAATCCTTCAAGCCCTGCTCTTCTCTTCATATTGCAAATGTTTTTTTAAGGACTGCAGGATATGAGGCAAAGATAGTTTGAACTTTCCTCCCTACCTCTTAGGATTGGGGTACTATTCCTAGCTGTTCCCCACCAGCTTTTCACATTCCTGAGAGGATTTTTTAGGTCTGCCCTAAAGTAACCCTACTGCTGAGCCTCCTTGGCGTTCATGAACAGACTCATATCTCCTGCCTTTCTCCCCTTCCTCAACTGTTTTTAGTTAGGGAGTTTGTTAGTCTGGTATTTGTAGTCTAACTTCTGCTAACCTAGCATGGGTTAGCAAGACTTAATAACATGCAAGACAATTTTATAAAATCATTTTATAGCCTCGCTTCTAGTTTTCTTGTTTTTTCTGTTGTATGGCCCATTGATCAAGAACAAAATTCTATTGAAAAATCAATAACTGAAACTGTTTCTACATTTTCAAACACGAAGGTGCCATTAATAACTTAATTAATGATTAGACATGTAGGACATGCATGGTTGCACTGAAATGTTTAAGAAAAGGAGAGTACGAACACTGAATAGAGTAAGTAGCAGTTTTGACATCAGCTTCAGGAATAACAAGGTATTCACAAAGCGAAGAGAAACCATGTGATTTCTCTTGCCTATCCATAACTCCTTTTTCTCATGAACCTACTACTTTAGTGTCAGAGACTGTGGCAAAAGCAATTAAACGTGCATTCAGTTTAGTACAATGGATTGATCCAACTTTTGCATCACAGATATAAATGCATCTAACTTCTGTCATTATAGTTTAACAGCTTAATGACCTCTAGAGGCAGAAACACCAGTTTATTTCCTTTCATGCATGTTGTTCTGTTTCTATTTAGGTATCTTTGTATGCTTTCCCGGCTACATCTTCCACCCACATTTACTGCTTTCTCTTGGTCCTCTATTTGCAAGTTTCACCACCCTACCCCCAGGACATATTTCTAGCAGCTGGGTTCTCTCCTACACAGGTCATCCCCCCTTACACTGTGAAATAGCAAGCCCACCACATAGACATAAATGAGGCTACACTGAAGGAAAAAAACAATTTGCTATTAAAAAAACCCACCTCCACCACAAACAGATTTTGATGCCTTTAATTTAATGGCATATACCTTCACAGATGTACAAAAACCAACACTACAAGGCAGAGATACTACAGAAGAGTAGTTTTCGTACTTAAAAGTATATTAATGCATAATTACCGGATTCTAACCTGATTAAAAATATTTCACCATAACAGTGCTTACACAATGATTCTTAAATATTTAAGAGTATGACACTATTCCACAACATTGTAGAAACAAAACATATAAATGTGCTCTTAAAAATATTTTCCTCATTAAGCACAACATTTCCACAGTCTGACTCTTTTTGAAAGTCTTGACTATTTGTTCATCTATCTACACAAAAGTACATGTTACATAGTACTTCATATCCTCTAGACAGTAGCTAAGTATTTCAGGACAGTACAGATAAGCACAGTTTAAAGAGTTTCCATCAGCTTCTCTCATTGTTATAGATAAAGAAAACAGCATCAAAGTGTACCAAAGGTGCAAATGCTGTGAATTCTTGTACTAATTTTTGCACTGGAGACATAATTTAGGAAATGCTTTTCTAACACCAGTCATTTCATATGTGCAAAGTTAAGGCCAGTTCCTTCTAACTCAGCATCTCATTTGGACCAGGTGTGTTCACCTCTGTCGCTGCTCACAGGCGACTCAAACTCTGGGAACACAGACCTCCTGCCACATAACGTTGCTACACATACATCCACCCATAGATTATTTTCCTTCTCTCTTTGTAATTTTTTTGACAACTTTACAAATCTGACGACTTTTTATACTGCAGTTTCCCCACCATAAGTTAACTACAAGGGACAAAATCAAGTCTTGTTTTGTTTATAGGAAGTTTTATTTCAACATCAAATTTTGCATTCTTACCATGGTCTGTAAGTTCAGACATGCAGAGTTGACTTGATGTCTCATTCCCACTTGGTTCATCATGTCCTATGGACACATAGTCACATGTAATGACTGGCTGAGAATGAATTAGGGGTTTCGAAGTCTGCTCATCAGATTCCTTTGTCGAACGAAGCAGCGTGGAGAAACAGGTACGGTTAGAGTTTTCAGCAGGATCACAATACAATGATTGCCCTGATCTACACAACTGCTGGGACTTGTGTTAGGCAAACACTAAAAAACACCTCCCTAACTTTTTTGTAAATGATCAGTAGTGACTTGGCCATAAGTAGAGAGATTTAACGTATTTTTTTTCTCCAGACACCATCGGAAATAGAAACTAGACTGCATGCGAAAGAAAAGGTAGAAGACAAAGCACTAACCAAAACCTCATTGTTTCTGTGATGCTTTCACCGACTATTTCCAAACTGACACTGTTCTCTCTACAATAAGACATAGTGCTAGACTTGAACAGGCCTATCTTCTGTTGCAGATACCTTAAAAGCAAAGGACAGCTTACACTGGGAGTCACTCCAAGACTTCATTCTTAACATTTCAGCTGGCTTTTTAGTAATATTCTTAACTAATCAAATGAAAAGAACCCACAACCATGCCAAATTAGAGTGTTTAAAGGATTACAATTCTAAATTTATCTTGAAAATGAATGTATTTTGAACTCTGATGTCACACAGACTGCCAGTGTGTACATTTCAGAGAGCAGATTTAGATTTAAGGGTGACTTAATAAAAGAAAATTATTCAATGAATAGAGAGTTTGTTGAACCATATCTGAATAACTGAATGCACTTTACTTCATCACAGATCCACAGGTTCAGCTAAGCCGTCCGGACTTTGATGCACTTCCAAATAATTAGTCTTAGAACAGGACTGTGCCTGTAGTTCTAAAGAAAGCGCATGGAAAACAGAAGAGTGGTGTACACTGAAAGCGCATAAATGAGGCTTTGGAAACAACAGTCCATACTTACATGTAGGACATTGATATTCAGCTGCTGAAAATTACGGGACCTGAATTCTTGCATTCTTTTGATATTTTCTTGATATTTTTCTTCTGCCAGCTGTCTGTAAATACAGAATACTTGTGTTTAAGATGTGCTATCTGGGACTGCACAAAGGGATCTTTCAAAAGTAGATGTGGAAAAACAAATTCTATAATTAGACTCCCCTGGTGCCAAACGTTCATGGCATCTACTGAAGGTGAGGTTAGTTTTAGTGAACTCACAAATAGATTTCAGGCCTTATTTCCAAACACTATTATATTTTTCTCTCACAACTTGCATAATATAATTAAGAAATAGTAAATTATTAGTCCCAGTGTTTTTTGTTTCTTCCAAAGATCTTAAATACTTTGTTCTTTATTCCACCATGTAGTCTGAGGACCTTCCAGGAGAAGACAGGCATGCAACAGTTGCATGCTATGAACAGTTCACCTGGGGGAGAGTTGGTAACTGCATTTTTCTGTACGGGACTACTTAAACCAGGTGGTACATTAAGCAGCTCTTCCAGTTTCCATTACTACATTCCCTTCCTATCCATCTCTAGATTTGTACTGCTGAAAGCAGATCTTCAGTCTGAGACGGTACAGGTTTTGCACTGCTTCAAATACTTTCAGCAAGAATGAGCTGGCAATAACCCAGAGCTGAATATAGATACATATTTTAAATATTCATGACTGAGAACAAGATTTGAAGATTAGTATGTTGCCTTTATATTACAAAATAAATCTTTTAATTTTGTTGCTGGGGAAAAAAACATGAAAATCTAAATAGAACACACTAAAGTGCAAGAAAGTAAAGAACATGAAAAGCAAAGTAGAACTAGCCTGCAATTAGAATTATTTCCTAATCTGCATCCATTTTAAAAAAGTGAAAGGGATGGACTTTGTACAAAATTGTACAAAAATTGGCCTACAATATTATTGAAAACACCATGCAGAAGAGGTGTTAAATTTATACAGTGGTTTTAATTCAAGGAGATTTTTTAAAAAATGAGAATAAATTTACATACCATTTCCAGTATCAAATGCAATGGTAATCGTCAGACAGACGTACATGCTGATAAGACATATTTTCCAAAAGGAGATGAAGGCCTTTAATTTTTTGTTTGTAGCCTTTGGATATAGGCATCACAAGTTGGCACAAGTAATGCTAGGATGTGATTTTACTGAGCATTTTCACTCAACTGCAGTTGATATTGATTTGCAGGTATATGTAGCTGCAGAGTTTCTGAGGCCATAAATTCAGACTTCATGTCACCTCACAATATTTTTTCTGCACTAGGACATCATTGCCCTGATGAATTGCTAACTTGCTTTGGCACGACAGGGTTAAGATGCCGATTCTCATGTTCAAAAATTATTATTCCCTCTATTATCCTCTATAAATAACTGAGTAAACATTTGTTAATTTACATTGCGCTCTGCAAAATGCTTTTGAAGAAAACATTAACAATTAATTAAAAATTAATGTGGTGTTTTTCCGATTTTCATTCATACCAAATAAAACATTGAATATTTTTAACTGGGAAAAACTCAAGCGTGTCATCAAGCAGTATATTCTTCTTTTTATTTAAAAAAGGAATCCATGCATACACACATAATTTTCCAGCTCTTTCTCATATTCCACTCAGAAATGGTACTTATTCTCCTTCAGATCCCCTTTTTTATAATGTCTTACTTAATAAAAAAACCCCCATAAATCATAAAGCCTTTATAACGTGCCCATTCCACCCATTTGATCATTTGGTAAGACTATCCTCTGAGCTGAGCTTCTATTGACAAATCTCTTAGGCCAAAACAATTGACAAAAGCTGGATTGTAACTAAATGTCTAACACCTCAGACTGTGCAATCCTTAAAATGACAAGTCATTAAAAAAAATAATCTTCTACTGTAACACAAAAATCTCTCATATACTTATTTAACCAGAAACACAATGCTCAAAGTACCAGTTTTGGGCTAATGTTCTGACTTCTTTTTTCTCCCCTACATAAATAATTACTGTGATTTAACTCATTCAAAATCCCCATTCACTTTGGGTAGGTGAAGACCCTTTCTATTTTTATTTTTACCTTGACAGTTCTAACTCTTTTGTTAGACTATTGGATGGGGAAAACTGCATGGTTAGGGCACAATGCTAATGTTATGCTCAACTTACTTCAACTTCTTTGCTTTCTCATCTGCAGCATTTAACTTCCTAAGCCTCATACGTTCCCGCGGTGTCATTTTCTGTACTTCAGACAGTTCCTGCAGAGTTTGTAAATGAACTTTCCTCTGCCTGAAATTGAATGCATGCACGCCTATCGTCATACAAAAATGTAAATATCAGTATTTTGATTTGATATTGAAATATAGTGACATTTCAAATGGAATAATTAGAAAGTCACAGGTGCTGTAACAGACTAAATAGACTTTAGTTTGGAAAGCAAATGTCTCCTTTAAATTGAAATATTTAAACTTAGATTCATGAAGAACATGAATAATTTCAGACATTTCAGGTGAGAATGGAAAAAGGTAAACTCAGCTCCTTAAAAGAATAAATGTTGAAGCACAATGAAATATTTATCCTGTCAGCCTTCATTATTGAGCATGTTCCAAGTACAAAGGCAGTCTTTCAATGAGAACCACAGAAAAAAGCAATATCACCCATACATTTTACATTGATTGTTACAAGCTGTCTAGAATAGAAGAGAATATCAATGTGTCTTTAATGACAGGTATAATTATCATGTTGTCCTCTTGAATTTCTGGTCCTAATCAATTATGGCAGTTTACTGGTAAAATGGTCTCTGTAGACCATCTCTGAAAGCTAAGCATGAATTATCGACGGACGTGTATCAGCTGTATTTATCAACACAGGAGAATAATATTAGTCCTATATTAGAAAAAGGATATTAATCTCAGATTTTTATCTCACAACCTACAGTAATTACAAAAATTAGTTTGTATATGCCTTGGAAGTCATATTTCACTTACACCCAATTTTTCTATTGTTTATATTTATGACATCAAGTATTAATTTCAAATTACTATTTTTGCCCTCATGAGATAAATTTGCTTCTGATCATTTAAAAGCCCAGTTTTGTAACCATACAAATTGCAATACTCCTTCTGGATTATCATTTTGAAATAAGGATTTTAATAAATGAGAAGTTTTCATTATGCTTTTCAAATGTTGACTATAGAGGGAAATAGTGTAAAGATATGAATATTAGTGTGAAATAAAAGACTAGGACAAAGATAAGAAGAGTTCAATTATTCAATAGAATGGAACTAGCTCTTCAAGTATGAATAATGTAGACCTATTTCTTGTCCCCTATAAAAAACTCAATTTAAATTATAAGAACCTCTTGGGAAAAAAAGCCATTTTTCTTCCAAGTCAAAACTGAATTTGTACAGCTTTATGCCTACTTAAATATTTACAATTTATGACTTGCATGGCACTGGAATAAAGTAAGCCATTAGAGGCCTTTACTAGACGAAACTAGACTCAACTACACATGGCAAAAATAATTCCTGGTGAGAAAAAAAAAAATTATAAGTATAAAATAGCAATGAATGGGGAGGACACCATAACAAGCAGCTCATTGTACACTGACTCAGACTAGAGTATTGCTACATTACAGCAGATGTGGGAAATTCACTATGTTTAAATTATTTCTCCTCCACTTTTCTGCTCTCTACCATTTTTCATTTTACCTACCTCTTTAGATCTGGGATTGCAGAAATTATTTGGCATTTTGCTTACTAGTAGCAATACTGACAGCTAACATTCTCATAAATACAATGATAGTCATGATACGATTATGACTTTATGCATATTCCAAACATTTAGCCAAAAAGAATCAGACTGCAGCACATTTGAAGATAATTTATAGTGAAGTTTTTCCTAGGATATTTTTCTCAAATTGGTACCCTGAATTTGAAAACCTCAAGGTAAATTTCCATGCCTAATCAAAAACAGTTGTTATCCATTGCTCCACAATTTACAGGAGCTCTAAAAGTCTGCACAGCAGCAGCTGACGTTCTATTTTCTTTCCACAAAAGTATAAAACCATGATGTTTGTAGTTAGAACTTGCTCCTTCTCTTAGAGACTACAGACTTGCTTTTGAACAAGAATAGTTATAGACTCTGGGATACGCATTCACGTCCTCCCCATATGCTAGCTCTGTCAATATATGATGTCCATTTGGAAGGCGATGAGACTCAGTGTATTGAAACTAATGACAACGGATCAGGCGTGGAACATAGTATATGTTACAAATAATAGAAAGAGGTTTTATCAGTCTGTTCTAGAAGCATGGGGATGTTTGAAGTCGGGGTATATATTTTGCAGGTAAAAATACTGCTTCCTCAAAGCATCTACAATCTTTTGGTGCATACAGATAATTTGAAATCTTGTACCCACAAAATAAAGGCATGGATTAAAAGTTTCTTGAAAATTCTCATACTTTATGTTTCAATAAGCATTAAATACTCAATATAATTTGGATAGAGTTGGCATAATATCTGGGCAAGATTTCAGTGCCCCAAAACTGTTTAAGGTATATCTCTAAGGAACATCTCTGCAGTTAACTATATTTAATTTGAAGAGGCAGGAATCCACTCAGAGTTAATCGAATCAACTTGACTACAGCAGCCATAGACAAAAGATACATCTAACATTTCCTTGCTATTGCATATCTACCTGTCTGACTCTTGTATTTCCAGTATACTAGCAAAGGATTATTTCTAGCAGAAGCAATCATGCAGAATAGTAAGGCCAAAAACTTGGCAGCAGTCTCAGCCAGCTCCATTTGTTGTCATTTATTAGATAATTGTTACTAGTCGATACAGGTATAATTTATCATTACATTTTACATCTATGCTTGCAAAGTTCAACATCTATTTATACTGAAGGTACCTATTTATACCAAAACAGAGAACTTTGATCTGATAAAAAGACAGAGACTCATTTATTAACAAGAGCGAGCAAGAACCGAAGTGACAGGGTGGAAACCCAAACCACAATTTCTAGAGATGAGAGCTTTACAGAGACACTCCTAGTAGATAAACTGGATACAAAAGATGTACAGATTTTGCTGTGTTGAATTCCACTGACTTTACTCCACTTTCTTCCTACCACTGATACTAAACAACACTTTCTTTGGAAAAGCTGAAGCTGGTCACCTCTCCCAAAGGGAGGATTGCAAGTAGCAGAATTGGCAGCATCTGCAAAGTGACCACAGCTGCAAAACTGTGGGTCCTCTCTGAGAGCAGAGGTCACAAAAAATGAAGGGGAAAGGCCTATTGTCTCAAATGCACTGCTAACTCTGGATTGGAGCATGGGCTTCTCTATTGCTGTTACCTAATAATTCAAAAGACATTTCAGACAGCTGTTAAAGTCTTGGCAGTTGTTTAGAGGAAACAAGAAACAGGGATGTCCATTTCCTCCACACAGGATCACAAACTCCCAATTTTGAGCGTGCTAGCTCCAAACAGAGCAAAACCATGTAGAGGAAACTCAGGGACAGGAAGCAAAGGGGAGGGCCAGCTGCCACTGAAACTGCAGTGCTAATTTACAAAGGCAAAATGAAATTGCACGTGCTGACATTTGCTTCAATCATTGCAGTATTGTAATTTAATACAATTAATTAATTTAATATATATTCAGTGCCTAAAAGAGAGATCATGTGCAAAGGCACTACTGATGTAAGAGCCAAGAAGCATTGCTAGCATTAATTTCTCACTAGAGTTACAAAACAAATATAATAGTATCCTACAGATGTATTAGCTGAATATTAGTTTAAGTGTATATGCTTTTAGTTTAGTGTCATGTAGGAAACATAGCTTTCACATTTAATAATTAGTAGGTACACAAACAGCAGCACTATAAATGATCGTGGCATAACTAAAATGATGACCTAAACCTTCAAAATATAAAGACAAAGGTCATAATTTACATACCAATTGGTACTAAATTAACTTATGCATATACTACACATGCATGTGCAATTTACACAGTTCTATAATAAAATATTTGATCTGCAATTTTTTTTTCCCCCAAAATCTTAATTATGCATCTCACTTATATGGTTGCTTTTCTGTATTTCTGAAGAATGGGTCCCTCCAAACATAAAGCACTATAACACAAGCGTTTACAACATGATATTATTTGGCAACACTGCACTTTCATATACTGCTGCCCATGAAACACTTAAAAATACTTACACAGCATCAAAAATGGGAGCAGCTTCTTTCTGCCAGTTAAGTGCCTTGTCTTTCACAGTCATGTTTGTGAACTTGTAATGTACATTCTGCAAGGAAATAAAATAGAAGTGGTATCAACACTTGAGGCTGAAGTGATCCAGACTCTTCAGCTATGACCGAATACATCCCTAATGTAAAAACTGACTGTGCAGTTTCCTTCCCCGCCTCCTTAGAAAGCCAAATAATATATATGCTGAAGCAGGGACCAAAAGAGCAAGATGCACTGTTTTTCATCAAAACTATGACTAACCAGAACGGGTTTGAGAGTATATGTACCCAAGCCCGAGTGATCTGCACTTGTTACACATAAACGCCCGTTCTCCTTGTTGCTCGTGACACTTAAAAGAGGATACATTCAGCATGTAAAGTAATAAGGGCTTCATTTCTCACTGACTCGCTACCTCAGTTATATTTGTAATTTAGCTCTGAAAGTCCCCTGGATTAACGTTCCCATGAACTGCTATCTAATTATTTTTTCTCAACACATTTTCTCTGCCTCCATTCTGCTTTTGCAAAATACATACTCAAACAGTAAGTGTACAGCTATCGGTTTTTCTTCTATACCTTTAGTTGTTCATCAATATAAGGGATTTTTAGGATCTCTGATGCTGCTGGTCTCAATGAAGGATTCTTATTTAACATGCTGAAACATTAAAATGCAAAAGTCATAATTAAGCAATTTTCCAAGTTAACTTAAAAAACTGCTAAACAGGAAATTAACATACCTGCACAGCACAGCATTCAGTTTGCTTGGATATCTATCAGGAAGAGAAGGTGTATCACCTTCTACAATTTTTAACACAACAGACAAAAAATTGTGTCCAGTAAATGCATGATTCATACAGCACATCTCATATAAAATGCATCCCAGAGACCTTGAAGAATAAAATAATAGGAATAGCATAAACAATATTTTTGAAAGTAGCATGCATAGTGACATTATAGTAAGTAAAATCACAATTGTATGCCCTTTTCTCCTGGGAATAGGATATTTCATTGTCATGTTATCATTTTCATGTGAAATATTTTTATTCAGATTACAAATTAGTAACTTTATAGACAGGAGAAATAATCATTCCATTTCCATAAGTGCAGGCACTAACTTAAATTCTGTATACAAATACACGTATTCATATATATATGTGTAAAAATAAAGTAAAACCCTATTATATGAACTACCTTAAGCGGTTACTCATTAAATTAAGAATGAAGTTTTTAAATTAGTGACTGACTGAGAAAATAGTTTAGTAGTGTTTGGACACAAGCTTGTTTAAATTGGTTTTGCAAATTAATTTCTGACAACAAACTGAGGCTACAATTCAAGATCAAATTAAATAATGCCTGTTTCAAAGAACATAAGTGTCTTCTGGGGCGATTTCACTCATTTGGTCACATACTCAAAATAGATTATGAAATCGGTTTGTACTCAAAGAAATATCGAGTTTTAGATAAGGACATCATATTGCAAAATCTGAAACTAAATTTCCTCAAAATTTTAGTTGGAGAAGAAAAGAAGAAATCTGAACTTGTAGGTCTGGAGACCTAGCTAAGAACCACTGTCAGTTTTAAATCATTAAAAACCAGGAGGAATGATTACAAACAATTTTAAATGGGCCTCTGGTTTACCATCACCTTATTTACTAGGCTCTTATTCACCAGTTCTAATGGAGATCATAAAAGATCACCAAGTTGAACATTTTAACATAAACACTCTCATAATAATTTATATAATGACTATTCATAACAATTTGCACTTCAACAGGGTTCTGTCTGACAAATATTTTTTAAAAAACAGGGGAGTTAAGCTTTCCAGGCTTTGAAGGATGCTCAGCGTTACCTCCAGTTTGCAGTCAGGAGAACTGAGGCACTGATGAGTGATGTGATCAAGGTCACAGAAAATACTGGTGAGAACCAGCCATAGAACCAGACTCACCTAAGCAACCAACTAAAATATCAGAGCAACTTTACTCTTAATATAGTCTTTGATTATGGTATTTATAATTTACAGAAGCAGTATGAAAATAAAGCATAGTGATAAAAGTAGAAGTATGTATAGGTGAATGACTTTGATGAAAAGGGTATAAACATCTTTGAAGCAAATAATGAATAAAGTTTCAATTATTCATTTTGGTTAAAGAAGACAAAACGGTTCGGTCTGTCTGGCAATAAAAGAACAAGAGCAAATAATTTTAAAGCTGAAACCCAGGCTCTACATACAATGCCAATAAGAAAGAAAGAGAATAGAGGGGACTCTCTCACTGGTACTTTTCAAAGCAGTATGTGAAAACAATTAGCAGAATGTTTTTGCTAACAAATGCATAAAGACCAACTACTGAGGTACATAAATAATTGCCTAATTTTTTAAAGATTTAACTGTCAACCAGCTTTCAAACTTCCAAAGTCAATAAACAGTAACACACAGATGATGATCTATATTGATGATGTATGTTCAAACTCTGAAACAAGGTAATTACCACATGAGAAAATACTTCAAAACAAAAAGAACAACAAAAAAACTCTGCACACATGGCATCTGAAAGCATCAAACAAAAATGGAAACCAGCCAGAGGGAAGAAAAGAGGAAGGAATATCCCAACCTGACAGACTGTACTGTAACTGCTTTTTGCAGAAGTAATCTGTTTTGGAGGCCGCTTGATGCTGGCAGCTATAAATTGCTTAATGAGCCATTAGGAGCACAGGATTTGCCACATCAGGGAAGCCCATTTATTCATCTAGTTTAGTACTCTGACTACACCTGAGGCTTTGGAGGAAGATGAAAAGGACACCCAGAGCATTCTGCTACAGCTGGGGCCATGAACAGGCTATCCAGGGAAAACCCTATCTGTTCCATGAAGGAAAAAAGAAAAAATAAAAGAAAACTGAGGGTAGAAGAATAAAGCTTTTACTGCAGGATACAATTCTTTGAAATGAAATAAATACCTCCTAAACTAAGAAATGCAGCCTTAGGTCCCAGAGCAAGGCTATTTCTTCCCAGGACAGCTGCTGAGCTGCAATTGCCTGAGGGACTTACCACCAATTTTTTGCCTAAAGACTGCATTTCTCAGTCGTGTTTCTACAGTTCTGGTCTAAGCATCTTGTAAGGAGCCTATTCAGCAAGAGAAAATTGCTTCCTGATTCCCACAAGCAATCTGCACATGACCCAAACATGTAATTTAATTACTTTTATAAACTTAGCTTGAATAATGGCCAGTGTTTTAAAATCTAAAATGGTCGTTAGGCTACCCAGCCAGAGCATTTGGTTTGATGGCTCCCTATATTTGTGAATAGGTTTGACAAAGCACCTAAACAGCACTTCAGTTCAGCAAAACTGATGTATGACCATTTCATATCGAAGCCACTTATGCTCAATTACATCATAAAATGGAGCATCTGGATAGGCTTCAGTGTGTTCTCTATGATATCAGCTGACAGACCTCTAACTTCCCTTTCTCAGGAGAAATCACCCTGAGGTTTTTGGTGATACTTGTTTACATAAGCATTGCTGTCCTTTTAACATCTTCTGATCTTCAGTATGTTATAGTCCTTCAAAAGCTGTAAGAATCAAATTACCTTTTAAATTTAACTCCAAAAGCCGGGTAATCCAAATGCATATCCCTTTGTGGCTTGTATCTGTCAGTCTGATCATACCAGAATGTCTTAAGAATTTGCTGACTCGAGAGTGTATGAGGACTACGTACATGCACACATGGACCATCACAACTCTCTCAGCCACTACTTTTCAGGTCTTCACTGCTTTTACTGCTTTTTTTTGGTAACTATTCTACATAAAATTTGGCAGTACAAAAAAAAACCCCATTTTTAGATTGTTAATATTAAAGAAAAAGACAAATTAGGGCAAAAGCACAGACATGGAAGCACAATTAAAATGAAAGTGCCAAGATCCATGGTGTCGGAAGCCCAATTTACTGAAACTGTACAGACAAACCATCTGTCAAAATCTGACAGTACTTGATAGAAGACACAGAATACAATGGATTTAAATGTGACTGTGACATTGCTTTGTCTCTGGAAGACAAAAAGGAAGGTATTTATAGCTCTCTCGTAAAGAATTTTCTAAGTCTCTAAGTGAAAAAATGCATTTGTTTTTCAACTAAATTATTTCTGTTATCATTTCTGCCTCTGAGATAATTTATAACATATACTATGCACAAATCCTTTGAAAATTTCCTGGATGGAGTTTGCCTTATATGCTTATAGCTTTGAAAAGGAGAAATCTTATTGCTGATGACTGTTTGCATACATTTTACCTCATCCCCTCAGAAACAAAATACGATATAGTTAAAATAGCCAGTGCACAGACAGGCACCCAAAGTTTACACTCGAGAACCTATACTGATCCTTGGCAGACTCCCAGCCAGTACAGATTTCAGAGTCTCATCTGAGAAACCCCATGCTTCCACAGATAGAAAACCTGCAAAAAACCTGCAGGTGCAATACCGGCTAACTACTAGTGGCAGGCAAATCTTGGTAACGTTATTCAGGACCTGAACAGGGAGATCGTTTCCACTGGGATGAGCAAGTGTGATGCTCAGTTCCAAGTATGAAAAAAATATCAGGACCTAAACTCATTGGGAGCCCTTATGCCAAGGGAATCCCAGTTTTCTGGAACAAAAGAGATCTCTGGGGAAGGTACAACAGCACCCTTTAGCTTTAGGACAATTTGCAGGAGTTATCATTGTCCTATTTGGTTAGTCTGGGCTTTTTAGGTTGCATGAAGATAATGGGAAGTACAAAGGTATCCCTGTTGTTCAGAAAACCTCAGATAAAATGTTAGCACTCACCTAATGCATTGGTGAGTAGCCACATTGCCCTGAATGCATTAAGTACCTGCTTTTAGTTTACTCTTCCCTGGAAAGAAACGTTTTCATTTTTTTCAAATAGTTCTGGAAATTAGAGGATGCCAATTCTTCTCAGCCTGATGTCATGAAGCCCAAGTCTGTTTGGGCTGGAGTGATGATTTGTAGTCACTGCATGGACTGAAATAAAAGCTGATTAAAAATGCTACTTTGTTGGTAGACTTTCATGTAATCCCCCTGGACCTCTGATTGCTTTCTTAGTAATATTGCTGATGGGTCTCCATCTGCATTTGTTGGTGCTGGGACATCTGTTCTGCCATGATTCTTCAACAGTCTTAGTTGGATGACACTGATGTAATCTGGGTAGATTCTGACCTACAATTTCCTGCCAACAATATTTTTAAAAAAACCGTCCCAAATAACAAAATATACACCAGGTATGCCTTGTAAAACAAAAGAACTAGTAAGCTAAATCAGCCTAAGGCCAAAGGACCCCATAAATACACACCTAGCACATGTGATTTAACATTGGATGGGTCCTACTTGTTGTGTCCCTCTAAGTACAGAGATGGTCAGGTATTTTCCAGTGAAAGAGTGTGTCACAAGAACATGAACTTAGATTAAACAAGAAGTTTGGAGGCTTTGTCAGCCACAGAGGTTTGATGGAACTTTTGCCTGGAAGGGTTTGAAAATAACCCAGCTGCTCCTCCTGGACATCAGAGGTTCAGACCAAGGTCTCTGCTCTGTCTAATTCAGACCAGAAATCCTAACTTGGGTCCCTCACACCACGGGGGACCGTCTTAGCCACAGGCTACTGGCTATTTCACATGGCTCCCTCTGCGTTCCGTTTTCTAAAAATTATAAAATACTCACTGTCCCAGAGAAGCAGACTGCAACCATGCCCCACCACATGACTTCACCTTTCCTGACCCTAAGAAATGCCTTAAAATGACACACACAGTCTTCAGTTTGCTTGACACATGAATGCAGTGCCATAGCACTGGTGGCACGGGAACACCGGCCGACCCCCAACACCAGTGCCAGTCCCACCACGTGGTGCATAAGGCCAGGAAGGGTCACCAGGACCCCAGCACAGCAGCGCCTCTGAGTCACGCTGTGCTCATGTAAAAGTGAGTCCCAACGCCAAATGCAGGCACACACATCACTTGCTAATCCTCCACCTGTCCTGGCCTCTTGAACTAGTCACTGTCTCAGCTTGGCTGCCAGCGCTGCACTGACTCTTCTCCACCTGCCAGCTCATTAGGGGGAAGCACCGACAGGCAGAGGGGTTGGTGAACTCCTGAACTGAGACCGGCTCCCCGAGGAAGCTCCTCACCTGGAAAGGAGGAAACCCAGACTCTGTCATCTGCAAAGGCTTTCACTTACTGCCTGGCCAGTCCAGGCTTCGAGATGGCAAGGAAAACATGGATGGCAATTTTGATTTAACTCCTGTGAATTAAGATTTGGCATAAAGCATGGAACAGCAAAGCACTCCAGCCCTGAAGTTTTAACTAAGGACAAATATGAATGCTGCAGCTTCTCTGAGCCTAATTGCAGAACTTCTTCTGTATGTAAAACCTGTAAAACGTGAAGCTTTTTACATCTCTTGACCTTGGGTTATAAGGGACAATACTTCTCACACCAGCTGCTGCACCATGAATATTCAAGCCAGTTTTGAAAAGCGAGTTGCACAACATTTCAGTGAACCTGAAAAGCACAATGTCTCTTTAGAGCACATCATTAGCACAGGGTAAATTAAGGTCTTTCCAATGAACAATTATTAACTGGACTGAACAGTGAGAGGACCATGATAACTCAGAAAGATAGCAATAACTGCCTTTTGTAAAGATATTTTACATTTTCTTACATTTAATATGGGAACACTTGTAGTTCTGAATTTTTGTGTGTAATATTTTGAGTCCTGCTGGAGATCAGAAGGACAAGTCTGAAGAAAGAACATCACTTCAGGTACTCATAAAAGACTTGGGCAACTTCCTGACCACCAACTGAACTTCCTGCAAAGCAGCTCAAGGATTTCACCTCACCTGGAGCATCCGGGATGGGTTCTCCCAGGTGCTCAGGGATCTCTCATGTTTCAGCCCCCATTAAATGGGGCAAATAAGAAAAAAATATTCAAACAGAATCATTATTAAAACATTAAATGAAGAGATGAAATAACCTATGTATCAATCAAACGTATGAGTCATGGTAGGTGACAAGTCCTGACCAAAAGAGAGTTTCCTGGCTCAGAAAGAGAAGTTCTTTGTGGTCTGGGGGTCTAGTGAGTCAGGGCACACCTCCTCCTTAGTGCCCCTACAGTGAGGGCCAAGAAGCTCCTACTGAAGGCAGTTCCACCCTCAGATGAGTGTTCTGGGTACTGCTTTGGAAAGATTACAAAATGCATAAGGTATAGCAGAAAGTTAATAGCTAGTGACTTGTTGCGGGAGGTGGGGATGGGGAGGACGTTTCTGCTATTTTTGAATATTGAAAGGGTGATCAACACATCATCTATAAATATACTGGACAAAATTTTGCTTTCATTTACTCCATACAACTTCAATGACATATGGATTGACACTTGTAACAACAAATAGAACTTAAATATATATTTTACATTCCATTTCAACTGCAATAAAAGAAATTATTCTTTACAGTTTTAGAGCACAAAAGGCAGGTTTTCCTGTCTGTTTACTTGTTTTGACATCTTTTGAAATCTCCTCTCAATATATTTTTATTGACTACATGTATTAACTGATATTTGTTTTGATACAGATGAACCAGAGACAATCTGACATCAAATCCATCTCAGTTCAGCTACACAGACCATGAGATGAGATTCCTGACACATCTGTTGACTGGATTGAACATGCTAACTGTGAAAAATTATTGCTACAAGTTGAAAGTACTGATGACTCTTCTCAGGTTTAGAATGACATCTTGCAGTTACAAGTATATTTTGAAAAGGCAGAATTGAGCAGAAGCTAGAGTAAATTACCAAGTAAACAAACTATATTCCAGTAGTCAAATATCTTACGAAGGAAATTTCCTGATTTGAGATATTCATTAAAAAGGAACCTTCATATTAGCATACCTACAGAAACAAACACCTATTAACAGAAGAAACAAAGCACATCTTATAAAAGAAATACTCTGACAGAATTTAAAAAACACAATAGTTTTAATCATCATCTTAAAACATGATGAAATGTTCTAGGACATGCATATAAAGAAGGCAGATATTTTCTCCATTCCAAAAATCAGTCTTGATCTTAGCTTGCAGGAATACCTGCACATCTAAAGGTTTCCTAAAATCTTCCAATAGATCTCAGGTTCTCAACTCGATTCTTTATTCATCACCTCAGAAGTCTTGATTGCAAGAATATGTGCCAAATGTAGAACTCACACTTTTCTTTCTACCTTTGAACCTTTTATAAAACAGAGTGGTTTTCTGCTTCTGTCCTAACACTCCAGTTTTTCTCTTTTTCAACTCCCCTTCCAAGTACCTTCTTCCTTTTTGCATTTGCCAATGTTTTTCAATTCAGTTCCTAAGAAGGTCCTTCTGCTTCCCTCTCAGCAGGGAATCATTCTTTCCTCATCCCCTTGGAAGTTTTCACAGAAGGTTGCTTCTTTCTATTCATCTTTCTCAATATGAGAAAGAAAAATATTTTCCCCCTTCCCAGCAAAACTCAAACTTTGTCTACAATCATCCTATGTCATGGCAGAGACTGGACCTGAATCTTACTCTACTTTGAAGTCCCAGATAACCCAAAATAATAGTAAACTATACGCTTCTTAACACAAAGAGCAAACTCCCCAATTGCAACATATGACACAAATGTCCTGGAATAATTTTAGTGGAGAAGTGTGAGGACCCTACTGAGGGAGCCATTTAAAAAAAAAAAAGTAGTTCCTAAATAAAGTCAAATGCTGACCTAGAAAATAAATGTCTAGTCCAACTGAAATAGCATGCTGACTACTCACCAAATGTCAGATTTTGTGTTGTATCCCTGGTGCTTCAGTGCCTCTGGACTCATGTAGTACGGTGTCCCAGTAAATGTAGTTGCCAGATCACATGAACCCATCAAAAGACAAGAAACTCCAAAGTCTCCTAAAAGTAACAGCAGAAACAATAATCTATTCATACAGACTCTTTGGGTTTATTGTTAGACCCATTACAATGACTACACATTCAAAAAAACCTGCCAGAATTTTAAAATATGGAAAAAACAATTTTCGGTAATTCTTCAAAATAAAAACACTAGAAAATCATAGATCTATAGAAGAGGCCTCACAAGGTCATCTGCCTCAAACCCCTGGCTCAAAGCAAAGCCAACTTCAAAGTTACATGAGGCTGCTCAGGTCCAGGTCCAGTCAAGCTTAGAGCACCCTCAAGGCTGGAGATTTCATTGCTTCTCCAGGCCCCTATTCCTGTTTCTCACTGTCAAATAAATGTTTGACCACAAATCAAAATGCTGTATCAGACATGACTTTATTTAAATCTCCTTATTGACAAAATGTCTGCTGGACTGTTCTATCATACTAAAATACATCTTTAAAAAGTATGGAAATCTCACCAATTTTAAGAAGATTATTTTTCAAAAATATATTCTTGGCTTTCAAATCTCTGTGAAGTATTCGCCTGGAATACAAAAGGAAATTCAACCTCATCCAACTTGAAGCATTCACTGTCACGTATCAAGTATCTCAAGTATTTCTCTTCATTCCTTGTTAGGAAGGCCAGCCCACCACTGCTATTGTCTAACCCTGTAAGTGACAATGCACAGATGACAGCATTAAGGAGCTTCATATAAACACAGAGGTGTATTCACAGACACCCACATGCAGGATAAGAGCCTAAACAGACAGGATAACAAAAATGCACCCAGGGATCCCAGCTTGAGAATACAGATACAGGCTTAAAATGAGCTGCAGAGGAAGGGAGAAAGGCAAGTCTTCCTATCTGGCTCTTCTTAAAAGCATTACATTTCATTTTCTGCCAGAAGAATGAGATGTCTCACAATACAATAAGGGATGAGAAAAACAGCAATAAGACATTCTCAAAGCTCAGGGACCTTTCCTTCAGAGAAAATGTATTACTTGAAAAACAAATATGTATATAGACTAGGCTAGTAGTTCAAATTTTTACAGTAATGGTGTGGAAGATAAAAGAACTTTACAAAGACAGAGATCAAAAGGAAAAGCAAAAGAACAACTAGCTTTTACAGACTTATTTTTCCATCAAAGACTGAAGCAACATCATAAGCCACACACCATGTGGGGACAAACAGCATCTGCTCAATTTCTTGACATCTTAATGTGTGACAGTAATTCTCCATCCCCTTAGGATAATAAAATATCTCTACAGTATACAAAACGTTCTCAATTATTTCTTGTTAATAACTCTTCCAAAAGGGTTCCCTACAACCCCAACTAAACTAGAACTCATCCACTTCTAAATTTCTTATAGCCTGATAACACAGAGTATGAGTTATCAGGTCTGCTCAGGAGGAGATTAGAATAGCTTTCGATACGTACTGGCTACAGAAACTGCATTTGCTAATACAAATACAGTAGTTGTTCAGCCATTTAGAACAGATAAAGAAAGGAACCAAGGTTCTAAGATTCTTGAGATGTGGGCAGGAAAAACAAATACAGTAATAGATTTTAACTGTTCTTGAGCAATCCTCAAGTATTATCTCAAATTCTATTGAATTATTAGTCTTATGCATTGAGATACTGAAATAATTTCCCAAATAGTTTCCATATTAAGACTAGAGAATACATATCCTACAGCATAATTGAAATAAGCAATTTAGTCCACAGCTCATTTGAAAATAATTTTTGCAAGAAAATAAAATAATTATTAAATTCAATATACTCAGTTCCCAAATGGGAAAAAAAAAACGTGAATAATAACTACCAGAAGATGTTTTAGTATGCACATAGACTGAGCATGAAAAGAAAACATTTCTCTTTATGTCCTATAAAAATAGAAGAGTTCTTTATGCTTCTTAAGGCAATCTTTCCAGTTTTTGTCCTGAAAGTAATGCTCATAGAGAAAGGTTTGCACACTGGGAAAAATGAAAGTTTTATTCAGTATGCCTCCGCTGATGTTTATTAATAATTTGTTCTTTATTTGGCAACTTTCTTGAGCAACACATGTACACTCATCATACATTACATCAGTAAGGAAATTAAGCTAAGGTAATATTCATTATTACATCATAAGCCTATATATACACAGTTTTATATAAAACTTGCTCTGCTAATTTAGATTCATAATCTTTCCTTACTTTTCATCACACAGAGTCTTTGCAAGAACTTCACTTCACCGAGTTAGGTTTTTCTTGCATATTGTTGTTGAGTGTTGGTGGGTTTTAACCTTTTTTTAAAATTATTTTGTAGAAATATAACTACGGACTCTTTGAACCTAAAAGTTTCCTGGATATCAGTGATTTGAATAGCAGGTATCTTGATCTATAAAAGTATCCAGAAAGCTTTCAGTAGCGTATTATTTGAAAAGGTCATAAAGAGAAGACGTTTGGGTCACATTAGTTTGAATTAGAATGTAATGCTAATATAAAGTTGCAACATATTGATGAAAATGAAATGCAAATTATTTTCATTACCAGTAATTGTAGGATGCTTTTATATATCAATATGCCTAAGAAATGCTTGGGGTGATTCTTTGGAACTTCCCACGATGATGTCTCCTAGTGCAAGCCACCTTATTCTTCCAGGATATGTCCAAAGATAAACAAGTTACAAGCTAAAATCTTAACTGAAATAACTACTTTAATTCTAGTAAGAAATAAATATTGAGCCTGCACTGTAAACCTAGTTTAAGAAAGTGTGACTTTTTGTTGTAGCAAGAGACAGACCTATAAAGGTAACATGAATTAACTTAACTCCAGGAAAACTTAATCTAACTTGACAGTCAGCAAAGTGGTTATTGATATTTTGGGTAGAAATTAACACTTAAGGACAGTTTCAAATTTATACAATAAATACACCCATACCTATGTTCTATAGAGTATCCGCCTGCTTTCTCATAGTCATAAAAAAGCAGCACAAAGCACCGAGCAGTGGGCAGCCTCCTTGAATAAAGCTTCATCTACAACATACCAGCAAGTGAAGCTGATTGAAGCTAAAGTACTTTACTGCTGTGAAATATTCAGCAATTAATTTCTCTTTCCTCTGTCTGAAGAACTATTTAAAGAAGAGGTTCTGGGTAAGTCTGAATCCTGTACTAGACAATGTGAAATCCAGATAAAGTACTTGGGCAAAAGCTGCTATCCTGTAGGTTGAAAGCAACAGATCTGTTTGCATAAGGAGTAACTTTATTAAAAAATGTCTGTGTTGGCATACTGTTCATAAAGATTAGCAAAGTGATGGATAACATAATGGTCAGCTTTATTGAAACTGAGTTTAAATGATTCAATGGCCTCATTGCCTGGTTGCTATGGGATCAATTTTGTACACTGATGTGCAATGGGCTACAAGGATGCCAGAGAGACTAGGTGATGGTTTCATGCTAACTGTCTCCACCTAGATAAGACTACTGAACTATGTTGCCACTTCTTTATTTCTCTCTCTGATTATATCAATGACAGATGAGGATTGAATTTATTTAATTCTGGATAATTTAGCTTTCAAGTTTAAAATTAAAAAAATCCTTCCAGTTATGCAAAATAGCCAGTAGATAGCATAATGACCACAAGATATTCTTGCTCCCTTTGGGATTTATGAAGCATAAGTAAAAGACAAGAATGTCTAATCTGTATAATCTTTATTATCACAGGAAAAGAAAAACAATCTGTGGCACGGAAAAAATCCTGGTTTAAAATAAGTTTCCAACACAAAAGTTTTCAAAAATTGCAGAAGTTCAATGAAAGCTGTGCAAGAAGGACAACGAAGTGAATAGTCTATGTCTAAACCCAGAAATAATAAATGTTGCTGCTTTGGAATAAAAACTCCCATCCACAGCAGCTGGATATTCTAAGGAATGGCATGAGGACATCCAATCCACAGGTAATGAACATGTCAAGCTTCTAATTCCAGGGAAAAGTTTTCTTTGCATTAGAACATAGTTCAAACATATATTACAGCTTTTTTTGTATCAGTAGAGAAGAAATAATGTATGACTCCTCTATACATAAACAGAGGGCTGTTATCGTGTTTCAGTAATTCAAATTAATTTCTGTAAGTAGTTTTAAATTCTTTTAAGCCTAACCTTTTCCATTTAAGCTATTGTTTGGCTCCAAACTAATAAGATAAAGATTAAATTTTCTAATGTGCATGCAGTCAAATAACACATAATACAGTACAGGAAATGCAAATAAAAATATAACTGTCAAGTTATTTCTATGTGTGTGGAGAGATGCTATTAAATACCTATGATTCAAGAGAAAAAAACCAAATTACTGCTTTCATTGAATAAATAAACTACTTTTCAGGAAACCCAGTGATTTAATATACCTATTTACCAAAGAAAGCTTATTTATAAGATTTTTCTTTTTAAAGATTTATTTGAGAACAAGTGGAAGATGAGAAAAACAGAAGAGTAGACAAAAGGAACATATGGGAAAACAAGCAATAAAAAAGGCATAAGGAAACAGAGAAAATGAAAGGCAAAAAGAATAACATACAATAGAATAGAATAGTTCAGTTGGAAAGGACCTACAATGATCACCTAGTCCAACTGTAATGTTGTTATTATTCTGCATTAGTCTGCACAATGCATCCTCGAAACATATATTAAAGAAAGGATTTCACCAAAAGGGGACTTTCCAGATTACTAAAAGTTTTAATAATAAATTGTTAAATTGGAGTTTGAGAAGGGAAAAAAAAAACCCCACACGCTGCTAGTTTAGTTAAATGGTCAGGATTTTTAATACCATTTCCCTCTGTCCTTTTGGCCTGAGCTGAATGCTGAAGAGCACAGCATCCCAAGAGAACTCTCTTCATTGTGCTCCCATCACTGCAGTCTGTGGGGGTGGCACTTCATTTACAAGCCCCAGATAAATTGGCATTTAGGAACCCAAATGCTCTTGCATCCTGGACAGCATCCTTTTCCCTCTACAGTCTGACACCGTAGGTGTAAAAACTCATTAGGCATCTATCAGTTTAGGTCAAACATATCCCACATACTTAACTTGCTCAACTCAGAAATGGTTGTTCTTGGTGACAGGTGACTATCTCTACCTACTGCTTTGTTGCAACTCAAGTTCAGGCAATCAAATTTAGCCTAAGTCCTGCTGTTAAACAGCTACATCAGTTTGGTGTTTTCACCTTCAACCCAGTGCATAATAATCTTGTTTTCTGAGTACTCACACAGGATAGAAGACTATGGATTCTAGCTTACATTCAGCTTGAAAAAAACCTGAATTCTCATCTCCAGATTCTGGGTGTAACCTACTCTTTAAACACAAACATCTTCCCCTGGCTGTATTAATAATTCAGGTAATTATTTTAGGCAGATTAGCTATCTCCCCAAAACATACAGATGATTACAGACAAAAATCCCTAGCCTCTGCTAAGACAATCCTTGCAGCAATGGCATTCTTATTTCTCTCAAAGTTCAATAGGAATAATAGTCCAAATAGTTCAGCTTGGCAGGATGAAAAATCTTGGACTTTCGGGCTACAATGCTCTTTAGAAAGGATTCTCTGTCTTGTTCATTAACATGACGTTTCAGAGCTGCAATAGGCAAAAGCAACAGGGAGGAGACAGAGGAAAGGAGAACATACTGAAAGCTGGGTTAACTTCAACTGGCTCACTGTTTCTGAAAAGCTGCTAGGAAAGGAGCCTGGTATTCCCATTTGCTCGGCCGTTCCTCCAGCCCTGAATGCGGGTGGCAGTGTGCTGGGCCTTCTGCTCCTGGCTCAGCACAGCACTCAGTCTCCCACCTACCTCAAAGGTGACAGCAGTGGATGACACAGGAAGGAGACCAGACAGGGCTCATGCACATGTCCCTGGCAACAAGGGAGCTGTTTAAATCATTGAAGTCAGCCTGCCTAAATCACATTGCAGGCAAGAACTACACCGATGGAGATGACCAGGTAGGTATTCACCTGTATCTACCCCTGCTCAAACAAGGTGTGATCACCACACATCACCGTCTGGATGATTTGCAGTAATTTTTTTGGTTACTCTTTGAAGTACTTTTAAAAGTAATGCCTGTTTTCAAAGAATGTATGTATGTAATTTCACTGATTTTAGTGGGAGTACCTCAAGCATATAGATTGGATTCTTCATATTAAATATCTGCAAGAGATCATTGTTGACTCCCCTTGAAAAAGCTGACTTTGTTTTAACCTTTTAATCCATTTTTTTCTAACAATATTGAATTATTTCTGTTGTGCTAAATTTTTCACTTGGCTCTTAGGAGAAGTGTGTCTAATGCTCAAAGATATCTACCACTGCACTGCTAAAAGCAAGACAATCCATGCAGTTTTGTTTCGGTTTGAATATCTGCAACTGGTAAGTAAGTCTACTCACTCCCCTCCCAAGCTAAATGCTCTAATGACTGTACCTTTCATGCATATAGTTGACTCCGAGTAACAACTGTATAAACCAGTCTATTATTTGTCTTTGAGTGAATATCTTCCCAGATTCTTTGTACTCTTGAATTTTAAAGTCTAGATCTCCGCCCTGAAAAATATGACAAGATATTTGTACATTTAAAGTTAGTTTTTAAAATGTCTTCTCCTTCATCAAAGTACAGGACTCCTCTTTCTTAGACCTTCAGGCTCCCTGCCATGTAGTCTGTAAAATTAACGGTTGCACATGAATTCTGAACTCTCCCAGCACCAAAAGCATACACAGCTGAGGATCAGAATGAGATCAAGCAGTCTGGCTGCATAGGGAAAGTAGGTCAGTTTTCTCTTAGTGTTACACAATATCTTCAAAGTTTTCAACTGTTCTCACTTCATGTCACCCAACTTTAGACTTGTACGTCTGAGCTGGTCACCTCAAACTCCCTTTATAGTTAACACAAAGGAACAGGCACTCCTATAGTGCAATTATGTCTGCCATCCAGCTGTCTACCTTAGGAAGGGATGGATTATGTTATAGAAATGCTGTTTCTCTGCAAATTTATGATGAGAGCCTATACTGACTGGCTAATATGTAGACACCTAAACCAAGTAAAATGAATCTGCCCCGATCGGTCCAAATAAGTTCATAAATTTGGGAAAAGCATTTCCACTTAAGTCAAACATTGCACAGTCAAGAGACACTCTCATTTAGTATGCTGAAATAACCATGTCAGCATCAAAGAAACCATGCTGTTCTCTTAAGAATTAAAATACAAACTCTTTAATTATGATACTTTGTCCCTCTTCCAAACTCACTTTTGCCAGAAACAAAGCAGAATTAAAGCTTCAAGAATCTGTAGCATGTGTTATTGTAAATACTTCATTAAAACTACAATTGATCTTGAAGTAACACTAGAAATGGAGCAATATGACACACACAGTAGGCAGTGAAAATAAACCAGAAACTATATACAGAAAAAGACTACTTGAAAACTGTACATCAGGCATTTGGAAAAATCAGTTGAACAACAGCATGATGAAAGGGGTTTTTGACGAGACTTGAATGAAAACTGTTAATTTTGCTAAAAAATAGACAGATGGTTGTCAGCTGGTTGTTTATCCAGTTTATTAAATAAATTGATTTTTGTCTACAATAATATACATTAGTGGCAAGCACTGTACTGAGGTAACTACTCCCAGAGCAAAGGGACTGTGCATCTCATTGTACTCTAGTGACTAAGTACCTTATATCAGGACAGCTGATTCTCCGTAAATCATTACTTTTACATTATACATTCTGCATAAAATCAGAAGTTTTATGTGCCATATACAAAAGAATAGTTTAAACTGTACAACTGTACCCGTACCACCAGTTCCCATCATCAACCCTTCCCTTCTCTGCACTGTTGACTCTCAACATTTTATGATCTCTTCACCATTTCTTGTTTTTCTGTTCCCAACACCACAGTGCTTCATGTTGTTGCTACAAAATAAGCACGTTCTGTCCTTGAAGATCCATACATTCCTGTCCTGTACTTTGACATGAATTTACCATAATTTCTGTGGTCCCTGAGGTTCTAAGTTACAACATTCAAGAGTGAGTGTGTTAAAAAAAGAAAATATGTTTTGTCATATATGAAAAATGTGTTCTCTGACAATGTCCTGCAATTTTTTTTAATTGAAATGACTGAATCATATCATTCACTAGGGAAGGGAATATGGCTTCAGCTCTCCATCTGCCTACCTGCTGCAGCCCAGAGAGAAGCTCTTCTGGGAACTTGGAGCTCTCGGCAGCTGCTTCCCCTTTACAACTCCAAATGTTCAACAGCTTCCCCTTGGTTGCTTGCGGCAGAGCAGAGGAAGAAATGAAAAAGTATGGCTGGGTACTCTGCTGCATGGCAACCAGATGGGCTGTGCTGAGCCTACTCACGCACCTCGAAAATAATGACTCATCTATTCCAGACAGCTGCCCCAGACCATCCAGAGCCAACTGTAGCAATAGCCCGAGACGCAGGGGCTGTTCAAACATGTGTCAGCTGGCTACTGGCCTCAAGGGACTACATACTGTCCAGGTGAGGATACATGAACTGCAGCAGGCTCCAATCACTGTTTTGCCCTGTCCCAATGTGTCCTCTATCACAATTGCACATTGTCATGAAAAATGCAAAGAAAAGAAGTGTAGGACCTACAGAGATAGGCTGGTGGGTACTCTCTTAAGTTGGGGGACATTTCCTTCAAAAGGTCTAAGGAGAACAAAAGCAGTTGAATAAAGTACTACCTATGCCCTCAAGTAACTGTATGGATTTTTACCTTAAAGCAGGTCTCAATGTCCTACAATTAATTTAACCTTGATTTTGTGTCTCAAGTAGGAAAACAAAAATGCGTCATAAAAGATTTGCTGAAGTATTGCTGCCATGAAACTCCGAAGAAGTTTGTTAACCCAATTTTGTATTTTGGAAGGTCAGTATAATGAAGTTCATAAGGAATTTAACAAATTAAGTACATAGGGAGTTTCCAAGCTGTAGTTTCTATTTAAACGTCCAGAGTATCAAATACACCAGTAACTTATTTAAAACAGCTGAGCATCTAGACTTGATAATGTGAACAGGCACTGATTGTTTTAGATATTCCTTTTGCTTAGATTTCCTTAGCATATATACACTCACATCACAGCTGAGACCACAGTGAAGAAACAGAAATAATTGTCTGGGGAAAAGTACAACTAATTCTGGTTTATGATGTATTAAAATGATGCAACTTTTAAAGTAACTACTTTGTAAAAACGGTATTTTATTGAAGTCCAATTTTTGCTACAAAATTAAATTCAAGTTTCATGAAGGCATTTTTGTTTGAAATCTGACTTATCTGACAATGTTTATATTGCCTGTTAGATTTTGATTCGGGAAAACGGCCAAAAAAGCTCAACAAGAAGATCAAAACAGAACACATACACTTTTTTTCTATAATTTTGAGTGAATCGACTGGGGGTTGGATGAGATGATCTCCAGAGGTCCCTTCCAACCCCTATCATTCTGTGATTCTGTGATTCTGTAATTGAGTTATAATAAAAGACATCAAGCTGAGCAATGGAGACCAATGTTCTCTTTTGTTCACAGGACAGTTATAGCACAGGGCAGCTGCATTGCAGGCTCACTCTGCGCTACTCATGCAAGAATGAACAAAGTACTGTGTCTAATGAATAAGTCAAAGTATTTTGGAGAAAACAGAATAAGGCTCAGAGGGTAGTTCTGTTTCCATGCCAACTTAATGTTTAGTCTTTATTTTGAGTCTGCCCAAGAGTACCAATTACTGCCAGTCTGGTAATTACTCTATGCATGAGAAACTGAATGTACTAGACTTCTAAACAAGGATCAGGTAGCAATAAATTTTTCTCATTCTCAATTTACGTGCAATTTAAACAGGCGTCTTTTAGGCTAAAAGATCCAAATCCCACCACATACAAAGGCAGGTTATAGATAAGTAAATATGAAATTATACCTTCTGGAAATACTCCCACTAAAATAGAAAAGAAACTTCAGAGCACTATGTGAAACCTTTCTTTGTACTTTCCTTGTCTGAACGTTCGATTAAATACATCAAAATTGCTTAAAAGTGATGATACTACATTGGACATCTTTTTTGGAAAGAATGAGAAACACATCCTAGTGGACCCACTGTCATTCTGGCCTGACCTAGCAGACTCAAAACTGAAAAGATTCAGCTGCCAATGCATCCATTTCCCCCTCCTTCATTTGCCTTGCTTTAATACATTCTCATGTGTTTGAGTACATGGCTCCTGAATCCTAGCGTAACTCCACACCAAAACGTTGTCATGCAGGGTAGTTTACATTGCCTGAATAAAAAAATTTCCAAGGGGTGCTGCAGCAGCTTGAGATTACTATGGCGATTGCCATCATGCTCTTTTTTATTGATATATAACTTTATTCCAGATGAAAAAAAAAAAAGAAAAGAAAAAGAAAAACGCAGTGGACCAAAGCCACTAGTCCAGCACTATAATGCTGCTGAAGGAGACACCTTTATTCCTATAGGTTTAACTGATTTGGTGTTGGGCCAATTTCTACCACTGATAGAGAGAAAATGAATCTTAGTGCACAGGAATATCTGGGCAGTTGGAATAATCTTTCCATTCTGAGCCCTAGATTTCCACAGAGAGTTGGCAATACCAAATTTCCATTAAGCCCCAGCTGTCAGACATTCAGGACATGATGCAAAGAGCTTCTGCACGGGTGTTAAAATAATATGTGAACAAATATTCAGATTGCACAACAGAATTGAACACTTCAGATTTAATTTTAAAAAATCCCAGCAACAAATAGGCATTTAACTGTCATCAAAGAAAGCTTCTAAGGAAGCAATGACTGGCAGAAATAGTACTTCTTTAATTGTTCACACCAAAGCTGTGAAGAAATGTGATTAGTATACAAGTCTGATTGGTGGACAGGTAACCCAGTAGTCCAAGGTCATTAGCTTCCAAAGCATTTCCAATGTCTAGCAGAGCACAACTGAAAAGTCTGCTTCATAGTTTCATAAAAATATCACTGTATGTATAACAGATTACATTTTTTAAAACAGCACATCTATATCTAATACAAAGTAGGCACTTGTTTTATATAAACTCTTAAAAAGCTGGCTTAAAAATTTATAAATTCTTACTTTAAAGTCTTAAGATGGATTTCATCAATATATTTTTAAACGAAATGCTGGAGTTAAAAAAACCTGCTAACTAAACTCTAATATAACCTGCTTTAATATTTTTTGTATCCTCTAAACTCTGGTCTTTGACTCACACTATTTGCCACTTCATATAACCAATGCTGCTACCAAACTCATCATCCATATAATCAAGCTTGAGCTTCTTGTAATCACCTCCAAATCACAAGCGAGTTTTCCCTTCCTCATTTACATCAGACATCATACCATGCCCCTGGACAAACAGTTTCATTCTCTCTTAGCTATCAGTAATACATATGTGGTAAAACCTTTCTGAGTTCACCCACAGATCTGGTAATGTGTCTGGTTTTAAGTCTTTCTTGTAATACTGATTATAGTGAATGAAATGAACTTGTGTTTAAAATTTCCTCTTCACTGGTTTGTTTGTCTATGAGCTATGAGGCTCACATGAGCAGGTAACAATGTTTTTTTGAAATATGCCTAACAAGTAGCAGGTGATACCACAAGTAAGAAATAAGAGCAAAATTCAAACTAAAACATTAAAGAAAACTGGACTAGGTTTCTTTTAAGACCCTATTTTAATGCACACATTCTGTCAAATTTCTTCAAAGTAATCTACAAGTCTCACCTCGCAGTATTCAGTGATAATGCAGAAACTATCTCGCTCTACAAAGCTTGCATAAAATTTGACAATGGCTGGATGGTCTAATTTGGAGAGTAGCTGCGCTTCCAGATTTGCTCCAACTGTTTCATTAGGCTTTAGATCTCCAACAGAGATTTCCTTCAGAACCTTTCTAGAGGAAAACAAGAAATTTTTATATTAATAAAATTACAAAAATAGAAAATCACGTAATGCTTAAAAACCCATCATAATTTCTTTAAATGCAAAATAACAACATTAAGTATTTGGCAACATGAAATGATGAGGCAAATATGGGTAAACAAAGAGAATGCATTAAAATGCAAATAAATATGCTAGTCACCATAGTGATTAAGCAACATTTTAAAAATATTATTTTGAAGTATTTTTCCCACTAACTCCCTACTGTACTGTTTTATTCATGACCTATTTTCAGTGCTATGGATTAGTGCATAATAATAAACATAAATAAAAAAAATCAGATCTAAATTATTTCAAACCCACTCAGAGCATATGCTCAAGATTCAGACATGGAATAAGGAGTAGCAAGAAACTGTTCAGTTTTGCTGCTTCTGTCAAATTCTCTCCATAGAGTCACGAGAAAAATCATACAGAAGGTAGTATTTCTGTGACTGTTTTTCTGTTGATAAAATCAGGATGCCTATTTTTTTTCTAAAGATCAGCCAGCCCTTCACCTGAACACCTAAGATGTAAGTGCTAATCTGGATTTGTGGCTGAAACCTAATTCTAATGTTTCAAATGACTATAAATTTCAGTGTTTAACATTTGTTTTGGGAGGTCCTAAACCCTCTGAAGCTGAAAAAATTAAAGAGATTTTTCATATTCTTCAACTTCTACTTGTGAACATGCTGTAGGAGAAATTTTTGTTCAGACTTAGCTCTATACGGTACCCGGAGCTGGGGAGTTTACTGTCAACTTGTCCTGGATAAAAACCCTTAGTGCAGGGCACTACGAGGAAGCATATTTTGCTGGGATCTTCCTGATGAAATGTTTAAAAAAGGCATATGTCCTACAAAGGCATGCCATTTCCATCTACTTTACCAGCCGCTGAAGAATGGATCATTGGTCTATGTCCAAAGAAGCTGTTTGAGACTATTAGAGAATATCATGGTATTTTACTGAAACAAAACGATGAATTTCCAATAACTTTTGAATACATGGAAGGTAAGCTCCACACTGAAGAGATGTCTTCACAGTGCTTTTAGTAATTTCTCATTCAATCCTGCATGGTTGTAAAGTCATAGTAGTTAAACATGAGAGTGATAAAACCACAGTAATCCACTTGATCTAAGGAAAAAAAGCTGTATTTCTTTACAAGAAAATTTCTTCCTAAATCTCAACCATCAGTTTCTGACCAACAATGCATGAATTTTTACATAAACTTGCCTAATCCCCATCTGGCAGTGTCATGAAAAAACTATGCTGTTCGATTTGTCTGCATCTCTACAGACAAGCTTCATATTACTCAGACAGGTAATACCTACTGCAATCTTCTCATCTTCAGTTGACATGGGGACATTATTCCTTCCTTTATACAGATCATGTCACAGAACTGACAAACAGAATGAATCCTTGTTAAACACCACTTAATAAAAGTTTCTTGTATACCCAAGGCAGCAATAAAAGCCTGATATGTTGATGTGTAGGGATAGCTTGTCATCTTAGTCACTCAGTGATTTTGATGCTGTCATCAGCTGTCAGACAACAAGGCAGGTGTTTTTCTTACTAAAATTCATTCCCAGAAGAACAAATCAGGAAAATATACTTTTGTAAATAAGGCATTGGTTTTCTGCAACACAATGCTAATTCATATCCAGAACTGGAAGTCATTTGCATCTAGAAAGAAAACTCTTGTGACACAATCGAGATTAAGCATATCTGCATACCACTGGTATACGTGTATACTGCTTCTGTATGAGATAAGGTTTGATTTTACTGAGTTTAAGATGACAAATGGACTTTATACTTTCTGCAAAGCTTTTGATATCTCCTTTAGTAAATGTGCTTAAAAATTAAAAATACAAATTTAAAAAACTCTACATTGGTTAAGTATTGACAAAGAAGTTATGTCAGGGTCTCAGAAGTCTCACAGAGAAAATGAAGAATAGTATCCAGATCTAAAGTAGCTCTTTTCTGATAACTTTAGAAGAAAAACAATGAAGCTACAAGTCTTCAGTCAGAATTTAATCTCTGGAAATTAACTATACTTTTCAATATATAAAGCACTTAAAGAGCGCATAAATTTACCCCATTTCAGTATTTACACAAGTAACTTCTACCGTAACAGGCAGCTAAAATGGGCACTTTCTATGATTTACAGGACTCCTAAGATAACTCAGATTTGGCTTCCCTGGTGATGTCAAATAGGCTGATAGATCCATAAGCTGATAGTCTTTCTGTCTATCAAAGAAAAAAAAAAAAAAGGTTAGTAATCAGAAGAAAACAATGAACTTTTCTTAGCTAAAGAATCCCGACTGCGTTTCCCCTCTACCAAGAGAACCCAGCTCTACACTTTGACGGAGACAAGGTGTTTCCATGATCTAACCTGCATTTTAAGGTTGGCTTATAATAAAAAGTTATCACTGCTCATAAACCAGATATACATGTACTTGTGTATCAAATGCTGAAAATCTGCATGCATTGAACAGTTTAGAAACATATAGTTAGGTAACACAAAGTATTTTAAACAAATCTTTTGAAGCATGCGACACCGATGTTTATAATGGATAGTGGGAAATACAGACTCTCCTAAGATTTTGTCAAGACTCCATCTGGAGTATACAGGTCCATCTGAAAGTAAAATTTTTTCTAAAACCTGCCCTTATATTTTCTGCCACTGAGGCTCAAGTATTAAGCAGGCTTTAAAAGGTCCAAAACTGTTTGCATGAACCAAGAAATCATAGATTTAGGTGGCACATACAGAAAAAAGGTAAACCCACTAAAATGTGGATGCCCTCCAAATACAGTACTTAAAACTACCCCTTTGATATAATGCTGAGAGATGTACTAACTTAAACTTATTTATTATTATAAATTCCACTTAATTTAGAATACAGACACATCAGCAGATCATAGAATCATTTAGGTTGGAAAAGACCTTCAAGATTATCAAGTCCAACTGCAAACCTAACACTGCCAAGTCCACCACTAAACCATGTCCCTAAAGGTAAGATAAAACGTCAATGAACACACAACTAGAAAACTTTGTTACAGAAGTGCTAGCAGATATCTTAAACTTAAATACAGAACAAAAGATTTTAACTGTGTAGAAAAAAAACCCTAGCCTTGCAATTTAATAGCGCAAAGACTCTTTGGACTTGATCTTGAACTGACCACAACTGGAAGAGTCTTGTAGTGGATGCATTTGCATCTTAAGAGTAAAAAGTACCAGCTGTCACTTTTTACATCCACCCTGGAGGAAGCCAGGTCTGGTACAGGTAACAGCATCCATCCCTCCAGGGTGGGAAAATTACATGAGAGATAAGCCCACTCCCCACAATACAGACAGCAGCTGCCCTGCCTCCGCAGTGCCCGTGCCTCGGCAGGCTCACAGATCTTCCCCAGGAACACCTTCTTGCTTTCATCAGCAAAACCTTGCTGGCTTGCATTGTCATGCTTTGAAATGCAGCCAGGCCAGCACACCGTGTCTGAAAGCACAATAATGTGGAGCAAATGGGGATAAATAGAGCAAGCCTTAGAACAAGAGAAAAACAAGCACAAAGGTGGAATCCCCCAGGATACGGACACCCAGTGGGAATCCTTTTTGAGCTTTACTAGTGACTGACAATATGCCACAGCAGTGTTTATCTCAGCCTATTTACACTGATCTAAAATTAAATGTTTTACAACCCATCTGGTATTTGTTTACATTGATGACATACTTTATTATTATATAATTTGGTTTCTTGGATCAGATGCAATTCTTAAAAGAAGACAGCCTTTCTCAAAATGCACTCCATTTATTGAGTTAACTGTAACATGAATTATTGACTAGGTACAGTTGCTTGCTGATAATGAAGTAAAAAAAATACAACTCTCTTCATGTCAAGAATAAATAGGTCAAACTACCACAGAGAGGGTGTGCTCTAGGAATATATGATCAAAATTTGACGGTTTTAATTAAATAGAAGCTTAATTTTACACAGGCAACCATTCAGTTAATTGCAGCCTGACATTAGCAAGACCTGCTAGCAGGTAATCAGTGTGCAAAGCTGGGAATTTATCATTCCATATAGTTTATATTTCTAAAGCCATCCTGAATTCAATATGGAGAATTGTGGCATAACCCATAACTGTGTATTGTATTTCTATCCACTCTGACCTTTGTAGGACTACCTCTTCATTCTGGTAACTCCTCAGTACAAAGACCACCTGCAACTCTGTAAAAACATATCACCTCGTCTGCAATTGGATCTGAAATTGGTCATAAAAATAAAATAAAATGTAAATAAACATAAAATAATAACATAAACAATAAAATAAAATAGTGTCTGTCTAAGTAATGATGTCTTAAATTCTATTTATCAAATGTCAAATAGAGAACGTATGATACTACAAATGGGGACCAAAATGAAGAACAGGAGACAGCTCTCATGCACAAGTCCTGTCTGCACAACAGCTTCCACCGTACTAAAACTGTTTGTTTAGGAAATTCCCTAACAAGGACACCATCTGCATTCAGACAAGATGAGGTCACCCGTCATTACTGCTGCTCACAGTCAGTTGCTTTCTAGAATATTGCACAGTTGATGAGATTTGCACATTACAGCCAACAGTGTAGTTCTAATATCATAATTTCAGATTTGTGTTGATAGCTTCCACACTGAAAATGTATTACTGGAATCTAATTTTTCAGTCCTGCCTGTCCTCAACTTTAACTGTCCTTTCTGTACAGTTTACATTCAGATATTACAGTTTCCCTTTAATTTGACATTCCACTGTGCACATGAGGTACTCCTCATGTAAAGTTACTTGCCTGCTGTCAGGTGTTATAGTTTCCTCACATTTCCACATGTGCACATCCAGCTTTTATTTGCAATTAAGATACTTCACTGATTTTATATGGCACCGTATTGCCTGGAATCTACTTCTCTCACTTAGGTTGGTCTTCTAGTTCCACTGTAATTTTCATCTAATCCCTACCCATCATACGTAAAGCTATCCTGTTACTAATAACCTTACCAGTTTTCTATGCCTGGTGTCAGTGACTGGCTTTCCTGCAGTTTACAGCTTAGTATCAAAAATTAAAAGAATCATTCTTTGCAATTTATCCATTATATTTGGAGCACCAGTATCTGCATGGTCAGATAATGTAAAGATGTTCATTCATCTGTTAGGAAAGAAGGAACTGGTGAGACCATGAAATGCAAAAAGTCAGTATACACAAATCAGTCCTTCCTAGAATGAATACCTGGTTTTAGTTAAGGAAAGAAACGCTCACAGTAAATTAAGAGCACTTTATTTCTGCGGTAAAATCAAGATTACCACACTTCCAATGAAAAACAAGCAATGAGTGCTCTTTCCTATTCCTACTTATATATATATATCTTTACTCATCAGCCGAAACATTTCAAATCTAAGTATTCCTACACAACATCTTAAATTAAATGTTGGGCTTCTTTTGTCATTCCCATGAACACTATTGATTTATTAGTAAAGCCATAACAATAGTCAATGATTATTTTTTACTATCCTCCAAAATAGTCTATTCATGCTGTTCATGAACATTCATAAACATCGAGAAGTAATTTTTGCAGGTGACACTAAGTTAGGCGGGAGTGTTGATCTGCTTGAGGGTAGGAAGGCTCTACAGAGGGATCTGGACAGGCTGGATCGATGGGCCGAGGCCAACTGTATGAGGTTCGACAAGGCTCAGTGCTGGGTCCTGCACTTGGGTCACAACAACCCCATGCAATGCTACAGGCTTGGGGAAGAGTGGCTGGAAAGTTGCTCGGTGGAAAAGGACCTGGGGGTGTTGGCTGACAGCAGCCTGAACATGAGCCAGCAGTGTGCCCAGGGGGCCAGAAAGGCCAACAGCATCCTGGCTTGTATCAGGAATAGTGTGGCCAGCAGGAGTAGGGCAGTGATGGTGTTCCTGTACTCGGCACTGGTGAGGCCGCACCTCGAATGCTGTGTTCAGTTTTGGGCCCCTCAGTACAAGAAGGACATTGAGGTGCTGGAGCGTGTCCAGAGAAGGACAACGAAGCTGGTGAAGGGTCTGGAGAACAAGTCTTGTGAGGAGTGACTGAGGGAGCTGGGGTTGATTAGTCTGGAGAAAAGGAGGCTGAGGGGAGACCTCATTGCTCTCTACAACTGCCTGAAAGGAGGTTGTAGTGAGGTGGATGTTGGTCTCTTTTCCCAGGTAACAAGTGATAGGACAAGAGCAAATGGCCTCAGGTTGCGCCAGGGGAGGTTTAGACTGGATATTAGGAAAAATGTCTTCACCGAAAGGGTTGTCAAGCATTGGACCAGGCTGCCCAGGGAAGTGGTGGAGTCACCATCCTTGGAGGTATTTAAAAGACATGTAGATGTGGTGCTCAGGGCCATGGCTTAGTGGTGGACTTGGCAGTGTTAGGTTAACAGTTGGACTCAATGATCTTACGTGTCTTTTCCAACATAAATGGTTCTATGATTCTATGATAATCCCTGAGTTAACCACTAATAATTCAATTGTTATATGAGCACTGTAATATCCATAGATGGATTAAATATAATTTCATTTTCTGAATAAGCACTTTAAAGAATTTAACAGAGCTTAAATATCTTTGAAAGGTGATGAGATTGCATAAATTTACAAGTGAAATGGATGATTCACTTTTCATTTCCATCAGCAAGTCACAATTAGAGCACCTACAAACATTTTTTAAGATGCCTAATTTTCAAATGGTCTAACATATGCACTAACACTGAACAGTTCAGCTCATGTTGTAAATAGTTTATGGTTATTTGAAAATTAACAGTTCCTAATTAGTATCCCAAGGAAATAAGAATATATTTTCTGGGACAAGATCATGAAAGAGAACACTGTTGAAATAAATTAGCTTCAAGGAATACAGCTTATACCATTTTCTTCTGCACTGAGCAAAATCTCATATATACAAAGGGGCATACTTCAAATTATTTTTGGTCAATTATATGCTTTGGTCAAGTATGTGCCCACATTGGGAAAAAAAAAAAATCAATAATTATAAAGCAAAGCAGAGTACTTGTGTTATCCTCCACAGAACTGAACAAGCCATATTACTACTGCACAAAAGCATCCATTAACATTATTTATTTAGATATTCAAATGTATTTATTTTGAATAATTCTTTGGGACACTCTGGGTTGTCACCTACATTGATTAAAAATTACAAAATAAAAGTGGACATTGATTAATAAAGGAAGAATTTTCCTGTAAAACCATGTGTTTGAAACCCAGAATTTTTTTCCTTTACAAGAAATAAAATAAAATAAAAATAAAGTGTAATTACTTTTACAGTCTATTATATGTTTCAGCTCTAAATCAAATACTAATAGACCGTGAGTGAACTGAAGAAATTTGTATCTACTCAGGAAAATTATTAAAAATTATTATGGGGTACAGATTAAATACCTGTGAATATACTTTTTTTTTAGCAATACTTTATCTCTACATGTTGCATTATCACCATCTGCTGTTCATTCTTCCTTTTTTTATACAGCCTAGTCTTGTTTAAGAATGTAATTAAATGTCATGCTGCCACAACCTAAATGGAACTTGAGAGAGAAATGAGACAAGGACTAAATAATTTCTTTATTCTCTGTATCATTGAAGACTTAATTCCACCAAACATCAAATCATCTAAACCAGGCATTTCTCCATTGCGATTTCATTACACATACTCGATACATTTCACTGTTAACTGCTCCCTGCTAATTAGTGTTCCCTTTTAGAAAAAGGAGATACCATTAGAGAACTAAAGCTTGGATGCAGCATTTTGTTTTCAAGCATTATAATATGATTAAACATCTCACAGCTGCCATGTTACATTTCTTCAACTTGCAGCCTTGGGCTACAGCATCTGCCAAAAAGAATTTTCCTTGTCCAGGAATTAGTTTAAATTTTGAAATTAGTTTCAGTTAGAAATTTTAAAGAACGACCCTCATATCACCTGACCTATATGAATCAGTTTACAGAAAACAGACCATTTTGAAGAATGGGAAGTTGCGAAGGGAAACCAAACATACTAATAATTGCTATAAGAATGCATTCTGTAGAAATTCAACTAAAACACTTCCTCATGTAAAATGTAATTGTTCTTTCCTGAATGTAAACATATTTTTAAGCAGAATTATGTTCCTTTCCATGTTGCAAGGATATTTATGTCAACAGTATTGTCCCTTCAGTGGAACTAATTCCCGTAAGTAATTTAAATACTAATTGCTGCAACTTCAATGAGAAAACTCACTCCTCCTATATGTCTCTTTCCAGCAGCCATCTCCTTCAATGTTTATTTCTGATATGCATTGAATTACCTATGTTACAAAAAAAAAAGGGGGGGGGGAGTGAGAAAGAGATAAAAGAACAGTTCATAGCTTTACAAAAGCATATGACTAAATAATCTACAATCAAAGGCAAAGGGAATCAAGCAATGCTAAGGAAATTAATTGTGTATAACATCTCTTGTTAGATAAAAATATTTTAATACTTTCTAACCCTCCTGAGTATGATACTGTGGTCTTAGAAATCAATGAAACATGTGCAAGTCAAAAATGAAGCAACTACCAAGCAGCACTGAAAAGTTATTTTAGAACACACAAAGGACACACCACGCATGTAAGAGAATCAATGAACTAGGAATTACATTTACTAATGTGTCACATAAGCACAACCAAAAAAAACAGGAAAAAAGAAGGAAAAATACACTGACTGTCCAGCAAATCCAGAAATTATTCCACTCACTGCAGGCTGTTTTCTCATTACAACGTACTCAATGCAACACAGAGCCGGAGGCTCGTTCTGCACAGAAGGAATGACAATATCCTTGATGCAGACTTAAGAGAAAACACCCTGCCAACAAGGTAAACTGCAACAAGATACAGTAGACGGGCATCATCAAATATTGGAAAAACGTACGGTATCTTTGAGGCAGGTGGTCATAGTTCATAAAGCAAGTAAAACATACGTTAAGCAATAATATGTACGTCTCCATTTTCTTACTAAAGCTAGCTTACAAATGCAAAAAACCTAAACATCAGTTTCAGCAAAATGAATGAGACAGAAGTGATCTCAAGGCATTTGCTTAATTACAAAATCATTAAGTTCTCTCTGCCATGCACCTCAAACAGCCAGTAATTTACAAACAATGCCTTAAGCAAAATTCTCTGCTCAATATTGAAAATAATACTTGTAAACATTTTGAAAAACAATGAACTTTTAACCATCAGTAGGACTCTGCCTCCCACTCACATAAATTAAAGACCTAGTTAGAATGCACCCCAGTCAAATGGACAAATCCCACTGAAAATGAACAAGCAGGCTACCTAGTGAAAGAAAAGTATACTAAAAGGAGAGGGGTAAAAAAAAAGAAAAAAGAAAAAACCGTAACAGTACCACCAAAGCTCAAAAAGATGACCGAGCAGATGTAGAAGTTGTATCAGACATTGCTGCAGAGGATTTTCACAGGCACCTACGTTACACCAGCTGAACAAAAGGTCCCAAGATGTTCTGAGCACTCACCCTTTGATTTCAAAGAACCCACAGAATATCAGGTTCCACATTTTTTGAAAATGAGGGAACTAGAAATTTTAACAAAGGGATTGCTTGCACAAAGGTCTGCAGCATGGCTGTATCTTTAAATCGCCAGATCCATCACCAACATGGGCAGTGTAAAATCTCACATCTGTGCTCCAATGCCAAGCCATCCTGCAGCCCTTACTAGAGACCTGCCCAACACAGGGACTTTCCAAACTTTCATACACTGAGCTCTAAATAAATTGTTGCAGGGTGAGATGGTCCACTTCTTGGATTCCCGTGTGCTGTAACCTTCAGTTCTGTTGTTCTACAAATTTTAGCAGAGCATCCCTCTGTGAAGATGCATATGTGCGTGTGTTTCCACAGCTTTGCGATAGCTGCATATAAGCATAGCTTTACTGCAGAGAAGAACGCAGAGCTGTAGTGGGCTCTAATGATAACTCCTGTCTTTTGTACCCGTGTTGTACTTTGGCACTGTCACATTCCCATGGCAAGGGAGGTCTGCAGCTACTTAACTCCATGTGCCAAAGGCCAGTCAGGAGCCCCACCATGCCACGCTGGGCTGCAGGAAAAGCTGAGCACTGGCAGGGATGCAGGAGTTAGGGACTAAAGCACCTTCCCACACAGTCTCCAGTGAGAACTGCTTTGAATGAGTCCAGGGTTATCGAACTGGTCTCTGAACCACTATTGGCCTGCACTGGAAACGCTCTAAAACAACTGTGGCCATAGCTGCAACTGCTTAGCAAAACTGAAACAAAACATTGACAGTTTCACTCTCTGGCAACATCCATTTGCAGGTGTACTCTTGAACTAAGGCACAAGAGCATCGGCCACAGCTACGGAGGTTTCAACAAGCACTTTGACACTTAGCTAGGTCTTGACTCCCATAGCATTGTTCCCAGAATATGAAAGTCACACTCAGCCATTCGAGTGGAAAGCTCATGAAGGCTAACTTCTTAAAATGCTCTAGCTAAATCAGCAAGACCTCTCTGCCAATGTTCTTGTTATCTTTTAGTTGGGGCCAAGAATGACTGTACACCTTAGTAGCGATGACAGCTCAGCTGATACATGGTAGCCTGAGCCTTACGTGAAGCAGCAGAGGCACACTTGGCTGAACCAAGCAAAAGATAGTTCATTAAGAAAAGCTTATTTTTAAATAAGCAGCAATCAGCAGCGTCCTATAGGAAATGCACCTTTGTTTAGTTTCCAAGGACATCATGTATATCTGTTCACAAATCTAAAGTGACCTGATGGATTCTAGTTTTAATTTCTAGTTTTTATTATTAAATGAGGGAGAAGAAAAAAAGAAAACAGCTCAATTAGATGAACATGCACATGACAACTGGCAGGGAGTCATTTGTTACTGTTTTAATCAATCTACTGCCAAATCACCCTTCCCTTGGAATACCTTCAGAGGGGCAACAGGCAGCAAACAAAGGGATTTAATGATACAGCAATCTGTTGATTGTCGCTTGGATATTCATGTCACAAAACTCTTCCACCTTTAGATTTTATTTAATTTGTTATAAGAAGTCATAAATAATTGAAAGTCACGTGATAAATTATTCAGCTAAGTGCACAGTTTCCAAGGAATCATAGCATGAGTCTGGATTAACGGTATAACACAAGTCAGATGCGAAAGTTGAGCTGACACCCCACAATTACCACACACAGGAGCAGTCCAGGGAGTTTCGCACTTCTCAGCGTGTGCTTTCCACGGTGGGGACGTATAAGTACCTTGTGAATATTTATGAACTGGAAGTCCCTATTGCCTACTGTGTACTTCAGCTGCTTGCCCATGCACAGTTATGAATTAGTGAAACTTAACCCAGAGCTTCACTTGGCACAATTGATTAGGACATTCATTATCTACAACTGATAGCACTGTCCTTCAAGACTACTGCTGAAAGTAAATCTCTGCTATAAACACTTTGTCTTTAACGATAATTACCTGTTATAATTAACTGATAAGCTACTGAGGGGGACTGGTATAGGAGTGACTGCAGGGATATTACCGTTTTCTGTAAAAATGCTGGTACAATCCTGCTACTTTCTTTATACAAACCAAGTTATCTAATTATTTTGGTCTAGGTCTAGGTCGATGATGTCCAGAAACAAAAGCAAACTCCTCAAAAATTGAGAGACTTTTGCAAAATCATATGCAAGTCAAGAATCTGGAAAAAAAAATAAATAAATGAAACACTTGCAGACATCCAGCCTTTTGAAGGTGATTTGTAAATTTAAGTATGTTTTCTCTGAATGTACCAGTAAATTAAAAGCTATGCTGACACTTCATTTACAAAAATTCATATAAACTGTTTCCTAGACACAATATTGAAATGCCTTCCTTCTCTTTGTCATTAGAGATTGCATTTGAGCAGATCCTTGAGATGGTAGAGTTTTATAAGACAGTACTGGCTCAATAACTACTGAGCTGCTGATACTTTACCAACAAAATTGGCACTGTATTCACACATGGTGTGACTTGACTTTCCTATCAAATCAGATCTAATAAGCTTCAAAGCATTTACATGTTATATGTTAGCAAAGAACTGAAGGTAGATATTAAATACCAAGTACACTGGAAAGTCGCAGAAGAATTTCTAGTGTAATTGTCCCACCAGCATTTCCAAATTTTTTGCAATTGTCCTAAGTTTAGTAGCCTTGTCTACCAAGGAAAAAAATTGTCTCTCTAGCAATTGCTATACAACTTAGGGAGTTACCGTCCAGTTTCAACCAAATCTGTCAGAAGGGTGGCAATTTCACAGGTCTTAAGATGACCTTATTTAATGATCTAAACAGGAAGTGCAAGAGCCTTAGTGGCCCCTGGATCTCAAAAGTTACACATTGTTTGAGCTGCCAAATGGCCAGTGTATGTATACCAATTATCTCACCTGTGCATGTGCTCAGGGACCACCATGGCTTGACCTGTCTCTTGCAACCACTAATTAGGGAATACAGAAGGAAAATATAAATATTGGAGGGATACGAGAGGGAAGGGAGAAGCTAGAGCTATGATTAGAGGAAGTAAAAGAAAATGGGGGACATTCCAGAAACAGGAATGTTGTCATAACGTGTGGTGAAAAAGTAGGGCTTCTTGTGGTAGGTTAAGGGAACAGAGGATGCAAGTCTACACAAAACTAGGCTTCCTTCCTGCCATGCACAGAAGAGCTTGTTTCCAAACTATAGAACTGGCCCCCATGATATTAGACTCTAGATGAGGATCGAGCATCTACAGTGTAACTAAAAGTTCTGCCAATATTTAGCAAGATTAAGATATCAAGGAATGATTTCTCAAGTAGTAGTCCAGATATTTTCCACAGCCTTGTTACCTGAACACAGGCAAACTGTTTAACCTCCCTGTTTATTGCCCATTTGCCAACTGGGTAAAAATACATCACAGCTCTGAAAAGTGCTTTCAGGTCCCAGAATGGCAAAGGTGCTAAACGCATGCAAAGAGCCACTCTTAATAGACAGTATTCCACAGTGGGCATACATGGGTCTAGAAAAGTGACACAGTAGCACTGTTTATCCTATGCTAGTGACATTAAATTAGACAAATGTAAAGAAAAAAAATGACACTTAGGTCCAGCTTCATTACTGGTGCAACCTTACATGAGAAAAAGAGGAAAATAAACAAAAAACATAAGTAGTTTTTACCCAAATTAAAGCTACCAATTTTTCTTCTTAAAAGAGCCAAACCCAGAGCCTCTAAAATCTTGTGAAATTCCACTAATGGGCAACTAGTGATGTGCATCCTCATCTGTTGTGCCTAAATTCAGTTCAAACCCTGGAAAAGATTAAAAAAACACAGCAAATATTTGAAGGAGCATCCAATCCTTATTTGGACTCCAGTTATATGTTAGCTAAATCAGTTTGCAGTTTGAAATAAAGACTTGCCAGAGCTCATTTTAGAGACTACTAGAATGGAAAGACCGTGTCAACATTACGCAATTCAATCCCAATTTTAGTGAATGTACAGTACCTGGCTCAAAACAAGATGATTTGCAAATATCTAACAGGGAAAATATCAAATGACACACAAACCAAGCCATCCTATGTAAACTGGAACTAAGAAGCTTACTTTCATACAAATATGTCTCTTGTGTTTAACTGACTTTAGGGTCTAAGATGATATAAATTCTGACCATAGTTTCTTCAAAAACTGGGGGAAATTAATGATCTCCCTCCTGTGTGGATTGTCTAGTACATGAGAAACTTCTGTCATAGTGAAGAGTCTCCCAGGTTCTGGCCTTTCTTTTTATGAGGGCATTCATTTTGTTCTCTACTCTGCTGTCTGTTTTCACATAAGTTGCAGGAACTTCTGTCTCTGAGATGTTTAACCCTCTGTCATACTCAGTGAGAATCACCCAACAGGATTAAAATCTCTTGTAGAAAATGTAGAGCAGATGGCATAACTTTCTACACAAACATAGGAGACAATAGTCACCTTCTCTAGCCATAAATCTAAAATCAAGAACTTGCACTTTTCTTTTTAGGATATTATTAGGAAACTCAGAAAAGTTACTCATCACACCTGCACAAAGCAGATATCTCAGAATGAGGTAAGTGTGATCCTGAAGTCTAATAGCCAGTCTGAAAGAACCCCATGGTGGCACCATCTCACTCCAGAATACTGATCACTGGTTTGGTTGTATCCCTCTCCACTGTGGATAATATACCTTGGAAAAACATAAAACATAAGTAGAGAAGCTATTCCTCAGTATAACTTAAATGTGAGCAGAACCTATGAAAGCATATTTAAGAATATACAATGACTTGCAACTATTATTTTCTGAAGGAAAACAGAGTTCATCGACACAAGAAGATGTGTTGCATGACTAGGGATTTTTCTGGCTTAGACATTCAGGTGTTTAGCTATGTCTGTAACTGACAGCTGTTTACAGCAGTATATAATTTTCTAGTTGAGACCAGGTGGAATGCAAAATTTAAATGAAAAATGTTTTCAGAGTCATCTAATAAAAAAGAAGGCAAAATTATAGAAATCACACAGGACCATGAACATAAAAAAATTACCAGAAAATACAATTTACAAAAAATACAAATAACGAAGTTAAAGCAACAAGCAAGGAATGTGTTGTACAATGCAACATTTAAGAGGGACTTATTAAAAGAGACCTACATATGCTACTAGACTTGCAGTACTTCATAATCTTATTATTTATAGATTATGCAACTCAACCATATCACACTGGATGTCTCTGATCTAGTATGATCTCAGAAAGTCAGTAATCCTGATTCCACCCACTCACAGAACTGGAGATCAGCACGAAGCTGGCATATAATTCTAAGAGAGGCAGGCATTGCTGGCCTGAGCAGCTCTATGTGGAGAGTTTTACTTGAAATAAGTCTGTTAACTTGAGGCATGCCCCAAATAATCAATCCCTTTTTCCCTCCCAGCTGAAACAACTCTGTGCATAACACTTTGCTCACCACAGCTAAGATCCTTGAGGGGTAACAAAGCACAAGGCATGCCCAAAAACTATTTCTAAAATCATGCAAAAGCTTTGCTGAGCATACGTGAAATTACATTATAACCATTGTTAGTCTCTGCATTAACTCATTCTGTAGACATTGCACTAATGGAAAATTGAAAAAGATGTCCCTGAACAGCTTCTGTACCAATATCCAGGATGCCACTCTTCTTGGGAATTTCTATCCTTATGGTTTATTCCATGCTTTTTCACACTGCTTTAAGACTATGGCAATTTTCAGGAAACTATCTGTGGCTGAGTTCATGCTGTATATAACATTTGTCTCAGCATGTTCTAGATCATCTCTGAAACAATAAAAATATACTTCTAATTCTGCTGAGGTCATTTGGGATCTAAGTACCTCAACTCCTTTTTTTTTCTGCCGAAGCGCTTTCACACCTGTATTATGATTATTCTTTTTAAAGAGTAAGAAACATAACCACCTAATTTTTCAATCTACAGTACATATATACACTTCCAATGGAAAATATAACAGAAGCAGTAACCAATACAGTTCCATAAGAGATTATTTTCTGATTCGAAAGTAGTGTTGAGAACGCAACTTCTAGTATATTTTACCACTTTAAGAAACCAGTATTTTTAAATAGCAGAAAGTGTCTACACTTTATCTCATTATGCTACCTGAGCTTTCATGTTCACCTGGGCCAGTATGTTTGTCATCTATTAGCATATAAGTGATAGAAAGTTGGGGGAATCTGCTCTTCAATCTACATGTGAGACACAGAAGGCATGAATAACTGTGATATGCAAGTACCCCCTAGTGATGAAAGGATGAACTACAGTATTACACTAGCACTTTAGCTTGTTAAATATTGCTGTAGTCACAAAAAGAGACTGATAACACAAAAAAAGAATATGCCATTTGATACTTAGCCTCTGTCTCCTGAGAATGGCAGAGGACACACTCAGCCTCATCCCTAACAAACCAGAGGCATGAAATGCTGCAGGCAGTGAACATTTGTTAAAAACACAGTCGCTCAGAATTAAAGTTCTCAAAGAAAAATTCTTAAGAAAAAAATAGATATAATAACCACTTAAAGGCAAACCACACATTCCTTGTTTTTGAGGTTTGGCAGCTTGTGGTAGAGCAACAAATGTTTGAAGACACACATTTCACTATACTGTTAATTTTCTAAGAATGGGTTCAGTACTAGCTGAATTCTGAAGGGTCTTACAAGCTCAGGCAGTTCCTGTCACCATATTTGTATGATAAATCATTTTATCAGAAAAAGAAAATGAAAAATATTTTTTATTGTTTTTAATGAAAGTTTTCACTAAAGAACATTTTTGTAGAAAACCGTAGCTAAGGCTAAAAGAGATCCAAAAGCCTTATAAGCCAGCAGGGAAAAGCTAAGAGCTTAGTAGCTTCTAACCCTAATCCAAGGAGCTGAGAAGTTGTAAACTGATGTAGAAGGAAAACAAGTGAAAGAATTATGTCTTGGCTGCACATTTATTAAAGCAATATTGCTAAGAATGCTTTGCCATAAATAGCAAAAGTGAGGCACAAATGAATCAGAAAAAGCTCTTTTATCACATAATTGCTCATTAATGGGTCCATCAATAAGGACCGATAGACCCCATATTTAAAGGAAGAATGTATTTCTGGCTGAAAAGCACATTGATTACATATGTCAGACTTTAAATAAAAAGCCTCACATATTTTATTGGAAAAAGCCAAAAATATTCACATTTAAATTTCACTTCGTGTAAGTATCAAAACACTAGACACAGACAGTTCTACACAACAGGAAGTCTAGCCAGGAAGGCACTACCTAGGCACCCAACTTCAAACTCCCATACAGAAATGTCAGCACTCTGAAAATGTTCTTTTCTCTTTGTAACTTCAGAAGCCTACAGGGTTTATCCACCAAACTGATGAGACCTCTCCAAATTCAGTCAGGTTAAAACAAACAAACAAACAAACAACAAAACAAAAACACAACCACCCCCCCCCCAAGATTTGCTGGCAATTAAAAAAAAAAAAAGTGCTATCAATTAGGTATACAGCAAATGGAAAGGTGTTTACTGGAATTTCTGTAACTATGCGTTCTCAGGTTTCATTTAGAGAACTCAATTCTCAAAAAATAGGACATCAATACAGTAGAGTTTCTTTTAGGACCCCTCCAACAACCTGAGTCCTTAAAATGACACAGAATCAATTCCTGAAAGCATCCAATTAAGTGTTATCAAAAAACTTACAGACAGTAAATAAATAAGAAATCATCAGAAATTAAGAGGAAATTCTATTAAAAAACACTCAGAAATTCTGAAATTTTCATGCTCCCTTTAAATGTTCCATGCCTTAATGGGCATGTGTAACTGAATGAAGCATTATAGAGGTAGATATTGCAGTAGCTGGACCTGCTTAGACCAAGGATTCTCTTTTTCCACATTTTTTAAAACAAGAATTTCATGTTCATGAAGATAGATAAGCATGGGATGGAAGGCAAATGCCCAGCACTTTAGTAAGTGTTTTGAAGAAAGAAATTCAAGAACCGAGTTTATTTATAAAAATACAAAGACCTTAAAAATAAACCATAAAATTATATTATACACACATATATTATATACTGACGTAATTATGAAATGATAGCTTACAAATTATAAAGCTTTAAGCCTTTAACAAACAATTTTGTTACAAAGAAGAGCAAATTTATGAAACCTGGCATATATACCTTTGCCCTGCTCCTTGTCAGGACAATGATAAAATTTACCTCGGTCCTGAGTAAATACAAGGCTCTTTTCCATAGCCTGTAGCTTACATTAGCAACTTGTCCAAGGTATGACACTGAGGGATGGGCAAGTTACATATATTTTTACCATTTTTATTATTTGTTACAAAGCTTCAGAGGTGTATGTCACTATGGAGATGAGGGTCTGAGATTTTTTATCTACCTTCAGTCTGTCTTGCACAAGTAAATTAAAAAGAACTTAGATAAAAGCACAATAAGAGCGACATTATCAGCTAAACTATTTTAAACAAAGCCAGATTCAGTTGGAATGCTGAGTCAGCATAAAGTCTGCTCCTATCTTGTGTCCTCACTAAAGTTAAATGGTTAAGGCTGCAACGTAATGCCGAACTGAGAGACGAGACACAAATACAAAGAAAACATCTACAATGCAAGAAATATGTTCCAAACATTTTTATTTAAAGTATGTGAAGGGTTTACTTACAATTCTTCTCCTTGTTTTGCTTTTCTGTCAGAAACCAGATATACACTTCCAAAGCTTCCATTGCCAAGTTTCCTCTGAATGGTGTATCTTCTTGCAATCATAGCATCTGAGCAAGCAGAGTTAAATCTGGCAACAGTGACACGCTTAGCAGTTTCTTGAAATTTCAGCATTTCTCTGTGTAACAGACACTACACGAATTTCTCTAGAACGTAGCTTTCAAATCCTTTTTACTCTTCCATGGATGTTCAGAGGAAACACTTGAAACAGAAAAAAAATTGATTTGTCAATGTGTTGTTCTTATTAAAATCTCCATTTAATTACACGGCAGTGCTTAGAGTGCTCAGCTTGCAGCAAAACATAAATTAAATGGAATCATTAGTTGCTAAGCTGTAGGCAGAAGACTTGATAAAGAAACTCCAGATAATGCAGATGTGACAGAGTCAGCCTTCCTCTAAACCAACCTTAAATGAATTCACTGAACTGATAACACTGGAGAAATGAAATGCAGGTGCTTATACATTAATTTATTTAAAAGTTCAAGTGCTTTTTGCAAAGACAATTATACCTGTATTTCACCTGACAGTTCCCCTAGATACGGCACTCTTCCTCACCACCTGTCTTTATGCCACCCCAGTACCTGACACCAAAAATGTTGGCGTTTCAGGATACCAGTTTCATGATTTTTGTGTATACTGAAGCATAATCTCCACCTGTAATTTGAGTTCACTCCCATCAATAACTACAAAGCTGTTTCCTCTGCTCTTTCATTTGCCTCTCAGGTTTCACCATCTGTTTCAGTGCTGACCCACAGCTTCTGTGTGGTTCACTACTAATATCTTCCCCAAATTAGAGCCTCATGGCTACCCACAAGTCTACAAGACTTTCAGTAAAACCCAATTCTTCCAAAAGGTCTTCATGTCTCCTCCACTGTAATAATTCTTTCTTGATCCACCTTTCTAACAATTTAGCTTTGATTTGGAATTCTTGTCTAATTGAGGGCCTAATTCTGCAAACACAGGGACTGCAAAGGCAAACCTCCAGTGTTTCTGTGGTCTTCAATAACTGAACATGAGTTTAGAATAACTGTGTACTCAGCCTTCCTCATTCCAAATGATAAAGGGTAGGTGTTTCACCACACGTAATAAAACATTGTTCTCATTAGCTTGCTTTTATATAATGCTACCTGCATCATTTGTGCTCGAGGATCCTTTGGAACAAATAAAGATGTTGCAAGATTCTACAATCAGTAAAACTAATACTACTATCTAGCAGCACTGCCTGGTGCAGTGCAGCGTGCCCACACTGGGTTTGCTCTCCATAGCATTTTAATATCAATGCAAGCACATCAAAATGCCTTTTGTTGTTGTTGTTTTTTGTTTTGGAAGAGAAAAGACAAATTGCTTAATTTTAAAAGCTGTATAACTTCTGGCTCCAAGTCACTGTCTTCACTTCCTAACAAATGCAGAGCCTAAATGAAGATTACAAATTTGTATCTTACAACAATAGTGTGCGTGTGTGCGTGCGCAGGAACCCATTTTAATAGCTATCTGCTGAGGTGCTGTCACACTGTACCAAAGAGCCTGACATTGCAGTGTCACTGTATTATGAAACACAGCCAAATTTTAATTACTACAAGCCATCTTAACAATGATACAAATCCTGTATGTTTTTTAAACAAAAGCACTCCTGAGATTCTGTTTCTGTATTCTCTTTCAGATACCAACAGTGACAAAAATTTTGAAATGCAAATGCTAAGCAAAGAACATCAGCTAGAAAATTACTTCTGTAACTCCAAATCTGTCTGAAGAAGCATAAATGAGATGCAGGGCAGGGGAGGGCAGGAAGGTGAAATCCATAAAATATTACATTGCCAGTTCTGGAAAGTTTACATATTTTTCAATTACTGTTCTATTATCCTAAAGTTCCTCTTTTATGGATGCCTTCATAAATTCCAAATAGAATAGCTTTGAAATACATAACCTTCAGAAATAACTACACTTACAAAAACTGCTGAGCTATCTATTCCTTTTTTTCTAGAGAAGAGTCATTTAACACTGCTCACCTTCAAATTTTCATACTTACTTGGGCCCTGGGAATACATCACAATCCTTTACACTACAATATTACTCTTGAGATCAAGTAGCCCATTGAGTCTAATTCTTGTGCTTTATTTCCAACCCTGCTTCTCTCCTGCTACTCTCTATGCTTCAATTTCCCTCTATATATAGTAGTAACTATCATATAACTTTGTGAAATGCTTTGATATCTACTGCTTAATAGTGTTATAAAGCGGGGCCAGCGATTGCTGTTGCGGTGTCACAGGCACATTTTAATGGCACAAAAGAGATGGATTGCTGAGCCACTGCACTTGAAAGAAATATCCTGTAAGAGTCAATAGACTGTAGAGCCTGACTCAATCATAAGACTGACTGATTCTTCAAGAAGTATATGAACTGGCAGCCTCACCTACCTCACTCAAATCTTCAGCCCAACTTTCCCTGTATTTTTTACCAGCGTCCATCTTCTCCCACTGAGCAGGTATTTCCCAAGCAGCACTACATCAATCGCTTCATTAAAGTTCAGAACAACTAGAGATAACTCCAAGGAGTCAACTCTCCAGCCCCCTTTTCCTCAAAACTCCAGTATACCCTATCCGGTACCACTCTGGTAAACAGTTTAGGTTCTTAATTCCCCCCACCCTGCCCAAGCCCCATTCCAGAGCCTGGCAGACTGCTGGTGCCAAACTAATGCAATTACATTGTCTGGATCACTTTTCTTATCTTTCCTTCTTCCTTGGCTAGAGTTAAATCTCCTTCCTCTTTTTTGTTGTAAGTTAATGCAAAGTTGTTGTTTAGGGTTTCATAGTTCCACCTACACATGCTAAGCGCACAGCATCTCCACTTCTTCCCCTGACCTTCATTTGCTTATATAACATACTGTTTTTAATTTCCTTTACATAACCTTCAGGTTTCTTTGGCAACGGCTAACTTACTCTGAGACTTTCTGCCTCCAAGATAAACCCTTCTTTGCCAATCAAGGCCATTTTCCAATTCTATCAGGTTTTCTTTTTATTCCTTAAGAACTCATGCTACATCAACACTTGTTGCCCCCCACCCCTTCCTGTACAAATTCCATAGTTTTTATATTTAAACTCTAAATGTTCTCTGTGTTTACTACCTTGAATTTTTTCCTGCCAATGACTTCTCTGGCCTGCTCACTTAAACTTTTTGAAAATAAAATAATTATGTATTCCTGGTTTTTCCCCCTTCATTTAAAAAAAAAAAAATTAACCCCTGAACACTGGCTCCAGTGTTATTTTCTGCAACATCTTTATAAACCCAGCCAAGTCTAAAGTAACATCTTCTCAGTTGGCTCAGTTTTTTACTGCTCCCAGAGAAAGGATAACTAAGAAAGATTTTATTAGTAGCAGTGGTAGTAAAGGAGCTTGCAAATGATGGTAAAACAAGGTCAAATGTACTCGACTACCAAAGCGGCTAATTAATACCTCCCCGATGCACATTCAGGAAGTCGAGATCCCCCAGGATAACCTCAGAGATATTATTGCCTTGTTAACAGACCATGGAAGATATACGCCCCCACGCACATCCAGACACACACACCCCCAGACACCCCCACACAGAAACGCCCACGCCCAGACACACACCCACACCCCCCACCTCCCCAACACACAGACACCCCACACACCCCTTCACACACTCCCACACAGACACACACACAGACACCCCCCCAAACACCCCCCATACACACACAACCCCTCACACACACCCTCCCCCCAACACACACACAGACACCCCCACACAGACACCCCACACACACACAGACATACCCCCCCCACAGAGACACCCCCCACATCCCCACACACACAGACATACCCCCCTCCACACACCCCCCACACAGACACCCCCCACACCCCCACACACACAGACATACCCCCCACACAGACACCCCACACACCCCCACACACACAGACATACCCCCCACACACCCCACACACACAGACACACCCCCCCACACTCACAGACACCCACACCCACACGCACCTCCCACACAGACACCCCCCCCACCCCCCCCCACGCACACACACCCGTGTCCGCCCCTCCAGCGCCCGGCCTCGTACGACCGCCAGGGCCGCCTGACGGCAGGGACTACCGTCCCTCAGGGTCCCCCGGCTCCCCTGGGGCTGGCCTCGGGAGGCAGGGCGCTGCCGGCCCGGGGCACAGGGGGGAGCGGCCGCAGCCTCCTGCCCCTCCGAGCCGCGGGAGGAAGGCCGCTCGCCCCGCCAGGCCAGGCCCGCGTCCCCGGCTCCGTCGCTAGGAGACGCCGCGCACGCGTACTGAGAGCCAGGGGCGGGAAGAAGAGCTCTGATTGGAGGACGTCGCCTGTCACTCCTAGCACTGCATCCGGCGGCGCGGCGCCACCATGGGCATCCTGGGGCTGACGGGCTTCGTGGAGGAGCGCGGGGCGTTCTTCACCGAGCTGCGGGTGCGGGACACCAAGCTGGTCATCGACGGCAGCAGCCTCTACCACCGCCTGTGCTTCGCCTCCGCCGTCGATTTCCGCCGCGGCGGCGATTACGGCCCCTTCGCGGCGACCGTGCGCGCTTTTTTCGCCAGCCTGCGGGCCTGCCGCGTCGCCCCCTTCGTGGTGCTGGACGGCGGGCGCGGCCCCGAGGACAGGAAGCTGCCCACGCTGCGTGGCCGCGCCGCCGAGCGGCTGCGGGCGGCGCACGGGCTCTCCCGCGGGGAGGGCGGCTGCCTGGTGCCGCTGCTGAGCCGCGAGGCCTTCCTGCAGGCGCTGGGCCGCCTCGGCGTGCCCTTCGTGCAGTGCCTCGCCGAGGCCGACCGGGAGATCGCCGGCCTGGCCAACCGCTGGGGCTGCCCCGTCCTCTCCCTCGACAGCGACTTCTGCGCCTTCGACCTGGCGGGCGGCTACTGCCCCCTGAGCCACTTCCAGTGGCAGAGCGTGGCCGCGGGAGAGGGGCCGCGGGGCTGCTACGTGCCCGCTCGCTGCTTCGCCGTGGAGAAGTTCTGCAGGCACTTCGGTCGCCTGGACAAAAGCCTGCTCCCGCTCTTCGCCGTCCTCAACGGGAACGACTACGTTGAGGCGGCAGCTCTGGAGGCGTTCTTCTGCAAGGCGGGGAAGCGGGGGAAGCACGGCCGCCTGCAGGGGCTCCTCAGCTGGCTGGCGCAGTTCGCTGAGCCCGGCGAGGCTGTCGACGGCGTGCTGAAATACCTTAAGAAACACCAGAGGGAAGGAATGAGGGAGCTTCTGTGCACCGCAATGGAGGATTACGCTCCGTCCGACGTGAATCTCGAGGACTTTTTTCAGAAGGGAAGGTACGAATGCGAGGCAGCCAGGAAATCGGGCTTGCCGCGGTGGGTGCTCGATGCTTTGGCGAAAGGTAAGCTGGCCCCGTTCATCAGCGATGCCCTGATGCTGAGGAGTACCTTCCTCCACGTTCAGGTGGAGAACATGCAGAGACCTAGCGCGCACAGCACAGCCTTGCCCATTCGACAAGTTATCTATGGACTGCTTCTGAAAGTACCTCAAAATACTGAAGCTGCTTCTCCAAGTAAGCAAACCAAGGAGCCGCCAGTTGTATGTGAATTTGACAGACTCCACAAGACGCTTAAAAAAACATTTGTTCAAGCAGCAAGCCTACCCACAGATTTTTGTGATGATCATTTTCCTTTGGACAAGTTAACAGAGGTAAATGGTTGTCACAACAGATCATGGTTAACAGTGTTTCACGAGTGACAAAAAAATAGTTGGGACTCGTGGTTGCCAACTGCTCGCTAAATGTGATGCCTGAACTTAAGCCACCTCAGTAAGTAACTACTTAACAGAGAGGTACCTACAGGGCTCTGAGCTTGGCCTCTGATACTTGAGAAGCTACACACATCACCTTTATCTTCTTCCCTTCCCGCCCCCCCCAAGTGTTCCAAGACAAATTATATGACAATTTGGTTGTGCGTATATGTAGTATTGCCTAAATTTCCCATTCTAAGCCCTTCTTTCATCGACGTATTCTCTTACGCTAACAACACTTCCTTTTATAATTACAGGAAGGAACTCCGTTCCATGAAATTTAGAAAAGTACAATTTAATGCTACAAAAATCTTAATTTATATTTGATCAAGCTATGGCTGTTTCAGAGCGATGTTCTGAAACAAAATCTGACCCATGCCTTTTTACTAAAAGTCACCAGTATTTCATGTATGAATCTTGCAGCTGCCCAGCAATTTTACCTGCCGCAAGTACGCATCCTGCTCATGTGGACCCCTGCTGCTTGCCAGACAGAACAGCACCTGAAAAACAGCTTGTAATCAAAGGAAAGTTGTGCTAGGTTAGTTCCAGTCATCATTAGCAATTCTGTATATTTACATTCTAATGATGAAGACTAACTCTTGCTGTAAATGGAAAGTAATCGCCTATTCCCAAAGTTGCATAACTAAGGTTGTTTATATAGTAATTTCTGAAACATCTGGAAATACAATCTGTGTCTTTTAATGCTGCGTATTGAAGCCACGTGCTCTATCCATTCTGGCATTCAGATCAAATGTTAACACATCTCTGTGTGTGGGCTGTGCTGTATGTTTTTATCCCTTGCTGGTGGCTATTTCATATAAGAACCAAGTCCATCACTACTGTGACCATTAAATGCTACAGATGATAGCTATGGATCCAAAGGCCTACATACAGGTTATTTTACACAGGTTATTGTTACAGGCCTTTTAAAAGAGCAATATGCAAACACTTGAAGAGTTTGAAAAATCATGTTTGGGGATTTTAGGAATCGTGAATGACACCTTAATTTGGTCTTGGTATATATGCTGTTTGTTTAATGAATTTGACCTTCTGTTACTATAACAACTCTCCATACTCATTACAGGGGAGTTATGAGTTCAACAGAAGGTTAGAAGAAGAAAGGTTATTCTCCGTTTAAATTGCTTTAGGCAAAACTGGTTTCAGTTTGTTTTCTACTGTGGGGATGTCTATCTAAGAATAGGCAAAACCATCCTAATCAAGGTTCACAAAGCACTCGAATTACAATTGAACAGCCTGCTGCGATTCTGCTGCATGCGTGAAGTTATGGACAAAGTTTATAACGTCACTTTTTAGAAGTTAAATAGCACAACAAAGAGGGAACATATGTGAGGAACTGATATACTGCAGGTGAAAAATGCGAGCTTCACACTTAAGATTTTGTTGTGATTACAGGTAAGCGTGTTTTCAACATATCAAGAACACACATCACCATTATATTTCACAAAGCAAGGATAACTTTTAAGAGGCACAAAATGAAGGGGTTTTATATATAAATATATATATATTTGCCATACCAAAGTAATTTTAATGCATTATGGTTACAGGATTTTTCAAGCAAGTCAACTTTTACATAAGTTCAAATTCAGTCACCTGATTTGAAGATGACACTGAAACCTCTTAAAATCTAACCTTGGGCAATTGAAAGTGACTTTTATCTTTCTACCTAACATTTAACTGTGTAGTTTTTAAAGCTTAAGTAGTATTTAAAAAATATTTCCTCTTCAGAATATTTATGAAACAAATAATTTTTTGTTGAAAACATGAAGTACTAGCTAGTTTAAACACAAGCTTATTTGCCTTTTAGAAATTGCTCACAGCAAATAAAATCTCATACATGTATTTTTCCACTCCCATTTTTTAATTGATTTTCAGGTGCCCAGGTCATGCCGTCAGATGCTTTTGCTGGAGACTCTAGGAGTGAAGATGAGTTTCCTAGAATCTATCCCCAGTCACTTACAACTCCCTGTTGCTGTAACATGTTACTGGATACGTTGTTCAGAACCAAAAGTGAAGTTGCATCAATTGAAGGCTTTACTTCTAACGATAGTATCTGGAGAACTGCACAGCATAACAAATGATCCAGGTATGTCTCCAAAGACTATAATTTTCGATGTTCTGCTATGATGAAAATCTATACCATAACTCATTTTTCCTCATTTATGGTGAGCTGTCCAAATTCAGATGAATTAGTATTAACATTACGTCCTGAGGTGTTACATTATTTGCATTGATACACAGCAGAGAAACAGCGCTAGCCATCAATTTAACATTTTATATAGGTAAAACAGTGCTTTGCCATCTTGTAAAACATTATTTTGCATTTATAAATGCTTTTTTTAGGACTAAAAGATCAGTTTAGATATAAAAGTTACAAAAAATAAGCTTAACATACTCACGCATCGAAAGAATACTACTGATGCATTCTGATAGATTTTTTTTTTTTTCTCACGAGTTTTTCTAAAATCATCTCTACTTAACAATGCTGAATTAGTTGCACAGGCACTGTGAATTAAGAGAACTTGAAAGAACTAAGTTACTACAGAAATTGTTTCAGTAATATTTATACCTAGTTGAGTTATAGTGACATTTCCTCTCAGAGTTCTTCATTTGATGGCAAAGATTACACATGCCAGGGTTATACAGTTTCTTTGGGTTCTAGTTTCTATAAACTGGACTGACGTGGTTGCCACCTGCTTCCCAAGCTGGTGGGATTGAGATGGTAACCTTGTTTGGAATTGATCCATTCACAGAGCAGCATAGCAGATTAGCTGACAAATAAATTCCTCATTTCACAATTTCAGATTCTCATGGATCTCGATACCTGTATTTTTACTCAATTTTATGTCTTAAAGTTCAGTTTGAGACACCTGAAAACATTCCACTAATGCTTCCTGAAATAGAACTGGAGGTTTGAAGACCCTGTACATTGCAATCATCTTTCATACTGTTCACAGCAGAACATTTATTTGCATGTCATTTATAACCTAGATCCCACACTTGGACGTGCTGAAGATGACAGTGTTGCATATAACGAGTTTCTAAAATGGAAGGAAGACAAATTGCAAAATAACGACTTTGATTTAGATGCTGCACACAGTTTTTGCCAGTGGCAGTGCTGTCTTCAGATGGGATTGTATCTCAACCAGCTACTTTGCACTCCTCTCTCTGAGCCAGACCTAAGTAGGTAAGGATGTTTCAGAGATCTGCTTTCCACACAAGCCCCTGATGAAACGTGTTCACATGTTTTGTTTTCTGTGTCAAACTCCTTTGGCCAATTTTACTACATTTGAACTCCCTTCTTTAAAGATACCAATATGGAGAAAAACACTGAATAGAATGGGTGTCTCTTAGGAGCCGACTGTTGGATCCTGTATGTAGTTTAGGTCTGTTTTTTCACTAAGCAGCAGGCTTCCGAGGTGCAATTCTAAATGACGATTGTCTCCTTCCTTTGAGCAGGCTTTACAATGGGACCCTTGTGCACAGACTGTATCAAGAGCTTAAATCAACACCTTCAGTGGAAAATCTGTTTAGTTCATCTCCAAGAATGACTCAGCTCTATCAGGTTTTGTTAAATACAGTGGAGTCAACTGTATCTCCAGACTTTTTTCAGAAGATGACCAAGACCAAATCTGAGTCCTGCAAAAAGAAGAAAGCATCTAGTAAGAAAAAAAAGGCCATCAGGTGCGCTGTACCAGAAACTCAGCATTTATGCAATGTTAATAGGTTTGCATCGCTTGGAATGGATGACTGAAAGTTATTCCTGAAATAACTTCTAATGCCATGCAGATGGAAGAAATTGTATTAAAATATGTGACTATTGGAATTTGCTCAGCTGTTTTCATACAAGTTCCTGATTCAATCTTTACCAACAATTCTTGCTTCAGGGATTTTTATTTACTTTTTGTAACTAACACTTATAAAAAAGGTGCTGTATAGAAGTTCTAGCATTTTGTTTTTCTTTAAACATATCAGTCTAATTGAAAGTGAGAGCAAAGTTGTTCAGCATTTCAGAGTGGGACTATTTTAGAGGAATTCTCTTCCTGAACATTTATAGTTGGCTATCCCTCCATCTCCCTGAACACTTCTAACTTACAAAAAAAATCTGATTTTTAACCTTGTATTTGAGGAACACAGTGATTACAATCTTACAGATCAGATTAAAATGGAAATTGACAAGTTAAAAATGTTGCAGAATCAGTCTTTACAGGTAGAGTATTTGTACTTTTGGGGAGAGCTAGCTTTACTCGGTGACAGCTGAGTAGGTTGTGCTTGCAGTATTACAGATACTGAACTATGCTCGGGGACAAACCTCAGCTTCTATTCCCCCGCTTTGGTATGTAAGAGTTAAATGCTTACATGCATATACAAGGCTATCACATGGTAGCAAGTTTCAGCAGGTTTGCTAATTCAGAGTAATTTTATACGCTCTTCTGGCATTAACAAACTGTTGTCATTTGAGTTGTCTAATGGCTATAAAATGCACAGACCTGTTTATCTTGCCCCGATGTACAGTAAGTTACTTGACAAACCCATACTATCAACATGGTAATACAGAAAAACAACTTATATTTAAAAAAAAAATCCTACCTCATCAGTATATCTTAGTGCTTTGTATTAGCTAACTTCCCAGCAAAATTTGTCAGTTTATATAAACTCTTTTCTTACAAAACTTGTTTTTCCAGTGTCTTCCCCATGTGAAATCCAATTACTACATCTGCATTTTTTCTCCTCAAAAATCTCTATACCTTTTCATACATTCAGGAAAATCGTTATTTCCACCTTTAATGATTAAAGTTTCACCCATCACTTACCAGAATTCAAGTTTTCAGAGCTAGTTATGCCCCCTATCTGACAGCTGTCCACACGGAAGTAACTCATCAGATCTTGCGACTTACAGGAAGGGTCTCTGATATCACACAGCTGAGTCTTGATATTGCCATAATATATTCAATGAGAAAAGAATAGATTTATAACATCTATTGAATTAATGAGAGTATCTGAGATACAGTCTGAGATGGTAATATCTAACGTCCTCCAGTGCAAAACTGCTACTTCTTAAACTACCAGCAGATGGCACCTATGCTCAGCCAAACAGCAAGTCACTAGAACTTTACAACCCCTTTGTAAATAAACTTCAATTTGCAGCAGTCCTCAAAGTCACATTTCCATCAGGTGTATTTAAGTTGAAAGGGGTTAAATTTAAAGTTCTTGATTTTAGTAACTAAAACTTAAATCCTTAATCATCCAAATCATCCTCTGATCCATTATGATCCCACGTTTCATTTTACCAAGCTTGTAGTTCCTTATGGTTTTTAATAATCAGAAATAGTCACATTTCAAATAAGTCTTAAATACAAAAATACAAGCATGTTTGATTTCACTTTGTTAGTGCTGTGAGAAGAAAGATCTTAATTTACTCTGAATCCCACCCTGGAAAAATGCAGCAGAACAAAAATTCTTGAGACTTGCTGAGAAGCAGTATCTTCAATTGGATAGCTTCGGAAGACCGGCATAAACTCAAGTATTCCACTTTTGGATAAAAGCACTGCTATGATCACATGGCATTTTGAGAATACCTTTGGGAGTGCCAGTTCAAGAACTGCTCTACTGGAAATGTGTTCTCAGTGCAGAATTCAGCTGTTCTTTGCTGCTGATAAAATGAAATACACCTCATTGCAAACACCAATTCTGTATGCAGAAAAATATTACTGATTCTAGGGTTATTATTCATAATTTAAATCAAGTGTTCATTTTCCTTTTTGAGTCATTATAGGTTCTCAATCTTTGAAGGGAAAATAAATAAAAAATGAATGGCTCTTATTAAAACTGAAAAGTTCTCTGTTCCATGCTTTAGTAAGAGCAACAAAATTCCTTGGTTGCTGTCTATTTTCACTTCTTTAAATGTCTCAATTTTTGTGGAAAAATCCCACTATTGATTCAGTTGTTCTGGAGAAAAATATCTCAAACTTGCTGTTAGGTGGTAATGATGAAGAGTGGAGCCAAAAAATGGCAATGGAATTCAGTCGACATATTTTTCATAAATAATGAGATTGAGCTGTATGAATGACTTGTTTCATTTTCCATTGGAAAACACAGCAAAACTCAGTTTGGCATATTTAAAGTGAATCACATTCAATTAAGTTCACCCTGCAGAAAGGCAGAATTAATTCTTCTTAAGAGACTGAAATTTTATTTCTTGTCTAGACTGACATACCTTATTCAGAAAGTGAGACGTGCTGGGAAAGGTGTACTTCAAATTTGTTTAAAGACTAGGCAATAACACTTGCAAGCTAAGACAACAAATTGGTGTTCATCTGCACTTCTGTACTTATCTGGATTTCTGGGATGCCAAGACCAAGTGCAGAGCACAAAGCAGTCAAATCCCATGGAAGAATGCCAACAAGTTAAGACTTACTATGTGAAAAGTACAGTTGCTGTACCTTCTCAAAACCCAAGTTCATTCAAGAGATTCTTCAACAGCCTGCACTGTCAGTTTTTACTATCCGTCTTTACTGAAGAATATTAAGGGTTTTATTAATAAGTGTTCTGAAATTGTATTGAATTACTGAACACACTACAACAATACTGAACAACTACAGCCCCTCTTGCCAAAGATGGTAATAGTTCAACACGAGGAACACTGACAAATCTGTTCAACTTCTGAAAGGCAGAACTGCTGGAAGTAAGAAACTTTTGCTTGAAGACATGAGAGCATTTCTGTAAGAGGCCATCTTGTTCAGGCCCCACCAGCTCAGTGCTTCACATAACAGTCTGCAGGAAGAAACAAGGGCCATATGCTGCAGTCTTTGCCTTTACACAATTAGATCTCCAGCACGCTGGTAGTCCAGGTAATATGTGCACACTGAGCAGGCCCAGGGTCAGCCAGCGCAATGGATGAATTGCATGTCTAAAGCTGACTCAATGGTGCAGTCACGTCCTGTCTGCAGCCCCACTTCCTGACCAAGTCTGGGAATCTCCAGAGGAAGAAAGGAGAGCAATTAAAATAACATCTTAGCAGAGAAATTCATACAACACTTTCCAAACTGCCTTGTTTTCCATGAACTCTCCAGATTTTGAGCATGGCACGTGGGTCAAACCACAAAGGTAAGTGCAGAAATATCCCAGTGCCTGTTTATGACAATTCCTTATTAACCAACAGGATGACCATCATGACAGCATGGCCCAGAGCCAATACAATGCTACACCTCCAGGCTACAGTGTGAAAAGATGTATCCACATGTTTTCAAGCAAAAGAGATACCATTGCATCTCCAACTCCCCCTAGAGATCTTAGGCATCCTCTTTTCAAGATTCCCTAGGTGATTGTTCTTGCATTTCCTCACGGGTTGATGAATCCTACTCTCAAGAGAAGACACTGATGACAACAGCTGCAAGTCTGTTTTGAGGAAGAACACCATTTCCAATTAGTGACTATTAGAGTATTCAAATATTACCATATATTAAAAATACTTTTAATATACCAAGACATGAATCTATTATAATGCTTTTCTAGCCACAAGAAGTCATTCTGCAGGTTAAAATTTTAAGTTACACTACCAGTAAAAAATTTATTTTTATGATCAGGGTGGAAGAAGGAAGAGGAAGGAAAACCAAGCTTCTCTGAAAGAGGGGTGGGGTTTTTTGCCATTAGAGTGAGGATTAGTGCCTCCATTTTCTAATTCAATACACTACAAATCATTTCAAAAACAGTACTGTCTTATGATCACTCAAGTGATCTAACAGTCACAAGCTACAGTAAATATGGAACAAGACAGGAAACAAAGCTTGTATCTAAAATTATATCAAAACAAGCATGCTAATCTGGTGTAAATGCCAGTTTCTTTTATAACAAAGAGACAATACACTTTTAAGAAAAGCAAACATTTACTTCAAATTGCAGTATAGGCTTTTCAATCACAGAAAAAGAAAAGAAAAACAGTGATCCGACAGCGGTCACATCCTGTGCAAAAAAAAAAACCAAAACTCGGGATACAAAAAAACCTGTAGCACAAGGTACTTGAGCCGCTTACACATTGCAGGATAAAGTAAATAAATACAGTAGCTAGAATATGGCACTCTTGTGACAGACTCTAAACCCAGTGGAATGCCTCAAATATTTTTTTTTATCCTTGTATTAGTAGCAAAGTCCCACCACCATAAAAGTAAAATAGTACAATGTTTTAAATAAAAACAAACTAAAATATTTATATCTAAGAGAAGGATTTTACACAGTTATATCTTTTAAGTGCAGAAAATGGGACTTGGGCTTAGATCTTTCTTTAAATTAACCCCCACACACACAAAATCCCGTTCAATCTCAAAAGTAAATTTATGTTTGAGGAAAAATGTTACCAAAGTTGCATAATTTTATTTGTTACTCCCACAGCTGGAAGTTAAATTCTAAACAGTCTTGAAACGTGAATGTTCATCATTAGCCAGTGAAACAAAGGACTTGTCAAAAGCCCTCAGGATTTCTTTATCCTCCAAATATTGTTTTGCTTTCCCCTACATCTTTAGACAGCAATTCCTAAGTTTGCAAACAAAAGAATGCAATATGCATCATACATCAAGAAAAGACGAAGTTGACGAAGAAGAACTTCCACGTTTCTGGATCTTTTCCTTGCTTCTTTCAAACTTCTTTATGATCTCAGTCACTATGCACACAGAGGAAGTGAGTCCGAGAAGAAACAGTAAATCTGGAAAGAGATAATTAGCCTTTTGTAATTTGCTATTTAAGGCTGAGGACAGACTTACGAAAGAAAAACGCTTACAAGACTTTCAAATTGCCTCCCAATCATTGGGTAAGTTCAGGAGAAGTGAAGCAAGAGTCAATTTTTGCAGGACCAGAGAATTAACGTGCATAGTTTATGCCCAAATCCTAAGTACAGGCACGGTATTTCAAACTTTTAAAAACAGGGTTATAAAATACTTTATTAACACCTATGAAAACTAAGAACACTAAGCAACATAATTAATTTCATATTGAAAAAATGTTAATATCTTTAAAAAATGACACCACAATAAAAATAAATTATGTAAAAACACATATTTAATGACAATCATTCATCTTTAACTCCAGAAAACTGCAGAAGTAATAAATATAAGTCTGAATGAGGCCAACAGCATTACGTATCTATAGCTTCTTAAAATCCTCATGTCTATTATTTATCCTACAACAATGCAGTTGATTAAAGGATCAAGATTTCTAAATAAGGTATTAATATTTAGACAAAAAACCTGCTAAATAACACAATCAGTAGTGCTTAAAAAACTTCAATAAACTCTATGCTTCATTTTTGCCTGCTTCAAAATTTATATTGAAAATCCTAATATACATAAGCACCTAAGAAATTTAAGAATGTGCTGATCAGCTGTATACCATATATATTTAAATCATGGTTCCCAAAGAAAACATCTAAAAGGACTTTTTTTTTTTCCATTAAAAAATAGTCAGCAGGCTTTGTATTCCTGTTGTATGCAAACAGCCAGAAAGTGGTCTTAGAGAACCATCAACTAATGCATTTACAAATTAATCCTTAACGTACAATTTTCAAAAGGGAACTGTTCTTACCCAAGACACTCAGGCTCTCTGTTTGGAAAACCTTCTGAAGTGGAGGAAAGTAAATGACCAACAACTGCCCCATTATAGATCCAAGGACGGCATAGCAGAACATTTTGTTACTGCAAAGTCCAATCTCAAACACAGATTTTGCCTGTAAAATAAACAGCACATTACACTGTACATGTCATCTTGATTATCTACAAGAAAATAATTTGTAACTAATTTCTTTTCATCCAGACTTTTAGAAAAATGTAAAAAATTATTGTTGACCTTTCAGATAATCCAGAACAAGTTCTTGAACAGGCTAATTGCATTTTCTCTCTGCTAAACAGAGTACAAATCTTGTCTTCATAGTCAATGACTTGTATATTGAGCTCACTTTTCTGCAAGTACAGTGATTTAGAAGGTGCCTTCTATACTAGAAGGAAGTGTTTTTGTTGACTCTGACAATTCACATTGGAAAACAGACTGCAAATTAGAGTAAATGTAGTAATGTATACTAGCAATGTGCTTTTCTCCAACTAGCACAAAATTTCAGACTGGTTTCCTTAAAACAAATATAGACAGAAAGAACAGTTTAAGAAGTTTTCCTTGGATTATGGGTTTAGGGTTAAAAACCAAAAAAGTTAAGGCCTTCAAGAAGTTTCAGATTCTGGAAAGGATGCTGAACTGACAGAATTTTCAGGAAAAAACCAACCAAGTGTACTCAGCAATATAAAGGACCATCACACTTCAGCTTTTAACAAAAATTTCCTTGCTGTCAGGAGAGAAGCGTTACTACCAGCTCTGCATCACACAAACAAATTAAGGAAACTAATCTGTAATTTAAGAAATCCTACCTAGTAAATACATGTAACTCCAAAGGTTAATAGCAGATGTGAAGTAAATCTGCAGTAAAACATTTGAAACAAACACAGCAAGTTCCTCCCTCAAAACAAACTCTGCTTATTGTGTAAATACTGTGTTAATTGTCAATGCAAATCACTTACCTGAGATCTAGAACTCAAAGCATTGAACATATCAAAAAATACAAAACAGGTAAAAGTCATGGTTGTATCTCGAGGCGTTATTACATTGTCTCTCAACTGCCAACAAAAGAAAATGAAATGGCTTTAGCATGCTTTAAACCCTCCACAACTAAACAAAGTTGTCATAATAATTCAAGTTCTACTAGCAAGTAAATGAAAGCAAAAGCAACTTGTTTGCCCCAACCTGATTTAATAAATCATACAGCAAAAACTACACACCTGCAATGTATAACCATCTGTAATTCCAAGGTGTGATTAAATGAAGCCTTCTGACAAACATTTATGCAAGCACATGGAATACCAAGAATTCTATGATGCACTACCAAAAGTTCAAACAACATTTTTCTCTACTAGGAAAAGAAAGTCAAACGGCTGTTTCATAATAGCCTGGCTAGAAGATTTGTACAATAACTTTCTATGGGCCAAGGTTTCCCAAGTAGATTTGGGCCCCTGAAAAGTCTGTGTTAAAACAGAGATTGGGGAATAGAACTGTATTCCTCATTTCAACTACCTCAAAAATTTTACTCTCTGGTCTGCTAGCTGAACAGATTATTAAATAAACATAAACAAAACTTGCAACTAAGTTAATACAAATTCTGAATTCCAACTGCTGGTATAAAAAGGACTTTTAAATCAGTTTATTACTGCTTTAAGTTTTGTACTTCTGTCATACCTCTCTCCAGAAGACGAACAGTGTTCCACACACAATAATTATTGATGAAACCAGTATTTTAACAATCAGGTTTTTGGTCAGAATGCTGTCCTTCACATTTCTTGGAGGCTTCTGAATAACATCTTTATCCACAGGCTCCACCCCAAGACTTAAAATGGAAAGAACATCTTAGATTTTTATCTTGATAAAATAATTCACTGCTCTAACTTAAGGACTAGATTTTCTGAGTTGAAAGCTTTTAATCTTCTCTCTACAGCCTAAGAATCATCTCATTCAAGTAAGCACATGGTATTTTCACTTTCAGAAAACTGAGTTATATGGATTAGTAACCAGCAGTATTCTAACACTGCGGTTTGAGAGTCCATAAATACATGATATCAAAGCATTAAAATTAGCAGATGTTAATTTTAAAGGAAACTGCAATATTAGTTATGTTCCCCATCTCTGTTACTGTGATCAACCTAGCTAAAGATTTTACTGCTAGATCCTTTCCACCTCTCCCTCCACCATCTACCTGCAGAGAAGAAGGTCAGAGGAAGAACCCAGAGGGAAGCCAGAATCCTGCATGCACGTTTCATGGGCATATCCATGGATCTTTAGGGATCCATGCTACCCCCATAATTACCAGTAGATACTAAAGCAAACCAAAAGGAATGAACATAGAGCTATACTGCAAACATTGTGATTCAAAGAAAAAGTTTGCTGTTTCAGAAACATCTCACTGAAGTTTAACACTTCAGAGTTTCCTTTATGAGCAAGCGTTTTCCTTGCTGGAGTAAAAGGACTACAGACCTCTAACGGTCTAAAGTAATTACCTTTGAGCTGGAGGTCCATCCATAATGATATTAATCCATAAGATCTGCATGGCATTGAGAGGATTAGGAAAGTTCATTAATGTAGCCAGTGAGATTAAAGTCAGTGCTGCTATACTCCTGTTGAAAGAATCCATATTTATAACTGTTAGCATGGAACATTTCTGAAGATCCACTGATAACTGCTTTGTAATCAACACTTCCACTGTTTAAGAGTAGATATAGATTTTGACAGTGTGAATCATGACTTGACGTAAACCTAGCTTTAAAGGTAGAGCATGAATTCATTTACAACACTCATCTTGACACAATCCATATTTGAAACAGTGTTGCTTTGGCAATAAAAAAAGACAGCAAATTTGCATCTTAAAAACCTCCCAAACTTTAAGATAACATTCCAGAGTTATCACTCACCTTCACCTAATTGATTTTTTTACTGCAGAACTGGGTCCTGTACTTTTATTGTGCCAGAGCGGAACTTCTAAACATGGCTTTGAAAAACAAAGTGCTTTTACACTTTTGATGTAAACACAACCACTCTCTGCACCCGTCACTAGTTTGACTAATCAGTCAAGGCAAGATACTACCCAAACTCCCCAAAAATACCTACACCACCCCTCATTATTAGCAAGATGAAAAGGCTAGGCGAAAGACTGAAAACAGATTAGCTGATTGCAAGCTTGGTATTAGAAACCTCTCTAACAAGTATGCACTAATTGCTTTCAGTGCAAGATTAAGGGGTTTCATAACCAACAAGGAGAGAGCAAAGCTTATAACAATTCTGAATTTAGCACTCTACTGAGCCCTATTATGCTCTCCCTGCAAAGAGGGACAGGAAAAAAAAGGGTAACTCATTTATCAAAAACCTGAGGCTACCATTCCCAAGGCTAACAGGCAAGGACGCTTTCCCAGAATATCTGTGCTTAGTTATTTTTCAGACACAGATTTCTAGTCTTCTACCAATGCAGGACACTAGTCAAGATCCAAAGTATATGACACTTCTTACAATTTTTATGCAAGAGGCTGGTGTTTTCTGGCTTTTATTGTGTTGGGGGTTTTGGTGGCGATTTTTTTTTTTGGCTTTTGGGGTTTTTTGGGGGTGTATTTGGTGTTTGTGGGCTTTTTGGTGGTTTTTGTGGGGTTTTGCTTTGTTTTGTTTTGGTATTTTTTGTTTGTTTTGGGGTGGGGTTTTTTGTGTGTGTTTTAATTTCTGCAACCTTATTCAACCACTCTGAAATGCCATGAAGGCTTCACAAAAGTACATGAACAACGTGGCGAAGAGGAAAATCATGTTCCTGAATCCAGATTCAATACGATAAACTCACAAAATTTTTTAAACTAAGGCTTAATGAACTCTTGTCTTCTTGTCTTACATGTACACATGATATAGTTAGCATAGGGATCATTATATGCAAGAAAAGGAAATCAGCTTCACAGAGCTAAACTCATTCCACAAACCAGTACATGGATTACAGAGAAACTAACCTCCTGTTTCCCTGGTTTCCTCCATTTGATATACATGTTCTAGTTAAGGAGGGCATGACTACTAACTTTAAACAACGACCCAAAGCTACACAGCTATGCTGTTTCTCTCCATCCCCTCAGTGATTGACTTTTCACATCTTATCAGGAAGAACTGTGACAAAGTTAGAAGTCTTTATTGCACTATTTTCTGGTTCTTTAAAAATGAAACAAGCCACCAAATACAAAATACCAAAAATTCCAGAGCATAGCATATCAGCATTCTATGTGAAATTTACATTGTTCACATGATTTATGCAGCATCTGTTTCATGATGCTTTGATTCATTCACAATGTAGTCAGGACCTTCTGATACTGTCAACTTTTCAAACTTACGTGCTCAGTTGAAATCTAACAAAATTTTTTATGTTATTATAAATTCCTTTACCCTCCTCAATTGCAGACCTGCAATTAAAAACAAAGATTACATCGCTAGACAAATGAGACTACTCCCAAAAAAGCTTAAAAACAAACAAAAAAAAGCTATTACTTTAAGCAGCAATATAAATGTCAAGAAACAAATGGAGTTGAGGTTCTTATAACTTTGGCAGTCATTATTTTTCACCTTGACTGAGATTAATCACAACAGTTATTTTTCCAGCCACTTAACTTTCAAAATGAAATGTCAATAGTAAAGTCTCATCCACATTCAAGATTCACGATCATCCTCTTGATGAGACTTTCCGATTCAAGTTAGAGAATAAAAAAAAAAAAAACCAACCCAAAACAAAGAAAGACACAACAAACCCACACACTTTAACAAAACCATAGAAATATAGCATGACTTTCGAAGACCATGTATTCCTACTGCACCAGAATGAAATACATAGAGACCACCTTCTCAACCTCTAGCATGTATCGCAACTTGCCTATCACCTTATCATGATTATAGTGATAACTAGATCAAGTCTACTCTGCTCCAAATAAAAGTGATTTCTTTCTTCCATCCCCCCAATAGCCAAGAACAACAATTAATCAGCATTCCTTTTGTAACTTTAAGACAAAAAGATTAAAGGGGTTGAGGGAAGGATGTAAAACTATGGAAGCCCATTTTTTTTTTTCCCCCTTAGTGTTCACTACTCTTTCCACTCTCCTATTGGAGAACTTCCCTGATGAAGCAAGCAAAACTGGATAAAGCATTCCAGCGAAAACCTCATCACGCCCATATAAAGTTAAGTACTTACCACAAATGTCCTTCTTATGTACTCTTCTGAATATCTTAAAATTATTCCCCTCTCTCGTTTTTGCACAACAGCGCATTGCTGTTGGCTGAATTAGTATGGCAAACTTTTAACTCTCAGATCATCCTCTGACATACTGCTACCAAGGGAGATTCTTATATTGTACATCTACATTTCACTCATTCCCAAGCGTTAAGCTTTCAGACAAACTGAAGTGTTCTGAGATTGATGCATAATTTCAAAATGAAGGCTATCTCACTAGACAGCAGTCCAGCTCTGCCAACAGCCACTACCTTCCAAATGTCAGATGGATTAAATTAAAAATAAGTTTAGCTTTGCTCTCTTTGAAGTACACCAAAGAAAAAAAAAAAGCACAAGTAACGAATAGCTGGTTACCAGAAGGTGGTAACTTATTTTCACTTGTGATACTTAAATAGCTTATATCCATTTTCTTTTCTGAAACACCACCACGTTTAAAGAGTTGAAAACAAACACAGCACTGTGTAAAATTTTTAAGTCTTGAGAGGAATGCTCTCTCTCACTTTTACGTAAGATTTATGCTTCTGAAGTAAGAAATTAAATGAAGATGAATCCTACTGACAGCTAACAGACTCACAATTTCACTTCAGTTATGTTTCCAAATATACTACAACTATAATTCTACTTGGAGAAGCAGAAACAGAGATTAGTTTTTATGGCATATACATGCATAACATCCTTACTTACATCTGATCTACGTACAAGACCAAAGTAGCAAAAGGTCTAAACATGTAAATACATTCTTCTATTAACATACATAAAAAGACAGAAATGCTTAGTTGCCCCGTGTACTATTATGTTCCCAACTCTTTTTTAAGAGGATAATACAGGTTATCACCATAAAGATAATCCTCCTGACTTAGTGGAGAGCTCATTAACAGCTGCTACACTTAAAAGTTCAAGGAACTACTTTTGTTTTTAACCCAGGCAACATTTCATTAAAACTCTATAGCACAAGGTAGGTACATAAATATCACCTACATTATTGTCTGAAAATCATCATCCACGAGGATCATATCTGCTGCCTCTTTACAAACATCTGTTCCGGTTTGTCCCATTGCTACACCAATATCTGCAGCCTTCAGAGCAACAGCATCATTCACTCCATCTCCCGTCATAGCTACTACTGCACCATTATTTTGCAGGGACTAAAGAAAGGGAAAAGAGCTTAAATCAGGAACTGAAATAACCCATTCTATGAAATTTTTCTAGATACAAGGTTGGCATCATCACTCCACCCCAATCCCCCTCCCCCCCAATTTCTTCTAATTCCACTGTAAAATCCTAAAAAAATGCAGCTATCTGTATTTTAATGAATTTTTATACAGGACTTTAGGTTAAACTTCAGTTCATATATTCAGACAGCCTAAATTTTAAAGCTAGGTTATATAAAATTTGCCTTTAAGAGAAAGTAAAAAGCTCTAGAGAAAGAAAGAGGATACTGTATTTACATTTTAACATTATCACCCTCTTATAATTCTCACTATATTCCAACTGTCTCAGTGCTTGACTTCCTCCTCCTTACTGTCACTTTTCTGATTGTTCCAATTGTTACACTGAGTATGCCCCTCTTTGCTACCTTCTTTTGTTAACTTCTGAATGGAAGCATTACCTCAGACATGGCTTGAAATTCATGCCCTTTTATCCTGTTCTGAGAAGTATCAGAAATATGGTTCTTCCAAGTTCCTAGCCAATTGAACTGCAATGTGACACAAAATCTCAACCAACCCCCAGCTCCCTAAATAGAAGAAAGCATGATGTTGCCTACCAGCAGCTGCCTATCCCTTGGGGGCACCATGCATCTTTCTAGGTAATGTTTTCAAATAGACTTCACTTTCAAACCAAATGCATTTCTGGTTTCATCTTGGCACACTGTAGCACACTATAATTTAAGTAAAGGCACCACAAACAGTACCCATAGCAACAGTCCAGCACTTGAGCCTCTAGTAAGACGTACCTTTATAATTTTCAATTTATGTCGGGGACTGGCTCTGTAAAATACTGCAATCTGTTAAAAGCACAATGAAGAAGTAGTGAAAATCTGAGAAATGTAAAGAATTGCACTGGATTCCATAAAACTAGATGATAAAAAAATATTATCAAAGGCCAACTGTACTCTTGTTAGCTCTAAAGTTGAAGCATCAGTGAGCTCTGTTTTCAGTAGAGTGAAATCATTAATTCCAGAGAAGACTCAAAGTGTGTTCTGGTAAACAAAGTTGGTGCCACTTATTTCAAGAGAGAATATGCAATTTAAAAACTCTCTGAAACTGTGAAGCAACTGAGTTATAATGGCTTGCTGCTGGCCTTCCTGACTAAATTCATGCAGGCGATTGCCGTGCTGACTCTATAATGTCCTTTTCCCTTGTCAGCACTAGTGGCAAGCTACTCGGGACATTTCAGTTTTACTAGTTTGTGTAGCATATTAGTATCAGATTGAAATTTTAAAGCTAATTAGAGATTCCAGCCTAGAGGGAATTATTTTTCAGCGTTTTTTTGACTCTGGTCTTCTCTGTGAATTGAAATTAGAGCACATCAAATTTAGTTTTCCATAAACTCCATACTGTTAGCATTCACATTTCTTTTTCCTTTTTAAGAAGCTGGATAAGAAATTAGACTTTCAACAGCCACTTTAGACTGTGAGCAGGTATCAATCTTAATGGTTGATTTTTAGTTAAAATCTTATTAGGAATTAACACCTAGAAAATGAATTTGGTCTCAGGTCAAACACGCACAACATAAATTTGTAGCTATTTCAGTTATTTAAGGTGGACAGCCCTTAAGAACAAGTATTACCAAATAAACCAAAAACTACTATTTGCCACACAATTCTTTTTTTCTAGGTTTGCTTTTGTGAGTCACCAAGGAAAGACACAAAGCTGACATGAACATTTCTTGACTGTAAATATTGGCTTTTGCCTTGCTTACATCAGAGTGAAGTATGCTGCAGTCTAATTTTGCAGTCTTTTGCAAACAGAGCAGCATTTTGATGCATAAATTTTGCAACATAGCCAAGCCTGAACCTCAACTGCGTTTGATTATGCCTTCACATTTACAACTTTGACATTGGCCAATACATTTAGTTATTTAATAACTAAAAATTATCAAGCAGTAACTTAATAAATAGACCCTTTCAAAATTCTCAACCAGTGACCTCAGATCAATTAAAAGTCATTTAAGATAGAGACAGCTCCTCTTACGAATTACAGAAGGATGGACTGTCTGAACATGCAGAGTGTAAGTTGATATATATGAGCCGAGCTACTCAAAGAAATAAAATAGTCTAACAATAGAAAAAGGCGATGATACTCGCTGAAAGTGAGAAAGTGGCAAAATGAAAGTTTCGATATAGGCATTGGAAGGTAAAAACAAATTGAATCATTAAAAGAGACAAAAGTAATGAACTCACTGGAAAGATAACTGTATGAGCTGAAAGAAATAAATTTTCATATGGTCATATGTCAAACCAAAAGAAGATACTTGTTTGATCTGGGACAGCTTCCATATTTCTGTACTAAAAGCCTCTGCTAATTTACTGTATCACCTACTTCTATTAGAACCATGTTATTTGTATCTCAGAAGTTACATTTTAGCTTTCTACAGAAAAAAAGCATTTCTCAATATGAAATATATCCTTTACTGCATTTCAGTAAGTAGTATATCAAAACAAACCTTTGGCGTTATTTGAGAAAGCTGCTGAATATCCAAATCATCTATTTCTTCTCCAGAGATTGCCTGTGAATTTTTGGAATACAATCCTAGTCGACTAGCTGGAAATAAATAATAGAAAAGGTATCATAACAACTTACCCTTTTAAAAAAATTAAGTACCCAATTTTATTTTTTTTAAACCTACTATTTTCTGCAGCATTTCAGATTTGAAATGCCTAGAGCAGAAGATCTTAACACCTTATTGATTCAGTATGCTGGAGTCAATTATCTGAACTCTTAAGTAGCAAACACATGTTACAGTCTATTCTAATCAGATATGTATTTTCTTGAACTTTTTAGGTCTAAAGGTCTGTACATCATTGTGTTAGGTGCCACATAAACACAAGAGCTCAGTCCTCTCTAAAGAATTCAGTTTAAAAATAACAAGACAAAAAATGAAAAATTACATGGGGAAGACAAGGGAAAAAAGCCCTCTGAGAAAGTACTGCTAGCTTGCGGGTGTACTTTTTATGTGCACATTCAACTTTTTCTTCATCATTCTGTACATAAAGAATTCATATTCTGGCTAAAGAACCTGTACTTCAATGTATTATATTGCAAAACAAAGTTAAGTAATTTGTTTAAATATTTATTAATAGTACTTAAACCTCAAACTGTGTTATATGGACAAAACTGTATTGGAAAGTACTGAAGTGCCACATTGATCCTAAATACTCGTCGCCGGCTATTTTCATTTCTTCCTGTTGCTCTAAGACAGGCATCCAAAGCTGCTGATAGGGAGAGCGATGTTGGGCGTGTAAGAATAAGAATCAGAAGTCAAGCACATCTTATAACAAAATGCAGTAAGAAAATACATAGTCTCAAACAGCAAAAGTCATACTTCAAACAAATCCGAAAAACTACAGTTTAAGTTGAAACCAAAGTATCACTTCAGGCTAGTGTTGTTGGGTTGTTTTTTTTTTTTTCTAATTCCACTGTGCCATATCCAACATACAGAACTCACAAATGTTAAAGACTTAACACCCGCACTTCATAACAATTAGCTAGGCATTGCCATAAACAGAAAACAAGTGAAAAAATGAAAGTGGACTATTCGTACCAATGGCCACTGCAGTCTCCTGTGAGTCTCCAGTAATCATTTTTATTGCAACTCCTGATGTTATAAGTGTAGTAACAGCTTCTTTTACACCAGTCCGTGGAGGATCAATTATTCCCACAAGCCCCAAAAAAGTCAGTTGTCCTAACTCAGGACCAGAAGCTAAGGCCAGAACTTTTAGGAGACAAAAAAAAAAGTAAGATTTGAAATTAACATTTACATAAGCCTTTAAAACAACTGCTAATATTTTTTTGTGAAAATGAAAACTAATGGCATACAACTATGTCTGCATACTGACCAAAGGCCTCAGTGCTGAGTATTCCACTTGAAATTAAGTTATTGCAAGACGATGTTCAGAAATGAGACCTAATTGAACTAGTAGGCCAGCATAAAGCAAAGAGCGGGAACTCAATTATTATATTTTTTTTTAAACCTTGGTAGCAATGTCTGTCATAAGTATTCAGAACAGCCTACTTATATGTATTCCTTTCTTCTAAAGGGTAGTCTTTTTACCAAACGTACATATTCCAGGTTTTAAAGATAACTTTCTTATTTGTTCTCAGATTAAAGCATTTATACTTTCACTGTGTGGAAAGAGAACAGCATCTAGCTTTGCAGTTTCTCTGTACAGACACAGTTGTTTTGGTTTTTTGGGTTTTTTTTTTTTGTTTTGTTAGGTGTGTGTGGTTTGTTTGGTTTTTTTGGTTTTGTTTTTTTTTTTTTTTCTTTTTACACAAGAGGAGGAAAGGGAGGATCATTTTACATTTTTATTTTCTGCTTTTTCTCTTTTAGAGAGGCAAATTTTTATTGAGTACATGCTGAATATTTTCTAGAATGTCTTTTTACAGTAGAACTCTTAATTCAAATGACCTAAGAGTTGTAAGACAAAAGCAAATTCACTTTTTTCAAAACACTACCCTGGATTTTTTTCTTTGAGAGCGGTCTGAAGCAGACACAAAGAATGACTGTCCAAACAAAACAAGCACAAAGAGATACCACTCCTGACAAATCCTCTGTTTCTAGTAATTTGCACCTTGGGAATTTCCTGAGCCACACAGTACCCATACCTTCCCATTAAAAAGGTGTGGATGGACTTAACAGCCTAGAGATCTCTTTACTGAGGCCAAAGAAAGCCAGCCACGTATAATGCTTGCCCACAATCATCTCCTATTGATCATCTTGTGAAAAATACTTTCAGTTGTATTTAAAAATCTATACACCTTGTTAATATAAAACATAATCCTAATGACACCTTCTGACCTGCAGTCAGCTGTGCTAGCCTAACTCAAAGGTGCCAGGACCCAAAGTAATAAAAAAATAAACATATTCACATTTAAAAAAAAAATTCACAAAGTCTATAATGAGATATGGAAGCTATTAGGTAGCAACGTACTGTTCAGTTATGGTCACATGCAAGAGATGTGAGGAACCAGTAGTGCCTTTTCTCACCCTTTGCAATTTAATCATTATTATACAGGCCTTAGGCAACATCACCTGTTTTTCCACTCCCCCATTTTAAAGAAAAATTAAACTACCCAGTGGCACTTAACAAAAAAATTCCTACTGGGTGGTTTTTTTTTTAAATAAGCAGTGCCATTGAAAAAAACATTGTTATTTTGAGACACTGAAACAGTCTTACCCCTAAGTCCTGCAGAGCCCATAGATGTCTTCTCTTGCTGGTATTGCTCTCGCTGTTGCTGAACAAGAGGTAGGGTCTGCCCCTTACAGTTATATGATGTACAGTACCTAATGACTTGTTCATAAGCACCTTTCATAAAGCAAACTTCAGGTTTGTCCTAAAAGGAAAAATTTTTGTGTGCACATGTGTATGTATATATAAATATACACACACACACACAAGTACATACACATGCAAATGTAAGAATGGCATGTCTGTACTTCTCTAGTCTTCAGAATATATTAGAAATCAAAGTTACATTTCTAAACCCAAAAACCTGTTCTTTTCCGTATTTCTGTGTAGTATATGTTCAAGACTGGTAATGTCAAAAGAGCCAAGCTAATAATCAATATCTCATTTCAGTAGACACCATACACATTAGACACTGCAGGTCAGAGTTTATAGACTAAAGAGTCCATGGAAAGGACAGAAATGAAACCTACACAGAACATTAGACCTGAAAGACCTTTAGGTCATCATCTGACCAGCTGCACAGGTCATTAAACACCACCTGCATCCTTGTACCATGCCTAACAACTCTAATATTTTTCAGATAGCTATCTAGCCTTGATGATATCAAGGGACTGAGAATCCACCAGCTCCCCTGAACACAAGTCCAATGCTAAATCAACCAATTCTTTCCCTTCCCCCCTTTTCCATTAAGAATTGCTGCCTCAGCTCAATTTCCAATTACTGATTCTCATCTTTTCTTCCCTATTGGGTTAAAAAAGCTCTCTTTTAATATATCTATTTTCTCCCTGTGAAGGTATTTATGCACAGCAGTCAAGTTATCTCAATCTTTCTGATAGGCTTAACTGATAGAGCTCTACATTTCTAATTCCACTGTGTTTTCCTAGCCTTCAAATAATTTATGCTCCCTTTAAAACTGTTACCAATTCTTTCAACAATCTTTTTAAAATGCCGATACCAAAACACAGACACAGTAAATCCTTACATGGATGAAAATCATATAGCAATTCCTGCTTACTACTCTTTATGCAGACAAGGATAATACAACCATATTATCCATACTGATAAAAGCAGTCAAATGCTTTGTTTCCAAAGCAAAGATTTTATTGCGATACTTAAACACTGTCAGCAAGCCTTTTTTTTTTTTGCTCAGAAGTACTAGGAAATTTTCCATAAATCCGAGATAACGTCTATTGTTGCACATACTATCTAGAAGGCTCCAGTTATCAGACTGGCAGTGACTGTATTCGTAACAAAAACATTCAGATTGGTCTAAATGAAATATGAATGCAAGTATGTATGTGGAAGGAGGAGAAGATGGAAAAAAGAGATTAAAGAATGGTTTGTATTGATAATTCAGGACACTGTTGACATCAATAAGATCTGTCAACACTGGGGAATGTGCTGTCTGCATCAAAACCAGAAAACCTGTGTTTTGAGACAAAAGAAATTTTAACTATTGAACGCACCAACACATCTCCTTACTCTTCATTCATTATGTAACTATGTAGCCCTGAAACAGCAGAAGATTGGCAGAATTGCTTTAGATGTTTGAGGAGGGAGGAGAAGGAAGAAAAAACAGTCAAGTATACATTCAAAGTCTCAGATATCGCAATACTTAAAGTTATTTCCCAGTATGCCTTTTATGGCAAGAATTTGTGGTTCTTAATCTCATCTCCACTTCAGCGTTTGAAACTAAAACTAAAACATATTCCCAGGACTGTGCACTACCACCAGCCTGCCGTAACCTCTGAAGTGAAAAATGAGGGTATTAAACAAGGTACATAACCATTCTACAGAGCTAGTGCACAAGGGAACAGTGAGTTTACCTGCTGCGTTCTGTGAACACATTTAACAGCCATCCATTTTTGTTCTGAGCTGAAGGGATATTCAGCCTTCCTTATGTAGTCCTCCTGGAGTCCGTCTAAACCCATCTGTATAAAACAGAAGTATCACCATAACGTCAGGACCTTTTCTTTTCAAACAGCTATGCAATTTGTTGACTTGCTGAGACATCTTAGTTAACAATCATTACTTCGTCAAAAACCAGTTTAATCTCCAAAGTTGCTTCTGAGCGCACTGTTCCAGTTTAGACAAACTTCTGACAAACTAGTGCTGAAAGAAACTAGAAGCTTCTTTCAGGCTTCAGCCTAAGTATATAGTGTTTAATGGTCTTTGACCCACTTGACCCAAAGCTCTTGAAATACTTTGTAGATTATGACCATCCACAAACACAAAGCCTTACAACGGCTAGCAACGTAGCTCTTGATTTGACAAAACATGTCTAAAGCCCCAGTGTGGTGGTTTTTTTCTTTAATATCTTCTATGTAATTTCTCTGCTAGGAGGGCCTACAAAATTATAACACAAGACTGTGGCAAAGTCTGGAGAAGGCAAGTCACTGATTTTGAGTCTGAATGATCCAACCTGAAATGACTTTTTTTTAGTGATCAGAATCACCCGAACATTTAATCTGAAACTAACCATGAAGACTCCAGACAAAACGCATATCATTCTGAATGCTGTTCTCTCCCCACCCCTGATGCAACTCACAGCATTCCATGCTCTACCGTTAACCAAGTCCACGAGAAAGTGCCAATTAAAGAAAATGCAGAAGCAACAGCCTGCCGTAAGCCATTCTCAGTACTTACAGAGCTTCACAACTCCTTCACTACCTCCCTTTCCAGCAACAGATGTGAAAGACTCCCGTTCTCATTTTCTATGGGCTCTTGCCAAAATAACATCACTCTGGTCCTTTCCAGTCAAAGACTGAGGACTTGGAATGAGTCTCAGCAAGAAAAGATAGATACATCTCGGGTCTCCATTACACAGGAGGAGAAAAACAGTAATGCATTCATCTTTCAATGTTTTTTAATTTCTTCACCATCACAGAAAAAAAAAATCAAGTGCTAAGATGCCTTGCTACATTTTCCAGTAGCTGTAATGGGTGTGTCACAGCATTATTAAAAAAAAAAAAAAACACACACAAAAATATTTAACCACAATGTCCACAATTCAAACTACCTGTGCCCCGCACTTAAAGGGCACTATAAATGCTGCAGTCACCAATACATCAGTTATCAACTTCTTACTGCTTCTGATGAGAACTGAGAGACAGCACAATCAATATTCAACAGGTAAATTAGCTTGTGGCACTAAAATGACAGTACTAAGTTCAAGAAGATGAAAATAAAGATTCTACTTCAGTTCTAAATAATTTTCTCTTATCTTTCAGAATGCCCAAAGATTTCCAATAGACAAGAAACACAGGAGTTGAGCAGTTGCAATACAAATCTAGGAGCCCCAAAGCAATAGAAAATAAGAAAAAAAAATAGAAAAAAACCACGCCATTTATTTCTACACATTTCCCACCTGCCATGAATCCACAAAGCATCATCAAGTACGCACCTTCATAGCAAGCGCGATTAAAGCTCCTTCTGTTGGCTTACCCATTAACGTGTTGTTTCTAATCAAAGCATCATTGCACACACAACCGGCCTAAGAGATGAGGAAGGAAAGGGGAGAAAACAGAACACAAAGTCAATGCCATACAAAGCTCTTACGTTATGTCATCAATTAAAACTCATCTCCCTGTGCCAACATCTTACCTCAACAATTTTGCTAATGGATGGGTTGTTATAACCATGAATAACTTCACCATCGAGCATCACTTCTCCAAACCTGTTATAACCTACTCCAGTAACCTGCAAGACAAACAGCCAAAGGCAATTTGCAATGTAATGTTCACCGGGTTTATGAACTGTTTTCATCTCAGCTTTTTACTATAAACTATAGAAAATTTTAAAAAGGCCATTCATAATGACTGATTTTACCCAGCGTGAAGGGATTCTCCTACTCAGCTTCTAATGTGGCAGGTACTAGATTAAGGAATAAAAACTGAGGGCGAGTGAGTTCTTCAATGAAATAGATGAGACTGATTTTTTTTTTTTAAAAGTAGCAATTTTATTCCTTAGCATAAATAAATAAAGTGTATGTTGTTTCCTTGCAGTATTAGGCATGCTTTCTTTTTTTCTTCTTTCTTTTGCTTTCTAATTTTTTTCTTCCTATTCGCCTTTATCCTGGTTAATAATGCATACCCGCTGCAGGGGAATGGAAGTACAGAGCAGAGTCCTACTTTCATCCAGTAAGAAGAAAGAAGGAAAAAAAAAGTCATAGTTGAACAGTCTCTCAGCTGAGACCTCAGAGAGGTGTTAAAAACAGTAAAATTGTATTTTTAGTGCATAAAAGCCAGGCATCCCACTAGGATCCTAAAAATCTTCATGTCTACAGCATTAACAGCTAATACATTTTACAGCCATTTCAAGGTCTCTTTCAATTAGGAAAAAGGAACTGAATTGACCCAGATGTAAACAAGTTGTGCTAGTAGTAAAGAAAAAGCAATTACAGTATTCCTATAGAATTCTAAGAATAGAAAAATAAATACCAGGATATATAAGCAAACATAGGTAAATAACAGGAAATCATTAAAAAATTCCAGTATTTATGCTTACAAAAGTCAATGACAAAACCCTCTAACTGTAATGTGAAAACACTCTGACAAGAGTTTGAGAATTTAAGAACATGTTTAAAACACTCCCATGAAACCACATCTAGGTCCACACCTTGCTGCTTTTGCTTCTCTTTTGTGCATTTACTTAAGTCTTTGCAGCAACATCCCAACCCCAACAACCACTGTTTCGTGTCCTGCTTCTACTTCCAACTCCATCCATTATGAAAAAGCAAGAACGACAGCACATACTCAGTATGAAGGGTTTACACAATACATTGCCTTTTAGCCAAAAGCTGGATATCCCTATTTTAAATGTTTCTAACAGAGATTTTATTTTTATGTACCTGCAACAGCAAAATAGCCTCAACTTTCTGTACTGAAGAAAAACACATTCAACTTGTCTTTGCACTGTATCTCAGCATCTGTCTTTTATTGTGACCTATAGCCATCAAGAGATTTAAGAACTTAATTATACAAAAAATTCATCTGTAACCAGAGAAGGCTTGGATAACATAGCTCAAAGGCTGCAATACTAAATGAACTGAAGAACAGAATTAGGTGGGCATTGAGGAACAGGAATTTGGTGCAAAGGTACACTTTAACTGATGCTTCACCTGCAGTATACTCAAGCACATTTCAGCTGATACACACAACAAAGTAGAAAGGAAAATTGAAGTCTTAACAGACTCTCACTACATACCTCAGCATGCTGCCCATCCGAAGTAAAAATATGAGTAACAGTCATTTCATTCTTTGTCAGAGTTCCAGTTTTATCTGAACAAATTACATTGCAACAACCTGAAATAACCAATTAACATTTATAAGACAATGCTTGTTTAGAACGCTGTGAGTCACTAACAAGAACAGAAGTATTCAAGACAAGCAAATTACTAGAAATACTGCAGCTGTCTTTGTGAAAAAACAAAATGAGATTTAACAAAGCCAATTTTCAACTATTAATGAATAGCTGTGCAAAGTTCTTTGCAAGATTGTCCAATAAATAAAAAAACCCTAATTAAAATCCCAAATTCACAACTGGTCTGAAATGCTTCCATTCACTACCTCTCCTTCATTTTATTCCGCTGTATCTCAAACTACATCACTGAAATCTCAACTACAACTCCTGGTGAGGAGGAAAGCTAAGAGCCTATTTTATAGCACTCACTCTTTACCAAAAACCGCAACATCTATCTAACACTAGCCACAACACTTCTGTCACACAAAAGCGTGACTTACTACTAAACCTGCAAATTTTAATAAGATTGAAAAGATTACATAAATGTTAAATTTGTATATGCCTTTTGAACTGAGGAAAAGACCATTCTGAAGCAGTGTTGCAGTATCTTGACATTTTTGGACACTATAGATAGAACTGCAAAAGCAACAAAAAACCTTGCAGCACCAATGAAACTCTGCTAGAGGCATCAGAAAAAAAATATTTCCAATCTTCAAATGCAAAAAGAAATTCAAATGCAGCAGAATTATTTAACTTAGTATTTCTATTTCTTTACCATGTCCTGTGCTTCACATGTTTCATGACTGAAACTGCGTACAGAATGTTTTTAAGCTTTAATGGTTTAAAATGATTTGCAGTTTTAATATGAGCAGCATAACATCCTGAAGGAGCATTAGGACCACAAAGCTTTTTTCTAGTATTCAAACTTGGATTTGTTTCCAACTGTCAATATCATTCCTAAATTTACACCAAAATTTAGTTTAGAAAACATTTTACAAGTCTTACTTAGCAAGAACATCTTACAGAAAACATGTATAAAAAGAATACCCCATACATCCAATCACTCACGCAGTTAAAGTATTGCTAGTGCAATACTGACAGACTATTTCAGTTAAATTAAAAAAAAAAAGTACTTAGAGGGCCCTTAAAAACATATACCTGAATTGCGTAAAATGCATTCAGTTTATAAATGTTTTAAAGATACCACCACATTGCTAGCAAAATATGAATATCTGCTTTATTTTAACCATTCTTCATCAGTATTTGTGTCGATTTGTATCAAAACACTATCTTTAAGTTAGTCTAGTCATACCTAAAGTTTCAACAATAGGCAGTTTTTTTACAATAGCCCGTTTCTTCACCATTCTCATCACACCAAGGGCCAGTGTCACTGTTACCACAATTGGGAGTCCTTCAGGGATTGCAGCTACAGCCAAACTGTAATGAAAGTAAATATACAAATCTTGTCTTAGAATGTCATACATGAATACATAGTAATGACGCATTTACACTTCAGAACACTGTTTCTGTAGCTGTCTGTTCGCTGAGGTTAAAAGTGAAAGGAAGCAGAGCCATGTGATTCTAGTTGTATACCATTCATTTTAAGATACACACGGAAGACAGTAACAAAATGCAACAACTTCAACATTTCTATTCATTACTTATGCAAAAGTACAAAGAAAAGCTGGGGGGAGGGAGAAATCAATTGTACATCTGTTTTGCCTACACAACACACTAATTAGGACTGTGTAAAGCAGCCCAGATTGTTTAGTCCTGACTACACATATTCTTCACAGAACTGGGAAATGTCACCACCTCAAGTGACCACTGTTCTACAAGCTGTTGTTTCCAGATCATGATGTGGCAGCAAGCTAAGGGCTGGAACAGCACAGAATGTCATTTGAAAAAAACAATCCCACCCAAAAAAACCCACCCAAACCCCAGACCAAACAAATAAAAACCCCAAACAACAGTGTAAACAAGATCACAATAATTCATTACACAATGCTCAAAGATGCACATCCTGGTGCTTTATTTCTCCCTCTCCTCCCCAAAAGGATAAATCTCCAGAGTCTGATCCTGTCACTTAAAGACTTCTGCCTTAGGCACTGCCCACATAATTAGCAACTCAGCAACTTTTCTAAGAGTACACAGTTAGATCCTCTAAATTCAGTGTTAATTCTCAGCAGACAACAGCCTGGAATTAAGTTTCCATAGTATGTTGGAAAACGAGCTAATGAACTACGTGACACAAGCCTTGCAGTAACTTAGTTTTGTCTGATGCCACTTAAAGTTACATTTTCTTTGTTTACTCAGTGACAGAAATGTAAACTGTATGCTTATCATCTGTTTGCAGGTGTTCCACAAGACACTCAAATCACCATACAAAGGCACAGCTTAAGAAACTGGCAAGAACGTACCATATCATTAAAAAAGCCTAGGAATCTGCTTTTTTACAGCACGAAGTCTTTTTTCATTTTGAATTACTTATGTGAACTTAAAAAGAGTCTGTGTGCAAGCATACTATACTATACATCACTAGTTTTCAGACACTTGCTGTAAGGCATGATCTACACTAAAAACAAAAATCTTACCTCACACCAATTGTGAACATATCAAGTATATGCTTTCCTTGCAACCAGCCAACCAGCATAATAACTCCTATAAAGAAAATATAAAACCAACATGTACTATAGCCTCATGGGAAAAAGACAAAGAACTCAAATAGCCAAAACCAAGCTTATCATCATGCTACCTATAAAAATTTATTTCTTTCACTGTCAAAGCATGATTCGAGTAGTACGGCAAAGGTGAAGAAAGTCTCTGCCAATCAAGTTGCCCAGTCACACCAGCAGTGAGATACTCACTTATGCACACCTTGAATAAGAATACAAGACATATTACAATTTAAAGTGAACCATTTAGAGGACAAAAACTAAGCCAGAAAAGTACGTTTGCAGGAAGAAGCAAATAAACACCCTTACCATGAAAGTTATATTGCATTAGTAATCTTCAGATGTTTAGTCACATGAACTCAACATGACCAAGAAAATGAGGAGTCAAAATATTTAAAGAGAGCTCAAGCCCTTCCATTTCCCCAAGCCTACATGTTAGTTTCAGTTACATAATAATTTCTAATTCTTTTACATAAATTCTCTTACCTATTATAATAAAAGAATACAAGGAAAGCTGTTTTCCCAAGAGATCCATGCTCTTCTGCAGAGGTGTCTTTGGAGCCTTGATGAATAGTAAACATGAAGCAGTTAACAAGCACAGGTTAAAAAGCATGAACTATATCACATTTACCTCAGATGGGCAAATTTTAAGACACTGTCAGTGAATAAGATGCAGTTATACCCTATGTTTCCATATGTTTACTTTGTGAAAGACTACTCTTCTGTTCTTGTGTAGAACTCAAGAAGAGTCAAGAACACTTCAATGAAATGAAAAATTTATTAGAAATATTCTTTGGGAGCTTTGTCATGCCTACAGCAAATCTAATACAAAAGGTCATATCAAAGATTTTATTAAAAAAATAAATAAATCATACTGACTAAAAGCCACTGCACTTCTTCCAAGACAAAAAAGCTCTTGACAACAAGAACAAAACTGACTTTTCAGGACAGAGGCATTAGAGAACTGGAAAGCCAATTATATCTCAAAAGGAATTTGTTAATCATCTGCAGAAAATTCAATTTAGCCAAATAGAAATCTATGAAAATATTTAGACAATGTAGTGTCAAAAAAAAAGGGTATAGAAAGTATATGGGGACACAAAGCAAAAATTTTAATTAAAAAAAAAAAATCAAAACCAGAAAACCAGGAAAGTGGATTTTTACATTGGATGGCAGTAAGTTTGGTGTTTTTAATAGTCATATGTGGTGAAATACAGTATAGAAAGCATGGCAAAAAAAGGAAGACAGGGTCCTTGTAAAATTATCTTTGTTCAACAAGTTATGAAAAAAGCTAGTATCAAGTTTAATGTACTCTTACCTTCAAAATTTACTTTTAAAATCAGATTACTGTAGTATAAACATAAAAAATAACCCTACAATACTCTGATATTTCACAATGTTGTTGGTGTAGAATGCTCACAGAGATGTTTTTTTCTTGGAGGTTTTTTCATTAATAATTATTCTTGTTACAATACAAACTAAGTGCTAATGAGCAGATGATCATATTTTCCTCACATGTGTATTAAAGTGGATTCCACTTTGGTGACTGGACAGCAGTATTCCCTTGAAAGGTATAATAAGGCACTGCAGCTAACAACATGAGGTCTGTGATGCATGCCTGGCTGACGCATTTAATGCCCTTAGTTGCTCTGTTTTGGCAGATTTCAGAAATGTATACATCTGGAAAAAAAGTCCTGCCGATACTATGCCCGATCATGTCCTCACAGCTGGAGACAGGCTGTCTCCTTCTGAACCTATATCGGTCAGGCAGCCAGAGAAGACCCTAGAAGGCCCTAGATACACAAAGCACTCAAGACTGAATTCCCATGTGAATCAGCATACTGCAATAAAGAAAACTTACTGTGGGTCTTTGGCATACAAGAGTCAAAGGGAGTTTATAAAAGGTTAAAGTGGAGATCACGAAGCAGCAGGAAACACATGCATAACCCCGAAATACACTGCTGATCAAGTGAAAACATAGTCCTGTGCACACAGCACACAAATCTGTCATACAAATCCCTCTTGCACAAACGTAGTTCCACTTGGAAAAATACACTTCCACAAATTGCAATGAGATTTGTTCCATTGAACAGGTTCAGAATTTTATTTTCACGGTTAACATTTTTAGGTCAGCTATGGATATTTTGTTGCACTGAATTCAATTACTACTTTCATGTTCAAGAGCTAAAATTTGTTTCACTAGAGGAAAGAAGAATATTAAAAAGCAATGTAATTAAGTTTAACTAAGTTCCTATGGAATAAATTCAAAGTTTTAATGAATGAAAGATACACTTACAAAATGTATGTCTTTACTTCTAAATATCCACTCTTACCTCTTCTGCTTGCATCATTTTGAAAACCTCCCCAAATTCAGAGTTTTCTCCTGTTCCAATAACTATCCCCTAAAAAAAAAAAAAAAAAAAGAAAAAAACAGAAATAAAGCCAATTCAAATCTGAAGTTTAATTTTGATGTTAGTGGTTGCTCTTCATAGCTTTGACTCAAATAGTGGGCAAATGCCATTAGGCCTGCTGTGATTCTGTTAGCTTTGTTTATAAAATTAATTCTTGGCACAAGTAGGATCTATTTTTGCTAAAAAGCATTTTACCTCTGTGAAACAAACTGCCATTCTGTGCACTGCACTGAAGTATTTAGTAACTAACAGTAACAAAACTGAAACAGGGTAACACCTACCTAACACTAGCCAAAACTGTATTTTCAGTTAAAGACTTTCAAACATGTGAATGTAGTTCTAGAAGCAAAATACCACATCGTAGACAAAACAGTTTCACATCATCTGGTCCCTATAAATTTCAGCACTCCTGGCCCTAGATTAGTTTTCTTTTTAAACCGGTGTCTGAAAAAGCACCAATGAGAAAAGCTATGCAGTGTATCATCACAGTAAGTCTTCCATTTTTCCAGTAAAAGTTTCTATTTCTATTCCATTTCCATGGTTTTGGAAAACTCAAAATATATGTCATAATTAAAGTACATTTCTCAATTGACAGGTGAACTTTAAAAGTAAGAACTGCCTTGAAATAGCTGAAACGTGGAAAATATTCTTCCCTGTCAATAGTGACTTTACCTTTGCTTTTCCACATCTGACCAATGTTCCCATGAAAGCAATATTGCTCCTAGAAGTGAGGTCTCCATTGGTTGCTGCTGGCTGAGGACCTGTAGATTTAGAGCAAGGAGCTGTCTCACCCGTGAGACTGGATTCATCAATAGAAAGGTCCACAGCCTTTGAAAACAAAATACACAGACTAGGTAAAAAGCATGACAGTCTTTGCTAAGTAGCTGGAAGTTTTAATAGAAGTTTCCCAATTTTGACCATTAAAAATACATCTAATTTATTCATACGGTAAGAAGCCATGTCAATATCAACCACACTTTAAGGATCAACAAAGCAACAAGCACTCCTAGAGAATATTGCAGCAATTCAACAAGCTCTCACTTTGAAGAGTTGAAGTATACTCATAATTTTATGTTCATGATTGTTTTCCTATACAACATTCAAGAGCTTGCAACTGTGATACATTCAGTCACCAAACAAAACAATTAACTGGGAATGCAAGTGCACATACATATTATCCTCCCAACTCTTCCTCCATCCACTTCCTCCTATCATGGTCTATTAAGAACTCACTAACAAAAAGCACATTTCATACAGTGTTGTTTGTTTGCACAAAGTCTCTATAGGGAAAATACTCTTCAGGCAACAGTCAAGTAGACTAGAGGAACAGGAGCAGCCTTTTTTTTTCGTTTAGGTTTTACTTTTGTGGTTTTTTGGTAGCATGCAGGGGCAGTTAGAGAAGGAAGAGGTAAAAATGAATTATTCTGTATTAATCAGCTGGCAGATGAAGAAAATAAAATTTGTTCTATAAATATAATCCAAAACAAAAAAATAACTTATCAAAATATAAATTGAATTCTTTCCTCAACTGACATCAATTCTTACATATTAATCTACTGACTTAAATGAGTCTTGAACAGAGTCAAAGCCTGAATCATTAAATTCTGTTCACAAGATTCAAGCAGAATTTTGCATTTTTAGAGTACAAAGCCACTATTGGTGACCATACCACTAAATTTCAAGATAACCTTCTCAAGAAAAACAGTGTTAAAGGATGCATAATAAAACTCAACTGCCAAAACACTTCGAAAGGATATCACTTAAAGAGTAAAAAAGAACCAGTTGCAATGCACTCAGCACCACCACACTATAGCAGATAGCTCCAAGGTTCAAGCTGGGGTGTTTTTTTGGTGTTTTGGTTTGTTTTTTTTAAGTGGCATGGTAACTCTGATGCACTCTGGTTCTAGCTGCACAACAAAATGAACACAGGCTGCTAGATCAAAAAATAATTTAGTCAATGTTAAAAGAGGATAGTACCTTTACTAAAGTGCTTTCTGATCAGTCAAATCCCTCTAATTCCTGCTATTCTCTGAAATAGTTACCAGTGCAGTACCCATTTTTAAAAGATGGATGCTGTATCAATAAAGGAAAAGGGACACTTGTCAAAAACTGCAATGAGTCTTTCAGTCAAAACCATAAGGAATGATTAACTCCAGAAAGTTCTAGAGCAATTTTTGTATTTGTGATGTATTCCTCAGACTCCAAGCTGCAACGGGATGAAGATGCCACTTTGCTACTGTTCAGATTTAGCCATGAGGTCTGGAACATTTATCATCACTACCAAAAAGGAATTGTGCTCAAAACCTACACGGTTATGGGCGTGTTAGTTCTTGAGGTAATATTCTGTCTATAGAGAAGATTACCATAAAACTTGATGAACCACTCATTAACATACAGAAAACTTAGGCCAGAAAAGGTCTTCAAATATGTTTTGGAAAATGAGATTACCCCTGCAAGATTAGACCAGTGAAGAAACAACTTCACGTATATGATAGGCTTCAGGAAGTAAACAGTGCCTAATTACCAATTCTACAATTTTCTAGGACCGCGTCAATCAGATTAGGCTGAAGAGATCTAGTTCTTTATCTGAAAAGATGATGCCCCTTTAATCCGTTTTAAAACCCACCACCCCATAACAATACCCAGTAGAGACAAGATGAAAGCAAGATTACATGCTCTTATTTTCAAATGATCTGCAAGAGTAGTTGAGATAAAGATGGCACAAATTTTCAGCTGGTGTAGGGCTACAGACAGCTGAGAAACTTCGAATTCCCTATCATAGCATGCTATAAGCTTATGAGCAAGAAAGTAGGTGCTGCTGCAACAGCAGTTTCATACCAATACAGAGAGTATACATTTGCTGAGGGAAGGAGAAACTGTTCGCAATCACAAAAAACAAACCCACTCAAGTACTAACTATGCTACAGGGGCTAACAACAGATGACTCAGACAAATTTCTCTGAGACAAATTTGCGGTGCTCTTGGAACTAGCTCATTTAGGCTTTGTCTATAAAGTGAGCACTGATTAATCCAGTATCAGCCATGGATATACTGGATATACAGCTCATCACATCTGGAAATTACTTTAACAAAATACATAGCCCAGACCTGAAGATGCCCAGTCTGACAGAAAAGTAACAGGACACTATACAACTGAAACCATCAAAAGCAAGATGAATATGCATACACCCCATTTTTAGAGAATCTGCAAGTACTATTATAGTGCTATAGGCTCAACTCAAGCACTTCCAGCAGTGCTAATATTACGAATCAAATATTTAGTAAACCAGAAGATATAACAATACACACTGATGAAAAAGTGTCAGAGAGAAAAGATTACACTGGCACAATTTCACCATTTTTTTAATATTCCCTTATCAGAGAATACTGAAATTATACCCTAACTATTAATACAAATAAAGACTTGAAATCACCTGCACCAGCTGCCAAGATATCTTATAATTCAGACTGAAACAATTTTACAACTTGTTTAACCTGAGAAAAAGTACTCAACTAAAACTTTCAAGAATGCATTACTACATAAAATCAGAAAATTATTTCCTTTCATGTCCTATAATCAGAAACCACATATATTAAGAATGCACAATTACATTTGGAAACTGAATTATTTCAAAATTTCTATCTATACAGTTGTGAATTCCAAATAATAACATTTATTGCACTTGTATTCAGCAGCTATCTTCTCTTCCCTTCTGTTCCACAAAACAAAAAGTTATGACATATTAAAGCAGTATTAGGTATATACCTCAAATAATCGTAGATCAGCTGGGACTCTGTCTCCAACTGACAGGCAGACTGTATCACCTGGGACTAAATCTCTTGCAAGTGTATGTTCCACCCTACCTTCTCGTACACTGTAGATAAAAAACATGAAGAGCGTAAGAACATCTTTTCTGGCATTTTGTCAAATAAAAGCATTCACACTGTTGACTATGCATTGCAGTGTTACTGGTTTCAGCAAAACACTGTTTCTATTTTGCTGCTTGTTTCTTAGAAGTTACACATCAGTAATATCATTTGAAGTGATCAGAGGGGCAACAACGTGAAGTAATTTTTTAGGCCCATACAACAGTCTTTTAAATGAGCAAAAGCAAAGCACATGCATTCTGTGTCAGCATAAGAGCTTGGTATAAAGGTGGTAAGTTCAGTAAAACCTTTTTCTTTTACCCATATCAGATTGAATTTAATATGACTTAATTTAGAACTGAAAGGACAATTCCATACCAATGGCATTCTGGAGGCACAAGTTTACTAAGCTCTTCAAGAGATTTTTCTGATCTGTACTCCTGCAGAGATATTTTTAAAAAAAGGCAGATAATATTTTAAAAACAGGCAAAAGTTAAACAACAGTAAGATATGTCTACATGTAATGAAATTATTATTTATTATTTATTAATAAAGTTGTATTAAAGTAATATTCCAAGCAATCAGATAAGAGATGCCCTTCAACCCGTTCTATGTCAGTTATTTTAAAAAGCAAATATGGTCCAAACACTGGAAAATTTACAGATTTAAGAATTTGCCTATACGCATTTCTTCCGAAAGAATAGCAGAGGTCCTTTGTATTTTCCTTCAACGTCTTCAGGGCTTTGTAATACTTGCAGTAATGCTTCTAAACTCAGGGATCAGATACATGATTAAGTTCTACAGTTTAACAAGTTAGTACCAAAAAAAACCGTGTTCACGCTCTTAGCCCCAGAGGTATCACAAGTCATCTCTAACTCAATAAACAGATTACAGAATCAAGGTAAACAAAAATAGACAGCACAAACACAAAGCAATTTTGGTTTAGGTACACACTGAGTAAAGCTGGGTATTTACAAAATGATTTTTTTAAATGACTTAGAAAATTAAAGATAACTTGTTTTTTGTTAAATTTCTGTACAAAATTGAAACCAGACCTACATTTTCAAAATCTATTTTATATGAAGTTAAATACTTAGAAGTAATTTAACACTGTATTCTGAGCGCTTCTTTACAAGTACTGTTTTATGGCTGAGTATAACACCCATATAGATGCATAAATGTCAATGTAGTTAAAGCAGGACAAATCATGCACTTTAGAACAGGCAAAAGACTTGGATGAAAGCACAGAGCTCTTTAATCAACCATTCACAGTACAATGCATCAAGACAACTACTTCAGTCTTATAAATAGAGTTTACATAAAAGCAATAATCTTATTTGGACAATAGCTGTCTTACCTGAACGAAGGCAACTGTAACAACAATGACTATTGCCTGCAAGAAAACAAAAGTCAGTCATAAAAGTAAGTGATGATACTTGGTTTTGCTCAGCCATAGTTGTTACTACATATTAACAATATGATTTGGAAACAAACTTTCTCATGCTCAAAATCACTCTGTATCCCTTAGGTCTGTTAAAAAAGCAATGCCATTATCTACTGACATCTGCTCTAGTGATGTCCAAGAACTCAATAACCTGATTTTACTAAAAATAAGATTAATAACTAGATAGTGATTTTGAAGAAAAAATTCCTCTGCTCCACATTTCTAAGAGTGAGTAGAGAGAAATCCAAGACACAAACAGAAAAACTGGTCTGAATGGAGTGTGAATGGTGCTCTCTGTAAGCAGAACAAAGGTTAAAGAAATGACAGGTTAACTGCTACAGAACATCACAGATGTGGTTTCATTCAAACAACCAGATAAAAGACAGACTAAGAATAAACTGAAGACTAGAGATAATGTAGCAAGTTGAAGAACAGGTCTGGAGCCATAAAATATCCCAGCAAGGAGAACAAGAGGAAGATGAGACTCAGGAACTCTGCCCAAGACTCCCAAGGAGCGAGACAGGACACTGAGTACACCCCAAACAGCCAAGATCCCAGAGATCCCAAACAAAAAAAAACTAAAACAAAACAAAACTTGCTCATTAGGAATAATCCAAGATGGCCTCAATAGCAAGCCTTCATAGTCCCCCATATCACACACAATTCTGGTCACAACACTTCCACATAAACATCACGGGGCTTGTAAGCATGTGATGTGAAAGTGAGTGAATGAACGAAATCTATTACAGGAAGTAACAAAGATCAATTTTGTGTAAAGTATGTATCATCTTCCCCTTCAATACGATCTCAAATTGAGTTTTGTTACATTAACTGAATGTGTTAGTCAAATTGAGTTGTTACACTTTCTTACAGAACCATAACACAACATCCATTAATTAAGCCTTTCAAAGTACATACTGTAAGTACTAAAAAATAACCAAGATATTACCATTTTGCAAGAGAAAAACCTTCTTGAAGAACTTTAAACTAAATCAAGGATAAATCCAGTAAATCTGCCTTTATTTGCGATACTAACATTAGCCTCACCAACTGAATATTAGTAAATAACTATATATATTCCATCTTTCCATGAAATATTTCCACCACAGCTATACATGTTTCTTTTGGAGCCAATATTATCTTCTGCAGTTCATGCTGCCTGACGCAGCTTTGCATTCCTAGCTTCACATCAGTCTCTCAGCTTGTGTCTACGTGCAATGGCTTGCATCAAGAAGCCAATATCCTCCAAACAGCAAGAGGGGTGTAATTTTTTTTTTTTTAATCTTCATGAGTTCCCAATCCAGATCAAAAAGCTTTACAACACATTTGTATCAGCAGAGCTGAAAACATGGCAAAAGCTGCTCAAGCCAGCATTGCCACCAAAAGAAATACATGTCTCAGATCTTCAGGCAGCAAATTTGTTTTGTTGCTAAGGCTATGAGCACAAATACCCAGTCACAGAAAAACTGCACCATCATCTGAAAATGAAGCAAAACAAATATTCACCAGATGAAAAAGCGGGCATTAATAATAACAAGACTAAATGGTAGGTAAGACAGAAGTTATACAAAAACACAATTGATGAACTTTAACTCAACCACGCTTTTTCTCTGTATTTTAAAGACACCTCTACCAATGTTCACAAGGCTGTTAAAAGATACCTTCTCAGGTTGTGGCATAGAATGCAGAAATTAATACTCCCTTACACTAACTGCCCTGTTCTTTTCTTATTGCCTTGCTCAAGAGGTTTAGGAAACAGATTTAAGGGCTCTAACCAAGGAAAAAAACATGAAATAATTCAACTTTCAGCCACAACAATTAAATACATTTCATAATACAATAATTTACCTAAATTCAACTTATGAACACAACAGACCATTCCAAATTAACATTTTATTCAAATTCAAAATTGCATGGTTTTTCTTCAAGAAGCCATATAGTTTATCTTCCAAAGACAACTATTCTTTATAGAGAATTAGAGGGGTTAGGAGCAAACCTCCAGTTATTTGAGTTAATTACAAAACTCAACATACAGAATGCAGAGGTCAGCCAAGACAAAAAACAGCTAGAACTTGCCTCTGATCATACAGAAATCCCAATTTTCAGTTATCACCCATCACCCCAAAAAGGTCAAAGGCATTATGATTTTCTTCTCTGTGTCATTGGCAATAACAAATATTTAGCAGTACTATATTTACTCACTAGTTTAGCACCCTGTTTAACTGCAAACTTCTACAAAAAATCATTATTTCAGCTTCTATCTTCCTTCTGCTACTTCTAGAGTGTTCAGGTTACATTTCTTTTTCATGTTTTAAAAGACTACTTCTTTCAAGGAAATTCACAGGAGGCTTATGTCAGTTTCCATTTGAAATTAAAGCATAATTTGAGATAAAAATTACATAGAAGACACCAAAAATTGCTCCGAGCCAATGCCTTTAGACAGGCATTTCAACCAATGAAAGAGTAAAGATACAAGATGCAGCCAGATAATTATTTGTTGATGTATTTTGGTAAGTACTACTGCTATCAGTCAAGAAAAAAAAAACAAACAAAACCAAAATCCAGTCAAACTTAACAGATTTAATAACAGCATACCAATCAATTTCATAATTAGAATCAAGCGATCCCATCCCAAATGGCATTCATGTAATGTTGAAAGTACATGTGGTCATACATTCTGAAGTACTCTCAAAGAAGATAAAATTTTAGTTCCTTACCACAGTGATACTGACAGCATCATCAAACTGATGCATTACAACACTGATGACTGCAGATGCCAGGAGAAGCATAATAAGGGGATTTTTAAACTGAAATGAAACAGAACAGTAATTCAGCCACACTCTTAACAGAAAGACCATTTTATCTACCCCTCAAAGCACATCTGATGTATTTTTGAAATGTATTATTCTATAATTAAAATATTTCTAATCTACCAGTGCAAACAAAATCTGACTCCGTACAGTTTGGATTTTACTTGAGGTGGGTTTTTTTTTTTTTTTTTAAATATCGAAGACCTTGAATGGAGCATATTCAATACATAACAGGTGAAAACTGCTTCTTACATTTCTTGATTCACATTTTTTAAGACAAAAAGAAAAATCTCCTGTGTTTGTTTAAACACACAAAAAGAAGCCTGAAATATATTCAAAATGTCTTTGAGGTAACAGGCTGATCCTGATCCCAGCAACTGATCACTATCAAGACAGCAATATATTTCCTAATTTCAATTCACTGATTTCTTGTTTTACAAGATGCAAGTTTTCCTGTTAGATCATATGCTTTCTCCAGATTTCTAAGGCTAAAATAATAAAGGATCTTGCTTCTACATGACAGCTGGTTGCTAACATGGTCATTTTTTTGAGAAATGTTACAAAAAAGAACATTCCTACAATTAAAGTGAAGAACATTCTAAAAGCACACAATAAGCACATTCAAAGCAGATATGTATCTTAAATCCTACCTAAAACAGACTTGGTTAACATACTTTAGAAGCATTCTAATGCATCTGGCTAATCTGACACTACACATAGGAAAATAAAGCATTAATGCCAGAGGACAGCTAGTATGTGATGATGTTCCCACTGCTATCATCAACAGAGCACTGAATATCTTTTTAGTCACTCCCAAGTAAAACAGTTTTTCTAGAATTAACCATTTATACCTTCAGGGTTTACTCTAGAACTTAACTGCACTGATGCTCAGACAAGGTGTAGGAAACCTTGACCAAAATGTTTAACATTACAAATTCATCAGAAAAATCTTCTGTGTGAAAAGTTGCTGTAAATAGCTCATGTAGTCGGAGGGTAGGAGGAAGTAGTGACACTTCCACACTATTTTGAGAAGCTGCACAGGCTCATATTTATACATAATAAATAACACTGATAGGAAAAAAATTCACACTTGACTTCTGCCAGTTCTGCTTAATACCAGAATCAAGGCTGGCCCCACGCTGACCCTCACTTCAAAGGCAGCAGTTTTGCTTTTTAAAATTTCCTTTGTCTATCAAATTATTCATACTTCAAGTTCCATTTAAATGTTTATCAGCCATACACATTTGTGTCTGACCTTAGCATGATTCATGCTCAAGTCGTTGCCTACAGGTAGCTTTTTTCTGCTTCTCTAGCCCTCAGGCTAGTTATGAATGGTATACCCTTTGGCTAGTTATGAACATACACTGAAAAACAAATCATGTAATTAAAACACTGGCATGTACCTAAATAAAAGCTTTTTCAATAGATAGACTAGATAAAAATTATAGAAATTGCAATTTCCTATTCTACTAGAGTTTCCACACTTTTATAAGAATATGTTCATGCCCACAAAAGCTAAGTAATGAAGAGCAAAACTACTGACAAGCATTAAAACGAAAAAGCAGAAAGGACAAAAATTTTAACCTGGGAAATATATTTTTTCCACAGTGGTTCATCTTCACTAATATCAAATTCATTCCATCCATGGAATGCCCGTCTATGACAAACTTCACAGTTTTTTAAGCCATTCTGAAGATTAGCCTATTAAAATATGCAAAGAATAACGCAGTCAGCAATTACACTGATAAGCTAAACTTCAAAATAAATTCTAACACCAAAATACATAGCCTTAGATTATAAAAATTTGGCCAACATCATAAAGACAAGCTTGGTACTAATGTTTGTATGACAATAAAAGCTAACTAACCCCTATTTTAAAACTCAATTTGGCAGTACTTTAGAGTACTTCAACAAAAAATTCGCAGAAGAACTACAGAAGCAGATGCTGTTTCACATCTCTAAATGGTTGTTGATCTTCCCTGCAGAAAACTCTTCAGCAAGCCAAACTGTGGGCATAGTTCAGACTCTTGAGGATTATGTCAGGAGTTCAGTTACTCAGACAAATGACACAGGAACAGCTTCAAAGTCTTGAGTTGTAGTGACCAACATTTATCATGGTGGACTCCTCAAGCAGTCAAGCATACAGAAAATGAAAAAAGATCATCTATGACAAAAATTAACCCAGATTCAGTGGTTCATAAATCTGTCAATGGGTAGTCTTCTCAATCCTGCTCCTCCACGTGAAATGGAGGCTACCAAAATAAATTAAGGACATTAAGGATTCCTTAGAGAAATGGAAGCTATAGCTACAAAAAACAGAACAGAATTTTATAGGAAGATTGACTCTAGGAGCTTTATTAACAAAAAGCAATCTTCAAAGCATGCAGAAATCTGATCACTTTCTAGTTGAATCTCATCCCCCCTCCAAAAACCCAGGTTTTATTGAAAGCATTAGAGATTAGAGAATTTCAAGTAACAACTTAAAAATCAACATGCTTTTAGAAGTAGACAATAGTTAATATCAAACTGTATGATAACGCATAGACTTTCAGTGACGAGATCTGTCCTTAAGAAATACCAAACTTATTGTTTGGAAATATCAGTGCATTGTTAAGAGATGCAAAATCACTTACTTGCAGAATGCTTGCAACTTCATCAACTGGCAATTCACTTGCTTTTTTTGAAGACAGTACAGGAATCATTGTCTCATTGTCACCATCAGGGATTTTTTGAAGACGTGCAACCTAAGAAACAAAACCAAAGTCTGAAGGGAAGGGGAGCACTAACATTTAATTTCAAACAACATATACCAGAGCAATGCAGTATTAATGCCATTAAAAGGTAGTTTTTGCTAACCATTTACACTTTAAAAAGAAAAAAAATCTACAATTCAGCTTATTTTCATGCAGTACCATCTGCAATAATAAAAGAAAACAACGGACATGCAACCGACTAATTTCTGTAACAATTTGTTAAGTGATGACAAAGATCCTAACAGTTAAATATATTCATAATCCTTTAGCTCACTACCAGCAATACCTGGTCAGAAAGTAATCATTCCAGATAAATTTCACTCCCTGCTCCTACTTTCTACTCATTAATGAAGATGGTCTAAGCAGGCCTATTTACATTTTCTTGTAAACAAAGAAAGAAGAAAACAACATTAAGAAAACCTCAAACAAGAGCACAGATGCAAGTGAAGTCATAAAACTTGACTACAGTACAAAAGCTTCAAGTCAGTGCTATAAAAAGTAATGTTTTCCTGTAATTTTAGGAAGTTAAAACGTTGTGATCTTCAGAACAGAGCAATAGCAACATTGATCGCACAGCTCAGCACTGCTTTGATATTTAATGAAGCTTTAGAGTTTCCAATTTCTTGCTTATTAAATGAGAAGTTGGAGTGATATTCTTTCTGCCTCCTATCTTACTGCACCCACAATTAATATCTCGTCCATCTTGCCACATGCACATCCCCCCTCCATTAACTGGAAGACGCCTTCAAGAAAGACAGGGAACTACTGGAGAGAATCCAGTGGAGAGCTACAAAGATGATCAGGGGACTGGAGCACCTCTCATAAGGAAAGACTGAGAGACCTGGGTTTGTTCAGCCTGGAGAAGAGAAGACTAACGGGGGGATCTTAGCAATGCTTATCAATATCTAAAGGGTGGGTGTCAAGAGGGTGGGACCTGACTCTATTCAGAGGTGCCCAACAACAGGACAGAGGACAATGGGCACAAATTGGAGCACAGGAAGTTCCACCTGAATATGAGGAAAAAAACTTTTTTACTTTGAGGGTGACAGAGCCCTGGAACAGGCTGCCCAGAGAGGTTGTGGAGATCTCCTTCTTTGGAAATATTCAAAACCCGCCTGGACGCGGTCCTGTGCACCCTGCTCTAGGTGTGCCTGCTCAAGCAGGGGGGTTGGACGAGATGATCTCCAGAGGTCCCTTCCAACCCCTACAACTCTGCGATTCTGTGACATGCAAACATGCACACCACAGAAATGGTTATCCCATTATATTTGCACGGAATTTGAACAGGCAGTTTTATGCTTTTATACGAGACAATAACTATTTTTTCATCTCCTCTATGGATTCTGAGACTTAAAATATAAGATAAAGTACTTCACAATGACAATACATTCAAAGATTCCAGCATTTTTATGCCCTAAAAAAGGTATGACAATCTTCATTTTCTATACCACACGCTGTTTGCCATGTACTCAAATATGAGAGCTGAGATGAATTCAACCCAACATTTGTTCTTCTAGCTGCTTCCCTAAATAGGCTTCATCCCAGGGGCCCAAAGGAACAATGAACAAAGGCAAAAGTGCTACAGTTGGAACTCACATGCTTTCACTTTCAAGAAAAAACCTTGAAAACTCTCTACACTTGCCATGTAGTTCCAAGTGAAACAGTAAACCAACAGGACTTGCTCCTTCACTGTAATTCTAAGAAAGCAGGTCCAGACACTAAGAGGAGAAACAAGGTGATACGGCATCTGGGTTTGAGCTCTTGGGCAGGGCGGATGGCAGACAAAAGAACTGCACCTTAACAGTGTGTTCACTGGTCTCCAAAGGGGGGGAACCTATTGGATGCCACTCAACTTTCTGTAGCCTGAAGCCAGGGGGACAGAGCAGCTGGGCTGCCAGACTGCAGCTCAGCAAGGGCCAAGAATGGCAGCTCAGCTACGCTCTGCCACACCTCCACTTCAGTTTCCATATTTCATTCCACTGAAAGAGTTTTGTTTTGTTCTTTACTATCCTTTTAGTGATGCATTAATGCAAAGACCAGAATTGGAAAACCTGTTGCTAAATTTATAGCATATTACAAAATATGGGACTTAAATACACTTTAGCATTTGTTAGGTACTTATTGAAACCTGAAGTATATACAGTGAAGCAAGTCTTTAAAAATTATGGTGAATACACATTATTATACACTATAAATATATACAACAATTATCTAGCAAGTTATCATTTCCAAATACCTTTACATGTTTCAAATTAGACAAGAAATTGAGTCAAAAAATATTTCAGTCATGGTTCAACAAAATAACAGATTTTTCTCTCTCAACATATGTTTATTTAAAGTATTTTAAATGAACTATTACTTTCAACTACAAAAAAACCATAATCATGAGTATAATTCTGTTCCTCACAAGAGGTTTTTTTACAAAACTCAGTGCTAGCAAGGCCGTACACCAACAAGGTTACACTATTCTGGACCAGAGGGACAAACATTTGCTCCACAGTTTAAGGCTTTTCACACAATACAGCATCATAAGAGGCTCTCTACAAAACAGAACTATTAAAGCAACTTGAGCTGACCACAATACCAGCAGAATGGCGGGTAATCCAGTAATAAGAATACAGACATTGCGACCCTAAGCCTCACAAAATACTCGTTAGTATATACAAGTTCATCTTCCTAAAACTGCATCATGGGAAGTGATGCGTCATTGTGCCCAGTCTTCCATGCAGAGTTTGGTTAAGTGTACCACCACTTTTACCAGCATCCATGAAGCAGTTGATGCTCATAAGATTCAGTCCCTAGGAAGAAACAGTTTCATTCAAATTCACCTATTCTGCAATTAAGAACACAGCCAGTTCCAGCTGCTGTTAAGCCTACACATGCAAACCAATATTAAGTTAAATCACTTCCATTCTCAGGAAATTGCCATTGGAGATGATGACTTTTCATACTTTAAATGGTTATACTTAATTTTCTTTGGATTTTAACCTTATTTCTGTTTCAATTTTCTTGGACCACACACTTTTCTAAACCACTCACCCAGAATTTTGCCACAATCTCCCCTCTTTGATAAAACACCCTACCAAATTACTGGCTCATGCTCTTTTCTTTAAGGTTGCCCATCCTAAGTACTAGCTTTTGATTTTTATTGAAAATATATACCACATTCATGGTATTAGCTACCAAACACCAGTTTAGGGCTGAAAACCATTAAGCCTAAGTGCTGTTTCAAAACAAAACCACAAACATATGACTTTGACCAGGATGACTCCACATTCTCAACAAAAATGCTGAGCAGCCAAGCTTTCCCAGTAAGAGTAGGCAGAAATGAACTGATAGCCATTACAAATCTTAGTGCTGAGAAAAATCTTTTTCCCTACAACAACTGACATGGCTGCGAAAGACAAATAACAATTCCAAAAAAGGATATATAACTGATCAGTTCCCTAACATTATCAATTAGGACTTCAGAAAGTCTAAGAACAAGCTTTTTAAGGTTATTTTAAGAAGTTAAATATCCTTAAACAGAAATGTTCAAGTACTCTCAGAGATCAGGCTTTTCCAAATAAATCTTCACTATTGCAGAAGAACTGTGCAACAACGAAGTCTATTTTAACAACCTTTTTGTGACAGATTCAAAAAGGCATTGATTTTTTAGTGTGCTTCACTCATATTATCTTCCACTTTTATGAAAAATACTGTACTGTACGCAGTGAAAAAATCTACACAGAAAATCTGTAAAGGATTAGAAAAATAAAGGCTCAGAAGGTCTTTTTATAGCCAGCTCCTTTCTCTAGAACGAAATTACATATCATAAGACAATTCTGGATGGACCCTCATCTAATTTCTGAAAAACCTCTACAGTCTGTGTAGATTACACTACACTTGTAGTTCAGAAAAGAACCATTTCAGATATCTAACATTTGCCACCAATTAAATTCAATTGCTTACCCAATGAGAAACTGATCACTGTTCCCTTCATCACTACCTTCCAAACTATAAAGCGGGTTACACCAACAGATTTAGGTTTAAAAAAAAATAAAAACCACATCCAACAGTTGGAAAAAGTGCTTGCTATCTGCTGGAACACAATAACTATATTCAAGCAAATAATTCTGCCCTTACTATGCATTACCTCCACAAGGCAAGAGAAAGGTTACTTATTCAATCCTGTCAGCAAGTGTTCTACAGTCCTTTGCACTGCTGCCCAGATCTGCACACTGAAGGTCTGGGCTCCTGCAACACCTTTTAGTATAAACAACAGAAGCTATCCCCAAAACCACAGTGTTCTATATTAAAGGAGTCAACCCACATATATTAAGATGTCTTCCCATCCTGTGAGGCAATTAACTTTCAAGCCTCTATCAGCTGACACCTTAAAACACTTCAGTACTTCATTGCAGGACAAGTTTTTATATGAATAATTGGGCTAAGAAAATATACTGGTCTATCCTGCTGTATCAGATATGCAGCACGTACATGATCGCTGAAGCTTTTGGAGCTATGGCTACAGCTTTCCATCCCTGCTTGCAGCTAACTCTACCAAGGAACAAAGCAGCAGGATGCTAACTAACAAAAATAAATAGCCACCTCAGGAAGGCTTTTTCTTGGACCACTTCCAATGTACACACCACCATTTCTAGACCAAGAAACACGCATCAGTCATATGACCACAGAACTGTGACCAAAGTATGTTTATCAAAATTAATACAAATTAGTCTGGAAGGCTTACACTTCCAGAAATTCTGTTTTCTCTAAACTAAAATCTAGTTAACCAGTTAACAGCAACATGTTACTGTTTCTTTTTCCTCATACACTACAAAATTCTGCCTACCATCTTTCTACCATGACCGATACCAAGTACCAACAACCTATCTCTACCATTCTGTTTCTCAGCTTAGCAGGAACAGTCCATTATCAATCAGCAGAGCTCACTGATATTGAGATACTTTTACAATTTTTTTTTAAAGGGGAAATTTTAGCTCTACTTCCTCAGAGAATGCAAATGGCAGGACCTACACTGACTGAGAGTAGTCTAAAAATTTAAAACATTCTCAGAGCAAAATCTTTTAGACCAACTTGTGACTAAAACATTTTGGCTAATTAGTTAATATTAAGTCCTATAAACGTTGCATGTAGTTACTCAACTGATCTACAAGTGTAAAATACAGAAGTGGTGTAAAAACAAAACTACCAAGAACAGTAAAAGGGGGGGGGCAGGGAGGAAGAGGTTTAAAAATCAAATTTAAGTTGAGGTAAAGAAAAATGCTGATTCTTTGAGAATTTCCTTCAGAAGCCTGAGAGACAAGAATGCATCTGGGTTTGGGCACTCTAATCTCAGAAAGAACTGTTTACCCTACCACACAAGAAGTCTCACTGGCACACTGCAGGTTAATAGAGCCAGTTCTTGGGAAACACTGTGGCACAACTGGAAACGTAAAAAGACAACTGTAAGCATTGACTCCGTGTGCTTTCCAATATTTGCCTCTTAACCATACCTATCACTTTCTTCTGAATCTTTCCATCTATCTGAACAGCTGACTTGGTCAGTTTGAACCCATCCCCTCAGTCAGTCCCTGTAAAACTGAACCCCTTTCAAGCCAACTCAAGTACTACAAAGACCTTCTGACTTGTTTGTAGTGATCAACCTGTAAGGCTATTATTCTACTAGCAGTTATTGACCCACAGCCAGGAATATGCCTCTGCATCACAGACAGCACACAATTGCTGCTGAATCACGCTGTGTCTAATCAATAGTAAAATTAATGAATGTACACATAATCAATGTGTAATTAATCAATGTGCATTTAATCTTAAGTATATGTACAGTACGTTGTCTTTTCCACTTCAAACATTAGATGCACCTGCTCAGAAACTGTAGCTTTATTAATGAGATAAGGATATTAGAGCATGTTGTCCAAGGAATACTTAAAAGCCCACATTCCAGACCCAACTGCTACCAGCGACTGATGAACCTGTACTGTGAGCAAAACCCCGTAAGAGTACTAGTGAATTCAGAGCAGACGAGACCTACAGTGTGCCATGCCCTGACCAGAGATCCATCCAAAGCCCTATCATCTCAGGGCTCTCAGCATCAGAAAGGACATACGATTTTATACCTTGCTATCACTTTTTCTGAGTTAGTAATAGCGATGTGCCTTGCAAGTGTTTGTGCCTTTCTTATTGGCATCCCAAAAGAATCAGCACTTCCTCACCTACCATAAGAATAGCTTCCATTTCTTCATCTACCTTCCCCACACTGAAAAAAATGATAGTGTTCAACAACGTAATAAAAAGGTGTTTCACTGAATAGAAGACAGATTGAAACTTACAAGCTTCTCATTTCCTGACTTTTCTGTATGATCAAACCATATGTGATGTATACTATAAGGTTTAGAAAGCTTAGATCCTACTAAGCACATTCTCCAGTTCTGTACAATTCGGAGCCAGGATGGCAGGTGTGGAGGGGTAATGACAGATAGATCAACTACTGTAGACATCAGTGCACACAGTAACATAATGAAATACCGAGTGCTTACCTCTTCTGCACTGTCTGGCATCCTGAAAGTACGCAGGGCTAGAGATCAACTAGGCGTCAATGGGCACAGCGGTGTGCACACGTGGACTTTGGAAACAGTTCCCACTTAGCAAAGACTCTTGGCTGTGAAAGGTGTCTTTAAGGAAAAGACTCTAACCAGAATGGAAGTAATCCTCTTTTTCTATCAGTTCCGTCAGATATGAAGCATCAGTGCAAAGTCTTCTCCTATTCATTAGGACATGGTAGCTAGAGGTTTTGGAAATCCAGATCTTTAACTCTTATTGTCCACGTTCAAACTCTCCATTTAAATAGGTCATTGCTCAGCATCATGACTGTGATTCCACAGAGTCACTTTCTAGCAATGACCTAAAAAAAAAAAAAAAAAAAATCTCTATTTCACTAGATGTTTCTGCCATCTTTGCCTCCTCCATTTGTCTAGAAGGCAAGGTGCTCCTAGAACCTCAATACAGGTCCCAGCCACAGAACAATGATCACGTGATGACAAGAGACAGTAAAAATCCAAGCACAAAAAAAAAAAGAAGCATTAGGCATGCACAATAGTCACAGTAAGTCCTAGACCAACTGCACACCCAGAAGCAAACCTGGATGCATAGCAGGATTCTAGAATCGGAAGCAGGGTGGAGAAGAGCACATGAAGATACCTCAGACCATTCCGGAACAAGTGATACCCAACATGGTTGTGACTATGATGCAACTTTCTCCACGAAATCCTGCCAGATCTTAACAGCCATTAAATCTCCAGAGAAGTTCACCAGTTATGCTAACAAAAGAAGCAGGTAGAAGTAGCCAAGTGTGGTGGATACAGATTTAATAAAATAAATAAAAATCAGTGCAACCAAGTTCACAATCTATAAATGCAGACAAGCTACAAACTTACATTGATTCCATTATTTAATGTCTTATTCTTGGCTTTTGAATTAATTTTTTAATTATGTGCATTAAATTGGAAGTTATATTCAGGAAGGCTTCATCTATACAGACTGCACTGATATAGTTGTTTGTACCTCGTATGTGAGTAAATCATGAAGATCGATTACTTCCTGTATTCTCAACTAGCAGTTTCTCTAATGAGCCTCAAAACCCTGTAAATTTAGATATGAAAAATACTCAAATACTGCAGCTGACCAATAAACCCCATAACAGAAGGCTCAGAGGAGACTGGCAAGGACAATGCACCCACAGAGCTCAGGAAATAATGCAGGGTGTGACTAACCACAGCTCTTGCAAAGAGGCTAACTTTACCTCAACACAATGGGGACCAGAGGGTGGCCTTTGCTTTGGATAAATAATTATGTCAGTTGAGTGGATCAACTGGTGGTGTAAACGTGATCCCTGATTTAATCAAAATGTGTAAGTGTCTGAGTTAGCCAGGCCAGCATGGGGGCGGTACATATGTGGCTCAGCCCAACACATGCACTGAACATCCAACAATATTTCAAAGAGAGCAACAGGTCTGAGCTGGTTTCAACGCACATACTCCTTTCTGGCAACTGGGACTGCCCAGCATCGTGACGGTGAGCATACTGTGGAGACTGGTAATGGGAATCACATTGGTACTACGATTGAACTGTGTACTGCAATGTCTATATTTTGCCACGGGTAACTTACAAAATATACTTAAAACACAGTACACGTATCATTCTGTTAAATCAAAAATCCCACGTAACATCAAATATCCTCAGATACACACATTTGATATTAAACAATACACCCTCCATACACAGATTATCTAAAAGAACCTGGTCAGAGAGTATTATACTCCAGCAAATACCTTTATGGGAGATAATGCTGCTTTCTTAGAGCAACAAATAAGTGCCAACACTCATTCAACACAAACATCCTAGACCAATTTGCAAAAAGAGTATTTTACTTGCCACTGCAAAGAGCTGTCCCTTCCCACTCCCAGAAGACTGAAGTCTGCAGACTAATGAGCCACTTGTTTTCTACCGGGCCCTGTTGGCTCAGGAGAAGAAATACTTTTTTGAAAGCTCTGAAGTTACTGTCTACTGTCTTCATTTGAATGGACAGTGTGATAATTTTTCACTTCTGGGGAAAGTGCAGCAGCCCTGCATTCTAATATTCAAAGAAATTTGTTCCTATTCAACAGTATTTTAGTTTAAACATTTTACCAGGAGTCCCCACATCAAAGGAAGTGCACACAGAAAGGTTCTGTCTCTAAAAAAGCCAGAAGGAAAGAGAAACACTAACTTGCGTTAATGAGTTCTCCTTGCAGAGTAATTTCTATCCTGGGAGGTCACAAGGTTTCAGCCCCTTGCTATTGTGCGTTATTTTGTAAGACTTTACAGAAAAAGGGCAATATTCAACCTGGCACAGACACCACCTGTTAACCAAAGAAATATAAATACCCAAATTATGAGAACAACCTACTAAGCTGCCTTGCGAGAAGTTGTAAAATATGTAAGAGAGACACCTATCCCCAACCCCATCTACCTCAGCAATGTAACAAATACTATGACGCTCCATTTAACATTCAACTTACCAACTCTACAGTCACCTATAAAGCTCAGGAACTATTTTGGGTGGTGAGGCACTGGAGCAGGTTGCTCAGAGAAGTTGTGGATGCCCCATGCCTGGAAGTGTTCAAGGCCAAGTTGGATGGGGCTTTGAGCAACCTGGTCTAGTGGAAGGTGTCCCTGTCCATGGCAGGGGGGTTGGAACCATATGATCTTGAAGGTCCCTTCCAATCCAAACCATTCTGTGATTCTATTTTCAAGTACTAAAAATATTTAAGTATTAAAAATATCTTCTAAAAAAACACTTCTGAGAAACATCTCCACAACCTGAAATGCCACATTATTCTTTCAGGATGTTTCACCATGGCGTCTTTAATTTAAAGAAGTAGAAAGGAAAGTAGGATATCTAGTTCAACTGAGGCTACCAGCACAACAGCAAAGCTGAGCAATTTTCTGTAATCATAGTATATTCCATGTGGTTATCTCGCAAGCCTTGTGAATGGTAACTGCCCGCTTTCTAGCTAGAGAAGATATTTCACAGAAATAATGGCATCTTAACCTGACTACAGCGCTGTAGATTGCAGGAGTAATGGCAACCAAAATTCAGAGTAAACCCCCAACACCACATCTGTCCATACCACCTTATCTAGCCCATTTATGTAGCATACAGTTGAAAGTTAAGTATGGTAAACATTCAAACTTTGTATTCAATCGCTACAAAGATTTACCATTTACAGCATTTCTGTGTACTCTGGAGGATGTACTGTGATGAATTTAAAGCCTGGTTGCTGAAAGCCTTGAGTTACCAAGAATGCATTGACAAACACACCAGACCAATCTGTATTTCATTGGCCAAAATATTCAGCTTTGATTCTTCCTGTTCAAAAAACTCCTTGAACATTTCATACATTTGTCATTACTTATTAATCAGAAGAACAAAAAGATACAGAATCCTAAGCACACACTAAAATGATCAAATCAATGCTAATGCCTTGATGAAAGCAAAGTTTCAGTTCAGAAACTCATCACCCAAGGAAGAGAGCACCGATGGCCATATCTCATTTAACTCCAAATAGCGTACACCTTTGCTTAAATCTTGATTCACATGAAGCCTTTTAGAAGTTGAAGGCAAGATGGCTTTGGGTCTAAATATCAGTCATTTATCTTACCAGCCAGTTGCTAGCTTTCTAGAAGAGAACATTTAAGCTTAGATATAAGATCATATGGCTCCTTTCCAATGGTCTGCTTCTATCTCATAACACTTTGAAGTGCTGAGCTTCTCAAAACAAAGGACGGCACTTCAACAGGAAACGCTAATAAAGAATTTTAGCACCTTGTGATATACTACTAATGCATCCATGACACGTGCAGACATTAGTGGCCATATAATTGCATTAGGCAAAGACACCAATAGAAATATTTGCTCAGTATTTGTTTAAAATAATGAATGAAGCTCCAAGACCCAATCGTTGTTTATATCCTTGTCAGCTATACAGTTACTTCATAATGTGACAGAATAAAATTCTAATTAGAAAAAAAATCCTGAACTTACTGTTTGCAACAGTTCTCAGGACCAAGCTAGTGTCAGTGCCAATTTAAATGCAAACATAACTCACTGCATAATTACTCTCCTTATGGTAACAGGCTTTCTTAAAATTAGTATCAAGAAAGCAGCAACATTGTATTCACCAAGCTTTTTTTGTGAATTATGTATGCAGAAAAAAGTGCTGCAGAAAATTTATGACTTAAATATTTTAAAAGCCTTTGTAAAAGATTCTGTAGGCTGCATCTGCTAACCTATCATCCATTTTATCCCTTCACACTGTTTAGAGTGTTTACAACACAAATAACAGATGCTTGTCCCAAATTTATACCTTGATTATTGTATTTTATTTTCCTTCTCTTCTCTGCATGCTAACTTTAGCTTCTACAAACCACATTGTAAATGCCAAATTTATCACCCAGTGTCAATTAGGTATCACCTGAACTCTTTCACCAATTCAAAAGCAGGTCTCAACTAAAATCTATTTATTAACTTATTCCACTCTTGCAAAATTCCACTGAGATCTATAGAATCAAAGAATTATTCAGGTTGGAAAAGACCCTTGAGGTCATCGAGTCCAACTGTTAACCTAACACTGCCAAGTCCACCACTAAACCAGGTCCCTGAGCACCACATCTACACATCTTTTAAATACCTCCAAGGATGGCGACTCCACCACTTCCCTGGGCAGCCTGGTCCAATGCCTGACCACTCTTTCAGTGAAGAAATTTTTCCTAATATCCAATCTAAACCTCCCCTGGCACACCCTGAGGCCATTTCCTCTTGCCCTATTGCTTGTCACCTGAGAGGAGAGACCAACATCCACCTCACTACAACCTCCTTTCAGGTAGTTGTAGAGAGCGGTAAGGTCTCCCCTCAGCCTCCTTTTCTCCAGGCTAAACAACCCCTCACCCACTCCTTATAAGACTTGTTCTCCAGACCCTTCACCACCTTCGTTGCCCTTCTCTGGACACGCTCCAGCACCAAAATGTCTTTCTTGTACTGAGGGGCCCAAAACTGGACACAGTATTCGAGGTGTGGCCTCACCAGTGCCGAGTACAGGGGCACCATCACTTCCCTAAGTCCTGCTGGCCACACTATTCCTGATACAAGCCAAGATGCTGTTGGCCTTCTTGGCCACCTGGGCACACTGCTGGCTCATGTTCAGCTGGCTGTCAACCAACACCCCCAGGTCCTTTTCCACCGGGCAGCTTTCCAGCCACTCTTCCCCAAGCCTGTAGCATTGCATGGGGTTGTTGTGACCCAAGTGCAGGACCCAGCACTGAGCCTTGTCGAACCTCATACAGTTGGCCTTGGCCCATCGATCCAGCCTGTCCAGATCCCTCTGTAGAGCCTTCCTACCCTCAGGCAGATCAGCACTCCTGCCCAAAATGGGGGAATTTATATTCAACTGAAGCTATGACTACATAAAGAAGTGAGTCAAGCTAATGGTCTGCTTATGCTAAAAGGTGGAGGTCTCACTGCTTTGTCCCTCAGTTTTCAACATTAACTGGATGCTTCATGAGCCCATTCAACTTATTAATTCAATAGAAAGCTGTTCAACAGGGGGCAATAGGAAACAAGGGCTGGGCTAACCTTCTACCGAGCTAGCAAGCCAGACGAACTCAACAGTGACAGCCAACACAACACATACAGCAGGAACACAGCTGAGAGCAGGATCTTCTTTCAGCAGTAATGAGACCATTTCACTCAGCCCTATAGAAGAGCATCCCAACATCACCACACACTCGTCAAACTCTTTTGCTTGCTTTTTTGGTGAAGAGTTTGTTTCTCTTTTGTTAAATTAGCTACCCTGAGAATTGTCTGCATTTCCTTACACCAACTGTTTTTCCTGACTCACTAAGAAGAGATTATGCCATAGACTCCCCACATAAAGGAGTTACAAAGCTAAGAAAATAATAAATATACATTCTGTGATGTCCAAACTCAAGCAGATTCCACATTAAACCACTTCTAGATTATTATAGATTAACATTTCTGATTTATCTGCACAGGGAAAAAAAAGGCGGGGGAAGGAAAGACTAAAACTCTCTAACGCTCCATCAACCAGTCAAACAACAAATTAAAAGATGACACTGACTCTGTTCTATTAAAGAGGAAATCTATGCTTCTAATGCAAGACAAACGCTATGTCAACTTAGCAGTTAAGTTATCAAAGCAATGTTAAAAGATAGGAAGATATCTACTAGAACTGGCCTTCAGTGAAGACTCTCCAGTTTTTAAAAAAAACAGAGAAAAAAAAATCTCTTCTCTTATCCTCCAAGTTAAACAGAAGAGATGTGACTTTTTTGCCAACATAAGTGTAAAGTATTGGGTTCTAATCTTCTGCAAGCTGCAGATGGTAAGAAACAGTAATCAATGAACACTGAAATTCTCGTTTCACCTTTAGTTTATAAGAAATCATCTACATAACAAAAGGAACATGAACTGCTGTGATAACACCAAGTCCATTTCAGGAGTTCTAACATTTTTTCATCACAAGTTTCATTCTTATTATTTTGGCTATTACTTTCATGAAACAACTGATGATGCCACTCTGGAACAATTTAAATTGTTTACAAGTCACTGCTGCTGCAGGCATCCCTTCCCCCTCTGTTTTCAGTTGCATGTACACAGGCTCCACCCATTTGTCAGTACTTACAGCTGCCTAATCCATTATGAGCTAAGTCCAGGGTGCTAACTCACTGCCCCCAAAAATCAAAATCTATTAATTGATCTTCAATCTTTTAGTTTAACAACCAAGCCCATTTCCACCATTTGAGAAAAACACCCATGAAACTCATTAGGAAATTCAACTGCACTTCAAGCACACGACAAAAAAATGATTCATTTGTCATCTCAGGATTATATGAAGAACTAAAGCATCTTTTTCAAAGAAAAAAAAAAATCTTGACTTATATCTCACTGTTCATCCAATTATCAAAACTATCCTGAAGTTACTACTGACAGACTATAGGCTGAAATTAACAGTCGTCTTTGAGGATTAGCTGAAATTAACCAGGACTCAAAACAATGAAGATTAAGGCGGATTTCAGAATCACCACATGATGTCTGGTCTGAGTTTTTGTACCAACATTCTACATGATTTTGGGAAAGTCTTTTTGGTTGACAGGTGGGAAAATGTTACTCTGACCTCTTCTGTTAGGCACCTAATGATCTGAAAACACATGCTACAAGGCAGCCTTGGTAACAAAACAGTACTCCTATTTAACAATTTGTATTTGTAAACACAGTCCGACCTCAGAGCAGAGAAGCTCAAAGTTGATGTAACCTAAACTGTATTCTTTATTTTTCTACTAAAAGGCAGTCTTCTACAAGACAATCTTCAGTAAAACAAAAAACCTCTCACAATCTAAAAGGTGGTGATAAAAGGAAGAAAAAAATTCAGGCTACAATTATAGAAAAATTACTTAAGACATCCCAAATGCATCAATGGAAAGGCAGAAAAATTACAAAGCCTAGTTTGCACTCAGAGTTATGTTTTTTCTAAACAGTTGCAAGTTCCCTTGACTCGCTGCAGTTTAAGAAAAAGCTCTGCTTATGGGAAGAAGTCACAAAAGTCTGTCTTTCCAAACAGAAATACAATCATTCATCTAAGCCACAGTTTTATTGACCCAAGCAGAAGTCTTCCTATGATGGGAAAACCTCTCTTCCCCATTACCATGAGACACATTAGTTTTTGCGTAAGTTTAATCATCCCAACACATGAGACAAGAACCAGAAGTCTTGAGACAAAACCATTAACTAGCTTAGAGTAAACATACAATACTGCTAGAATGAAAACTGAATTAATACAGGAAAACATCAGTTTTCCAAACCGTCTTATCACTTCCCGGTCTTGAATAATCATCCAAATATGGGGGGGGGGGGGGGGGGGGGGGAGAGAATCTGACATCTCTTGCTCAGTATCCAAACTGAAGAGACCTTTCAAACACAAGCTTACAAAACAGAAACACAACAAAAGAAGTTTAAAGATATTCTAACTGTAATCTTTGTTCTACAAGATTACAAAGATTCTTTAACTGTCTCCTGGAGAAAATACATTAAGGATCCTCTAAAGAGTGTTAAAAAGTTCCAATATGAAAGCTGCTAGTGTCTAGCTGTCTGAAAATGTCCAATGGATAGAAAAACAAGAGCTCAGAAATACCAAGAACACCAAAACAGACAGTAGACAGTTGTAAATATAAGTGCCTGTCTGGATACTCAATTGGGGGGGGGGTGCGGGGGAGGGGCAGGGAGAGCGGAAAGACTGGGGAGGAAGTAATTCAAATGTTGAAAGAACCAACTTGGTCTTTTTATTCATACTGAAGTTTAGCTTTCCTCCTACCCCGAGAAACCTCCTCCATTTTGAAAGTCCTCAACAAGCCATAACATTTATTTCTGCCTTTGAAATACATATCTGATCATCTTTTATTAAAAAAAAAAAAAGCTTTATCTAGGGGAAAAATAAGCTACTTCTATCAAGAAATATTGCTAATTTTTAAACATAATTTATTTATTCCATAAGAAACTTAAGAAATGCCAACTTTGTGCTACCAGCATTCAGAAGAATTAGAATGGGCCGTACTATCATATGCAATTTGATTATAAACTACATCAATGGTATACGATTTATTTGGTAATAGAACTAAAAGGCATTAAAAGTCTTCCTGCCATTTTGGGTTTGGCACACAAATGTCAGACAGCTACTTTTTTTTCCCCCATAAGTATATTTCTATTCAATGGCATTCTATCTACTTTGCTTCCCCCGCCCCCAGTGCTGTCCATTCAAAAAAAATCTTTTATTTGCAAAGCAGTGACTGAAACGCAAAGGCACTGACACCACTTCTATCGGCTATCTAGCCTCCAAAACAGAGATCAATCTTCTAGAGGTGCTCCTCCACACCGCAAAATTCCTTCTAACCTGACAAGTTCCGTGCTCTTTATTACAAATATTCAGTTGGAAGACATGCTGAATAGAATTAAGAAAATTCCAACATTATTCTCAAGTTAGAAAAGAGTTCTGAGATGCCAGATTATAAACAACCTAAATACTTTTCAACATATGTTGGACTTCACAGTTACTACAACCTTCCAGTCATGGAAGACAACCGCATTTCAAAAGAGAACAATATCCAGCCATAGAAAATAACTTAGAACAAACTCAATCCATTTCTTCATTCAAGTGAAACTATTAAAAAAATCACCTCTCTTTTCAGAATGGGGTGGGAGGAAAAGGAGCTCCTATGTCTCACATAACCTATCGCAAAGGAAATCCAGTAGTCACTTAAAAAAAAAAATCCATCTAATATCTTCAAAGACTACTGATGACATAAGGGGGGCGGGAGGAAACAACAGTTCTTTTATATATATGGTAATAAGAATGCTACATTTCAGAGATTTTCAACACCCAGAGTAAAACAGAAGGGAAAAATCGGTGAAGCTCACAGTCACTGTCACTGACACAAAGGGACTTTCTAGGTTTCCAGAGCATAAACTGAAGCCCAACATGGAAAAACTGAAATAACTCCCTGGATTAAGTCATTTCCGAACTAGACAAGAAGGAAAAAAGCACAACAGAGCAACTTCTTTCAGTACCTAGAGTTTACAACTTTATACCAGATTTTTCAAGTGGTAGAACTTGAAATTTCAGTACCACTTTTTAATTAAAATACTCTCCAAAAGAGCAAAACTAATTCATTTTAACAACACAGAATATGCCCAAAAATATTTCAAAACAAAAATGCAACTAATGCTTCTCAATTTCACCCTGAGAGATAAAATTTACCACAAGCATATAATCTAAGCAAATACCAAGCAACTACTGCTCAGAAGCCCCTATCTAAATAAGAGATTTCTATTCCAAACACACAGAGCACTAGAACACCCCATAGATGTTTCGAGTATCTGTCAAGGGAGAATACGATCGGTCTGATTAGTTCGACAAGCAGCAGTACAAAATAAAGGAAAACCACGGTCCCACAATTCTTAAACTACAAAATGCAGATCAAAATTCTTACCACGAGATTAACACACGGGAGCGACCCTGGAACGGTAAAACATACACACGCACCAGTAGGAGTTGTCACCAAATTGCATGCAAAAATCCTCTTAGCTCCAATGAAGTCAGTGACTCTGACGAGACCTTTACCTTCATTTTCCATCGAAATCGTACTTGAGTCGATAGTTACAAAAGTCTTTAGCAACAGCAGCACTGGAGCGGGAGCTGAAAGGTGAAGAGAGAGATGCCCCAAGATCCCAGGCAATCACACTGCTCCCTCTGCCCCCACCTGCAGCAACATCTGCAAGAGAAACCAGCGCTAAAGAGCAAAATTTTTAAAAAAATAAATAAATAAATAAAACAAGATACCCAGACTACAACAGCCGAGCCCTATACGTCTCCACCGCCTCTCCACCCAGGCCAGCGCGGAGCAGGCACATGCACCCCGGGAGCCCGCAGAGCCCTCGGAGGCCACCGAGGATTAGGATTAGTCGCCCAGCAGCTACAGCAACCCGGAGCAGCGCCGCCGACAGCCTCGTCCCGCCCGGGGAGGGGCTCGGCACGGAACGAACGCCCCGCACCTAAAAATAAACCCTCACCCCAAGTAACCCCCCGCACCCCGCCCCGCAGCACCCCGTCTCCTCAGCGCCAGGCGGGAGGGGAGCGGGAAGGGGGCGGGGAGGGGAGCGGGAAGGGGGCGGGGAGGGGAGCGGGAAGGGGGCGGGGAGGGGGGCGGCGGCTCCCTGAAGCTGCGCGACCCCCGCCCCGCCGCGGCTCCCCTCAGCCGCCCCGGCCCCGCCCGCTCACCCTGTGGCGCAGGCCGCCGCGGGAAGCGGGGCGGCGGTGGCGGTGCGGGGTGGGGTGGGGTGGGGTGGGAGAGGGGCGCACGCGGCAGCTCCCCCACCGCCGCCTCCTCCTCCTCCTCCTCCTCCTGCCTGCCGCGCCTCTCACCTCCGCGGCTCGGGGCAGCAGCGGTGCCGGCGGCGACACGGCCGCATCCCCGCTCCGCTCACTTCCGCGGGCGGCGTGGGGAGGGGAGAGGCGGCGGACGGGGCGGGGCGCGGCGGCGGAAGGGCGGCGGGATCCCTCCGCCCCACCGGCACGGGCGCCTGCGCCCCGGCAACGGGGCGCGGGGGCCTCCGCCACGAGCAATAAACGCTGTAAACGCGCCGGGCGGTGCCGCGGCGAGGTCTCCCCTCCCCTCCCCTCCCCTCCCCTCCCCTCCCCTCCCCGCCCGGGCAGAAGCGGCAGGTTACCGTGAGGAAGATGGAGCGGTGGGCGGCCGGCGCGGGGAGCTCCGCCGCCTCCCGGCCCCGGCTGTGGGTGAGGGCCCAGCGGCGGGGCCCGGCCGAGCCCTCGGCCCCGCCGGCCCCCTGCCAGCACCGGGAGCCGAGCCCGGCCCTGCGGGGCCCGGGCCCTGGGCTGCGCGCGGGAAAGCGCTCGCGCAACACCCGCTCGCCTCAGAGCTGTTGCTGGGCGCCCTCCGCGCGTGCCGTCTGCCTGCGCAGGGTGACGCGCGCGGAGCAGCTGCCGGCGTTAGGGTTACGGTACGCCCGGGCCAGACTTGTCGCTCCGTTCGTTTCGAATCACCGGACGAATGTTAGAGAATTAAAAAAAAAAAACAAACCAAAACCCTCAATACAAAGTCTTAAACACTTCAAGTGACTACTTTTAAAACCTGGTTTTAGCTACAAATTGCATAAACCACCAACCCTTATTGCTAGTTAAGTACCATGGGGAAAAAAAATGCTTTACCAATTCGATTATGTTTACCTAGACGCCCAAGGAATGTTATTTGAAATTACAGTTCTAAGGCTGGGGAAGTTGTTAAGTAAAAGTTTCCACTGAGATAATAAATTTTATATTTAAGGTATGAGGCGCAGCACTAGTAAGAACAAAACGCCTTTTGATTTCAAGGTCAGAGCCTGATGGAGAGATGCTAATTGTAGGCTTTACACCCTGTTTCTAAAGGAGCACGATAACGTGGTCCAAGAATTACAATTGCATTGACATCTCATGATTAACGACCTGTCACCTTGGCTTTGTTTTTGTTCAGCAGCAGAAGAAACAAAAAATCAGTCTTTGTCAGTTCATAAGATGCATTTAACAGAACTAAATTTTAAACACACTAATTAAATCTCCCAACCCATCAGCTAAACAAGGTGCAGTCAAAGAGCATACTTTCCTCTTTTGAAGCTCTCGAAGATAAATTTGTTTGAGTGCTGTAATAGTGTAAATTTGTCAATATGCTGTGAGAGGTAGAGAAGAGTTACAAGTGCACGAGTTAGAGTACAGGCACTAGATATCTGCATTCAGGAAAATAAGATGACAACAAGCAGATTAATTTTTTGAGAATACCTAATGCATAATACCAGACCTGTCCCATATAGTTGCCATGTTACTCGAATATCTCTGTGGTTACTCCGTGAAGTATCCCACTACAAGTAGATAGCATGGTCATTGTAGCAATGACTCTTCTCCCAAGATACTGCTTCTGCTCACTTGTTTGTAAGGCAAGCGAAGAACCATGTTGAGCTACTTGTGATGCTAGTTATGATGCCTCAATTTCAACACAAAACCAATGCACAATAACTCATTAGGAAAAACATTTAGTTACTTTGTTAAAACAGGTAGCTCTTGCTTTCAATATCCGGTGTTACCATTAAATATGAAACACTTATGTAAATGTTTTCATGAAGGAAAGAACTCAAAGCCTGTAGGTCCTAATACTGTTTACATCCACAACATATTTGGGCTTCTTTATACTATGCTATGAGAAGTTTTGGGGAGAAGATAGGGAAAGAATTCTTGAACGTTATTAAGCTTGTTCACAACTGGAGCTATTGAGATCTAAGTATCAGTGACAAAGTCCGCCTACTAAGGAACCTTCTTTGTTCGTGTGTCTTAAAAGAGGAGAAGAAAGTCAAAAGCAAGCCCTATTGTACAGTGAGAACTAAAAAAGCTTAATCTCAGGGCTTAATCTCTTTCACATTAGCATACATCTACCAAACAGACATGCCTGTGACACTGCCAGGCAGCTGGGAAGTGCCTCTTCTGCGTTATTCCAGGACTATATCCATCCTTGAAAGTTATATTACTGTTTCTGCCATACTCTACACCTACAAACAGTGGCTGTTTAATAAATGCTCGAAGTGTTTTACCTCCATCTGCTGCTGAATATTGTTTCTTAAAAAATCCTGACCTTAATGTAAGCTTGATTCAGAAGAGTATTAGGACAGCTCTAATATCTTTAGGAAACCTCATAAAAATGCGTGGCATAATTTGGCAACCCAAAACAATATTATTAGAACATGATTGTAGAGATAGTCTGAAATTAAAAAATAGCTTTGCTTACAGTAACCAGTTGTAGCCAGTCGTACTCACAAGTTACAATAATATTTGGTTTACACTTTTTAATCTTGTAAAAAATTTTGCAATAAAATGCTCATTTGAATATCCAGTGAGCAAACGTGTCTAGCCACAACTGAGTAATTCCAGTGCAAATATATACAAATTAGAAGAAAAATTACAAATTCAAATACAAAAGGCCAAACAATCTCTAAACTTGACAGTTAGAATCTCTTTTTTTTAAAAATAGTGCTTGAAAGGATATGCAATACTGATAGGTTTGGGGGGAAAAAAGACTGAACATCCTAGTGGTTGTTAGATCACTATTTTTCTCTTTCTAGTTTGCAGACCTGAAAATACCTTCTAAAAACAAGTGACCCTGCTGATAACAGGCTTGCATTTAGGAGAGCAGAGTTTCATGAGGGTTCAATGCCAACTTAAGCAGCCGCCAGCCCCAGGCGTTCTCCTTCCCTTGGTGTGTTGTCACCACTTCAGTGTTCTGCATGACCCCAAAAAAAAAAGGTTCCTGTCATCCTGTCACCACACCCCACTCCCCACCCCATTCCCTCCCCATCCTTTTCCCCCACAGAAGTCTCCTAATTCACCTTCTCTTGATGCCCAAGTCAGACCTTTCCTTCTGCAAGCGGCCTTCACAGCAGCAGGGAGCCACCAGATTATCTCAGAACCACAACCTCAAACCGACCAACACCCAAGTTTGTGGTAACTGATTCATGTCCAGAATAACCCAGCAGATCAGCAAATACAGACTTCTCAGACTGAATCAGAAGTGGTTATTCTGGCACAGCCAAGAGGGTAGAACAGGTATGGGGACCATAAATAGGTACTGCAGCTTTCAGTGCTTTTTGTGCTCCCTTAGGCCTTCAGGGCTGAAACCTAGCAATTTGATAAAATGGTTTGGGGTTTTGGTTTTGTTTGTTTGTTTGTTTGTTTTAATAGTCAGCTGTAAAAAAAGCATACTTAGCCTCTCTATAAATCTAAAGGCAACCCAAAAGGCTGCTTTTAGTTGCCTTTCTCCATCTTCAGAGGAATGAAGAGCCTCTGGAAGGCTTGGAAAAAATTAAAAGGTAATAAATGTGTGACATTCCAGATAGTACCATTGATCAGTTGGAAAGAAAGAAGGGAGAATTCAGTCTAATGGCATTAAACAGATAGGCCTTAACCTGCAGCAAGTTTATACGCAAGCTTAACTTCAAGTTTGGTTTAGTCTTCAGGATCACAATCAATTCAAATTCATCTCAAGGAAAAAAAATATCAAAGATACCTATAACTGCATGGTTCACAGATTGGAGATCTATTATCCAAAATTATATTATACAGAATGTTGAAGTCACTTTTCAGACCATAACAGCACTTGAAATACTTCTTGCTCTGAGGTGAGCTTCCAGATCCTTTTAAAGGATCCTGTTAAAGATGCATTTGTTTAAATTCTGTCAGTGTTGAGTAATGCTAATGAAATCTACTACAAATTCTGTTAATTTCCTGAGAAGTTTATTTATACATTATAAAAAGAGAAACATTTTTCTGAATCATAACATCAGTAGTATTTTAGTATGACAAACCTTTTTATAGCACTTCAGTTTGGGGCAGAAAAGGTTAATACGTGATCCTTCTGTCAAAATAGGATTCTCAACTATTTGCTTACTTTGCTTTAGGTATAATTCAAACCACCCTCAATAGACTGAGCACAAATTAGGTTTTCTGGAAGAAAAAAAAAGACTTTCTGTCAAGATGGACTTTGATTTGATTTAATCTCATTATTTGTTGTCTTTCATCTTGATGTCAAAAACTCACCAGTGCTTTCACAGTTCTCTACAGAGTACTTGTATGACTGGAGTCAGGACAGGGGAGGAATGATACTGGGGCTTCTAATTTACACACTTTAAATGGCTTGTATCATTTGTAAAGCCTGTATTGCATATTTCCTCCCCACATCCTTTCCATCCATGCTGTTCAACTGATAGCTGATAGAAGCAATCACCTCGGCTCCGAATAGAATTCTCCAGAAGAAAATCCATGGTGATTCTACATCAAGTTTGAATGGTTTTTATATATATACATATATATGTGTGTGTGTGTATACGTACATACATACGTATAAAAAAATAAAATCAGTTCACTAAGTTTAAAAGATGATAAATGATACAGTTTTCCCAGTGGAAACAAGTACTCATTTCATTTTATAAATCTGAGCATGTTAAGATGTAAGAAGCATAGCTACATTTTCAAATTACCTTAGCTCAGCCCTGTCTTGACACTGTACAATTATGCTAATTAAGTAACTTTGGTTTATGACAGTCTTAAATTAGATTTCACTGATTTTTAAAACACCATTAAATGTAACCCTCTCATCCCATCCCTAAATAGCAACCTTACTACCTTACTAACATTCTACGTTCAGAGAGGGGATGCAGCACACCACAGCAATTAAAGTTGACATGAAATCAGGCTTTTGTGATTCTCCTTTTGCTGATGCTTAGTTCTGCGCTTCCTGTGTGCTGGCCCTGGCCCTGTCATCTCTTGGTAACGCAGCTCAGGGGGACTGATCCAGCCAAGAAGAAAGCCTACCTCAAAAAAGGCATTACTGCAGAACTCCCAGAACTGGTACAGGAAGGCGGTGTGGGGCAGTGCCAGGACTATGGGAGCTCCAACCTTAAATCAGCTTGAACTGTTATGAACATATAATCTAAGGATTCAAGAAAATCTGGTTTAATCTGTCCTTCAGGGAAAGACTAGGTGAATTCCTTTTCTGACCATAGCAATGAACTGTTGTCTCAAACCTGTGTTTCATCTTCTATACTTTTCTTCTCGATACCTTCCATCTCTCCCACATAGTCCATACTCACCTACCATTCTCTTCCTTCAGCTGCACGATTTTGAAATTAATAGCATATTTTCCACAGAGGTTTCCCCTCCCTTCATTTAGGGAATATAGAGCTCTTCAGCTATTCCTGTTTCACCCTCAGTGATTGTTTTCAAAGTTGACTACTCCAGTAAAAGCTTCACTACTAAAGTGGAAGCTCTCGGAAGAAGTGCCTCTATCCTGTCTACTGAGGCGTCACGTTTCCAGAGACAATCCTACCTATTTAGTGAAGTAAAGAGCTGGTTTCCTGTTGCCTGTAAAAAGACAGCCAAGGGATACATCCAAGGAGATTGTGCTCTGTAAGTGGAATATACTGTGAAGCAAGTTACTGTTGGAAGTCTTAGCTGAGGCAGGCAACATGACTTGTTAGGATGTCTCCTGCCAGACAAAGGCACCACTCCTCTGCGCTGTCAGCTGCAGCTACGGTCATGTTATGGCCTGAGCATAGCAGAAGGTGGAAAACTGCTCCCTCATAAAGGTTTATGTCTTGCTGAAGGTTTACTGCAATTCGTTAAATGGGAAAGAAGAACATCCCATTTACTTTGAAAATATTTCAGTTACATTATATTAAGATGTCTGTGATGAAGAGTAAAGCCACTTTGACAATTAAACGGTTAAAAAACCCAGCAGTAGTGAAGTACTTTAGTTTGAATTGATTCAAAGCTAATGTGCCAAGAATTTCAGGAATGCTGCATATATTACAGACAAGTAATCTTGCCAAGTCTCTCGGCACTTGGAAGTTTTTTTCAAGACTATTCGTGGGGGTAAAACGGGGTGAAGGTAATGCTCAGTAAGGAGCTGGCAGTTAGTAAACAGATGTTTACGTAGTTGTAAGATTCAGCTCCTGGCAAGAGTAAGATAATTTGTTTGATAAAACAGTTAAGTGTAATGTGTTGGACTGTGTAATTTTATTCAGACTTGGAGCCAAAAATTTTATCAAGTGAAAGCATGTGGTAGCTTTTCAGGTTGGGAGAAATTCATTATAAACTTCTGTTTTACAGGAGAGCTCACATTCCACTTCCCTTTTCATTTGCAGAATTACTACTATGTATATGTAAATGGAAGTAAACTATTCAGAGGGTTTTTTCCTCCCTTGTGTCTTAACAAAAGTGGTCTGAGGTCACATTTTTGAAGCTGGTAGACATTACTGATAAAAGCAATTAATGTAGCGTGCTTCTATTGCAGCTACTTGCTCTAGCGTAAAAGACCCCTAACCTTAAGGTAACCCCAAGTGGTGAACTGAAAGACTAAATCTGTATTCAGATGCATTCTTAATCACCCCCAACAATAAGGCTGCAAGGGGAGGACTAAAAACTGTACACACAGGTTACGTAACGCTTAGAAACTTAGTGAAGTACACTTAGTAAAAATACCCAAATTTAACAAGGTTTTTCTGACCTGGTTTCCTATCCAGCTACACAAGCTTGTGCTAGGACAAAACAGAGGTGGGAGCAAGTGCTCAGAAGTCTTCCCATACCGCTGCTGATAAATATCAAACTTCAGCACAAGAGAATTAAAAAACATCCATCCATTTCAGGGCAGCACAAAAAGGCTCCTGTCTGCCTTGGAAATAGGTGCTAGAATATTTCCCAGCAGCATCACCATCTTTAGCCTAACTCTTACATTAAATAATACATCACAACTCAAGTCCATACATCACCAAGGGCTGGATACAGCCCCAGCTGAAGTTGGCAGGAGTGGATATGGGATGGACAAACCCCACAGCTGTATCATATGAATCGGGAGGGTATATTCCATCAGCCTCTCACAATGGGAGGGTTAAAAGGGCCCTGAGGTGCCCCTTTCTCTCCCTTCCAGTAAATCAGTGACTAATGTCAGCTGCATTCTGTGCATCTGCAACAAGCCAAGAAGCACCAGAGGGGGATTTAATTTAAAAAGAGTTGAAACTTGTACCGTATGCCCTCCTCCCCACCATCTGGCTAGTGGGGACATTCTGTACAAATTCAGCATGCCAACTACCTATTCAGAAGGAAAAAAAAAAGTTTCTCTTTCAGTAAAAATATTAGGCAGTTCCCATTCCATCTTTAAGGGCCTCCAACGTAATCCAGATCTGTTGAGGAGTTCTGAGGCTACAACCCTATTTATAGGCTACAGAAACCGGCAGTGATAGATCAGTGAAAAGCTTGTTTCCTATTTGAAGTTCAGCTTAAGGTAAATTATAACCCTGAAGGTTCTATATACTATTTGAAAACTGCCCAGAATCTGTTTATATCTAATTAGAGACATGATTTCTATCATATATCTTACATATTTCATATAATATATTTAAGGTCAGAAGATTATAGTAGTATTATATTACAAGATACATTAAGATATTGTTATGAGATCATATTTATCATATCACGTCAAATATATCTTACATGGTATATTTCTATGATTCCTATCATATCTATGATTTACTTAATCATAAATCTATATGTTTATATATATCATTAGTCTATCATTAGATGGCATCTAATCATATATCTATCCAGCCATATATCTATGGCTTATTTAATATGCTGAACTGAAAAGATATCAAGCTGTAAATGTTTCTGATTAATTGCTCATTGACCTGTGGAAAAATCATCCATCCAGGGGAAAAAAATAAAACTATCATTGGGAGCCTCTGGCACTGTAGGAGCAACATGGATTAATTAGAGGTTACTTGTGTGTGTATGTAGTGGGAACCAAAAAAATCTTGATTATGCTAGTTGAAGTTGCAGAACCGGACTCCTAGAGAATTTTCTTCAGTAGATATAGATTCTAGTAAACCAGGTGCTTTTAAGAATTTGTCTGTTATATCTCCCGTAATTTTCACTCCAGATTGTTTTCCCTTTTTGCAAAGTTGATCTTTGGTTGCTTACAGCCTCACATCTTCAACGTGTGTACGCTGTCTGATGCTGTTTTTCACTTCCTGGGACAGATTAAACAGGATTTTAAATAAGCTAACCATAGTGTTTCAGTTTTTCCTGTTGATAAAGTCTGTTATATCCTAAGCCATAGTCTCACTGGAATATCTGAAGAGAGCTAGGTTTGTAAAAGTTCAGCTTTGCAGCAGTTAAGCTATTACATCCTGCAGTCTAATCAAGATCCTATTTCTAGGGTCAAGGTGTAAAGAATGCAGAACTGTAACAGAGAAACTGAAAATCAGTCAGAAAAAATAAGGTCCATTTTTAGATTTGCCAAAACCTTTAAAATCGCATTTTCTCGTGCAGTTTGTGACAAAAGGAAAGCCACCATTTTTTCCCCCAAGTCCTAGGCCACTTAAAGAAATATATCCATCTTGAAGAAAAGAAGAAGTGACTTCATACATTTCTGCAGCCCTTCACACAATTCCAACAGGAACTTTTTAGCAAATATTTTCTAATGACTTCCAGGTTTACTGCAGGTATACAAGCTTCACAAGCACTTATCTTTAAGCAGAACTCTTTTGTTACATGATTTTGAATCAGCCTAGTCATCTGTGACAGTAATTCCACTCAACCTTTTAAAATAGCTGTGGCATGACATCCTGTCCTTCCATGTAAAATTCGCCCTGCTCAAACACAGTGCCTCTTGGAGCACTGTAATGGAAGGAGCAGCTACATGAAATTTGCTGGTGTTTAAAATTTCTAACAGCAATTCCAGCACTTCTGAGTCCTATGTATAGGGTGGTTGCAAATTTTTTTTTTTTTAATGTTAGTCCTCATTGAAAATACTACACATTACTATGAAAGGCAACCACTATTGAGATTGCTATCACTAATTCAGGTTCCTCCCTTTGTCCTAAGGACTGAGCTCAGGCTGTAGTAGCCTATAACAATCTTCCTGTGGATGCAAAGCAAATACCATAAAGAAAGAGTTGTGGCATGACACAAACACCAGAGAAAGGCTACAGCCAAAACCCCAATTCCTCTAATATTGCTGTGTTAATAGCATTTGCAGTTCCTGGGCTTTAATATCATATACTTTGATATTACATGCTGGTTGCTGGAACTGTGCAATTATATCAAAGATGTTTGCCTATGCTGGAAAAAGTTTCTAATCCTTTTCAGTTGCATAGAAAAGCTTGAAAGCATGAACCTCAAAACCTGAATAGAAAAGCCAAATGAAATTTCTCTGAAAAGAAATCAGAATTTGAAAGGCTAAATCATTTTTGTAATTGTTGGGTTTGACAGTCCTGGAATTTCTAGCATTGAGAAGCATTTTCAACTAGCCTTTTTTAATGCCTCTTGAGCATTTTCTGCTCTAGTTCATTTTAAAATATGGTAAAAAAATAAATCAGGCTGTTATATTTCTGTCTGATTTCCTGGGGAGAAATGTGAATATATACATGTGTTACTGAGTGCACGTGAGCCCTGTACCTCTTAATTGTAACACATGTTCAGTACATCTGATGGTGTGATAAGCTAGTTTGACAGGGCACAGCTGAAGAAATTCAATTAAGAAAAGAGGCATCACAAGCACCTGTTATGTTTGACTGTCTCAGAACTTTAAATGCTACCTAAATTTTAGTAGGTTTCTTGTCTTTTAGTGGCATTAGAAATGCTAACATGAAGGACCCATAAATTAAATCTAATCCATCTGTATCTGGCAGACTTACTCACAGTTTAAAAAGGGAGGAAACAGTGGGATGGGACAGGGAGAATTTTTTAATTAAACCCAATGTCTTTCATTTGTACACAAATAAAGCTACAGTAATGGAATATATCTTAGTTTTGAAATATTCTCTCTTGGCCTTCAATCTTTGTTGTATTTGTGTTTACATACACTACTCTACCAGTTGTTCAAATAATTCTGTAAAAGTCCAGCTTCATCTCTCTCTAAGCTTTCTACTACACTGCCTATTCTGTTAAGGTTTTTCATTTTGCTAGATTTCAGAAGTGGCAGCCAGCCTGCTCCACTTCCCCCCCAAGCAATAGTTGTCATCAGCAGCCATTCAGTCATGATACTGGCCTAAGTGAAGAACCTGACCATATCTGAGTGAAATGATATCAGTGTCACTGAAAGTGCCTAAATGAAAAATAATATTTCAGGAAATGTAATACAGTCCTATTTTAAATGTCAACAATGTAAGAATTCTTCAGCAGACCATCTCCTTAGACTTAGACTCCAAAAAATAAATAAGCATTGACCCTTTAGATTAGTAAATTTTCAACTTCTTAAAATACAACTAGTATAAACCGTTAGTCGAGAGCTGCCACAGTCTATAAGCAGCTAGATAGTTCAAGATCTAAGAGACCACAGCTCCTGCCTTTGTCAAAAAGGCAGAAGCTCAATGCCTTAAGATTAGGATTCTTGTTTAGCATAGTGCTTCCTTCAAGTGGTTTGTATTAGTTGCTGTTTTCTTATGACTATACCAAAACTTGCTCACCTTAAAATGTGTGTATATAGATAGACATAGCGTATGCTTCAAAAAATGACCAGTCATGTCTGACACAAAGCAGCAGAGACCCAGTTTATATTTCAACCATAAAATGGTAATTCAACAAAGATGTTTATCTGAAGGGGCAAAACATTCAAGCTTCAATACCAATGATCATAATTCAAGAAGAAAATCTACTTAAGGGGAGAAAAAGAAGAATCTGCACATCCCTGGCAAACTTCATACAATCCTGACAGGTATTTCTGTGCAACTACAGTAAAAAGTCTAACATAAAGCCAAACCAGAGCAAATGTGGATTTTTTCTGATGCAATCTCTCAAATATTGATCCAAATGTGCTTAGAAGAAGCTAATGTGACAAAGAGGATACCTGAGCTACCCATCTCTATTAGAAGATAGAGTTTTCCAAATGAATTTGTGAACTGCAAGGAACTGTTAGGACACAAGAATCATTTTGATATGACGGTGTTAAGCATAAAGTATTAAACAACATAATACCCATCAGCCCCAGATCATAAGTATTTCAGATTCTGGACATACCACCCCAGGGATACACAGCAATCAGTTAGTGCTTTTTATGCTTCAGTACAACAAAGAACAGAAATTAGTGAAAATGTTTCATTAGAGAAATGAGTCAAGCCTCTGTTTAACCACAAAAATCATAGCACCTTAGTCATTCAAAGCAAGCAGCACTTTTAATGTGTCATTTCAAATTTAACATATGCATAGTTTTTACATACCAAAAAGTATACCACTATTGTTAAACTTAACTTGTCCTGTCTAAAGCCATTATAATGAAGTTTTCATTAATAGCTATATAGATTTCTCAGTTGTCCTAGTAGAGAAGTACTATGTCATTTATAATACCCACATATTTCATAGAGCACTTGTACTGGAAACTTGAGGCAGCTACACCAAATGCATCCTTAGATACAGAAATCTTTTGAAAAGCAAAACAAAGCCAGACTACAGATGCCTGCCTCTTTTTTTTAACCCGATAGTAACACTCGGACTACCACAGCCATAATACAAGCATTATCGCTGTTACCACTCTGGCAATAATAGATCTCATCTCTCCTATACGCACTAAGAGACAGCATCATTTCCAGCTAGAGGTTAACTTGTGTGTGATGGGAGGTACTGTTAATCTCAGAGCAGAGATCAAGTGCCAGCTATTTCAGCAAAACCTGCTAGGTCTTTTACTGGGTAATGTGTCTCATTCAGACCCTTTAGCTGCATCCTCAGTATCTCATCTCCAGGCTGACTAGATGTCTGAAATCTTTCCCACTTGGAAGAACTGATTCTTCCAAAAGTCTTAGATGGTCACTTGAGGCCATGAAATGTGTCCTTTAAAATGCCTGTAGTCCTATAATTTCAGGAACTGTGTGTCAAACGTCATATGTAGTCATGCTAACGTTGCGGGCATGTAACGACTACATTTACAAAGTTCAGCAGTGCCATTTTGATTCAAGTAATGTAGATTTTAAAGCTGTGAGAAATTATTTCTGCAGTCCAGGCTGACTGTATATGTAACAGAGAACTTCTGTCTGTAAACTGTGCACAAAGATTATAACCTCTATTTCATCTATATAAAATCTTTTATAAGCACCTCTAACCAAAACTTCAGAGTATGGGCTGACAACATAAATTATTCCAAAGGTTAAATACTGATTGAAGGGTGCACCTTGTTTCCTATTTGCATACAGCCTGCAAGCTTTTTTCTCCTTGATTAAAGGCCCATCCTTTGTGAGCGCTGTCTGCCTCAAACAGTTACTTTGAGATAAGACTTTGACTGTTAAACTCACCATTTTTGAGGCAAACAAAACGTAAGGCAAAAGAACAATGCACTACAGAAGCAAACACCTGATAAGCTTTGTTACAAGAACATCTTCACAAGAGGAACTGTACTCTGTTCCTACTCAGACCTTAGAGCAACTTACAAATCCTGCTCGGTCACAGTTAGGACAGTGATTTGAAGGAGGGACAGCTTGATACAACTCAGGATAGGTGCCATTATCCAACTCTAAACAAATTAATTTAGAAAGCAGTGATTGAACTATGAACTCTAGAAAGACAAATATGTTTTCATGGCAGGGAATAGCTCTCCCATGACAGTTAGGGGAATATCCTGCCTGGTCTCCAGCAGTCTGGTGTCCTCTGATTGACTTGTTAACTGCCTAAGATGCAGCAGGGAGTCAACCACTAGCAGGTATCTTAGTCAAGGATTTTCCCAGATATGTTCTCCAGGGTAGGGTTTGTGTTTTTTTTGTTTGGGGATTTTGGGCATTTGTTTTTTTTTTAAAAAATACCTGAGAGGTGACAACACTGACTGGAGCTTTTCCAGTGTCTGAAGTACTCATGATTGTTCTCCCCTGCATGATCTCTTTGATGAAATGCCACTCTTACGGCAGTTTTTATAGGATGCCTCCCCTCTTACTAGTCTTATTTTCACTGAGTGTGTGGGTGTTTCACATCTTTGAGACTCTTCTATCCATGAGCTCCACAGTTACTGGGGGAAAGGGACAGATAGAGCTCACTTCCTTCAGAAAAGAGGCTAAGAGGGTTCTGCCAAAGCAGCTGTGTAGTAATTACTAAAGACATACACATTCTCAATGCCAAGCTCAACGTACAAATTCTGTGCTGCCTCAGTTCTGGAATCCTAAAGCTCATTTGGTGGTTTCCCTAAAGGATTAAACTCTATCTGTTCATGCTCATGTATAGAAGTTCATTGATGGTATCACTCCTATGCATTAACTGTTAGCTAGAGAAATTATTTTAGCATTCATCTTGTGGCTGGTGTGAGGCTCAGAAATAATTCTAAAGAAGTATTGGCTGGAGAAGCTGTAAGAAATATTTATTTACTGCTAGGATTCAGAAGGAAAGCTGGTGGTTTCTCAGCACAAAATGATGGTTCCTCCATTTCCTTTACAATCAGCTTCCAAAGGACATCTGACCAATGTTAAAGGAAAAAAGTGTCCTGTGGTTTCTCTCAGGAAAGTTTTACCTGCATCCAACTGGCATTTTCAACAAGAAATCTAAGTTTTACAGCCATGTTTTGGAAAGAGGTAACCTTACAATACTCTTGAAAAGTCATTTCCTCAAATGCTAATTCAGGGAAACTCAAACTAGCAAAGAAGGCGAAATTTTTTTGTTGCTTTGCCAAATGAATTGAAAAATTACTTCAAGGAAAGGAGATAACCCTCCCAGCATATACACCATTAAACAAACCACATACCTGCTTTCTATTGTATTTTATCTAAGCAGAGAGGCCTCTTAAACACCTTGAAATAATAGGCCTTTTATATTTGACAAGAAAATAACTGGCATGTTTATACATATACTACAGCATTATCAGCAGGAACAAAGTTTTCCGATTTATATACTCAGAAATGGGTTTGACTGGGATTAGTCGGCCATGTCATTAAAACCACAAACCCATTGCATAGTCACTGAGGAAAAGTCATTTCCAGGGTTACTCAGCTACTGTTTCAGGATTGCTTGCAGTCATTTCCAAGGCTAAAATTCACAGGGCTTTGGATTTTCCAGTTCCCCAGAAGAAGCAGTAACCATATCAAAACATACATTATATTTTCACTTTTTCTCTCATGTCTTCCTTTCTGTATCTTCTAAGTTCTTCATTATCATTTTTATTTGGAGCTTATTTTTTGAGTTATAAGAAAAAAAAATTCTATTTCATCTGTCAGTGACAGTTCCACATCCTAGGACACTGTTTCATTCATTTCCTTACTCAGGCTGAATTAATATTAAATGCCTCATGCCTTCCAAGAACTTAATCATAATCGTTTTTATGGAAAAATTCAATATATAGAATTAGATAAGAATTACTCTTAAAAAAAAGCATATTCCCATAATAAGTAGCTATACAGGTCTAGATAAAAGCTTCATTTAACCAGAATTACCTCCTAAACTCTACTATGCTGTTAAAATGTCACTGACTTTCAAAGGAACTCTACCATATAGCCATAAAACACATTTTCATACCATTTCTATAAAGCTTGTTAAGAAGCTTTCAGATTTTTATGCTTTAAAATATTCAAGACTGAGTTAAAAATGGGAGAGAAAAGTCTTAAAAATCATAAATAATTCCATTATTGGATCATACCAAGACTCCATGAAGTTCATGCTCCTGGGCCTGGTATGTTCAGGAAGAATGATTCCAGAAGGTGATCCAAGAAAGGAAACATTTAATGCACTGCCAGTATGGAAATAGTCTTCCTAAACCATACAGTATACCTGAAGCAAGCAAGTTTATCCTTCTTAGTATAAGTATGGATGTTCTTATCTATACACATGTCCTTATAATCTGTTTACCTCTTGGACTTAAGATTCTGTGGTAATTTCCAGAACCTATCTTTTGTGAACAATATGCATTTAGTTCACAGCTTTAGTTTTTACTGAAATATTTGATGTCTAATGCTCTTACTGATGATCAGTTTCTGTAAAGTTTCTAAGCAACCAGTAAACAGGATTTTTAGATGACTAGCTTCCAGAGTAAAATGCAACTCATTAAAGTGAGCATGCAAAGCTGAGGTCAGATTGAAACCGTTACACTTATTTTAATGTTGTATTTCATTTAAAATGTTTGATCAGTGAACAAGTCTCCTAGGATGCGTATCTTTTTTGGAACATCACAGTGAACAGCAGTTCTTCAACAAGCCTCATTACATTCACTGCATAATATCAGGCAATGTAAAGAGAATGAATAATAGCATCACATTCAGTTCATTTTATATTGATAAAGCTTTCTGTCTTGGGACTAACAGGCTAATAACCACATGAATGCATGTTTTGATTAAATGTATTTCTTCCAGCAGTTTGGAGCAGCAGTGCCAGAAGTATATTGCACTGGAGATATTCACATCCTTACACATACGGAATGATTTAATTTAGCATCAAGTTACAGGTTGCTCTCTAAACCATTCAGTCTCACCAATTAATGTTCAAGTTATGACTGATCTATGCATCCTCTGAAGTTCAGCTGTCAGGACAAACCTTGACCAACTCAAAGTTATTAGGCAACTAGCCCTGCATACATCCTGTGCTTGTGATTTCTGCCTCTGTGACCATACAAGCAGCACTATGAGCATCAGACAAAAACTGTCTGAACAGAACATGACAATAGCAGTGTTAGCATGGATTCATCAGCCCTCCTGAGTTTTAATTTTATACCTGTCCAGATCAGTAGCGGGTGAATATTGAGAAAACAATGACAAAAAACCCTCAAAAAAACCCCAGTTAGTCATCTACTGATAATATTTATTAAAAGGCATTGAGCCAGTATTAAGCAAACAATCCCAAGAATTTACGCTGCTAGATAAAAGAATGTGATCCTCAGAAACAAAAAGCTTATTCTCAACACCATGCAGGGCAACCTGCTGAGCTCAACTGCACTTCCCACCCCTGTAAGTGTTTGTAATGTCAAAGAAGCAAATGTTAATATTTGGTGAATATCAGCCCTGCCAACATCGGACAAACCCAAGGAGAATGAATATGAAGTTTCTTTAAGCATGGAGTGCTTGAGCTGTTAGCCATTGTAAAAACATTAGGAGTCAGAAAGAAAATAATGACCATTACTGTACCAAAACAGGAAAAAGCAGTTTTCCCCCCCACCCCACCAGTTATAGCCCTGGTACTTTTTTTTTCCCAAAATATATCATGTCAAAGGAATGTGCCTTTCTTTGCTTGCTGACCTCTCATTTAGAGAAATATGCTATTCAACATCATTTAGTGCACAAAGAGCAAAGAAGTTTAACTGTTTCAAAGGAATGCAGAATTTCAGCTCTTGTTCTAGGCTGCTTCTGAATGCTCATCACATAGCTTAATATTGAGCACGTATTGGATGAAAAAGAACAGTAAATCAGATGGCCCAGTTCCAGAGTGGCCCCTTCTCCCTCCCCCCCCCCCCCCCCCCGCCCCGATGCTAAATCGTTTCCATTTCCTTGTGAAACAGCAACAACTTCAGATAACAATTCAGTTCTCCTAAGGATATTCATGTTGCATTTAAGTCAAGAAATCATGATCTACCAAAACATTTAAGAAACTAAAGTTACAAGCCCTACTGCCAAGAACTCAACCTCTTACACAGATTTACATGAAAAAGAGCCCAAATACTGACCAGTGCCTACACCTGATCTCAGACTAATTAACATCTTAGTAGAGACAAAGCTCTTACAGCACAGAGAACAGCAGAGCATAATGTTTATGGCTAACAGAAAAGTTAAGAGAGGCAAAGTCTGGTTTATTTTATACACATATTTAGGAATTCATTTTTTCAAAGATACCCTCATCTTAGTGTAACAAAGGGATTCAAGACTATCAAAAGTAAAAGAAAATTTAACAATTTATTCAGCCAGCTAGGATGGAGATGAGTGATTCAAGATGAGGTGGAATTACACTGAAAACAGCTCATGAAAGCAGTGAAATATGGATTTTTGTGATCCTCAACAGACAGGTGATGACTTCTTAAAGCTTCATGGTCTCAGACCCCGATTGCTTTAAGTGTCCAGTAATTTCCTCAGAGTCAAAAATTATTTGTTCTCAGGGCCAATTTTCTCAAAGTCACAAAGCTCTTATAAAAACTTAAACATAGGCATTACTCCCAGATACTGACATTTAGCAAACAGTGCAGCTAAACTTCTGATCCTCTCCCTTTAAGATATAGCTAGGTCACCCACAGGGTTACAGTTGAAGGAGGGTGGGTTTTTTTAATTTGTTTTTACCTTTTCTTGAATCCTCTTGTCTTTCACTGTCGATACAAGTTTCCAAATTGCATGGATAGGAAGCTTTATGAAATAGAAGACAGATTTATGCAGCAGATTATCCATAATATAAGCAATTTCTGTTACTGCACAGTTAAAGAGGCTTCCTCGTCTGGAGTTTGAGATCTGAATGCATATTTTTCTGCCTCTTCCCAAAGATTGGTAGTCCTTGACTGTTGCACAATCCTCTTCTGCAGAGCAACTGGTGAAAATCAAAACACCAAATGCAGAGCGTACAACAAATGACCAGTGTTAAATTGCCACAAGGGCAGCATGAGCTGGAGGAACTGAGGGGCAGTTCTACCAAATGCAAATCATTCCCCTGACAGCAAGCTCTAACAGGCCTGCTTCTGGTAAGAATATTCTGCTGCAAAAATCAAACAACAGTAACTAGGTCCTGATTTTTCCTTTCTCTCTTGCTACAAAGAATAAATCTTAATGCCTCTTAAAGCTTGTTCAGCTGCAGTAAAGAGGTTAGAAAACTGCTGTTTCTAGCATATTCCCCTCTCCTCCAACTGTATTTCACCGACTGCACTGTCTGATTTCACTTTTGTTTTGCACACAATCCTGTTATGTGGATTTCAGCCAGATTAATGCTTTCTTTCATTCTCCACTTTCTAAACTGGAACTGCAAGGCACCAGTTACAAGGCATAACAATGTAAGCTCAGATAAAGCTTAGCTTGCAATTGAAGCCTGTGTCTTAAATCTTACCTGCAAACTTGGTTTCCTTTCAAGTCATTACATTTCTCTTTCGGTAAGCCCTTCTCTACTTTGCACCTTTGATCAGCAGACAAGTAATAAGTGTTTGCCTGGCTTTTGTAGTGGATAGAAAAGCAGCAACACACATTTCTGTCAATTATCATCCTAAATCCTTGAGTTTTAGAGTTATGGAAGTTTGGGCTGGGTTTTCTTCCCCTTTTGTTGTTGTTGATCGTTTAAGCAGAGAAGTCCCAGAGCGGGGCTGGGTACTTACTACAGTGAGGCAATTCGGTCCTCACTACAACTCCACAGTCATTGGAGATTAACTCCAAGTCTTTTAAGTCCTTACTAAGGTGTATTTCTGTCTATAATAAATTATTTAGAGCTTGGCTAATACTACAGAATTTGTCCTGAAGCTATTAAATACCGTGGCCAAAGACTAACCAGCCAGAGCAAGGTTATGGGCCTCCTGCACATCAACATCTGTGGGAGGCAAAAGAAATAATTTCTTTACCTTGTCAGCACAGTTTGTGGAAAGTGATCCATGTGGTAGGGAAATAATACTGCTTTGCAGGACTCTTCTGCCACTCATCCCTTCTGGGTCTCACAGCTATGAAAAAAAAAAACCTTTCAATGGATCCAGGAAAGGATCCAAGACAGATTTTCATGTTTGTTTTCAGCATTAGCTCATCCCACACTACTCGCACATATCCTTCCCTTCAGGTTTGGAGGCTTGACACAGGCAACCATTCTGACATTTCATGCTTGGAAACCTGCCTTCAACAAATCCATTTTGTGTTCCTAAATGACTGTTTGGCTGCTTATACTTCAGCCCATCTGTTTGGATGGCACCAGGCCTGCTTACAAGGTGATCTTCCACTTTCACTTCACTTCCCATCCAGAGATACCAGCCAGTTTTGGGCACTCGGCAAAATACCTCTCCTGCCCTCAATTTGGTACAAAGCCCTGCTGAGTCAGAAACACTGCTTCTGTGCTTTATCAAATTTGTGTGGCTCCGACCACCTGAACAGCAGAGGAGGAAAATTGGAGTTGTCAGCACTGGAAATTGCCAAGTACACTTGTTGCTGTGAAGCCAGGGGAATGTTATGAAGACCAGTGACACGTCATAGGATGAGAATTTTAATTGCAAACACTCTGCAAAGCCAGGATCACTATAAGCAGAAGGACAAGGATATTAAAACCAAAGACACAAGCCACAGACATAGAAGATTCAAGCAGGTGAAAGCATTGAGCTCCACTTTGCTGTAATGGTTCCTTTAAATTGGACAAATACTGGGACATATTTGTTTTGTATAACCTCTACCTTTTATCTAAGATCAGTGTTATGGTTTATGCCATTCACTGAAAAATCATACCAGGCTGAAGCTGCTTCTTTGCAAAGTTCTGAAGTGCATGATCAAGTTCTTCCAGAGGAATGGACCACTTGTCAGTAGGCTTGTTTCAGGCGGGCCTAACATCAGTGCTTCAGGAGCCACGTGTACACCCACCTCTTGTATGCTGCATATGGGTATTTACTGAGCATAAAGGGAGACATCTGCAGTAATCCAGATGGCTGGAGCCTTGGAAGTGTAGGAGGATATCACCTGGTAGCTATATAACTTGGCCAATATCAGAATTCTATACGTTCTTTAATAGCCCTTTAAATTCCTTATTGAAACAGAGATGAAATAGTGACGTATTAAACTGGCTTTCTTAACTAGAAAAATTTGCACTAACAAGAGTCAGTGGTATGTATCACTAGTGTTCTCCCCCTCTCCACTCCCCTTCAAGAAAGGCAGTAACAAGCCAAGGAAAGCAAAGACAAGCTTTCAACATACCATATCAGCTGTCAGAATGTTTTAGTTTAAGAATTTTAGCAAAAAATTCTCTTTTCTCTGGTTTAAAATAATGTGACAAAAATTTCCAAACAGGCATTCTGACACCTGAAAGAACAGTTTCTTCTTGTTGTGCCCTGTGTTTTTATTAAAGAAACCCTCTGCCTTCTTATGCCACAGTATATTTAAAAGGAAAAGAAAGAAATTTAAACACTTTAGCTTTACCTAGGAATGAGCCCAATTTATCCTAAAATAATGATCCATTATGTGTTCAGAAAACAGCAAACAGAGACTAAACCCCTCAGCTCTGGTATGGCACCTATCCAGTATCAACAAGAACGGCATTAACCTATTTGTTCAACTAATGCATGTGGTATCAGTCAAGGTGAATTTAGCAGCTCCCACACAGCGCTTAGACAACCGCTGCCCTGTATTATAAAAATCTTTAATGATAGTAATAAAATATATCACTAGCAGCCAAGATCCACAAACAGCATCCAGATCCTGTTGTAAGATGTAAATAATTCTCTTTTCACTGAGTGAAAAAAACACATATATATGCATCTATATAGGTATATGTGTATAGCTATATGGATACATATATACACAACACCCCCACCCTGAAAACACATATAATAAGGAGCTGATCAACAAATACAGACTTTGTCCTACTACTCCCTGCAAGCTGCTAGTAGCTGGACAGGTAGCAAGATGTAATTCTTGCTCATCGTGAGCTATTTTGTTGTCTTCTCCTATCATCCCAGTGTCTCAGCCAGAGATCTTCATCTTCCAAAACCTTTCATTTCAAAGTTCTTTGGGCCAAGACTTCTCTATCCAAACGAAGCCATGGCTTTCGGATCCTTTAAGCATATCCTATATGCATAAAGCAAGTACTGCATTTTGGGTTTGTGTACTGTCACAATGAGAATTTGCTTCTTCCCCATCTCGCCCCACTTTTTTGTTTTGATAAATAACAGTAATTCCAGCATAGCTTTTAGTGTAATATTTTCCACTAATTGCATTTCCTGTTCTTGTGAGCAGGATATATTAGTTCAATTCTAGTTAAAACTCAATCCATTTCCTTTTTTATTTTGGATGATGCAAACTATCTTCAATATGCATCACTGATTTAGATTTTCTAAGATTTTAATGAAATAGTATATTTTCAGTTCCATGTCCCATTACGGGCTCCCCGGTACAAGAAAGACATGGGTATACTGGAGCAAGTCCAGCAAAGAGCCACAAAGATGATTAAGGGACTGGAGCATCTATCATGGGAGGAAAGACTGAGAGAACTGGGACTGTTAAGCCTGGAAAAGAGAAGGCTCAGGGGGATCTTCATAATTTGCATAAATACCTGAGGCAGGGAAATGAAGAAGCAGCCAGACTTCTCAGCAGTGCCCTGTGAAAGGACAGGGGGCAACAGGCATAAGCTGAAATGCAGGAAGTTCCATCTAAATATAATTGTTTATTTATTAAACCACTGCAATAGTGATGAAGCACTGGAACCTGGGCCTCAGAAATGTTGTGGAATCTTCAGCCTTGGAGATATTCAAAGCCTTACAATTGTCCTGAGCAGTCTGCTCTTTCTGGCTCTGCTTTGAACAAGGTTATTGTACTAGCTGATTTCCAGGAGTCCCTTCCAACCTCAGCTGTTCTACAATTCTGTGAAATTACAAGCTAATACTATAAAAAAAGTCCTAAGCATATGCAAATGGTATCAATGATCCAGTGGAAAAATAAGTGCTTTTTAAAGAAAGAAGATATAGTTAAAAAACGTCACCGGTACACTGATTCCCAGATGTATAGATTAATTGTTGGTGCAGTGCTAAAATATAATATTTAATTTTGCTGCAAGAAAGAATTTACCTGAGTTTTCATAATGCTTCTCAAACATAATACAGTACTCTTGTGTAGAGGCATTCACAAAGACACACAAATAACTACACATATACCACAACTTTTGTTGCAAAGAGCTGACTTGGAGCTGTTTGACCAGATAACTGGTCTATAACTCCTCCTAGACACCAAAGGATTGAGATTTTTTTTTTCCCCTACCTCTCCCACACATGCATAAAGCAGTTTACTTCCCCCTTTTCTTCCTAGAGACATCTCATTTCCCATGAATACCAAGTCATGAGAAGCAACTGCCTGCAATGGTACCTACCTCTGCTTTGCCAGGGCCTCAATCTAGATGAAATCACTGTTAGAAAAGAAAGACTGCAGCTCTAAAAAAAAGCTCAAAAGCAGCACCCATTTCTCAAAACTTCTTTCCTTGGTTACGTTATTCATGTTCACTAGCCTTCCCCACCAATCAGAAGATACTGTTAATTCAGTTTTGTAACTGGTAGGAACAGGCTGATAAGATGGTAGATAAAGGCCGAGACTGCACTTACGTCCTGCTACATTTTCCATGACCAAAGCAGCTCTCTTCCATTGCATTTTGCCAAGTACAGGAATGCATCAGAAGTTAGCATCAATGGATCATATGCAGGGTGCCTGATTAGGTGCCACATGGCTGAGAGAGGGACTGTCAGTGAAGCACACTGTGCTCATGTGCCTCTCAGAGGCTGTGTACGCAGATCAGCTCTGCATCACTATCGGAAACTTTATTCCTTTACCATCCAACCTTGAGGTCGCAATTAAAGAGTTTATTTCACTTGGATAACAGGTTGAAACTTTACACTTGCATTGCCACGCTAGAAACACACAATAGGTATCCTTATGGCCATTGTCCTAAAAATGACCTTTCTTTTACTCTCTGTACAGCCAGGAAAGCTATTTGTCTTTTTAAAGCTCCATGGTATTGGGATTTGTGTCCCATTTGTTACCCACTCTCCCAAGTTCTTTGCTGCATTACCGATCTCTGATCAGCAGCTTTCCATTTTATAAAGTGTCACCCTCTAGTGCATTGTTTAACATTTATCTAAATTAAAATCTCACCCTATTTAAAATTTGCCTCTTACTCTAAAAATCTCTTGATCAATCATTCTGTAGCTACAGCCTGGCCTCTACAAATTTGATCAATGTGTGCTTCATTTTATCTTCCAGATTGTTTAATAGAAACCTTAATTAGCATTTTCATGAATTAATACCAGACCAAATACTGATACAGAGATATCCCATTTGATAGTTCCCTTGCCACTGGTGTTTCATTGTTAATTATTCTGACATTGTAGCCCAGGCAATTCTGTATTCATATTACAGGATTATGAAGCAGAGAAAGGCTTCTTCCTACCAAATTCTTCCTGAAGGAGCTTCCCATACATAGCAACAAGAAGCCATGGTAGAGTTAGATAACAGAAATCCACTGTGTTTTATTTGTCTACTAAACACGTAATATACTGCAGACTATTAACTTTGTCTGAATAGAAAAGATCAACTAATTATTCACATATGTCTCAAAGGAGCATGAAGACATCTTCCTCACTGTATTGATGGGCTGTGGGTTAGTTTTAGGGTGCTTGACAGAGCAGTAGGGCTTGAAAGGCCAGGCTGAAGTCCACTGCTTGTGAACCTGGCAGCCAACTGAGCTTCTACTCATCTCTAACCCTCTCTCATCCAAGGTCCAACACGTTTGATCCCCACAGTCTTGTCTGCCTAACACAATTAATCTTCCTATAGAGTTGTTGCATAGTAACTATCCTCAGATTTGCCTTCAAACATAGGAAGTCAGGTAGCCTATTCAAAAAAACCCACTATGCTCCTAGCCAGCAGAAAATGCTTGACGGGGGGAAGAAGTATTGCAATGAAGCCACATTAGCCTTCCTTTTCTCAGACACACAAATCTTCCAGCTCTGAAGAGGACTCATCTGAATGTTTTCCATCTCTTAGAAGAGTCCTATGCAAAGGCATTTTCACAGGAGGTTTGCCTCAGGTGGAGAACACTTACAGTACAGTCCTGGTCTTTAATAGGCCCGCTTATTTAAGACATAGTCAGAGACATACAAGGTCAGATTATTGAGAAAACCCTCTTTTATTTAAGTACAAGCTTTACAGAAGTTACATACTGGACATCAAGGACTAGATCTGCAGATGTACTTAGGGATAAGAGACTCATTCTTGCTAGGAGCCCCATAAAAGTCTTTAGAAATCTATGGTTTGTGTTTTTTTGGGTTTTTTTAAGCTTATCAGAAGAGTTATAGTAAGAGTCAGAAGTGCTGCTTTTGATAAACTTCCCTCTTCACACCTAAACAAGAGGAAGGTCTTTTCAAACTGAGCCTGATTCCAGCAATTCACCCTTAAACACTTGGCACTAGTTTTTCACAACACTTCTCACATAGGACTAGGGAAACATAATAGGGAAATTCAACATGCATTCTGCCAGATTTGACATACAACTTTGTCCTTAAAATTAAGGAGTTAGTTCATTAAAGTGGAAGTAGCACCTTCTAGCAACTCACCTTTGCTCCTCAGACTTGTTGCAAAATATACTCTGCTATATTCCCTTATGGCTTTACACCTATGTAAAACTTTTTTCTTTCTAAATGTATCTACCATTCTCAAGATAATTCAACAGCTGAGAACCAAAAATAACTAACCTTTTTTCCCATATTCTCATGGTCTGTAATTCTTCTTTTCCTTTTCCGAAGCCCTTCCAAATGTTCCCCTAGGAACATATCCCTTGATAAGACTGCTACACACCACAGAAGAAAGGAAGGGAATTGCAATACTGGTTTTATAAGGGCTCACCTTGGGGCCCCCTCCCCTCACTTAAAGAGACCTAGCCTAGCCTATGGTTTAAGGAGACTACTGCTAGGTAATTCTAGATTTTTTCGTCTTGTCTTTGTGAAGATCTCAGATTTGAGGCTAGTGAAGTAAGCAAGCAAGGAGAGGAAATATTGTGAGTGCTTGAAATGTGACTTAATCTAGAGTGGAGAATGTGAATCATGCCAATGACAGAGTATAAAGGATCTAACTGAAAGCATATAGGTAATCTGAAAGCTGGTGGAGAATGAGGACGAAGTGCTGGGCACCTGAAACTCCAGGTGCAATTAATAGTTCAGCTGCTTAGCATCTACTGAAAAAAACATACACTACTTTATAAGAGACTCCATTTTTAAAAGATCTACCTTCCAGGCCAGTTCATTTCATCAGGTGAAAAGAAGAATGTGTTGGGAACCTACATACAACTAAAAGGAAGAATCAGCATGATAGTTTAGAATAAAAGCTTGGCCAACAGGCTCTGAATTGCATGTAGTAAATTGGAAAATGCCTGACTTGAAGAATGATATTTGAAAGTAAAAAACCACTCAGAAAATGGATTCTGGAAAATTATGTCTGGTTTAGACTTTATCTGTTTATATATCAAAGGACACTCTTCCTAGTAGCTGCATGTCAATCTGTTCTTTCTGCCTTGTACACACTCTAAAAAATACTTTAGGATTGAATTAGCTGTCAGTTTTGGATAGCCTGGCTCTCTACTGCAGAGGATATACAGGCACTTTAAAGACATCAAGAGGAAGGTATTGCTCACATCATAAACGGATGATCAAAAAAGTACGCCTAGAGAATGAGATGAGGCAGTATTATTTTCTATTTTAGAAACTAAGAATGTGTCTAACTGGGAGCACCCATAGCCAGACGTATCATCATCTCACAAAAAACAGCTGCAGAAATGCAAAGACATGAGATTGACGATGGTCATGAATAGTCATACAAAAGCTTTTATATGAAGAAGGATTTAAAAGATGCAAACCATTTAGGGTAGGCAGGAGACAGACACAGAGGGAAATAAAAGACAGTGCAGAAGAACAAGGTACAGCAAAGAAGGGCTGAGCTCTTATTTGCTTTTACCCTACCCAGGGGAAGAACCAAGCTACAGCACATCTGAAATGCAGAAAGAAGTTTGGGGTGGTTTTTTTAGATTTTCTTTTGAATAAAATAGGAAATGATTAAAATGTGGAATTTTTTTGCTGCAGGTCATCTCAGAGGTCAAACGTTACTCAGATTCAAAAGAAGATTGGACAAGTAAGCATATAATGGGAGCATTCATTAGAAAGGGTACAGGCTGGGATACCAAACTATATGCTTCAGGGCATAAGTCCCTCATCAAGTCTAAGGAATTAGAAACAGTTATCCTGGAAGACAGGGAAGGAGTTGTTAATTTATTTGTAATGCTTTTGACCCAAAACACAAGGGGAAGATATAGACGCAAAAGGAAATAGAAATAGAATTAGCAAAAATACAAATGAATCAACATGTGATGACTTACGAGGAAAAAACCCAACTTACTCTTTAGAAAAAGGAAAGGGATGAAACATCAATTAATCAGCCAGAGAGAAACAGAGCAAGGTTCTGAGGTTAGGCCCAGTAAGGTGGAAATATGAGCAGACAGGAAAAGTGCTCCAAATTTTTGAGTGGAAGAGAAAAGTGCATCACATTTATAAAGAGGGTGAAACAGAACTGCGGCATATTGAAGAGATGAATAAATAGATTTTTTATTAAAGCAAAAATTACAGTGAACCAAATTACAGAGCAGATGCAATATTAAACATTTAAAAGTTTTGTTAATATAAGTTGATGCTTTACTGAGGGAAGCAATTTGTCTAAATGATTTGCTCTATGTACTTTCTCATCCTGAGCCTGGACATGGTTCAATTCTAGCAGAGGCATAAGGTAACATAGAAATGATCCTTCCCCCACTGAAACTTGTTGACAGGAAAGGGTGATGAAACTTGAATTATGTGTTTTGTGCACAGAAATGATAATTCGTCAGGGCTGTTTGACACTAGCTTCCTTTGACACTGAATTCTCAAGGAAGGAACTCAGGAAGAGAAAACCTGCCACTGATTTTCTGTCTCATGAGGCAGATTAGATTAACAGATTCCAATTGCAGAGTATGCTGTGCTATTAACTTCTCTCAACTCTGAACAATGCATGTGTTGACAGACAATCTATTGGTAGCTGGAGTGATCTTCTTCATTATCCTAACCTATGGACGCAAGTGTGCCATAAGCCATGTTTCAGTCCAGGCCATTTTATTATCTTCTCCTGTTTGAAGTCAAAAGAACCCCCCGGCAAACTTCTACAGACCCTGGGCAAGACATGTCTTAGTCGCTTTACCATCATTGCTGGAGTTCATTGAGCAGCCATGTCCATACATACCCCTAACCTTTGTGTTTGGCATGGTAACCTTCAACCTTATAAACTCTTGTAAAAGAATCATTGTGAAGATGTAACTGAATTCTAAGATCCATGGTGCTGCGTGATCAAGCATAATATTACTGTCAGACCTATCACTTTTTCTGCCACTGTGTGGGACCACAGGTGCTAGATTCACATGGCAAAGAGGCAAGCAGGCAATGTGATGGTGGGGTGACAGCTGGGATGTGTGCCTGTGCCCCACAGCTAAAGGTGCACAAGAGACATAGCTGCACAAAACACCAACCTTTCATCACCTACTCCATGCTCAGTGGATCACAGATATCAGACCTCAGAGTGGGCTACAGACATTGGTGTGGCACAGCAAAGGAGTGAGACATAAAGCTAAGAGATAGCTGTGAGCCATGGTGGGTCTGCTGGCTGGGAGAGCATGCATGAAGGGAGCAGGGTAGGCTAGAAGGGGGCAGCCAGGCACAGCCTGGAGCCCAGGTCATCAGGCAAGTCCATGGGTGATAAGGCAGGTCCATGTTCAGGATGAGAAGCTAGTTCATGGGTCAGTGTCAGTGCATGCATCAGCAGGATCCACAGCCAAGCATGGGCATGGCCGTGATGCAGCTGCAATGTAGAGACCCAAGGTTGGGACCCAAGGAGCCAGAGCCTGAGCTTAAAACCAGATTCTAGGTGAACAGGAGTTGGGAGGGACCTCACTGAGTCCTCCCAGCTCTCTCCCTAAGACCACGAGCTGCGCCACAGGGCACTAGACTGGCCCTGAGCCCAGGCAGCCAAACCCATAGAAGGGGTGGGGGATGCCCTCAGGGCCCTGACACGAGATAAGAGACTGTCCTCACCCGTTTCTGCCAAACAGAAGGAGTATTGTTGTGTTCTTGTATCACAAGTTACAGTTCTGGGGGTTCTCTTTGTATGTCCCACCATTTGCCTTAAGCGATTCATAACAGCAGCTGTACCCAGTCAGAGTATGTGTCCATTGAGACATGCTTCCTGCAACACCTTGAGGCAGATGCACAAAGAACTGACTAAGAGCAGAGCAGGCACATAGCATCGTTTCCCTGGGGTACTTTCATCAGCTTCCAGCAATCTGCAGGTCAAGGATTTCCTGCACCAGAAGTGGTGTCTTTAGGTGTAAGAGCCCAGATGAATTTTTTGTGCATGAATTTGTTTAATTCCTCTAAAAGCCCATATAAACTTCTGGCACCCACAACATCCTATAGCAATGAGCTTCCCTTCTTAGCTTTCCTCAGTCTGTCAGATTCCTTTATGAATCACTCTAAAAAGCAAAAAACTATGTATATGTATAGCTAAATTACCACTGAATTCTTATGGGTAACCAAGAACAGACCTTGATCTGGTATAGCTACAGAAGTATCAGTTGCTTTGAATGATTTGATACTACGGAGTTCCCATGCAAATATAAAATTTCAGGCTTAGCGGTACTAGTAAAAGGGCTCTTGGAAAGAAATGATACAATGTGTTTGGTTTTTGTAAATTCTGGCAGCCAAAATGGTGATCAGATTAAAAAGGAAAGTAAAGGGCATGTTAGTAAAAATTTTATTGCATAGAGATACCTCCAGAGACTAAATGAGCAGAGCAATCACAGTGTCAGTGCCATTTATCACTAAGAGAAGACTCAGCATTCCTACTGTAACCTTGCGTTTCTATGGAGAAGGCCTTCTCTTGGCTTTCTCCTCGTTATGATGAATATGATACACCAAATATGCACAAATGCTGCTTCCAGACTCAAATGAGTTTTCATGATAGAGAAACAGTACACAAGCTGTCAGTCAGAAAAGAAAATTACCATACAAATAACTGTATTTGGGTTATTTCGTGCAGCATATAACTGGGAAATGCTCACTAACTCTATGGATTATGGAGAAAATTTGAGAAGTAACATTGCAGAACTGGGACAGATCTGGGACATCAGCAGAATGATATCATCCACTGCTACTATCAAATTCAGGGACTTTCCCCCATGTCTCTGCAATGGGAACATGCACACTGGGGATTAGGATACTGTGCTGTTATACCTTTGTTGCATTGACTTTTGAAGTGCAGGAAAATTGCTCCATCCCGGAATATTTTTGCTTGGCACTACATGCATTCAACTGAAGGAGTCTTTTTCAAACAGCGCTCTTGAGAGCTTCTTGTCAAAGCCAGCTGGGCGTATATGCCATAGGGGCCAGCTTAAGGCATCACATGCAGTGCACTTCCAGCCTATCTCAAGTTGCTCCAAGCAAGTTCAGGCTGCTGCTGCTCTCCGACAGCAACTTATCTTATAAAAGAAGATACTCACTTCCCCATCTGATGCAGAAAGCTGATGCCAGTGGTGCTCTGCTGGCTGTAAAACAGTGATGAAAAAGGAAGCTTCCATTTTCTTTGTGCCTCCATTTCAGGGTTTTCCTTGCAAGAGTCACCTCAAGGGCTTTCCATACACAGGACAATCAACTTATTAAATGCTCTTGAGCTGCTATGATTTTTGGGTGGGAGAATAAAAAGTTACATTTCATGCTCCCAGGAGATATTTTCAAAATAGGGTTTCTAGTGGAGTTAGTGGTGTCACTACTGGAGTTAACAGGGCATCTCACCCCTCTCTTCCCTCCATTTTTCTGTTTAAAGCCCATCTTCAGCACAGGGGTCGGTCACTCAATCCCCTATAGATGCTTACAGTGCACGTGTAAGACATAATACTATTCTCCTTCCATTTGTTTTTCCAGGGCATCCCATGAAATAACGTGATGCCATTACCCCATGATTTACTACTGTTCCCTTTTGCTTCCCATATCTCTCCATTCCAGAGCGCAGGAAGCTAACCTCCTGCTCTGTTGTCTCAGTGCAATTTCCCTTATCACCTCATGGGAGCAAAGTCCCTACCTTCGTAAGTCTTTGATTCTGCTTTGAATAACAATCTTCAGACTGACTTTACAAAAAGCATATTGTACTCCCTGCTGTCAATACAATGTTAGATTCTCTAAATAAATGTATTATGACACACTTAACAAAAAATCATTAACAGCACAAGAAAATAACATTTGCCTAACTGTCAATTAACCACCTGGGAAGCCTCTGTATAGGAAACATCTGCATTTATTTTTACTATATCAGAATTTGATTCAACAGTACTGGGTTATTTCATTCCCTTGATTAAATGGGTGCACTGAGTGCCTGTTAATGGAAATAAAATAAATGTACTGTGTGAGATAGGAGAAGGTTGTGGGGATAGAACAAGCACTTTTGGTGAAAAGGAAAGCAGTCTTTATATCCATTTTTGTGTCTCAGGTAGAGTATTTGTGCATAATTTACCCAATGCATTTGCAAGCAGTTCTCTTCTCACAAGATATGAAGCTCAGGCAGCTGGAAGTACTGGCCAAATGTCACTCAAGGGTAAGAGGTTCTTTAAGTCCCAGTACCCAGTCAGTCTCGTCATGGCCACTATGATGAAGTGAATATTGGTATTCTATAAAGTGGATTTTGCCACCACTGATTCATTGCATATTGATGATAGAATAGCCATATATAAAAACATTTCCTGCCCACTGGCCTGGATTCTAACTTTTATCTATTAAAGGTTTGGTAACTGAGCTATTTGAGCATTTCCTACATGTGGTGTAGGACACGGACAGTTTGTCTCCCAGACCTGCTGCCTGGACTCTCATTCTTCAGGTTGCCTCCCCATCTTCCTGGTAAATAACCACTCAGTAACCACAAAATGGTGACACTGACTAGCTGGGATATTAAACAAACCTGCAGTGCTCTAAGGATCTAATAAATAGTTGCAAGTTGCATCTGTTATTAAACATTGAAACCAAAGCACTCCAAATATCTAGTATTAAATAACAGGATGTGCTTGCTTCCATCTTTCAGCCACTTGCTATCCACTGCAAAATTACCTCACATATTTTGTCCAGTGATGAGCACGTACATACAGGTAGCATAGATGAAGCACAGTTGTAAGAGGAGTGTTTACCACATGCATTTTCTGTGAAAAGCATGAAAACCAAGCCTTACCTCCATTCTTAGATTCAGCTGTGATCCTTGCTACCAAAAGCTGAAGGGACACTAGAAGGCAAAACAGAAATTTTACAAAAGCACTGCACATGTCACATCTGGGCTGCAAAAGGCTTTCATTTCTATGGCCAACATTAAAGCCCCTTTGTATAACTATCGCATTGAATTATAAAATAACATGAAAGTTCGAACTGGAGGTATTGGAGAACATTTTCCAGTGAATTTGCTCTGATGTAAATCCAGAGTACCTCCAATAAGGTCATGTCAGGCTTCTAAATGTTTACATTGGGATACTATAGGATGGTGTCTATGAACATGGCCATAAATTCACAGGAAAACACTCATCACTCTTGTGGTATCATTTTCAAGGTCACAGAACACTGATACAAAAGTTCACTTACAATACTATCGCTTTTTCACTCAAAATGCATATGTATTTTCAGAACTGAAGCACTCCCTCAGTACCTTTTAAGTTTTAAAATGGCCACAACGAACAACAAACAGCAACACTCACATGTTCTTCAAGACAAAGGACAATTCAAACATTTTACCCTAAATATCATTTACCCAATGGCACAACTGTCCCACTGAGTCACTTCTGTCAGGTAAACACAGCAAGCAAAGACTATCCTATAGAGCAATGTGTCATGAATAAATATTGTCAACAAACACAGAGCAATTTTGACTGAAATGAAAAACAGAAATTCCCAGGCACTAGAAAAATAACTTTCTAGGTAAATCATAGACATATGGTCTCTACTGTCCTGGAAGTCGCTCTGAAATTACATTCCTCCCTCTTCAGCACAAAATTCTCATTGTACTGAAAATAATGGAAATGCCCCTATCGATTTTACTGAGAGAAGGTTTTCAGCCCAATCTTTTTAAAGCATTAATCCAGAATAGCATTCACCAAGTTACACCACTTACAGCCTCCCTTCGCAGCTTGCAGACATGTGGGAAGTGCTTTGCCCTCACTTCACCTGCAGCCCCCCAGGTTGTGAGTTGGAGTTTCCATCTGGAGCAGCTGAGCTATTGATATAAATTAGCAAATCACAAAATTCAGCTCAGCATTAAAAAAGTGGTCTTGCTTCCAGTGAAATGAGTTGTCTTCTCATTTCACATGAGATGGTGGGCTAAGGTCAGACCTTTTACCACCTGTGTAAGCACTCCTGAAATTTTCCAAGTCTTCTCAAACTCTCTGACCAATTTAAAGCATTAACCTTCCACTAGGCAACAGAAGGGACAGGTTGGACAAACCAATTTCAGTATGCATCATGGCAAGTTCCCCTGAGGGCTTTATCAGCTGTTTATTAATGGTTGAGGAGAAGGTTGATAAAAACAGCTGTGCAGAAAGATTAAATATATTTCCCATGCTGACATTCATACTGACTCAGAATTCACAAAAACCTCATAAAATATTAGCTGTAAAGTAGTATCTATCTAGGCTGGTCTTTAAACAGATTAAACTTAATTTTATCAATCGGAGCCTTTCATCAGAAATAACACAGGTAGAATTAAATGAGAATTTATAGACAAATTCCTTGCCTCAAAATTTGCTGCTTTTACAAACATTCCACACAGCTACTACAAGAAAGGTCACAGAAAGAATGAAATTTGGATGAATGGACTGCAGACAGCAGCAGTAAACATTTGTTTGCCCTGGTAGCTTAACAGAGTGCTTAAAAGGACCAGAGGAATGCAGGGGAAGATCTCGCATCCTCACTTTTACTACTTGGAGTGAATGTTGCAAGCTGGGAGCCAGGGAACACCTACCTGCAAACACCTATGTATCAGAGTTGCAGAGCAAATGAATAGAAAGCTCCTGTAGAAGTTACCTAGTTGAATGCTTCTCAACAGGTTTTCACCACTGGGTCATCAGATCTTAGATGGCACATTTACCAAACGATTTAAAACCCCATAATGTTAGTGGAATATACAGCCAAATATAAGCGAACAAATAAATAAAAATGACAGTAAGAAAACCAAAGCATGAGTGATCCCATTTCACCTCATATGTTGTTTAGTTATACAAGAAAACAATTATGACAAAACCAAATAAGATATATCTTTCTTTGCTTGAAGTTTGGCTTGTACTGAAAAAGGCTGAGCAACATTGACATAGACTATTGCTCTGTCCTAAATTTTGTGTATGTTATTCCTTGCAGCATTTGTTTGTAACGAAAGACTTCCAGGGATGGAAATTACGCCACTTCCATGAGCGACACATGGACCAATCTAGTGGTCAGCTGAGTTGACTGAGTAATCTGTTGGTCAAAATGTGGCCCCTGTGATTCATTCACCCAGCAATTTCTTAAGAAAATGAAAATAAGAATATAAACCCCATGTATAATCCATATTCTTTCATTCTTTGCTGAAAAAGAGCACTCATTTTCAGAGAGAATTAAACAAGGAATAATTAAAAACTAAACATAAAAGAATGAAATATTGAAAGTCATAGCTCCTGAGACAATTTTAATGACCTTACTCAAAACTGCCCTGAAAGTCTACAGAAACATGTGGTACTAGGCTGTTAAATCAAATACCCAGGAACTAGCATTATATGATACTATGGCATTAGAAAATATTATGATACCAGCCTTTCACATTTGCAGATCCTTCTTTACTCACAAGATCTGAAAGGTGGTTTGCCAGGATTATTCCAGTCCCTGCCTACAGGTATCAGAGAAAAATGACTGTTGCAGTTGCAAAGCTGGCCGAGCCTGTTTAGAAAAGGCTTGGCATGGGAATAGGAGTGATGCTGTACCTCAGGAATTAGGGATCACGTGCTCCTCTTACCAGCACATGAAAACATGCAGCAAAATGTTACAAAACCTGCCTTCTAGTCTTAAGCACAAGCCAAGGCATCCCATCTGGTATGCCAGGCCAAAATAGGGGACTGTGTGCTGCTGCGCAAGAGTTGCCAAGAAGTGCAATGAAGGTGTAGTACGTAGGAGGTAGATGCTGCTGGTGAAAAAGCAATTTGCTATATAGTAATGTTATTCCTGTAACAATGCAGTAAAAGTAGCATAAATGGTCATCTCTGGGAGGCAATATTGTGCTATAAACCCAAATCCCTTACTCTCCAGAGAATACAGCTTATCTTGCCTGGTTACCTGAGAAAGTCCATCACTCTTTTTGCTTAATTATCAAAATCAGCTGTGAAGTTCTTGGTTGCAGGTAGCTGGGTTTGAATGTCTAGAGGCTGGGAAGAGGCACGATCAGTGGAGATTCCTCCTTCTGGAACTCCTTCTTCCTTCCCGTCTGACAGAGTCCTGGTGTTTTGACTGAAGCAGGCTGTGAAAGATAGATTATATCAGTATAGTTTCAAAACACATGTTTGTTTGTTTGTTGTGTGCACCTGAATATGAATTAATAATACTTTAACATGCTTCAGCACTACCAGAAGCAAAGATCTGTAACTCAGAGATTCTCTGTATGGAGGTAAGGACCAACTCTTCCTTTCATTTAAAAAAGGAAGATAATTTTCTGTCAGTTTAGCTTACTGGACATGAGATGAAAGATAATCAAATGGCTAGTGATTAAGGATGGTTAAGAGGCAAATTATTAGATATGAAAAACACTTTTTCAAATAATCCTCTGAAACACCCTTCAGTGCAAGGCTTCAAGGCTGAACTAAAGGTTGCTCTGCATTCTATGTAACCTTAGTTTGTGAACCTCAATTAACCAAAAATGCTTCTTAAGCAAACCGGTTAATGTCCCCAGATGCTGATTAATTATATTGAAAATTCCCTCAAGCATCAAATCACCTGGTTATCTGAAATTGTTCTTTGGCCACTTTCTGCACACAGGTAATCAAGCATATGATACAGTACCGATGTCAGCTTATTATTTTACATAGTAACTCCAGAAATGAGCACTAAATTGGAAGGAATATTGTAGCACAGTTATCTAAAGTCAGAGGTAAAGTGTAAAGAATTTCTGTTTTCAAGACCATGCAGCTCCTAATGACTGTTTTAAATTATTCCTTACTCCTCATGAGAAGTGTCTGACCTATAGAATTATCATGTTAGCCTTGACACTGTGGGCTAATTAGATGTTGAGCATAACAGCTTAAAAATGAAAAAGCCTTCTTCCAACATTAATTCTTAAGAGGATCATTTGAAGAATTTGTATGGCAAACTGTTCTTGTGCACAGTACTCAAAGGAAGCCAGAGAAACACCAGCGTTGCAGATAATTTCCACTCAGCAAGAGAGCCGAGCACTCTGAAAATCATGATTCTGCCAAACCTCAGTCTGCAGTGGTCACACATCTCTTTTAGAGAAACACCTGTATCAAATAGCAATGCCCAGGGACCATGACCATTTTGCTGACTTAGCTGAGACAAGCAATCTTCCCTGCCCCAGGAGATGCTGGTGTGGAGACACTTCCCTGCCCGCTGTTCTGAAGAGCAACTACAAATTCCTTCTGTTAGCTATTGCTCAGGGTTTTTTTCTGTCAGGATTATGTTATTTGTATACAATCACTGGCATAGTAAAAACCTTTTAACCAGGACGCCTCCGTGGATACTAATTTAGCACGATTATACTTAATGACAGTGAAACTGCTTAACAGGGATATATTCATTCAGTGACACAGGGAGCTAAGTATTAGCAAGCTCTTAAATCAGTGTGAAATGCCAACTTCCATCATAAACAAAGATTCCAGTAATAATACGGAAATAAATGTCAAAGAAAAATGAAATGCTGTGAATAATCTCCTTATTGCTGTAGTTTTACTGTGGTGGGTACTTTATGCTATGGCAAGTCTTTTCAAAAGCATTTTTGTCTCTCCTTATCAGGATAGCTGTTTAATTGAGTTGGCTGTCTACCAGTTCAGAGGATTCTACTGAATTAATGTTCAGATTTGCTTAGCTTTAGCTAATCAAATGTGCAGGTGTGGTGTTCCTGCAAGTCTTTCAGTTAGAAAAACAGAGCTTATATGTTGACGAGTATAGGTTAGAGTGATGAAGAAGATATGTTGCAGAAATTATACATTCCTTAGTGTACCAGACTGCTTTTCTTCCTTTTAAATTTTATAGCATTGTTACAAATCACTACTGGAAGAAATCTCTTTTGTTTACATTAAATGATTGTATATGTATAAACTGGATGTTTAGATTAAGAAAAAGAGAATAAGAAACTAAGAAAAGAAGTCCACAATAAATAAGGGAAAAGTGTCTGAATTATTGCTAAAATTGCCCACCAGCTAGGATGGCTGTTTTTTCCAGCTATACACCACCAATCCAAATTACTCTAGAAATAAGGGCACAAACCCAATTTCCATTTATCCCTGCAGGTTATCTTCATGCCACAAAAACAGAGGAAGAGAAGAAAAAAAAAAAGGAAGAATAATAAATTACTTCTAGAAAGGAATTAATAAACAGTTAATGAGTACCTTTACTTTCAGCAGCCCACATGCAATTTCAAGACCTAAAGCCAAACCTGGCTGCTCCTGTAGAGAGTTTTAGGGTGTGCAAGAACAGGATGGTCCTCATCTTTCTTGAAACACCTACGCTTACCCCCGGGCACTCAGGTCCTGGCTCTTGTACTGAAAGCATGAGGCGAGAGGGTTTCTACTGCTATGGCCAGAGATGAAGTGGATGTAGTGCAATAAAACCTTGTCTGTGTCACTGTCCCCGACTTCCATACCCACCCTCCCCATGCCCACTACAGCTCCAAGAAAAAGGCAGGAGGTCTGTGCTTGAACACAAACCCCTTCCTGCCAAGTTTTCTCCCTGCCTCAGCAATCCTCTCTATTCCCCACTTCTCTGTTCTCAAAGCAGGGGGCTGAGCTGCGTGCTCTGCCCTGCATACTCTTAGCCAGTCCAGGACAACAAATAACAAAATAGAACCCATTAGTAGGGCTCTTATGCAGAAAAAAATCATTACTAGCAAAGTTTCTAATTTGTGAAGGTATATTTCAGGTAACGAAAAGGACTGAGAGAAAGGGGTACATCATCAAGACTGTTTTGTGCTTCTTGAACCTCGGAGTTCTTTTCTTCTTTCATGGTAGATTTTTTGTTTTCCTCTTTTTGGCCACTAAACTCTCCCAGTGAGGATACGGAATTTCCTTCCTACACAGGGCCGTCCTGTCTTTTGGCATTTTTTTGAGTAAACATGCAGGCCCAGCTCTGTATCACTCAGTGAGGCTCTTAAGGTACCACTGCCTTCATCAGATAATGGTCTGTTATTGTTGGCTACATCATAGAAATAATTTTTTGAAGCATGTCGAGGCTAGAAAGTAACCAGCTTTAGCTACTAAGACAGATTTCTGTGTGTTACTGTCTTCAGAGGAGGAATAGGATTATTTTGTACTCAAGCTCTCCAGTTGCTTAGGAGTTGGCTGTATGCTCTTCACACCTGAGCCTTTCATCTTTCTTCCCCTGTTTTGCCATGGGCTAAACAGGGAACATGGCTTCTTTCTTCTTTTAGGACCCATGTTGAGCCAGATCGCTCCTGAGAAGGAATTTACACTTTGGCACACCAGCTCCAGAAGCTGTATAAGTGTAACAGCCCCGATGGAAATTTCTTACATTCTAAAGTACACAGCCAACTGTATGCATTACTGGAGTAAAAAAGATTCCAGCCTTCCTGTAGTGACAGGACAAGGGGCAAGGTTTTAAACTGGAAGAGGGAAGATTTAGATTGGATATAAGGAAGACATTTTTTACAATGAGGGTGGTGAGACACTGGAACAGGTTGCCTAGAGAAGCTGTGGATGTCCCGTCATTGGAAGTGTTCAAGGCCAGGCTGGACAGGGCTTTGAGCAACCCGATCTAGTGGAAGATGTCCCTGCCCATGGCAGAGGGTTGGACTAGATGATCTTTAAATGTCCCTTCCAACCCAAAACATTCTATGATTCTATGATTCTTGTTACTCAAATAATATCTCAGAATACTTACAGTATGGAGATTCCCCAAAGAAGTAGAAAAGCATGACTTTCCTGTCCAATACAAAATTATGGAAACATTCTAGTAAAAATAGGAAGGCATATGTACAAAAGATCAGCATGGAATCTTATTATAAACTATACAGGATCTCCTAAATATTTTCTTCACCTCAGTTTCTCAACTCCCTGCCAAGCTGTTAATAATATAAGGAATCTGAAATGATGAACATGGTTCATGTTGTTTGCAGAAAGAAAAGGTTATTTATTATTTACAGGAAGATCTAGCAAATAAGTACTAGATGTCAACTCACAGGTAGTTTTGTCCATACTGACAGGTTGCTGAGTGTATATACACCAGCTATGTTCTTCAGTTTATCCTGGTTTGATTTCATTCATAATTGACAACTGCATTTGCTTTTTTATATTTGCAATAAAATACTGTGCAAACAAAATTTGGGAGTATATGTGCAGCAAATTTTGTATCAACACTGACTGGCTGCCAGATTTGGAATCGATTCACTGATTAGTTTGAGAGTGGTTAATGTGAGTGCTTAATTTAAATCCTTGATTTAAAAACATTTATGGAAAGAGAAATGACAGCATAAATAGCACTTCAAAGTGCTACAACTGTTCCTTCCATGGACTCTGCTTTTGTGAAGTGTGTGGGTAAGTTTTTGCTCAGGTACAACATGCCATAAGGTGATGATGTTCAGATGCCAAATTTTTCAGCCCTTCTAGCAATAAGAAATGATAATTGTTAACAGGTTTTCTGAGGAAAAAGTGGAAGAAAACCCACTTTTTTTCAACTGACAGGAACACCAAGACATGGCTGAATAGGGTACAACAGTTAAATTTTTTATATACCCACACTTGGAATTTCAGCGTGCTGTATGTACACTACTTCCAGTCATGACATGACAAGTAAAATTGCGTTTTGGGTTCAGATAATAAAAGAAGTCCCTGTAGAGAGTCCAATGGTTTGCTGGTGCAGGCGTACTAGACTAGAAGATTCTCCCAGCACTGTCATGTCAGACCTGGTGCTTTCCCTCTCCGTACATTTCTGCCCAATACACACTGGAAACCTGCAGTCCAGGTCCAGCCATGGCCTTCCAGGCTGGTCTGCTTTCCCGACTGCTTTGCAGTTCTCCAGGAGCAGTGCAGGAGGGATCCTATGTAATGAACACACTAATAGCCAAAGGATAGGTCTAATGCTGGAAAAGAAGGGGTTCTTGACAATAGGCCTTGTTTTGAAAGACATTATGAAAAAAAGAAGTCACAGCATTAAAAAATGCTCTCTCACATAGATTATGAAGAAAACAACCCTAGGAGATCAAATAAATTCATTTGTTTCTTTTTATTAGGACACAGCTGCATGCTCCCCCTTGAACAGACTGAAAACATATCCTCTTGCATCTTTGAACTCATCGAATTTTGGTTGTTTGCCATGGGATACTGTCTTCTGATCCTTCTAAGGCACTTCCTTTCTCAAAGTCAAAATCACAGCAGCATTTTAACAGATAAAATAAATTACTGGAACCTCTCATGTCTTAATTTATGTACATATACAATCATGGTTTAGTTGACCCTTTCATCTGTTTAAATCTGCTTGGACATGCCGGAAGCAGCCACTTTTTAAGGGAAAATGACAAATGCCCAACTGCATTATAGTTTTTTTCCGTTCTCCAGCTCTTTTGGGAAAGATTTGTAAGTTAAATCCAACATGCATTTAACACTGTCCACTAAGATCCAACATACTGCATTGCCCAGGCAGATTTCCCAGATATTTGGAAGGTACGCTCTTCAGAACTGATGTTCTCCTTGGCAAATTTATTTTTGTGAAGTACTTTTGCAGCCTGTAGCAAATTCCATTCTATTTCTTATGGGTGGATGCAACATGAATAACAGTACAAATCTGTTGTGCTGCTCTGCCTACACCTTTCTAGGTAAGAAAAGAAAATTGCCTCTTTTTCCTATTCAGTACTTCAGGCTGCCAATAGAAGTGAAAAGTTGCAGTAACCACCCATCACAATTTAGAAGAGATTTTCATTGTTTTACAGAAGTTGGGCAACACAGAGCTGATCTAAAGTAGTCAGCATTGACCTGGATTATATTCAGATTAACAACTGAAGGGAGAAATCCTCCAGACCTCATCATTAGTCCCTCCAAAGCAGCTCCACCTTGGTTTGGAGTGAATTGTACCTTATGGAGTTGGTATGTAGAAGCAGGGAGAACGGATTCTGGCCCTTTATTGCCCTCTGCCAAGGGAAAAAAATTGATTATAATGTTAATACCTGACTAGTGGGCACAACAGTAGTGCAATTTTGCTGGGCTTATTCACTGTTCTTCAAAACCACAAAAAGCACAAGTTCTTGTTCCTTAAAAAAGAAAAAAGGGGGAAAAAAAGAAAAAAAAAAAAAGAAAATGCTCAGCAAAAACTTTTTCTTCATCTTTTGAAATAAGCTCATGGCAATCTGTCTTCATTTAAATGGTAAGGGTCTGGCTTGGGTCCTGGAATAGACTCTGGTTCCTTTTAAAACAGGGAAATAGCTCCTAAATACATTGAGCTGCTTTTTGGAATTTATGAAGCAGAACACAAATCTAAGAGCTGGCAACATTTAATGGTAATGAAGCAATTCTTACATGAGAGAGTTCATTACAGGATCAGCTCATGATGTTTTCCAGCAGCTGGAAAATGGAATCTTTTGCAGGCTGGGAATGAAAAATCTTGCTTTAAAATTATCTTGTGTATACCCCAAAACACAATTAGTTTAAAATGGAAGCACAGCAGAATTCATCCTGCTGCTTCTAATGCAAGGGGATTTTTACTGAAGGCAGAAAATATGTTTTCCTCATACAGTGCTGCTGTGCCAGCTGAGCTGCAGCACATGGGGGAGAGTGGGCCCTGCCTGTGCTTTCCTCCTCTGCAAACGTTTTGAGACAGTCAACCCAGCTCTTGTACGAAGCAGAAGCTGTCCTTGTATTCAAAGAGTATGAGGACAAGGATTTGTGCCTGGCTCCGTGGTGCAAAGAAGTGGGATTTCCTTCCAAAGGCACATTTCTTAATTATCTGCCATAACTCCCCAAGTGGTCCTTCCTGCTGTAGCTTTGCCATCAGTTGGCCTCGCAGCAAAATTCTGGCCCAAGAGGAGCTTGAAGTCTCTTTCCAGTCTCATAGCTGGAGCGAGTTAGCCAGCACTGAGCCATGTAGATGTGATGCCTACCCCCCAGCTCACTCTCATTGTTCTTTCACTACTCAGATTTTGACCAGGATGAGTTGCGATACGCTGTTTTTCAAAGTGACTGTATCAGTCAGCCAGTGGATGCTACAATAGTAGAAAATCCAGTTGTTTAGCTTCTCCTTTTGCATTTTTTTTTTTGGTGGTCTACAGCGTGCATGCTGAGAGATTCTCTAAATGGTCCAAGGCTGCAAACACAATCACCCCAAAATGTGCAAGTCCCACAGGAAATATTTTCCCTGTAGGTTGCTCTCTCTGCTCTTCAAAGTATTATTTTCCAAAGATGCTAAGAGGACTATTCCACTTCACTTGCTACCCAAATACTGTTCCCAAGTTTAAAAGAGACATAAATCAGTTAAAAGCAACAGAAGGACAACAAAAGACTGCAGAAACCCAGGGGAGACCTAGAACTGAATCTCTCTGGAAGCATCCAGTCACTCCAAGTCAACTGAAGTTCCTCACCAGTTACTGAGCTGGCTTCCACAGTCGATGCAGGTGTAGAAGGGGATGGTGGAGACCAAGGACAAAAGCTGATTCCCCCTCTTTAAGTTGAGCACTCAGTTCCCCAGCTGGCTGAGGGAGCTGGCTGTCATCACTATTTCCCTCTTCTCCAGTTAGGCATTATGCAAGGCTGAAATATGCCTTAGGAGTGAGGCTACAGAAAACACAGCTGGGGAATCAGGAGGGGTGTGGAGAGAGAACGGAGGTGAACTGCAACCCACAGGGATTTTTAAAAGCAGAGCCTCTATAAGAAGGAGCTGCTCATACTTTCTTGCGGAGGCTTGCAAACCATACATTAGCAGCCTTACTGAAGTCAACAGATAGGCAGACTGGGCACAAACAGCAATGTGAGTCAACACCAGCAGTTATCACCATACTCTTATTTGTTGTCTCAGAAAAATGAATTATAGAGAACTATGGAAGTTAGGTAATAAGCAGTATTTTTTAAAACAGGTGGATTGCGGGGGCAGAAGTCAAAGAAGCTTGGAAACTCTTGCCTGGAAAGAGCATTGAGGAATCACAAAGTAAGATGTTAGAGTGCTGAACCAAGGTATTCTTTTGCTTCAGACAAAAGATGTAAAAGAGAAAGAAAAAAAAAAAAAAACAAAAAACTGGCAGGAAAAGAAACAGGTATCCCAGCTGCAAAGAAGGCCAAACCATGAGCTAGAAACAGATTGCTGAAGGAAGATACCCAAGTCAGCCAGCCAAATATTTATTCTGATTTATACCCATGCTTGGCCCAAAGCCCCAAACACTTTATAATATACTAGACGAACAGTAAAAGTATGAATGAAAACGCAACTTCAGCTTCAGATTAATTTTATAGCAACTTAAAATTATTGTTGTCCTTTAAAGAGCAACCACTAATGGTTTGAATTTCAGAGACAAGTGAAGTAAGGAACAGTAGGCTCTGAATGGGTCATGAGAGAGAGACAGAGAGAAAATATCCTCCAATAAACCAGTACCTGTAGCTTTCCTGGTAAGTGTTTTTTGCTATTGAGATAAAGAGGCTGCAATTCTTGGACTACAGCTCAACCAGGATGTACAGGTTTGCAGCAAGTTTCTGGCTGAATTTTTGCCTCTCTCTACAAGAATTCAAACTAGCTGGTAGCAGCAATTTCTGTCCTGAAATCCAATCTATAGCTCTAAGAGACTATCATGTTATCATGGCTCAGTGAGACCAAAAAAGAATTTCACTGCTGTTTGCAAATAGAGCGATATGGATGAAAGCCTGGGTATGCTCTTCTGTGCTGGAGAAGATATAATTTAACACTCTTGGACCCAATTTTACCCTCATTATAGGCAACTGAGAATTTCCCAGTGAAGTCAGTGGGCAGAAGTCAAACCTCTTACTGTGAGCTGACAGACAAATAATAATCTGCTACACAGGAGAATGTGATTTACCCCGCATGTTAAAAAAGTTATTTTTAATACCTATATAATATCAGGGATTCTTTAAAAATATAGCACTGGTGTATTAAGATGCATAAATGACAATGCATCGATATGAAAAAAGCCAAGAGCTCAAAAAAGTTGCAAAATATTTTGGTGAACACCCTCCCACTCCTGGATGCATGAGAGCTGCTTTTCTTGAAACAATGGGGAGAATAAAGCAAAGGAGAAAAGCCGGAAAATCAGGGAAAGGAAGCAGGAGAAGGAAGTTCTCCAAAGATGAATCTGCTATTATTTTTAAGACCCCTTTGTTATTGCCAGCTTAATTATAACTGGATTTGCTAGAAAGGATTCTGTTGAACGTTGTAGCGCTCAGCCTTGCTTTTTCTTACTCTCTTGCTGTACCCAGGAATGGCAGCGATGTCGCAAACCTTGAAGTACGTGCTCATAAAAGCAAAACCCACAGGGAAGCTCGGTGCGTTTCTTTCCACGCACTTTGTGTTCAAGGAGTGAAACCGTGGTTAATTACCTGCCTTCAGCCACTCCTTAAAAGCTGAAGAGCTTTTCTTTGTATTTGTATGGCTACAGTAGCCATGGCAGCTGCTCATTTATTAGTTGCAGCATACATCAAAGCAGGCTGGGTAACTGGATTGTGTGGAAGGTGAAGATGCGTGCAAATTTCTATTATAAAAAAAAAAAGCCAACACTGTTTACTAAGAGCAGGTAATGGAGATGCTAATCAAAAACAGGAGCTGCCTTGTATTTCGCCACAAAGCAAGAATGACTAACAACTTAATATTGTATGTAATTATGCATCTGATATGTCTACCTATCCCAGGCATCTAATAATAGATCATTCACTAAAGATGGGCCTGAATCAACTATTTTCCTCTCAAATTTGAATAACCAAAATTTTTGGCAATATTAGATGTTGTATTCAGACTGGGATTTAGAGCTAAACATAATCACTGACTCCAGCAGGACAGAAGACTCTAGGAGTGGATTTCCCCGATATTTTAGTGTTTCAGTGAGGAAGGGTAAGAGTGGAAGAGAAAGGGCACTGTTTAATATCACAGTATAAACATGACTGCTTCTGTCTTTGCCATGAAGTTGTCATTGAAAGAACAACATGCAACTGTTTTTAATACTGTATGTCCACATGAGGAGATCATGAAGAGCAGTGATTCTGTTCTCGCTCTTTTCTCATGGGGACAAACCCCGTATCACAGTGGTTGCTCTCACACATGGGTCTGGAGGGCATGGGACTGGCCATAACTATTTCACTGCCCTCTTCCCTGACATTCCCATAACTAACACCAATGGCCAACGAGAGGTTCCCAGCCCTGCATGTCCTCCCCAGATGTTGCCATTCCAATTCTCCTGCCAGTTGCATGCCAGGCAAGCTGACTCTGCTTAACAACTGAGTTACCTCAGTAGGCTCTCTCCAAACTGTACCTGTTCTCAAAGAGCTTACGCTCATACCGTCATCTCCCTTGAAAGGGAGGAACCACTTTTAATTTGATCCAGATTTCACAGCAACCAGGACCTGCTTGCTGTTCTTTGCTTGGAAATTTTCTGTTCAACCCCAGTTCTGTGCTGTCTTTTGCCTCTAAAATTCCAGCAAAGGATAGTTTAATAAGCACGTGCATTTACAACATAATACTCAGCCTTTTGTCAGTAGATGCTTGAGCAGTCCTCTCTATCTCTTGATAAAATTATTTCCTGCTGAGACAGGAACAAGGGGGTCATGGGAAGCCAAAGCCCTGGAAATGGTGAGTTACAATTGTTTTTGGAAGGTCTCCGCTTTCCGTAAGATCTGCCTGGACAAACAGATTTCCAAAATGTGCTAGCTACTCTGTTGGTCCTTCCCAAATTCTAGTCATCATCCAAAATACGATTCCAGCAGATCTGCTTGCTTGGAAATACTTAACATTTCAGAGAGGTCCTTGCTAGGCGGGAGCCCCTGAGCCCCGAGTGCGGCAGCGGCTCCTCCAGCCAGAGCAGGGTGGAGGGGAAGCGCTGCCGCCCAGCGGCGACCGCGGGCACGCCTGGGCCGAGCTTAACGCCTAGGCTCGGCTCTCTCCCAGGCTGCGCCTGCAGGTCCAGGTCTCGCTAAGATCAGCTTATCTAGCAGAAGGCAGGTATTTTTATCGAAGGGCACGTTAAACAGGTATTCAGGGACGCACTGCCTAAGAGCACCGATTCGGTTTTCCACCCAGGATTTCTAAGGAAGACTAAACAGTCATAATCTTAAAAAAAAATAAAAAAAAAAATAAAAAAAGCGCATAAGGTGTTTGGCTCGTGTTGGAACTGACTTGGGACAAGAAAAGATGGCCATTACCTGACTTGGGGCTAATACAGAAGAGCCATTTCTGGGTCTCAGGCAGAGGAATCAAATGTAGGAAGGGGGAAAATTACATAGGTTAGTCCTTGAGGTTAAAGAGTTACCAAACTTTCACTTGAAGCTCAAAATGAGCTGAAATTTCTCCCCGTGAATTTCCATATTTCTGTAAAACAAAAAGCAAAACATTTTTCCTGCTCTACTCTCGCTGCAAGGGGGTGGTTGGTAAGCAGTATCAACAGCTTACAAGTATCTTTAGGATATAATAAAGCTTGGTTTTACAATTTCCTGCTTTCTCTTTTTAATCCCCAAAGTTAAAAGTAGTCACAGATGCAGAAGAAAATTGCACTAGTATAACCTAACAGCGGGAATGTATGCTAGTACAATTTAACTTATTATGTGGCTTGTAGAGATTTATATCAGAAATACTAAACTTGGCCTGAATGAAACATTAACAGAAAAGTGAGTATGAAAGTATCACGCACGTCTTGCTGCTTCCGAGTACATGGTGTGGGAGTGCAAGGGAGTGACATATATAACACAAGGCGTTAGTGACTGAAATCAACTTTGTTTAAATTAAATATCACTTTCCTCTTCCATATGGTCTCTCGCTGAGTTTTGTGAAATTGATTTTGTACATGCTGCTTTGGTAGAAGCATCCAGGAACAAGTGATTCTTGTTCCAAAACAATTAGCACATGACTAGGGAACAAATCTGTCAGTATGTCAGTCTGGAGACTAAACTTCAGGCAATTCTCCTGCTTTAGGTGCTTTTAAAGAAAGCATTCTATAAAACATTTCTCTCACCCATTTAAGTCCCTGGGATCACTGCCATATCGCATGCAGCGAAGCCGTGCTATATCAGCAGGATAGACTGTCAGAAGCTTTAATAGAGCAGAATGGTGCTGCAGAAGGTTTTAAAATGTTTACAGTACTAATACGGGGTGAGATGCGCAAATCTTGAATCCCTTGACAAATTAGTAATGAAAAAAGCATCATTCAGATAAAGTCAACTGATATATTAATAAACCTTTTTAAACGCAAAAAAATACGCAAAACACTGACATAAAGAACCATTTAAAGGAAAACCTCCCAAGCCCTTTTCAGTAAAACATATCAAGTTGAGAGTTTCAAAAGCTTTGTTCTTATACCAAGATGCTTTAGAGTGGAAATTCGTTAGAACTATTTTTTTTCTTCTAAAGCAGTTTTGGTTTCAGACAACATGAATACCTCCATAAGCCCTGGAATTAGTGAAATGGGGTTTCTTGCAGAGTTGTCTCTCCTGGTTAATCAGCTCTGGTGTCCAAAAAGAGCTCATGCTTCCTTGAAGTTCTTCCCCCAGCTGAGACATGGAAAAGATCCATCTGCCTTGGGGATTCTGTCAGCAAAAACCTGGGAAGTCAGAGCAGGTGCCCAGGCAGGACACCAACAGAGGGTTTTTTTGTCTTCCCCCTCCATTTTAAGAAATTTGATTTTTAGAAACCGCATCTCTCTCAGCTTTGGCAGAAATCAGCTAGTAGGTTCAAGTGCTGGAAGGGACACATACACAAACACCCCAAAGCACAAACAATCCAGCTGAGTGTGATTAACTTGAGCCTTTTATCTATAGGAGAGTAGGCTAATAAGCATTGTGTTAGGCATTCTTGGTCAGTTCTATGCTTCACAACGATGAAAATTTTAAGCTTGCCAAACGACAGCCCCACTGGTTTTTTTCAGTATCTTTTCCTTCTTTGCCTAATCTTGCACTAGCACTTTTTGTGGTTCACAGTCGTAATTCTTCCCACTGTTACAGACAACTCGCTATTTTTAAAGAATGGGCACACTGACCCTTTCCCACTCATTTCTACGTATGGGATAAATTCTTGGTACTGGGGCAGGAAGTCCACAGAACACAGCACTGAGCACAATGAGCTGCCAGGATATTTCCAATCCTCATCCACAATTTAAATGAGATTACTGGTACCATAATGTTTTTGCTTTTCTGTATCTAAGCTCAGCTCTGTAGAAGCAGCAGAGTTCTGACACTTTCAAGATATGATGAAAGGCAAAACAGTTTGCATAGGTACCCGTGGATGTTTGCTTTAGAAGGGAATCAGATTTGAGCAATAGGGAAAAAAGATGGTAATGTATTTGGCAGCATATTTCATTTCCATTAACTTCAGCACGGTCAACAGCCACCACTAAGTGCCTCTTTTTACTTCTTGTATACATCTGAATAAATGCGGTCCAAAGCTGCAACAATGAAATGATAGGTTTCCCCTTCTATTAGTTTTTCATTTGGAGGAGCAGCTACATAGTATGTAACTTAGGAAGGGGAGGAATGGTAGGAGGAGAGCATACACACAAGTCGCTCCTTTTTCTATTTTATTACTATGAAGCCACAAATGCATCTTCTCCATTTGTTGTGGCCAGTTTAGCTCAACTAGAATTTACTCCAATTACAGTGCATGAAAATGTGCCGCTATTTTTGTCTCGGCACCTCTGCCCACTCACACTGTATGCCTGGCAGTACTGCAGAGGCTCTCACCATAAGGCAAGTGGTTGAAAAACTAGCTTGAACTGTGAGTCTATCCCAGCGCGGCCGTGTGCACAGACAATACGTCTTTGCCAGGAGACATTAACTAACGGCTTAGCTGGGAGCAAACACTGCCTACAGGAGTTACAAAAAATCCTCGGTATTAAAAAGCCTTACCCTCTTACTTTTGAAAAGGGAACTTATCTCCAATGAGCAAAGGGAGGAGAGCACAACTAAGCCGCAGGGCTGACAGATGCCCCTCTCCAGCCAAGTCTGGAGCTTGACTGCATGGTCTCTGGTGTCTGTTCACAACTGAGATGGGTGCTCAGTCACAGGGGAAGCATAAGCACTTGTGCACTCTGTTTTGGTAGGTGTAGGCTCTTACATTGTTAGCAGTAACGTGTTTCCTGTTCAAAGAGCACAAGAGGCACATCACCAGGGTGGGCTGGCCTTCTGACCAAACCCTGACAGTTTCAAAGCCTTAACTAGGGGCTGCTGGAGCTAGTCATAGTTCAATAATTTGAGCAGGAAGTAAGCTGCATGAATACAGGTTCTGTTCTTCACTGAACACACAGCCAGAGCACAATTAAAGTCGCTTTCATGGGATTTATTCTTACTAAACAGCCTCAGATATTTTCTTCTGAACTTCGTGCATCTGATTCAACTAAGAACATCTTTCTGCTTTAAATCCATTAACTTTTTCCATTAGAGAGAGCAACGCCTATATAATTGTTTTTGCGGACAACCCCATGGAGATTTTCCAATTACCCACTTACTGACTTACAAGACAATCAACGTCCAACTTAGCCACAGACTGTCAGCAGCCACTCAGTTTTCTCCTCACACAGCTGTCTCCACCCATGTTATGCCCTAAAAGGAGGAGATGAAGTTTTAGATGATTAGGAGTGATCGGAACAGGGTACCGTTAGCTTACTGTCTGTTTCAAAGTCAAAAAGGGAGCACAGGAGTCGCGACTCCAAATTCCCTTCTCTACCCACTATGACAGGAGCTAAACAGCGGGGGTCAAGAGCATCAGTGTTACAGCATGAAGCCAACCTGCCAAGCCACAAGCAGAGCAGAAAACTGGCTCTATTTTCCTTCTCTTCCAGATCCCCTTTGGCATACCCTGCTTGCCATCCAGGTAAAGCTCTTGTAACTGGAACAGTTATGTCCAGATTATGGCATCCCAAGGGGAAAAAAAGGGCAAAACAGCAAGCTATGACTCTAGAAGGAACCATGCCTAGGCACCAATCTAATGCCTATAGGTTTCCTACTTGTCACTCTCCTCACCCTAGTCCTAGCCCTGACTGTAACCCTAGGCCTGGGCTAAGATTTCTGCCCTGGGACATGCTGAACCTCCAGGTGTCAACTGCTGGTAGGAGCGTCCTGCTGGCAGGGAGCCCTCGCTAGCACAACCCGAACAGCTTTGGAGACAACGTGACTAAGTGACCTCACGCATGGCTGGTGGAAATCATGTATTTGGGTAAGTTTCGATTGTACAGACATTGGTGTAGGGGACCCAAACATCACCTTCTTTAGTAATGTGTTACAGGTAGCAAAGAAACAACATGGCAAAGGCAAAACGCAAAGGGGAGGATGAGCAAACTCTGCCCTGGGCTTCTCCTTGCTCTCAAGCACTTGCAGATAAAAAAAGGATAAGCAAGGCCCCTTTTTGTTTCAACTCTGAGTTCGCTATGAAAAGCCTTTTTGTCATATTTCAGATACACGAAACCCTGTCAGGACAGACCTAGTAGTGAAGTCATCTAAAAAAACCTTCTTCTGACAGGCATCTAATGTTAAGCATCAGGAGAAGGAAGCATGGCAGCTATTCTCCTGTTTGCTTGGCTGAGAGAAAGTCTGACCGATGCATCTAAGGCCCGTCCTACCACCATACCTGATTCCCTCCCTGCGCTTTCTGATCCAAGCAGCTTGCGCTGCGTCAGTGCCAAACTCACAGGAGTAGGTATGCTGTACCCACCTCAGCTCTTCCTTGGCATTGCTAAACAAAAGAGGCAAAAATAACTTAAAAACTGCCTGAACGCATCACTGTTACTGCTACCGATGTATCCTCTTCCCATTACAAAGCACAAAAGGAATTCTTCCAGGGAATATAGAATCATAAAATCATAGAATCATTAAGGTTGGAAAAGACCTCTGAGAACATCAAGTCCAACCATCAACCCAACACCCCCATGCCTCCTAAACCATGTCCTGAAGTGCCACATCTACATATTTTTTGAACATCTCCAGGGATGGTGACTCCACCACCTCTCTGGGCAGCCTGGTCCAATGCCTGACCACTCTTTCAGTGAAGAAGTTTTTCCTAATATCCAATCTAAACCTCCCCTGATGCAACTTGAGGCCATTTCCTCTGGTCCTGTCACTTGTTACTTGGGAGAAGAGACCAACACCCGCCTCACTACAACCTCCTCTCAGGTAGTTGTAGAGAGCGATAAGGTCTCCCCTCAGCCTCCTCTTCTCCAGGCTCAACAACCCCAGCTCCCTCAGTCACTCCTCACAAGACTTGTTCTCCAGACCCTTCACCACCTTCGTTGTCCTTCTCTGGACACGCTCCAGCACCTCAATGTCCTTCTTGTACTGAGGGGCCCAAAAGTGGACACAGTATTCGAGGTGCGGCCTCACCAGTGCCGAGTACAGGGGCACCATCACTGCCCTACTCCTGCTGGCCACACTATTCCTGACACACGCCATGATGCCGTTGGCCGCCTTGCCCACCTGGGCACACTGCTGGCTCATGTTCAGCCGGCTGTCAGCCAACACCCCCAGGTCCTTTTCCACCGGGCAGCTTTCCAGCCACTCTTCCCCAAGCCCGTAGCGTTGCATGGGGTTGCTGCGACCCAAGTGCAGGACCCGGGACTTTGCCTTGTTAAACCTCAAAAATATAACCAGCGAAAGAAACGGAGTGCCTCAGAAGACAGCCAGCCCGGAGCGCAGTGAAAGCCGAAATCACGTCCCTGAGGCAGGCAGGAGCGCACAGCCCCCTCCGCCCCCGGCCGCGGGGGCCCGGCAGGCCGCAGCGCGGGCCGGCGGCGCAGGATGTGAGCTCACGGCGCCGCCCCTGCCCCCGCCCGCCTGACGGTGCCGGTTCCGCCGCCCTCAGCCCCGCTCCGCTCCGCTCCGCTCCGTCCCGCCGCCGGGGCCGGAGCGTCCCGGCTCTGCCTGGGCCGGGCGGGCCGCGCCGGTGAGCGCTGCGCCGGGCCAGACCCGCCGCCGCCGCGCCCCGCTCCCCTTGGGCCCGGCCCCGCGCGGCGCTGCCCCGGCGGCGGGGCCTGGGGAGGGCGGCGGCGGGGCCCGCCCGGGGCGGGGGGCCCGCTCGGGGCCGCGGGCCAGCGGGCTGCCGGGGGCTGGGCGGGAGCGGGGCGAGCCCGAAGCTGCGGCCGGTGTGAAACACGCGTTGTGTTTTTCCCCCAGGCTGAGGCGGGAGAGCCCCGGCGCGCTGCCCGCGGCCGGGAGGAGGCGCCGCCATGGGGAACCAGCTGGCTGGCATCGCCCCCTCGCAGATCCTCTCGGTGGACAGCTACTTCTCGGACATCCACGACTTCGAATACGACAAGAGCCTGGGGAGCACCCGCTTCTTCAAGGTCGCCCGAGCCAAGCACCGAGAGGGGCTGGTGGTCGTGAAGGTGTTCGCCATCCAGGATCCGACCTTACCCCTGACGAGCTACAAGCAAGAGCTGGAGGAGCTGAAGATAAGGTTACACTCGGCGCAGAACTGCCTTCCCTTCCAGAAAGCGACCCTGTCCGAGAAGGCCGCGATGCTTTTCAGACAGTACGTACGGGACAACCTTTATGATCGAATTAGTACCAGGCCGTTCCTGAACAACATTGAGAAAAGGTGGATCGCTTTCCAGATCCTTACCGCGGTGGACCAAGCGCACAAATCTGGCGTCCGCCACGGGGACATTAAAACAGAGAACATCATGGTGACCAGCTGGAACTGGGTTCTTCTAACTGACTTTGCCAGTTTTAAACCAACTTACCTGCCTGAAGACAATCCCGCTGACTTCAATTACTTCTTCGACACATCACGGAGGAGAACGTGTTACATCGCTCCTGAGCGCTTCGTCGATGGCAGTATGTTTGCCACGGAGTTGGAAAACATGCGGGACCCTTCAACTCCTTTGGTAGACTTGGCAAATAGCAATCAGCGAACAAGAGGGGAGTTAAAACGTGCAATGGATATCTTTTCTGCAGGTACTTGGAGCCATCAGGAGAGACCAGGGTGTTGTTTATGATTGTGTGTTGGGGTGCAGAAAAGCTTATTTGGGGTGGGTTTTTTTTATTCTTTTTTTGGTTGGTTTTTGGGGGTTTTTTTGGTTTGTTTGTTTGTTTGTTTTACAGTGGGCTTAGAGAACAGCATGTGGAAAAACTTGCCTATTTTAAGCATAAGACCCAACCCCAAACCTTTCATTCACAGAAAAAATACAGACACGATACAGTAAGCTACATAACTTAAGTGCATTACTGTGTTATCTGAGGAGGGAAATCACGAACTGTTCTGTTACGGCTCAGCTCTGGGAAAAAAATGGGTCTGCAAGCCATGGACTATCATCTTGTCATGGCTGAGGTTCCAGGGATGCACAGCATATGTCTCATGGGACCCAAAAGGAGGAACCCATCAGTAATTCACTTGAGGTCCAGCTGCCTGAGAATTGAGCCAGCTTTCAGGGCGGTTTGGCAATATTGGCTTTAGAAGCCCCTTCTCATTACATTTTCCCCACAGGCAGGAAGTTGGATAAACAAGTAAACTCCTGTCATAGTCCCACTTGCAAATACTTTACGGAGTCTGACTGTGGGAGCCAGTCTTGAGTCTTGGGCTTGTCTTGCAGTTTGAAAGCCATAAGTTTGGCCTTCTTTTTTTTTTTTTTTTTTCTTTTTTCTTAAAGTGATTGAAAAATCTGAATTTAAAGATAATGGTTACTTCATTTTACAAGCTGTTCTTATGGCCAAACTTCCAGGGCACTCCACTGATAAAGCAAGATGCTGACTGTTGGGAGCAAACTGCAGGAGTGGGACTTTTGAAGAGAACATGTGTCATGTACACAACAGGGGGGGCTGTGTTTGGCAATCATGTTATTTCTCACTGTGCTTATGAGCTTGTGTGAGTGAATATGTGCTGTCTCCCAGCATCGCTGTAGAAGTAGAGGTTATTTCTTTACATTCTGTTAAAGGGCTCCCTAGTTTGGACCTACTGCCCGATCCATGATGACTTACTGGCACTCTTCTTCCACGTGACAATGATGTGGGTTCCTTTTCTGGTGGTGTATTTTCCAGTTGGCAGGTGGCTGAAGTCAACTGCCTCATGTTTCCTAATTGCAAACTGCTCTGCTGTTAGCATGTTTGAAATAAAATACTTGGGAGATATTTCAGGGATCAAGTGTAAAAGCCAGTTTTTGGAGCTTGAGATGCTATCTCCTCTCCACAAGTTAATTTGGCAACTCATTTGCCTTATTTTTAATCGAGCTAAGAGTCACGTAGGGTTTGGTTTTTTCTGCATATAGAAAGCGAAGTTAAAAGTGTCTGCTTCTAATCCTCTGACATATTTGACTTTTTTTGTTTGTTTGCGCTCCCCAGGCTGTGTAATAGCAGAGCTCTTCACAGAAGGCGTACCCTTGTTTGATTTGTCTCAGCTTTTGGCTTACAGAAATGGCCTCTTTTCCCCTGATCAAGTCCTAAACAAAATCGAAGACTGCAGTATCAGAGAACTGGTAAGGATGGACTGCAGCATTAGAACAATTTCTGTGGTCTGTTTGTAGCTTATTTCACCTACATTGGTGACAAATTGCTTATTGTTTGGGGTTTTGGTTTGGTCTGGGTTTTTTTGTATTACAAATGTCTAAACCTTTAATCTTTCTCTCCTGCTCCCTCCTACTTCTGCCTTTCTCAAGGTCACTCAGATGGTCCATCGCGAGCCAGATAAACGTTTAGCAGCTGAAGACTATTTGAAACAGCAACGTAACAATGCATTTCCTGAAATATTTTACACTTTCCTTCAGCCTTACATGGCCCAGTTTGCCAAGGAAACGTTTGTATCGGCAGATGAGCGTATATTGGTCATACGTAAAGATCTGGACAACATCATTCACAATCTCTGTGGGCATGATCGCACAGAGAAAGCCGAGGGAGAGACAAAAGAGAATGGGCTGGTTATTCTAGTGTCTGTGATAACTTCCTGTTTACAGACTCTCAAATACTGTGATTCAAAACTGGCTGCTTTGGAATTGATTCTTCATTTAGCACCAAGATTAAGTGTAGAGATTCTTCTGGATCGTATTACTCCTTATCTGTTACATTTCAGCAACGACTCTGTGCCCAGGGTGAGGGCAGAATCTGTGAGGACACTAACTAAAGTTCTTGCTCTCGTCAAAGAGGTGCCACGCAATGATATTAACATTTACCCAGAGTACATTCTGCCAGGCATTGCACACTTGGCCCAGGATGAAGCCACCATCGTCAGACTTGCATATGCTGGTAAGAGGAAGTCCAGTCACAACTCCAAATCTTGGGCTTTTCTGTATTTCCTTAACTGTTTTCTCCTCTGCTCAAAATTATCACATAGCTTGCTGTTTCTATTTCAGTAAATCTCCCCAGAAGTCCCAGAAATGACTGCAGGTAAAGACACCTGTATTCACTTAAGCTAACTGGTGCAGGTTGTGGTAGCAACTTAGTGATTAATGAGTTGATTTATACTAACAGATGAGTTTCCAGTGTAGATCTGTACCCAGAGTAAATAATTACATTTTAAATAGCTGACAAAATGTGTTTGCTCTCTGCTAGATGAATTAACTTTTTTTAAAATTAACATTTATTCTTCTCTGTAGTTCTGCACGTAAAAGCAACTTGCAGAATGTGTACATGTGCTTTGGGCTAGGACCTGGATGTAGAACACAGCAGGTCTGCCCACAGCGAAGGTAAGGGGTCAGAGTTTAGAGCCTCATGCTCAGGGAAGCAGCCCTGGCTTTACTCCCTGGATAAGCAAGAGCCTAACGAAGGAAGGTACTTGTCCAAGTGGTCTTTGTGTAGCTAAGCATGTGAACAGGGCTTTTTGAGCTTGCCCACCCTTTGCTGCTTTTATTAATTTATCTTAATTGACATTTCATTGGCTCAGATTGTTTGCTTAGAGTGGCCTGATTGAACTGAATAAATACGGCACTAACAAAGCATCAGTGTGTTGCTGTGCTTCAGAGTTATTTTCCCACAGAATGAAATTTGATATTCAGGGGCTCAAAATACATTATTTGCTATGGAATAGACTGGCTTACACTGTCACAGATGTTTTCTTCCTGCGTTATTCTGCTTGGTTCAGGAAGAAGCTTTGTAGTCGTGCCCATATTTGCTATTTACCATGTTCCCTTATTTGCTATGACTAGCGTATTTTTAAGTGTGTTGGTTTTGGTTTATTTTAAAGTTATAAATGCAGAATTCGGTTGAAAATGTCCCAGGTGATGTTTTTATTTTGTTTACTAAGTAAGCTGATAAAACTAATTATTGGAGATAATGCACAGTTAATGAATAGAACCAATTGCTTTTGGTCACTTTGATCTTCCACATTTAGGGCTTTATGAAAGAATCATTTTTTCATGCCTCGCTTTGATTTGTAGCTTAGGAAAAAAAACCCAAATCTTGTAAAATTATAGTCTATTCATAGTTAATTTTAAAATGAACTAATATAAAGCTGAACTTGTTAAATAAGCTGAACTGGAAGAAACAAAATGCAGTCTCCTTTTCTGCAAGTGCAAAAAAGCTACAGGTCTCAGTACCGGTAGACTCCAGTTGCATTTGCTTACACAGAGGTTCTCTCTGTTCGGTGGTTTGACTATTCTCAAACTGAGTACAGCTAGAATACTTTCTGAAATTTGAAAAGGTTATTTGAACTGTAGATGGTTAAGTCTGATCGTCACCTTAATTTCAAATAGCTTGTCTTTTAAGAAAGCAATTTCAATTTCAAATAAATATGTGTGTGTGTGTATATATATATATATTTAAAGGTCGTCTAATACCTGGGTTAACTTGTGTTACTATAGCACGCTTTTTGGAAGTGGTCAGACTGGTGGCTTACAGGATTTGATCTGGGCTGTGCACAGGCTCCACTGGCATGCTGCTGCTGTCTTGGACGACAGTCAGAACGGCTGCTTAAGTGGGACTTCTGCCTCAATGGAATTTTTCCTGTGCCAGCCATACGGCCTGACCCATATAATATAGCCTGAGCTGCTTCAGCAGCTTCCAAACAGTGCAGAACGGTGCCAAATTGCATGGACAGTTATGGGGACAAATATTCTAAAAGTGGAATCCAGTCCTCAAGGGTAACCCTGTTGTTGTTGTTCCCTAGGATACATATCCTGGTGTGGTGGTTTGTTGTTGTTTTGTTGCAGTCTACCACGTGGGCATGTTAGTTAATTCAGGTTAATTGGCCTTTAAGTTCTATCAAGTTATTTAGTCTGAGATTACGTGGCATTTAGGGCTAGTTCTAGAAGACTGAAATTAGTCATTGTTACACTTTATCCTTACAATTTTCCTGCTCGTTTACATGACAAAAGTACTGTGTGATTTGATGTACTTGGTAGCTTCACTAGCATCAGGGTCAACAGAATTGGGCTGACCAGAGCATGTTGTGTAATTTCAATCCCATTTGCCCATCACGACTGGTTTTGTCAGTGGTTATAATCTCTCGTCAGGGGGACCATCAGACTGATGTAAATTGGCAAAGTAGAACAATTCTTAACCAAAATGTTTTCCTTTGCAGAAAATATAGCATTGTTGGCAGAAACAGCTCTGAGATTTCTGGAGTTAGTACAGCTGAAAAATCTGAATATGGAAAATGAACCAAATGGTGAAGAAATGGATGAAACATCTCACCCTAGTGATAACTACGACACAGGTAATGTCACTTCTACTTACCTTGCCTGTTTATAATAGCAAATCATGGGCCAAAGCTCCTAGTTAGCACTGATCTTCCTCATGTCTTAAAGCTTAGCCTGCCTATTAAATGGGAAGAATGCTTTGCCTTGACCGGTATCAAAGCGTGCGTGTTACAGCTTCATGCAGAAAAAGACATCTCTATTCTGAGCATTGTGAAAGACAAAAAAGTATATAAATGAGCACACTTTTTTTTCTCCAGAAGTTCTCAAGGTATTTGACTGTGATGCTGGCTGCCTGGTTGTATATCCAGCTTAGCTCAGAGTACCGTAAACAAGTCAGCTGTGAAAACATGGCTGTATTCCAAATACCACTTCCATTGAAGTGGCAGGCAGCGTTAGCTTTGAGAAACCCGTCAAATTCATAGCATAGTCATAGTACTGTATTTTTCAGTTGTTACTCTTTTTCTGTTCCTGTGCCTGGCAATTCTTTTCTGTCTTTTTGCCTGAAGATGCTGAATGTATGGATGCCATTGGGCAGTAACGCTGCTATCTGTGCTGTTGTAACTGTAGCACGGAGAAAATCCTGAGGATGGCTTTTCTTTTTCTTTCTCTTGGGAAGGAGGGATGGTAATAAGTGACCTGTGTGTCAGCTCCAGTGCCTTTTTAGTGATGTGTAGATTTCCAGAACAATGCTGGGTGAGTCTTCTAAGCTGGGAGGAGTTTGTGGTTAAAAACTGTCATTTCTCTTTTGGGCTAAGTAGATCAATCTGTGACTAATCATAATTGGTAAACATCCCACATATACTCCATTTGGTAGGGGAAAAAGGCATGTTTCAATGACCTCTTAACTAGTTGCAGGATGATATTATTAAAAAAAAAAAACCACCAAAAAAACAACAAAAAAACCCACAACAAACATGAAAAAATCCCCTTCAAGTTCCTTCACATAAGGCATGGGGTGCTCAGAATTGCTGAGGAGTGAGAGAAGAAGCCCCATCGTACAGGCTGTATTTCTGAGAAATACTGTCCCCTATCCCTCAAAATAGCTTGGAGATGAAGGAAGTAACACCACGAAGAAACAAGTTTGAATAGTTCTATTCTTTTTACCCTTTTAGAAAGCAAGCATGAGAAATTTTAGCCAGAAGGCAACTTTTTCATGTGACTGACAGAGACATGATAGAAAGCAAATTAGCTGGTCTTCTGACTGCAGGCAAATGGTAATGACCCCTGCAAAGCTGGGACAGCAATAGCTGAAATTTTTGTGCTACTTGTTTGAGAACCTCCCTTGTACAGCTTTCAATAACAGCCTGTGCATTAACAATTCTGTTATTTCCATTTAATATAAATATTTTTTTAGTTGTATTATGGAGTAGAAGCCATGGGCAAGGTCATCTTCAAATTTTTGTCGGTATCGTTAGGGTAACTGCTGATTATTTAATGAAATTGGAAGTACTCACTTTTTCAAGTATTGTTTATTCCTCTCTGTATCCTTAATGAAGCAAGTCTATCTACCTGACTAAAAATATACTCTTGATCTGTTGTCAGTTCACAAATTTTGAAACTGATAGTCAGATAAACATACCAAACCAGTATTGCCTTGAAGCATTTTGTTTACTGTTGTAACATTGCTGCTACTTGTTCTGATGCTTCTTCACATCTGCATTTCACCTGTATATATAATGAGCTGGATCATCTTAGCTGAAGTTATGGCAAGTTTAGAATATATTGATCTGGGAAGAATGTCTCACATTTCTTTACTTTTTGGCTTTGCCACCACCTCGTGCTTAGTCTGAAGTCTTTGGTAAGCCAGTCATTGGAATTGTTGAGGTTCTGTTGCGTTGCCCATCTTACGGACTCGGGAGTTCTTCAGGATGACCTGTCAGTGTAACTCCTTTAGCAGCAGGTAGTACACATGCACATGTTGTTTCTCACCAGCCCAAATGTTCACCCTGTTGTGTCTTGCAGAGTTGCAAGCCTTGCATGAAATGGTCCAGCAGAAAGTTGTGACTTTGCTAAGTGACCCGGAGAATATTGTGAAACAAACACTGATGGAAAATGGAATAACACGTCTCTGTGTCTTTTTTGGACGTCAGAAAGCCAATGATGTTCTTCTGTCTCATATGATCACTTTCTTAAATGATAAGAATGACTGGCATCTTCGAGGAGCCTTCTTTGACAGCATTGTTGGTAAGTGTTTGGTTTCAGCCAAATAATGTAAATATTATTATTCTTATTATCTAATTATCTAATTATTATTATTAGATAATAATGTAAATTAATTTTTGAATATCCTGGAAACTGTTAACAGTCATATGAAAGCCCTTTCTTGTAAAGATTTCTGTAATTTATAGGAAAAGATTTTGCTGAATTATTTGGTGTAAATGTTTCTGTAGGGAGTGAAGGCAAAACAATGTAAATACAAACTTATTTTTCGTTTAGTCCAAATATTTAATACAAATGAGACTGAGGCATTTAAGTGAAGGCTAGATTAACATAAAAAGTAAACTTTAAATGCACCTTTTTTTGAGTCCTCGCTAAAGCCACTGACTCAAAAAGCTGAATTATGACAAGTAAATACTAAGATTTCTGCAAGCTGTCTAATCGATTCATCACTTCACATGTGTGCATGGTCCCATTAACTTCAATAGACCTGTTCATATGATGAAAACTATGCATTGGTATAGGCTAAAATTATAATTTGAAAAATTTAAAACCTCACTTAAAGATTCCTGTCAGCTCAGGGAACTTAATAGCAATTTTAAAAATCTTACCAGTGATGACATCAGCTGTTAAGTATATCTAATGTTCCTTGTATGTTGGAAATTATTCCACATGACTGTTGCTGAGAGTCAGTGCTCAGGATCTGCGGGTCAAAAACTTTCCTATTGAAGTACCTGGGGGGAAGAATAGTACTTCAGGTGCTTGCTAAGAAAAACGAGCATGATCAAACTTCCAGCGGGGCCATTATGGTAGGCACACATTCCCTTATGAGTGGAAGCCACAAAATGCCGTGCTGGCAAACCCTGCCAAGATGTGATGCTAATAACTTGTCAGAATTTGTTTAGAAGGAGCAATTCTTCTGGCGGGTAGCCAAAGCACAGGTCAGAGTGTCCTGGCTTCTTTCAAAAGCCATGTAGAGAAATGTGAGGCATCTAAGTTTAAAAGTCAAGACAAGTAACCTATATTTTTAACGCCTCCTCCTCTCCCAGTATCTGTTCAAAACCTCCACAGAAGAATTCAGATAAAGTTCAAAATTTATATTTTTGTTCTGTGCTGTTTTACTTAAAGCTTTTGCACATCTTTAAAACTGAGCTCTCTAACTCGTGTTTAAGTACGTGCAGGCACTGCCGCCTGTGGCTGTGGGCAGATGCCCTTCTGTAACAGTGGTACTGAGGGGATTTCTCTTACCTGTCCTATTTCTCCCTTCTTTCTCTCTTCCTTTTAGCAACTGGTTGCAAAGCCCAGCATTAATAAGTGAGCGAGTATATTGATTATTACCTTATGAGAGTAAAAGTGATAAAGTTATTTTATGTTAAATCTTGATTCTGGTGGGAAGACATTGAATTTTCTGATATTTATCAATCCCAAATAACTGGGTTAGAAGCAGAGGCGGTTATGGTCTATGCTGTGTACCAGATATGACAATAGCAACAATAAGCCTGAGCTATTCAGTGAAAACCTAATTTTTTCTCTTGAGAATGATCAGAGGACTTGCCCAGTTGTTTGTGGGAAGGAATGTTAGCTTGATGGATGTAAAGCTAGAGGAATGATCAGAAATCCAACAAGGTCCATCTCCCTGACCGTTGCCAGAGATGAATTATTGTAGATGAGTTATCTAATCCAAACAAGCAATTCCAGATGACAGTTTCATGCGGCCAGTGGCTGGTTTTCACATGGGAAAGCAAGAGTAATAGGAAAGCAGTTTTTTTACTGCAATGCAGTTGATTTATTTTTGTCCAGCAGCTTCAAAGGAATTACTTTCATTTTGCTTTTGATCTTGGCTTTTTTCTAAAATTTTGAAATATATTTTAAAATTATTTTGAAACTAGGGTCAAGGTGGCTTCATGATGGCAAATAATTTGAGACTAGTTAACCAAACAGCAAATCTTGCAGCCGTTTCAGGCTGGAAGAGTTTTAAAGATTGTTCTAGAAGTTCCTTTTTGACTATTAGTGGTTCTTTCTTTTGTGGCCAAGTGAATGTATGTTATAGACTTTCCTTGCTGATAATTAGTCCAGTATCCAGTTCAGTCTTTTCAGGAGTCTGAATGATACTCAAATTACAATCACTGCTAAGTTAAAAGACAAAATCTTGCTAACAGAACCTTTCACCATTGCTCACTTATCCTTTCCGTGTACAAACGCAGGCACTGCATCCCCACCTCTTAGGAGCACTGCTGATTTTGCCTTGCTGTTTCAGCTGTGGAAAACGAAAGTTGTGGAAAGTGTTTCACGGTCCTGGCCAGCTGTGTGCTGACATCTATGCCTGGCATCTGGAAGGACCTCTGCAGGCACAGGGATCTGCTTTTATCGAACAGTTTTTAGAATATTGGTGTAACTTTGAATGGAAAGCAGCTTCCTTTTTTTCTAATGGCTAATAATCTGTTTTGAGATGTCTCTGTGGGATAGCAATTTTAGACTTTGGTGAGGAAAGGCAAGGAAGTGCTACTTTGGATTTTTATGTGTTCTTTTTATGTTTCAGGTGTCGCTGCTTACGTTGGCTGGCAAAGCTCATCAATACTGAAACCTCTGCTTCAGCAAGGTCTCAGTGATGCTGAAGAATTTGTCATTTATAAAGCCCTCAATGCTCTTACTTGTATGTGCCAGTTGGGGCTCTTGCAAAAGCCCCATATTTATGAGTTTGCTTGTGATATCGGTAGGTTGGAATGCTGGAGAATACCTTGTTTTCCTAGTTAAGAAAAGAAATCTTAGTACTACATAAAGCTTCACCATCAGCTTAGCTGTCCAATATGGAAACCTATAGTACTGTTTTAGAATCTACACAAAATTGTGTTAATGAACTATTGCTGGTTGGGCCATGTTAGTGCTCAGAACTCTAAAATAATAATTTTGGTGGAATAAATTGGAAGAATCTTCTCTGATTTTTGTATAGGACAGCAGCAAACAACACTTAGTCCAAAAGCTTTCTGCTTTGAGATCTTTCCTTGTTCTTCATGCCAACCTCCTATAAAGAAAAACTCCTGGTTACTTCTGGAAGTTGATCAGGCACGTAACTTGCAAACTCTTACCCATCAGCCTTTGAGGAAGGGGCAAATCCAGTCTCCTTCAGACAATACATGATCCTTTCTCATCCTATTTCTACACCATTTCTAAAACCCATTTAGCTCAATAGAACTTTGCATACAGAGTTTGTCTCTCATTCCTCATCAGGCTTATCAGTTTAATTTAGACCTGCCCAAGATTTACCAGCTATTTATGGAAAAGAAAATACCAACTCATATTTTGAGATGTAGTCTGCTTCTTCCTAATGTTATAGCTTTTCAAATGCACTCAGAATTTCGGGCAGATGATCTGTGGTTACATCTCGTGACTAGATACAGTCCCTTGATTACAACTTCTTAAAACCCACATAATTGAGATGGACTTCTGAGTCTGATAATCTTACAGTATAAGTAGTGACTATTCGAGGAAGAGAGTGGAAGAAGGAAGGAACAAATTATTTACTTAAAAAGAAAAAAAATAAACCACTGGTATTAGGATTCTCCATAATTGTCCAGAATAAGGTTGAGAATTATTTTTGGATTAGTCCAAAAGTTGTGAATCTGGAGTTGACAATTAGGGATTGAAATGAATAAATAGGAAAAATATGCTTTTTGGCAACAGCAAGGAAGCTGAGCAGCATGAGCACAGTGAAGTCCATGAAACAGTTTTCTCAGTATGAGTGTTTTAACCTTGGTGCTCTGCAGGAGGGAAGGCTGAGTTTGGGCATAAATCTAGGGGAAGGAAATGACATCACAGGCTGTCATACACAGGATGATCCCCTCTCTTCCATATGAATGATATATTTTAACAGCCTAATTTTCTTTCAGCACCTTTCCTGTGTCATCCTAATCTTTGGATACGTTACGGTGCAGTTGGATTTATCACTGTGGTAGCACAGTATTTGAATATTGCTGATGTCTACTGCAAGCTAATGCCATACCTCCATCCTTTTATCACACAACCAATAATACAGGTAATACTTCAAATACGATTAATGTGAACATATCTTAACTAGTCGTAAGCCTGTCTTGGCCATGGTCCTGGCTATAAGAATATTAGAATTTTTTTTTTTTTTTTTTTTTAGTTAAAGTTAGAGGCGATATAGTTTTTTGATCTCCGCTGTCAGACATGGACAGAATGGCCGTTGCCTTCCATGTTTGAAAGACTGTTGTCTCAAATTTGTTGCAAATTGCAGAACACTTTACAAAGCCTAAAATCAACAGGTATGCTTTTTGGTTCAAGCCCTTCTCTGCCTTGTTTACAATCAAACTCTTGCAATATTGAGCTAGTTTACAGGAGTCTAAAAGGCATGAAAAGTTGGCTGTGAAACAAGCGTTTCTATGTTCTATGCTTTCATCTACAAGGCCATTCCAGCCCTGCCCCGCTAACACATTTGGCTGTGGGCCTGACCCTCTGAAAACATGAGCAGTCTGTTAGGTAGCGATGACCATGCTTGGGATTTCAGCAGTGCTACTCCTGTGTTCCAGTGCTTTGCCAAGGGTAAGGGCAGAGTGCTCAGCATGATCGAGTTAAGTCATTTTGTAACAGCATGTGTCGAGGAATGACCTGCATGATCCTGGTAATATGATCATATAGGCATCTTTGCATGTAACTTTAGGACCTGTAGAATGCATCTGTCAGGTGTTCAAATAGATAAGAAACAGTTGCAGTACTTAAAGTGCATCACGTGTTTAACATTTTCTTGTAAACAATGCAGGTGGTAACTTCACTAAAATAATATTTTTCCTTGTTTATATCTCCCTAGACACCTTGTGCTGTGTTTTCAGCATTGATTGATAAATTTCTGTCTTGTTTACTTCCTGCTTCATTTTAGAATATTCATCTTTGCTCTACAACACTAAATATAGTAAGCAAGTAGGGGGTAATGTTGAATTGGACTGTAATAAAGAAGTCCTCACTTTGGACTCATTTTGAAGTTGTTTTTCACGTAGACAGTCAGCTATGAGAAGCATGTTATAGGAATGAGGTCTTCTGATACTGTTGTGAAGGAAGAATTGCAGTCCCAACCCCACCATCTCCGATTAATTATTTTGAGTATTCTAACTTTTATACAAACGTTTATGATACAATTTTGGGCCCAATTAGGTTTGGCCATTTAACTGTGGGACTGTAACTGGGGGCCTATTTCATGAATATGGCTTGTCCTCCCCTCCCCCCCACCCCCATCTTAAGACCTACTCTTGAAACAGCAAAGATAAAGTGCTAAAATAAAAGTATAAACTCAAAGGAATGTTGGGGCTGCAAGTAATGTGGACTGCATACAAGACTTTTTGTCCAGACATGTTCTCTGGATACAAACAGACATTGAATCGCCACCTGGGAGAATAGAAACTTGTTAGTTTTTTTCTGTTTTAATAATAATGAACAATCCTTATAAGGACTGCCCCAATTAATGATTCTAAATTATGCCTTAATTTATCAGTTTCTTACGACTGCTTACTAATGTCCTAATATGCTTTTGAATATTACTTAATTACATGCCTGTGCATCCTTATTCCTTTGTATACATAGGAGGAAACTTGGTAATCTGACTGACACGGGGGAAGAGCTCTTCCAGCTGGTATTTTTACAGGGTAAATGTAGGACAAAGACAGACAAAGTTTGAAAGAATATTGTACTATAGTAGAATTTTTAATCCCATCTAGCAATGCCAAGTTAACGTTCTGAGACTGCTGGGAGAACAAGGAAAGAGAACGGAGAAAATCTGATATGACCAATACAGGGAAAGATATTATTTTCATAAAAGGAGAGAAGTTGAATCTAGATTATTGGCACAATCATGTGCAATAATTTTTAAGTCCTATGTGATGTTTTTGTTATTGTAAGTTTGAAAGCATCTCTTCAGGACTAAGCTGGAAACTGGTTTTTAGAACATGCCTTCAGAGGAAGAGATTGATTTTTTTATATTAATATTTGCAGTTGTCCAGTTACTGATTTTCAGGCTAGGGAAAAAAAAAAGTGCAAACATTGTAAACATGAGATGACATCATTTACTGCTAGATTTCCCCATGTTTACATGGATATCATCCTCCTCCATATTGACTGGTCTCTCTTTTTGAATTGCAGATAGATAAAGAAATAGTCCTGCTAAGTGTACTTAAAGAGCCTGTCAGCCGTTCCATATTTGACTATGTATTAAGATCAAAGGATATCACAAGCCTCTTCCGACACCTTCAGATGCGTCAGAAGAAGAGGAGTGGTGTTCTCCCTGACTGCCCGCCCCCAGAGGACCCTGCCATTGCACAGCTGTTGAAGAAGCTACTTTCACAAGTGATTGTTTTTTATTTGCACTTTGAAAGTCAGGCTTAAGATTCTTGGGCTCTGTAAGTCTCCACAGACCCTAACCTTGCAGTTGCTGCTCTGAGGGACTCCCAGTCTGAGGTTCTGATCCTGCAAATCATTGACTTCATTGATTTCAGTATAGGCTTGTAGGACAAGGAGTTCAGAAGTTAAGGAAGATTCTGAAAAGATCTGCCAGAAATAGGGCAGCCTCACACTTGGATTTCCCAAATACATCCTCTTTTTAAAGACTTCAGTTGTATGTCTCAGATTTCTGACGCATCTGTGACGGTATCAGTGTTACAGAATATGTGCTGTGTATTGCATTGGAGAGAAGGGTGTGCATTTGTTGAAGAGGTAGACATGCAGGTAACAGTGCAAAAGTCAAAGGGAGCTGGAAAATGTTGAGGCTTATATGTGAAGAGTGGAACATCTTAGAATCACCCACACAAAGCAGTGAGAACTGAGAAGAGGAAGGACTGCAGCTGAGGGGGGGGGGGGGGGCGGGGGGGTTCATTGTGGGTTTTTTTCCTCCTTTTTTTTTCCTATGGCTTGTGAGCTGTAAGCATGGCCTAGGTGGCAACGAAGCAGATTGCACCAGACAGTGATCCATTATTAAATGCTATTCCGCCCTTTCACTATTCCCAGCCCTGTTCCTGAGGAGGAAAGATATTCTTATACTACAGCAGCTTACCCAAAGCCTTGTATGAGTGACAGAGTGATGTCTTGAATTCTGGGGATGTCCTCTCTCCTTCCACTTCTGAGCCAGTCATTAATCTTACTGCTTCTTACATCTTCATGCCTTGATGCATGTTCTTGTTCAAAAGTAAATAATAATATCTTTTCTTCTATTTTATAGGGGATGACCGAGGAGGAAGAAGACAAACTGTTAGCACTGAAAGACTTTATGTTAAAATCAAATAAAGCTAAAGCCAATATAGTGGATCAGAGCCACCTGCATGACAGCAGTCAGAAAGGGGTGATTGACTTGTCAGCTCTGGGAATAACTGGGAGACAAGTGGATCTTGTTAAAACAAAGCAGGAGCCTGATGACAAACGTGGTTGGTATATTTTGTGGTCTGTATAGATAAAGTATAGCCTTTCTTTCAGAGTCAAGAGAATTAAGTCTTTAATTTACTCAGCAAGCATTCTCAGTAATTCAGCCTACATAACTATCACCATCCTCACTGAGTTTGCAATTAGAAAATTACTGCTGCTATTTGAACTGTGAGCTGCTGGAATGCTCTCTGGATCAGTGAAGGATGGGGATATTTTGCCCCTGAGCGTATTTAAATTAGTTTGACTGCATTTGCAGTAGTAATATGCACAGGTTGTTTATCTGATTGTGACAAACAGGACTCTAGTGACCCACGGTAACAGTGTAAATTATGAAGGCTACATTTCTGCTATCTCTGTTTCTTTTCAAGAAGTGATGAGCTTTTTAACTGTGAAAAACCAGGATGTTTTCTTGAGGTAGCCTAGAGGAAACTGAGGCCTAGGTGTGATGCTGAAACAGGCTGGCACTGAGGTGTGCCAACTGTTGCTCACCCACCAAGTACGTGCTTTTTGACCTTAAGGTTCTTCAGCTGCTCATCCACCCCCACTTTACTTTGTTGCCTGCTCCTCTTTCAGTTTGAAAACGTCTTTTATTTCCTTGTTCAGCTTTGAAATCCACTTGCTGCTAACCCTATTCCAGTTCTCTGTATCCTTAAAATTCTTCTCTTCCAGACAGTGACCTTCTGCTTTGCTCTGTCAAGCTTGTAAGGCCCTCTGTACACCACTGATAGGTTCTGTGTTTTCAGATGTAAAAATACAGAAATATCCGCAAACCAGGTAGCTATTGCCATCTTACTTACAGAATTAAGATGCTAGCCTGCAATGTTTTACATATCATTTTAAAGGAGAGTACATAAGTATGGGATTTTTCAGTTTTTTCCATCCTGTGGAGTCAGGAGTGGACAGGATTTAAAAGTTAGTATATGTATGAAGTATGAAGTCTGTATTTAAACTGATTGACTTCACCCAAAACTGTCACCTGCAAAGTCTTCACGCCTTTAACTTTTTCACTGACTTTGTCCAAATTCAATTTGTCCCATGTTTCCATTTCGCTTTCTATATTTTACAGTTTTAAGTGGAATGCTGAAAAGAAATAAATTTCCTATTTACAGATAACGTTCTTGAATCTACAGGTGATGTTGCAATTGTGATGGAAAACTGATTGTATTTGACACTGACAGTGATTTGCGTACTGTGCTATTACAAATTTATCCCTGTCTTATGCCAGTAATGGAGTAACTCTCTTAAGAAAAAAATTATCACGTGGAGTCTAATCCTGCAGCCTTCTAGATGCAAAATTTCCCTATACTGGAATGATTAATTGCATGAGTCAGCTGTAGGATTAAGAAGGTGTAAACAGAGCACTTGCCACGTGTGTTCTGTTTGCCTTACAAATCCCTGTCAGCTGGCTTAAACAACCTAGCAGTACATTTTTCTCTATTAACTATATAAATAATAAATTGGCATGTAAACATTGGACTCGCACGTAGTCTAAAAGTAGTGACCGGCCTGAGTGAATGTTGTCGTGATTATGGGGTGGTTTTGTTTTTTTTTTTTCTTTCCCTCCTACTCCTCCCTCCCAATTGCTTATAGCTAGAAAACACGTGAAGCAAGATTCAAACGTAAATGAAGAATGGAAAAGCATGTTTGGGTCCCTGGAACCAACTAACATCTCCCAGCCAATACCCAAAGGACATGGGCAAACTACTGATCCTGAAGCCATCCAGGCTGGGAAACCACTTCGTTCAGAGTCCTCAGCTGGCATTTGTGCCACTTTGTCATCCTCCCCACAGGTATTGCCGAAAAATACTGTCTTCGCATATTTAAAACAATTGAATCATTTCAGTTTAAGCCAAGTGGGACTATAGGGATGTGGCATTCTTGTTTTGTTTGGAGGTTATTTTACACTGGTGCTACTCCCTGGCATCTTCTCCAGCAGAGTAGCTGACTTTCAAGTTCTTATTTTTAAAATAGGGATTGAGAGAGGATGGAAGTAAATTTAGTCACTTGAACAGAAGAGCTTCACTAACAAATAGATGCTCTGCATGAAGACATGGGGCTTTGTGGATTAGCCGATTACTAGGTGAGCTGTTTTGGCAGGGAAGACTTTTCCTCAAATTGCATGCCCTGATACGTGTTGTGAGGAAGAGAGGGAGGTCATGATTTTAACTTGGAACTGGTGTATCACATCATAGCTGCATTTAGACATCCTGTACCTGTAATAGTACTGGCTACAGAAGGATGGGCTGGGAGCCCTGCAGGCTGTGGAGGCATCTCTTGACACTGAACAAGAACACTTCTTTCTACTCTGTTTCTAGTTGGAGATTAACTTCTGCTAGCTTTAAATGAGTGTCCACTCTGAACTAAGAGGGAAACACTTCATGCTTTTATTTGTTTATATTGGGTTTTAAAAATAATTGTTCGAGAGCTAACCTGTAATTCTCTAAGTCTTGAGAGCAATAACTGCTTCTGTAATAATCGCATTAAGAGGTGTGCACAGCGCATTACAGTTTCTACAAATAGAATACAGAACAGACTAGGCAAACAGGGTAGAATAAGTGAATGGTTAAACTTTTCTATAAAAATAATTTTCACTATTTTTAATTGTTTTCATGCAAACATGAAATTTTTTTTAATACTAATTCATTGCTAATTGATTCAATAAAAAATGTTTTTCCACTTTTTTTTCAGTGTGACCCAGTAATCTTAAGAGCAGGATTTATCTGTGTGTAGAATGTAAGGCATATATTTTTAAGTGCTTACCTCTTACAGGCATCTGATGGAACGGTTGTTCAACCCAGGAAACCGACCATACAGGTACCGAGCAGTACAGCGTCCCCATCTGCACATCAGTTACGTATCACCACTTGCAAAACTGAACTTCAGCAGCTGATCCAGCAGAAGCGAGAACAGTGTAATGCAGAGAGACTTGCCAAACAGATGATGGAGAATGCTGAGTGGGAGAGCAAGCCCCCGCCTCCAGGTAAATCACAGGCCACTGAGGTTATTGTACAAAAAAAAAAGGTATATTATTTGAGTCAAAACATGCATTCTTTCCTTGAGATGATGAAAAGATGAGGAAAAGAGGAAGTTATTAGTTTAGGAAATATGCCTACTATGCGGAACACATATTTGACAAAATACATGCATGACCTATGAAAGAAGGTTGGAACTGAGATCTTCACCTTTGCAGTAACGGACCCAAACCGCTGGTCTGAAGTCCAGGTTGTGCGCTTTGTTCCAGTGAGTTTTCTGAAGCGGGTTGTTTGTAACGGGGTATATGGCAAATAACTTGCCATCCTATAACAGCCTGTAGCTTGGTTTGGGCAAGGGGAGAAACACTGTGTTGGGAGCTGAGAAATGTGAGTATTTTGCCTGGGGTGGCTCCAGATTTTCAGCCATCCTGTGAGTGCTGTAACCTCTTGGCCAGGTTTTCTTACCCAGTGGCACGCATACTGGGGTGGGTTGTTTGAGCTGCCCTTGTTTACAAAGGAGACCGTCCCCACCAGCAGTGGTGACAGCAACACAGGGCCCAGCCACAAAGAGATGATGTGTGTTCCCATACTACGCTGTTGCTTTCAGAGGGGAAGGAGAGACATTTTTACCTCTTGTTCCCTTTTCTCTACCGGAAAGGAGCAACACCCAGGTTTTGCTAATTAGGGCTCTGGCAGCCACTCTGGGAGAAAACACATGGTTTTAAATCACGGTCATCTTCCTATGGGCCAACCTTAAATTTTGAAGCTCCAAACTGAGATTGGGATTTACCCACATGAGTTTTCAGCATTTTCTCCTGGTGTTCTCCACTCCAGGCACTTGTTGCTGGGTTTCCCATATGGATATTCCTGACTGTCCTCTACTAGTGGCAGTTGACGTGCTTAAACTCCAGATTTTGGGAGCAGAATCTGTACCAGCTAGGCTTGCAGTAATCAACACAGTGATGCTGAAGTCTTTTAGTAAATCAAGCATAAATGCACACACCTGGGCATATACAGCTACCATGTCAGTTTAAGGGAAGCAGTAGAAGATCGTCAGGAAAATGGTCTGACCAGATAGCGTTTGAACATAGCTAACCTTGACTGAGCTTGGCTAAGCCATGTGTTTGTCTTCTGGAGAGAGTTTTACAACCTATGAAATAATGTGTCCCAGTAAAAGCAGCTGACTTGCTCTGCCACACAAGTGAGTGAGTGCCAGAAAAATGTTCATATTTAAAGTTTGTGTCTTACTCTGAAATTTGCTGTGGTCTGTAACTCGTTATCTTCATCTGCTGTTAATCCTTGCTATAGTAGATACGTGTTAGAAGTGCAGCCAGATGCTTCTGCATTGCTTATTTCGGAGGAGGAAATGTATCGCACAAACATTAGCAACTCCTTGGCAAGAGGTATTGCGTGGCAGCTCAACTCTTCAATTTATTTTTGAAGTTCTGGAATAAATTTTCTATGGGATTTAGAAGAGCTGTTATTTCATTTTATTAGATGCATAAGGCTGGCAACGTAGCACGCAGTGCAACACTTCAGGTGTTCTACAGACAATCCAGGGAACTTGAGTCTCTTCAAATGTTTTGCTCGTTATGTGCATTTTGGACATTTATGGGATTGCCATTTGCAGCACAGCAATCTGCGTAGGCTGACAGCAGAACTGTGCACTAGCATCTCTACAAAGTTGACGAAGAAGGGTTCTTTGTAATTTCACCGAATGTGTGTGGAACCCATCTAAAAGAAAACTCTTACCAGATCTGCCAATAGAGTTTAGTTTAGAATTGAGCAAATAAGCTTTTGCCTTTAATATTTAAAATGTGTTAGCTCTTTGTTTTCGGTGCCTTCTGTGCTTTGCAGCTGTAATGGCTATATCCTGATATAGCTGTTGGTGGATGGGATCAGGGGAATTTTCATGTTCCTATTAAGTTATGAAACCAACACAAAACCTCATGGTTTCGTTTTCCCCTGCAGGATGGCGTCCCAAAGGATTGTTGGTAGCTCACCTTCATGAACACAAGTCTGCGGTGAACCGTATTCGGGTCTCTGATGAACACTCCATTTTTGCCACTTGCTCAAACGATGGCACAGTGAAAATCTGGAACAGCCAAAAAATGGAAGGAAAAACCACTACAACCAGGTAGATTTAAAACTCATAGGATTTTGGGGCTGCTGTTTCGGAGTGCAAGATAAATTAGAGCAGGGAGCAAAATATGAATCACTTGTGGGTGTGCTGGAGATTTCAATATGGAAATACTGGTGTTCCTCTTTGCATGGAACTATAAAATATTAGATTGCTGTTTCAATTAGTTAATAAAAAAAATTGCTAGCAAATGCAAAGGGACTGCTTTGCAGTTGTAGTAATTACAAGCTTTTTGATTTCATTTCTATACAGACATAAATATATTCTGGTGCTGCTGTTTAAAGCCATCTGAGGTTTTTGGAACAAATTAGCTTTATGTTTAACTGTCTCATCCACTGATACTTGATGCAGGAAAGCTGCATTGCTGGTTGAAACATGGGTGGTATGTGGCTGACCATCTCTGTGAGAGAATCTTTGAGAGAAGAGAATGTCTCAAAATACTTTGGAAAAGATGTAGTGGACTGCAGCGTCAGTTAAATAACAGTAACTACAGTATGCTACTTTGATACAGATCTAGGTTAGACATTCATTGTACTGGTAGACAAATGTGTGCACCTGCAGTTGGAGACTCATAACCTAGAGGCTCAAAGATGAGGAGTTAAGTTTGCAGAAGCAACTTAGCCTAAGTTGCTTCCTGATTCTGAAACACTTAGAAAATGTTATTTTGAGAGGTCTCTCAATAGTCATTGGTTTTAAGTAGGTGTTTGAGAGAAGTAATATTTTTTAATGTGCCACAAAGAAATTCCTCTTTTTTCTTTCCCCCTCTCCCTCTGTACTGTTCAGATCAATTTTGACGTACTCTCGGATTGGAGGACATGTAAAGACACTTACATTCTGCCAAGGCTCACATTACTTGGCTATAGCTTCGGATAATGGTGCCATCCAGCTTCTTAGTATTGAAGCTTCAAAGCTCCCTAAATCTCCTAAAATTCATCCGATACAAAGCAGGTAGGTACTTAGAGCAGTCAAATCTCACCACAGAGCTCAAGCTGTTAGTATATTCCTCGATTAGGTCCCTTGATTTGCTCTAGGGTTCCTGCTGGCTGAGCCCAAGCTATACTGGAAGGCTGTAATTCATGATCTTATGCTGCTTCATAAAGAAAGGTTGAAAGGCAACCATGCAGGGCTGAGAATTCATAGCTCTGGGTTATTGGTGCCTCCTGTGTCACTGTACTCATTATGAGCTTGAAACAGTCGGTCTGAATAGTTCTCAGTTCTTTTATTTATGCACTGGGATTGGTAGTTTCTGACCTCCTCTGTTACAATGTTAATACTTATAAAGTAATTTTGGAGATTCTTTTACAGGTCATTAGATAAAGTTTTACAAATGTACAACATGTGGTTTGGCGTCAGGCCTGCAATTTTTTCTCCCAAGCTTTTAATGTGAGTAAGGTGGCAAAGATACAGGGGATGGGATAGTATTTAGGGGAGTCTTTGGGGATGGTTTAGCGCTTTCTTATCTCTCTCCATATGGGCAGTTTTTGAATATTTTGGCACTGATTCAACAGCTTAATCTTCCAGCTTGAGCGAGGGACGTGTGCCGGCCACAGCAAATCTAGCAACCATCTCAAAAGACCTCTTTTTCTGTCCAAAGTAAAAGGTATCTGTCTCAAATGTACTCTCTTATTTGGGATTAAGTTCAGAAATGAAATAAGCCAAATCTAATGGAGATGGAAACTACAAACCATGTTTTCCCTTTTGGTATACGCTGCATTTGTGCCTGCAGAAGGTGTCCATTTGCACACACAGTAAGTGATTGATGACAGTGCTGGCAGTATAACATGGAGAGGGGTGTTCCTGCCTGTAAACTTTGGGTAGATGAATATCTGATAAATGTGGAGCATGAATGAGAGAGAAATACCAAACACACTGAGAGACCCAGAACACAGACTTACGTTTATGTTTGCAAATCGCTGCTGGCAGCATTTTACTAGCCTGTAGAAGCCTTGCAGGTCCTATCAGCAGAGAGATTTGAGAGAGCGTGAACACCTGTTGTACTAATATTGGAAAGTTGTTTCTAACAGATGCCTTGATAAGTGACATGAAGAGGAAAATGCTGCTCAGCATTAGCTATTGGAGGAGTCTTAAACTTGGAGGGAGCTGTATCTGTTTCTAAATTAGTTTATTCTTTTAACCCAGGTCCTTAGATCTGAAGGATGATGGCTGTGTGGTAGACATGCATCACTTCAATTCAGGAGCCCAGTCAGTACTGGCTTATGGTACAGTTAATGGATCTCTGGTTGGATGGGACTTGCGATCTAGCAGCAACGCTTGGACACTGAAACATGATTTGAAGTTAGGCCTCATAACTTCATTTGCTGTGGACATACACCAATGCTGGCTGTGTATTGGTAAGCCTGTATTTCTTGTTAGCTTCTTTTCCGCCCCCCTCCCCGCCCTTTCTGGTTTTCTTTTACAATAACTGTAGCTCCAGCTTTTGCTTGATCTGATTTGACTAGAATATGCTTTTCTCAAACAAGAGGAGAAAAATACCTCCTGATCTATTTGTGGGAAGTATTCTGCCCTCTAAGTGCTTGACGCTGAAGTCCATCTCCCTAGGCAAAACCCCATATATTTATCCCTCTGACTATGAGGAGCTTTCTCTCACCAGGAACAAGCAATGGTACCATGGCATGCTGGGACATGAGGTTTCAGTTACCTATCTCCAGCCACTCTCATCCTTCCAAGGCCCGAATCAGACGCCTGCTCATGCATCCTGTCTATCAGTCCTGGGTAATAGCAGGTAAAAGATGTCTTAAACTTACCTCACAGTTGCCAGAGGTTGTGATTAAAGCAGCTTCTGTTTCAGCTTCTGCTTCAAGCCCTGGGGGCAGTTGTTTTTGTTTTGGGGGTTTTTTATCTTTATTTTCCCTGTAGTTTTTCTTGTGCTTTGCTTGGGGAGAGGAAAAAGGAGAGGTTCATACTTGTGTTCTGCCCCTGTGCTCTTCCAGGCTTTTTGAAATTAAAAAACAGGGCGGGGGAAGTAGTGTTAAGCCGTTACGGAAATGACAGTCTTCACAGTTCTCGTCTTCTGAGCATTACAACTCTCATGAGGGTCCCTCCCTGTGTGCTGTCTACCACATCACTTTTTAAGAATGATATGTTATGAAAGACAAAACCCAAAATTGTGACATACAGTGATGGGAATTCTGCCACTGCCTTCAGTGCCTCTGCAGAGCAGAGACTGAAAGGTTGTCCCATTCCAATTCCCACTTGACACAGCTGGATTAGATTCATGGGTTAGAGCTTTTGAAAATCTCCCAAGATTCCTCATCTGGTATGCTCACAGCTGCTTCATTCTCACTGCATGTAGCACTGTCATATACTTCTAAGTGTTTGTGTCAGGAACACACTCTGAAATGGGCAAGTAGCTTAAACTAATCCTACAGTAACAAAATTGATAAAGTTGCTGTAAAATGAGAGTAATTTGAGGTTTATTTATTTTACTACTTAGGCTTCACTTCTTATTTTAGTTACTAACCACGCTGGGAGATAAAACAAATTTCTTGAAGAAACATACAAATAAAGCAAGCTTCTCTGTGCTTTCTAGTTTGTTTCTTCCCTGCTAAAGAATAAATGAGTAACAAAGTTCATCACTTCGGAATATTATTAAAAAGTCGTTGCCTGCTAGGTTGCTGCCAGGCACGTACATAATCCCTTGAACAGAGTTCTTTGCCTGTCAACGCTAAACATGGGTGTGGAACATCATTTTAGCTACTGAACTTTATAATTTTGGATTGCTGTCTTACCTGCCCAGGAGTAATTTCTGAAGTCCCTGATGACCATGCTGAACAGACCATCCATCCTTCTCAAAGAAGGATGAGAAGTTATCTAAGGAGGAAATTGAGGTTTTAATACCTTTTAGAAAGGGTTGGAGATTTAAGCGGGTTTCATTTAAACTCTCTTAAATGAGGCATTTTAGTGAAGCTTCTATTACGTGGTAAAACCAACAAAACATGTGCATGGCTTTACCACCAAAGCAAGACTAACACGAATGCTGCAGAGAGCAAGCGGAGAGTGTCTCTATGTCAGTCAGTAGAACACAGGTAGCAAGAGCTAACTGACCTGTTTTATATTTTTTTGCATTGGCAATATCTTTCCTGTAGCTGTTCAAGGCAATAATGAAGTCTCCATGTGGGATATGGAAACTGGCGATCGACGCTTCACTTTGTGGGCCAGCAGTGCACCTCCTCTTTCAGAACTGCAGGTCTGGTCTTTTTCTTTTCCTGTTTCTGTTCTGTAGCCAGGGCTGGAACAGCCTCAGACTCTATGCTGTGCATCAGTACAGTTACCTGTCTCCATGGCCTTGCCAGTTCCGCACCAGGAGCTTGCCCTGGGATTTATTTTGGCACTGATATTGTTTTGCTGTCAAAATTAAATCCCCTTTGTAAAACAGCAGCATAACCTGAATCTTCATTGGTATCTTCCGCTACCTGTGGAATGTACTTGTAACACTCACTTGCTATATCCAGTCATGTTCTTAGAAAACCCGCGAGCTGGTCACGCCTGTAAAGCTTACGGCAAAGCCAAAATTCACAGTATGGCATCTTGTACTTGCTTCTACTTGCTGTTTCTAGGATTGTGCATACTTCTGTAAGCACCTGTTCTTTTGCACATTCTTTCTGTAACATAATGCCACTATTACACTTAACTGCTAGTTTAAAGCATGAAGTTGCTCTTCTTCAAGGAGTTAATTGGGGAATGAGCAATCTGAGATATCTTTCTTAAAACATAAATACATACACAAAAATAACCACAGCTGCTTCTATAAATGTTGTAAATGCAGATCTGGAATCTACCTAAGCTTGAATTTGTACGTGCTACAAAGATTGCAGGTTGAGTTCATTTTGGTCATGCACTTTGCACTCAGGGAACTTGTGATTCAAGCTAGTTTTCTGTTACATGTCTGTCCCTTAATGCCTTCATAGCATAAAAATTTGAGCATCCATGTGCTTTTCAGCATGATTCGCCTGCCTGATTCTGTTAGAAACAATCTTTCTCATTTGCCATCATTGAGAATCTAATTTCCTAGATTCCAAAAAAGCATTATGCAGAGTTAAATCTGTTGCATTGCTCTATGAAACATAAGGAATAAAAGGAAGCAACTTACCATACTATATTAAGATGTGGCCTGTTAACAAAGTAAATTGGCATTTGTCAGAAACATTTGGAAATTGGATGGATGGATGAATGTGGTAAAGAATGCGTTCCCTTTGTGAAGCGTGGCAACAGCTATTGGTGATAATTCGTTTTTATATATCCCTTTTCCCTACTAGCCTTCTCCTCACAGCATCCATGGAATATACTGTAGTCCGGCATCTGGTAATCCCATATTACTGACAGCAGGCTCAGACATGAAAATAAGGTAAGCTCCAAGAAGTAAAAAAAAAAATAATGCTGAAGATGTGTTCATTAGTAAGCATCAGTGAGCTGAGAGAATCGTTCTCAGCAAAAGTAGCACAAAACTCCGTGCTTCTCTGAAACACAACATGTACCCTTCTGTAAAGTTCTTGATAGGCTGCGTGAAACAAAACAATAACTCGTGTGTAAGTTTGATGTGAATGTTGATTTCTCTGCTTTGCTGTCTTCCACTAAGTGTTGAAAGCATATAGCGCTTCTGCCCACTCGTTTTCATCATAAGAGCAAGACAACTTTTAAACAGCTGTATTAAGCTGATAAAAGGTTACATCTCAGCTTGGTTTTGTTTTGTTTTGTGTTCAGGTTTTGGGATCTAGCCTACCCTGAGAGATCGTACATTGTTGCCGGAAGTTCTAATTGCCCATCTGTTTCCTACTACAGAAAGATAATTGAGGGCACGGAGGTGGTTCAGGTATTTTGCTTTGTTTGATAGACACCTATTCTGCTTGCCTTTTGGATGGTGCCGTGGGTTACAGTAATTGCATGATGGATTTAATTATAACTGTCTCATTCTTACCTTTTGTAGATGGTGTCAGCATTGCATTTTCAGGCAGTTAGGAATAAGTTATTTTAAAAGAAAAAGAATCAGTTGTCTTTGACAGAATTAGACTTACCAAATAATACTTACATGCAGAAGCCAGAGTTGTGTTTCTTTTGGGATATTGAAATCTAGTGTCTTAACACTTTCGATTTCAATTAGTCTTTGGAATGTCTTTTGCGTAGGGTCTTAGCAAGGCATTGTGAGATGTATCGGGACAAAAATAATATGGCAGCAGAGCTCTGCAGTTTTTTATTACATCCTTCAGAGTGACTTTTAGCACAATGTTTTGTTTCAGTGCAACTGAATGAACGCTATTTCAAAGGTGACTGTTAAAAAAAAAAAAGTCCAAGTCAGTGAGGGTCTACCTATGCACTATGGTTTTTGAGTGTTTCATGTCAAGTTCTTAACTGTATTCATGCTATTGAACCAGTTTTTATAAAACCCTTGGGACACTAAGATGTGTGCGTCACTGTAGCTTCCCCCTGGCCCCCTATAGGATGATTAAATCTTAGTAGTTAGTGTCATTGAAATAAATATGAGAAAAAAATATTCTTTCCCTAATCAGAGAGCTGTAATGTCAGTTCAGATTAAGACTTAGGTTGTGTATGATGAAAAGAAATGAACCAAGGAGTAATCCTAAGAAAATCATCAAAGGGTGGGAGATTTGGGGTGTTTTTGTTTGTTTTAAGAGGTTTTTTGGTGTTTTTACAACCTAATATGTGTGATAATTCCCCTTTGCAAATGCTTACCTTTCTGTAAATAATATTTCTCTTTTTGTACAGGAAATTCAAAACAAGCAAAAATTGGGTCCCACTGATGAGACCCCTCGGAAGGGTCCAGAGTCTCTCCCCGTTGGACATCATGATATTATCACAGATATCGCAACTTTCCAGACCACGCAAGGATTTATAGTAACTGCATCAAGAGATGGAATCGTTAAAGTGTGGAAATAAAAGTTGTACTAATATATAGCATGTAAATATTTGTAATAAAGAAATAGTGTTATAATGAAGTTTTCAAGGACTGTTTCCAGATCATGGAATAGAATGGACTTTAAAGACTGTAAAGGTGATGATAAAATTGGTTATCTCTATCCTACCACCCTGTTAGCACTTCTTAATCACTTCTTTTATTAAAGATGTTTGGTATCTCTAGCATTTCCTTGAAATACCAAGCAGTCTATGAAGAAATCATTTAGCCTGGTTTTGACTAAATTGTTCTTCAAGGATATTTCAGAAAATGATTTAAAGACATCCCACATTACACATTCTAAATGTGCAAAAGCAAAGAGCTGGTACAAGTACTTCAGTGTCTGACTGCTCTTATGTTGAATTTGAGAAATGAAATAAGAACCAGTGCACTAATGTCCCTGTACATTCTAATAACTATAATAAAGTCCACTTGAGCTTCCCTGTTTGGTACTTGGGTCTCTTTATATCACTTGTTCCTTTGCAGTGATTCTGTAGTTTCAGCTGGCAGAGGCATTGGCCTGTTACTTGTAGTTTGAGATCAGCTTAACCTTGTGTCATATCCTCAACTGCACTTTGCGCCTTGCATCCAGCTTGCTCTTGGCTTGAGTCTAATGCTAAGCTCTCCTGTCCTGGGAACGTAGAACAGCACCATCAGGATGGTGTTCTCTGTCCCATAGTATGGATATCAAAAATAGCCAAAACACAAGGATTCAGCAGGAAGCATTTTTTTCATCATGCAATGGTCATGGGAGAGGCAGTTCTGGAGGTCAGACAGGGACAGTAAACTTTCTCACCCCTCTTCCACTGTCTGATCCAAATTTTCAGATTTCCAGATTTCCAAATCCTTTTCAGTCTCCCTCTCTTAAGCTTTATCCTATGAGGTAACTCATCCTCTACCTGCATTTCCAGGTTCTGCTTTACAGGAACAGAAGGTTATTTACCCCTAAAACAGGTGATTCACCCCCTCTCCATGGATGGACTCAGAAGGTCAATGACAACAAGTAGCACTAATTTGACATATATTTTTTGAGGGTGGCTGGGAAAAAATGGAAGCCTACTGCTCTGCAGAGTGCCTACTGGAAGCAGGGAATGCTCTTAGCTTGTGAATTGGGTTCTCTTAAAAGACGATGCAAGAAATACGTGAGTTGTTTAAAAAGAGTCTCAGAATTCACTGGAAAGAGAAGCTTGGCTGAGGAAGACTGCTTTTAGAGACTCTAACTGCTTTTAATCAGAGACTGCGTTACTTGGATAATTCACCGCAGCCGGTAGAAGTTGCCCTAAGTTTAACGTGTTCAAAAGAGGAGGTGATCTCAAGAACAGTGTAACGTTTCTGTGCAGACTTTCTCATGATTTCTGCTCTCTGTTGTGCTACACAAAGTTTTTTCTTTGCTTGTACAGAGGAGCTGATACTGCGTATGAGATTAAATATTTTGCCTTTTTATGTTGTATGAACTCGGGAATAAGGTAGGTTTTCTCAACCCACTCAGATTGCAGACTAGCAAGAAAAAGGGTAGTAAGCCAAGGCTGTACTACTTTTGTATCCATTTGGCATGCGGTTCTAAACTGGTCCTTACGCACCTGAAAGGAATCACCACTTCAGCGGCACTGGTTGGTTAATGGTTTTGCCCTTTGACAAAACAGTTTGATGAAAGAAGTAGAACAGGTTTTATTTTTAGGTATTGTAATGCATTGACACCATATGAAACTTATAAGATATTTTAAAAACTATCAGCCACAGGACTGTTTTGTATGGTGGCTATAGTATAAAAAGAATTTGCATTATAATCTTACCTGTACAATGTTAAAATATTTTCTAGTGATCAATAAAAAGTTATAAGCTGAGGCAAGCAATGAAGCTTCATAACCAGTAAACCGTATGTCTGAGCGTGGCTTTTGCCTGTATATAGTAATGTGGAATGAAAAAAATCGTGTCTGTTCTCATAAGAAATGTTGTCAGACTTCAGTGGCACCACTTGTAGGGAAACGAGCTTTGGCTGAGCCTTTAGAAATGTTAGTATTGTCAGGCAGCACAATGGTTACAGTTTCAGTAGTTCCTCTTTCTGAGATGCTATAACGTCTTTTATAGACTTTTGATTCTTCCTTTTTACTTGTGTTTAAGAGGTGGCAGTTTGTTAATATCTAGATCAAATATGAAGGGTTTTTTTATATTTTCAATGAATGTAGACATTGTTGATTTGAATACCTGGTGTTAGGCATGCTCTGCCATCATGAACTAGCCTGTTGGCTCCAGTAAAACAATTCATAACATAGCCAGTCACAAGTACTTGGAAAACTGGGTCAATGCACTTCAAGCCTGTGTCTTTGAAGGTGGTATTTTTTAGCCCTAGTGATTTTGTGGTAATCTTTCAACACCTTCTGCATAGAGCACAAATATAAATAAGGGAAGAAATTCTGTCTCTCGGAAAGCATGGTCAAGAAACTTTTGGTCATTTCGTCAACTATGCAATGAAGTGAGAAAGGAATTTTGATTATTTCCTGTCCACTAGCAGCATCTTGTATTGTTCAGTTCAGCAAAGTGCTATATATAAATGTTTTCCTCTTTCCTTGTTTTTTGTATGTTTACCAAAATATATTACATTACATAATTTTTAACCACTTTCCTTGTCTCACTAGAGAGAAGTGTGTGCATGTGTGTATAAAAATTCACTAAGCTATTTCAATAAAAGGCTGTGTACAAAAATCCAACTAAACAGAAGCCCCATAGCAGCTCCCAAGGGGTTATGTAAATCAAAACTCCCATGATGTCTTAAGACTATCAAACTATATTTCAAGAATAAAAACTCATACATGTTTGATACTGTAAATTACCAAGTGCTTTCCTCACCCACTGAAGTCAAAAGAGCTTATGGCTACATCTGGATGTATATATTTAAAAAAGAAAACTTAGTGTATTCACTGTATTATACTAACCAGAGAAGAAGGAAAGGAAAGCTCATACCCACAGTATTTTTCTTTTGTTGGATGTGCAAACAGTGTGCCACCTTAAGCCATTACTTCATGCACCCTGAGTCACTTTGCTGAATTGCCAATCATCCTTAACAGAAAAGAGGAAATACACAGTTGTGGGACAATTCATTAAGAAGATTCAAATGCCTGCAAAACATCTTTCATATAGCAGAAAGTCATGTCTCTGGCCAGAGGCAACCCAAGGGTTTTCAACAGTGTAGGAAAGTGTCAATTAGGCAGGGGTGGTTTGGCAACTGTGGGTAGTGTTATGCAAATTAAAGGCATCTCTTTCTCTCTCCCTCACCAAGTCGGGCCTTTGTCGTCGTGTCGTGTCCTCCCCCCCCCCCCCCCCCCCCCCCCCCCCCCCCGACCCCTTCCTCTCCCTTAAGGCTATGCCCTGGTGGGACCTCCTCTCCAGCCCACCTCCATTCCCATGACCCAGAATCTGCCTCTTCTCCCTTCTCCCCAGCACTAGCAAGGGTCTTGCAGCTCCTGGGATGCTGGCAAGAAGGATGAAGGCTTGCTGATGTTGTGAGGGCAGAGAGGGAAAGGAGAGGAGCATGGTTTTCTGTGCTTGCTGCCAAAGAGAGGGGTTGAAGATGCTGCTGGGAGAAACGGCCTTGACAGGGTTAAAAGCTGCTCCAAACACCCCAGCCCGCTTCTTGGCAGTGGCTAAAGCAGGGACAAGCCAGCAGTTGGTGCGAACACAACAGAGCCTGTCTCCTCTGTCATGGGCAATGGGGCTGCTTGGCACATGACAGTGATTGCCCAACACAGGCAACTGCCCACAGCCTTAATGGGGCTTTATGTTTCCTGTTCCATTTTCTACCATCCAGAGTAAATGCAGCTCACCATAAAGGGCCCCAGTGTAAAAGGAGCAACGCCAACATGAAAGGCAAAGTGAGTGTTTGTGTGTACACACACAAGTACATGCATGCTAGTGCACACGAGCACCCACATCGATGCTTGCAGCATCAAACTGTTCTTGGAAGCAAGCAGTCTGGTGCACCGCCTCCACTCTGCCTGCCTATGTCAAATCAAAAAGATGAATGTCTGGACTCACAAAAGCCTTGGGTGAAAGAGCCTATCAAGAAAGGAGAACAAAGAAATCAAGTTTACCATCAACCGTATCATCAGAATTTGAACTCGCTTTCAAAGGTTTTGATTTTCTACTGTTCATAACATAGATACACTTAAGCTTGAGCAATAACAAGGGTGTGTTTCTCCACTGTTATTACATTGCCCATATTGCTCTCTTTCTGAAAATTATCTTCCTGATAGATTTAAAAGCATCTTTTTTTATCTGCATACACAGCATTCCTAACACAAATTACTTACACCCATGGGAAGCAATGGTTAGCAGCGCTGCAGTTAAAGTTTTAATGTTTGCCTAGAGATTAAAACTTTTTTTTTTTTAACCAAAAATTTCTTTCTTTTCGATAGCCATTTGCTGGCCATAGTGGAGAGCCAAGGTATTGGGTCAGTTGCAGAATGTTATTTCCTCTGAACCTATTCTATCAAGAATCTGCTGAGCAGTTAAAGATTAAAGAGTCTGTCTCCCATTTATACATCCTTCACACCTCTTTGTGGGTTGTGCCATGAGAAGCCTTCTCTGGGATCTTTTTATGGACACGTTACAAGGTCAGCAGTTTCTGTTCATTGATTAAAAGCAAATACAAAACCAAAATATGAACAGATACCCCAGGAAAATGGCAATGGAAAAAAAATTACACTTTTAACTTGATTTCACTGGATTCTCCAGCAGATACAACAATGATGATCTTGCAGTTTCTCTGACTGGTAGCTTTTGGGAAAACAATTTTAATTGCCCATTTTATAGCAAAGCCAACAGCAGCCTCTCCATTCAGCTGTTGAAGGAGTTCTGTAACATACACTCTCATTAATTCTTTAGCATTGTAGCTTACAAGGTCAAATTTCTAATTCCACTTGGTTTCTCTTTGCTTCCAGAAGAGATGGCTCACTACAGCTACTCTATCTTCACTGTGCTGATGGGAGATTGCCAAAACATGAAGTGTTTTGTTCAGGAGGTTTCTAACTTTTTGGAGTTCATTGCTGATAATTTGCCATTAACTACCCAAGATGACAACAGCATTCACATATTCCTGGGGTGGAAAACACCTGTGATGTTTACAAGGATAGAGATCCGGGTTGCACTTGTTTGTAAAAGAATGAAAATTAATTAGCACTTCTCTGTATAAAAAAAAAAGTTAAAGTACATTAAAATAAAACAATGAAGGATATGATCTTGCACATGCTTAGTTTCTGACGAGGTTTCATTACATTCAGATCCACCCCTGCAAACCTATCCTAGGGGGATTAGCTACATTCTGGGCTATGCCCCTCCTTAATGTTGCCTGAGGGCCAGAAGTTACATCCACGAAATTAATGTAGAAAAATCTCTCTGAAGTAGTGAATACTAGATAGGCAATTAAACAATAAGGCATTGCAATTAATAGAAGTACGACATGATGCTCTAACAGCTTCCATTACTGCAGCACAGAGGATCATTTCAGGAATGGCTCAGAAGCTACTATAACAAAACACCTACTGCAATTTTGGAATCAGTTGTGTTCACAGGCTTGTTGGCTGGGAAATGGCATATTTAGTAGCATGAAGTAGCACTGAGGACTGAATAGGTCTCATCTTCTTTAACTTCAGCAACCCAAAAGTTATGGGTCTAGGCTGAGAGTCTGTAGTTGATGGAGGGTTCTTGAGTTGGTGATAACTCTGTGCTGACTATAGATGGAGAGTATACAAGTATATACTTCATGTTTAGAGAGGCAGGAGAAGATAAGACCTACTCCTGATTTATGCTGAGCTCTTTTTTTGCTTTGCTTGAGATTTCTATTTGCAAAGGAAATGCTCAGCCAAAATCTCCACAAAAGTGAATGCTCTTTACAAATTGATGGGGCCCATTAATCTGATGTCTCCTTGCATGGAAACCACATCAGCTTCACTAAAACTTTAGCATGTGCAGTGGTTGCGGAATGAGCCAGATGTGCCAAAATGAGCAGTCTGGTATGGCAGGCATCTTACATCTCTAAAATTATACTTGTTCCGTCAGTGCATTTAACACCTTTAGATAATCACATCTGTGTAATCACATCACACTGCTGACAAGGAAGCAAGCTCTTTACCACCTTTCCTTTAGTGCAGATGCTGATACTAAAATTCCCTGTGAATAAACCTGTTTTGGTTTTCACAGGTAGGAGTAAACTAGCACTGCAGTGAGCTGTGATGGATGAAGTTTTCAATAATGCATACTAAGATGACTGAGAAATAATTAAGAAGTAATTGAAGTGATGATTAACAAGTAATTGAATTTCGTAAGTGAGCGAGCTACTAGAGCTACCACAGAAGACAGCAGCTTGAAACTGTGCAGTTTTTCTGGAGAAAATCTATTTCTGCATGTCTTTGGAGGAAAATGCTATGTGCAATACATATTCTAACACAGGATTCTGCTCAGGTTCAACCTTATTTGCTAATCTCTCTGAGTCATGTGTTTGTTTTTCTATAGTGTACAATTTTTTACCAAACAAATTCTGATCCAAAATCCACACACTACGCACTCATTTCATCTTTTGGTAAACCCCATGTTACATCAGTCATATCTAGGATTAATATGGTCCCCAAAGTTTATAAATAATGTTTTAAAATAAAGCATTCTCAGCAGATATTAGACAGCCTTTCGCAGGAGTTTACATTGATAGCAAAAAAGAAAAAGAAAGCAGTAATGTGGAATTACTCCATGGGGGCAGAGCTCACGGTTGAAAGCAAAACAAATGTAGGAAAAGTCAGAAATACACTCACCCGGTGAGCAGCCATGAATCGCTGCAGCACTCAGCACAGCCAGCAATTCAAGGGACTAACCCAAGTTTTGAGAGGTAGTCAGAGGACACGAGGGTATACACAACCCTGTAAGAATTGACAGGAAGTTCTTAAAGGCATGGCTTGCAAAAAACCTTATAAACACTGTTGTTAATGCATTAACACACACCAGAATTGATTAGGTGTGGAGAGAGAGAGAAAGGCAGGCAAGCATGAAAGGAAGTATGGGGGAAACCATGATTTTGTTGTTATTGTTGTTGTTGTTACAATTAAAAGCTTTGTTATGGATTTATGCTCTCAACTAACCATAAGGAGGCAGCCGGATTCAGACTCGTTAGGTGCCTTAAGTTTTCTTAACTACCAATTTCCAGATTCAAGAGTTTTGATTCTTGTAATGTGATGAAACTAATTCTGAACAGAAACTGGCAGTCCTGCCTGTAATATCTCCCTTCTCCCTTCTACATTGCTTTGTTAAGCTGTCAAGCTGTCCTCTTCTACATCTTTCTTAGCCTGTGTAGGTCTTTTCATTGACTGCAAAAAAAAAAAAAAAGAAAAAAGTTAGCAAATATTTTATCTCAAACACTTTCTCATTGCTGGGGATATCATTAAAAGCAAAAGCAACAGGAAAAATATTCAATTCACTCTACTGCAGGACTGCAGTGTTTAATAGAAGACATTTGTGGTGGGATCTGGCTGAAATACGCAGCTCTTTCTTCCGTTAGGAGCTTGGATAATTCACTTGGAAAAGTTTCTGGCAGAAACCTCAGTGCATTTTCAATGTTACATTCACTTGAGGATTTCTGATAGTTCAGATTTTTATGACCTCTGAGGTGTTTGTTCTTGTGGCAGGACTCTGAGGAGCAGACCAGGTTGTGGACAGCCAAGGTGTAGGAGACAACAGTGACTCTGGTTCCTGCAGAGAAGTCATTGTCTCTGATTTTAGTGACATGGGCCATTACAGTTATAATTTCTCTCATTCTTTCCAATATTTGAGGTGTAACTTCTGTGTGAAAGTCTGAGGCAAACACCAAGTCAGTTGGAGGCACAGGGCATGCTGGCATCCCTGAAACCCAAGAACAGAGAGACGAATCACAAGGATTAATAAAAGTAGGCATTTCTCTCACATGTTTAATCCACAGACCCAAAATAAACTGCAGTGAGGACTCCTCACATGGAAAATGTTGCTGCATACTGGGCCACGCTTCAGGAAGACAGTGGGGTCTTCTCTGCTGTTGCCTAGGTTTACTTGTAGTCCTGAACTTTTAAAATAAGAGCTGGCTTATTTGAGCTCACGAATGCCTTCAGGTCAGGGTAAGGAAAAGAAAACCATGCTGCACTGTTGCTCTATAGACAGGTGCAAAAGGGGAAGTCTGCAGCACTTCATTTCTGAGGATTCAGGGAAGGACAATTTTCTGGAGACACAATAGCTTCTTAAATGGTAACATTATTCAGTGCACAGAGCTCTGCTTATCAGCTTATAACACTTGTACTGTTCCTAGCAAAGAAGCTTTCAAGGTGTACAGCTCATTTACTTGCCCAAATCCATTTCAATGTTTTCAATGACTGAAGTTACAGCATGCTCTGAGAGAGAGAACTGGGATAGCATTAATGACTGGCTAATTTTGTAGGAAAGGCAGGACAGACAGAAGCAGGGAATAAGGCAGCTTAAGGAAATACAGAGAGATCGAGAATTGTAAAAGAAAAAAGGAAAGAGCTCACCCAGTGTGTCCCTTTGCCTGAAGCAGGATCAATATACCCATACTGTCCCTGAGACACATTTGTATAGTATGTTATTATGAGCCCACCAGAAAAGGAAAGTCCACAGCCTCCCCAGCAAACACTGATTTACTCTACTCTTGATGACCCTTGTCACTTCCAGTTCATGTCTGATTTACATCTTCTGCTGTAAATTATGCAGATTTCTTCTTGCTTTGCACTTCATTTTTCTTTAATATACCACTGAGAAGACTCTTATCATGCCTGACACTGTTCCTTCCAATCTCCTTTATCTTTACGCTGAGTGAATTCAAATTATTCAGCTCTTCCTTATGTCACTTTTGTTGCTCTTCCGTGGGCTCAGTGCTGTCTGCCTACATTTTCCATGGTGTGTGGCACCTAACAAGCTGCCGTCGTGCTCCAGGTACACAAAACTCATTCATTTCTGTGTCTAACGTAAATCAGTTTGGTCAACGTGCTGCAGGGGCTTTCTGGGGCTTTCATCGCATTGTACTGTTGAGACAGATTTGCTTCCTGTCTGCTGAAGCAACCAAACCCTTATATATTGTTGCTGCTGCTATTCACTTTCATTCACACAATTCCTCCCTGTTAAGAGTGGTGCCTTGTGTTTGTCTCATTTAAATCTCATTTTGTTAATGTCATTTCTTTGATTTATCAGAATAACTAAGTTTTGATGCACCTTCGGAAGAGGGAACAGAAAGTCAGGTGATGATGACAGGGAACTGCAAAAGGCTGAAAGGAAGATAGTCAGAGGGTGGAAGAAAATAAATCATTAATCTGCATTTCCCTAAGCAGCCTGGATGCAAAAGATCATAGAAGGAGACAAAGTATATATTTGAAAGAAGACCTCATTAACAGAGGTAAAGCAAGGCCAACGGCTATATTAAAATTTACAGTAGCAACAAAGAAAGCTCATGGAGAAGCCATGAAATAGGAAATAAAGAAAAAGTTTCTATCTCTTAGAGGAAATATTTAATAAATTGACAAATGGTGAGATGACAGACAAGTAGTATAATGATTGATCCCCCTACACAACTGCTGCTGTTAAGCTCTGCCTTCCACTGGCTAGCTGTAGTGGAGCTGTCAGGAGTTGGTGAAACCCAGGTACCAGTTTAGACAAAAGTGGGATTTAGCTAGTGGGATTTAGCTTTGCTTAAAACATGTTACAATGTAAGTAAATCAACTTTAAATTGTCATAAGTGATATTCAGTTTTCCATCAAGCTAACCGAAAAAGGAAAACAAAATGGTGTTACTCAATAATATTTATTAAAACTCTTATATTTTTAAAGAATACTATTCTATTAGTAACAGATTTTCCACTCACTATGTTCCCTGTAACAGCGAAGACTTCTGGCTAAAGTGGAAATGCTGATTTACCCACATAACTCAGGATCTGTCTTAAATTTTTATCTGTGTTCTCAGAGTAGCAACATTGATTCAGTCCCTATTCTCCTTCCCAAGCCTAGAGAAAAAGCAGATACAACTCAGCAGAGTTCATCAATATTTCATTAAAAGCATCTTAGAGCCCAGGAACTTGGTGTTTCACTCACAGTTCAGAATGCATCTAAACATTTCAAGCAGCTGGCTAAACTAATCCCAAACCCTGAAGTACAAAAGTGGCTTAGGAATTTTGCACAAAGATAGAGGACATTGTGACAACCTTAATTAATCATCCTTAATTAAATAGAATCACTAGCAGTTAACCAAGGAAAGTGACCTTGTTAGGTTATCTTTGGTATAGAATTACTGCCACATATGTAAATGTGTGAGCCAGAAAATTCGTATGGTTCAGGTAAAGCATCCAGTAAGCCAACAAGGAAAGGCCAGTTTAACTGCGAGGGCAAGGAGCTGACATTCTCTCCATCCTTAAGAGCAGAGGTAAGTCAAAACAAGAGAAGTCAGACAGGCCTGGGCAGCAAAAAGACAAACAAAACCAAATGAAGCAGCGTGGGATGGGGATAGCCAGGTTTGTAATGTCAAAGAAGACTGGAGGGTGGCTTGTCTGGTCACTGTGCAAACATAATACAAGGTGCCCGGATGGGCTTTTAGGAAATGTGGAGTGGGCTCAGTGATTGAATCATTGTGTGGACAGCTATGACAGATTAAACAATAGGAAACATGTTCCGGAGCTTTTAAAAAGGAGGTAAAGGGCCAGAACTGGCACAATAATATTTTCCAAAATTTTTTTCCAGAATCATGCATACTTCCAGAAAGAGATGATGTCTTGATGGTGTAAGGAGGAAGAACCAAGATTCAGTGAGTACTGAGGGAAACTTCTGTAGCTTGTTCAGGAAAGATGGTCTTCATTTAAACTAAAATGATACAACACCACTGACAGTAAAAATTAAACAGGTTTTGGCAGAATATTTAAAGGAAAGACTAGGGGAGTGGAGAATGGATGTGAAAGAGCATATTTGCAGTGACGACTCCTCTGGGTTGATGTCAATAAAAGCTTTCTATCCTCAGATTAAGCCTGGGACAGAAGTTGGCAAAACTCAAAAGGGAGGCTGAAGAGACAGAATCCCATCAAAAGAGAGCATAGATTATTTTACCAGAAAGATGATGCCATCTACGGTGTGTTAAAGGAAATTACAGAGGCTGCAAAGGTGGAAAGCCCAACAACGAAAAACCCCATTTAACTGCCATGATGATGACATCCTACTGCCGTGTGACATTTAAACAAAGATAACATTTTTAGACAACATATTCCCACCAGCATAAGAAAGGCTACTATGAAGTAAAAGAAACCTTTCAAACAGCATAAATTACAGTAAAATGGAAAACAGAGAAAAAGAAGCTTTGGAAACCATATGTAAAAATACACTAAAGCAAGGCAAAATAATTCTCAGGGAAAAAAGTCTGTAAGACATAAAAACAAATAATAAACCCTTTTTCAAATATATCAGGAATGAGAATCTGACAGAGTCTGTATGGCCAATAATTGATGAATGTGTAAAAGAAGATTTCAAAGAAAACAAGGCCATGGCAGATAATTAAATGTGTCCTTTACATCTGGGTTCACCATGGAGGAGTTCAGGGAGGTTCCTATGCCAGAATCCTGTCCCTTTTCTGCACATGTAAGTGATGTGCCAGAGGACCTGCCTGCCTGAAACATCTGCTGAGTTGGTAGGGGAGGTTTCAAGCAGTAGTAAATTGCCAAGAGCAAAAAATACTCATCTAAAGGGTGATATGTTTTAAGGGGCATCAGGAATGAAACAGTTGAACTGCTAACTATGGTTGGCAGCCTCTTGCTTAAAACTGCTCTAGTACCAGAAGGATGAAAATTGGCAGAATTGACATCAGGTCTTACAGAAAAATTCTGGAGAGTTTGTAGACCAGCATAATGTATGCAGTAGGCAAACTAGTATGAATTATAAAAAGGAGCAGAGTTGGTAGAGACATCGATAAATGTGCTCTACTGAGGAAGAGTCAACATGTAAGGTGAAATCTTTTACCATAAACCTATCTTTGAAAGAACTGCTAGCCATGTGAACAATACAGGTCTGCCTGACTGTCCTGGATTTCCAGAAGGATTTTGACAAGTTCCCCAAAGAAAGCCTTCCAAAAATAATTAATATTGTCACCCAGTATAGAATCTTCTCACAGATTAATATTGTTAAATACAGTTATTAAATCAAACACTATTTAATACTAGTTAAAATACAGTAAGTGAGATTAGGAACAGATCAGGTTTCCCAGTGGAAGAAAGCTGTCAGTAGAGACACAAGTGGATTTTTGCTTAGACCTGTGTTGTTCATAATGTTTATCAGTGACTTAGAAAAAAGAGGGGAACGGTGTCATGCCCAAAGTGGCTGAAGACAGTAAGATACTTGGGACAGCAGAAATTAAAAATGACTGTGAAATGTTACAGAGGGATTTCATGATAGTGGATGACTGAATGATCCCATGTCAAATGAAATTCTTTGCAGGTAAAAGAGGTGCATATGGTAAACACAGCCCAGTCTTAACTTTGTGTTTATAAGGAGCAGTCCTAAATGAGTCCTGAATAGCTTAGTCCTATGCAGGGAAAAAAATGTTAGAGTTACAACAGACACTCCTACAAAAACATGAACTCAGTGCTCAGTATTGATTCAAAAGTTTAAATGAATGTTAGCAATTATCAGGGAAAGAATAGGATAATACACCAATGAACAAATCCATGGTGCACTCTTACTGTGAATAATGTGTGCAGTACTTCCCCCTAATAATGAAAATATATATAACTATGGGAGGCACAGAGAAAGTCTATTCTGGGTAAAGAATGGTTTCCATATAAGGAATAATTAACTAGACTAGGAGTCTGCATCTGGACAACAGAAGCCCAAAGAAAGAGTTGACAGGGATCTGTAAATAAGCAATGACACTGGGAAAACTGAATAGGCAATAACTATTTGCTCACTCTCATAATGCGTGAACTATAGAGTACCAAATAAAAGATGAGATAAACATGTACAAAAGTAGGTACTATTTCATAAAGCATGTAATTAAGCGATGAAGCTCATTGCTTTGGCCTTCTGTGAACACCAAAGGTTTGTCTGTATCCAAATAATACTTAAATTCAGAGCAAAAAAAGAAACCATTAAGGGTTATTAATCACAAAACTGCTATATACAAAAATGGCATGTTGAAAATTAAAGATGTGACTTTGCAATAACTCTAGCATTAATTTTCTGACAGGGATGGTCTGTGAAAAAAAAATTATCTGTGTGCACAGGTTTCTGTACAATGGAAGAGAAAATTATATTTTTATTTAAACAGCTTCCTGAATAGAATTCAGTCTTCCATCAAAACAGAAGTGTTTCAGTGTTAACAAGACTGTTATGAATTACCTGACTATTCTGAGATTTTAAAAATCCAGCCAGGATCACAAATCCCTTTGGCTTCCAACTTTAAACTCTCATGGGGGAGTATAACCTGATGACAGAGGTAGCTTTGCTCAGGTCATTTACATCTTGTCAAAATTGGATCAGCTGCCATAAGGCAGCCAGGAGCCATCAATTCTGGAAGAGAGGTAAAACCATCAGGACTGCAAGTAAAGTAAAGCTGGCAACAGCTCTGAAAGCAGAAGCAAAAATTCTGTTTCTACCTGTGGAAATAATGGTCCAGATTTTCTTTTCCACCAAGGAAGGGGAAAAGTAAAGTGTTAAAAATCACTGTTTTTCACCCTCCACTGTGATGGGTTGTGCTGTGCTGGCTGGAGTCTCCAAGAGACTCTTCTACTCCAGCTGACACTCTTTTGGCACTCGTACTCTAGAATGTGGGTTAGGGGTAATGACTGAAATGAAACCTGTTTTCTCACCTTATAATTTCCATTGCTTATTGATTTCTTCAAAGAGTCAGCTTCAAAGGAGATAATTACGCATAAAACTATCATCTACATATATATGTAAATACTGGGTTTTGAAGGAGAGAATCAGAGACTAGAAGAAACTGAAATGGAATGTTATTACAATATATTCATGGGTATTACCTAGAAGTGATTTGGTAAGAGAGATCAAGTATAGTCTTTTGGGAAGAGACTGGATCACAAGAGACTTTGCTAGCATAATTAAGAAGAAAGAAGTCAATATTCTTAGGTACACAGAAAAGAAAGGGACTGCCAAAGAAAGTGGTCTTTCAAGGATTTATGGAAAGAAAGAAGAGGACAAGAAGAGTATGGCTAAAAATCACAGCGGAGACAAAGAACTGAGAATTATGCAAGCAAGCTGAGTAACTGCTCTCAAGCCCCAAATCAAGGACAGTTGATGTTACTGCTGCAGATAAGGAGAATATTACATCTTCAAAGGCAACTGGGTCAGATGGGCTAAACTTCAAATGAAATGAACTTCATCCATGTGCACACTGTGTGAAAAGGTGGTATTGCAAGAACAAAACACATTTAGTTATTTAGGTTGTTAAAATACTGACCACTGAATCTGAAATGAATTCCTAAATACAGAGATCAACATGGAGTATTCAGGAGTGGTGATGGCAAGGACCCAATCATCTTCTATTGCCTTCAGAATGTCACAATTTTTTTATTAAAAATATGAGCTTGGGCTTCCCACTAATCTTTTCAGGATGAGATTTACCTTGGCAGTTCTGTGTAAATATCAGTGAGATGCAGCATAGAGGTTTCACTTCTGACGTGGTTTATATGATCGCAGTGAAAGCTGTGCTTGTGCCAAAGAGGGTAGAATGCTTAGAAAAAGGTTGGAAATAAAAGTCAGGCCCTTACCATCTGGTTTATTGCCAGCAGCAGCCGCCAGAATGCAGTTCAGTCTTGTCTTCTTCACTCCCTTGAGTTTATTACTAACCAGGTTTAGACATACCCGTTTTTATTACTACTTCTTGCAATCTTGGGATACATGAACAAAGACATCTATTTCAAACAACATTTAAAAAATCCTTCTTTTTTATATCTTGCTTGTGCATGGTTTTAAAAGAATAACTTCTCAAACAATAATTGCACGAGTGCCTTAGTATCTGAGAATGAAATAAAACCAAGAAAAAAAGAGTAGCAGAAGTGAAACCAGAAGTAAAGATAATGTGTAAAATGAGGAAACTCTCCTGGGTGGTTTGTAAAAGCAAATTTTGAAAAGAATCTATTTCTAAATGTCAGCTGAGTAAAATATACAGGGCAGAATGAAAAGGGGATTGCCTCGGGAGACAGAACACTTGACTTCTAAAATTCGTAAATCATTATCTTACAAGAAAAAGATAATGTGCATAAATGTATAGCTTTTTATTAACTAGCACAAGCCAAAATTTTAATCTAAGACTGAAGCAGGAAAAGGCCATTATGTCTTGAGCCATACAAAGATTGAATGAAAGAAAAAGCCCCTGTCATTCAACAATACTTTTCCATCATACACAAGTCCACTTCACTCATACTGAAAAGTAACATGTGCCACAAAAGTCCATGCATATCAGTGTACCACAGTACAAGAAAGACCAAGCTGGGACACCTATTTTCTATATTGTTTGGAGAAAATGAGCATTAATGTATTTTGTGAATGTGTTCTCAAAAATTAAGCTAGAGTGAATCAGTCAGTATGAACCAGCCACAGGAAATCATATAATCACAAGTAGCGCTGTGGTTCCCTTTATAGCAAGCATGAAAGACTCAGGAAATTCAGAGCTTAAAGCACAAACAGTATTAGATATATGTACAACCCATGGATGTAATGATGTCTTGTGAGCTGGTCAGAAAGACCATGACAATTTTTTTTTTTCTTTAAAGTGGTATGCTACATGATTCTTTTATCTGCATTAATGTCTTCCCAGGTTTCTTATCACAAATTCTTTTTCTGCTAAAGTAATGAGAAGACCAACACAGAAGACAGCACTGGGCTTCTTGACACTGCTCCCACAGAAGTGCAGCAAAGATCCAGAACCACAAGCTTAGTAATAAAAGACAGAAATAATGAAATATATTTTTGGGCCAGCTTTTATTGGACAGTTTATTCAGAGAAAGTTAGCTGGAAATCCCTTTCCTGCTTCAACCCAGGTTTCATTTTTAGTTTAAATATATGACATCCTGTAAAATTCTTCAGAATCTGATGAACTGGGTTAGTTTTAAAAAGAAAGCTTTTCATCTGTACAATGAAAATTTGGCCATTTTGAGAAGGGAGGGTGGAGTGCACTGATCCTGTTTTTCTACAGTTCTTTTGAGCCTTCTTTCCAATGAAAATCAGGTTAATATTGTTACAGTGCCTGTCTGTCTATCTTGCCACAGTAGAATTGTGAACACGTTGGCCAATTTCAACTAAATGTGACAAGCAGGTAGAGGTCTCAAAGTTGTGAAGCTCCTGCAGAGTTTACAAAGATGACCAGCAGTACAGAGGCTAGAGGCAAATTTAATGCCCTCTTGAGAGGAAGAGCAGGCTGTGAGCTCAGCTGCAACCCCTGCTGTCCAGGAGACACATCGCATATACCCAGCCATGGCAATGGACAATTCTATGCATCCATTTCTTTTGAGATATTCCTTAGGTTTTACAGTGCAATCATCGCCAAGAAAGTCCAAGTTCTTCTATGCTAGACATGTTAAGACATGTGAAGCAAGAATCAATGGCAAGCTTCACAAAGATAGGAGCAGAAGGATCAAACAACTGAACTTCAGCTGTGGTACAGAATTTATATGTCTCCAAGTACTTTGCTGAGTTTTTGTTTGTTTGGGATTGGTTTTTGTGAAAGAGTTAAAATAGATGCAAATTTCTTGTTATAAATGATCAGTTATTTTTTGAATTTTCTTTGACTGTGGTAGAGCAACGAGAAGGGTTTGAAAGAACAAGAACTGGTAGAACTACAAATTAAATGGATTTTGCATTCAACTGTGCTGTGAAAGAGCGACGAGAGAGAAGAGGAAAGGATGCTGAGAATACGCTTACGGGCAGAAGCAGGACAGCTGGCATGATGGCAGAGAGCAGAATGGGAGAACCCCATGCTCCAGCCTTTTCCTCCTTACCCTCCCAGCCTGGCCAAGGATGCAACTGTTTTCAATTAGAATATTAACTCTTTTTTTTTTTTTTTTTTTTTTTTATTTAAATGAACAAAGAACAAAACAAATGAACTTTGCACAGGAGAAAGCATTTTTTCAAATGTTGCGGTGTTCATTCCCTACCCCGTCTTCTTTAGAAAAGGCCTCTTGAGCAGTAGAATGGATCATGTACTGTTTCCTTATTCCCCCATACTCACCCTATAGTTTCTTATAGCTTAATAAAAGAAATAGTAACCAGTCCTTTATGAAAACCCAGATCCAATTCTTCTTTTACAGAAATAACATGAAAAAAAAGTTAGACTCCTTTTGTAAAATAGGTCCAGTAACTTATTTTTAAGAGAAGTTTAGATCAGCAAGAAACCCATTATTATAGACATAGGACATCTCTAAGGTATTTCTACTGGCAATTCTGGTATAGTTAAAATATTTTTTGGTTTGGAGCACAATTTTAAAATCATTCTTCCATGACATATTGGGTACAGTACAATTCCAAATTAAAGAATGTAATGTGTGAAGTAGTTGGTAATTTTAAAGATATCAGAATGGACTCCTCATTTTCCTGAGATTTTTAGCTTTATCTATAAAAAGAAGCTGATATACTGTGTTGGACATATTATAATTAAGAAGCTATAAAGGGCTATGGCATGTGCTCATTTCTAGCTGTTAATTTATTAAAATCATTATCTGAAGCTTCATGAAATGTGCAACCTTTGAGCAGTCATCATGTTTTACATTTTTATGATGACTTGAAATTACCTAACTCACATGCGACAAATGTGTTCTCTCTTTACCAATCTCTTCTGCCTTTCTGTATCAGAACTCTATTATGGCCCAGCTCCTCACAAGGATTCTTGGAAGATAAAGGAAACTCTTTTTTCTTGCACTCTACCCTCACATTTGCCAGATTCTTGCACCTCTGAGGCACAATTCCATTTTGTGAGGCATGAATGATGCTGCAAATTGCAAAGGGTATCTGAACATGGTATCTCACAAAGATACCAAATTTAATTCTTAGTGTGCAGTTCTCTTTCATCTGAAATAAACTGCTCTATGGATGCTTTTTGTGCAGAACATTTTAATAAGGAAGTATATACATGTTATAGCACAGCCATAGAGATAAATGGAAATCCTGCAATGTAGCTTAATAACAGCAATGGAAAAAAAAAAAACAAACCACAGAGTTCATGACACCTTGCAAATCAGTTAGCACCTGTAAAAAGCCCAGATGAATTCAACACTGTGGTAGAATGGAGCTTCTCAGTAGTCTCATCTGTGCAGTACACAGGCTACATATTAACATCAGACCTCAAGGACACTTTCAGGTTCCTGAAAGCAATGGAAATCTTTTAATTCTCTGAGGCATGAAAGACAGGTACTGTAATTTCAAAACAAGTCTTCCTGGTGATCTTGTTCTCCGAAACATTGAAGAAAAACAGACATCTCTTTAGAATGCAATGTACTTCCGGAGTAAAATCATGAACTGCTTCTGTCTGTCTTCAGGTTACTGTGTGCCTTTTAAGGGGAGCACATTCCTTTTCCCCTTCCCAGACATCTGAGAAGCAAAGCAAACTAAAACATCTCCTTATAAAGACAGAAATTTATTTCTTTAGTTATTTCTCTCCATCTTCTGCGTGTTCTTTGTATTTAAGATAGCAAGCATTTCGTTGAGGAAATCTCTTCCCAACTCATATGCTTGACTGAGCCCACAGACTTAATGAGTGCTCCTGTAGGAGCCTGTGATGGAAATAGATGGGAATAAAACATCTCTCATCATTATGGAGCGTTGTAGTCCCTAACAACAAAACACAACCCACTTTCCCCTCTCAAGGATGCAGGAGAAAAGGAAAAATGAAAAAGCTAAGGATATGGAAAGTGGAGAATCTACGAACTCCATCTGCAATGAATCTGATATAGTCTGATATACTCTCTCTAAATCTCTCTCTGAAGGACCCGAAATCCCTGCCTTCTGGCCTCCCACTGACCAAATGTCTCTCTGCATTCATCATCATCATTTTTCATAGCAGATACTGCTAAAAATACCTTCTCATCTAGCAGTTTTCAAAAGAGCCATCATCAGATCATGATTTCAGCAAACATTGCTAATGCATTCTTAAGGGACGATGAATAGCAGAAAATTGCATGGGAAAGCCTTTTCGTCTCTTCATGGTACTGACGATTTTCTTCTTACATCATGGTATCTGTGATTGGTATTCACACCTCTGGAAGGGCATGAAAGCTAAAAAGAATTCAGGAAAAAATTATGAAGCATGATTTAACATTTGATTGCAAAACCCCAAAACCCATTCTCAGGAAATTCAATTCAAGAAAAAGTTAAGAATGATTTGCAGGACTTTTTCCAGAACAAGGTCTGCTCCTTTTAGCTAAGCACCTACTGACTATTCTGACATCTGCTCTGCAGTTCAGTTTGTATTCACTTAAATCTCAGAAACAGCATGGAGCTGAGAGAAACCAAAATGCAACTCTGTGCTTTAAAAGGCTAGCTGGGAAGAGACAGCAGGTGAGTAGAGAAAGCATCAGGCTTTCCATCTCCCTTACAGAGGGTTCTGTCAGAAAATGGACAGAAGTCTATGCAAATCATTCACTTGCAAATAGAGAAGGAGAAAAGAAATTAAAAGATCAGCTTGAAGCAGGGGCAAGGTTGGAGAAGAGATCTCCCTCCTTCCACTTGGTATTGTAAGGATGAATTAAGATCCATCTAGGGCTAGTTGGTGCAATGCTGTTACTGTTTTCCCTTCTTGTCTGTTTCTTTCAAATACAGATTCTGCTTTCACCCATATCCCCTACTGTCTTCAGCTGGGCTGAAGGGCTTCACACATTTCTGAAAATTGTGCCTTAAATTTCTAGTTACTCCAGTTTTGTTTCTTCTTGGTGAAAACTCTTAAACTCTTGTTCTTAAAGGAGTATATTTTCTATCAGCCTGCAACAAATCCTCTTGCATACCAGGGAGGAGTGAATGAAGTAGCTTCTATGGTGACATGGTCTGCAGATATCTTTTCTATTTCAAAGCTAGAGGTAAACACAGGACACAATCAGGATGTGTGGTGATAAAACATTCACAGGTAGCTCCTTCTAAATCAGAAGGGAAGTGAATTTCTGGAGAAAATTGCTCAAGCTTGTTGACAGAATTGAATGCCTAATTATAACAGAAATACAAGCAGGCTGAAATGACAATTTAATAGGCTGAAGAAAAGAGTAAATTTTCTTCCTGCACCCCAAGCCCCCAAAGATGTCATTTAAGAGAATTGCAACCTCTTTTTACACAGAACAACAAAATACATATTTTCTCTTGGTATCGAAACAATGTTCTCTTTCCTGACTGCTTACAGTCACTTCTCTTGAAAAACTTAAGTCTTAAAAACTGATCTATACATAGTTAAAAAAAAAGTGAGTGAAGGTTAGAAATGCTTTTGCACAGTGCACGGAAGTGCAGAAGAATCTATACATAGCTCTCAAGAAAACACAGACTTTAGTGAGAATAAGAAACAAAGTTGATGGTTACAAGTCAATGATGCTGCTATTATCAGCCATGATCCAAGGTAATGTATATGTGAACTGCTGCTAGAGAAAACTCAGAACAGGGTGACCCCAAATAAGAGATGGTGTTTCTACACATAAGAAAACAGAAACAAGAACTTTCAATCAGCTCCTGTAGCTATTTTCCTCCAAGAGTAGGAGGAAAGGATTTCAAAAGCTTTGATTTTGCTCATTATTATCACCATTTTTTTCTAATCCAAGAATTCAGATTCTTCCCCAGGCTCATGCTAAAGCTGCCCTAACAAGTAGATAAAGCTGACAATGTGCCTGCTTACATAACAGAGATTCTTATGGTCTATACAGTAGTAACGAAAATCAGGAAAATTTCAGGAACTTTCACATTGTTCTTGGTTGCGCTTCAGGGAAGTAACGCTGAAGACAATGGCTTGGAGTCTTCATGTTTCGTATTGCTTTCATATTTCCTTTCCTCACCTGAGCACCGGCCTTGCAGTCCTTTTGCAACACTTTTCCGGTGTGTGTCCTACTGAGCAGTTCCCTTGGGAATCTCTGCATTGAAAGTGAGCCCTTTGCACTTTGATTCAGTTTCAGAGCCAACCAAGGCCTTTGGCAGGAGGAGTCACAAAACTGGCTGCCATCAATGACTGATTTCCTCAGTTTTGATGTCTCTTTTCTCATTATATATAAGCCTTCATGTAACAAAAAAGTAGCATTTTAATACTAAAATGTATTATGGCACTTGGAAATCTTCAGAAGGGCACAATGTATAGTTTTGGGTGACTACAAAGGTAAATGTAAAACACAAAAATAATACGAGAGATATAATTAATTTTGTACAACAATTTTAGACTTGTTTTAAAACATAACATGGTATGCTGTCAATTTCTAATGTGCTTATTACAGTCCAGTTCCACTCTTTATCTTTGCTAATCAAGCAGACTTTTAGCCAATCAAACAAAAAACTTGTCGAAAACACCCAGTATGGAGAGTGCTCCAAAATAAAATCTTATTCACCTTAACTCCCGGATATTCAAATATGTAATGGACTTACACAGGTCTTTGGCTCTGAAAGCGGAGTCTGCTACACTTTGCCTTGAGCTCTTCTGCTGGATAGTTGTCCTCACCTGTTCAGAAGACAGTAACAAAATTCATTAGTTTTGTGGGATTTGGAAGATTTTGGCAAAGCTTAGCGTTTTATCCAACAACAGCTGCAAATCAAGTGACTTCATTAATTATATACACATATCACAAACACTATATATATAGAGATGAATGCTATGGTGGTCTGATTCTGCACCCATCAATAGGTAAAAGTGCAATTAACTTGAATGAAAAAAGTAAGGTCCTAAATAAATTTAAGTTTAGATGAATGTGAAGATTACATTTATATTACACTATACTATTTATTTATTTATTTCCTTAGTAAGGTGTTCTGACTTTTTATCTAAAAGCCACTAACAAAGTCTATGAATAATGGACTATGAATTGGACATAATGTCCAATGTCTTTTTATGTGGTCTATAGTCACAATTTAACACACTTTGTAGAGGATACAGGCAATCATTAGTCTGTTTGCATTTACATTTGACAGACAGATCTTATATTTTTACAGTAGCAAAAAAGGTAGGTCTTGGACTTCCAAAGCTGGGTGATGAGGCAGAAGTACCTAGGTCCCATTGCAGGTTGGCTGGAGTTGATCTTTAATGGGAGCAGGGCACTTGTCAATATTTCACTCCAATATAGAGCATTTAGCCCCACAGTCAATTTTTTCTTCTAACTCCCAGCAGTGTAGCAGGATTTCCATATACGCATTATAAAGTGAATTCTGAACTCAGTCTCCATTTGCATTCTCCATTAGCCTGTATTTAAATAACCCTGATGATGGCTGATCTTCCTCTCTAGCTATACGTTGCTAAATATACAACATATGATCAGGACAAAGTCACTCAGAGAACTGCACTGAGGAGTTTCTATCCTATTAGAAGCCACAGGTCTCAGTGATGTTAGAATCTAAAGGCAATGGAAAACCTTAACTATCTGATGGTGAAGGTGCTCTGCACGAGAAAGTTGGTGGTGTTTGCGCTTTTGAAAAGAACATTTTCATAACCAAATATTTATTTCTCAAAATCAGCGATATTTCTAGGCAAAGAAAAAGCAGCTGTGCTCCATGGCAATGCTAATCTTAGCAGCACTTCTTTCAGCATCAAAGCCATATCCATTCCATCAGTTATTCCTGGCTAAACTCTTTGTCAAACTGATGGCAAACAACAGGCCCTATAGATGTCAGTCACCAAAATAAAGTCTTCTGGAATGAAGGAGGATGGATATAATCCCTGATTTTACCCAAAGAATGACTCTGAAGACCTCAGTGAAGGGAGAATGAATATAACCTGCCAAGTAATGCACATCCATGGGTATACCCCAATCTTATCCATCCAGTGCTTTTGCAGAATACTGAAAATTCACAGGGGAATAAAAAAAAAAAAGCCAAACAAAAAATCCCAACAAAATCCACCACCTGTGATAACTTACTCCTGAAGAAACGTATGAATGGCTTCAGAAACCTCATTACATAGTCAAGTTCAGGCTTGTGGATTCCACCAAGCTGAGCCAAATACTGTTCCAGAGGAGTCCTTGCAAGCTCTTCCAGTTCATTTCTGTCATAGGACTTTCCTAGTGAAATTGCAAGCAGTGCATAGCCTTGGCACTTAGCTTACAGGGAAATTTTTTTTAATGTTCCTTTGTCCCATTGACTTGTTTTTCCAGCAGATATAATGATGTTAACTCTGAGTGGCCTTGGATTGGGAGCCTCTGAGAAAATATTAGCATCATCCATTGTATGACATAGCCAACGGCAGCCTCTCCATTCCGCTGTTGAAGAGATTCTTTAATAAATCTTCTCATTCAGTCTTTACTGCGGTAGGTAACAAAGTTGAATTCTTTCTTTACTGGCCTCTTCCCTATGCCTGCCTTGAAATCTGATAGTGCATGGCTCACCACAGCTATTCTATCCCCTACAACAGATGTTTTTGGATCCGAGGAGATGTTGAATGCAGTAACTGCTTTGCTCATGAAGTCTTTGACTTGCTCAAATTCAGCACCACTCATTTTCTGTGAACCATCCAGAATGAATGCAGCATCCACATGTACCCTCAGTAAACAGGGCCTGAGATGTTCACAAAAAGCATCTGGTTTACATTTGTCTGCAAAAGAATGTAAAATTAATTAGCAATTTTTTTTAGACAAATAAAAAAGCAAATATGAATGTGATCACAGATCTGAAGTGTCAGAATGGCCAATTTAAAAAAAAGGGAAAAAAAGAACAAAACCACTAGAAAGACCTCAATGCATGTTAGGAAAATAAAGGCTGACTCAAAACATATAATTATGCACCAGGTTCTGGAAGGCAATTGATGCTCTATTTCCCATTGAAATAAAAAAAAATAAATCATAGGAATAGAGTTAATTACATTATAATTGTTTATTTTTGGACAGGTTTAAAAAAAAGCAAGATTTAGAAAAATTGTGAAACCAGGTCCTTACTTCCCATTAAAATCCATAAACCCCCAAAACTCTCCTCTTTACTTCAGTGTGTACTTAATGAGGTATTTAATTTTTTTGTTATGACAGAGATTACTACACACACCAACCATATCAACTTTTTATCTTTTGGGCAACATGTCAGAATGTATTTATGTGGCTATTTAAATGAAGTTCTTTTCCTAACTAATACAACTGCTGGAAGCTTTTTGAGGAAACCTAACATATTATGGCACTAAGAGGAGAAATCAACACTTTTTGAAAACAAACTTTGGGTCAAGAAAAGAAAATGGCATTTTCAGAATTGGAATTTTTCCCGGTATTGCAGAAAGCACAAGGGTCAATATTCACAATGATGCTCCTCACAGAAGAGAGTCTCTGTAGTATTGGTGACCTTCATGAAATTGTTGAGGACTCTGGTCAGTAGTCAAAGTTGATCAATATTCCAAAAATTGCAAAATGACTGCAGTCAAGACTTTTAAAACATTTTCTAACCTTTTGAACTACTCTCTATGAAAAGTAAATCCAACTCAGACTCAGAACATACAAGTAGATTGTCCAGATTCCGGCAGGATAACAAGCCTTTGTCCCAAGCCATTAGGTGTACTAATAGCTGCTGCACTGCACCGATTCATCATAAAGAAGTCAGGGTACCTCACATGCCATGAAGGTCAGACCATTAGCTGAGTCACAAAATGAGATATTCCTTGTTAATACTTCATCTGTCTTTCAGACCACTGCGTGTCCCAGTAGGAATACATAGGGGTACTCTTCAGCTTTACACAGTGGTAGAAAGACCAGAAATGATCTTCTGAAGAATCAGGAAAAGGAAGCAGAGAAGGATGTAGGCTCTAGCCCTATCACCTGTCTTCACCAGTCTGGGAAAATACTGCTTTCACAGAAGGCGGCATTGATTATCACTGCTAGAGCTTCTTAAAAGTTAGCAAACTTTGTCATGCAGGGTTTTAAGGCTGAAGGACACTGGTAGCCTTGCTATGTTACGTTTAATTAACAATTGCTTTTAGGATGCAATTCAAGTAAGCACATTCTTTTTAACCAGGCATTCTGGTCAGACAAGGATTCAAATACCCTGAAATAAAAGCATGTGCTCATCCTAGGTAGAAGGTCCCAGAAAGACAGGGGTAAGGAAATGGCTCTAGATGTTTAACACCACATTTGATGAGCAAACATGTTCTTCCAATTTAAGTATTTTCCTTTGAAATAGATTTAGCAGTCATGACAATGCAGGTGATATGTTGCCTGTAAATAATGTTCACTGGAAACAGATTCTACTTTAGGAATTCAATATATCAATAAAAAACAAGGCCAAATAATTTTGCTATGGTTATGTAAAGCCAGAGGAATGCCTCAGCCCTTTTGCTTACCTCACTGCTCTTCACTAGGCAACTCTACATAATACTGTATTTCTCCTTTAATGACAATTCAAAATACTGTACTGGCCTTACCATAGCGCAATGTGCAGAGCTGAAATCTTTGTAATGCTTCATTATATTGTCCACCACGAACATTTAGCACCTGAAACAATCCAGAATCATTCATCTGGAAACAAAAACTAAAGACAGCAAGTAAGTACTGCTGAGTAAGTGCTCTATGATCTCTTGCTGTTGATGAAGTTAAATTTAGTGCACAAACTTGGCCCAGAGGACCCATTGCAAGGGAGGGGGAGGAGGTGTAGGAGGGATGCACTGCAGACAATTAGTGCACATATCCCAGTTGTGGTGATCTCATGTAGACTTGTTCCTAATTAAGCCCTAATATGAGATAAAATATTTTTCTAGTGCTATTATGAAATAAGAAAAAGACTTCATATCTATTTGTGTCTATGTTAGATACTCAGTTGACAGATACCAGTGGAAATTCTGCATTCTCAGAGTGTGATCAAATAAATATTTTACATTTGAAAATCTTTGTAACATGGTCAAAATGTCTGGCAAAAGCTTCAGGTAGAAAAAATATCTACAGAAAAAGCAAACTAAGCAATCTGAGTTGATGGCTGTGTCTCAGACATGCAGCAATCCCTTGCAAAGTTAGGACCTATCTAAAACATTACCAAGGGTTTCTGATACCGGATTTCTTGTCCTCTTTAAAATATTACTTCAACACTTGGATTTGAATATAGCTGTTTCTTCTTGAAATATTTTTAAAAGATACTGATGGACACAAAAGGAAATCAAATCGTGTTAGTCACAAAAATCTTACACATTTCATAAACGTCCATACACATGTTTAGAGATTTATATATTTATACTTACGTATTGTTTCTATACATTACTATATATTACTAAACTGTGAATAAATTGTCATAAAGTCTGCCAGTGAACTCTGGCATATACATGAAACTGCACAGGGCTTTGACATTCTCCTAAGAAGAAGTTCCTTATCTTACAAACACCCTGGTTCTGCTAGATATCAATATTTATGCACCTCATGGGAAAGAGACCAGAATGCTTTCTATAGCACTGTTTGTTTGAATCCACAAAAGCTCCACGCTTTCTTGTGTCCTTGTGCCAAGGCACAAACCCCTCAATGGATATGTCTGCCTAGGTTCTCTCATAGCTCAAAGGGAAGGACAGTGATAAGCAGTGATAACAAACAGCTTTATCCACACCAATAACACTTTCAAGAGCTGTGGTTACTTTGGGGAAGCAACAAATCTGCTTCCTTCCTTCCTTTCTTTCTCTCCCAGTATCCCTCATTACAGTTCACCTTCCAGGAGTTACTCCAACAAGTCCTCTCTTCAGAATAAACAAAGGAAGGATTTTTGACTTCATTATCATAAATACAGGGAATGTAATGACCAGAATATCATCAGTCCGGGCCAAAACTCCTGGGAGGCTTCCAGATCATTAGGTACAAGCTTTTTGGGTCACCTCCATCCTCACCTATGGACTTGGTCTCTGGACAACTGTTGTTTTTCCTTACAGAAAGATCTGTGTCATGGTTTTAGCTGGGATAGTTGATTTTCTTCACTGTAGCTAGCACAGTGCTGTGTTTTAGACTTGGTATGTAAATAATGTTGGTAACACCCTGGTGTTTTAGTTGTTGCTGGGTAGTGTTTACACTAGTCAAGGACTTTCTAGCTTCCCATGCTCTGCCAGGTGCACAAGAAGCCGGGAGGGGAGGGGATACAACCAGGAGAGCTGATTCGAATTGGCCAGAGGGTATTCCATATCATGTGACGTCATGCCCAGTATATTAACTGGGGGAAATTGGCCGGGGGAGGCAGCGATCGCGGCTCGGGGACCGGCAGCGTCGGTCGGCGGGTGGTGAGCGGTTGCAGCACTTGTTGTTTAGTTTTGGGTTTTTTTTTGGTTTTTTTTTCCCTCTTCTTCCAGTGTTTCATCTCTCTCTCGCTCATTATTTTCCTTTTCATTATATTAGTATTATTGCTGTTTTATTCTAATTATTAAACTGTTCTTATCTCAACCCACGAGTTTTCTTACTTTGGCCCTTCCGATTCTCTCCCCCATCCCACAAGGGTGGGGGAGTGAGCAAGCGGCTGTGTGGTGCTTAGTTGCTGACCGGGGCTAAACCACAACAATCTGAAACAGCAAAACTAGTTCCTTGTTTTTGCCTGTGCCCTACCTGTGTCTGCCCTCTCACACCACTCGCTCTACTCTAAGAAACAGAAACAAACTTGAAATGAACTTCCTCACATTTACAAGAGGAAGAAAGACAGCAAACTTCCTATCTGCCTAGGATGTGATTCTTCTCACACAGAGGAAGCAGCAGCAGTGATCACTGGCACCTTATGGTGGTTTTGCAAGGCAAACAAAGTTTAAATCTGTGCCGGATCCTGGAGTATGTATACCTTAACCATGCTACATAATCTTTTATAGTGATGTTTTTAAGTTAATTTTTTAATTCATTGGTTTTAGAAAGAAGTTACACCTTTTTGTATGAAGACAATTAGTGCTTTAGGAAATAAGTAAAATCTAGTGAATCTGAAAGAAATGGCAAGTCAGATCCTGCTGGGCTTGCTCTCATGAGGAGGCCTGAGGCATATGCACAAAGACAGAGATATGCAGTAAGCTTCAATTTCTCATCTAGACTCTCATTCAGATTAGATTAAAGAAATATTTTTTTTTTTTTACAATAAGGATGGTGAAGCACTGGAACAGGTTGCCCAGAGAGGTGGTAGATGCCCCATCCCTGGAACCATTCAAGGTCAGGGGCTCTGAGCAACCTGATTGAGTTTAAGATGTCTCTGCTCCTTGCAGGGGGAGTTGGGCTAGATGACCTTTGAAGGTCCCTTTCCCACCCAAACTATTCTATGATCTGTAAACCTCTAAGCTGAGCATGACACTTGAGGACAATGAAGAGGTTTCCATTTCAAATAACTCATCTGCAATAGAAACCACAGGAACGGGACTAAACAACTCAGTCTTAATGAGAAACATGGTCCCCCTTTGGCTTTTTCCACGAGTCCCACTGTACCTAATATAGTCTCTTAATAGACTATGTGTGATGTGGAAGTCTTTTTGCCAGATAACATTATTTAATTATGCAATTTGGAATAAAAACTAATGGGATAAAATAATCTTGGACATTGCTCCATGAGTTTCAACTGCATGTTAGAGAAACATAACCTAATCAATTTTAAAACAACAGTTTTACTTTATAAAGTAGGGAAGAAAGGAAGAGATACATCCTTTAAATTTATAAAATCCTTCCTATGTAACAGTATTATAATTTCTGCAAGGTCACATATTATTTTTGGTGAAGATTAACACAATCTAAATCAATAGCTCCATTTTCTTGATGTAAAAATCTTCCATTTCTTACAATTCATTTTTCATACATCCTTTCTCTCATTCCTCATCAGACAGAAAAAATTATCTCTCAACACAAAATTTATAGTTATTGCACAATCTTTTTTACATTATTCCATAGAAATACACCCTCACTCCAGAACATATTCTTTAATGCCAAGTAATGTCATTGAATTTTGACCCTTCTGTCTAAAATGAAATTACATGATTTTCTAGGACATTTATAATACACAAATCACATTTCCCTTTAGAACCACTTGGCAATATTAAATGAAGTGCTACAGTTATGAAATCCTTTCTAACATTTTTTCTTTAGAGCAAGTGACTGGAGCATAACATCTTTTCAGAAACTAAACCGCAGAATAGTAAAAATTAATCCATACTTTAGTGAACTTGCAGTATATAGCAATATATTTTAGAGGATAAATTCTACCTGCAGTACTTGTACAAAATGCTTTATTAAGAGCAATGTGACTACTAATAATTTTGAGCTTTTTTATTTAAAATATAAGAAAAAGACAGAAACCACCTCACCTCAGGACAGGTTTTGAATTTTCATTAGCTGCTCTATGGGTACCATTGATTCACCTCATACTTTGCAAGAGAAGCAGTTTGTTGGCTTGAGAATTTTGAAGTCATCAATGATAAAGGCCATCTACCTTAATAATGTAACTCTAATAATTGATTTTGCAACAATGGATAGGAGAGATTTGCAGTGTGGGCCACAACACCCAACTAAGCAGCCAGGCTACTCAGCTGAACTTCCAGCTCCAAAGACTTCCTATGTTCATGCCATTTCAGTTTCTCCTTTGTGAGAATGGTGCATGAATTGTGTCAGGTGCACTGCCTCACAATATGCCTTTTCCCAGTGTCCCTTCCCTGCACTGTGCTCCTAAGCCAAGATGGCAGGAGCCCAGTTATCATCCTTTCATCCATTCTTTTTAGAAAAGTGTCAGAAAAAGGGCAATAAGATCAGAAGAGGAAAGCACATCAGGTGGCAAAGTGCTACTCACGTTCCTGAGAAGTTATTTTGTAAAGTGAACATGCATTCACTCATAGGTAAAACTAGGACTTACACATCTACTTATGAGAAGATTGCTCTGCACCAGAACAGACAAGCAGAGGCATTTTACAGTTTTTCTCTTGAAGCAGAAGCTCCACACCATTCCTTCTTCACCCAGTTCCTTGCAATAAGGAACCTCACCCAATATGAGGCAGCACAAAGCAAAACAGGACACCTGCCAGGCACACAGCCATGAGACAGAGTACCCTCATAAGAGCTTTTTCAGAATGATACCTCATACACATAAATTCTCAGAAGCCCATGAAAGAAGGAAGGAAATGAATTTGCACTGTTCTTGATCATGAACACCTTCACAGGTGAGAGAAAGATTATGCTGGACAGAGATGTACCTTTGAGATGCACATCCCTACACATCACTAAAGCTGGCCTGTTTTATAAATTTTGTATTTAAACATCCACCTAAGGGTCTTTAGCAAGGCAGTACAGTGCTGGCAACCCAAGGTTTTAGGATATTACTCCTTCTACTCTCACAGAGTTCCAAACACATTGACCCCTAATGTTCCCACAGACATTTCAGTGGTTTTAGGGCACCTCCATGATAAACACCAAAACGAGTACAGACCTTGAACTGCCATAGATATTCTGTGACAAAACTCCAGCCAATATCTGCAATATTCTAGAATACTGAAAATCCAACCTACAAACACAAGTCTACTCCTAACTGCGTCTCCAAGCATGTGATCTCACTTCATTTGTGGAATTTTCTGTCAGGACACTTGTTTTACAATTAGGAAAGAACTTGGAAGCAAAGAGATGATGGAATAGGCAGAGAAGAATCTTTAGTTCCGTTGATCCTAGGTAAGAAAGTGAGACTTAAAAGCTAAGCACTCTCTGAGATAAAGCCAGCAACCTCATTTCAACGCTATTTCATAGAAAAACAAATTCCAGCACATGAACCATTTGCCACTGGAAAAGAAAAGAGAAAAGAGAGCTTCTGAAATACTTTGCTGGGAAAGCACAACATGCAGACTTTCGGAGAGATGACCACACTGCTTTACTATTCACATTGCATTTGTTTCTAGGAAAGAGCATTCAAAAGGATGATGAAAGGGAGCCTCAGTAAAAGCTCTCAAGTCACACTGGCCTAGAAGACAAAGCTTGCCTTTTGATCTGAGAAATTGTTTTTAGAATCTCTAGTATCCTTGGCAGTGAAAGTGGATGTCCTTTACTAATGTTGCATTTATCACCTTGATGAAGATCATTTACATCTAGTAACAGGGCCACAAGAATGAGGCATGGAGCATGCTCCAGGTGCACTGGAAGAATTGTCTTCTTCGGAAATCTCCAGTGTTAAAACACTACATTTTTATCCTCACAAGAGTTGACTGCTGAAGTCCAGACAACAGGAAAACCACAGATCTTGCTATCTTAACTACTCCTGTGGTTTGTTCTTGAAAAAATTTAGCATGCAAACTTTCCAATATCAGACTTTAGTAGTGTTTTACCTAGTGTTCAATATTTTAGTTTTTTGATTTTTTTCCTTTCTATTCATTGCTACACATACTTCATATACATTAAAGCTATGGAAATGCTACTATGAAAAACGAGGGTTTTTTAATAATTTATTATGCATTTGAATCATTTTACATAATTCCACCCTCTTTTGGTAGCTTCTTTGCCAAGTGATAAAACAAGGAATTTCCACCTAGCCATTTACTGTACAAGGCTTGCTGGTACGTTGAAGGTTTTTCTACTAAACACATTCTGTCAGTTTCTACTATTTTAGAGTGAAGCATCTACAGAGCTGAGAACCTGCTGTTCCATTATCTGCTTCATAGGATTATAAGCAGATGGGAATAGTTCCAAAGTATTAGAGTTGTAACAGATGCTTTAATCAGAAAGTTATTGACCACGAAATCACTCCTCTATAAAGTTACCCATGTATTTTATGGCCTGCACATATTACCTTTGTTGTGGTCTGCTAAAGTATTCTTATAAAATCTCCAGTATTTCGACACCTTTCATTAGCATCGCTAAAGATTAACTGACAGCTGCTCATGTGCAGAATTTGGATCAAAGTTTGATACAGGCAAGTCGCTATGCTCAAGAGCATTACATGTGGGATAAGCATGACCTAATACATTTAAGGTTTCTTGTTTTAAATTGACATTACTGAGCATGAAGAAGAAAAGTTTAGTAAATTTGTTACCAGGAAAGCTTGGGAGATATGGGGTGAGTTTTCAAAAGCAGTAACCACTGGAACGACTTCTACTGCACTCATCTCCAGGACAGCTTGTTTAACAGAAGATGCATCTGCGGCTGGTCCATGGCTGAAAACCACAACTATTTTTCTCACATTAGGACCATGTAGACTTCTCTTGAAAACGTTTTTGGCAATGAACCTCATCACATTTCCAGTGTCGCGTTCACTGGAGGATGTCTGGTAAGAAATATTTTTTAGTGTGTTGAGTAGCTTATTCTTGTTGTGAACCTCTGAGAAGTGGATGGATCAGGTGGTGGGTAACCAAGTTGTAGGAAACAACAGTGACTCTGGCTCCCACTGGGCAGTTGCTGTCTCTGATTCTGGCATTGCTGTTATAATCTCTCTCATTAGTTTGAATGTCTCAAGAGTAAGTGTCCTAGAGGTGTCCAAGGCAAGCACCAGTTCTGTTGGATATACTGAGCATTTCAGTTTTCCTAGGAAAAAAAGAACAAAAACCACCCCAAATTATTTTGTTCCCTTGCATCTCAGACACAGAGGGTAATGCACATAAAAGCCATACATAAAATTATATAATGCTAAACTACATCCTGCACTTGATACATGCACAAAGAAAAAGAGGAAGCCAGACAAAAACCTGCCCAACTTATACTGAAGTGAGGCACAGAAGAGTACAGATTGCTCATTCGTATGAAGAGGTTTTACAAAGATATTTGAAAAATGGTGCTAAATTATATTAGCACTATTTTACAGATGGAGAAGCTGCAGCACACAGCATAACAGTGGCTTTTCCAGCATCACCCACACAGGACAACAGGCCAGGAGTAGAAGCGATCTTGGGTTTTGTCCAAAATCTGACAGGCTCTACATTCACCTTCACTCTGCACCAGTGGGATGCGAGTCTGCTGCAGCCTGTGCCCCCCTTGCTGGGTGTGCCTGCAGAGGCAGAACCTACACTACCAACCTCAGAGCGAGCTTGCAACAGTCTGTATTGGGTTGCGTAGAAGTATCTTGTATTTCCAGCACACAATATACCCTCTTAAAGCTCCTCTTGGGCACAATGTGGGCCTACACTAACTCAGGTACTGCCGTACAGCTCAGATACTGATTTGATGCTATTATTACTACATTATTCTTAGGAGCACTGATTAGATTTGATAACGTATGGTGACATTTCTGGAGTAAAAAGCATTTCATCTTGTAATTACTCCAGCCACGATATTACATCTAAAAGCAGAAATTGTGCTGAAGAAAATAATCTGCTGCAGCATGAAGAAAAATGTAATTTAAAAATCACAGGCTATAACAGGTAACATAACTACAGTAATAACAAGATCATTTATCTAGCACTCATGAAGGGAGGAGATTACTGACTCACTATTCCAGCCAAATACAGTGTAGGACAAAAATTCCATCATCATTTTCTATACATAACTGGTATCAGAAACATTTGGGCATGGAACACACTAAGTTCTGAGGGATGTCGAGCCGTAATGCAAAGACAATATTTGGGAAGAAAAAAAAACAAAGCAAAACCAAGGAGAGCAGTATTGAAATCAGAACAAATAAAGAGGACAAATTTTAAATTAATAGTGATAAAATTATTTGGCAGCTCAGTGTAAAGTAGTGGGGGAACTGGTGGGAGTGAAGTTAAGAACTGAAAAGAAGGTCAGAGAAGGGATAAGGAAGAAAATTAATCTGCAGTGCTGAAACTGCAAGATAATTAGAATTATGAAGGGTCAGAGAAGGGTAACACCAGCTATATCTCTCAGGGACAAGTAGACAGAAATAACAAAAAAGAGCGTGCACAAGAACTGAACACCACCACATAGATAAGAGCAGAAAATTACAAAGGAGGAACTCATGCTGTTTTGGTATTGCCAACAATACTCTTACCAATGGGGTTAAATCAAATACTGCTGGAACAAAATGCTACAAGGTACTAAGAAGGTCTGTGAACCTTTACTGCAAATAGAAGTCTGTGATATATAAAAGATTTGAAGGAACTGCATCAAGTTTTAAATGCTTTTTTTCAGTTCATTTTCTCCTACCTGCCTTCACATGAACAGTTCAGAGCACATTGTACCATCCAAATACATGCCAGCACATGCGCTGGGTATGAAACAGGGACAAATGTGTCAAGTGCCACATTACTGTGGGGAGAATCTTCAACCGCTTAGTATTACACCTCCTCCTGAGGGAATGGAAATGAGGGTCATACATGCAGTAGTGGTTAAGATAATCACCACTATTGGCATTAAACCTAAAGGGTATGCCTTGATTTTGAAACTCATAGCAGTCAAGCATATCCAGGAGAAATTTATCACAAGTAAACAAATCTGAGCTTTTGAGAAGTTTTACAGAACAGCAACATAAGGGGATAGAATAATGTTGAAAATATCAAAAAACAGAAGGTAAGTAAACAAGTAAGACAAGTAAATAACATTTCTTTTTGGAGGAAGAAGGAATCAGATGCACTAGATGGCTCAGCAGATCTGCACTAGGACTTCAGAGACTTGAACTCTGTGCTCTCCGCAGACATCCTAGGCTTAGCAATTCTATGCCATGCTGCTCCACCTGCAGAATGGGAGTAGAGCTTATGTAGATGTCAAGAGCACGTGTGCGTAGCAGGAGAAATGTCAGTGTTACAGTGTGCATACCTTAAAGCATATAGAAAATATGAAGCCCTAGTTTACTTAGGATCAGTATAGCCAATCACAGAGATGTGATATTTGAAACTGAGCTAGCGATGGCCGAATAATATCTGATGGTTTTAATTAAGAACACCTACAACAGCTATGAATATTGACATGTTTAGTCTCACTGAGTCATTATGGAGAGAGGAAAAACTGCAGAGTAAGCATCTGGTAGACTAAACCTTTACTTGGGAGAAGAGACCAACACCCACCTCACTACAACCTCCTTTCAGGTAGTTATAGAGAGCGATAAGGTCTCCCCTCAGCCTCCTTTTCTCCAGGCTAAACACCCCCAGCTCCCTCAGCCGCTCCTCACAGGACTTGTTCTCCAGACCCTTCACCACCTTCGTTGCCCTTCTCTGGACACACTCCAGCACCTCAATGTCCTTCTTGTACTGAGGGGCCCAAAACTGAACACAGCATTCAAGGTGTGGCCTCACCAGTGCCGAGTACAGGAACACCATCACTGCCCTACTCCTGCTGGCCACACTATTCCTGATACAAGCCATGATGCCATTGGCTGCCTTGCCCACCTGTGCACACTGCTGGCTCATGTTCAGCCAGCTGTCAGCCAACACCCCCAGGTCCTTCTCTGCTGGGCAGCTTTCCAGCCACTCTTCCCCAAGCCTGTAGCATTGCATGGGGTTGTTGTGACCCAAGTGCAGGACCCGGCACTTGGCCTTGTTAAACTTCAACAAGTTTGTTGAGTGGAGCCTAATACTACAAAGGCAAAGTAGTTCACAGATTATGAGATCTCTGCTAGGTCAGTTTGACAAATGAACAACACCGTTCTGCCTGTCTAGTAACAGTAACGTAGGAGTAAACAGTACTTGCCATCCCAGCAAGCTAAAGAAAGAGAAAAAGAAACTTTACTTGAAAAATTTTACATCTGAAGGGTTTTAAAAATAAAAGGTGAAATCACTTGTGGAACATACACTGAATTTAGTTTCCATAGTTCTACAGAGGTTAAGACTTTCAGTGACTTATGATGCACACATTTTTGTCTTCCACTGCTACGTATGCTTGCAAAACTCTCTTTGGTTTTATTGGAGAATGGAGTAAAAGTCAAGCAGGACGCAGCCCTGCTCTAGACAAATATTTTCACTGAGGGGTTTCCATCAGAGTTTAGAGATATAAATACACCATTAGTTGTAGAAACTCCCACTATTTGGCATGGTCACTTTCTAAGGAATTAGGATAGATAGACTAGGAAAAAATAATGCAAACTTCCTTCATGGTAACTGGAACCACTGGATACCCAGACACTTAACATTTCTAAGAGATTATATTAGAGCAACTTTGGCAAAAGAAATTATTCTAAACAATGAACATCTCTCTTTTATACCATGTTGAATTTGCAAAGCTGAAAGTCAAAGAGGAAATAAATATTTCTAAAGTGAGCTCTTTCATTTGAGACTTAAGATACACACCACTGAGCTCCCACAACAGTACTTCTAAAGGGTGTGTTAGAAACACATAATTGCAAAATTTACTGTGCTAGTGACAGCCCCAAAAATAGAGTAAGCATTGTCCTTTGCATTAGTTAAAAGGAGAGGCTCAAAGTATGAGTCAGGTACAATTTTTGAACATGCACAAGCTAGCCATTTAGATGGTGACTTATGAAAATTACATTTATAGGTACACAATTAGCCATTTGCATTCAGGAGTACCTGATTTGTGCTTACATACAGATGAATTCACAATCTTTTTTATTTAATAAAATATTGACACTCACAGTGCAATACAGTCATGCAATTTACAACATATGCACAACACATCAATGGCAGTCATCAGAACCATCAGAACATTGCACATATTACCACTCCAGATAAGCATAACAGGAGGAAAGTGTTTTGTTTCATTCCTTAGTTTCCCTTCAAAATTAAAAAGAACAAATGTATTTTCCAATACTGGCAAAATATATGGAGTCTAGGTCTTATCAGGCATCCTGGCGATTCCCTGTCTCCTGGACTGCCTTCCAGACCAGCAGGTCCTGGAATACCATATGAATAGCAGCATGTTACATATGTGGTAATCAAAGACCATACACAGGCAACATAAAATTTACCTTTTTAATCGGAAATCAACAAGTTTCCTTCCTTCTTCTTTTATTTGCTCTGTGCTTAAGTTTCACTGACTTAAGTGTAAACGAGAAGTAAGAAAGAAGAGCATCAAGTCTGACATAATTTTCACATTTATGAGATAAACAACCTGGATAGCATCAAAACTCCAATTTTCTTCCAGTAGTTCAGCTCATTTTTTTAAGTGTATTATTCATCCAATATGTTCAAAGCCCATTTAGAAATACATTCCTGAAAATAAAATTAGCACATGTACATCTTTGCTTTTGGTGGCAAGAGCCTTGCTTAATTTCTGGCCTTTTTGGAAAAGCAGTGCTGAGTAAAAACAGTTTAGTGGGACTGAACTCTTCCTGGTTTGTTACCACCCATAGCTACCAGCTCTCCTTTCTGTAGGGAGCAGCCAGCCCTTGTTACCCTCTGTCACAGCAGAGGAGATCTGGAGGTAATAATATAATATAAGGTAATAATAATTTAGCCATGGAAAAGCTTGGGGGAAAAGGGGAGAAAGAAACACACAAGTAAACAGAAAAATCAGGACAAAGAAATTAATGGGGAATAAATGGGATCATCACACTGCTCTTAAACCAGCAAATGTCTTATACAGCATTTTTCTATCTAAAAGGCACAAAAGGAAAATGAACTGGAACAGTGGGTAGAACATTCAGAAATGGCCATTGCTTCTGTTTAGTGTGACATACATAGGGACAGAGCATGGCCAGCATTAGCAGCCTTTGAAAATGACGGACATAACATCTAAAAATCAATACAACTGTGCAATCAGCACATCAAGGAGGAGTCTATTAAAAAAAAAATCCATTAAAGAACACCAACGATAAGGTACTTGCCATTCTGCCTCTATATCCTTTTAGTCCACGTTCCCCTGCAATTCCCTTGTCCCCAGCTTCACCCTAGTTAATTAGGAAAAAAAAAATGTAATTAAAATGTGAAAACAGGCTCTCTTGATAAAAATGCAAACTTCTCAAGAAATTATGACAGCATTTTCCCACTGAAACACAGGGATATGAAAGATTGCACACAAAAAATTAGTCATGGATTCATGTAAAAAACCAAACCAAACCTACACAATGACCAGCCAATGATTTTTTACCAGGGAAAAAGAAAATGAGATGCAGCTGTTACTTTAATGCGGCATCTTAAGATAACAAAAGACATGCAACATCTTGTTTCACACAAGCGAAAGCACTTCTCCCTCTAATCTGCCAAAACCATACTGTTGACTGTGCTGTATTGTCTCCAAATAACACCTTTTATGGCAGAAGCGTGCTGCTTCCAAAATGTGATTTATCTACTTGTTTACTACAGCACACACAGATTTCCCATGAGAACAGTGAAGAGCTGGCAGTTCAATTTATTTAACAGAACTTCTAATCGCTCCCTAATTACTGTGTAAGTAAAAATATTGGAGAAAATATTAACAGGCAATTTCTGTGCACAGAACATTGAAAATGTCCGGTGATATCAACAAGAACAAGCCCCTGTCAGATTTTCTGCCTCTATAGGGGAATGTATATCAGTCAACAAACTGTCAGAACATGAGGCACTCCTTACTCTTCTTTACTCCATACACAAATGGCCATTTACCAGGAAGGTTTGGGTCAGAGATCTGGCACACAACTTTCCCACATTGTCTCCCAGCCATGATGTTCAGCAGAATGACTCTGCTTTTGCTGTGGCCATAGCTCTGCATCCACAGAGAGTATAGATGTTAAGCAGCCTTATTAGCTGAAGCCTAATGTATAATACCAATTTCACAGCTCAGTCCTATTTATGCAATCTGATCATCCAGCATTTTAATTGTTTTTGTTTTTCGAACTGGTTGAGGCTCCATACTTCACATTCAGCTTGAAAAAATGTTTCAAACTTTTACTGGAAAGTCTGATTTTTAAGTTTGTGATCCTGAGTTGGGACCAAAAAAAAAAAAAAAATAGAAAAAAGAAGCATTGCATTTTTCCATCGGATAGAGATTTGCTGTTTCACTCAGTTGCTATTATTGTATTATTTAATAAATTAACTGAAGGAAATCCTCCACTTGTAATTTCTTGAACAATCATGGATTTCCTATTAGGAAAACAAATCCTATCAAAACCTTCTATAAACACCATTTTTGTTTTGCAAAACAGTGGAGGGGCAAAAGATGTTTTTCCCAGCTAAATGTATTTTGGCATTTCAATACAAGAAAACTAAAATTCCTAACAAGCCCATAGGGATATTAATGGTTGGCATATATTAAACACAAGCTTATTATATAAAGACTGCCAGAATGAATTAGCTGGATTTAGAAACACATAGAAACACACAACAAGCAAGCTTGTTATCTTACTTTATAAATTACCAACTATTTTTTTTCATGTTCAGAAAATTATTATTTCTGTATTTTAGTTCTCTTTTTAAAACTTTGCTATATAAAACATGATGTCAACAGACTGTGGGACCTGCAGATTAAGGGACTCGAAAGTAAAGGAAGGTCAGGACTTCCGCTGATAAATTTCCAGTTTATTTCTCTCCATATTCTTTTTTCTCCTTCGTCCATGTATTAGTAGCACAGAGTGAGCCTGAATTAATTCACTTTGACACGGTCATACAATGCAGCAGAGCAAGACCTCCTATGTCCATCTACTTTTACTGTAGGGAAGGCAGAAGCTGCTTTCTCAAAGTTCCTGTCTATAAGCAAGTTGGTCTGAAGCTTCAGTAGTAGGAAAAAACACTGTTAGTCCCACTTGTGTGGCAGCCTCTGGATCCTTGGAGGTCAGAAGAAATCTCTGCCTACAAACTCTATCTTTGCTTAAACGATTAAAGTGATGCAATAAAATCAAACCTTGCTGAAAAGACTGCACACGGAGCAACTTTACTGAGTAAACTATAGGAAGGACAAAGGCAAGCAATAGGTGGGCGTTCCAAAAACCATTTCAATCTAGGCTCTTTCCCTCAAAGTTAGGGCTCATTCAGGACACTTGGGCCTTCCCTTTCCATGTGTTTGTGAAAGTTGCTTCATTTTATAGCAGCCAGCGTCAGATTGTTCTTCCTAGCAAAACACCTGCTCCATTTTTATTCAGTGCTCACTGGCTGGAGCAGGGAGAATGGCAGATGAAAGCTTTCAGTCATTTACGACTTACACAGGTTACCCCCTCCTGCTCCTTTAACAAAACTGAATCCTACTTCTTTTCACAAAATGCCAGGAAAATTCACTCAGTGTATGGGAAGTTATCTACAAAAATTATTCTCATTTTTAAAAAGAAATATTTGCAATAGTATCTGCCATTTTTGGAAAGGCATAATTCTATCAGCTACATCCAAGTTACACCCGTATAACCACAATGCAGTAAAGAACAGATTATTTAAGCTAACATATATGAAAGCCAGAGAACTGTTGAGGTAAAAAACCCACATATACCTGTTGTCCAAAATCTCCAGGAAATCCTTTATTTCCTTATAACATAGAGAGTAGAGATAATTAAATCCACAGTGTCATCCCAGTGTTGTTTTTTAAGTGGTGCCTGTTTGCATTTCCCCCAGCTTTCCCTCTTGTCGTAAATTACTTCTAAAATAACAGAGAAAATAACAGTTTCCTTATGATTCCTCTTTCAGTTTTACTTTTACTCCTTTTTCTCCAGATAGGCCATATCCAAAAGCACCATCTTCTCCCTGTAAACAGACCATTTTTATTTAAGTATGTACATTTGTACTCTTCTTGCATCCATCTGCACTTTATTTTACTGACCAGGTGTTAATTCAAGTGCCTTGGAGTACAGAATCACAGGAAGTCTGATGAAAGGAATTGCAATACACTGGGGAGGAGCAAGGTGACTTCTACTCCATTTCACCTCATACATATGCACACTGTGCCCCTGAACCTGTCCAAAGAGAAGCAAAATCTCGGCAGTCTGTGGAAAGTAAGATCTTAAAAGCAAACACAAAAGTGGAAGTTGGTCCTGGCTTGACGCACAAAGACAGGAGGGATGGTGGGAATATGTACAACATTGCCTCCAAAGCTGACCCAGTCTAACAGAAGGAAAGGTATTATACGTAGAGGAGAAAGCCGAGTCCACAAAAAAGATCCTCCTGCAATCATTGATTACTTTGAAAATACAACTGCACTGTCTCTAACTGCACCTCAGAGCAAATCTTTAGAAAATCTAGCCCCAAAGGAGCTGCATTTTTATACTAGAAACAAATCAAACCCTTGTTTATGCTCTCTTCACAACCAGCACAATTAGAACCATATTCCAAAATATCAGAGGCAGAAAGTTTCAAACTCAAAACCTAAAGCACCTGGTCATTCTCTATTTACTAACTCAAATGATATTTCTTCCCAATACTAATAATAGAAATATTTTAATATTACAGTAGAATGTACCAAAGGTTTGAGGTCATATCTGCACTTGTAATTCACACTTGTATCATTCAGAATAATTCTAATGTAACTGTTAGGAGACTCACAGCAAAAAGCAGTTCAAAATTTATATTCTCTCAGTTATTCTGAAAGAAAAAAAAATCTATATTATCTCTGTTATGACAGGTCTTAATTGACCAAACTGAAATTCTTCTTGAGTTGCATGTCTTTTAGGACAGGACAGGTCTCCCGCTTTAGGTCTGGTGTAGCCAAAATAAGCAGCATAAGGATAAAAATAAAAGTATAAATCTGCCTTCCACACAAACCATATGGACCTCTTTCTCCTTTTGGTTCTGGATCACCAGGTTGTCCCTGTCAAAAAAAATAACTAAGTAAACCATTTCTGCACTCATTTGAGTCATGCTTGGTTAAAGGGATACTGTGAATTTCAAAATGATGTTCTGCAAAGGGAATCTGAAACACTGTATTGAAGCTCCTTCTTCAACTCTAAATACAGACTGAAAGGAAGATTTTCATAATATGGGCAGATGACTAGATTTTTCAAACAATATATTATTTCCAAACCAAAGAACAAAACACTTCTATTGTCAGGTCAAACAGCCTCTGTTAAAGGCTGAGAAATTATGAGTACTAGAGGGGTAAAATCACTGGCTCCAAAAAGTTATCTTACAGTCTTACAATCCAATTTCAAAAGGCATGAAAGAATTTCCTTCATCCTGTGGAATAACTATCTGACTATACCAGACGACAAACCCCCCACACTCATCCACAAATATGAAGGAATTTGACTAATCTGAAAGAAGATATAACAACACTATTACCTTCAAGCTACTTTCTTACGATTTATAAGATCAGATAAGCAGCTTCAGGACTGCAGGTAAAAAAGTACCGTAAACCCAACTTTTATGTTAAAAGCCACTTTGCATTTATCCTTTATCTAGATGTGCAAATGCTAGACTGAATGATGTCACCCAAAAGAAGTTTTGTGTATATCCTGAGACACCCAAATGTATGCCTATGAAAATTATGATTGTTTACTTTTGAGATATCCTACACATCCTAAAATGCATAAATAAAGCATTTCAAATATCTTACACTTTCACCATAAAGATTGTTACTCTTAATTTTGTCAGGCATTTGTCTTTTGGATTCTTGGCTTATCATAATTCTGAAAGTTTGAGTTAAAAGGGAACACTGAAACTCTATTATAATTCTTTTATTGGAATCATTTCTTCTGATTTCTGGCTATGTGAAGCTTTCCCCCACACCCTTTAATAGCTATTTTAGCCTGGCACAGAGCTTACAATTTATTTCAGGAAGAGTAAATCAAGTAAACATGAACTGTTAGGTCCTAATGGAAAGACTACAAAACACAACATGGTTTACCATTCAAATGATACCAGTCTTATAAAGCACTATGAACAGCTTATCAATTTACAGAATTAAACTATCCAGAGGATAAAAGTTACATCTGAAGGTTTAATAGATGAAACAATATTAATTTAAAACTCTGCTTCCCTGAACTTTCTAGTCCACACTTTGGCAGAAAGAGGCTTTTCAAAAAAAAAAAAAAAAAAAAGTCCAGATCTAACAAGCTGACATTCATGAAAAGCTCTGTGCAGCTGTGGCCAGAGCCATTACTAACATGCGTACTGTGCTGGCTGTGCTTGCATAGTTTTTTTTTTCCAAAGGAATTGAAGTACCATACAAACTGCAATCCAAAAAGAAGCATGATAAACCTTATTCAAACTTCAACAAACAATTGCTTCTCAGATCAAGAGACTGATCCGGCAGACATCTCCTGGACCTTTACCTGGGAAATAGTTCCAGATGTGGATTCCAAGAACAGAACAGGCAAGCCATTTTTAAATCAACAACATTAAGGGGGGGAATTAAACAAACAAAATTAATACAGTAATTTAACTAAGGGAACTTTACTTTAATTCCTGTATTCCCAGGAGCTCTGGGAGTCCCCATCAGACCCACAGCTCCTGGTTCATTCTGAAATAGTCAAAAGGAGACAAATACTATGATGTAAAATAAGAAAACAGAGAAAACACACAGACTCTTTCTCAGGCTGGACTTACATTTTATAAAAATTGACTAATGCCATAGAATTTATAGGCTACATAACCACTATCTACCTAGAAAGGAGCCCTCAAGGTTCCAGGAAAAATGTTAATCTTCCAGACACAAGACAACCTATCAATAAGATCAGCTTCTACCTCCACTTCAAGCTCCCTGTTTGATTGGGATCAAAAAAGCCACAGTTGAACAGAAGGACTAAGAAGGAGGAAAGTAAAAGGAAGAAAACTGTGGGTGCTGTTCTGTTACTTTTAAGTTAAAATTAAGGATATTGATAGAATTTGTCTTGAAAGTGGGTCAGAGAACATGATCCTATTTTCTCCAGGTCTTTAATCCAATGTAGGTATTTTTGAAATAACAAGAGTTTGGCTTAAGCAAACTTTGCAGATCCTTTAGAAACCTCTCCCTGAAACATCTGGCTGCAGAATGACAATAACAAGCTCATATAGTACCAATTAAATGCTTTGCTCCAGGCACTTGGTAGGGATTAGTCAGCCAATGTAAACAAAACTTAGCTTCCTAGTTGTAAAATAGCACACTCCACTTCTTCCTTTCCCCTCCCTTAAATAGCAGAAGCTTTAAAAACATGGAGGCCATTATTACTTTTATTGGGATAGCACAGTTTTTCTAGTCTTCATCATAGCAATCTTTTCTTCTGTCAGTTCCAAACAAGTACTATTATTTGTCCCTATACTCCATACTTAGCAAAAATATCTTAACAAAATTGCTAGCAGCTGTCCATTAACATGGCCATTTATAAACCTGCAGGTCAAAATACTGACCGCTATCAGAGAGCTCGTACTGCATCAGTAGCAATGGGAACTTTGCTCGAGCAAGCCAGGTTAGCATCTTGGTCTCATATTTGCGGCCAAAGAGCAGCTGCCACACTATCCTAAAGAAAGCCACACTATTCTAAAGATTTTCTGAAGAAAATCAGCGGATGTGTGGTTTGGATGATACATCAGAGCAAAGGCAGATCTACCCTCCCAGCCCTTCACAGCTGGCTTCCAGAAGCTGTGATGGATGGCTTTTGTTACTGAATGTGACCACAGACCTTTGTATGTAACAAATCTCAAAGACCAAAACTAATGTGTGTCTAAAGAAGTGCATGCATTTTTTTTCTTTTTTAAAGAGGTGTAGAAAATGCACAGGCAGGAAGACAGAGCCCTCTCCATTTCTTTAGCATCTTTTAAAATGAACAAGTCTCATTATAGGGTAATGAAGAGGAAAAGTATTCTTCTGCATTCTCTTTACAATGGATGCAGTGACAAGCACATTTTTCTCTGTACAGGGCAGATACATGGCGATTTCTAGCTCTGTCTTCTCTCAGGGTATTTACAAATGTGTGGAGTGGGGCTGGAAATTGATTTGACTACGTGCTAAGTAAGGCTTACACCAGTGAAAGTACTGTAGCTAGGAGTACTATCCATAAAGCTGCCAAACTGCAGTAACTTTATTTCTTTTACAACAGCAATAACAAAAACCCAGCAACACAGAGTGGTGTTCAGTGGACTTAGGTGAGGATTGGAATGGTGTGAATTAAATACTTGTATTCTAAAACACAGAGCAGAAACATTAAAAATTCTCTGCATCTTGCAGATCACTGAGTTGTTAGGGGAAGGGACATCAGAAAGGGCAATGCTTTCTCCAGTACCCAGACCAGCATATCACATAATATGTAATACAGAAATGAGAAGTGGAACAGTTAACTTGAGTGAAAAGATTAAATGACCACAGACTAGAATCATTCCAGATAGTAATGCAATGAAAATAGAAGAATAAAATATCTTTCTGTAACACAGGATTGTATTTTCAACTGAAATGCTTCAAATGACAGTGTATCTAGCATGGACCATTTCAGAGTATAAGGAAATTGAATAGTTTGTTTCCAAACAAAATTAAGTTGATGTGGTCAGATCACAAAAGTATCATTGACAACAAACAGCTCTGCAGATATAAGGAACTGCATAACCACGTGGCATTTATTCCTGGGGAAAAAATGATATCACCAGAACAAGAGGCAATTTCCTTGTGGTGAACTACAGCAGGAAAGAAAGTGGGACAACACAAAGTCTAATGGATTAAGCAATTTGACTAGGCCTTTGCTCTTAATGAGATTCTGTGACCTGCTCTGTGTTCCTGGGAAAGTCTAGCCCTGGCTCTCTGCTTCTGCTTCTAGTTGGTGGTTGTGACCCACCTCACACAGCGTGACAATTTGAGTACTAATTGAAAGATGGAAAATCAATTCCCTTTTTGGTCACTGAACACCACATTTGCAAATAAACACAACATTAACATCTACACAGCATGTTCAATCAAAATGCCTAGGACTGGTCACAAAACACTGAAGACAGAGAAAACTGGACACCTTTTGGACACAACTGACAAAAATAAGTGAAATTCAATTGAGAGATGTGCTTCATAAGTCAAACTGAAGCCTGCTCAGCTCACTATTGGCAGAGGAAAATAAAGATAAGCATTTGGTTCCCATGGTAAATTGTTTGCTGGGAAACATATCTTTAAATAATACTGCATATAAAAAAATAATTGTCACATTAAGGAAGCATTCAAGATGTCTTTCCAAAATAACAGCAAGCATTCCATGCCTGCAGAAAATATTACTTTAAGAGTCTTGTTCTCAAGACAAAAAGACAGCATTTTTATGGATAAGCACACAACAGAAAAATATTATCTAGACTTGAATGTTGAGTGGCCTCTGGAAAAAAAAAAAGTGAAAACAGTTTTTCTTTTCCATTACAATCTTGGAATTTGGCACCAGAATAGCAAGGAGGACATACGTCAGTGATCTACAGGGCATTTACAGTTCAAAGCCAGTCTGTTGCAAAGTTAGTGCTCACATCAGAAGCAGGGTAGGGCATGATAGTCCCAGTGTATTATATTTGATTCTAAAAAAAGTTTATGGAAACCATGACTTTGCAGCATCAAGGTTGTCCCCAACTAAAATGTAGCTTCAAATTCTACAGGATGAGGTTCTAAAAAAATCAGGCATTAATTTTGTAGAAGACACAGAGATATTAGGTAGAGAGCAGCCTTCTGCTCTCATCAATACGACCCCTCCCTTTCATATACGTAATTATGTTTTCAACACCAAATCTCAGGGAACAATGTCACAATGAAAACAAGACTCATCTTCCATAAGCCTCTAATCAACTGACATTCCAACAGACTGGAGCCACACAAGCGATTTAGCTTGTACTGCCTGTTATCATAGAATCATAGAATGTCCTGAGTTGGAAGGGACCCACAAGGATCATCAAGTCCAACTCCTGTCCCTGCACAGGACAACCCCAAATTCACACCATGTGTCTGAGGGCATCGTCCAAGTTCTTCTTGAATATTGCCAAGCTTGGCGCCATGACTGCCTCCCTGAGGAGCCTGTTCCAGTGCTCCACCACCCTCTGGGTGAAGAACCTTTTCCTAATATCCAGCCTAAACCCCCCCTGGCACATCTTCCTGCCATTCCCTCGGGTCCTATCATTGGTCACCAGAGGGAAGAGATCAGCGCCTGCCCCTCCTCCCCTTGTGATGAAGCTGCAGACCTCGATGAGGTCTCCCCTCAGTCTCCTTTTCTCCAGGCTGAACAAACCAAGTGATTTCAGCTGCTCCTCATACGGTTTCTCCTCTAAACCCTTCACCAACTTTGTGGCCCTCCTCTGGACACTCTCTAGTATCCTTAATGTACTGTGGCACCCAAAACTGCACACAGTAGTCATGGTGAGGCTGCACCAGCGCAGAGAAGAGCAGGACAATCACCTCCCTCAACCAGCTGCAATGCAGTGCTTGATGCACCCCGGGACACGGTTGGCCCTCTTGGCTGCCAGGACACACTGTTGGCTCATGTTCAACTTGCCATTGACCAGAACCCCCAGGTCCCTCTCTGCAGAGCTGCTCTCCAGCCTCTCGCTCCCCAGTCTGTATGTACATCCAGGTACACCCAGGTGCAAAATCCGGCACTTGCCCTTGTTAAACTTATATAAAGCAACTAGTACTTTCACTCTTTTTTACTGAGAAGCAACAATTTGTTTGAATCCTGCCAGTATTTATTTTCAAAGGGACAACAGGAAATAGCAAAGTGAGGGACAGTGGCAGATCTGGGAAGGCTGCCATGGGTAGGAACTCAGCATCATCTCCTTAGTGTATCAGACAGCTACTGATCAGGAAAGGGGAAAATTTCTGTGGGCAGGGGCTACACTATACAAATGAGCTAGGTGGAAAAGCGCCTGCAGAGAATAACATCCTTTACCCCTCTCCTGCCTTCCACACAGCAGCCCTGCCAATGAGTTCAGAGCAAGGGCAATCAGACCAGAAAACAGTGGGTTGAGCTGGTTTCATGACCATTGATCTGCTCAGTACAAAAGGCAGCAGCTATACTCCCCTTTCTCCACATCCCCTAAAAATATATGAAATACAAGGGAAGGAAGTTCATGAAAACACACAGCTGTGTGGGAGATAGGAAATCTTTGGCAGTTCACAAAGGAGAGAATGGTAGCTTCAGAGAAAGAAGTGACTGAGCAAGGGACTCTCCTGGGATTTGGGTGTTATTGGGAAGCCTATCACCAGGAAGCCAACAAGATGTCTTACAGGAACACACACTTGAGAGATATTAGTTCAAACACATTAATTAATGTGTTTAACTACCAACTTTCAACCTGTCTGGCCAAATTATTCCACTGGATTGTGAAAATCAGTCTGTTTACTTTGCTTTTGAATTAAAGTATTAACTACAATTATACAGATCAGTTGACAATGCACAGGAGGTTGTAGGAAGTCAGAGCATGGACAACAAAAAGGTTAATACACTCATAACAAAACATCCATACTATCACTGCTCTTGAAAGCAAGCCCTTACAAAAATAAAGCCTGTGCTACAGCACTTGGAACAAGATTTACACCCAGAAAGGGGAGCAAAGGCAGAAACCTCTCTAAGACAGATTTTCGCTAATGAAAGAACTAGAATTCCTATGAACTAAAATTATGATAATTGTTAGATTAAGCACGTTAATTCATACTTGATAGTTTCTGCATGACCAAATCTGTGACCTTATATCTCTTTTTCTGTCTTCGCTTACTATAATAAAACAGTCAAGTCCTTTGTTAATAGGTTGTTACAGGTAACTACAAAAATATATTAGGTATAATTGCAGAATTTGTCACAGCTTGGAAAAATATTGATGCAAGAGAAGTGCCTTACACTATGACTTTTTCCTCCATTGTTGCTAGGAAGGCGGCATTATTAGAAAGCTAATATTTTATCAGTAATAATTAAGTTTTATGGAAAATTTTTATTGCTTTTGTCTCTTAGCAATATGTATCTCCTTTTCTGGTCAATACCATGTACTGAAAAGAAACTTGAAAAATCAGTGCAATGAAAAACATTCAGATTGCAATCTCATTTGGTTACACCTCCAGTACCTTACAATTAAACAACACAGCATGCTTTCAGTATATTACTTACTGGAGGACCCTTATGTCCTGGTCTCCCTTTCTGTCCTTTTTGACTGCTAATACCTTTTTGTCCCTAAAAGACAAAGTGTACAAAAGAGTTCAGTTAACACACACAAACTGTTAATGCTGGGTTTTTTTTCCTTTTGTGAATAATAATAATAATAATAATAATAATAATAATAATAATAATAATAATGATGATGATGTTTAGCTGAGGTCCTTTCTATCCTTGTTTTTCTTGCAAGCCATACTGGCCAGGCTGTCCACAATTGCCCTGTTTTTAAATTACAAAAAATCTTTGCCTTGTTAAGGTTTTCTCATGTGATCTAAGACAGTAACATTTTGGGATTTACTGTATTAAAAAGGTCTCTTTTTTTCTTTACATCTTCCTGTGATGGATAACATGTTTTCTTGCATTTACAGATGTCAAGAAAAATTCCAGAGGATCTATCTAACCAGTCTGATTTCAATATGTTGAACACCGCAGACCCAGTATCAACTAGCAATCAACAGAGCAAAACCAATCCAAAGACAGTACTCCTGAAACCACACAGTGATAATGTTCTTGAAATAAAATCTTGTGTGTGGACAATATGTGAGGCACTAAAAATCATTTAATACTGTAGTGACCGGGAAAGACTTGCTGAGCACTAAAAGAAGCACCTTCTGCTTTCAAAGGCCTAATGCTGAAAACTGAGACAAACAAATGTGAGAAGAAGTTTTATTTATGTAACAATACTTACAGGCAAGCTATAAATACCTAAAATTTGCAGTTTTATCCATGCAATATTTGAAACATACTCCTGCAGGTGTTTCAGTGTAATAGCATGAAGCATATGCATAAAAGTCCAGATGAGGCTCCTGCTCAATTACAAAAATGTTTCTCAAACATATCTATTGCAACTACTTTGAATTCTCTTTTTCAAAATTCTTAATTAAACTCCTATGTGGAAAAGGGCAGATATAAGAAAAGAACAGTTCTTACCTCTGGTCGCCATTGTCCCCTCTGTCCTGGTATTCCCTAAGACAAGGTAAAAAAAAAAAAAGGCTTTGACGCCAAGTTAGGTGTCATCTGAATGCTGTTAAAAGTGGATAACTTCATTAAAATTTTTCAGCTGAAAGATAAACAAATGCAAAATTTATGCTTTTTTATAAAAAAATATACTTACAAAAACTAGTCCAGTTTTGGCCTTCAGTGCCATTCTGAATGTTGCTTAGGAAAATGTATTTCTATTTAACAGTAAGAACCAGACTAAATATTGCTATCAAAAGTGTACACAAGACAGAGGCTAAAAAGCTCTCTCCCTCTCTTCATAGAAAGATTCCTGCAGACCTTTGTTAAGAGCACAGTGCTGTGGGTTAGAGAGGTGGCAGATTCCTGGCTCTGCTTCTAGCCTGCTCTTTGATATTGGGCAAGTTACTTCCCTGTTCTGTGCCTCACTTTCTTCCTTTGTTGCACTGAGGATAATGACACAGACCACTTGTGAGGGCATACTCTTGCTGGAAAGTATTGCACAGGAGGCAAGCATTGGTACTGTTGTATCACAGGAAAAAAGGCTCAGGCAGTCTTTTAACTCTCCCTGAAAGCAGCAAGGGATTTGCACCAGACAGTTTTCTCCGGTCTCTCGTCCAGATGACAAAATCTGTTTTCAGTTCACTCCAAGTGCAAGTGGGGCTGTTGCTTTTTCCCTGGAGGTAGCTGAGCTTTCCCCACAACTGATTTCAGGAGAAGAAAAGGAGAGTATTCTGTTCCCTTGCCAATGCTCCAGGCATGGATCTTAGATGGGTTTAGAAGCTATATATGCTGATATCCAAGGGATCTGTGAATATGGTTGTGCTTGTGAATCTAAACAGTTAAGACATATGTTCCTCCTCCAGAGAGGAGGAACAGGACTTTATTATCTGTACATATGTTTCACTGCTAAAGGCAGTGTTCTGTGGTAGTCTGTGTGTCTGACTGCACTGGTGTCCTCTCTGTGTGTATATATCTCTCTAGAATACAGGATAAATCCTCGCTGCTGGCCAAACCTGCAAACAGGAGCAGCAGCAGCAACATCCGTTGGACTGGGACAGAGAGACCTCCTAGATCTTAGTGTGCACTTGACTGGGCTTCAGTGGTTGGGAAGGAGGAGTTCCCAGGTCCCAGAGCCCACGGGATTCAGTGGCTATCATGACATCTTCTCTTAAAATTGGAAGATTTAAATTATTTGTACGTTGGAATCTGATTAGGTGTTTGTCACTGCCTTGCAGGTTTGATGCTAACAGCGGTACTCATTCCTTTTCAGTTGTATTTCTGCTCAAAGGCCTTTCAGACATTTGTTAGTGTCACATTTGAAAAGTGGTAAGTTCCCATATCCTTAGCAAAGATATATTTAAAATAGTGCAGATAGGAGGAGGAAACTGTATAAGTGGTAAGCAGATATTTTACAGAAATTCCACATATTTCTAAACAATTTCCTCTTCCCCCTCTTCTCCTGCAAAGCCTCTTGCTCCTGCTATTGCACTGTTCAGTCCAGGGTTACCCTGAAAAAAAGAAACACCTCCCAGTAAGAATGTTTATTCTTACAAAATCTGAGATGTTAAATAAACAAGTCAGTCCTTAGTCAATGCATATGATTTCTGCTGTTTAGAGAGAACAGATCAAGGATTTGGTAGTACTAATTACTAAAAAAAACCCTGTATACATTCTTCTTTAGCAAAACAATAGAGAGATTTACCTATATGACGGGTTAATAAAAAGCCTATGTGTTAGACATGCTTACAGTCATTGCAATATCACGTGAACACACTGGAAGAACATCTCATTTTTGCCCTGGTACATAGGAGACTATGTAAAAACTCTTATGAGTATGTACACGAAGACAGTCTGCATCCAGAAAATAATGATGCACTTGAAAAAACATACAGGATCTCCTCAAAAGCCCTTCTGGCCACAATCACCAGGGGGTCCTCTTGGCCCTGGACTTCCCTGAAAGCAGAACCTATCTCAGTAAGAATCTGAAGCACTACTTTCATGCAGGAATTGCCAAGAGATAGGTCCAAGTTCCAACCTTTCAGCCTTCATTTTGAAATAGTCTCACCCACAGTTTCTTCTCCAATTCCACTCCCAAAAAACCAGAAATCTAGGGGTTCTTGGACAGGAAGCAATATAGAAACAGGCACTGTGCTCTACATTTTGTTGCATGTTTTGGGTTTTGTTGTTTTTTTTTAACTAAAGAATAAATTCAAAATACTTATTGCAACAAAACAGAAATTATTCCAAATATCAAAGAACTTTGTCTGTAGACTCTATCTTTGAAAGGCATATGGTAACATACCTCTCATGTTTTGAATGTAATGTTGCCTCATCTGTGAATAACCAGAGTCTCTGAGCAGCAATCAGCCCTGTGCCTCCTTGGGCACCTGTGTAAGGACAGAAAGAATAAGACAGTTTCTTCTGGAAGTGAGGTACCAAGCAGTTATTTGAGAGTATTGTTTTCCACACTCAAAACAGGTATCCAAATGCTGCTCCTGCAAGTTCAAACTGTTCATGCATAGACCTGCATGGTGGCTACCCACCAGCCTGCCATCCCTAAAAGCAGGCATTGAATTGTGGAGCCTAAACTGTAACTAGTCACCTGAATTATCACCTTGGTTTCCACTGAGGATTGTTTTTATTACATGGGCCAAGGCAAAATGTTCAGCGTCTACCAGGCTGGGTTTTTTCCTTCAGTTAGCTATTCTAAATAGAGTGTCTCATCAGTGAAAAGACAAATGGTCAATTCACCAAATGTCTACTGAAGCTGCCACAAGGCAGGACTCTTTTTGTCATACAGAGTCCTAAGTTACACCTTGTTTCAGACTGCAAAGTAACTGAAAAGGCAACAGGGCTGCTCCATGCTTTATGAAAAACAAGCTATCATCTGATGTTGGCAAACACAGAATATAAAAAATCCTCGTCTCATGTATGTGGATCTGCCAGGATACTACAGAGGTAGGAGTCTTCATATCTATCTTCAGCCAAATAAAAATTAGTCATATGCAGAAATTACTTGATGCCTTAATAAATATGAGAAAATGCCCTCCTAGAAGACCGTGAGGTACAGGTCTAATTATTCTTCAGATTCTCTTTCAAATAGAAATATCCTTGTCATGGTTTTAGCTGGGATAGAGTTAATTTTCTTCACTGTAGCTGGTATAGTGCTGTGTTTTGGACATAGTATGAGAATAATATTGATAACACACTGATGTTTTAGTTGTTGCTAGGTAGTGCTTGTACTAGTCAAGGACTTTTCCAGCCTCCCATGCTCTACCGGGTGCACAAGAAGCCGGGAGGGGAGGGGGCACAGCCAAGAGAGCTGACCCAAACGGGCCAAAGGGATATTCCATATTGTGTGACGTCATGCCCAGTATATTAACTAGGGGGAGTTGGCCAGGGGAAGCAGCGATCGTGGCTCAGGGGGAGCGAGCGAGCAGCTGTGTGGTTCTTAGTTGCTGACTGGGGCTAAACCATGACAGTCCTACAGAACAACTATTTTCTGGGTATATACCCTATTTACAAAAATATCTGCTGGCTATTCATCAGTAGTTTGCTCTTCTTCAGATGCTGGAAAACCCATAATAACTCTCCTGATAGGAGTCCAAACAAAAAATGTGCAAATAACTTTGTGGTACAAGGTCTACTCCTTGTGCTTGAGAGTTTATTAAAGACATTTCTCACAGGAACAGTTTCATGAAATAGCCATACTATTGTTCTTAAATTCATACCCTGACCAATAAACGATAACAAAATATTACCAGATATCCAATGTCACCCTTTTATCTTTTCTTTCCAGGAACCCCAGGAGACCCTTTAAAGATAAAATATGGCATATTAATTCATTTTTATCACTCAGGAACTTTGAGGTCAAGAAGGCAAAAGAAAGAAAATAATGCACCTCTTCTCCTTTAATTCCATCACTCCCTTCTTCCCCATTTTCACCCTGAAATAAAAATGTACATGAATTTTTCATATAAACAACCACTGCATATTTACAAATTCCAGTACGAATAGGGTGACACAGACCAAGATTTTTTAAAAAAAAAAAAAAGAAAAACCAAAACAAAAAACCAAAACATACAGAAGAAAAACTAAACACAGGAGTTAATGCTTGAAGTTTCATTTCTTGTATGTTCCCTAGGCACAACCACAAACTCGGCATTACAGCAGACACCTGCAAACCAGCCTAAAAAAAAGTAACACTGACTTAACTCTCACTGACATCTCTGCAAAACTTTCAAAATCTCCGTTTAGTGCAAGAAAAAGCCCTGAAGAATACTGCATTCACAAACTTAAACTGTCTAGAGTCATACTGTACCTTTTTTCCAACAAATCCTTGAAACCCCTGAAAAGAAAAAGGATGGCAAAAGTTAGAATAACATGTAATAAAAACATTGAAGGATTATTCTAAATCACAATGAAATGGTATTTTCAGAATTTTTCTTTAACCTCTTTTAGCTGGACACCTCGTGCTGCCTTGTCTTCCTTGTGGTCCAGGTGGTCCTCTTGGGCCCTGAAAGAGAGAAAAGAATAATCCAATTATTTAAATTTATGTGAGGTTTACACAAGCTGGCAGATAATTTATCTGTTAGAGATATCTGGTCCTGTACTTCTGGAAAGCCTTCTTCTCAAGAACTGTAGCCCCAGTAAAATCCCTCCTTGACTGCAGATTAAAGAGGTTGCAACAACAGAGAAACATGCAGCTGAGAGATCCTCATAATTCAGTGACCATCTATGAAAGATCAAACATATTAGCAGTCTCCTAGCAAATGTTAAAATATTTTTAATCTCCCTTGCCATGATTTTGACTTCTTTTTAGCCATATGCATTGTTCTGTTAACATTCAGATTACATTTACAATCCAAAGTCTCCAGCTCTCATTTTGAGAAATCTAACTCCTGTAAAAAAGTATCACTATACTAGCGCATCTGAAATTTGAAACTACATGCAACTACAGAAATCTCACAGAGCAGAACTAATATTTTTGGGCCTGGCTGAAATGATTTCGATGAAATATTTCTTCCTGCATAGTGCGATGAAAGCAAAGCAAATACAATGTGATGATGCCATTACACATCTGCAGACCTGTTTTTGAGTACTGTATATTGACATATAAAAGAGAGAGCAGTCTTCCAAAGCAATGCCTACAAACTATTACAAACTGGCTGACAACACCAACAGAAACAGTTACTGCATCGTCCTGATGACAGCTTGGGCCAAGCTCCTCTCTAATATCCATTACACTGCTGTGCTACTTCCTTACTGTCACGGTAGTTATTTTTAGTTTCCACTGATGGGTCTTTGCTCATTTGGTAGTATGTTTTTTTTTTTTCTTAATTTGAAACAAAAGCTATATAGATGAAAATTGTTTGCTCTTTTGGGAGCGCACAAACATATCTATCAAAAGGTGGTCATAGCCTTGCAGTACACTTTCCAGTCTCTTTCCCTTTCATGTTCTTGATTTCAGCAACCTATCAGCATCAAAAAATATGACATTTGGGTCAAATCAAGAAAGATATGGTTCAGATGGTCTTCAAAAAACACATCTAATTTGGATACAACCAAAAATATCTAAAATTGGAGGCCTAGATCAAAAAGCTGGTCTTGACTGGCCAAACCTGGCTTATTAGCAGTTCCTTCTGCAGAAAACGACTGGGTTTGTCTCCATTTGTTTACTTTGTATTTGTTTGTATTTAGTTTCCCCATACAAGACTCTGATTTTTCAATAATAACTTAGGAAAACATGAAAAAATATGAGGAAAACAAAAAAATGCTTTTTGTAGAAGTCTTCTACAGAAATAAAAATAAATTCCCAAATAGCTTTACTAAGTAGGTACCCAGCCAGACATATACATGAGCTAATCAGGTTGTTGGAATGTATGTCCATTATATGCCAAGAAATGTTACTGAAAATTTTATGATCTCGTCTCTGTTTTATTCAAATGATGTGAGGGAGTTCTTACCTTGGACAGGTAATAGAGTTTTGTAAGTTCACTCTCCAGCTAGTTTAGATGCTCTTTTTTTTCCCCTGCTCAAAAGTTTTAGTTTTCACAAACACTGGTTTTTAAAGTGTTATAACTTAACAGCTCTCCTTCATCTCCAAGATATCTCAGGTTGCCTTTAACACCATTGGGTCCCTGCAGTTAAAAGATGAGAGATAATGCTATAATACTTGGTTGACCTTCAGAAACTACTGGGACATTCTGACAAAACTTAATGGGCCAATATATTGTTCTTTGCCTACTCTGCCCCTCTGCTTACCCTGGGCTTCAAACACTGTTGAAAACTTGAATAATAAACAACTTCTTTCCTGATTATTTCTCTCCTAATGCTTCCCCTAACATTACTAACAGTTTAATTCTTCACTAATGCATTATTTGTCCCACATCTAAATTTGAAGGTGGCCCAATGTTTTTATTAGATGCTCCAGGGAGAAGCAATTTTCTTTCACTGCAAGCCCCAGGAAAAGCTCTTTCAAAGTTTTAAAGTATCTCCAGCAACTAATTATACATTTCAAGACAGCATTGACATATATCTTAATTACTGAATCTTTAAAAGCTGATTGATAGGAAAAAAATAACATCTTGTACAAGATTCATAATCTGTCATATATAAATGTTTATTCTGCATTTTAATGAAAATGTTTTATTGGTTTGGGTAGAAAACAAGTGTCATTGGCTTCTTTTGCTTCAAATAGTTTATTCTTGAATGCCTTTGTATCATTAGTAGTCAATCAATTGCTCTTCTGTCTTTGCTGGTGAAGGGGATTGGACTAGATGATCTTCAAAGGTCCCTTCCAACCCAAACCATTCCATGATTGTATGATTGGAGCTTCTCCACACTGGGATGAGACTGATTGTTTTAATGGCTCCACATTTGTCAATCTGGATGAGCGCAAAAGTATGCTGAGGATGACCAAAGAGCAATTGCCACCCATAGGATAAATCATGCCTTCTCCAAGTCATTACTTTTGCCATAAGCCAAACTAAGGATTTGACCCAGGAGAGTCTGGCACCTGTCCTTGTAAGAAGGGAGTCTATTTTAAAAAAATAAGCCCCAAATAGAAGTTAGCCAGGAAATACTTCTGAACAGATATGGCAGAGATTTTAGAGCTTCTACGTAGAATCCAAGCAGATTTTTAGAAGTCAATCTCTTTTCAGACTATATACTTTATAACTGCAAAACTTACAAAATTTCTTAATGGTTCTGATTTAACACTGTTTGTTCATATTTTTTTTTTTATTCTAGTCCAATTATTTTTGAAGGAGTTCATGTAACGTACCTTTATATAAGAGTTGAGCGTGTACTGCTCCCCCTGGTTTGGAGCCGATGAGGAAAGAGGGATACTAGTAAACAAATAAGTTGTGAGGATAGTCTCTGAAAATGTGTATGATTGATGAGAATTGTTTTAGAAGAGATTTAATCAGCAAAACAAACCATTCTGAATCCAAGGTGGGAATTTCCATTGTCCTATGAATCCACACAGATGAAAGCTGCACCAGAAACAGCTGTCCAGGGCTGTGAGTCTCAGCACAGGCTTAATAGTGCTCCTAATGCTTCAGTATTAAATGAGTCTTGTGTAGCACAGAGGATAAGAGAGAACGTTCTTTCAATCTCTCATTGACCTTCCCCTGTGCAAAAAAACATTCACAGGCCACAAAGAAGATCCTACCTGAATTGCCCTCTTTTGCAACAGGGTAATGTTTGGAGAGTGAAAATCTAGCGTGGCACAACAGCCATTATATTGAATTCTAGGTAGGGCTTCATGTGAGTAGCTGTTTTCTTCTGTGTGCCTAGAGTATGCTAACAGGCAGGGGAAGCCATTGACCCTGGCACAATATTTTGTGAGAGATTTTTGGAAAGTGAAAAGCCTTCATATACACTCTGTCCTGAGAGAGAGGAGGCTAAAAAGAGAGAGTGTCCAACCCCACAAATTTTACCCTACTTAGTCATCAGCATTGTGAAGAGCTACCCTGCAAGGGGTTGCTTTGTACTTTGTCTTTTGGAGCAGCAAAGTTTGTTCTGGTTGTGAACCAAGGCTGCAAAAGAGCACTTTCTTCTACGGTCACTCAGTTTCCTGTGAAAACTCACAGCATTAAGCAAAATACAAGATCACAGATGCCATGCTGGCAGGTGACAGAGGCAGTGGTTTGCCTTGGCAAGGCAGGAACCCACCATCTGGCCTGGCAGAGCATTAGAAATAGCAGCAGGGCATAGCTGTCCTGCGAGCGCACCTGCAAACCTATCTTGAACTTTGTTTAATGATTATAATGAAAGAAGAACGAAGGGTAGAAGAGATGCTGTGCAGGGGACAAGATGATAAGAGTGAAAAGACTCAAGGGAATTCTGTAAGTGTGAAAAAGCAGAGAAGAGCTAGAGGACAAAATAAAGCTATGGTTGGTCAAAAAATGTATGTGAACTAATACTATATAAACCTGAGCTGCCCATTTTGTCAGCAGTTGGAGGCAGAAAATCTGAAGCCTCCAGCAGCAGTGCTGATGGCTGCTGAAAGATACAGGTGAGAAGCAACACCCATTATTGAGTGCCCAGTCAATATGTTTGTCCACAGGGACATTGGGACTGTATATAAAGTAATGTTTCATTTATACAAGGGACTTTCTTCTACAATATTTTCACTCCTGATGGTTTGAAAAAATATATTCTTCAAATACCCACATGATAGAGCATGTTTTTATTTAGAATTAATGCACACATTTGACAGAACTCTCCATTATTACAGAAGCTGTCAAAAGAAGTTACTTAAAATCGAACAGAATTAAATGTTACACTACTGAACTACAGTACAGAATGTTCCACTATTTCTTAACTACATCAAAGGAAAAGAATACAAGAAAAGTCACATATGTCTGAGGTTTAGAAGGGCTCTGCTGCATTCCTTAACTGGACATCTGGTGAGTAAAATAAAAAACCAAAACAAAAAAACCAAAAGACAAATAATTTCATTTAAAGTATTTTTTTGTTGTTTGTATGGATTAACTTTTAATTCCCTAGCCTGCAGCATTTCACTGGCATCTTTCCATTGACTTTAATGGAAATCTTTACTATCGAAATGAAATGCAATGTCCTCATGAGATTTTGGTTCTTTCTGGAGCTCCTGCAGAAACAACCAATTGCTACCCTAAGTTGTTCCAAGACTGTTAAAAAATGCAGTCATTAGGAACACAAGCAGTCATTAGGAACTTCCTGACAGCTCTGAATAGAGATGTCTGAAAGACACACATTCTAGGGAAAAGCAGGCAGGTTGCTAAGCAAAACCAGTATTAGAATCTTTAGATTAGCTCATCAATTATGCAATGTTCCCCAATCTCCATACTACTCATAACTGGTGACTGATTCCTCCTCCTGCATTGTTAGACAGAGTGCATATTGTGATTTTTGGAAGATATACCAAAATCATGCCATAAGACATAGGTAGATAAACACCTTCATCCTCTTGCCTTTTTCCAAAGCAGTCAATAGCAGACAGCTAACAGTGAAAGAATCAACTGGCTTAGATTTAAAATTACCAACACAAGTAAAGGAGCTATATGTTTTGCTTTTAACACAAGATTTTTCCTTTGTGTTTATCATTTTCTTATATCTCGATGACAAGCAGCCTCAAAAAGACAGTTTAGTTGTCATCTAAATCACTCAGTCCAGCACAAGGGGACTATTGGAAATCTTGTTGCAGCTTAAGAGAAGCTCAGAAAAGCAAAACCTGCTTTAATTATCTGCAGCTCTTCTTGCTGACCTGCAAGGTAATAGCACCAGGCTGGACAAAAGGCCTTCCCAGAGGTAAAAGACATCACTGAATGCTGATTACATTCACCAGCAGCATTGCATTCACTTGCAGAATCATTTTTGTGCATCACACTCATTAGTAGCTGTGGCAAAGGCAGGTGGGGACCCCAAGGTGTGATTTTTTTCCACATGCAGCCCATCATTATTTACAACTCAAACTTAGCAATACAAAGCTAGGATGTATTCTTACCTTTATCTCTTATTTTCCCCTATTTCCAATTTCACCTTCTTCCCCAGCAAGGCAAACAGCAGCAGGTCCTCTCAGCAGTATTGTTTTCAAAAAGAAGAAGTTACTGCAGATGTATTTTCCAAAAATTTCCTCATGGCTCTGCTCCTGATCTTACTGGAAGCGCTCTCCATAAGAATACAACTGAACTTCACGCTCTCTTAATAGCGTGACTCCTTTGATAGTCATATTTACCAGACTTGATACTTATGGTCTGATTGTGCAGTTCTTTTACCCAAAATCTTACTGTGTACATTGGTTCTTTATCAAATAACTTGCCAAGAACTTGGATAGCCTGCTCATGATATCTGTCATGCCAATATCTAAGTGAATTCCATATTCAAATCCTTTTCCAAACTCAATGGATCGGGGGTTTTGAAAATTGGAGGCTCCTTCCAGAACAAGAGTTATAAGACCATCCAAACCTAATTATAATAAATATGAATATAAATATCAGTTCCACTTAAAAATAGTTTCTGTACCTTATATATACATGCATTACAAAGAAGGTGAATGATATCTATTAGAAGTGCCAGCTGTAAAAGCCACACTTTTGATGGTATCCAATTCTGTGATTCAAATGAGGTGCTAGTGACAATGAAGAGCCAATAAAAGGCTCAACATAAAAATCTTCCTATTTGAATAATGATTAATGATTCAAGACCATATGGTTGATTTAACTGTCAACATAAATATTCACTTAATCAGTTAGTTCTTAGGAAAAACAGAAGCTCTGGGTTGCACTTCTTTTTACATTAAAATAATAACAAATATTGGTGGCTCCAAGTCATCATTCTGTCTGCTACAATAGCAGATCTAAAACTGAGGTAGATATCAGAGATATTACAGATCTGAATTCTCTGTTTCTCCAACCCAGTTTTGCTGTAAGAATGCATATCTTTACATTGATCTAGAATGACTCCAGTGTGAAATTAGAGTAAGGCTGTGGCCACAAGGCACTTCCTTAGGTTGCAAAGCAAGAGGCAAAGAGATATCCTGCGCAGTAATGTACTGAAGTATTCCCCTTGAACTCAGATCATTCAGAGAAATAACAGCAAAATGTCTATTTCCTTGTGTAAGGGAAAAAAGCACAGTGAGGCAACAGTTCAGTTGAAAATGCAGTTGTATTGGGATTCCAGGGTGACACTTAGGGAAGGAACCAAATGCACTGAGGAGTATGCTGGTCACAGCAATAGAAACAAGCAGTACTTTTTCAGCTTTCTGGCTTGGTCCTGAGTCCCTTTTATACAGTTGTACAACGCAGCTGGCAATATCAGCAGATTCAAATCCAAACAAACTGAATTTACTCTGATTTAAGTTCCCTGAATCTAGCAGACAGAATCCTGACTCACTTGAACAGAGATGAGAGCAGTCTCTAACTGAATGATGCTGCACAGCCCCAGCAAATGAACTTGAAAAACAACAGGAACAAAACTCACCCAAACTTAGGACCAAAGATATTTTAAAATTTATTTTAAAAATGTACTTTGAAACTCAATCTGAAATCACACTGCTACACCTAATTTGCTTATGGACACAGGTCAACTGACCAACAATACACAACACCCCAAGGAAACTAGTCTCTTGTACAGCTGAGGGAGCTGTTAGGCATGTCTATCTATTTTTTCATCTTTCCCATGTGGCTGCCATAGTGTCAAAAGAAGCCTCACATTCTCCCCATTGTTAGTGCTCTGCAGTTAATAGCATGTTTGCTAAAAGGACTGTTATGTTCCATTTTACTGCCTGCCCTTGTCACTCTTGTACTCCACTATAGCTCTTCTTGCCACTTGCTTGCTGTTTAGAACATGGAATTCTTTGCAAGGTGGTTGTTGGGAAAAGAGAAAGAGACAATAGACATGAGGCAAGAGATGTCTGCACAGGATGAGGGACAAGCACACACCAAAGGGACTGGACCAATTGAGAAGCCCCTTGCATCTCCCTTTAGCAAACCCAGCCCTTTCAGCTCCAGTTCTGTTTTTCACCGTTTCTTGCATGACAGTCTCCTGCACACGTCAGAAAGGCTTAGCCTGTGGCAGCTTCTCCGTTCTTCCTGCCCTACCTCTCTGACCCTGGGCTCTGAAATCGGGTGCTGATGCAGATACTGAAGCCTACAGGGCAGGGGGGAAGATAACTACTCAATCTATCTTCCCACTCTGCTAGGTTTCTGTGTGGTAACAGATAGTGTGGACAAAACAGATTGATTGGTGAAACGCAACAGATATGCGTGGCTGTGGGAAAGTTAGTTAAACATTGTAAGAAAGATTGTTTCAGATCATAAAATATCTAAATGGGGAAGTAATCCCAAAAAAGCATTACTGTCTACTTAACCCTGTTACTAGGTGTTTTCTGAAACATCCACTACTGGCTACAGACCAAGATAAGGGCCAAGCTAGGAAGACCGTCTTATCTGGCATTGTCAAACTCACTTCAATGGAGCTATTTTGATTTATATTGACTGGGCATTGAGACTATAACTCCTTTTATTTGCTGCTAATCTCCTTCTGCTCTTTTTGCAGAAAAAGTTAAATACCTCTTCTCACCCTGAGAAATGAAACATTCTGACTTTTCTAAAATAGATACCTTTCTTTTTAAGTTCTTCAGATTTTTGTTGGAGTGCTTATATCTCATCATCCACACCATCTGAAAACACAAGTAATACCTACAAAGAGATAAAAGAGAGAACTTAAATCACAGAGAAGCAAAGAACAATTGTATTTCATTCTTTCTTATACAATTTTGACCAAAGGATTTTGCCTAAGTTATCACATTACCTTTTGTCATGTTTCATCCTTGTTCTAAAATGTTTCCCAGAGTTACTGCAAGAATTTAACATTAAGTTGGGATGGTCTCTCGATCACAGCATCTGACAGGTTACACAGGATTCACTGTCAACATAGAACTTTGTGGATATTGGAGTAGCAGTATTCTTCACTTGAACAGTCACGCTGTTCTGTGCCTTGGACCCAGCACTGCAGCTCACGTCCCTTAGAGACAGGAGGGCTCGCAAAATGTCAGGGAAATGCTTTTCCAGTTTGGTCTGTCCATGAAATAAGGGGTGGCCTTCCCTCTGTGATGAGATGTCAAATCCCACAATGACATCCATACAACAAGCTACTGTTGGGAAAATCATAAATAAATGCATCAAACAATTTTCATTTCAGGTAAAGAAAAATAGAAGAGAAAAAACACACCAAGGGGAGACCAATGCACATCAGCTAAGTAGGCAGGAGCCTCTGGATTCTGTCATCTCCAGCCTCAGGTAGATTATCTAAAATTAATATTTAGGCCTCTAAGTCATTCAGAGACATGTTCATCTTAAATCCACTCAGATGAATTTTTAATTTCTAGAGAAAAAATGTGGAAATGAAAAGCTTATTGGATAGATAAAGCTGCCAAAAATCCCTAAATGCCTTTAACTGAAAATGTGTTCTGTAATTATCTTTATATAACAAATCTGAGAGCCCATCCTTCTTAATAGCAACATCAGCATCAGCTTCAGAAATTATTTCCCTGGAGGTATTTCTCAGTCAGCAGTTTTTGTCCCTTCCTTCCCCTTATTTCAGAGCTACAGTCAATTGAGCAGGTATCATTTAGAAGATCAGTGGACTGTTTTTAAGATGTTGTGCTGGAGAGTTAACACGTAACTGCTGTAGTATTCTCATTACTTTAAAAGTAATGCTATGCCTAATATTTAAGATTTGGGTCAATACCAAATCACTTTCTTCCTTTGCTCCTCATCATACTTTTTACCTATGCTTGCACATTCATTGTGGCATGCACAGCTCTGCACAGTTAGCAGACAGAGCAGGGGCCCCCAACTCTCAAAACACATTTTAGCATAATTTCTCACTGCATGCGAGGTGATGGGAAAATCAGAAGCAAAATGAAAGCACATGCCACAAAATGAGAAGTACTGCCGCCATGTCCCTTATTTAATTAGATGTAAGGTCACTCTAATCTGTAGTATGACTGAGTCACTGCATGGGTATTCCATGAGATTAATGTTTTTCTCATATTATTTGTCTGCATCTCAGGAGAAGAGAAAATACACATTTTTAAGAATTACACCTATTGCTGGTAGTACTTTATTTCTGCTCTGCAATAGCTGTAACTGCTTCTAACTTTCTCAAATGAGTGTTTAGATGATATGGCATCACAGTTGCTGTTAACCCAGAAGCAAAACCTATTTGAAAGTGCTAAAGACATACTTTGAGTAAGGAAGTGGATGAAAATTATACACTCTGAAGCTCGGATAGAAGTTTAAACAATTAAAACTCAAGCCTGTGTTGTGTGATCTGAATCAATCAGTTCAAATTTGCAGAAATGAGCACATAAGTACATGGATAAGTTGATGTCATGGTTTAACCCCAGCCTGCAACTAAGCACCACACAGCCACTTGCTCACTCCCCCCTGGTGGGATGATGGAGAGAATCAGAAGAGTCAAAGTGAGAAAACTTGTGGGTTGAGATAAAGACAGTTTAATAGGTAAAGCAAAAGCCGCACGCACAAGCAGAGCAAAACAAGGAATTCACTCACTACTCCCCATGGGCAGGCAGGTGTCCAGCCATCCCCAGGAAAGCAGGGCTCCATCAAGTGTAACGGTTACTTGGGAAGACAAATGCCATCACTCCAAACATTCCCCACTTCCTTCTTCTTCCCCCGCTTTATATGCTGAGCGTGATGTCATATGGTGCGGGATATCCATTTGGTCAGTGGGGGTCAGCTGTCCCGGCTGTGTCCCCTCCCAGCTTCTTGTGCAACCCCCAGCCTCCTCGCTGGTGGGGTGGGGTGAGAAGCAGAAAAGGCCTTGGCTCTGTGTAAGTACTGCTCAGTGGTAACTAAAACATCCCTGTGTTATCAACACTGTTTTTAGCACAAATCCAAAACAAAGCCCCATACTAGCTACTATGGAGAAAATTAACTCTACTCCAGCCAAAACCAGCACAGTTAATGAGGAGTACAGTAAGGTGTGAGCTTGCAGAAAACTTACTAAATTCACAGTAAATGTTCACATGTGTCTTTTTACCCTTCCTGAAGGGGAGAAAATGGGAACTACCTTATGGACCAAGGAAGGAGAGTATTTGCACGGACAGCAAGGGAGAAGCTAACACAATGCAAACTGACATGGGGGGTTATTTGTTTGTCAGCTTATATCCTTTATTCTATGGAGGGAGCAAAGAGAAACATCCTGGTCATTTCTTTCAGCAATTTCAGAGAGACTGGATGTAGCTAATTTATTCCACAGAGATCATTATCTTCACATGAGTCAGAAGAATTTTTTTATTCTGTTTTCAGAGTGTTGCAGAAGATCAACCAAATGTATTCTAAAGAACCACTGTAACTGGGAAGCATACTTAAAGCAGCACACAGAGATCTTAGAACAGTTTGGTTCAGGGATGTTTACCTTTTCTATTTTTATCCTCACAAAAAACACCAACCAGTCTTTTTTTTTTTATGGTCTTCAAGTCAGAAAAACACATCAGCGGCATATTTCCTACTTGATGATCCAGTTGTCTGTGTTAGCTGGGATAGATCAACATTTCCCACACCTATGGCATATATATCAACACCTTTATTCCTCAGGCTTTCTGCTGCTTTTGCAGCCCTACTGGTTGTTTGTCCAGCAATAATTATCAGTAAAATCTGTTGGATATTTTCATGTATTCTGCTACCCTTTTCTGGTTGGAAGTTGAGTTTCACTTTCTCAAGTGCATTTTCAGTATTACTTTGGTGTCCTTTAATTTGTTTGATGCTTTGAATATTAAATTCTGATTTGTTTGGAAAAATGCCTAGGTTGAACTTTTCTTTATAGATGCCACCATACAGTGCAAAGCCAATTTCAGCATTTTGAACAATTATAGCTGGATTGATTACACTTGTCACAAAGTCCATCATTATCCTGAAGTTTTCTTCATTTATGTTTCAGGAACCATCCATTAGGAAAATAACATCTGCTTTCTTTGGACAGTCTGCAGAAGATACAGGAAATTATATTACTAATAAAGTACACAATTCTACGTCTATGATTAGTAATCCTGCCTCTACCTCCCACATCCTACTAGTCATATTGACAAAAAAAAACCCCAACAAAGAGATCTACAAAAAGAAATTTAAGCACATAAAATGTAATGTACACAGAAATTCAGACATCTAGTACCAGAACACAAAACATACTCCTATAAGCACATATGTTGCAGAGTAACCATAGGTACGTTTCCCTCTTACCTACTGAGCAAACAAAGTTACACTGGCCTAACCAAATGTCCACAGGGCAAGGGCACATTTCATCTCAGCCTCATGCAAATGCCTAAAGAGGTCAGGTGACTCACACACCAAAAATGCCTGTTTCTCTCCTTGCTGCTTAGAAAGGGAAACTACAGTGACTAGACATGACAGCTATAGACAGCTAAAGCTGAGTAAGATAAATCCCATCCTATGTGTATATACAAAATTGGGACTCTTCAGGATTCATACATGAGGTGTCTCCCCTGTCCGAGAAGCAAATTGCTCTCAGCATGCTTACCATAGCCCAAAAGGACCCACTTCCAAATAAAGCACAGCAGCCATAGCTACTTCCATTCATAAAGATGGCAGAAGGAAAAGGTAGGAAAGAGTAGCCAATACAAGAGCTGAACCGAACAAGCAGGAAACAGAGATGACTGTAATTTAAATCACGTTAATCAGAACAGATTGTGTTATCTGTACCAATCTGATAGAGGCCTTTGCAAGACTTTCCTTAAAACACTGTTGTAGGGGAAGAGGAAGCTGAACACAACAGCCAATAGTGAGTATACACTTACCCGGTATTGAAATATCACATATATTATTTGTTGTATTTGCAGTTAAGCTCTCAAGTCCTTCAAAGGTATCCACATAGGAACATTCATCCTCTGATCCAGCCATTGTCAGGAGCTCATTTTGATTTGCTCCTTCTACTCCAGCTGCGTAGATGGTAATTCCTTTGTTGCTTAATCTCTGGGCCACATCATCCAGCATGGCTTTATCATGGGATTCCCCATCAGTTATCACTATCACCACTTGGGGAGCTCCTTTGCTCTCATGGCTACTGTATTCTTCAGTGAAGAACATTTCTGAATGGACCAGTGCCTTTGCTGAGCAAGTTTTTTGTCCTAGAGGGTCATTTCTGTGGGTAGCTTCAGTAATCTCCAGTTTTGTAGTATACTTCTGAGGTAGAAGAGCACTACTGGTTTATCAGAATATTTTAGTGCTCCAAACTGAATTCCATCTGGGCTGACATCAGATTGTTTCACCAGGACAATCATGAAGTCTTTCATGGCCTGGTACTGTGAGGAGATTACACTTCCAGAGCTGTCCATAACAAACACAAAGTCTAAACTTTCCACTCTTCTGCATTCTGTAAAAGCAAATTGAGAAGAATGAAGATTTCATGTGTAAAATTATGCAGAATCTTACTGATTATTAAAACTCAAGTCCATTTCTCAGAGTTCTATGCAACGTCTGTATAACTTTGCTAACAGATAACTGTCTTGTTACTATCAATAAGTTGCACATATGACAGATTCTTGTTGCTTCCGAGACTGTTCAGTGTGAACTTCATGATTCCAGGAATCAGAGCAGAGTTAGACTAATGCAAATGTTCTCTTAGTTATCAAAAATGCTAACCTTTTGCTCTGGACACCACAGTACAGGGCTTACAGAGCAAACAGAAACTGTCATATTTCACTTGATATTGTGGAAATATTTCTATTAGCTTACAGTATCTAAATTTATCCTTCCACAGGATACGAATATTAACTGAAACCTTCCCCACTCTTGCATACAACACATTTTGTCAGTTCATACTTAACACCTAACAGAAAAAAATCCAAAGGTTTATTTCATATCTGAATTAAACATAGCAGTGGGTTTGCCTCCTACAGTCTCAGTGTGGTAAATCATTGCTTTGAAGAGCTGGGCTAAGACCCTTCCTCCAGCTTACTCCCTGGTGGGAGAACGGTCTGGTCTCTCTGAAGGGCAGTGTGCTCCCAGTTGCAGCAACTTTGAATCTGACTTTTAGCAAGCTACTCTATGTTCTATGTTTATACAGCAGAGAGAGATCAAAAAGTACACACCCTTTAAAGTCTTTTGCACTGTCACAGCAATACAGTATGCCTTAGTGCAACTGAGTCAGACAATGCGTAGCTGCTACTCAAGTGATTTTAAAATCCTATCTCATGTTTGCAAGCATGCCTGACATCCATAAGAGCCCACAGCAGCAGGACACCCCATCTGCTGCTTTTTGCAGCTTGACTGCTTTCCCCATTTACACCCTCAGCTAAAGGTATCGTCCCAAGGAAAAAAACAATCCAGTTCACTTAGCTGGCCAGGTCTGTAAAGATTATCATAGAATCATTAAGGTTGGAAAAGACCTTTAAGATCATCAAGTCCACCATCAACCCAACACCACCATGCCTCCTAAACCATGTCCTGAAGTGCCACGTCTACAGGTTTTTTGAACACCTCCAGGGATGGTGACTCCACCACTTCCCTGGGCAGCCTGGTCCAATGCCTGACTACTCTTTCAGTGAAGAAATTTTTCTTAATATCCATCTAAACCTCCCCTGATGCAACCTGAGACCATTTCCTCTGGTCCTGTCACTTGTTACTTGGGAGAAGAGACCAACACCCACCTCACTACAACCTCCTTTCAGGTAGTTGTAGAGAGCGATAAGGTCTCCCCTCAGCCTCCTTTTCTCCAGACTAAACACCCCCAGCTCCCTCAGCCGCTCCTCACAAGACTTGTTCTCCAGACCCTTCACCAGCTTCGTTGCCCTTCTCTGGACACACTCCAGCACCTCAATGTCCTTCTTGTACTGAGGGGCCCAAAACTGAACACAGCATTCGAGGTGCGGCCTCACCAGTGCCAAGTACAGGAACACCATCACTGCCCTACTCCTGCTGGCCACACTATTCCTGACACACGCCATGATGCTGTTGGCCTTCTTGGCCACCTGGGCACACTGCTGGCTCATGTTCAGCCGGCTGTCAGCCAACACCCCCAGGTCCTTTTCCACCGAGAAACTTTCCAGCCACTCTTCCCCAAGCCTGTAGCATTGCATGGGGTTGTTGTGACCCAAGTGCAGGACCCGGCACTTGGCCTTGTTAAACCTCATACAGTTGGCCTCGGCCCATCGATCCAGCCTGTCCAGATCCCTCTGCAGAGCCTTCCTAACCTCAAGCAGATCAACGCTCCTGCACAACTTGGTATCATATGCACACTTACTGAGGATGCACTCAATCCCCTCATCCAGGTCATTGATAAAGATATTAAACGGAACTGGCCCCAAAACTGAGCCCTGGGGAACACCACTTGTGACCAGCCACCAACTGGATTTAGCTCTGTTCACCAGAACTCTCTGGGCTTGGCCATCAAGCCAGTTTTTTACCCAGTGAAGAGTACACCTTTCTAAGCCATGAGCCACCAGCTTCTCTAGGAGGATGCTGCGGGAGACAGTGTCAAAGGCAATATAAATACTGTACGCAAGCTTGTCTGCCTGTGTGGTTTAATATGACTACATTCATTTAATATGCATAGGGGAAAAAGAAAATTAAAGATGAGAATGGCTTGAATTCTTAATTGGTTTTGTCCAGAAAGGGCAACATCCGGGAACACAGAAGAATAAGAAGTTTCAAGTGGGATTACAAATGTACTCTTGCCAAAGACATTGACTGCACTCTAGTTGCCTCTGGCCCCAGAGAACTGCATTCAGTGACAGCGTGGGCCCTTCAACACTGCTACTCAAAAAAAAAAAAAGGGAAACTGAGTCATCAGAAGCACCCTTTCTTGCCCCTGTGTGGAGTCCAGAGAGATAGCAGCTGGAAGGTGTGCATAATGAGATGGCAGCTAGACTTCAAAGGAAGGAGTGAGTGAAGGCTTTTCTATGTAAGCTTTATTCACCCTCTGCAAAGACCCATACTTTTCTATGCAGGTATCTAATCTCACACACCCGAGGGAAAGAATCAGAGGTACCTGTGCTCAGCTAGACCTCCAGGGTGTGAACAGAGAGTGGTCAGAGCCCTGTGACCCAGAATGCTATCCCAGGAGACCTGTGAAGTACCCCTCTCAGAGACAGAGCAGTGGGAACCAATTCGCATGGGACAAACTAACACTAGGACAGAAGGATAGCCAGCTCTGGGACTGCGACACTTGATCATAAGTTCAGAACAAAAACCCCACAATTGCTCATGCATTGAAAAAATCACTGAAAGTTGCCATACTTGCTATCATCAGGAGGACTACTGCAAATGTCAAAAATGAGGTTGCTTTTCATCTGGCTTAGAGTATCAAAATTTTCAACATAGAATACCATCTCATGCTTCCCACTAATCTCTTGAAGCTGAGGTTTTTTGCATTAAAAGCTCCAACAGAGTAAATGATAACACCTTTATCTCAGAGCACTGTGAGGGCCTTTAACTTCATCTTGTGATTCCCCATCTGTGGTCAGGTTGAGAACTTTCTTAACTGCATGACATGAACCACTGCAGGCTTGAAAGTATTTAAGCATGAACTTCAGTGCTTCTCCTGTCAGTGTGGTGGATTGAAGGGGAGATAGCCTATCAATAGCACTGAGGATATCTGCTTTGCTGGAGTAGTTGTTGAGCTTGAACTCTTCCTTTGGTTTGTGGCTGAACTGGACAACATCAGTCTGCACTCTGTCCGCACCAACATCTGTTCTGTTCACCAGCTCTCTCATAAAGATTTTCATTTTCAGAAAATTCTCATTTCCAGTACTTGCAGAACTGCCCACTAGAAACATGACATCAGCTTTCACTTCTTTGCAGACTGTCAAGGAAAAAACAGATTTTTATGCTTAGGTTTTTTTACTTTTTTTTTGACAAAAAACATAAACAGGTTAAACAGGCAGAATAACCTCAGAAACAGAAAAGAAAGAAAAAAATTCAGCATAAGCCTTTTCAAACTCTAGATTTTATTAGTTCACTGATAAGCTATGACTGTGACAAAAATACTTTACCCCCTCAGATCTGAACAAGGGCGATATTAACTTCATCAATTGCAATTCAATCGATCAGCATTAAACCACAGCCAAGCAACTGAAGCAGCATCTTAATATCAGCAAGGAATTTCTAAAATAAAAAACTAAAGCCTGTTGCTGGTCAAGTTTTGGAGCCTGAGAAACCTAAACATTTTCTCTTCATACTCACATCAGTAAGGTAGGAAACAGCAACTTGTTTTGCAGAAAGAGGCGAGCCAAATGACAGATAGGTACAAATGGACAGCCTGCACACTGGTGGGTCACAGTGAAGCACATCTTTTCATTAACGTTTTATAGGTTGTAAGAAATAAACCAGGGATGGAGGTATTAGTGCAACACCACCTTTGCTTGTTTATTGGTGAATCCTGGCCCAAAAGCTACCGTTCAGAGAATGCTTATTTCTACATAATTACTTTAAATTTTAAAACTGTCTTATTTTGACTTCCTCACATCTCAATTCTCAAATCCTATTTGAGGGATATGCTGTGCCTATCTACACGTGATAAAAGAGACTGGCTTCTTTGAGATAAGGAAAACAGCAGGCTCAATAGCTAGCTTTAAGACAGATATGTTCAAACTTAGATGCATTCACAGACCTAGTTGTTCTAGAGTGATATGTGATTTTGGGTGCCTTTGACATTGGTAGCTCAATTTCATAGAATCATGGAATGGTTTGGGTTGGAAGGGACCTTTAAAGATCAACTAGTCCAACCCCCTGCCATGGGCAGGGGCATCTTTCACTAGATCAGGTTGCTCAAAGCCCCGAGCAACCTGACCTTGAACACTTCCAAAGATGGCACATCCACAACTTCTCTGGGCAACCAGAGAATAAAGTCTGTAATATACAGGCAAGAGATGCTTGGTGTTTTCTGGATATAAGACCTTTTCATGATATTGGCCAACATTTAAGCTACACTAAAATCACCATCACCCTCTAAAAACTTCAACTGACTGACAGTGAAATTGTTCAAGCTAGAAAAAATGTATCTGACATTATTCATGAAATAATTTCTCTATCAAATCAAAGCAAATCTGTTTATTTTCTGTGTTGTCAGGACAAAGTGAAAGCATAGTCTTACCTTCTATGGTACAGATCCCTCAGACGACTTCATTTTTAATGTCTTTCAGCAAGTCAAAATCATGTACAAAGTACACTCTGTTTTTCAGTCCTACAATCTCATAAAGCTGAGTTATATTAGCTTCCCTTACACCAATGGCATAAATGTTAATTTGGTCTTCCCTGAGTTTCATGGCTGGTTCCTTCACGCTGTCCTGTGACTCTCCGTCTGTGAGAACAACTAGATGGCAAGGCACTGTAACTCCTCACTGCCTGCTGGCCTTTTCAAACAATGGCTTCATGTAAGCTAGAGTTCCCTCTGTACTGGTATTTCCACCTATTTGCCAAATATTTTCAATCCCTTTTATCAAATCACTTGCTGAAGTGTATTTATTAAGTTCAAACTCCAGTTCATTGAAATGTGAGAACTGTACAAGTCCAAATTAAATTTTATTCATTCTTATGTCAAAAAGTCTAATCATTTCCTTCAAAATATTCTTCATATCCACAAAATCCAAGTAGTCAAGGCTTGGTGAACCATCAATAAGCAAATAAATATCAGCTCCTTCTGTGTCGAGGCATCCTACATAAAATGAGAAAGTCTCTTGTTAAATCACCATTCTGCGCATGGACAGATCACCTATCTCCCCTCCTTTTGTAATACCTAATAAACTAATACATGGATAAAGTATCCATCTGGTAACAAAAAAGTTGGCAAACTTAACCTGCTAGGTATCTTAGGCATGGCAGCAAGAAACAAAACATTTTCCCCACAGAAAACACAACTGATAGCTTGGAGTTTTCAAACACATCTGAAATGCTCTTAAGCAACTACCTCCAGCAATTTCCAGACTTCTGAGTACAACTTATATCAACAACGATCAGAATTCATCATGCATCATTACATAGCCATGATAAACATTTAACCAGTATGACTGGTTTTACTGTTGAAGAAGGTTCCATGGACCAGCAGCAGTCCACTTAATGTTCTGATAGTCCACAACAGGAAACCACTGACTTCTGGTGCTCTTAGGCATAAACCCACTGGTAATTTTTAATAAAATATCTAAGGTTACTCTGTCGTTATTACTAATTCTAGACCAGCCTGAAAACTTCAGCCACTTCATTTTGCCAGGACATACACCCCGATAACGTAAGATCTGCCAAAAAACCCATGATGTACACATTCTTGTCTATTTTCTAGGTTTGATCAAAATAAAGGGTAGACTGACTGGAAGGTTAGCATTCCTAGGGAAATCTCATTCAGATGCAGCATCTTCCAACAGATCAAGCTCTAACAGTGCCTTAGCAGGTGTTTAACTTACTCTCTAACAGGAACAGTTGATGTTTCTGCCCGTATTAGTCCTTCCTATTAAATAATGGTACAAATAAACAGGCTTTTAATACTACTGAACTTCTAGCATTATGCTAATGAGTAAAATGTGAATCCATGTTCAATTTTAAATATAAATTCCTCTTCCCAAAGGTTCAAACTGAAAAGTTCTCTTTGAGAATGTGAGAAGGTTCTCAAAACCTCAGTCAGAGTTCAGGACAGTCTTCAGTTAAAACCCCTTAACCTGGAAAGAACCTAAGTTATTTGGAAAGCTTTACCTGTTTTGAGAATCTCACTTCTTTCAGAGTGGACATAGAGCTTGTTTTGTATTTGATTCAAGAGCTTCTTTCAAAAAATTGTATTTTGCCTTTGCAGATCAGAAAACACCTTGAGACTGGTAATGTACTGCTCTTGAGGAGAAGAGGCTATCTGGATCAGCTGTTGAGTGGAAGCATCTTCAACCCCTGTGGCAAACACTGTCACACCACTTCTCTGCAGAAGAGTAGCAACATCACTCACACTGTCCTGAGAGAGTCTGTGGGTAACCAGAACAGCTATTTGCTCTACCCCTTGCTTCCTTCTGCTCCCAGCAGTTTCAGTAAAGAGCTTTAGCCTTGTGACATTAATAGCTGCACCAGTGTTGGCTTTTCCTGACCCAGCAGCAAAGGTTCTGTATTATCTGCAGAATTTCAGCTTTCTTTGTGTCTGTGTTCAGATGAGACACCACTTCTTGTCCATCAGTGTACATAACCAGGCCAATCCTTATGCACTTCTCCTTCACATCAAATGAGGATGTTAGGTTTTGCAGGACCAGCAGAATTTTTTAATTCTTCCAAGTTTGACTTTGAAGTACCATGATCAACTATAAACACAATGTCAGCAACTGAGTCTTCATCACATATTGCAGTGGAAAAAGGATGAGAATGAAGCAATGTTAGTGGCTGTCTTCTAAGCTATTTCTATAATTAACTAACTATGGACTGTTGGGTTGTTGGTTTTTTTTTTTCCTAAGACAAGGTTTCCTGCTTTGTTTTAAAGTAAAACAAGCTTCTAAAAATGTTTTTTAGCTGAAGATGACAGGCTACTGAAAGACAAACCGATAAAGCCTCATTTTAAGTTAAAATAAATGACCAAAATATCAGAAAAGCTAGGAGATATAATAGCAGAAGTGTTTATGGTTTTTATGAGAAACATATTTTTGTAACTTCAACTCTTGCCTGTATTTTCTAGTATACTGATCCAGAAGGATACATATATAAGGGTATTAGTTGGACCACGCATGCTAAAAATCTTTGAGTACAGGGGTTTTTATTTATTTTTTGATCACTCATCCGATACATATATAAGAAAAATCCCAATACACAAACATATTTTCAATGCTACATGAAAAGTATAAGTTTCTCAGCTGTACCACTAAGGATTTGATAATGGAGAGTCTAATACAATACCTTTAATTCACACTTCCAAAGGTCCTCAAAGATTATTCATTTACTTACTAATTGTGGAGAGTCCATAGCCTCATAAGGAGTTGTATTTCATTAACAGATACTAGTTGTATCAAGTACCGATGAGTAAAAGGAAAAAAAGATGACTTCATCTCCATTTCTTTTAGTATCAGAGTGCACAAGTGCCTCACACACACCTATACATGTAAAAGTACCAAGTTTTAAGAATAATGCCAAGCGCAAAATTTCATGGGCATGAGAATATGTCCATCTCATCCATATTCCTGCTTCCCTATTTTAAAACATGTTAAGGCTAGGCAAAGTATTTAAAACCCTGGCTAACATATTCCTATTCTTTGTTTTTCAGCAGCCTGTGCATTTTGAATGTTACACAAGTTGCTGGAGATAAGAACGTACATGAGGCCTAGAGTGGTTAGCATCAGACTGAAGGTCTAAGTCCTTAAATGTCATCTCCCACATTATTGATTTTCTTACCTTCTACTTCTTTATTGGTATTGGTTTGGAACTCCGCAACAATATTGGAGACATTTTTAAAAAATATAGGGAGGTCCCATTCCTTAGGAAAATAATAAGAGAATGACTGCGTAGCCATCAAGCTCAGTTGTTGTATCACAGCTTCATGTATCCTGAGGGTTATCACTTTTCCTCCATTGTCTTGTAACATTTTTGCTGACTCTTCCACATCATCTTCAGAAGGTAAGGAAGACAAGACCACTAAAACCTGATTTCTATCTGTTCCATTAACCGGTTCTTTGAAATACCTTTCATAAATGTAACAGAGGGCATTGCCAGTTTTTAGCAGCCCACCTTGCAATGCTTGCATTTCTTGCACATGCATCAATATATGCTTCTTTGTTTTATATGTGTCAGTTCAAACTGTTCATGAACATCATCATTGTACCAGACAAGTGCAAGACAGTATTGGTTAGATTCCAGTGGCAGGTCATATATTAATTTGCTAATAATATCTTTTATGTAAGGAAATGAGTAATTTTCTGTGTCCTGTTGGACAATATCTGTACTGTCTGCAGAGGCCACACAAAAACACAGCATTAACAATTTTTAACTAAGACTCCAGACACAAAGAACACAATGTTGAGGCAATAAAGTGACGTGCTTACTCAGCAATAGTCCATCTTAAACAGTTTATATACCTAGAGGCTGGTCTGCATAGTTTTTACTTTTTTAAAAGCCTTGTCACTGTTACAACATTTAACTAACGGGGTTCTAGACAAATGCTGACTTGCCCGACATCTGAAATTCTTGCTGACTTTAGCAGAGGCTGCCACATGTGTAATACCTCAAGATCAGACTATAACATCATTTTGAGGAAATGCTGAGATCTTACATTTCTCATTAAGGAAATGAATTTTTTACATTACTCCTAGTAAAGAAAATGCTTTCAAGTGTTTAATTTCTTTCAGAATTTGAATTCCTGAAAGCAATTTTTTTCCTGTGCCTTTTTTCAGTTACAAATACCCAGGGCCTAGATTCAGTTCATATTTTGAAATATTTCACATTTTGAAATATTTCATATGTCAAAACCCAGCACAGGAGTTCTGCTCCAACTAACTAATTCTTCACAGACCCTTTAATACCAATTGTTATGGAAATGGAAATTATTTTTTCAAAGAATGGAATAAAACACACAACAAAGCTGCAAAATCCATCATTTGGAAGTTGGCAGGTTCAGAACTGCTTGTCAGCACCAATTTTGCCACCCATACATCCTGTTTCTGCATGACACAGAGTTCCCCTGGGAAAAATTAGAAAGTCATTAAAGGCAAGCCTGTAGTTAACATGCAAGAGAGTATGATTTAACATTCCTCAGGAAACTTTCAGTTTATGCTTTCCTACCTTTGCAGGGATTGTTTTGGCAACCTTAACTTTCTATCTGTGTGATGTTTGTCTAATACAGGAGAATTCATAGTTTCACTAACTATGTTTAGAGTTATTCAAGACTTTCTGCTGACAAACTTTAGCGATTTTTTTAAAGGAAACCCTACACATCCTTTGCCTACCGTAGCCCTTTCAGACAAGGTGGGAAAACAGCTTTATCTCACGGAAGTTTTACCCAGAAGGAGAAAATTTGCATAGAGCTAAAAATTAATATTTCTTTTACTTTGCAGCTCTTACCAAGGAGAGTTTAGGCAGCTGGATAAAACAACTGCCAGCCAGAAACGCTCAAAGCAGTAAAAGTCGCACTGTCCCCAAGCAGCACAACCACACAGGGGTTGCCTGAAATGGGACATGAGATCATTCGGTGTGATCACTCTCTTCCTCCTGTAACAAATTATAACTCTTCTGCTCCTTCCCATCCTAATGTCCCTCTGAATGGTAGAAAAACTCCAGGAAAAGAATGTTTATTCCATGCAAGGAAGCATGGTTTTGGATCCCCCATCTGACAAATATTTGAAAAGTAATAAGAAGCTGCCCTAACCCCAGAGTAATATCTTCTGATTCCCTGCAAGTGCATTCATGCTGTGGAACTCTAGTACTGTAAATTGAAATATGAAAATTGTGCACTGTCACAATATCTGTAAGAAGTTCCCCACATCAGCAAGGTTTGTTCCTCAGCACAGAAATTTACTCTGCCGCTCAAGAGCCTACATGCCTGTTGACTCTCTTACATCTCACTGAGGATGCAGTTAGGGAAGAAATATGGCTTGCACTAAAGCTTCAGTGCAGAGTCTACTGCATATGCCAAAAACTGTATTTCAGAAATGCAGTACACACACTTAAAAAGTAGGAGAAGTCTAAAGAGGGGAGAGAAAAGATTAAGACTACAAGGAATCTTCTCATTTCATCTGCCACAGAACTATTGCCTTAGTCCAGCTGAATGGTAAGAAGCCTACTCCAAAAAGGGAAAGCCCACAGGTGATGTTGTGCTCTTTCCTTTTCTCTCTTCCAGATTACTCTCTGTATAGACCACACAATATACATTACAGATCACACATGCAATATTGAACTAGTGTTCAGAACCTGATATCTAGCCACAAGCCCAGATGAAATATTTGCTAACTGATGTTCCTTTTTTTAATGCTACACAAAAGTTATCTTAACATTTGGAAATACAGTGCAATATAGTCCAATTATTCTGATGGATTTTTTTTCATTAGATTTTTCTGATGGATTTTTTTTTTTTTTCATTAGAGTACTGAAAATGGTCATTACTCTCTATGGAACTGAATGAAGTAGCACAGCTTATCTTGCACAACTATGTCATTGTAATCAGGTATACTTATTAGGTTGCTGATGTTTACTTGGATAATATCATCTGTGGCATATATTCTGGGAATTTAGTCAGCTCCTCTATCACTGGATTTTGGTAATGAAATGGTGGGGTGGCCATCTCAAAAAGTTCGTTATATGGAGCTTCTTTTGTCCCTATAGCTATTATCTTTACTCCAAGACTGCAAGCTTCTGGCAGCTTCTCGAACATCATCTTCTGAGGGTGCTGATGTCAAAATCACAGTGATTTGTTGCTTTCCTTTTTCATCTGCTAACTTTTGGAAAAGGGTTTCATAAGCCTCATTTCCAATTTGCACTGAACTCCCACCATTAAGTGTAAAGTCATTCCTGATATGATTCGCCATAGGACCCTTTCTTCTGTAAGCATCCAGCATAAATTCAGTGGACAAATCACCACTGTACTGAGCAAGTGCCAGCCAAAACTGGTTAGGCCCTATTGGTAGGCTGTCAATGATACGGATCATAAAATTTTTCACATAGGGGAGAGATGAAGGTTCCATAGTGTTGGAACTGTCAACTAAGAGGACAATATCTGTAGGGACTGAAACACAGAAAACTTAGTTTGCTACATTGCCTTTCTCTTCTGGAGCTGTAACATAGTTGGACATTGCAACTGTCAAGAAACAAGACTTTGAAAGCAATTTTGCACCTCAGCTAAGTGTGCTAGTGACCACACAGAAAAATGGATGCCTGCAGATAGGGAGATCTCTAGTCAACTGCACCATGACAAAATTAACCAGATATTCCATCAAGTGTAGTTTCACTCAGCAACCCAACAACATACAAATGAAGGAGAACAGGACTAAGATACAACCTCTACCTTTCTACTTTGCCTGCTTACACCTAAGTCAGTCTTAGGTGGTTTCTCTTGCACACAAGATCATTATGTAGGTAAAATTTTCCAAGAATGGGAGAGTTCACTGTTTCACAAAAAACATGGAGGAACAGGTTAGGAGGTAGATTGACAGCATGGGAAATTCAGCAAAAAGGGCCACAGCAAACCATGTTTACACATGCCCAGGAGCCCTGTGTGGGGGCAACTGGCAGCTACACTATCCCCTGGCATGTCTGAGGGAATGAGTTGCAAGGTGGGGTCATGGCAGGGACCAACCTCCTGCAGCCCATTCCCAGGCAAGGCTGCACTCTGGAAAATGGCCAGCCTCACCTCATCTCAGTTCACCTCAACCCTCCCCTCAACGTCTCACTTTGTACCTGACCTCATGCTTCAGCTCACACCTCAGCCCTCACTTCGCACCTCACACTTCAGCTCATATCTTGAATTTCACCTCATCCCCAAAATCTCAGCTCACACCTCACCTCACACTTCAACTCAGCCTTCAAACCTCACCTCACCCCTCACCTCAAATTTTATCTCACCTCAAACCTCACCCCTCAAACCTCACCTCACACTTCTTGTTACTTCACACATCACCTCTTACCTTACCTTCCACATTATATCTTACACCTCAGACTTGTTGCCATCCAAACTCACCTTCAGCTACTGTGCATAGAAGTTTCTTTAATCTCTCAAGCTTCTGGTCAGCATTTAGTGCAAAAATGACAAGCAAAGATTTTTTTTTCCCCATTAAGAATTGCATTTAAAAAAGAGATAATAAACTAGCAATGTTCTGGGGAACAGACATATGCATCTCCACAATGATGAAGAACAAAGCAGCATCTTCATCTCAAGTCAGACAGAGTCCTCTGAGCATCCTCTCTGAGGAAGGTGAAAAGAATGGCCACAGTCAGAAAGTTGAAGAAACTTTTTTAACCATGCATATCTATGAGGAAGAGCCAGCTGTATTGAGGTCCAGATGCATCCTGCTTTGTAATTTTTTTAAATTTGGAGGAAAGTGGAAAGCACTTAACTAGCCACCTGTTAAGCAAACGGTAATTATTATTACAAAACTGATTATTACAAAAAAGTGTCTTTTGAACAGCTATTAACCCTTAATGAATGGGCATGTTTGTAGCTTCAGGAACACTGGATATCTTATGTTGAAATACTATTATTTTCCATTAAAGGTTTTAATTTTGTTTTTTAAAGTAATCTGCATTGAGAAGCTTTTTACACGATATTGACAGATGATCCAACTTCTGCTGATTTTAGCAGGAGCAAGAGTGTACTCTGAGGCTTGATTTGTGTGAACTTATTTTAGCTGATACCCAGCATCCATCAGGTAACAGCATTCAGATGCTGAAAGTTTATGGAAATAATCTAACAACCAAAGGTGTTATTGCTCTCCTGAATGTTGCTCCTGCTCTTGATAGCCAGTATGAAAGGAGGAGGAAAAGTCCCATTTAACAATGAGCTTTTCTATTTGCACTACACTGAATTTGGAGAGCTGCAGGAGTAAACCTATGCCAGATGAAGACTATTTCAGCGTGGGCTGTGTTGTGTTTCCAGCCCTGCATGGAAAATGGCACTTTAAACATCTCTGTGAGTGATCAGTCACTCCTGATCCTCCCTATAAAGTGAAGTCCTCTGTATGCCAGTTCAGTTGCCAGCTGGCAGGCTTTTAAAAGCAAAAATACTTCATAGAAATAATTTCCAGTCTCATAGGAAATCTTAACTAAGTTATCCTGTAAATATTCCCCCCAATCTCAGCCTATGATTTGCTCATGCCTGTAAACATCCTGCTTTATGGAAACACTACACCCACATCTGCCTGGGCTGGGATCCAGAGCTCGTGCCAGCAGCTCTGTAGGCTTGGTCAGGCTCCTGGGAAAACAGTTCACCTCGAAGGAAGAGCTGAGTGAGAAAGGTCCTGGAGAAGCCCTGCCCAGATCCTCTGCCCTTTGCCTCTGGGGGCTGCACTGCAGGTTGGTCCCTCACCCTCAGTCCATCCCTGTACTACACTGCTGGCATACAACAGCTTGGCTTCTTCCTCACCCGTACCCCAGCCCAGGACACAACTGCCTGGCTCAGCCTTGGACTAGCCTCATCACCAGGGACTTGCGGTGCTGCTCTAAGTAATTTGATACTTTTCCCTAAAAATTCCTGGAAAGCCACATTTTCTGCTTTTTCTGACAGCATTGATAAAGCACAGCCTCTTGCAGGACAGTATAGGAGAACTAGCTCTCAATCCCTGTCTTCTAAGGAGGAACACCGAAAAAACTGATGTTGACATATCTAGCATCAGTGGGAGAAGTCCTTGCCCAGTACCAAAGGAAAACAGGCATCTTCAGGTGCCAGGTGCTGAAAGTTTTGGCAACTGGCTCTGTAGGAAATCTTTGCTGTCACTTCAGATAGCTGAAATAGGATACTGTGTTTGTATAACCTTTCTTGTCTTTTACTGCTATTCTGCATATGTGGCAAAACCCCAGTGATTCTCCATCATCCTCCATAGATCTGCTCTTGATTTATGGTATAACTGAAAATATTGTTTGGCCCATGCTTGCTTTAAAAATGATTTAGTATCAATGAAATCTGAAGAAATTGCTGAAACAACGAGTATAAACTGTGCTTGTTTTAATGTTTTCATTTTATCTGACAAGTCATAAACATTCCATCTATTTAATCAAAAATAATAAGCTTAATTATTAAATATCTGAACTGAAATTCTGTTCTCAAGAGTAGCAAAGCAAATGCAGGATTATTAGAAATACCTTCAATTTTTTATCTTCTGCGAACTAAGGTAATAGTCAAAGTACTCAATAAGTGATGCCACTGTAAAACTTCAAAATAATTGTGCGCAAATGGCTAAAAAGTGTAATTAATTTAGAGATGCCTGCTTCTCTGAATGGACACAGAAATAGTGTTAATTATATTGTTCTTTTAAAAGCTTCTTGAAGGAGAAATTTTGTATTACTGAGCAATGTTTTTAGGTACAAAGCAAACCTGCATGAAGAAAGGGAGGTTTGTTTCTTAAGGGTTACTCTTAAGAAGAGGAAGCCCAAAGAAAGAGAAGGGTGAAGGCACACACGCTCCCAAGGTGTAGAAATCATGAGGTTCATACTTGGAAATGCCCTTGGAAGTATTATTTTTTCCAGACTCTCCCTACATAATAGAGTAAGACTTATAAGTCTAAGGTTCATTGTTCATTGCTACATTTGTTCTTTTACTTTTTTTCAGTCAGGTGTCCTGGAAAGTGATACCCACTACTGATTTCCATGCATTGTCATTACACAGACTATTTCTTGTTCCTCCCACTCAATGAACTAATTTTTTTCTATTTATCACATCCAATTGAATTACCTTTCTGTTACATTTTACATATTTAAATTTTCAGGAAAAGAATCACCCAGCATTGTCCTCATGGCTAGGCCATTACAGCAAACATGACTAATACCAGTGGATATCATTGATCTCCTATAATAACATTGCTTTTATTAAGTGTTGGAGCTCTGTAAGATTTTACCACCATTCACACATAACTACATCAGGGTGTATAATAGATATGATCTGAAAGACTTCACTTACTTTCCTTAAGTACACCACCCTTTCAAAATCCTGAGTGCAGAGTATTAGCCTGCATGTGTATGTGTTCACAATTAAACATGAATATATATGCATAGTACAGAGGGAGAAACAGAGGATAGGAAAAAAAAAACAAAAAACAGAACAACAAGTCCAATAGCTTTTAGGGAAAATCAGTAGCAATTTCAAAAACTCAAATCAAAGCTTTTGCAGAGTCACATATTAGCAAATAAATAGAAAGAAACAAATTTCTCACAAGAAGAAATATTTTGTTGTTGCTGGTTTTTTAAAGAAAATCTTTTCCAATGAGCAGAAGAGACAGTTTATAACACTTACCAGACAAAAGGAAAGGTGCCTGAATGGAACGTTTCAGACCATCAGAACCCCTAAATGGCTTATGGAGAGTGATACCCTTTTATAGGGTTTCAATTAATTAGCCATGAAAAATCCTCCCACAATCATATTAGATACATTCTGTTGGTTTGGAAGTCTCCAAAAAAATACATATTTGTTGTCTTCCCCTCCTCCTATTCTTTCCCTTTTCCCTTCTTTACCTCCCACCCCTTTTTCTGTGGACCGAGCGCCAAGCTGACCTTCAGGACTGAGCTACTTCAGACATCAGGAGCAGCAGCTCTGGAATTCACATCTGGCTCCTCCATGACATCCCTCTTCTGGGATTTGGGCAGTGCAGTCACCCATGGCATCCATCAGCCCTGTACATCCACAGCAGTGAGGCAGTAGCCAGCAGCTCCTTCAGGGTCTTCAAGGTTGCTGGTGCTCTCTTCCTTAGTTGGGACTAACATCTTGACACTCCCAGTCACTATTTTTCAAGTCTTGATCAAACCAGTCGGGGATGGGGCATTGGCACAGACTCATTGGAATACATCAAGGAAAATAAACAGGCTGCTATAGAGATTCACTGGCTCCAAATGCCTCATTAACATCATTTCTGGCCTTGCTATCCTGCATTCTTGGACTGCACTTTCATTGTTTCACTTCTCAAAATTCAATACATCTGTAGCATCACAGTAACTTCTTGGAATTTAAGAAACAGATTTAGTGTACAGATGACAAACAGCTAGCCAAAAGCTGCAGTTGCTCTGTGTCTATGTTACAGAAACCTGTTGATTTTAAGCCTAAAATTAGGTGCTGTAAGAAGAAAATCTATATAGAGCCTTTGTGGCTATCTGAAAATATTTGTAGAGTTATAGAGTATTTGTAGACAAATGGAAATTTTTTTTTTCATGCAATTTGTTGTTCTCACATTTATTTCCACTTCAGGTTGCTAGTGGACAATATTGTAGGACATCACAGGAAATCTTTTTTAAGATAATCCCACAGAGTGATGGGCCTGACAGCACTAACTACTTATTTACCTCCATTGATTTCAAAGTAAATTTCACCATGATAAGAACTTGATAGTAGATTAAAGCCTTGATTTACCAAAATCCTGAAATGCTTTCTGGATCCAGGGGCAGCCAGGGCCCAAGTAAACAAGCCGCAACATGTTCACCCACAGACCTCACCTCACAAAGAGAAAAGCGTGGAAATTTTCTCCAAGATATTTATGGAGAAGATGTATGTCCTCCCATAGATGTGTTTCACCTTTACAGGGCCTACTCCAGCTCCTTTCAAAATTACAGGAGTATTTGAGGGTTTTTGTTTTTGTTTTTGTGAGGGATAACTATACCAATCTCATGAGATGCTTGCAAAGAAAGTTGTCTCTGTTCTACCTCTGCTGAATGAGTCAGTCTGATATAGACTAAGCTCTCTGGGACTCAGTGATCAGGTGCTATGAATTTCTGCCTCCCTTTCATAGCATACAGGACACTGACACTTCTTCCACAATAACACAGGTCTCCAGCAAGATAAGCTGGTGGATGTAAATCACCTGGCAGAGGCTTAGCCTGAACAGGCCAGAAATGATGTGGACAGGAGAGGAAGGTATCTGGAAGAATTTGTAGCCATGATTTAGCCTTCTTAGATCAGCTGTGTTCACCCTTGTTTTTTCAATGCATTTCAGGAATATTTTGGGAGACTTCATCAACAATAAATTCTGATATAACAGCATTTGCTAGTAATAGTTCCTTTCACCACTGCTTGGCTAGGAGACTCTGCTCTGAGCCAGCCAGCTTTGGACAAACTCTAGTGTAAACTACAGCAATGCAATATATCTGGGCATAAAGCCAACAGCTCTTTTAAAACTCCAACAAGGTTACAGCGAAGCGCTTTATTTCCTCAGGAGCTCAGGCTCTGCTAATCTAAGAAGTCTGGCAGAGTCTACTGCACTCCATCACAGATACTGGGGGTAAGTTAGGTACAGCTGAAACAGGGAGACAGGACCAGAACAGGGATAGGATAATTGTAACATGGTCTTTCACTGCTAGAACACCTTCTTTGCCAGCGTTGGCAGTCCTGCATTTCAGCAGTAACTGTCTAGAGAGTTGGCTCCTGATGGCCCTTTCAGACATAGCCTTTCTTGGGGCTGTGGCTGCTACCACTGCCTTGCCTTTGGAATTCTGTGGCAACTCAGAGACTTCTTGTCACTGAAAGTGTGAAGAAAAGAGAATTTTTCAGAACTTAAAGATGTGGTTTAAATTAGCCAAGAAAGCTAATTAAAGAAGAGGAATTATATGTCATTTCCTCGTTAGATTCCCTTAGAGAACACTTGATCTTTTTCTTCACATCACTGATGCAGTAAACCCTTGCTCTCCCTTGCTGTAGATTTAACTTAACTGGTTGTTCATGTGTTCTCAGCTATTTGTACAGGCTTGCAATAAATATCTGGAAAGATGTAATACACAGCTTCTACCTAACAGAAGTTTTAATTCTATAAAGACATCAAACAGTCCCTGGTTTTTACAGCCAACACTGTATTTCTCAAATGAAGTGGAGATGATCTTCCATTAGACACACTTAGAGCTAGCAATAAGATTTTTTGTTTGTTTGTTTTTGTTTTTTTTTTCTTTTTCGAAAAGGTGGCGTGAGATTTGGAAGTAAGTAATCTTTGATTTTCCCTAAGGTCTTGAAAACTGCTGACAGACATCCCTGGAGCAAGAAACATGCATTCATCCAGAAAGAAAGCCGTCTGGGCAGAAATGGTCATACAAGGTGCTTCACAACACCACTTGACTCCAGAAAACAGTGGATGTATGTGGCAAAGGTGTCCATTGTCCAGCAGATGCATTTAGGTTTGATGTGAGTTGGACTTACACCAGCTGCCTCTACAGTCATTGGGATCTCGCCTTTGGCTTCAAGTGAAAGACATGGTGATGTACACCTGCTAACAGACTTTCTTCTCTTTTCCTCAGTGGCATACCATTTAACACTGCTCTACTGTGCTGGGTTAACAGGTTTATCAGCATGGTTATGAAAATGGAATCAGCCTCAGTGCAAGTTAAATACTCTTCACTTTTGCCACTGCCACCACACAGCCAATGACCCAGCACGTTCCCAAGGGATTCTTGCTGCCTTAAGGGAAAGCTAAGGTTTGCCATGGTGCTCGTGGCATTCCCTCAACAAGTACAGACTGCAACAGCTGCACTGGTGCAGTCACAAAGATTTTGTTTTGGCCACCAACAAACTATAGGAAGAGATCAGTCTCTGTGTCTTCCTTCCACTCCAGGTAAGGGTCTCACACTGCAGATCTGCCAGCTAAACTTCTTAAATGAGAGCTCCCAGATCCTATCAGGTAAAATATTCAGGCTTAGCCCTAAGACTTGCATAACTTTTGTTTTGTTTTTCCCCAAACCAGGATTACTTTGTCAGAAGTGCATTAGGGAGCCTCAACACCAGCAGCTACCTCAGCAGATCTGAGAGGGTGAAAAGGTGGCAAAGGAGAGGCAGTGACTTCCCAGTTAGTGCTGCTACCCACAGGTGTGCAAATGGCAGGCCCTCAGCAATACAAAGGCTAAGGCACCTCAGGCACTACGCAACAATTTATTTGTAGTAAAGAAAGCTTTATGCTTGCCATTGCAAACGTGGAAGCAGGCAGGGGCACCTGCACCACAGCTCTTCCACTGGAAGACAAAGCTACTAAGCAGAGAGATGAATCATGGGGAAATCTCCCTTCTCTGCACGAGTTCTCAGTATGGAGTCAGTCATGTACCTCCAGTGGACTCTCTGAGTTTGGCTTGTCACGCATCAATAAAGCATGATGTGTCCAGCTGTCCCCTGTTCAGAGCTACAGAAACCCCTGCTAAAACTGGTTGCTTTTGGCAAGATATGCAGAGCACTTCTTGAGTGAAGAGGCAGTAATGTAAATGTTTTGCTGGTTATAATTAAAAGTTTTCATTTGACAAGAAACTTTTACATATCTTTTATGACAGTGGCTGGATACCAGAATACGCAATTCCTGCTGAAAGCACATTTTCCAGCTGGATTCACTCCTGAAACCCGAATGCAGGCAGCAGAGTTATTCTGGAGCAACCAAGAGTAGGGTTGGCTAGGAAAGTCAGTGTTCGGAGCTTACATATATTTGTACATATATTATATGTATGTATACGACCTGTTAAGAAGCAAGGGTGGACGGTTGTGTTGCACATTCTACTTGGGAAAACAAAGTAACAATTTTTAAAGCAAACACAGCTCCCTCCAAGCCCTCAGTTTGCTTTAGAGGTCAGGGCTTCCTGACTGCCACACAGTGGTAAAGGTTCTGTGACCAATTAACTGCACAAATGCCTGCTGATGATTTTGTGCGATATTTTGTGCAAACATTTCTAATCACAATAGCTGGTTTGCTCTCATGACAAATTGTTTCACCCTGTCTCAACAACAGAGAAATTGCTGCATATTTTGGCAGTTAGCAGAGTTCCCACAGAAACAGTAGCTACACAGTTACAAAACCACAGCATCACAGCCTGGCTGAGGCTGAAAGGAACCTCCAGAGGTCATCTGGTACAACCCACCTGCTCAAGTATGGCCACCTAGAGCCATTTGCCCAGGACCGTGCCCAGATGACTTTTGGATATCTCCAGGGAGGGAGATTCCACAACCTCTCTGGGCAACCTGTGCCAGTACTCAGTCACAATCACAGTAAAAAAATGTTTCCTGGTGTTCAGATGGAACCTCCTGTGTTTCACTTAGTACCTGTTGCATCTTGTCCTGTCACTGGGCACCTCTGAAAAGAGCTTGGCTCTGTCTTCTTTGCAACCTCCCTTCAGGTATTTATATATATTGACAAGATTCCCCCCTGGACCTTCTCTTCTCCAGACTGAACAGTCCCAGTTCTCTCAGCCTTTCCTCATATGTGAGGTGCTCCAGTCACTTCATCATCCTTGTTGCCCTTTGGTGGTCTCTCTCCAGTATGTCCATGTTGCTCTTGCACTGAGGAGCCCAGAACTGGACACAGTACTCCAGGTGTGGCCTCACCGGTGCTGAGTAGAAGGGAAGATCATCCCCCTCCATCTGCTGGTAATACTTTTAATACAGCCCAGGATACAATTAGCCTTTGCAACAAGGGCACATTGCTGGCTCATGTTTATTTCTATGTCCACCAGGACCCCCAGGTCTTTTTCTGCAAAGCTCTTTGCAGCTGGGTGGCCCCCAACTTATATTGGTGCATGGGATTGTTACTTCCCAGGTGCAGGACTTTGCACGTCCCTTTGTTGATCTAATGTTGAACAAAAAAAAATGAGAAAGGAGTTCTTGAAGTCATACTTCTTGATGAATTTAATGAGGTTCCTGTCAGCCCATTTCTCCCACCTGATCAGGTCTCTCTGGATGGCAGAATGACCCTCCGGCTACCAGCCACCTCTTCAGTTTGGTGTCATCTGCGGACTTGCTGAGGGTACACTCTGCCCCATCATCCAGATCATTACTGAAGATGTTAAACTGGACTGGACCCACCAGTATTGACCCCTGTGGTACACTGCTAGTTACTGGCCTCCAACTAGACTTTGCACCATTGATTACCATTCTTTGGGCCCAGCCATTCAGCCAGTTTCCAATCCGCCTCACTGCTCATCCAGCCCACACATCAATAGCTTGGCTATGAGGATCTTATGGAAGGTAGTGTCAAAGGCCTTACTGAAGTCCAGGGTAGACAATATCCACTGCTCTCTCCTCATCTACCAGGCCAGTCATTTCACTGTAGAAGCTTTTCCAGTTTGTCAACCATGACTTCCCCCTTGGTTAATCCACACTGATTACTCCTGATGATTTCCTTGTCTTTCATGCGCCTGGAGTGGTTTCCAGGATGAGCTGCTCTGTCACCTTCCCAGGGATCAAGGTGAGGTTGACTGGCCTGTAGTTCCCTGGGTCCTCCTTCTTGCACTTCTTGAAGACAGGTGTGACATCTAATTTCCTCCAGTCTTTGGGCACTTCTCCCAATCGCCATGATTGATCAAAGATTATCAGGAGTGGCCTTGCAATTAAATCTTTCAGCTGCCTCATGGATGCATCCCATCAGGGCCCATGAACTTACGAATGTCCAGTTTGCTTAAGCATTCCCTGACCTGATCCTCTTCCACCAAAGGTAGTTCCTCCTTGCTCCAGATTATCCCCCTGGTCTCCAGGACCTGGGATTCTTAAAGGCTTGTCACATGCTGGAAAGCAGCACCAGGCCACTACCAGGAACGCTGCAAGCATCAAAGCTCTATAGGTCAGTGAAAAGAGCAACACTGACTTCTTACGCATTGATAACTGCCAATCCTATTTAAATTCTGCACATGCATTGCACCTTGCCAAGATATGATAGCATTCACCTCATGTCTTGAGGAAGAACATAAGACTTGCATTCCATTCACACTGGGTTCAAATTATGGCCAGGACATGTACCAGCCTTGTTGCAGAAGGTAAAATTTACCCCTTACATGTTTTAGATGAGCTGGGCTCCTTTCTCATTAGGAAGCTGGTGAATTCACCTGTCAGATATGCAGCCAAATTCTGCAATAGGAGCCAGAAAATAACACAAAGCCAGAAAGCTGGATGTTTTCCCTCAAACATGCTTCAGGTCTTTTCTCTCTCTAAACACAGTCTGCCCCCATTAAACTAATTAAGATATATATCACTAGGCCTAATTAATATAAGATGCAATCTGAAACCTTTTACAAATTAGTACTAGATTATGAGCATTTTCACATCATTATAACCCTTACAACAAAAAACAACCAAATAAACAAGGGCATTAAATTTACTCACGTTCATTCAGCAGGCATCCCATTTCACAGGCAGTGTTTTGGTCCCAGGGACATCTGTTCTGTGTTGATCACCTTCCTTTTCAGAGGATTGGGCCTCAGAATTCAGCTACTCTGGATTACAAATCTTAGATAGAATATGTGCATTTGGGCTGACATATGACAGTAGTAGCATTAGGTTTAGTAGATCTACCTTCTTGCACTTTTTAAACTACAGATTATCTTAACTAAAGCCCTCACCAGCATGAACATCACACACAGGTTTACTGTGACAAAACTAAATTGCTCCCTAAACAGATTTGTGTGTGTGGCTTGACTCTCTAAATACAGCCTCTGACAACATCCATAAAGAAGCCACTTCCTTGTTACTTCTAAGAGGTTCATGTTTCTTTTATAGTTGGGGAGGAATTTGGGATTGAGCAGGGAAAGGTTGCTCTTAATTCACTCAACTGAGCAGCACCGACATCTTCAGAAGACTGCTTTCATTAGAGTAGAAATGTTATCTTATGGCAGACAATCACATATGAGTACAAATAGCCATACCCTGGTTTCTATTCTGTTAATGGACAGCTATTCATATATTAATGAATTTGTCTTTAAAAAGCAGGGTTTATTAGCATTGGCAGAAAGGTCTTGAGCTACGGTGTTTAAACTGCTTTCAAACTGGAGCCAACTGCAGAAGACATATGGTAGCACAGGCTGTGCAACTATGTAAGCATAGCTGCACAAGGGCACCTGGGGAACAGGGTGGGAGGAAGGGCAGGAACCCAAGGAGATCACTACATGCCACACCGTACACTAGAGATCCTTTTACAGTTCCACCATTGGTTTACACCACAGCCATTCAAAAGAATGCCAAGGGTTCAAAAAAAGTAGGTGCTAGGTACTCCATTACCTAGAGCAATGTTCTGAAGTTTAAGCACCCACAGTACCAAAAGTACAGTATCAACTCAGACAATGTATGAAATTCAGCACCTAGATTTCTCACAAAAGCCTGTTAAGTACCTAGAAACAGCAACACCAGAATATTTCACTGGCATTAGAACTTAATATTTCACAGAAACATTTTACCATCTGCTGAATGCTGATGTTTCACAACTCAATGAAATGCAACAGTCAGAGAAGTCTGGTCAGTTGCCTGCAAAATAATTCTTTTCATATGTTACCTTGTATAACTGATCTGAATTCCTATAGTATTCCATATGTCTGAAAAGGAAAAAAAAAAACAACCTGCAAATGCTGCTTGCTGGACCATCTGACAAAACCAGAAGGATGAGAAAGGGGTTAGACAACAGACCCCTAAGCATCCTGTGGTAGCTAGCATATTGCTCCCTTTGGAAAAGAGCCCAGGGGATTTATGCCAGGGATGAAAGAAGAAGGAAAAAGAGATTAGGAGGCTTTGAGAGTCATTCTTCAAGTGGGGCCAGCTGGTTGGTCCTATCCTGCATTGCTCCAGAAAGAGGATGATCAACCAGCCTGTCTGAGGTAATGAGATGGAAGATGTGTGAATAGAAAGCATGATCTGGTCAGTCCACACCGACACACAAATTTCTCTGTATCAAGGAGAGAGGATCCCACACAGTGGGACTCTTCCCTCACTGAAGAACAAGAATTTTGAGCCAGCAGCAAGACTAGCCCCACATGACAAGAGCCAACTGAAAGGAAGCAATGGATTGCATGCAGCTGAGATCCATCAGGGGACTCCATGTCTCCCAGGCCAAAGAGAACCCGAGATATCAAAAATTGCTTCTGCTACAAGAACAGAGATGTTTGATTTTTTTACTTCTCCCTTCCAAGCAAAAGAATTATTTACTTATCTGAACAAAATGAGAACATTAAAGTTCTAAAGAAAATAAGAGATCAAACTGCCAAGCTTTTCTGTCTTACAGACAAGATTTCTGTGAGTCTCGTGTAAAAAAACACCTAGTTCTCAAAAAAAGGCAAACTCACTTCTCATGTGCACCTGACTTAAGGGGAGGGAGCCATTGATTTTGAAAGAGGAGAGAAACTACTTCCAAGTGGCAGCATCTGTGGACAAACAGCTATTAGACACAGAGAACAGCATTTTGGAAATTAAACACTTGAGAACTAAAAGCACTGTACATATTGTAGTAAAAAGCAAACCCGGGTTCAAGTTATTGCTTCACAAAATAAATAGAACAGCTCTAGCCCCCAAACAGACAGCTAAGTTGCCCTCCTTAAGTACCATTTCCCAGTCTCAAATGTAGAAAAAGAACAGAGAGAGTAGATTATCTCCCGCTCCACGGCAGTCCCATTCTGTCACTTTCAGGAAAACCCAAAGGTGAAAGACCAACGTCTTCATCAACTCACCCATCCCCACTCAGAATTTGGGTCAGTAGCAGTAAACCATAAGATATTTTGACCCTTCCTCAGCTGAGCTAAGGGTGGCACTGTCCCCTTTAGCATTGAGTTGCTCAGCATTATTATAGCTCTGAGGCTGGCAGAGCCTCACAAGAGTCCACTCTGTTCAAATTCACTGTTCACAGTAGACTCCCTCAGGGTGCCAAAAGCACCAGGCTCTGAAAATCCAAGTTCATGTATGTTCCTTAGAAGTTTGTTGAGGAACACTTGGCCATGCAAATCTAACAAGATATCTATCTTACTGTAGACAAAGAAGAACAAAATTCCAGATTAGTACAGCTACCTCTACAAAGAGTGGCCCAAGGTGACAAAGTTAAATGCAGCATGACTTCTACAGATATAAAATGGGCAACAGCAGAGCTTGGGTAAGTCAGCAGAGTCTGAAGGCTCAACTAAGTCCCACCCTTCTGCAGGGTATTGCATTTATTATCTTTAATCAGTAAATGTCCTCAGGATTTTTTCTTTCCCTCAAAAGCAACCACAAAAATCTAATATTCTAAAATGAATGTACTTGTCTAACCTTTGGTAACAAAGGAAAGGGACCAATGCTTATTTACATATGAGAAGCCACACTATGAGAATATGCTTACATCTGTTTCAAGAACTAACAGCAGAAGTGAAATATTTGAGAATGATTGATTTTATTCACATGTTGGATAATTCAGAAAACAATTTAAAAGCCAAGGATGACTTTATGGTAGAAAATCCTCTAAATCAAAGTGATGTAAATTCTAGTAAGTCTATGTCCTTTGAGAGCTAAATGCTTTTTGGTATTTTCAATAAGCAGGATAAATGCAAGCAAATGCATCAAAACATTTTGACATTAGTGTCTCGCATCCAATGTTATTTCATGACAATCCTTAAGGTATTGTTTTATTTTATTCAATACGTTTAAAAAGTGCACATTTTGGTGTTTATGGAACAAAGACAATTTTCAATACTTTTATCGCTTTTAAACAATACACTGTTGGCTAACACAAGTTTCTCAGTACTCAACATGTTGTAGCAGATCAACTGAGAAATAGCTTTAATTTTATTTTCACTGTTAAGTTACTAGATAATAACTTCACAATCAAGTATTTCTGTCAATTGAAACGTGGGAACTGAGTGGTTATATGTAAAGCTTTCTCTTTCAATTCCTTTTCCCCATCACCCTGACAGTGTAACTGAAGAATTAAAGTAATTTAAGCATCTCTGCACTAGGAAGACTCTATACACAAGAATCCACATTCTTCTTGTGTTTCAAATCTATTTTTATTGCCTCCACAGCCCCCATACCAGAACTGATCACACATTTTCTGCTCTTTGTCGTAGTACCACTTCAGAACGTAATTCTGACATTCTCCACTATCTTGAACAAGGTCACATGCGTCTGGAAAAGACAAATAAGAGACAGATTTAATGAAAGAAAGATTCACCCTTCTCAGCACTATGATTTCAGGGAAAAGTAACCTTCAGTGCAAACTGGCAGATGAAAGATGTAGCCAGTGTTCAAGGTCTTACAAAGATTCACCAAGTATTCATCCACAAACCCACAGTGGCAGCGTGGCCTGAAGCCCCGCTTCTTATGATTGATTCAACCAAAAAGAATGTCTGAAACAACTAGATTTTCAGTGGCATAAACAGAAGAAATGCTAAAAGGTCTTTAGTCTCCTAACATAGACTTTTTACTAAAATTATTGTAAAATTATTATACCTGGTCTATAGGGACTAGCTAAACAAAGCTTTTCAGAATGTCCCTCGTCTTTATTCCAACTTGTTATACTTGTATCCATCAGTAAAATTTCATAAATGAACATACATAGATGGTTAATAATCTCTTAGCCAAATCCCAGGGTAATATAGATTTAAATTGCATAAATTAGCCCCAAAGTAGGTGAGACTGGCATACTTTGTAGCAATCTGGTATTCAGTAAGTATAGATCTAATCAGCTTTCACCACTGTAAATTCAGAGTTACTCAAATGAAGTCAGAAGAGCAGCTCTAGGCTTTAGTATCTGTATGACATCAAAGGGGAAGCACTGAGAAGTAAAGCAAAATACTGACAAAACTACCCAACCTAAAGATTTAAAATGACATAACCTTCTCTTCCTAATCAACTGAAAAACCATAATCTCAAGCAATAGATCAGTTCAAAGCACACCTCTCAAAAGACAAGTTCTAGAACTGTGTTACATGTTTTTAGAAGTAAACTGTTGGATCATTAATTACAACTCAGGATTGGGAACGGCAGTTCATACGCCTCCTGTAAGCCGCTTAGGTCACTGCTCACAACCTCAGTGCAATGACCCTGACTACTTCCTCACAGGAAATATTGTATTTGTAAAGTATAAACAGTAACATATCTTCATGCTACTGAATTTTCTGTGTGACCACATAGTTCATGCACTGCTTAATGGGAGCACTGATTCAAGGTTGTGCACTTGCAGATAAGGCAACGGGACCCATTCCATCTACGCTCAGCAAGTCTGTCATGCACTATGGATGAATGGCATTCCCAGAGGTACATTAGCTCTTAATTAAAGATCCAATATTAAAACAGCTGTGCAAAAGCATTGGTCCTCTCTCATCAGGGATGGGGCTACCAGACATTTCCAGAATAATTTTTGAGCGGAGAGGGATGGAAAACAAAGGGATGGCAGCTGGAGCAACAAGCTACCACACCCAAAGCTATATGGACACCATTGCATTTTTTTCCACAGAAATTCTCTGTAATTGTAGTCTAAACAATAACACCACTCAATAGTGTTAGAAGAATGTTGGTGACATTATCTCACCATCAGCTTCCCATATCTATTTTATCAAATGGCAAATCTCGAAGAAAAATGCGTAAGTAGGAAGGGAAGTAAAAAATGTGAAGAATATATACTTTGATAAGATACCTCTGCTGAGGGATCCTGTTCTTCCTACAGGAACAGACTGCAGCAGAGACATATTTAGTTCTTCCATGTTGAGCTAAGTTAGCAGCAGGAGTAACTCAGTAATTACAGTGCAACTTGGGGGTTTAAAATGATCAGCTGTTTCAGTAAAGGAGATTAGAACTTTGTATTATATTACTGCAAGAAGTTACAAATCAAAGCTAAAGTCATAACAACACCTGCAGTTCAGCCTTTAATTACAAACTCTACTGTATAGATTTGGACTGAATACATGGTGACAAAATGCTTTGGAAAATGTCATTAATGGAAATGCTTCATACTGCATATTCAACTGAGCTCTTCATGATTTAGAGTATTTTTACTGAATTAAAAAGATTTTTCAAATTCTAAAATCATACCATAATCACTATAGGCAGCTCTAGTTTCTACTGTTGCCTCTAAGTTTTCCTCGTTCTCCTCCTGAGCTTCTCCATATTCTTGTGGCTTTTCTCCTTCAGCATATTCCTCTGTGAAATACTCATTCTCCTCATAATCATATCTCATTTCTGGCATCGTGTATACAGGTTCTGTGGTGGTCTCTCTAATATTCTCCAGGACTCTACTTTCAGTTCTTTCAATGTCTTCTAAATGATGACCATAACCAGTTTCATCAGTTCCAGGAAAAGGCATCCTTCCAAAGAGTGATTAAAAAAAAAAAAAAAATTAAGTATTTAAGCACCAGTATGGCCTTGAAAAATGCATCTGGTTCATTCCTTCTGAATATCATGAAAAAAATTTTTGATCCTGACCCTGTTTCTGTTAAAGCTACTTTGAATATAACTACTAATCCAAAGGGAGAAATCCTATGTCAGAGATACACACTTAAACAGTTTAATAGGCAGTTCCAAACCTTTCAGTCATAGACACTTGCTGTTGTGTGTCTCCCTGATCTAAGTTTTCACACTCTTCTTGAAGTTCAGGTGAAGGATAACTGTTCATTTCTTCTGTGGGGAAAGCACAGATACCACGGGTGAGTTTTAAAGTCATCCAAACCCCAGTATGTTTAATAAAAGGCACTACATGATTTTTTTGTTGTGAACTGGAGTTTGCTTCTTTCAACAAGTAACACACCATATCTAGAGTGACGGGCACTACGTCCAGGAAAATGAAACCTATGTTAGAGATCAGCTAGATGAGAAGGACTCCTGAACCAACCTTTTATACTTTTGTCTTGCTCTGTAATACATTATTTATCCTTCTGTAGAAACTTTGACATCTCTAAGTACATGCTTCTGATGAGGATTTTAGATCAGTGACAATTTCCTTCTTGATATTCTCTTGTTTGTATTTCAAAGCTCCTAAAACCTGCTAATCTGCATGAATGTGTCTTGAAAAGCAAAGAAGTTCTTCCTCTGCTCTACAGAGGAGGAAAACTGCAGTAAAAAGAGGTTAATGCCAAATCTGCTAAATGTTTAAACTTGTATCTGCCCCAAAGCCTAAATAGGCATAAACAGCTCAGTAAATCTGGATCTGCCAATAGTCAGAGGAGAAACGTAAGCCTAAATCAGGAATGTAACTGTGTTGTCTTAGCTGAAGAATGGTCTTTCTTTGGTGAAAGTGGAGTCAAAGCAGTCACACATTAAATACAAACTTAAGGCAAAAAAAACTACTTAGGACTTTGGCCTAAGGCACCATTAAAATATAATGCTGTTCTGTCATTACTGGGACTTCCATTAGTGTCCAGCATCTGCAACAAACTAAAGGTGAAAGATTGGCTAGCTGAATTATGACTAGAAACTGAACAATAGCGCATATACACTGACTACCTTCTTCTACACAGCATTTCTCTTTCTTTCCATAACTTAAGCAAACACCATTGCATGCTACTTACGTTGTAGAAGATTTAGAAATGCCCGGCTAAACCTCTGAGCATATGCCATCTCAGACATTGAAACCCTGCCCAATGTCAGTAAGTGCTGGTCTGTGGGGGAGCTTGACAGCTCCATCAGCTGATTGTCACTCACATCATTGCCAAGTGCAAGAGTGAACAAGGTGAATCCTTGGCACTTGGCGCCAAGTGAAATCTCTCTCAACTTCTCTCTGTCCCACGTGCTTGTTTTGCTTCCAACTATTGCAAATATGACCCTGTGTTTTCTTTGACTGGGGGCTTTAAAGAATACATTTTCAACCGTCCACTGTAGGGCAGAAGCAATGGCTGATGGCCCTTCCAGTTGGTGAACAGACTCTTGGATATGTTTCTTCATCAAATCTTTATTGCTGTATGTGACTAGATCAAACTCCAAAGCCACAGGGGTCTGGTTTCTGTCAGGCAGGAAGCCTCTGGGAGCCTGCTGCACCAGTGCCACTCTGATGCCTCCATATGATTCGTTTGGCTGTGAGGAAACGACAAACTGATCTAGCATGTTGCTCACAAAGTCTTTGGCTCTCTGAAACTCTTCACTGCTGATGCTGCGAGAGCTGTCCACAATGTAAGTGATATCCATATCCATCACAACAGGGGGAGAAAAGGGCACCTCGCAGTTGGTACTTGGTTTGCATTTATCTAGAGAGGAGGACCCAATAGGCAGCAAAGTATTTAGCAATGCAACAAAAGCAATAGTTTAGAAAAAAAAATTCACATAGTCCTACTCAACTATTTTATTTTTCTTAAATTTTGATTAAAAAAAATCAGTTTGGCAACTTGAAATCTTGTTGTTCTAGTAAGGAAAAACAGATGAGTGTTGCTGAACAAGGTTTTGAGATACCATGGGAAATTATTCAGGCATGAGAGCAAAAAATGTTCATAGGTAAACCTTAACATATAAGAGTTCCCTTGAGAAATTTTATTCTATCGAAATCTAAACATTTTAAAGAATCCTGGAACAAACTCTATTTTTAATCTCAGACCATTGTTCAGCATTCTGAAATATTATCATTTAGTAGCTTCTCCCCCCTCACAATGTAGAATTTAGAGTAAAAAGAGCCTGGTTTCCCAGAATCATGATGCTATTTTAAGGGCACTTCTGTTAAAAAGGAAATGCCAAACACAACAATTCGTTTCACATGGCTGAGACAGCAACTAATTAAAGAGCTTTTGTGGTTTTGAGATTCTAATTCTTACTATCCACTGAAAGGGAAATTCAAATTGTAACTTCTCAGCAGTGGTAATCTGTAACCAAGGAATGATCTGGCGTGGAGGGTAAGAAGGCCCAATTGCAGAAGGGGTTAAACTGGCTGGAAGCAGGAATGCCAGAGACAGAAATCCCTGTAAGGGAGTGAGGTTTCTCTTGGTGATGACAAGAAACACCCACAGCACTGCCTTGTAGCCATCGTGGGATGCAAGCACTCAGGGGCCACCTTTGGGCAGCAGAGCTGGGTTGAATCACCCCATGCAGCCACTTATGGGATTGGTGCTGGTGCAAGTGTATACAAGGAATCAGCTCTTAACGCATCTTTGCGGACTCCTTGTAGAACCACTTACAGCAGTAGGACTCTGCCCAAAGTGTTGTTCATTAATATTTTTTTCTTATATCTAAGCACAAACATGTTTAAGGGGTACCATACAAATTCCCCAACACCACATTGCTAAATAAAATCTATAGAATTTGTTACTGAAAGGGTAAAAAAGACCAATATAACAGCTGGAATTTGTAAAATGTCTTACCAAAGCAAAGTGTACAATACGTGATGTTCTCCAAACTTTCATCCTGTTGTCTTTCCCAAACAAATAATTGAAATCTTCTAGTATCATCAATCTATGTTTTAAAGCAGACACAAAAGTAACATTAAAAAGATATACTCAGATGTTTTCTCTTTGTTCTTAATACTCAATGTCATTACTGTTTCTCTGTTAAAATAGATACTATCGCTAACGTGGTGGTTTCACTGCTATTGTAATATTGAACAGGTACACAGAAGACTTTTTCAGTTGCCATTCTGGAGCATTCTGATTGCCCTGGAGGATTGATTATAAGGAAACCTCTTTGTGCCTAAAGGTTTAACTCCATGCTGTGCCATACAGAGATTGCCAGGTTAGTGTAGCTGCTAATGACAATTAATTGGTGTCAGCACAGCTTAATAGCTAAGAGTATTGCATTAAGACAGTTGTGACAGATTATTCAAAGCTAGCTCAGATATTTCTGCATGATGTTGAACTTAGGTCCTCTGTTCACATTCATTTTATACATCATCTTTCTGCTCCTCCTTGATCCTAGATTAGGTAGGGACTCAACTTTTATTCTCTGTGTGCATATGGCTACCCACGTCTGGACTGGGGCGGCTGTGTGCTACTATAATACAAATGAGGGGAAAAATGAGTCATTGTGGGATTGCAGTTGAATGCAAATGAAAGAAAACCCTCATGGTTTAAATTCATATATCAAGAGCTTTTCTGTAAAGGTCACCATAAGCTCCCCTTGACAATGCAGAGCACTATGTTCTGGCTTGAAAATACTTTCTTTTAAAAAAATGGGAAGACAGTTTTATAGGTATGAATGAAATCTCAGCACAGGTAAAAGATATTAAGACCTTTTTTTTTCTCCCCCCCCCAGTGAAGGGCTGTCGCTTTTTTTTTTCTTAGTAGGGTGCTACAGAGAAAAGGGTAGGATTTCCTATCTCGGCTCTTTCTGGGACAAAGAAATCCTCCACAGTGACCATGTTTTCTTGGGAGAGAAAATTCTAGCATTAGAAAATTTTACCATTAGAACAACCTATGTTTTTCTATCAGCTGAAGACAGACAATCTTCCCCAGTAGAAGACTTGACCACAGAAATGCTTGAGGAACCCTGAAGAAGCTCCAACAACATCCTACAATTTCACTGACCACCCAACCCCATCCAAATGTGATTCAAGGGAAAAAACATTTCCTTGTGGAATAAGATAAATAAAAATGGCTGTAAAATATCATGATATTGCAGGATATAAACCATATATATAAAGAACATAAAATGGTGAGGAAAGAAATAATTACTTCTTTGCATTAAATTTAAGCTTTGTGCGTATTATATACAACACATACACAACACAATTAACTTCTGATTAATGTCTGTAAAGGATTTTATAGATAAACCCCTTCAAAGGAATTAGAATTGGCAATGACTGTTTAAGTGATCTCCAAACTGAGGCTCCTAAAGCAAACCAACCAAAGCCAGTAAGTATCCGTGGCTACAGGCTGGTAGGATCATGACAATTAAACCACCTCTCAACTGCAAGGGCAGAAGTCCATCTGAAAGAAAAACGGAGATTGTATTTTTTTGGGGGGTGGTGGTGAGGATGATTGCCTTCCCATCACTGTAACCATAAAGGAGAGCTGGGCAGTGAATTTTTTGCCTTTCCCCCTGCTAAGCAGCTTTTTTAGACTTTTCTACTCTGAAAACTGATATATGGAAAGTTGGCACCTTTGTAAATACCAGACATCGTCATATGCATTCGGATTTGTAATCTACTTGTAGTAAGTAAACAAAATATTGATGCTTGCTCCTGTTTATCCCATGGAGCAACTCAGTGATTAAACTATAAGCTTCCTTCTCATATGCCAGCAGAATTTTTTCATTCTGCTAAATTAACATTCAGTCAGACAGATATGTGAATTGACTAATAGATATAAGACTGCATGAGAAAAAAATGTAATACAAAGATTAAAGGGCTGACTTAGCTGCTACTAGATCAGAACTCAGACTCCAAGTTTTGCGCTTTTTGTCACATGTAAGTAAACATAGTTTCCTTCTGCAAGGATAATTTTGAAGAAACAGCAGTTGGAAGGAATCTTATTTCAAAAAAGTTAAAACTGAGCACAGATGATACAAAAATAAATTGAAAAAAGAGAGATCACAGAATCCATATTATGAAACCTTAAAGAAACTTAGAACTGTTTTCCTTTGGTACCTAGTAAAATGGACTGCTTATTTTTGTTTACCATCTTTTTATATGAAGTCATATTTTAAAACAAAAGTTGTTAATTTTCTCCTGTACTAATGGCAAAACAGCTATCAAAAGGGGTTTTGCTTAATTTAATTTTCTCTTGAAAAAAACCTGGTGTACTTCAGGCCTTCTACTGCTATTTTTTCTAGAAACTAGGGCCACAGTTTTTTCATTAAGTGGTTAGTACATGTCACAACTTCAGAAGAGAAATGGCATAGGTAACCAAGTGCAATTAACACAATGCTATTGAAATTCTGTGATTTGGCCTAAAAGCACAAGTCATAAATAATTCATGTGCACAAAGAGGTCAGATGGTGATCATTATGGTCAAGTGAATCAGTGTTCCTTTGTTAAAATAGTTACCTTTAATATACCCCTTTCTAATAAGGGATTGGACAGTTCCTGTAGAACTTACTGACTGGAGAGCACACTTTACTGAAATACTAGTAGATACTCAGCAAATGGATGACTGACTCAATCTACTTACTGAGAAGGCACGTCTGACATTTGGCACTTCACTGAAGGCAATAACCACTGGAATAATTTCCAAGGCACTCAACTCAAGTACAGCTGTGCTGATGGCAACATCATCCTGCGATGGACCATTGGCAAAAAATAGGGCTATTTTTCTTGTCAGGATGCCCTGACGAACACGTTTGAAGACATTTCTTGCAACAAATCTCATGGCTGCTCCAATATTACGTTTTCCAGTGGATCTCTCCAGTGGTATTCTCTGGACTGCTTGTAGCAGCAAGTTGCTTTTTTGGAATTCTGAGAATCGGATGAGATAGCGCATATTGGTATTGAAAGAAACCACAGAGACACGAGCGCCTGTTGGGCAATTGCTTTCGCTGATCTTAATTGTCTTCAGCAATAACATAACAATGTTCCTCATTCTTTCAAACGCAGCTGGTGTAACATCTTCAGACATATCGAAGGCAAGCACCACTTCAGTTGGATAAACTGGACACGTGTCTGTATATTGAAATAAAAAATTCGTGTGAGAACCTTTACACAATTCAAACATTGTTAGTTTTTTCTTCAAGTCTGTAAAAGACTAGACATGCAGAGGCCAGATGGGCTTACCTGATGAGCAAGCTGGAATGAAGAGGTGGAGAGCAAATAAATTATTTTGGACTCATATTCATTAAAACAGTGATATATTCACTTGCTTTCACTAAAGAGCCTGATCCAAAGCTCAGACAACTGACAGAATCTGTCAGTGAGAGACAACACTCCTCTTCCACAACCAAATACTCAAAACGGTGCAGTTTTACTGGATGAGAATGAAAGAAATTGTTCTGGGTTCTGCTGAGCACACAAGTCAGAGAGAGAATGAACACTCCAAATCTGGATGTCAGATGATATACAAATACTGTCTTCTCTCAGAGAATTCCCCAAAGGGGATTGGCACAATGCCAAAGAATTAATTTCATCTTAAATGAGGACAAGAGACATTTGTTACAGTTTTTGTAATTAAGAGATAGGAAAAATAAGCAAAAAGCATAAACCTGTTTCATACACCTACTAAAATCCCCTCACAGTTAACAACTACCAGTCATCATCAAACTGAGCCCAGATACAAACTACCAGTCTACAGGGTTTCCAATGGAGACTATTCCATTTAAGAATAGTGACCAGGTAGAATCAGAGGTAAAAGATGCTGCTCCCTACTTACGGCAGTTTTTTCGCGTAAAATTCACAAGTTCACAAGGCTGCAGGAGCAAAACAAAAAAAGCAATTAACGGCAAAGACCAGACCATCCCAGACTGGGAATGTTACTATTGGTTTGAGCTGAGGGTCATATCCCAGCTCCTGAACTCTCACTACAGTAAATCCAGAATCACACATTCCAGTTCCCCTCTATTTCAAACAGTACAGGGGCTGTGCCCCTGCTGCAGAAAGTAAGGGTTTTTTCAGACGTGCTCTGTTGGCATTTAATCACTGTCTGGAGCATTAAGCAACCATTTATCCATTTTTTATTTTGTGTAATAATCTGATCTAGGAGGTCACCAGGCAACAGCACTTCCATAAGAGAATGGGTATTTCAATAGCAACTCACATAGGAAGGGAGAAGTCCACAAAGGAGGAGAGGATCCCCTTTGGACACAGAATACACCTGCAATAGTACTGCCTGCAGGTAGTTGTCCGTGCAAGGGTTAGATGGAGCCTTTACTCAGAAGTGTTCATCTTACATGGGATTAGGATTCTGAAGAAATCCTGCCCAGTGAAAACAGCTGCTGCTGAGGAAATGCCTTCCTTAACAAGAGGGTGAAAAGTAACCTTAAACCTGAGCTGGTGTGCAAACTGATGTGAATGAAGAAACAGATAAAGGAATATTAACAGTCCAACAGTTTGTAAGAGTTTCGACACAGCATTAATCCATATGCATAACTGTTTCTCCTTGATTACCTCCTTGATAATCCTTGATTATTTGCAGAACAGAAGAACCCACTGCACTCTGAAAAGTATTTGAAAAGGATAGTTTTTTCTAACAGCTAATTTTGCTCATTGCAGTCAGCACTTATAAATGGACGAAGACTAAAACTGTTAGTTCCATGCAGTGTGCAGTTCGCTGCAAGATAATTACTTACTTCCATTAAAATGGTGCCCATTGGCCCCTTGGCACCCTGAAACAAATTAAACACAGATTCAGAAAATCAGACTCCGATAACGTATTTCCATCTACGACTCTGTAGCCCAAAGAAAATGCAGGCATAAAGTGTTCCCCTGATAACCATTTGTGAATTTGAAATATGAGGAGACATCAGTTCCCAGCATGGATTTCTGTGGACATGTTCCCAACAGAGTTGCAGACTACTTCGCAGACCTGTTTCTCAGTCCATTTTCCTTCCTGGTTTTATAAATGTTCGATACTTGTTGCTCTTGAGGACCAGTATAATACAGAATTGGATTTCCTTTCTAAACAGCAATTCCTGTGGTTCAGTTATCTTCACCTTACATCCTTTTCAGCCTCTGATGTGTGACAGGCTTGCCCTTTTCCCCTTGCAGAGTACAGTCCCCACAGTTTTACCCTGAGAGATCCTGCAAGAACATACACACATCATGACTGCTCAACCAGTCTAGCTAGCTTTGGCTACTCTGTAGCCTTCTCCTTGGGAGTTGTGGGCAAATGCCAGGATTCCAAGCATCTTTTTTCAAAATAAAAGTATTGTTTAATCTTCATAACAGGAATAAAATACTGGGAAAAGAACTTTTTTCCAAGGCAGCTTGTAAGTTTTTATCTCATGTGCAATTCAGATGTGTAGCAAGACTACTGAAAATTTTCACTTACTCGCAGGGGGCTTCAGTGAGATACACCAGAAAAATTTGAACTCCACATCCTGCAACCTTTACCTTGGCCTCTCTCTGCCATAGCATTGCAGTTTACAAAAATCATATACTTCCTCACGTCCCCAAAATACAACCCCATCTCCATATTTGTTGCTTCCCCCTCCAATTAATCTTCCATTCCTCCATCTCCTGCCTGAGCTACCTTCCTTATTTCCTCCGCTATCTTGCTGCTAGCACCATCACAGCCATTTCATGCTTTTATCTTATGTTTCCCAGCAGGTCCTGGTTCTTCTTTGGTACTGTGCAGCAAGAGTTAACTGTGAATTGCCTGAGCCCTAATGAATGCTACTTGCAGCAGTTTGTTAGTGGTGACTGAGCTGTGCAGACTTGACCCATATGGATAATCATGCCACCACATCAGGAAGGATGGGTAAAACAGGCCTGTTTTGGCTGGCCCTGCCTACTACCTGTACCCCTTTCTGCACCCCTCTCTTCCACTTCCCACAGAATTCCCACTTTCCCATTTCACTGATGCACTGCTACTACAATAATCCCACCAAACCCATATATCCCAAGCTCCACTCTCACTTCTACATCTGAAGAGGACATCTTGAGCTTGAAATCTCTCTGTAGACTTCTTGGACCATGGATCGGCAAGGCCAACAGCTATCTGGCTCATGAGCACCCCAAGGTCGGTCTGTAACATTATGTGAGCAGCCAAGCAGCAGGGAGGGCAATGCATTCCAGCTGGCACTCGTGGCCATTCTTGTGCCCAGCATCATAAAATAAAGTGGGCCAGGTACATTCATTGACCAGCACAATGTAATGACCAAAAAAAAAAATTTTTCTAAGTTGCATGTATCCCATGGGCCATGTTATGTAGGTATAGATACTGTTACCAATAATGTTCCATATTTAAACTAAAAGACTTAAGCTTAAGAAACTTTAACAAGAAAATAATTAACAGTAGGGATTGTTTCTGGTCACCATGGAGCTGATTTGTAGAACTGCTGCAAGTTAAAAATAGACACATACAGGCATTTTTCTAACTGCCTACAATGTTAGTCCTAAATCTTACTGAAATCCACAATCCTTTCCCCTGCTTAGATAGAGAATAATCTTTTTGTTGTACGAAATGCAGATCACAGACACTGGAAAAGCACATCAAGACATCTACTTGCATATAAGGATTAACAGGTTACAGTCAATTTAAGCTTTAATTAAGTGCCTGTAATTGCAAGTCTGATTTGAAATGGCTTTTCTTTTTAAATTAAAAAATACATTGGCTTTCAGCAGAACAATCCAGTCCTACATTTTAGTACTCTCTCCTTCTTTAATTAGATATTTACCCAGCCTAAAGACAATACCAAATACTGTGGAAGAAATTCGGCCCTGCATTGTATCATTGCAGTTCCATTACCAACAGCAAGTGCTCTTGTGCATACACATCCACAGGCAAGACGTAACTCTACACAACTGCCAAGCTGATTAAGCATGGTTTGCCAGATGAAGCATTATTAAATATTCCGTTAATCTAATAGCAAGTTTAGGGGCAATCCAAGAGGGATTTTTTTAAAATAAAAATATATTACCATAGGTCCTGATGGCCCTTGGTCCCCTGGATCTCCCAGGGAACCTGGTATGCCAGCATTACCCTAAAAATAGAAATACAAGTTTTATTCTTTATAATTGCATACACAGGTGCAGAACTTCAGCAGGGAAAAACCTCTATAACTATATTGTGAGTTTGATCCTTCATTTGAATAAAGATAGACTACTACCCCTAAGAATTATTAGCAAGGATGATCTCTAAAGACTTAGATCTGCATTCTCTCAAGATCTCTTGCCCATAAAAGATCAAAGTGGGAACCAATTTCAAAAGCTTTTGGTGAGGAAACACTTAAGACATAAGGGTATTACTCAAAGAACTCTTCACAAAGTTAACACAATTATCATTCTTACTCTTCTACCCCTAACTCCTTTGGGTCCTTCAGCTCCTGGAATGCCTGGGTCTCCATCTTCTCCCTGAAAATTAATGAAATCCAGAACTTTATAGGAGAGAAGACAGACAGAAAGACAGATAACCACTACAAAACAAGAATAATGTAAAACAAGACGTAAGAAAGCAAACATGCCCATTTAAATGTACCTCTGGACCAGGATATCCTATGAATCCAGATTCTCCCTACCAAAAGAAAGGACAAAGACTTCATAAGAATCTAGAACTTTGTGATCTGCTTAGTGTTTGATGTCTTTAAACCAAACAAGAAATTTCAAAATTATTCTTAGCGTTCCACCCCATTCAAGTAACAGTGGCTCCTACTCTGGTCTCAAATGACACCATTTGAGATTAACACCCTGTTCATTTAAAGGAAGAGCATTTTAAAAATTTCCAACAGTTTCTGCATTTTCAAGAGAATTCCATTTCTCAGTAAGTGTTTTATCAAAATTTATTTAGGCCTTCTAGTAACATACAGTGGAATTCCTGCTCAGCGATCATAAGTGAAGTATAACATTCATAACTCAGTGTTTGAATGCAGTTTCAAAATGTTGTAACCTCTATACTAAAGAGCGATACCATAATATTTTGTTGGCATATTAGAAGTAATTTCATTAACTGCTTTCAGTTACTTCAGTTTTTGGCATGTTCTTTACTCATTATGAGAAATAAGAGAACTCTTGCAAAAACTAATCAGAATTGAAGTGTATCTTTCCTTGATATTAGAGTAATTATCAGAATTCATACTACTTACATATGTCCTTGTTTTAAGAGTTCCCTCCCATGAAAGTAGACACGCTTGTCAAACGTCATATGACTTTATCCTACAATTTCTAGAAAATTGCATGCACATAGGCCCCACATTACACCTAAGAGTGTAATGTAACTGTGAACCCATATAATTAATAGCAACCTTAAGTAAAACCTTAATAAAGGCTGTTCTCTTAGCTATCGGGGAAACCAACTCTTGCTGCCTCACTATTCTGGGGTGAATTGTTTTTTTGTTTGTTTTTATTAATTGCTTTAATTCAGGCCCTGCCAAACCTTGGGCAGACACATCAGTGTATAAGAAGGGCTTCAAGTCAATCCTTTAAAACAATTAAAAATGACAAGAGGATTTAGCAGAAACCTTTTTCCTCATTTCCTGTAACAAGGAGAATGTTCCCTGAAATGAACAAGTGGGAGATTCCAAGAGATTAAAAGAATTAGTCTTGCATATAACAGATGTGTAATCTGTGAAACTCTCCCATCAAAATAAATTGTTGGGGCTAAGGAGGTAAGAAAAGAGATTGGATAATAAGAAGCATCAAGAGTAATTTTAATAAAAAGCCATTTTAGAAAAAGGAGCTCATCAGTTGGAGAGGCTCCTGGGAAGCCTTTCACTTCTTTTCTGCAGCTTCTGCAGCACTCTGCTTCTCCCACAAAAAGGGAGAGTGAAACAGATGGGCCTCCAGTGAGATCTACTGGACTACTTCTGTTTCACAAGCAATAGGAAAGGACTAGTATTGTAACACTACACAAACTCTTTGGAAGGAGGACTGCAGCTGTTTCCAATATCCTGACCATTTTTCTCATGGACTGACCCACTGGTGCCCCTGGTGCCATGATTTTGACCTCATCCTTTCCATATAATTTTTATTTTAGCTGGATTCTAGTATGTTTTTAGAGAAGTAGGCATTTCAGTGCTATTTTTTTCAGGGCTGTGAAAGGAATTATAAGAATTTCTAAATATGTAGCAATCCAGAGGTTAATCCTCAGATCTTATTGCTGACCATAGGAGCACAAGGAAGAATATTTCACATTAAAACACACCCTCAACCTGGTGGTCAAGGAATCCGTCCTCTGAAAGAAGAAAAATTAAAAGAATCCAAGGTGACTGGCCCACCAATACTTGCCAACAAGTAAAGCAGACTGGAGTGGGGAGAAAGTGCTGTGTACTCCAAGAAGTACAATCCCCCATACCCACAAACACATATACATACATGAAGGGAAAGAGTAAGAGAAAGTGGTTCTCAAAAGAACATCCTATTGCAGAATTTGTCACAAGGATGGTTGTGGGAAGGCTGAGCCTCTTACTGAACCTCAGAAATGCACTGTGGCCACATCTCACATTTCTTTTGAATCAAATATGGATGGTCATGTTTGACTTGACACTGCAGAATGGAGACTGTGAGACATCCTAGCATCTAAGCACTCACCTTTGCTCCTTTGCTTCCTTCAGGACCGTAGGCATCTCTGCCATCCATGCCCTGCATATGTTGAGCATATCATGAGTTAGTATTTAATAGAGGATTAGACTCACATCTGATTCCATTTTGGAATAAAGACCTCCCATTACAATGAGGTGCCCAGGCTGTTAAGACTGATGAAGTAGGGCAAGCTATCACAACACAGTCTAAAAACAGTAGCAAATAGTGGCAAAATCTGTAGAGAGAAAACAAGGATTAAGGCCACAGCTCCTCCCACTGTGTGCCCTACCTCTAGCATATTCTCTCTCTCCTAGAGAACTTGAAGGGGGAAAGATATTCTCTCTAGCCCACAAGGAATCTGGTGTAAAAAAAGAAACTGAGAACCAAATATGAAATAATTTTAATTGTATCAAATAGAGAAAATAGAAGGGAATGAACTGTACTGATTCAGACAGATGGTTATTAAACTACAAGGGCCCTGAATTAGGGCAGAAAGACTTACAGGCATGCCTCTCCGTCCAGCTGGTCCCACTGGGCCCTTCTCTCCAGGGTCACCAAGTTCACCCTGTTATAATTGAAATATAAAAGGCATTAGTTTGGCTCATCCAGAAGAATTCTTCTTTCTGAAATGTAAACTTGTCTGCTAGACTGAAGTGTGCTTATACATTTTATAGACAACTTGATGCTGGGTGAAAGCATTCCATTACAGACTATGTTTCATGGGAGGTTCCTTGAGGTGGAACTGGAAAGTACGTGGCAAATCAGAATATGGTGAGCATTCATGCAGCTAAACCCCAAAGGCCTTCATTCAATAAAACTCCCATTGTCATATAGAATTAGCAGCGAAAAGAATTCCAGTTTTCTGGAATAAGTTATATTAATGGTAGCAGGACATAGCCTGGAATTCTATAAGTCTGAAGCATCTATTGATAGCAGACAGTATTTCTCAGGCAGGCTGTCTGCATGTGCTCTTAGTCCTCTTCCAAGTTTTCTTTTCTTCAGTGCCTTTTTTGGTTTTCACTTTCTTAATGAACCTTCTTCTAACAAGAACCCTAATATTAAACAGGACAAAACCAGACTGAGAAAATTGAATGTATAATGGATTAAATCCCTATGTTTCTTCCCAATTTTTGTCACTTTTTCACTGTATGTTTTCACACAGTGACTCTTCTCATAGCAGCACTTTGACCTTCTGATACCTCTCTGTCACTGAACATAATAAACCTTCAAAGAGACTGAAAGGCTTAGCTAACTGGTATTATTTATACCTTTTAGATCCAGAGGTGCAACACCTAAAATGAGTTATTTTTATTTAATAAAGTAAGTCTCCCATGTCAAGGCATATTAATGAAAGGAAGGTAAGGGATAACATTTATTTTAAGTGAACCATAATGTGGGACCATCTATTAGTATAAGCCTTTCTGTTTAACTTAATGTTGATTCAGTTGTTCTCAACATATTCATTCCTGCATAATAGACATTATAACAGTCAAGGTTCCTTGAACTGGTTAGGAATCTTTAGAACAAAAAGTTAAAATAAGCAGCTATGCTTCATTGAACGTGGAAGTTCAGGTCAGACACTAGGAAATCGTTGTTTGCTGAGAGGGTGGTTGGTCACTGGAACAGGCTCTGCAGGGAAGTGGTCATGGCACCAAGCCTGTCAGAGTTCAAGGAGCATCTGTGTGATGCTCCGAGTCATACGGTTTAGTTTTAAGCAGTCCTGTGAGAAGCAGAGAGTTGGACTCAATGATCCTTATAGGTCCCTTCCAACTTGAGATATTCTATGATTCTATGATTAACTGGTACATATTTTCAATGGATTGGACAGATTTTAGGAGTCATAAAACAAGCTCAAGGGTCAGCACTGCCATATCCCTACTGCATTTTGTGAGAAGCCAGGCCCCACTGAGAACCATGACCACAACAGCATTAGAAAAGCAGTTGTGGCAACACTAAAAACTTCTTAGTATAGCTCTGACACCTGTAAGATTACCTTGAACACATTGCTTGCCTTCCCATGCAATCTAAAAATGTCTATATAACTTAACATTCTTCACATGTTCCATAGGAACAACGCAAGTGTTAGTTCACGCTCCTTGGTTCAGATTCTTAAATGAATGATGCTGTTAGATTGCTGCAGTTAGGTACCTTAAAAATCTTTACCTTTGCTCCTCTTGCACCTAACTTCCCAACAGAGCCAGGTGAACCTGGGGCCCCCAGACTAGCCTGTAATCAGAAGTATCGGTTAAAAGGTGCACAATGAAGACTCATCACACTCAAGGATTCATTGCCACTTGACATTATTATCGAATCAGTATATGTATTAGCACATTAACAGGTTTTTGAGGACCACAGTAAGAGTTACTGGTCAAGCTATCCTTCCAGTTATTTCCTGTTTTCTGTACGACTGCTTTAAAATTCTCAAAATGTTATTAAGTATGACATGAATGTTATTTTCTATCTACGTAGATACCTAGCGAATACATGCATATGTGCACAAACAATATGACTACATATACACGCACATACAACTGGATGTGTAAGCATGAGCACCATTACATGACTGAAGCAAATGCCCAAGGCTGACAGAGCAGGACATTCCACTCCTGAGTTACACTGGTGCAATTTCAGAATAAGAACCCCCAAAATCAATAGCATCACACAAGTGAGAAGATCAGCAGGCAGTGCTCAATAGTTACAACCTCATCAGACCCTAGCATTATATCTCACAGGCCATACTTTAATGAAACCACTGACCATTATCTAACTTTGCCTTCAACTACAGCACTGTACATCTGTATTTATACGTGCTGCAAGCCATGCTGTTAGTCCTGATACTATAGAACTGAGAGGGGAATGTAGAGCTAAGGCTTTTCATTGCAGTCATGCAAAAGCTTGGTAACACTCAAGTTTACTTCCTATTCACCCACCTAAACTTATTTTCAAGGCTGTTATTTTATCATATGAGGCTGCAAATCAGTTTCCTTAAGTACTACACTGAAAAATACTCAGTTTCTTCTTTCTATAAGTTTTTAAAAACTCTTTATAAGAATAAGATCAACACTGGGGACAAAAATCCCTAATGTGTTCAGCAGGAACATTATTTAAAGCTAACCAGAGGGCCTGGCATGCCTTGTGGTCCTGGAGGTCCCCTGATCCCTTGTAGTCCTCTTGGGCCCTGGTGTAAAAAAGCCATTGAAAAAAAAGTCAGTTCAATGTTGATAGCCTTTCAGTGAAGATTAGATTGCTGCAACAACCAGAATCCAAGTGCCTGTTTTGCAAGCCTTAATGCACAGGTGAAACTTCTGGCTGTTTGGTTGTAAGGATTTGCCTGTCTGAAGCAGCTGGGATGGTCGCTGACTGAGGGCCATATTCAGAGAGCCACTGTGGTGTCTAAGAGCCATAAGCAACCCACTATTAACTAGGCACACTTTCTCCAGATGCCTATATCAACGTTAAGAGCATCTTTAGAGCATCTAACAGCATCTGAAACTGGAAGCTACTGTAAGGAGTCTACCACCGTATTTCTCTTCAAAGTGACCCCACCAAGTGGACTTTTAAAACACAAAGCTTTCCTCATTGGTTTTTTCAATCAGTATATCATGTTCATCATTTCAGTGCACCCTGAAAATACAGTACATTTGAAAATGAAATAGCTTTTACGTACTTATTGCTAGCAATTTCTAATTAATTCATTTTGAAGATATCTGCTTGATAATATGCTGTAAGCTAGAGATATGTTGGTTAAATTACTTATTTCTGCTATTCAGTTTCCTCTCTTGATTTCACTGGAAGCTGCACCCACATAAACTGAAAGAGAAACTTGCCACATTTAATTCCGCAGAATTACAGAGGAGATTTGCCAGGGAAGAATCTTACTCATAATATTCATTAGTTGAAGTAAACAAAGCATTCCAAAAGAAAAACAAAAGGTCAAGACTGACAACTCATCTTCTCCATAGCTAACATAAAAACAACTCAGAAGTTCTTTTAGCTACCTGTGGGCCTGGAAGACCAGAGTCTCCTGGGTAACCTGCTTCTCCCAGATCTCCTTGCTCACCCTGCCAGAGAAAACAAACAAACAAACAAACAAACAAACAAACAACAACAAAAAAAGCAACCAAACCAACCAAATTAACACCTGTCATGTGAACATCAATGGATAATTTCATGTCTGCACAGAGTATCCATTGATAGAATGTTTTTCAATGTTCCCAAGCAGCTTTCAAGCAGCTTCAAATTCCTGTGGAAGAAAACTCAATTAAAAAGCAAGAGAGTTGAGTAGCTTTTCTTTTTTGTTTAGAGTGTGTGATGAATAGAAGAGCTGCAGCACAAGAGGTCGGTTCTATCTGCTTTGCATTTTGCTAAGTGCATTTTACACCATGGTCTCAGCAATAATCCTGCATTACCCTTGTCCTTGTCCACTGCAGAGACCACAAGAAGTCATAAAGCCAGGGCCACAAGGGTAGATCCCCTTCACCCTTATCCATGGAGAACTATTCTGAGGGGGAACCATGACCTCACAATTCATCCTAGAAATAGATGTCTTTATACACCCCATCTTTCACTCTGATTACTCAGCAAGGCAAGCCAAATCTTCCTTGATGATGGGGGGGGAGGGGAGGGGGGAACGGGGACACCACACCCCACAAAACTTTTCCAGCTTCCATCTGCATAAAGTTGCCATCTAAGGATGAGTCAGTTTAGCTGACATCCATAAGAAATATTTGCTGCCTGGTGGATTGAGTAAAATGGTGATAATTAGCACCAACATTTTCCAGACCTTGTACATCTCCTTTCACTGGAGAAATTATAAACACATGACTGAAGATTCTTGGAAACAGATGGTTCTGGAAAGAATCTCCTGATGAAAACTGCATTCAAAAGGCTGTACTTCCATTCTCCACCATACGAATGACATGAAAAATAACAATAGCAAAAAAAAAAAAAAAAGGCAAGCATTTGAGCAAGCCTATTTGTAGCCAGAGTAACAATACTGTAACACAGAACATCAGTGACTAGACTGATACCAGGCTTATGCCAGCTGTAAAAAAATCAAATAGAAATAGATACCCACAAAAATCACTTTGACTGCAATGCAAATGGACAAGTTTCTTAGGCACACTCTACTAGAATCCAAAACCTATAGAAAGTTTTCAGCTACTTAAATTAACTTTGATTCAAACCCAGAAGAGTTGTTATTCTTTTGGGTTTTTTTCCCCCTTCTCCTCTCTCTCATGCCTTCCTTTAGTTTATTCTCCTTTGCATCTTCACTATTTTGCTTTGCTTTCAGAACACAGACTGCAGCGTCGTTCTTGTCTGTGACAAACACCTCTCTGAGGCTATACCACACCTGCTCCTTCTGCCCACTTACTGCTTCTGACTGCTAAGAATGGCTAGCTGGGCGTCTTTATTTTTTTGAAACCGTTTCAAAAAGTTAGTCTCCCTTTTATCACAAAAAGCAACAAATAATTTGAACTAGAAGTCCTGGAAAACTGTTATTTTCAGGATATGGTGAAAAGTGGTGTGTTCATGCTGATGGCAAGGGAAGTTAACTTTGTATATGAAGGTGTTAGTTCAGTGCCTTTTATTAACAGCTAAACCCAGTACCAGTCCTTAGGCATCAGCTGGGTGAATTCTGTCCCACTGCCTGTAATTTGATGATTTGTCCCCGAGTATGTCACCACCAGTATCTACATCTGAAAGAGGGATTAATTTCCATTCCATTCCATTTCAGCACAAAACCTTCCTCTTCCGGAAGGACTGGCCATGTCATATTTCCTTACAAAGCCAGATCCTGTGGTCCACAGAAGGGCCTTTGAAGACCCTGCAAATATTAGGACTACACAGTTCTGCTTCCTGGCCCAGGGACACCAGGAAGCCTGCACAGTGAAGTTCTCATACTTTATGCTGACAGAGGTATGCCCTGTGGCAGCTTTGCACCACCCTGCCATGCAAGAAATCTTGGTGGGAGGATACAACACCCAAAAACTCACCCAAGGATGGATGCCAGTGTTACATTGCAGGGTTTACTGTTCCACCTAGTTCCTCCAGGAGATGTGGAAGACAGAAGAGGGTAATTCTCTTTGCCATTCACTTTTTACACCTCTTCAATAAACAGGTTATTTACACAAGCTGTGCTCTGAACATGGGTTGGGACCTAGCTTTTAATGCCTACTGACCCATGCAAATGTTTTTTGTTATACTTTTAGAAGTCAAAGCTGGTCATCAGTACTTAAACGAAAACAGTTTGGAAGTTCTCTGTTGCTGTGAGGTTCAGTCATCTCTCTTGTTCCCTACCATATTACAAAAAGGTGGCCTCATCACTGGGGGAGGGGGCCCCCCCATGGAGATGAAGAGAGTTGTCTCAAAAGGTTCAACTAATTCTGCACTCTGTGATTCTACTCAACAAGTTGAATATTTTTATTTTCTAACCACATCAGAGTTCCTGTGCTTGTTAGTACAACAAAGATAAGGTACAAATCCATTTCCACAGACTTCAGTTTTTGTCCTGTTACCCTCATAGCTCACTTGGATTATTTCTTTCTGCTGGTACCTGACAGAAAAATGCAAACAAAGGTTTTTTTAGAGTTCAGCAGCAATCAAATGGAAAAAAAGAAAGCACAAAGTTACATAATTACTTAAGAAATGGATTTCTGAGCTATTAAGCAAGAATTGGAATAATTAAGAGGCAGGCTTGATGAATACTGTTCAATACTTTAATCTAAAATGTCTGCATAAACCCTGTAAAGAATTTCTGAGATAGAAACAGGAAACAGTAATTACAAAATGCTCATATTCTTTCAAGTTACGCTGATCCCTGTGAGTAGCCAAAGCATGGTGCTTTCCCCCTACTGGCAGATAGTATCAAAATCTTCCAGAGTCTATTCATATCTGCAATACCCCAGACAGTGAAAATTCTGGATTCTCCAAGTGAAATGCAAACTGGGATTTGCAGAAACCAGGTGGGGCAGAGGTTTCAGCACAAGGCCTACCTTGCTGAAGCTGGGATGTGACTGGACTGTGGTTTGGGGAACTTGCAGGACTCTCACCTCTGACTGTCATTTCCCAGTGAAAAATTAATTTGAATCAGCTTAAATGTAAAAAAATCTGTGTTATCTGGCTGTAGCACACAGGAAAGGTATAGCAAAACTCTGCTCCTCTCAACAGAAGACGGACAGGAAGCCCAGAAATGAGAGTCAAATCAAACACTGTGCTGTTGAAGAAATATTACTACCATAAAAGACAACCCATCCCTCCCAGTAGCCTTTTTCCTTTGATGAAACTTATGTTCTATATTGCATCATTATTCTCACTGTTATTTGTTAACATTTTACACTTGGCCTTCAGTTTAAATGCCAGTTTAAATGCTTGCTGCTGTTGCAGAAAAAGCATTCAGTCCATGCAAGTTTCATGAAAAATCATGAACCTTTTGCCAAATTAAGCAAGCACTTCAATTTACATACTGCATCCACAATTAAAAACCATGAGAAACATCAAACTTAAACCAAGCAAACTATTACCAGGTGTCCTCTAACCGCATATTTTGTACAGGCCAAACACTTTCATATTGTGAACTTTGATAAAGGAAACAGGGCTTTGGCATAGACTTTGAAACAATTGCTACTTGAAGACTGAGACAAAGAGTGCATGCACTTCATCTTGTCTCCTCTTTGATAGTAGGACTGTACTGGAATTCCATGAGTACGACTTGGAAAGAAGAGATAGGGTAAAGCTGGTCTGAATTTTGCTCTGACCATACTTGCAAGTGAAGAGTTGCATAGAACAACCTCTACTCAAAATGCTGATTTGCACATTTATTCAGAAGCTACAACTCTGCCCATTCCCCAGACTCCAACACAGGACAGGACTTCAAGACATATTTCATCCTGCAGGTACTGACAGTATCATACACGAAATTGGGATGTTCCCCTGGGTGTATATGCATTAAGATAAAGGGGAAAGGCTATACCAAGGCATGTACCATCTTATCTGTGTCAGCAGCTCTGCAGAGAGATTGGGTCAAATGGGAACTACTTGTGCTAGAGCAATGTGATTCCTGGAATGATCATATAACCTGTACTTGAGAAAGAAAGCAATAGGATAGAGATAAGGGATATATCTTGCAAGGAGATGTATGGAAGTCATGGTTTTAGATGCTTTTATAGACTCTTGTCAGGGTGATGGACAAAGGAAATTGTTTGTTTACCCTGTCCTATTAAAAAAAAAAAAAAAGAGAAAAGAAGAAAAAAAAAGAAAGAAATCTCAGTCTTTTCAGGTTTCTAGAATTTAACTCTTACTTGTACTAATCCACTCTTGAACACAGCTGCTTTTAGATTTGCTTTGATAACTGTATTTTGTAATTTATACCCTGGGACAAACAAACTTTCTTTTCCAAGAACATTATCTAAAACGTCTTGTAAGAGAATGGCACCAATTTTACCAATTTTTTGGTAAAACCAACTTCTTTACCAGTTACATCTCGGTAAAGTTTCCCTTCATTGTGGCTCCATGGGGTACAGGTCTAGGAAAACCAAGGCTACCAGCTAACAATGACATGAGAGAATTTTCCACCAAGAGAGGATCTTTCTGGAATGATCAGTCAGCATGCACTGGGGTTGACCTATTCATTGCATCCTATACAAGCATTCAACCTATACTATATTCTCTTAGATATCTATTTGGGAAACTAAATTGTTTTCAAAAATCTTGACTCTTTTATATGCTTTGAGCCAATTTTCAGAGCTGCAGCTAATACTCTTATGTTTATGTGTTAGTAAAGCATCATTTAGAACTCGCCTTAATTTTGTCTCTGCTGCATATGTGCATCATACCTATATCTGTGTGCATGCAGCAAAGGAGGAAAAAATGTCAAACTTTTGGCCTTATGCTGCAGGAATGCAGCCTGACTATTCATTCCCATCATCTTTAGTGACAGTCTCTTCTCTATTTACATTCCCACATTTGCCTTAATAATAAAAGTAACTGCCCTTTCATTTCAATGAAAGCTTTCCAATTCTAAATCCTTCAGGTGAGGAGGGCCTCTGGTACTTCTAACTGAGATGTCTTAGCTTGAAATAGACTTCTGATTGTTAAACAATTGTTAAACTTGTGTCTTGGGTCACACTGAAATTTCTCCCTTAAGAGGACCAAACGCCAAGGCTTGACATATAGCTGCATATAAATAGGTAGCAGCAGTGTCAGCCACTCACCTTTATACCTGGAGGGCCTCTTCGACCTGCTGCACCCTAGGAAGGAGTGGCATTAGAGATTACATCCAGAACACTGAGAAATATGTGAAAAAACAGCTTATAATAAAATACATTATATATACAATCAAAGCAAATACAGCTTATAGAAAGCAGATATTGCATCCAAAGAGAGGTTTAAGGAAAAAATTACAAGAAAGTGGATTTGGGACAGAAATTCTTATGCAAGTAAGCCTTATCCAAAAAAAAAAAAAAAGGCTTTAGACCCTCAGTGATAGCAGAGGGAAAGCATCTCAACAAAATTCTGGAAGACAACTTCCCAGTTAGCTGTCCCTTGGCTAAAATAAAGAGAACAAGAGCCCTCTTCTCTCCCTCTGAGCTAAGAGGTCTGCACTGCTTCCCACTGCAGACTCCTCAGCAGCACTAGTGAATGTTACTGTTAAACCTCACATCACTGGAGGCCTTTAGGATGTTTCTGCAGCCTGACTGAGGAGCGATCATCATTCCAGACTTTGGCATTAAGCACCTTCCCGACAGACTAGAAGAGGTGCCTTCATAAGTTCCAGTCTCCAGTGCATTAAAAAGAGCAGCTCAGCTGACAGTGAGTTTATATATAGGCTTAAACAGGCATATGGAACTTGCAGTCACAGGGAGGAAGAAGAAATAGATTTATCTATGGTAAAATTATGAAGCAGTTAAGGCTCATAGAAAAGGTTGCATTGAGTATAAGGCTTGTGATTTCACATGAAACAGACCTGAAATTAACCAGTCAGCAAATTCCTGATTTAAAAAAAAAAAACAAACCAAAAAACCACAAAACAACAAAAAAAACCCAAAACCAAAAACATTGCAATACACATAAGCTACTAAATTTGAAGAGAAATTTTTGTTCCCTCATTCTCACTCATTGCAGGAATTTTAAGTGTGGGATAAAAGGAAGAAAAGAAAAATTGTTTTTTTCAATGGGAACCCCACTGTATCTTGTATGAGTCACTTCCACCCTGTATTGATTACTAATCTTACATCAGGGCCAGCATCACCCTGCTCTCCTTGGAGTCCATGGGGTCCTGGGTCTCCCTGCAAAACAAAGTAATAAACAAGCTCTTTAAATACTCTTTTTTTTCTTGTGCTTACACACTTACATTCTTCTTTATAAGTTCCTTCTTTGTTTCTTCTCCTAAGTAATTTCATTGCAATCAGTTGTACCACGCTAAATGCTGATTCTTGTTTTCTGCAAATCATTTACTATCAGAAATTATAAACCAGAGAGATCATGCTTGCCTTGGATTTCCAATCCATCAGTTACTAGCACCTGATACTTTCCAAGGCTTTTGTCAAGGCTTTTGTGAAATCATTTTTGTTGACTTCAGTCTTTCAGCTGGGCTTTTTAAGATGAGAAAGTTTGATGAGGTTTGTTTCCAAAAAGTAATCAAAACACAATTATTCTCCAAAGAGTGACCCTCACAGTTTTCCTACTGCTTTCAGCACATTCTTCATAGACATATATGCACACACACATCTGAACATATGCACACAACCCTACTTGTTCAGATAGAATCGAACTTCTAGAACAGTGGATTTGTCTCACACGTTGCTAGTTCTCACCCTCTTAAGCTTTCATCAACCATCACTTACATATTACTGTCCAACTACTTATCATCTTTGCTTATTCTTTCCAAACAAAGCGCGACAGTAAAATGGGCTGTGCTTTTGTTATGTTTCTTTTCTTGCAGTATTGCTCAAACCCCTCATAAAAATTCAGACATCACTAAATAAGCACATAACCCAGCTCTTACATTCTAGATACAAGTTGAAATGGAGTTTATCCACCATCCTGAGGAAATAGCAGTTACATAGTAAAATGAGTATAGCCTGTTGATACCCAATGCATTTTTCCTAGCACGGTTTTTAACAATATCCCTACAATCCGTTACTAGAAGCCTCTCAGGTTGGTGATGTAAATTTTCGGTAGAATAATATATTTATACTAAATCTATATCTTCCCTTAGTTCTCTATTATGAGAATATTTCCATAGTCTTTGTTAACCTTTTTAGCTTTTTTTTTTCCTTTTTTACAGTATCAAGCACTTCTCAAAGCTTTCTGTGTTGCAGACATACACTAAGGGCAAAATACAAAATAAAAGAAAAGAGATGCTTAGTCACTGGACAACCTTAGCAATTATGCAAACCCTTTCTCCGTAACATAGAACTATTTGCTTACCTGCTGTGCCGAGTTTCCCTTTTCACCCTTAGGACCAGGAACATCATTGTTAGTCCCAGGATCTCCCTGGAAAAGTTAAGCAGAAAGCTCAGCATTTTCAGTGACCGCACCTTTATTACTCTGATTACAGAGGCACAATATGGAAATAGGATTAATGAGATTTGTCACTGCAGCCAACAAGAAATACAAAGGCTATCTTAAATGAAGATGCTTGTAAGAACACTATATAGTTCTGCAAAGTCCACAAGTTTATTTTGCAAAGAGATTGAAAGAAATAGTACTAATGGACAATAAATTAAACCCTGAAAATGTGAAGCTGTTCTGGGTTGTTTGAGTATAGTTAACTGAGTTATGATCTTAACTACTTAGTGAGTTTCAGATGGGGTTACACTAGAATGGAGTCCCATTTAGCCACTTAATACTAGACACAGGTGAAATCCTGATCTCTCAAAGAGGCAAGTTACCATGACACATGATTTTTTTTTTTTTAAATAAGCATTAGAAGATAGGAGTCAACACTATATTTGTGTGAGAAGACTTAAAGTTGTGATACAAGAAGTGTGGTGTCTCCACTGAAATTTTAGTTCTTAGGGACTGCATTTATATAGGGCTCTGGAGCATGCAAGGAAAAAAATGTCAGCATGAAGAAGTAACTTGCCTTTGCATCATTATAAATTGCTAACCAAAAGTCAGCGCACAGAATTTTCAAGTGATCCAGAAGTTCCTCTGTATGGTGGGAAGCACCAGGGAGGACTAAGTAGCTCCAAAAGCAGTTATGTTGCCCATGGTAAAAACAAACAAGTAAACAAATAAATAGAACAAAAATGCAAGGAACAAGCATGAGACCTGAGGCTTAAACACCTGCTTCCAAGCAACATATCAAAACACATCAGTCCTTCTGCATCTAAAGAGTTCAGGAATCTTGGAATACGCCATACTTCTTGCAGAGTACTGCACCATCTAGGATTGTGAAAAACTCTTCAAATCACCTATGTTTCAGGCAGCTCCATCACAAAATCCAGGCACAAATCAGTGCAACCTAAGAAAGATGAAGGAATACACTTACGTGATCTCCTCTTAGACCAGATTCTCCTCGTTCACCTGGTTCTCCCCTGGGGCCTTTTCTGCCCTAAATTCATAAAAAGAGCACAAGCAATTCAGGTACAGGTAGAAATAGTATCTGTGGTAGAAGCAGGCCAGAGAAGAGAAGACAGATCTGTTTAAGTCAGTGAAGCCACACTGATTTACAGCAGGAGCCACATCATATTAGAGAACAGGCAGCTATTAAAAACAACTCACAGGCCTTACACATAGCATTACACTTTGGAAAGATGTTTTCATAAAATCTAAACATTACTATAAAGGATACTTCACCCGTTTTCCTGTGTTGCCTTTCTCTCCAGAAGGTCCAGCAAATCCATGCTCTCCCTAGACTCACAAAGTGGGAAGAAAGAAGAAAAAATTAATGGTTGTTCTTTCTGATAAATGTGGTTCCCAATTTTTGTCTGGCAGAATGCAACTTCAAACAGATATGCAGCTCTAAACATTAAACAACAGAATTTCTGTTCAGTTTTAAAGTCCATTCTAAAGCCCATTCACTTTGCACAAAAATCTGTACTTTTGAACCCTCAGGTAGGTGTCTTTAATTGCACAGCACATTTAAAACAATGCTTACCTGCTCTCCATCAGTGCCATCGAATCCATTCTCACCATGTTCACCCTGTAGCAATAAGCAAAAAAACCTCAACCCTATTAGCATCAGTCCACTTGTCTCTTTGAGCAAAGGAAGAAGTGTTAACCCTGCTTTTGGAAACTTGAATTAGAATAGTGGTTTTCAATGGCTAGCAGGAATAATTAAGAATGATAATTATAAATCAGAATTAATAATTCATATTTTTATTGAATTCTTAACTTTTAAAACAATTCATATTTAAGAACACTTAATAAGAACAATGGTTATTAAAACTATAGCTCTGTATGAGGATTTAAATTCTGCTTTTCCATCTGTTAGTTTTTAAATACTTTCCCAACAGCAGCACCTTCAAAATCTAGATATATTCCAAAATATAACTACTAGTATCTGATCTAACATGTTGATAATCTTGTAATTCTGGTGTCAACCATCATATGTGTTTGTATTGTGTTTTGGTTTTTTTAAATAATTTTATACTGTGAACAGTGTATTGAAAAGCTAGAAAGAATAACCATGATAAAAACAATTACAGAAGACTGATCTTAGGCTTTAGGACTTGATAAAGAAACTTCATTGCTGTTTCAGCAATGTGACGCTTGCTACATAAACAGCAGTCACATTCCCATTCAAACACAGAGTCATCTCTTTCCTTTGTCTGCAAAAACAAGTCACCATATTGCAACCATTTACAGAAGCCAGTTTCTCACAAAACACCCATCCCAACCTAAGGGAGTCTGCGATGTTAACTTGTTGTTCAGACGAAGAGTGAGGCTTCTGAATAGAGTTATAACTGTAAGAACCTTATTTCATTTCTGTATGCTCTACAATGTTTCAGACCTGGCCAAATAACATACCCAATTTTTAAAGGATATTTTGAAGTGCTTCTTCCACCCTTCTTTACTAGGATGAAAATGAGGGAATTAATTGTGATGTTTTTATTCGTAATAAAAAATGAACTTAGCAGAGACCACTACCCTGAAAGCTGAAAGGATATTCCACAAATCACTGAAAGTGGCACAAGTGCATGTTGTAAATGCTAGTTAAACCAACAGGAGTCCCACTCTGATAGAGAGTACAGACAGAATTGCTTCGTAGGTTTTGATGCTAAACCGACTTTGCAAAACCACCTAGTTAAAGTTCCTGAGGAAAATTTTCATTCTTTTATAACAGTTTTCTATGTACTACAAGAAAAATTAGCTGGCTGTAGATTTTGGTAAGATTAATATATCACAAACAAGAATTTCTTGAATAAGTATTCCAGAAACATTTTGAGCACTAAAGAAGCAATCATGACTTTTATTTGTCTTAATTTTTCCCTCACTCATTTCCTACCTCAGAAAACCTGAGTCAAACTACATAGTATTAAATAATCAGTATTGCCTTTTTTTCTCCAAATAGCTGTACTAAAATGCCTTGTAGATTTCAATAAACTGCCTCAACCTTACTAAGTTAGCCATACTGATTCGGATTTTTTATGTGATGGAAGTTTCATGTTTTTAGTTAAAATAAAATTGGTGGATATAATGACACAACATAATGAAGACATTCACATATTTTTCGGATTTCAGTACAGTTTGTGCTCCTGATAAGTCCTACTGTACAATTCAACTTGGACAAATCAAAATCATCAGCAAGCACTCTCCCTCTTTTATCATCAGATGTTTCAGATATTTAAAGGAGGACAAATTACTTCAGGAGACAGAGCAGAAAATGGAAAAGGGAAGAAAAACACATGGGAGGATTAAAAAAAGTCAGTAGTGAGCAGTACTTTAAAGAGAGCTGAGGTGTCAGAAACACTCTCCGAACTTTCTCACATGTACAGCTGCTCAGGTTTGGAAGCAAGTATCTTCTGAGATTTTGAGGCTCCTAAATCTTTTCTAGGAGTGCTTTTGTATCAAAGCACTCAATACAACTTTAATTCCATTTTAATTGCTCTAGCTTGGAAACTAATACTGCTAAATACTAATAAATAATAATAAACTAATTATAGATCATTGTCTTCCAGGCTTCACATTTTGTTAATGAATTGGAGACAACAGGTATATTTGAAAGGTTAAATAAGCAGAGTTGCAAGATCAGTGGATAACAAAAACAGCTGAAGGGAAGTTTGGATATTGAAAAAGTGTCAATAATGATTCAATGAAAATGCTGTCCAAATGTGCAAAGAATATTAGTCACAATCTTCCCCCCACCTTTCTGCTCTGCTTCCTCAACAATTAGAATATGAGATTCAGCTGACCAGAATTACCACCTTGAGAGATTATTAAAATAGCCAGTAAATAAATTCCTTTCCTGTCAATTAGACTAAAACTATGACTGCAACCATGCTAAAAATACAGGTAAGACTGCTGGTTTTTAACAATGTGATACCTAACAGCTCACACTTAAATCCATTTGTATACAACCACAGCAAAAGCACATTAAATACTCTGAAGTTTTTGCACTGTTTTCCTTCCTTGTTGATATTTTCATCTTACAAAGTAACATGAACTTGAAAGAAAGCAGAACAGTGTTCTCAAAGAAAATTGATCACACATGAAAACACATACCTGACTTCCTCTATAGCCTCTGGCCCCCTGAAATTGAAAATAAACATAGATGAAATTTGGTGAAAGTATTTTTATTGAGCCTGAGAAGCAGGGCACAATAGTTGTTGTGCAGAGGCATGCTGGGCTCAGTATTCGTACTCCCTACTCTAAAACAGCCTACTGCCACATACTGACCCCTTTCCTGTGGGATGACAGTACAGCCTTCATTTTCATTCCCACTCTGTAAAGCTTTATAGTTTTACCTAAGGCCAGTCTGGAGTTGGTGGTGGAAAAATCAAAGGCAAGTTGCCGAGTTAGGAAGCTCCTTAGCCATTTGACCATTCTTTGGTTACACAAAGTACCTCTCAAAAGGAGACAGCAAAAATTGTCTGCTATTCTTACAGCTGGGTCTTACTGTCCATCCATGCTTCAGGAAGACAGTACAGGGATTTGTCCTCCATACAGAAAACGGGTTTGTGGGAAACAAAATTAGGAAACGCTTCAAAGTGACATACTTGCCTTATGGCCTCTGGCACCTGGACATCCCCTGTCTCCTTGAGTCCCGTTGAAACCAGCTGGGCCTCTCTCCCCCTAAGAAACAAAAGAGAATGTTCAAACTCATCCATACAGTGATGGTTACTGGTTAAATCATCATATAAGATTAAAGCAAGACAGAATTATACCAGCATTCACTGCACTAAGGACACAAATGGAAGTCACCTGGAAATTTTCATGCTGGCCATAAGAGAACAGTCAATTACTAGTTTGAGTTGCACCTTGGTTCTCTGCTCTTACTATCATGCCATTCTTTTGACTGCACTACCAATCTCTGACTGAAATCTCTGTACTTGAAAGTAGCCTCTTGGTGAGTTGTTTTTTAAGTGAATATTGAATACCTTTCCTCTAGCCACTGATCTTTGAAGAATTCTATTCCTGTTTGTTAGGATGGAAGAAAAAATAATTTTTTTTTCTAAAAATAATTGGAAAGAGAGCAGCATCTCCCAGCAGATCCCCTTAAAATTGCTGTCTAAAAAGGTAAACAACAACAAACAAAATAAGAACAAACACACAGTAAACATGAGAGCTCCTGTACTACCATGCGAAAGAGAAGACAAACTTGAAGAGGCTAAGATCAGAAGAACAAAGACCCTTCTCTTTCTTCTCTCCTCTTTAAAGAAAGGTCTCTCTAAACTAGCAAAAAAGCAACATTGATCACATTCTAGATTGTTAGATAACAGTGCCACAGAACCACACCACCAAATGAAAAAACAGAAGTTTAAGCATTTTGGCCTGGCTGTATTGCCTATGTGAAACATTAAGACTAGTTCCTGAGCTAAGTACTACACCATGATAAACCAAAGCTGTCTGGCATTATCTCCTCAACTTCCTTTATTTGTGGCATCTTCTGTAGCCTATTATCAGCAGTCTGCTTTCTGCTTTGTATTTACTACATTCAACTGTTCTGGATGCTTCAAATTCTTATCTTGTGTCTGGAAAAAAGCTTAGCCTTTAGCAAGGAAAACTTACAACATGAAAGTCACTTGTAGGCTTCATACGCAGGAGACAGAGAAAGTTTCTGAAAGTGTGGACATGACTTCTTCTCATCCTTCCACAGTAAAGAAAAGGAAAATGAAGGGACCAGAAACTTCAGAAACAAGACTTCTGTAATTTACCTATTCTAGAAGATTATTCTGGATTCTCAGAAGGTCAAAAACAGAAATTCAATTTCATACACAAAATCAAATTCAAAAATGTTTTCACATCTTCACCACTTCAAAAAAAAGACAAGATTTAGAATCTTTCAAATCAAAATGCTGTGGTAAAAAATTTGGGGCATCACATTTCAATGCGTTCAAAATGTTCCTCATTTTAAAAAATGCTCAGGGTTTTAATTTTAATTCCTACTTAATCATGTCATTCGTATCTATGAGAGCACGTGAAAATAGTTCTATTCCTGAGTAAGATAAATATTTTTAAGTCATTCTGGAAATCCCTTATATGAAATTTTATTCTATCATTCAGCAAATCAGGCCACCTGAAAAAAAAAAGTCTGTGGAAACTGCTATTACAGCCAGTGATTTCCAAAGAAATTGTAAAACTACCATCACAATACACTTTCTTGATAATCCCAGAAGACAATTATTATTTCCCACTACCGCCTTTCTCTGAACAGACAGTTGGCTTGCCCCAAAGCTGCCTCACCAAAGGCAAATTCAGGCTGACCAATGTACTGTGAGAACTGGAACTACTCCAATGTGGATTTTACAGTGATGTACAGAGAGAAATCCTTGGCTGGTTCTTGGTTTGCAGGGTTCTCACCTGCAGTTAGGAGTAATATTCATGTCATGGCTTTCGTGTTGTAAACCTAGTTCTGTGCTTATGGTGCTAAGGAAATAGTGTCGTCATCTTTGTGGGATTTTTGTTTGTTTCTAGACAGCAAAAGAGGAAGAAATACTCCCAGTGGGTTGGGCTTTGGCTTATGCACATTATGTTGAAGCTTATGTCAGGAACAGCACACTGCAAAGGATTTGGAAATCACCAAAAAGCACTACAAAATTTAGATTTGTTATCCAGCCATAAGATATTCACTTATGCTAAGAAGAGAAGGGATGGCATTTTCTGTAAGAACTATCAGCACAGAATCTGGTATAGTCTGTCACAAAAAATGAGTATATGAGTTAGCCATAAATATGCCACATAAGATGCTGTTGTGTGATTCTTTCCAATTGATTCTTTTTCTGCATTAGAAGTTATTACTAACTACGGTGAGATGCAGATGCACAGAGTCAGGTACATATATTTACCTTCAGATACATGTTTTGCTTAAACACATTTTAGGTTAACATTAATGAGCACTGAGTGAATGAGTAAAAGCAGACAGGTTCAGGCACCAACCAACAACAGCTTAGCAGGAAGGAATAATGTTTACTTACAATCCCACCTTCCTCACCAGGATGGCCAGGAGATCCTCTGTAACCCGTACTTCCCTGAAAAACAGAAACTTAAGAGATAAGTAACACTGTTCTCCAAGCACACCGGGTTCCTTTCTATCAGATTACTCTGCCCATGGAGATAGAAAACATTTCCTGAAAATTAGATCTGGTTATGCTGAGGGGGGCAGGCTCCATCAACTACATTTACACAGACACTCTGCACAGTCCTATGTACTTGAGATGGCTGTGGGAAAAAAAATAAAAAATTATGTTCAATATAAAATTTCAGTATGCTATTTCAGGAAACTGCCTGTTGGGTTAACAGAGCTTATTGGGTTGGGATATTTGGTCAAATTAAATATCTTCCTTAGTGATTTGGAAAAGGAAGCATTACACAGTCATGAAATTCTAAGGTAAAATGAAAAATATAAGGAGTTGAAAACTTGTTAGGACAAAAATATTGCAATATCTTACAAAGACTTTTAGGAATATTGCAACTTTGTATGTGAAGTGATGCAAACCTCATACCCTCAGGGCAAAAACTTGAGCAGAGAGAATCCAGAACAAACAGAATTTCTAGGACTGAAAATGAACAAAAATGAGACAATTTTGGTTGCAAAAATATGCTTTTACAATTGTAGGCCGTACAACCCAGGCATCATGTTTGTCTGCCTGCAAAACAACTATGTCTACATTCTGAACACTGTTTTGTCTAAGCATGTTAATCTAGACATTTTAGTAAAACAGAGAAGTGTGAGAAAATCAACAAGAGTAATGGAAGAAATCAGTAAACTGGTTTATGAATACATATTAGAAGACTATACTTTTGCTAAGAGATAACCAAAAATTCATTTAACTGCAACCACATAACTGAGAGTGTGAGCTACAGATATAATTTACTTAGCATGTTACTGGAATAAGTAAAAATAATGGAATGAATAGTAGTCAAATGCAGACTACGCATACTAAAAACCTTAACAATGAAGTCTACTAGCAAGCTGTAGAAGTGGTGATATCTGTAATACTTGAAAGGCTTAAAACAGGCAATATAAATTCTTAAAGGAAATAATGTAAATTAGTACTGTATTGGATCAGAAGAAACTTATAGAAGAGGATATCTGGATAACCAAAGGCGCAAAAGGATAAGGCTCACACCTAGTGAAGAAGGATTATTTTCTACTCTCAGCTTGTTGGCTGGAAGTTTCTCATTCACAATAGCTAACAAGCCCCTTGGTTAATCAGACTTAATTTTTTAAATCCCTCTCCATTTTCTGCTGAATTGGTGAAGGAGAGTGCTTAATGATTTTTATACGTACAAATGATTTCCATTACAAAAATACTTCTGCAATAGGAACATGCAGCAGAGAAATTTCATTTCATGTTTCTCCTTCATCTGTCCCACCACAAAGGTCAAGGGCACATGCATGCATGCTCTGAAATACTACAAAAACTGAAAGCACTTTGAAAAATAAAGCAATTCTTAAGTAATGTTTATCATAGCTCTCCCACCTTCCTTCCAGGACTTCCCTGGCCACCATGATCACCATTTTCTCCAAGGCATTTACAAACAACCTTACAGCATTGCCTTTCTGCAACAGTATCCTGAAAAATGACAACATTTCATTTATGTATATTAATCATGAAATGAAGACAGATTTTTTCCCCCCCCTTTTGTTTATACCACAGAAGGACTTACAAGATTTCTCTGCAAGATGTTTGCAATCTCTGCAAACCCAACACTCAGAGGTTCATTGTATCCAAACCCTCTGCCAAACTCTATTTCCTGAAGCTCAGTCAAGTTCTGTGTATTGTCCAGGCCAACTAATAGAAGTGCATCAAGACCTTCAACGGAAGCATAGATTTAAATTAGTAAATGCCTGACCTATGTTATTTAACCAACAATATCATTGTTAATAACAGCAGTTCTCTAAAAGACTTACATTTCATGGCTTCAACACAGTACATTAAAAGAAATGGCACTATTGAGAACAATGTGTAAGAGAAAAATCCAGACCAGTAATTCTCCAATTAACTTCGCTCCCCAGTTGTCAGACCAGACTGCTACTCAGTGCCCAAACAGAAGTGTAAAACTGTTTTCTCCTGCGGAAGTCAGAGTTGGGTCTAACCTCTGGTGCTGCACTCATCAGTGAGATGAACTGCCCTGAATTGCCTCAGCTGCTGGAGCTGGACTCCAGAAATCGGAACCATCCCAGGCCCTCTGCACCCCTAGGCGTGTTTCTGGCATTATCTGCCAACCAGTGACAAGCTATCGTATACACTGGTTCACACGGAGAAATGACTCCTGAGGAATGCCATATGAGCATGGAGAGGTAATGTGGAAAAGTTGCAGTGGGGGAGCAATACAGTGGGCCATTGCTAGTAGGAGGCTGGAGCATCCATGCAGTGCTGCAATACCTTTAAAGCGGAGTGAGTCAGCTGCTTTTCTGAGATCTTCCAGCGAATCATCCAGCCCATCTGAAAATACTAACAGAACCTGTCAGGAAAGGGAGTAATACCAAGTCAATTGAGAAGAGACTAAAGTTGAGTCATTGTAAAAAGTACAGTTTGCACTGAAAACTGGCTATGAGGTAGTCAAATTGCACTACACTTTGGTAGATCTGAAACATGTGCTGGAAAAAGTGCTGAGGAGCAAGGAGAACAGAACACAAAAGCCTCTCTTCCCTGACAGCACTCCTATTTGAGGGATTTGTCTTGCTGACCAGTTCATAGTATTGCTATTAATTATATGTCGTCATCTTAGTATGCTAGGTGGAGGGCCAATTCTGCTGCAACTTATCCACTGAAGAGCTTTCTCTGATGTCAGAGGAGTTCTCCTATATATGAACGTGGAGAAGAACTTAGAGCAAACAAAAATTTCCCCTTCTGCAAGAGCAGCTCCAGTTGGCTGTCACCTGGGAAACTGCATCCTCTCCGGGTCTGATCCTCCCTCCCCACAGATGCTTATGTCCCCTTGCCCTTTCCACGTAGGCAGTGCACCACCCTGCTCCACTCTCTGCCATATTTTTCCTTGTTAAGACATAAGGCTTAGTGCACATAAGGACGCTAATCCTGGCCCTTTCTGTTGGCTACACTCCCCACCTTTTTTTCAGGCCAAAGAGCTATAGGTAAGCCTCTTTCAGGCTGAGGAAAGGACAATTTCTTACAGTTCCCCTCCAAGCTGCCAGTCTCTTCCCATTTCTCTCCTCACGTTCCCCCTTCAAACCAGCAGAAGTCTTCTCAGGCCCATTCATCCAGTGGATTAGGTTTCCCAGAAAGAGGCTGCACAGTCAGTGCCTTATTAAGAATAAACTGTCAGGGCAGTCACCCCAAAACTCCTATGAGATCTAAATTTCTTTCACTTAAGTGGAAAGATTGCCCATTCACTTCAGAAGAGATTAGATCAAGCCTTATGCTTCTCCCTTCACTTCAAGGTGGACAAATTAACTGCAGCATCTATGCAGATTTTCCTGATCATCAGCTATCCATGAGCAGAACACAACTTTGTTATTTGAAATTATTTGACAGGGTACTGTAAAAATAAACTTCTCTAAACAAATTTCTTGGATGTTTTCTGTGACTTCTGCTTAGAGCTGTCATGATTCTGGACAGACATTCAGGATCAGAATTTAGAGTTTCTGAAAGACAACTGTTTCCACTACCCAAAGTACAAAGACACTCCATGGTAGATATAAGACAGTTTTCTGTATGAATACTCATGATCATATGTATTAACCCAAATGTTCTGGGTACCATCTCATTGCAGGAGTGCCTAGAGAAAAAGAATGGATATATGCAGTTATATCAGGGTGAATGAAAGAACAGGAGGTTCTATACAAGCATAAGGAAACACTTCTTTACCATGAGGGTGACTGAGCACTGGCACAGGTTGTCTAGAGGGGTTGTAGAGTCTCCATTCTTGGAGATACTCAAAAGCCATCTGGACACAGACCTGGGCAGCCTACTCTAGTTGACCCTCCTTGAGCAGGGGGGTTGGACAAGGTGACTTCCAGAGGTTCCTTCCAACCTCAACCATTCTATGATTCTGTTTAGTGGATTTACCAATTCCTGAACTACCTTTTTGTCTCCCTGGAGTACTCAGCATCAGAGACTGTAAACATCAAACTGCATAATTTTTCCAACATATATGTTCACACCTTTAAGTTACCTTAACTTCAGCAGAGGTCACATTAATGAACTTCTCCTCAAGTGCCTGTAAGAAGTCTGCATTCAGGTAGGTGTCCACAGTGGCCTGTGCCTCTAAGAACTTCTGAATGATCTCTTCATTATAGTCTTCAAAATCAGAGTCAAAGATTAATTGTTTGGTCTGTGCCAATACTTGGAAATTGAATCTAATGTTGACTGGAGAATCAGCATTACAGCTGGTATTTGGCAGGAATTTCATCTGGAGTAAAAGCCTGGGGAGGAATGCTTGCAATTTCTGATTCAGAAGCACTGTGGATGCTGGCCCCATGCGCCTTGAAATATCAATTGCTATAGAAAGATCTATGTCACAATCTGAAAAAAGTAAAAGAAACAGCCAACTATAAACATACAATATTTGTGATCTTGTCTTTTGTCAGAATCATGGGAGTAGAACAAAATTCAATATGGTAGATTTAAAACCAGAAGTCAGAATCAGTGAGATAGGTTTTCTGTAAACATAAATACCATCAGCCCACCAGTTTCAGTAGGGCTATATGAACTTGCAGATACTAAGGACTACATTACTGGACATATGTACACACTCAAACTGCAAAATGGGTCACTGTTCTCCAGCTGTCTAATGTCCTCAAAGGGCATAATCTTGCAAATGTTTCTGTGAGCTTTGCTACCAAATGAGAATGTGCAACACATATTCCAATTGCAATGGGAAGCTTGATGGCTGACTGTGCTTTATCCCTTTGTCACAAGACCAGATGAATCATACAAATGTAGAACAACAGGCCAAAGAAACAAATGTGAGAGAAAGAAGCAGCATTGCCTGCATGCAGTGTCATCTATCCACTGTGAATAACAGCTGCTGTAAGGTGAGGGCTACCTCAGTTACAGAATTGCTTGCATAGCTCCCAATAATAACAGCAAATACTGCGTTGTGGCTAATTCCTCCCCCCTCCCCAGTCATCTTGCCCCAATCAAGCAGCTAAACCATTTGGCTTATTTCTTTCGTACCTTGATTCTTCATGTGTCATGCTGAATTTTATTCTGTGCCCCTAGATGCATTATCATCTGTTGTGGTACCTCTGCAAGGAAGTCAGAGGCATGCTATTTTATCTGTAAAACAGCACACTCCCTGATTTTGTTCCTTCTTCACCCATTGACTCTCAAACACTTATCAAGCACAAGGCTGTTTTCCACGTTTGCCAGTTTGGGCTACTTCCTAGAGACCATTATTCCATATAAGCGTCATTACAGTTTTCTGGGTTTTCCCTCACTCCTGAAAAAGATTAATGTGTTCTGCTCTTTAACCACATAAATCCAGAAATAATTTCACCTCAGAGCAGCCATCGTTATGTTTCAGTATTTTCACTTGCGGTACAAACTGCCCCCTAGAGGGTATGATTTGCTGGTAAGCAGCATGAAAATCTTTACATGTAAAAGGTCATGTTGAATGAGAATTTATTATGGCTAAAAAATCCAACATTCAGGCCTCAGAGCAACACAAGAAACCTATCCAGCCTTTCTCTTTAGTCCACAAGAAAAAAATGTATCTTAAACAGTTAAATATATCTATACACACATATACATCTACACACAGTCCCCTCAGTCATACACCCTAGCCAGGCTGTGAGGCTAGTCATCTGACTTCAAGATTCATGGAACACCTGTGATGCAAAGGCCATCATCAGTTCAGGAAACAGCATTTTTCTAATTGTGAGGGATGTTTCTGATTAAACATTTCCATGAACATAAAATTTATTGGATATTTCTTCCAGTATGTGTTCATGTCTAGCACACAGTATGTTTTCATAATGAGATTTTTCTGAGATCTGGGTCTTTTTAATGACATAATTTGGACAGAGTGTGAAGGGCAGCCATGGACTCAGCAGTTTAGCCCTGACAATTGGTCATCCACGCTGCCTTGCTCTTACAACATTCCCTGCCAACTCCCCAGTGTACCAGCAATAATAACAAAACAGCAGTAAAGCATTCACTTTTGCGCTACTGTGTTGTGCATGAGAATGTGTAAAACAGCTTCTGATAGGTACTCTATACTCTGTTGATAATCTGTATTTATTTGCAGGAGTAAACACCTCTGTGTAGCTAACCTCCTTTTCTAATCACCCGTTCTCACACACACATATCCACATTGTTAAACTGCCCCATCTGACTGCTGCAAAGGTATCTTTTTCCCCTGTTGACTTTCCATACCTTGAATGCAGTTTTTTAAATTCAAAAAATCTGGCAGTTTAAGAGAAGGGGACTGGAGAAAGGGGAATTAATAGATTTATTACAGGAGAGAAGGTCAGCAAATATAGGAAAACAGATAACAGGACAAGATAAAACAGGCTTCACAGGAAGCTGATCTTTGTTTTGTGAGATAAATGTATGCAGAACTTAACAATAAACACATGCATCAGTGAGATCAAAGCCAATATGCTTTCCTTAACTTGTCTCTAAACAAGTGTGTCTGTATATATATCAACTTTACTGCTGCATCTCCCATTAAATCTCTGTTCCCTGGCCATTAAACACCAGGAGGTGCTACCGCATCAGCCACGGTCATGCTGTTCCATGGCAGTGCACCCTTCTTCCACAGCAGCCCTCTCTCTCTCTGCTTTCAGGAGCCAGGGGATGCCTTTCCAGCTGGAGGTTTGCTCAGCTCTTGATGGGAAAAAGAGGGAGTGGGGGTGCAGAGAGCTCATACTGAAACAGGCTCAGCCGTCCTCCTCTCTGAAAACCACCTGAGCGGATTCTCACAGAAAGTAGCTTCTGGCTTTAGGAGGGAAGGCTCAGCTCTTCATTTTGGCCCCCAACACCCCAGCCAACACCAGCCAGTTTTGCTGTGTTTAAGATCTCACAAGCCTGGGGTGCAGAAAAGGCAAAGTTATCTATTTGTTGAGCCATTGTTACAAAAAGCCTTAGACAAGCAGTGTGGTCATCCCGGTGTTCCTTTCTCACTGTAAGTGTCTGGTCACTAAGGGAATGAAACCTGGAGAGCTGGGTAGGATCAGTTGTATGGCGTAACAAAGAGAACAAAGAGCATGTATCCAACACATGTAAAACATCACCCATATGGTGAAAATACAGGGAAGACAACAAGGAGCTCTAAAGGACAGTCACAGTCCCTGTAAGGATGGGCACAGACAGAAGAACTGCTCCAGCACTGTTTCTTCCTGCTATCCCCAATAAATGCCATCCACTTACACCACAGTAGGTCCCCCTCACCTTCACTAGAGGAATAGCTCAGCTTTTTGATTTGTCATTCACTACATTTTTCTTTTTGCAACTTAACAAACACAATCTCCAGCATTATCTTACCACATAACTGGCATGAATATGTAATTTTAAAGAGCAATTGTGTATGTTTTCTGCTTCAGTCTTCCCACATGAGAAGGTGACTGATACCACAGCACCAAGTTGGAATAAACTCAGCTACAAAAACAGCATCTGATAAAAGTTGCCACGTTAATTAAAGGCAATACTGAACCTTTGTTTTCTTTGGGGTTGGGAGCCTCTCAGGCTGTGTGGCATCCAAGCTACTGCTGCCACCAAGAAAATGTAGTATGAGATACCACCTTCTGTTTCTTATATAGGGAAAGCTTTTGGGTAGCATCTCAGCATTGCTGTGGATTTGCTGCTCATACCTTGCCAATACCTCCCACATATCCAAGGATGGATTTTCTCACACCCCCTCTCCACAGTGCCTCTGTGAGACTTAAGTTTTGTCAACAGTTGCTGCTGACAGTCCCACTGAAGCATTATGGTCAGTTGTAGATGACAAAGTCAGGTTTTTGGAAGGCTCTTTTTTAAGTATCACTGAATTGTCTGTTTCTCTTTTTTGATTGGGCTATCTTGGGCATACCTGCTCTGGCTCCTTTCAGATACTGAGGAGATATGAATACGAATGCTAGATGTGAAGCACTGCCTTACCTCAGAAGCTATTTGCCATAGTGACTTGCCTCATAGCATTTGCCACAGGAGTGTAATGGTTCCTGACTGAAGCAAGGTGCAAGTCTAGAAAGTTGCAATACTGAGTAACCCAAGCAGTATTCCTAGGTAAAACAGTTGCATAGCTGTCCAGCTCAGGTACTTTTATCAGGGACTGCATGTAGCCATGTGGATATTCACCATTACACACCCAATAAAACATCTATGTTACTTACCCTGGTTAGGAAGATCTTTGGATTCACAGACCTGATTGACAATACTCCTCTCAATGGTTTTCAGTGTGTCAAAGTTTTCCACTGTGAACACTCTCCTTGCATCACCAGCTATTAAAAGCAGCTCAAAGGAGTTTATAATCCCTATGCCAACTGCAAAGACATGGATCCCATCGCTTCTCAAAGCCATTGCTGCATCCTCCACCCTGTCAGCAGAGTACCCGCCTGTAATCACTACAAGGTTCTGTGAGACTCCTTGGCTCTTGCGGCCTCCATTGACAGGCTGGAAAAGGCTCTGGACAAGCCTCAGCCCTTTGCCAGTGAACGTAGAGGACTGCAATTGCTTGATTCTGTTGATCTGTTCCTTTATCATGCTGTCAGTATAGAACTCATTAAGAGAAAATTCTTCCTGGGGCTCTTGGCTGTACTGGACCGCTCCAACATGTACTTTATCCCTAGAAATAATAAAGCTGTCCACAACTTCCAACATGAAGGTCTTCATGACAGAAAAGTTACTTTTTGATATGCTTTCTGATCCATCTATCAGGAATACCAGATCTGCCACTTGGCTGCTGCAAACTTAGGGAAAAAGCAGAGGGGAAAATAAACAAACAGGAAAATAAAAAAAAAATTCTTCAAGTAGTTCAGGATTTCCAATTTATCACTGAATGTGTCCAGGGTGAACGCTAGCCCCAATAGTCATGCAAAAAATGTTCTGCAACTGGACAGAACACTTTCTCAAGCAGATCTTCCAGAAGACCTGACTACCAAAATAAAAATGCTAAATCCTGTGACTTATCTTGCTTTTGGCAGTCATACAATTGTAAGAATTTTTCATTACTTTTGAAAATACAGAACCTCAGCACACATGAACAAAAACAAATTTTAATGAGCTGTTGCATTTAATTTTGTGGTTTTTAAGATAACTCTCCTATCCTAGTTTAAATATGTTTCATTAAAACATACCATGTTATCCCGAGTTATACAAAGAATAAACTGTCATCAATTCTTTATCTCTCTGACATTGGGTATAAATGGAAAAAATTAATTTTGCTATCAACTTGAAGAAGAGTAATTTCTTTAGTGTATTACCAGTGTGCTGTGCATCTATAGAGCAGAAGGAGGAAACAAAGAGAAGAACAAGCTGTGGTTTCCAGTCATCCATTTTGAAAATGCCCCTAGAAAAAACAAAGACAGTAAGAAATACAAGCATAATTTCCTCAGAAAAAGGTTTTTAATTGTAAGGGAAATCAATAAGTGCATTTTATTAACAACATGGACGCCTTCTAGCTGTATGCAATTTAAAGCAGTACTTTAATATTTTCCTCCCTCAGCTTTTAACCTACGGCTTTGAACACAAAGCTGTTAGAGTTTGACACTGATATACAGTATATAACCGAAATGAACTGTTCACTGCTCTGCTCTCACACAATCGTGTTTTGTTCTGATTCACACAGCTATATTTACCAGAACCCAAACTTCAACTAGAAGCAAGCTATTCACAATGTAAGATTAGTGGGAGTTATGCTTCTAAGATTCCCCTCTAGCCTTGAAATTCCCCACCCACACACCTATTTAAAAGAAAAATTTGGTGGTGGTATTTATATACAATAGACATAGATAAGAACAAGCATTCATTTACAGATGAAATATGCCAGTTGGCCAGTACTGAAGACACTTGCCATTTAAAAGTAGCACAAGTCAATGCTATGGGAAACAGGAATGAATATCTCTCAGCAAGAAAATACAAAATTAAGCCACGTTGAGCTTAAGCACACTAAACAAGTGAAAAAAACCAGCTTAGAAAAATTTTCATTTCTAGAACACATGTACACTAAGTAGCTTAAAGAATAAAAAGAAATTATAAACCTCAGCCTTGGAGGCCAAGCATGCAAAAAAGGACGAACATGAAAACATTTCACATGTTGTTTTTCTTTGGAGCTGCTGAAGTTCTTTCTTTTATGACTAGTTCCAGCTGCTTTCCTCCTAGCTCCACCCTCACGTTACGTCCCAGATCAAAACTGAGAAAAGATTTTTGGTAACGTTTATGAATATAAAGGCCAAATGCTTCTGCATGGTGACATGAGTAGCAGGGAACCAGATTGGCTAGGTCTGTCCAGCAAGGAGGATGAGAATATCAGGTATAGTGTGCATTTATTCTACAACCTTTGGTTATTCAAGTATTTGAAACAGAAAAGCAAAAGATGCCCCTGTTGCATTTCAGCCAGCCAAAGTCACTCCTCCCACCAGCCCTTTGTAGCTGATCCTCTGTCAACTGAGATCATCTCTTCCCATTACAGAGGAAAGAACAGCTCAACAGAGATGCTGTCCATGTTGTACTTCTTTCCCATGGATGTGCATATCGGAGATAATGCTGTTCAACACTGTACGTAGACTTTTCCTCAGACCTCCAAAACACACCTGTTGGCAGCAAGGATTCTGTGGAAATTAGATTGAGGAAGAGGACTGAGGAATGAGTTGCTGAGGAAGGTGAGGTAAAATTCAGCAACCTGACATAACTCAGGTATTATGCTCAAATGCTCAGCGACTGAATAAGTCATCCCACTGGGGCTACCCTAAGATTCTCATACTTAATATACAGCCTATGTTAGAGGCATATTGGTCTGGAATATGCAGAGCTACTGACTTTTATGTGCTACCACCTGTTTATTACCAAAATTTTATACAAAGCACTGTTGAGCTGCCAGTAATATAAAACAAGCCAAACACTGATCTGTCTCAGGCTATCTTTTGAACCTGTTGGCTGATCCTGGCAGATGCTCAGATTATAAGAAAGAGAGAGATTGAGCCACTTATATCCCAGGCTTGGGTTTGTCACAGAGTGTAACCTCAGCAAAACCAGGATCCTAGTTTGTTTGGTTTTTTTTTTAAAAAAAGAGTTTCAGGGCTTCTGGAATTCTTTTGAGAACAATGAATTCAGAACTAATTTTGGAGCTGATTTACACACAAATTTCCCCAGCATCTGTGTCTCTGCCATTGCTTAACATTTAATAATTATGTTGGCATGAATACTGCCTGAACTTCTAAGTAACAGAGAGGGAAATGTATGTGAAGACACACAGAAACAATCAGACAGCAGGCAAAAAACAAGCTAGTTCATCCTCCCAGCAACTTGAGGGCTTCCTAGGCATGCTCCTTGGAACCCAGGACCATCCTTCTCAGAATCAACCAGTCTCCGACACAGGTAAATTCCTCTTGTGGAAGGATGTGGCACTGAATCTGTATAGAGGAAGAGGATATCCAAGCGATGGCTACAGCACAACAGGTTAATCCACGCATTAGCCTTTTCAGTATCTTCAAGGTAAGTGCTGGGGGCAAGGTATCTAACCTATACCTGCAGGCTGCTCCTCTTCATTTCTGTCACTTTTGTTTGATAAACTTCCTTTTCCCACTAGTCACCAAAAAAGTCCTAGTGATCAGAACAAAGGTCCATCTTGTCCAATCCCTTATCTTTGACAATGGCCATTAGCTTAAGGAAAGAGCATGAAAGGAAAATTAAGGAAGGTAGGTATCTTCTCCTTCCACACAGACTGGTTCAAAGGTTTCCAGATTGCATTTGGGTGAAGACCATACTTCCATAAATTCTTGTAATCTCTTTTAAAACCAGCTATACTTCTATATTAATATCACAAACCAATTAGATTGTTTATCATATTGTAAGCATTATTTATGTTCTAGTGAAAAAGCAAGCCAAGTATCTGTGAAAATACAAGTTGATGATCAAATGCTGCTGTTAAAAATTCATTACACCGGTTTTTAAACTATATCTTGGATCTATAATGACAATTTAGTGGAAAGGCTACAGCTACAGCTAACATCATAGCACAGGGCTCAGTTCCAAGTTCTTAGGGTAACAGTATGTACTATTACCCTAGGTCTTGAAAATACAAAAAGCCATGAACAGAAATCATCTGCTTCACTCTATATTCTACCCTCAGGCAATAGCAAAACTTCATTTCCACATAGCACCACACCAAGCCCCACTGTAGCCCTTGAAGGGTTCTTTTGAACCTTTTGTGGGGAGAAAAAAAGCCACATTTCCTATATTTGATGACATTTATCACATATGGGCACGCTTTACTATTACTAGTACTACAGTTACACAGAGATTACAGATGTAACTGAGGTCCCTATGCAACAAAAAGGGTTCCAGATATTCTGTGGTCCTTAAAAAGAACAGAAGGCAATGCTGGGGTTTGTGCATTGTGGAAACATTCTCCATGCCTCTGCACATTGCAATTTTCTTTAGTAAGTACTTTAAACATAAGGGAAATTGTGATATGTCATATAGGAAACCATAGCAAATAAAAAAGTTTTGCAATCATCTTAAATGCCATCTTCACAATTAAATTTTGTCTTGGATTTAATTAATTTTTCTGTATATATTCCTGATAGTTACTGAACCTCTTAAGAGTTCTCCTTGATCACTTTGACAGAGATTTGGATCACTTTGAGAGATTTGATTTCCAGGTATTTGTTTTCACTACTATGCCTCATGACATCAGCCTCTTCTTTACACATTAATAAGCAAAATGTTTATACTGACACACAACTAAATATTTTAATGGTATCCAAAATAAAAATAATCATGATTACTAACCTTCATTACTGTATTATGCAGTACCTACTTTGATAGCACAGTTATTGCGCCAGAGGAGCAGTAAGCATCTTGAACTATCTGGTTTTAATAAATTGCACATAGATCTACAGATGCAGCTAGAAATGTGCATATTCAAGGGCAGGTACATAAAATGCTGCCAGTATTTCCATGACCTCTAGTTATAGTGGTAGAGATTTTTAGAGCAAAACACTGAGTTTGGGAAAAACTCAAGGGCACCAGTATCACCAGGCTTCCAGGGTGTATGTGGTTGCCTGCAGACAGACAAGCAAAATACAGTTCCTGTTTTAGCAAGAGGCTAGACTTTCCTCTGTAATGTAAACATTCAGATTTCGTACCGAAGTCTAGCTCTTACTGTTATACCATACACAATAATCAGTGACTGTTGAGCTAAGCAACTATTTCCATACCTCGTAACAGCTGTAGTCTCTGTTTGCCTCCTTCAGCTTCCTCCAACCTCATGACTCAAGAATGTTCCCTGCTCAGGGGGTCAGATACCCCACACCTGCAAACTCTCTCCCACTCTTCCTAAACAGTGAGTGTAGATGGGAACCTATTTCCCACTTGCTCTTTATTTCTCCCTTCAGCAGCCTCTGCTGACATCAGGCAGCTTCTTTAAATACACACGGACATTGCAATTTAAAAATGTGTGCAGACTAGTTTCCCTACTTGTACCATTTATTTTGCTTTATCTTCACATAGGAAATTTCAATCATGCACTACAAGCTGCATAAACAGAGATACTTTATGACTTCTATAAGTATTCTCCATTATTTGATGAAGTAAAATGAAAGAAGTAATTTAATGGAAAACTCATGTCATACAGCTCATAGATACTATGAATCAAAGCCTAAATAACTCACTTAAGAAACACGCAGTGTCACAGAGCATTACCAATTCTGCATATTAAGCTAGCAATATGTTGATTCCAAAATGTATTTGAACATAAAACAGCATATAAAACGTCCTAGCATAAGGTACTTAAATATGCATATCTGCAGTTGTTTATATAAATATATATAGGCATAACCTACGTAAGATGCTAAGACAGCAATTCTCAAAAATCTAAGACTTCTTTCCTAAATGTTATTTTAGGAGACAACAGTATGAAAAGTATTAAAAGCCCTTACAAAACAGTATAAAAGGATACATATTTTAAAGCTTATTTTACTGCCAGCATTTTTCCTTATTTGTTGCCAGAGACCCACCAATATGTATGCAATAAATCTCAAAGGAAGAAAAAGATCAATAGTACTCCTGAATTCTTTAAATGCTCCACAAAGATTGCTTGCAACTATAGTTTGTTTTTTCTTTTTTAATCAAGTAATATCCCAACTTTATCTTCAGTTGCTTCAATGTTTTACACAGGTAAAATAATGTCATTCTGTAGATGTTTGCTGCCAGAGCAAAATGCATGGTCAAAGGTCAATACACTTCTTAAGCATGCTATCAAAAGCATGGAGATTTTGAGGCAACATCTGTTTTTCACCTATATTTTATATGCATGTTGCGTGCAGGATCCCCCTGCACACCCTGGTTTGGGGACATTTTCTGTCTGTATATACTAAGAGAAGGAACACAATCTTTCTTGTCACAACTTCTAATCCCATTTCTACCAGTGCAAATGAATGTGATCATGTAGCTTTTTCCTACCTACTGAAGTACTCCAGTCAGATTTCTTCAACTTTACATGCTGATTTCATTCCTTCTGAAGTCTTTGGAAAACTCCCGAGTCCTGGAGTGCAGCAGAAAGACAGCTTCAGCTCACATGCCACAGTTAGTTATCCCTTTCCTCCACCACCCCCTTTTTCTCTCACTAAAGCAAATTTAAAGCCTCGATTCCATCTGTGCAACTTCCTGGTTTTACCAAACAGTAAAACCAGGAGAAATCCATCCCACTCTCCCACCTCAACACTCTCTTCATATGTCCACATATTTAACTTTCACCACTGAGACATACTAATACCAGAAGAAGGATGAATGTTGCTGTAAAAATAATGCAAAATATTTTCTAGGTGTCAGCTCTTTATGGAAATCAAGAAATCTTTTTATCAGTTGTCTCCTTTCTACAGGCACATTTTTCTCCTACAAGTACATTATCTTTTTGTCAGCACTGAAATGTCTCAGGAAGAAAGTTGCAACTTTACTCACTGGTGGTTTTTCAGAGAAAAGAAGAGTTTCCTCATGATTCCAGGTACAACCACATGGCCACACACAGATTCAAGCAAGGGCACCCTGGGTGACTTAACTGACTTAGGAAGTCAACGTGACCAACATGACATTCAAATGTTGGATGTGGGAGGAATGTTTACTTGCTGACTTGATTCTAAAGAATGGAGGGACGTAATCATTTTCCACTTCAGTATTTGGTGCACCTTTTATAAGTTTATTGTCTATTTTTCGTTTCTGAGTAAAGCTTAATAATTAGCATGTTATTATTCTGCAAGCCTTAAACATTCATTATCATTCATACTTGTACCTTCCTGCTGGCTTAAACAGCACAAATTGCAATGAGTACACATTAACAAAATTTTAAAAATGGACCCTGGTATCCTAGCAGCCTCAAACAGTTCTTAACCTACCATGAAATTAAAAATCAAATTATAGTTTCTCTCTTCAGTCAAGAGGATCCCCCAGAACAAAAGCATCTGTCAGGGACCCCAGCTAACTATGATGTCTCCATATCTGAAGCGACCATACCCATGTACTCCCTTCTGAAGCCAAATGTGCTGAATGTGTTAAGTACATATTTATATTCCCCTAGGATCAGGACCTGAGCTCTCGGAACCCTTTAAAAACCTGCTCTATCTACCCACCTTCACCTAGCTCAGCATGACTAGCCTGCACTTCCCACAATGCATTGTAGTCTCTCCTCCTCAAGGAACAGATAAAGCAGATAGACAAGAGGAGCTGTACTTGCTGCCTGCCAGGTATCAGAACTAAAAATTCCATAAGATTCAGACAACAAAATTTCTGAAGCTGCACTGATGCCTGTCCCCCACCCCCCCAATACTTTGCTTCTGGGAAATCTTCAGTGAAAAGTCTATTTTTTTCCTTGAAAGCTAATCTTTATCACAGAATAAAATAAATCAAATAGCTGAGAACCCAGTTAGTTGAAAATAAGGTCTAACTGGAATACTTATTGCACCTACCTAAGATCACAGCTGGCTATTTTGAGAGCCTGGCAAGCTTTCACTTCTTCACTTTGCATGCTCTGTAAATAGCTATTTACTAATCACACCCTAATTTAATTGCTATACTCAGTTAAAGTTAATTAAAGTTTGCCTTTAAGTATATGAATTCAATGAGACTACCCCATGCTGTCATTAAAATATGACCATTACCGTACACAGGACCATAGCTTTAGACCTTTCTCCTGGTTTAGTTTCCTCAAGAAAGAAGTCAGGTGGAATGTTACATTTCACCTTTCATCCCAGATGGGGAAGAGAATTTAAAAATAAAACCCTGTAAATGGAGCTGTGAAGCTGAAGAGTCTCTAGCCTTGTTAAATGAGTTCTTACCTAGCAATGACTCATTCTGATCCATAACAAGCTCACTTTCAAACTCCTAACCATTTTGGGTTTTGGCCTCATTAAAAGAAGGGTGGAAGGGGACCCCGTATGATAATTTAGGATTGTAACCAACAACATGTTTATATATATTTATATGTATTTCACAGGAAGGTGGTTTTGCCTCCTACCAAGGGTTTTGTTAAAAGGGAGTAAAGGAGGTCAAAAGAGCTCCTTGGTATGAGGAGTACTTTTCCCAAATGAGAAAGTCCTCACGGAGCTGGAGATGCATTTGTTATTATTCTCTCTTTCCTATCAATCCTGGCTTTAGACCTACTTTGTGTAAGATGCGTAGTATTATGTCAGTACCAAAGAAGTAACATGGCAGTACCGAGGATCACATTTGTTTGCTTATAGAAAAAGCGTACATGGTCACCAATAAAGAGCATTAAAGCAGGAAACCAAGACCATTTGACAGGTCTTGTAAGATGGGCCAGCTAAGCCTGGAGAAGGATACAAGTAATTTATCATATCCTTGCTAGTTCCTTTGACTGGAAAGTAGAGATATGTGAACAGCATAAAGGCTAAGAATATCTTTACCCACATGTGCTTCACTGACTCATTTGGTAAAGGATATTAAGTGAACTAAGCACAAACATTTCATTCATGAAAGCAGCTTCTCAAAGCCAAAAGTGCTTAAGAAAACTAGCAGATGTGACTCTCCTGCTCCCAAGAATACTGAGTGGGAAAGCATCTTATACACAGGAGTAAGTACTCAAACCCAGTCTCATCTGGAACAAATTATTTTTATAAAAGTCTTGCTTTAGAACAGAAATAGTAAGTCACCTCATGTTGAACTACCACAAAGTGGGGAATTCAAAATCGAGGGCAACAGTTTACATGTAATGTTACAGAATTTTTTAAACCACCAGTACATTATCTGCTAACATATGCTAGACATACCTTTGAAATAGGACTCTCAACAATCTGAGCTTACCGGTGGTGGCAAGCTCCAGGTTCTTGTTTTATAAAAGCTTTATGTAAGAAAACTGTGACCTTGCAATAGGCGTAGATGTAAAACCTCTGCTAACATCACTTGGCTAAAAGACCCTATTTGTCCTCTTATTTCTAATGCTGAAAATTAAACAGTTTTACTAGAATCTACCACTTCTGACAGCAGGAAAATATAAAGCTAGAAAGAATCAAGACTCTTGCTTGTGAATATCTTCACAAGATCTGCCCTGACAACAACTGGAAAACTGTCACTTTGTAGCTAGAGATGTGAGGTATATTTCCTCTTTCTTGACAGTTCTAGGCATTGCTTATAATTAGTCTTTTAAAGTAAGTAAATAAAATTTAAACCAAGCTTTCACTGAAATGCAATACATGTGTGTGTGTGTATATATATATCCTGTAATAAGAAACAAAGAAAGCAGGATGCTGTTTATTTTAATGTCTCCTCTGAAACTTTCCAGTGCTTTTCTCATTGCTCTGAGTCTTGGAAAACTGAAAAAGCAACAGCACCTTTTCTCATCCTATCTTTCCTTACTCCAAACCACCAAAACTACCGTACATAATTAATTCAAAGCCCATGTCTTGTCAAATGAAATGTCTTTGTAATATTAACAAAGCAGAGATTTTAGCCCAAGGATGTTACATATAAATTTCTGAAGCATCCTGATGTTATTATTAGGTGCATATTTTAATCTGAATTATTTCAAATAAATTTTGTTTATCCAAAGGCTCTTTGCTTATTCACTGAAGTAAACAAGATTTGTATTACCGAATGATACTATACATGGATTTGAATGTGTGGAAGAATTATGTAAATGATTGTATGCAGGCAAATCAGAGCTGAATGGCTTTATGGCCATCATCTTTACAACTACAGCTGTTGCAAAAGCCATGAAAATTAAGCAGCATGTTTTATATATTGCCACATCGTGAGAACACATCAAAGCAAATGCTAGAAGTGTGGAAAGCTGATGCTTTTTCAGGTGCCTAGAGTACTTATGCAGGTAACCTAGAAAATGCCTTTTGTGACACTCACCATGCACTAGATATAATGTAAGTTAGTGCATATGCCAACATTCGTTAATAATCCTCAGAAACACTGTCGCTCTATTAGAGCTCTTAGTGGGAAAAACAGTTTTGCAAGGAGCTAAGGAACTTTACAATGTGGCTTCACGTTGAACAAAAATAAGAGCCCAAAATTTCAATTTCTCCTTGAAAGGAAATTAATTTGAAAGTTATTTGGCATCCCCCAAAATACTGCATTTTCTAAAAAAGTAGTGTCTGCTGACTTTTTTTGAAATACTATAATACCAGGCTTTTAGACACTGGAATGAACTATATCACACTTGCAAAATGAGGGTGCTTTTTGCTTCATTTTACAGAGGGAAGCCAAAAAGCCAAGTTGCTAAGAACAAAAAATGTGCTCATAGGGTGTACTCAACTTCAGGTGTAGTGTTTCAGAGTACCTAGCCCTCAAAGCACAGCTCTTACTGACCTCAGTCAAAAAAAGCTAGACTCCAGAATTAAAAAAACAGAACAAAAAAAAAAAACCCAAAACAAATAAACAAAAAACCGCGCCTAAACTCCTAGAACACATAATTAGAGACTACCTGTGAAAAGTTTGTCATATACGATTTGTCAGTGTTACACAGGACTACCTTGGCAGATGCAGGAATATCGTTTGAGTCTCTAGAGTAGCACTGAGGGTGCTGAGTTCGCTTCCTTCAAAGCCCTGTCCTTTTTGTCTCAATAAATCCAGCAAGGTCTGTGCACATGACCTCCTTCACTACATTTTTTTTTTTTTAATTCACAAAGTCAGTTCTTCATGCACAGTGAAAAACCTATGTAGGAAAAATACTTTGAGATAACACACAATTAAACACTGGTTTGTACTGCATATGCACAGGGAGTCAGTCATGGAATTTGGCCTCTACAGCATAATCTACAAAAAGAATCCTGTTTCCTCAGGACCACACGAAAGAAAACAACAAATACAGCATCACTGTTTTTTCCCTGAGCGCTACTAAGGTTTCCTGGCCAATGTTTCAGTTTGAGTCTACCATACACCTTCATTTATTTACTGATTGGAATTCTTACACGAGCAATTATGTTTCTACATTGTACTTTTGCCTCAGAAGGCTGTAGATTGAATTTGGTTGCAAAAGGGCTTCTAAATAAGTGCTTTTACTTTGTCTGGTGTCAGGAAAGCTAACAAAAAAAGAAGTGGAATCTTACACACTACGTTGCCCAAAATAGTGACATACAGGTAATAACTGCCGTTCGGTTCCTTTTGGAAGCATGCTGGTTACTTCCAAACACTGAAAGCAGAGCTCTTGGGATCCTATGAAAGTTGAGCATGGAAGTGGGTCCCAGTGTCGCCTTAACAGAGAGTAAATATCCATTCAATGACAGGGAGATAGCAGCAACTATGTAGCCAAATTTATCTAGAGTTGTTCTAGGTAAGAAAAAACCACTTGTACATGCTGCAGAGATGTTTGAGATGTCTCTGGACAGGAAAGGCTGAAAGCTCACTTGTCCCGATCAGAGACGGTGATTCAAGACAAAATTCCCTTAGGTTAACCAAAGGGGAGAGAGCACAAGCCTAAATCTTAAAAAAGAAAAAGATTAATTTAATTAAAAATACTTCATTTTGTACGGTATTAAAACTAACAGTCTTCCTAGGTATCTTCTCACTTACGTACACACTACACCAAGCTTGTGCTCATCAGCTATATACAGTACATCTGGATACAACTCCTCTTTCAGATTCTTAATGGATTGGAGATGGAAAAGTACAACACTCTTCAAAATTGTTTCCATAGGTGTTATGTTGTCCCTTGCCACCTTTTTATAATGTACTCATCAAATGCAGCATTTAAAAAAAGATGTCCTGGCTTCCCACTCCCTACTAATTACTCTAGTCTCAGGATACAGTATATGTAGTAGCTACATGCGGGAATGCTTTAAAAAAAAAAAAAAGAAAAAGAAAAGAAAAAAGAATAATAAAAAGAACAAGCAGTGTTACAGAAATAAAGGACTTATTTATGTTCTGCTGAAACTCACAGACGGTTTCCAGAAATTGTATTGCTGTCAACAGCTAATGCGAAAAATCCCAGATCTTTGCAGTCAACAAATTACATGTTGTATTCCACAGTTTCAAGATGTTTTGAGTGCTTTATGAGGAAATCAGTTCACCCGTTTTTTAAAATATTACCTGGAAAAACTTAAACAATTGACTAGCAGAATGGCAGTGGTCAAGATGTCCATAACTTCATGTATGTGCATCACAATTTCATTCAATAGGTGTGACTTGCATGAATACATGAAAATCCTACAAGATTCAACTAAAAATGGTAAATTCTGTCAACAAAGTCTCATCTGTTGATTAGGCTGATATAAACCCTGTATAAACACTTACTCTTCCTACTGCTGAAGCACATGGCCTCTACAGTTGTAACCAGACAACTTAAAAGCACAGATGTAACTAGTGGCTTGACCAAAATATATAAAGGCAATGAACTGGAGGAGAATTTTCAGGTCATTTTAATGCCATTTTTTATAGAACAGACAGAAAAAGTGGCCGCAATTCCCAACTGCTTGCTCAGCATATTTCTAGAAACTTGTCAGAGATTTACTGTGCTGGTAGGGTATCTTTAGCTCACTGTCAGAGCACCTGTGCAAAGGTGCTTTTTCAGAGCTGAATGACTTGGGTTTAAGGCAACCATTCCACGGAAGAGTTTCAGGAAAATCTGTTCCTTTTGCTTCTTTTGATCCTTTTACTAATGTGGAACTTTTTACGTATAACCACAGGCCTGAGAGAGACCATGGCTCATAAAAGCTACTGTTACAACAGCTTGATAGCAAGGTTAATTACATGCTGTGCTCCTTTAGAAAGCAATGGCCCTGCCACGTGATACCCTACCATATTTTCTACTTCCTGAACAAATCCATATGTCAAGCTGTTTGTGGTAAGGGTTCTAGAATTTAACAATTAGCCTGTTTTCAATCACTAAGCAATGTTTTAAGGGATGTAATTTTTCTACAGTGGAATATAAAGCTATTTTAAACTCCATTAATAAGCTTAACTGATAAACTTGTAAGGCTGCCTCACATAGAACTTTAGATTTTGAATTTGTGCCTAGGATCAGAATGTACTGTCTGCATACACCATTTATTCAGTGAAGGAAGAAGGCTGGAAGAACCCTGACTTTCTCTCTTCAGTTTCTCATTTTATTTTCAACTTGCTTTAACCTACAGCTGTGTCTTTTTTTCCAGGAACCATCTTCTATGTATCATAGTCTCAAAACCCACACACTTTCTGTTCTCTTCTGTTTTATAGCAATCAGCTGTCTCAGGAAAGACAGGCAGCTTTTTTTCCAGTTTATTTCCTATCCAACATATCCCTGGGGGATATAAATCAGCAAAGCATCAGTGTCTTCAATACCACAATTTACAGTGGATAAGGATCTGGCCTACAGATGGGGCTTTCATTCCAACCTCTCCAGTAATCTCTTTCCTTAGAAGGAAAAAGAAAAGCTATTGCACTTTAGACTGCCTGGCACTGACCAACTACTGTAAGAGTGACTCTACTGGCCACACTACTTCAAGGTACTAGAGAAATCTTTTGGTTCATTTGCAGTGAAAGATAAGATTTAGCAGGAGAGTCCATCCCTTTTGAACACAGTAACTGAAAAAAAGTGTAAAAACAAGGCAAGATGCAGCCATAATGTGGAGGATGAGCTAGTAATGCCACTGTAAGCAAGGCTAATGCTGGAACAGAGATCATATAGTCAATGGTCCTGGTGAATCTATCCCTGCTCCCATCACAAGGAGCTCTACACAGTGTGGACTACAGCACACCAAGTAGTGGGGCAATTGCACTGTTCTGTTTTTTTTCAGAGAACATGTAGTGAATTTAAAACAAAAAAATGCATTCCTTCCAGTTTGCTGGCAGAAGCATGACAGTCTCTATGAGATGACAAGTGATACAAAGTCTTCTACTTCTGGATTATGGAGATGCAAAAGAAGGAAATTTCTTATGATGAGCCAGAAAAAGCAGTAAGTCAAACTATGGTATTCACTGCTTGTAACAGATTTTTCTGATTGAAAAAAGAATCCTACCGTGACATTGATTCCAGGCCCCCAGCTTTAAGTGGTCCTTCATATCTCTTCTTTTATACTCTGCATACTTCATCCATCAAAACTAGTGCTGTCATCACTGTCAAGTTAAATTTGGAAATTTACGTGCCACGGCCAAAGCTACCACTAAATTTACAATCCTGAGGCCTGGTCATGAGAAAAACTAGCTAATCCACCTGAAAAATTTAAGAATGCAGCAAGAAAGGACTAAATGACAGCAAATATACACTATCTGATTGAAATATCTTTCTCATGCCTACACATTCACATGGCTGCACTTTGGCAAGTCTAGTATTTTCATACTTGATTGACACCATCCTGTTTTTTCATGACACTGTGCAGATCTTGGATGAGAACAGCTTTCATGGTAGACACACACACACTTGTAGCACATATACTCAAGGCAGTACATTAAAACAATTTTTTGTGCTCTCTTTCTGCATAGTTTTTTTGCAGTGAAAAATAGGTCACAGCGAATGAGGTGAATCTGCTCAGGATTTTGCTAAGAAGTTTAATATTTGACTTAATGGACACTGTCGTTGCCCAACACTGTTCAGGATCTGCATCAGAACCTTTAACCCCAGGGTATACCTTTAAATGCATAATATTTTTTTCTTTTTTTAATCAATGGACAGGATGAACACACATAAACCCAGTGTCTAGAAGTGATAAATCATGCAAATTTTAAGTTGGATAGAAATTGTCTCAGTTTGCCTGACAATAAGCACAGATGCGAACAGACTATAGAAAGTAAAAATTTTGTGATTTACTGCCTTCAACATCTGCCTTAGAGGGCAGCTTTTGCCCATGTACATGTACCATGTATGTGCAAATACATGTGAAGACAGGGTCTGTCAGTCTGCCACAATTACTTTGTTTTAGACAGCTCAACCTTAACATGAATTTAAAAATATCACCAAGAGCATCAGTTTTAGTCAGAGTCGCATCATTAAACTCACCTAATAAACTCCATGTGGTATAGCTTCTGCTATAGTTTCATCTCATTTCGTAAACTCTATTTGTGGAATAAATAAAATCAAGAATAAATTAAAGGATAATGGAAAAACTGCCTTCCTTTTTTCCTGTAAATTACAAGTTACTGGTCTGTCAGAGATGGAGAGGCAGACCTATAACCCCTTCACTAAATGCCAGTTTCCTACAAAACAATAAAAGCACAGATACAGATTTGAATTGGCAACACTACAGTGAGCTACAAAGTTTTCTAAAATAAATCTGACATGGGATACCAAAAAAAAAAAAGAAAAAAAAAGGTTTGCTGTAAGGCAAGCTTCTCACCTAAAGGGGTGATCAGGTTTAGTTTCATCAGCTTGATGCAGTGCCATTTACACTCCATTGTCCCAAAAGACAAACAAAGGCTCACCCACTACCCTTTTCAGGCATGTCAGATCTATCACTAGCTGTAGCAGGCTAAATTATCATTGCAGCACAGCTTCTATTTTATTGTGCCTTTTATTGAACAACTGATTTCGGGTATCAAACACTGTAATGATTTGCTAATCTCTCCTGTACTTGGAGGGTAGGAAGTCCACTGGTCAGTGTATGGGACTGGACACTGCTGAATGTTTGCCCTTCCTGATGGATCATTCAAACCATATCTATTTACAGACTACATGAAAAGGTTTCTGGACCACCATGGTCCTGTGGCACGTTCATAGGATGACAGTACGCAGGTGATGCCTTAAGCCTGTACAGATAAGAAACCCTCACTCCTGAGGAAAACCATATTTGATACATCAGCAAGGGAAGGTGAAAATTCTTCATAAAAACACATTTAAAAAAATGACTTTTTTAACTTCTCACAAGTATCACTGGCTCAGTTTTCAACCCTGCAGTGACATCTCATGGCTCCACCGTAGTTCCAGCAGCGAACACATGTTGTTAAACAGCAGCAACAAAACTGGGGAACACAAATATCTACATGTAGAAAAGTGGGTAGCTGGCATTGATATGAGATGATCTAATCCCATTAGTTGATTACACTGAACTCATTTATCCTCCCAAATAAAGCCAATACAAGACACTGCCTGTTACAAGGCAGCTATGTCTGCACACAGGCTTACATCACAAGTCAAGAATGCTAGTTTTAAATAAAAGGAAAAAATAGATGGGGAGAATTAAATTATAAGAAACTAGGTAGGGCTTAGCGAAATTAAGGAGCAGGACCAGAGGAGCAGCATTAGCTGCCAGAAAAAATGATTCCCACCCTTTCTAACACAGACAAGCTACCATGCCAACAGTCAGTTGCCTTAGGTGGCTACCTGTTTTAAGTAGAAGAAAAAAGGTAGTCTCTTAGTTTCAGAGCATCGAAACCATCACATGAACATCATTACAGGGAGCTTTATATCTCCATTGCAGAAGTCAGCAAGAGGTGAATTAATACTCGGTATTAATAAAGTTAACATGTTCTTACAAAACAACTTATTAAAATGCTCAGTCAAAACTGAGTCCTAGGACTAAACCCATTCCAGTCTGACAAATCACTGCATCTGTATACCCTTTCACAATTAAATGCAAGATCAGTCTTTATTCCTTAATTAACTCAAAGGAGAATATTGCTTTCTGGATAAAACTACTATATAATTGATTTTCTTACGATGAATAGCAAAGCTTTTAACAAGGTCTCTTGGGAGCCTGGTTTCTTTTTGCTTACATTGCTGGAAACATTAAGGTACTTTGTAGATAGAAGCAAACTGGGGAGAGAAAGCAATCGGCAGGCTTACTTTGTTGTTGCTGAGGTTAGGTTTTGAGTCCAATACAATATTTGTGTGATTATTTGTGAAGGGATCAAACTCAGGCTTATGGTGAAAACTCAACTGCCCTGACCTGTGCACTACCGTGCCACCCCTACAGCATGACATCTTCACTCCAGCAAATTAAGTCTTCATCATGTCTTTAGGGTCTTGTTCTGAATGCATGTGCAGCGTCTAGAAGAACATATGTTGAGCTAATAAATTATATTTTCATTTGATTAATTTTCTGTCCTACTAGATATTAAAAAGTGTTTCAAACCAGGAAATGTAATAAGTAAAACCTCTACAGCTTTAACAGTGAAAAAAGTATTTTAAAATTTAAGGCTATACATTCTACTTTATCTCTCAACTCTTGGATTTTGGCATAGGTCATTACTGAAGTCAAACCTTGCTGTGGCTTTTTTTTTGGTATTTAGGGACAATAACAGGGATTTCAAACAAAGGACGCAAAGAAAATCCTCAAAGACACCCCCGTCTTTTATGGAAATATGTTTTCCTCCTCTGGCAATCACTGGTTTTCATACAAAAGAAAGGAAATTGTAACATCTGGCAAAATTACCTTTGCAATGTTCCTAAGAATGGGGGGTTTACTGAGCTCTTTTATATAATCTGGAATACTTCCCACTTGGTTGGTACATAAAGATGAGATTAGATCAAATTAATAAAACATTCACAACTGCATGCCCTTTCTTTTTTTATTTCCTTTTAGTGTTTCATAACCCATGCCACTCTCACCTACACATTGATTTTGCTTGGGTTTTACTTCTGTTATTCTGACAGTTTGTTTTTGAAGATTTTGATCTATTGAAGAGCCTAAGTTTATCACAGGCTGTCATATGAGAAAGAAAGAAGCAGCAATGTTGGCATAGTTGTCTCTAATTACAAGAGCGCTTGGTTGGACAACTCAGACCTTTCAAGCCCATGTGTTCTTTTTCCTGCTCTTTTTTTTCTCCAATGTGATCAAATACCCATGTCACCAGTGGTGTAAACTAACAGTGATTTCAGAGACCAGCAATAACTCAGCAGATTCATCCAAGCATAGAACAGGGTAAAAGGGCTGAGTCAAAAGTATGGATAGACTTTTGAGTGCAAAACGACTATTCAGTCAGGAAAAAAGGCAACTCAGTAAAGATATGACAGATGTTTATAAAGCCATGAGCAGCCTGGAGACAATGTCTCTTCAACAAAAGGAGAGGATATGGACTGAAGCTAGATGCTGGCAGATTAAGAGCAAGCAAAATGGAGGCTCATGTATTGGGTATTTAAAGTTGCGGAATGCTTTGTAGCTAAGAGTTCGGATAAGCACAAAGGAAGAGTGGACAAATGGAAAGTAAAGTATATCAGAGGTCATTAAATATACAGATGCCGCCTTTTATCTCTAGGAGTTTCTGATTCTTGAGTATTACTACTTTTCTGCTGTGTTCCTATACTCTTCTTTATATAGATGTATTTGTTTGTCAGAGACAGGATAGCCAATTAGAGGGACATTTGATCATATTAACTCTTGCCGCTCACACTTTTTTGGCTAGTTATCCAAACACTAACATTGCCATCAAAAGATAAGCAAGCCATCCAGCCCTATGGATCAAGTACAGCCCTGTTGTAGCATTTTATTTGTTGCCTCTGAAAAGCAAAAGATTATGCCTGTTAAAGAACAACACTAATTTTTACCAAATGGCACTCATACTTGCCCAAAGATAAGAGCACTTCTACCAGCCCATCCCTCTCTCAGAATTCCAGGGAGGGGGGAAAAATAATTTGAAATTTTTTGCTAAACCAAGGCTCTTACAAATTTTTTGTCATACAGAACACAAAGATTCCTCTTACAACTCAGGTTAAAGATGATCATTGCAGAGAGCCCACAGTTAAAGCTTTAACAGTAGGGTCCACTTTAAAAAAGCCCTTGCACAAGTCACTTTTAAAACAGAGCAAAAAGACCATTTCCTGTAAAGAACACTTGGGATTTTGTCCTAAACAGTTATAACTTCCAGACTGCTCCAGTTCCAGCTCTAAACTGCTCCTTTGTCTGTTTCTAGGCAGCAAAAGGCGAAGAAGTGTTCATCTACCAATACTGCTGGAGGTCCCAGTTCTGGTTTCCAGACCACGTTCAGTGCCAACTTCCTTGCCTGCAGTACTTAAAAAATAAACAAAGTGCAAGAATTGTCTTAGTTCTGAGGGACATTTTCAAATGATCCTTCTGTTCAGTCAGTCTTCTGAGGTAGACATTATTTCACTGAAAACCAAATGAATATCCTATTGGCTTTAAACTTTAAAACATTCAGTGCATAAGTAAAAATGCAATAAAAATGTGACAGTCACATGCAAAGCCACCACCAGGTGGAAAGGTTACAAGATACGATAGCCAGATTGGAAGTGACATTTCCAGGTAATGTTCTGTCCTTAATTCCTTCTGGTTGTACTCACCCATTTAATCTTGGTAGTTCAGAGTAGACATCCTGTAACGATGAGGATGATAAAACCCACTACATACTATATTCTACTTAGTGTTATTTTATCACACAGTTAAATACTGCACAATGGTCCCACAGGACTAAATGGAGACTCTGGTCACTTACAGAAGAAAAAAATAATAGCTGGCTTTTCATTTGAAAAACTGACTAGATTTTTTTTGCTTGATTGTTTTATTAGTAGCTGGAGAGTTACGATTAGGTTAAGGGATTCAAATGTAGCGTACATATAACATCTTTTGTTACAGCTGTACAAACACTTACGTACATGAATAACTTAATCCTACTGAAATTTTCAAGGATAAAGTAAAAGTTTAGAATATGCAACAACCAAATGAAGTCCACCATTACACACACAATTGTGCCCCCAGGACTTCAGTGTCATTATATTTTTCTGCTGCATTCCTGTGCAGTGCAAATGGCATTATTTTAGTACATGTTGTGAGATCTGCCTGTCTACTTACCTGCTTACAGTAGTGTGTCTGGCCTCCTGCAAAACCACTAACTCAAACAAATCATGTCACTTGCCGATACTTAAAAATGGAAATAATCTATAGTAAAAACCAGCTTGACTGAGCACAAGTGTATTTATGCACAAGTGAGGAGACAGGGGAAAGCTGAAGATGTAGGCTTGGTATTTACTCCAAATGCTATCAGATTAGTTCTCTGCATTGATTCACAAGAACAAACTTTCTCAGCAGAGTCACAATTACCAAGACAGGTCAAAACAGTTGTGTAGCAATTCCTAGGCATCCTCCCGTTACAGTTATTCTGAGCACTTTTCCTCCTTCCCTCATTCCTTCATATACATTTGTTCTTTCTACCTGGATTTTATACCATGAGGACATGAAAATGTTTTTACCAAACAGGTATCTCCAAAATTTAAGTCCAATGTCATTAGTACAGTAATGAATTTCATTCATGAAAGAAAATGTCAACCATCCAATGTCTTGCTTGCCCTGGAAGACAGTAATAAAGAGCATGGATATTTGATGAAATCCTGCAAGAATTTACTTTATTGAAGAAGCATCCTTTCAATTAAAGCAAAAATTCATTTCTTAATTAGAGTAAGCGTATCAAGCAAAAGAATCAGGATGTTTACAAGGCAACATTTATAGATCAACTTTATCATCAGTATCGGCAGGAGGGTAAACTATCCAGTCTTCCATCAAACCAGTTACTTGTGATCCACAGAGACCATTACTGTGATCCCAAGGATTTCCCAGGAAAATCAGTCTCCCCACAGTCCACTCAGCTGTCCTTTTTAATTAAATACAAATGTTGTGAATTTTCTTCAAACCTTCCACATTGTTGGGCATTTCCATGCTTAAATGAAAGTTGAAAGTTAACCCATTTTGCTAGATATATTAGAAGTGTTAAACATGCTATCAAATCAGAGACAGTGATCAAAGCTTGAGTGCAATGTGATATTGGTCTCTTTCAATGGGATATGGAGTCTCTTTTACAGTGTGTATGCAGTCTCTCTGAAACAGTCATCAATACTTACCTTGTCCATACTCAGGTTTCTACAGACAGTTATAGATGCAGTTCAGAAATGGATGTTTGATAGAATTTCTTTGGGTCACAGAGTTTACAGGAAGCAGGCACTTAAAACAAAACATCTACTCCAGACATTATAGTATATCATACTTTACCCTGAACTCCTACCTAGATACTATGACATCTCGGATACCATATTCTACAGGAAAGATCACCTCTGCCAAGCTTGTCCAAATGGCTTGGAACTGAAAGTGAGGTCAGTTCAGATGAACCCAGCATGTAATATAAGATATAAGCTTCAGAGGAATGGACAAAACGAAAGAGATAGTCAAGAGAGACCAATCATGCATCTGAAGGAGACACTCTAGTTAAGAGTATGATATGCAAACAAAATTACTGTTTGGGAAGGTCAAGTGTCAACTTGATCAGCAATTGCCCCAAGCACATTTCACTCTCAAAGGCAGTGTGCACAAAGTAGTTTTTCCTTCTCACTGATCTCACACTTACTATTTAGTATTGCAGGCTGAAAGTATTTACATGGTACTTGGCACAGTGGAGCAGATACTCATCAAGCTCACACCACAGCTTTGCTGGTAAAAAACACATTCTTACATGAACATCCTTCCATAAGCAGAAGCCAGCACTCTCAATACCCAAACCTTCACAAGACCAGCAGACAGAGGCATATCACCTGTAAATGAGGAACAAAGCACGCGAGGTATCGGTGGTTCTAACTTATGTCCCCTTGATCACCAACTTGTTGCAACTGGGTCTTCAACAAGGGTCCTCCCTGTGGGATTCAGCAACATCAGCTTAGGCAGCAGGGACTGCTTCCTTCTGCAGCTGTGGTATCGGTTTAGCCCATAACCTTCACTTCAGGATACACCCGCTGCAAATAGCACAGGGTATACCTAGAACGGGAATCTGAACTCCATGCAACCTCTCTATGGTCTTGTCACCCTCCAACAGGTCTTCAGTCATACCTTACATGTGTAATATCAAATAGCAATTAATCCAGTCCCACTGACTGCCTTAGTTTTACTGAGTCACCTGCTAACAAATCTGAGGAAAAAAAAGTATCCTCATTTGTAATAATACAACTTCTACTTGCCTTCAAGCTAATCCCTTTATGAGTGTACTTGGCATAAAGAACAAGGTTTTGGTAGCGGTGGTGGAGCTGCAGGAGGGGGAGCCTCTGTGAGAAGAGGTATGGGGCTGCCCTGTGCCAGACACAACTGGCTTGGCAATGGACCAACTGCAGGCTAAAGCTGAGCCAGTCAAAATTTGATGCACTTATATGAAAACAGTTTTAAGAAAGGGCAGAAGAAGCGAAGACTGAGAGGACCAACATAGGGTACCAAAGGAGAAATAAGGTCAGAGTAGGAGGCACTCCATGGTGGAGCAGGTACAACCCCAAAGGGACTGCAGCCCATGCTGGAGCAGGTACTCCCCCAAGGGGACTGCAGCTGGTGGAGGACCCACACCACAGCATAGCAAACAAGCAAGCACAAAGGAGCAACAGAAGAAAAGAGAAAAAAGGAGCAAAGAGAAACCACTACATACTGACCCCTAACTCCTGCTTCACCCATCACCTCACTGAACGTACTAAGTGTAACTTGTGTCAATAACAAGGAGGGGGAGAGGCAGGCATCTGGAGTGAAGTTAAGCCCGGAAAAGCGGGAAGAAAAGTGTTTTCCCAAAGCATTTAAATGTTTGTTATCTTTGTTTTCCAATGCCCAAATCAGTAATTAAACGTTTATGTTAACAGGCAATAAATTAAATTCCCCAACTGGAGTCTGTCTTGCCAACAACAGTAACTGATGAATGATTTCCTTGTCTTTATTTTGACCCAGAAGTTCTCCTCCCCCAGCCCCATCCTGCTGTGGGGGTGGAAGTGTGTGAGCTTGGCTGCTAGCTGAAGCCAACCCATCACAATGAGGAATGTATATAAAGCTTTAGATTTATAATTCCTTGGGAGTGCAAATCTTACAGTATAACAAGCTGTTTCAGTAAAGGACTTGCTTGATTAAATTCAGGTCTCTTGCAAATAACATTATTCATTGTAATTAAAAACCCTTCACCAGAAATGAGAAAATAAATAGCACCTTTAAAAAAAGCCTCCTCCCCCTCAATGCACAGAGTCTGAATTATTTATTACTTTTCTTCAAAAAGAAAAAAAAAACCACCCAATAGGAGTTGTTTCTGGTAAAAATTTGCTCTCCTATAAATAATACTGTTTTCTTTACAGAAATGTTTTTCAACAGATGAGAGCAATGCATTTGAGCATCTATTTTAGAACCCTTCTGTCCTTGAAATTGAGAAAGTTAAGTAGGGCTATGTTCACTATTTTGATTACTTTTGGTAATTTTTGAGGAGTAACATGGGACATTAATAGCAAAAAAATTATCAGCGCTCAGGTGTTAGTTTGCTTCAGAGCACTTCCTGACTGTATAATGCAGCACACAGGAAGGAAAGAATTGCTGTTAAGTGACAACCTAGCTTTTATTAAGACAGTGTTGTATATATGCATCTATTGGCATTCATTTACTGAATGGGGAAAATTAGCATTGAAGAGTAGATAGTGAGTGCAATAAAAGAAAATTCAGAGGAGATAGCTCATTGCAACAAACTGAACTAAATTACAAAGAGCATACTGACCAGCATGCTAGATACCTTTTGGTGCACAAATGTGTAACTATTCTGGTCCTACGTCAACATAAATAAGTGAAAGACAACACAGGAATTACATTTCACCTTTATATTGGACTGACTCTATTGCTATTGCACCTATCATGTCACAGTTAACAGACAAAATAGCGTTAAACAATTTTCTGGGGCACTAATGATTCTGGCTAGACCTTTGATTACCAGACACAGTTACCTTAGTCTCTCCCACCAGTCCCTAAAAAGGTAAATCTCTCCCTGGCAAAGTCATTCAACAGACTCAAAATTTCACCTCAATTCAATACACTCACAAAGTCTTAACACATCAGAGCTCATGTGTATGAGACTTGAACCAAACTTGTATTCCTCTCCCTACTGCAATCCGTATTTTTATATTAGCTTCCTTTAGAAAGCACAACAAAGGTTCTGACTCCACTTGGATAGTCTGCATTTCTTCTTAAAATGTTACCCAATTTCATACAAACCAAACCAAGTTTTGTAGGCTCCTTCTAAAACCACAGAATTCATCTTTGAAATCTAAGTAGAGGAGGGAGGACTGCAATAGTTTCAGGATATAACATTTTCTACAGTTCTCTGATGACTAAATTCAAAGAGTCATCAACCCAAGAATATTTTGAGTAAATTGAGAAATGCCACCCTGCCATAACTCACTGCAGAAATTTTTCTTACTTTTTATACAAGATTACATCAGACTGTGATGCATGTGATTAATTATATATATGCATAAATAGCTTGTGGAGATCTCTTTGTTAATGCAATACTTCATAGTGGCATTGGTGCCTTCCACTCAAACTTATTTCATATAAAGTTTTATTTCATTATTAAGCTTCTCCCAGTCAACACAGAAGAAAGAATCTGCAGATGCAATTCCCAAAAGAAGTATGCTTACTAACTACAAAGGTGAGGAATATTGTTTCTTTCAACATACATTTCTCACTTTTCTTCCCTCTTTCCATAGTTAGGATCACAGTCCCTATGACCATGACCATTTGCTTCCAAACAGATGCCACAAATTACAGCCTATAAAGTTGAGAGACAGTGTTTTAACTGTGTAAGGGGGAACTCTTCACTTTTAGAGAATCATAGTACTTTTTGTAATAAACTAATTTAAGAAATTTCAGAGGACTGCAATAATCACTGCTGAAACAGTGCTATTTAATATAAAAATATATCTACAGAATTACAGTAACATGATTTTATATTTCATACTGCTTTTTCTCTAGTCTTTGGGAAGCAGAGGGACCCAAAACTTCTAGGCAGTCTGGATACTGGATGTTTGACTACAAAAAACAAATCTAAATCTCTCTGAGTCAAGAAGACTTCAAAACCAAAATGAACCAAAGCAACTTCAGCCACACTTGTAACTAAACCAGAACCAAACTAAAAATGTATTTGTTCAATTTCTGTTCTTTTAACTATGCAAAAACTTCTAGCTTCAATCTAACAGTAGATGGACATCTAGTGGTGTAATGCAATTGATTCCTTTTTTCAAGTAGCTTCATATATTCAAAGCCCCAACAACAGAAGTGCTTTCTAGCATATTAGTAATTAAAATACCATAAACACACACTTAAAGGCTTTATTTTCAGCTTTGCTTTACCTGCCTTCTTAATTTCATAAAAGTACCATCACTAGAAATCAGGGGTCTGGGTTCAGATCCAGAAGCTTTCAATCAAGGAAAATTTCATTTTGAAGTGAAAAGAATTTAATGTAATCAAAGATAAGGGTTCAGCCCTGAAAATACTTAGATACTCTGTGTAACAATAAATTGGTGGTACTTAGGTCAATCAATGAGATAACACTGTCCTGGCTAGGCAATAGGCTCAGCATATGAACATCTCGTGTAGAAGGTTTTGAAAGCACCTCATGAAAGGAGTGCGCTTAGGGAAAGTATCGTCTCTTACGTCACTTGTAAGACAGCAAGAGTTTGGAAAGCAGTTCAATACAGGGGCACTTAAGGGTTCCCACACAGTGCCTTTCTTTAACAAGAAGATGGAGAAAAATTTAATCATCAGTAAAATATATGGGATGCCAGTTCTTAAAATGGCAACAGGGGAGGTCTCTACAGAACCTGAACACAGCATATACAACTTCTGTTTCTGAACAAAGTGGTCAACTACTGCAAAAGCTCCAAAGTTACCTGGAAATGGCAGGAATAGTAAGGTGAAGAGGTATGCCAGTGATACAAATACTCTGGTTTGTGAAAGCTGACTACAGAAAGTTGTGCAAGGATCTCATATCACTGTGTATGTAATAAACAGCCTGTGAAATTAAATGCTGTTAAATCACAGGGGAGAAAACACCACATTAAGCACATAATGGCAGATGCTAAACTATCTCCCCTTTCTCAGGAAAGATGAGTCATTCTGGAGAGTCCTCAGAACTTCAGTCAATGCTCAGCAGTGGTTAAAGAGGCAAACACAGTGGTAGGAGTCATCATGAAATAGACAATAAAACAGTACACCAGGATACAAAAATAATGATACAGCTCTAATACTGCACACCATTCTGGTCACCCCATCTCAAAGAAAACATATGGGAGATTGAAAAGAACCTCAAGGATAAACCAAAGGTATTGAGAGGATTCTGTTCAAGCAGAGATTAAATGTATGAAGAAAGAAATAACTGAAGAAAGAGATAGCAAAGAAGAACACAAACTTCTGGGCAACCTAAAAGATGTGTGAGATGTGACCACAATTTCTTACAAGCAGGGGAGAGGGGCCAAAAACTTAAACTGAGCAACGGGGTGGGGGGGGTGGGGGGGGGTGGGGGAGGGGGGTGGTGTTGGTTTGGTTTTGGGTTTGGTGTTTTCTTTTGTTGGGCTTTGTTTTGTTTTTTTAAAGGGAATGTTATCTCATGCAACAAATTTAAACTATAGAGCACATTCCCACAAAATGTTTTGAATGCCAAAATCAAAATGTGCTAAAGCAACAATTAGACTAATTCATTGAAAATAAGCCCAGCAAGAGGTATCAGAAGAAATGATGTGAGTTCAACCCACAGGCTGCAGGAAGCCAAGACAAAATACTACTCTGAATTTGCCCTATTCTTGTACTCTTTCCACAGACATCAACTACACTCTAGTCAGAGGAATACAGGACTAAGTGGCCAATGTTCTGACTCTGTACTGCCATGATAGAGTGAAAGTAACCATGGGGGAATTCAAACACAGACACCTGATTGCAATACATGTGGAAGACCAAATTATATCAAAGTTTTGGGGCTTTGTTTTTTAATGCCTGGGAGCATTAAAAGCTATGGCTATAGTCAAATGAAAATAGGTAAGGTAATGCAAAACTTAGGTAAGAACCATCACCAACATGCAATTGTCTACCCCTACAGCATATGTTTGGAAAAACAAGGAGAGGAAGAGGCAGAGAAGCAAGAATCAAAATCAGGAGGCAGGAAGAGGAGCTAGGAGACAGCAAATCATAGCATTACGGAAAACAAAAGGAAAAAAGGGATGAAAACATCTCAGAGCGGAAGGACAAATGAGAATGAGAGAGACCTGAATTTCTTCATCTGATATTGCCTCTGCAAAAAGGCAAGAGCTGGGGGGAATAAGATAAAGACAACATATACAGCTATGATCTTCTCAGAGTATATTGACTGCAAAAGGCAGGAAGGAAGGAAGAAGAGATAAGAAAGCAAGCATTAGATGAGGTTAGGAAGGAAGGCACATAAGGAAAGTAGACGGTGGGAAGCAAGGGATACTCAGGGCAAATATTATCAAAGGTAAGAAAAACTGAGGCAGAGGAGGACCTGGATGTGGAATCTGGATTTGTGCCAGTGGAAAAAGGGATATAACAGGAAAGGATACCAGGACACCTGTAGGGAAGTTAGAATAGGAATTACAACAATAGGGAAATGGAACAAATTGAGGGAGAAGGGGTGTAACACTATAATGCAAAAGTGTGGGGTGGAGGAGGATTGGCAAGTTTAAATGCATACAAGATCAAAGAAAAATAGGGTTCCCCACTACCTGCAGAGCCAGCCCTTGTCAGGTAGGTGGAATCCAACACTTGCAGTGAGAAATGGAGGACAGCAATCAATGTCACTGGCAATTACCAGAATTTGCTTCTCCAGAGGGTACTCTTACTTATGACTGACTTCTTACCACAGGTGCACGTACTTAACACTTTTTCCAGCCAAATTCTGAATGACTGAAGCAAGGAAGCTTCTGCCCATCATCATCAGCCCTAATAATGTTTGTCTACTTCCTATTACTGCCTTCTGCACAAATAATAACATCATGTGATATTTAACAACATTAGTAACTGGAAGTGATTTTCTGCACAGTATCTTGGAACACAAGACTTAACCACAGATATAAAAATTTAAATGTCTGGGTTACATCAACATGAATGGAAAGAACTGATGCCTCTTCAGCTACAAACAACAGGAGCCAATTTTAATATCTGGCTCCAAAACTAAAATGCTACTACAAGCAAAAGGCAGAAATTGGTATATATGAAGTCTTAGCCACAGTCAAGACCTCACAAACTTACTCTACTTTTTGTACATTTAAAAACTTCCTGTAGAGTTTTACAATAGATTAGTAACAGAAACACACAAGCCATTTATTATCTGAAGAGGATCCATCACCAGTGACCATGAATTACTGAAAAATTAATTCTCCCAAGTGACATTTTTGAATCCCAATTAGCTAGAAGAGATCTTCCTTTATGTTGCAGAATAAATGGTTTTGACATGCAAATTTAAATAAGGAATAATGTTATCTGTTGTTCTGCCCAGTTCAGTCTCCTTTTCATCATGCATGTCACTCTGGATACTTCAGAGTTGCAATTGATCCATAAATGGTTTAGTCTGAACCCATGATACACAAATTAATTTTAGGCTATACAAGTTATGCCACTATGTCTGAACATCAAATTGAAGCAGACCTTGACTGAAATTCCTTTTCATGACAGCAGTAAGTATATATTGAACCAATATATCTTTATTTAGCAAAATCCTTTAGTGTAATCTGCAACTTTCCTACACTCGGATAAATTGCATAAAACATTCTTTGAAAGGGGAAAAACACCCAAAACTCCAACCTTATCAGGAGGACAACCAAAAACAAAGGTATGAAGATTACAAAACTGCACCCTACACAGCAGATCACAAAAATCAAGTCATCTTTTACACAGAATATTATTGCATTTTATATCAATGCAGTCTGTAAAGAACAAAAGGGATAAAGAAGATGATAGAATGCAAACACTAACTCTGTACATAAGAAAATCAGAGAGGAAAAATAACAGATTTGAGTATTTCAGTACCTAATATTCCTGCATTTAGCTACACCTCTTACTAAATCTATCATCAGAAAAGTTACCCACTGTTGTGGTTTAGCCCCGGTCAGCAACTAAGCACCACACAGCCGCTCGCTCACTCCCCCACCCTTGTGGGATGGGGGAGAGAATCGGAAGGGCCAAAGTAAGAAAACTCGTGGGTTGAGATAAGAACAGTTTAATAATTAGAATAAAACAGCAATAATACTAATATAACGAAAAGGAAAATAATGAGTGTGAGAGAGATGAAACACTGGAAGAAGAGGGAAAAAAAAAAAACCAACCAAAACTAAACAAGTGCTGCAACCGCTCACCACCCGCCGACCAACGCTGCCGGTCCCCGAGCCACGATCACTGCTTCCCCCGGCCAACTCCCCCCAGTTAATATACTGGGCATGACGTCACATGATATGGAATACCCTTTGGCCAATTCAAATCAGCTCTCCTGGTTGTATCCCCTCCCCTCCCGGCTTCTTGTGCACCTGGCAGAGCATGGGAAGCTGGAAAAGTCCTTGACTAGTGTAAACACTACCCAGCAACAACTAAAACACCAGGGTGTTATCAACATTATTTACATACCAAGTCTAAAACACAGCACTATACTAGCTACAGTGAAGAAAATCAGCTATCCCAGCTAAAACCATGACACCCACTCATAAAGGACAGCTTCAGAATAAGTTGCCAGGTAGTATTTTTACATCTCATGAAAACAATCCCTTGCAATAAACTGTGTTTTCAGGCAGAAATAAAAGCCCATAGAATCACAGAATTGCCCAAGTTAGAAGGGACCTCGAAAGATCACCTCGTCCAACCCTCCATAGGAAAAAGATTACCTAGCACCCTGTCCAATACCATCATAAAAACCTCTAGCAATGGGGACTCCACCACATCCCTGAGGATGTTGCTCCAATGAATGGTCAATCTTACTACAAAAAATGTCTTTCTTATGTCAAGATGAAACCTTTCCTGCTGCAACTCGCACCCATTGTGCCTTGTCTTTGCCATGCGGCTCCTTGTGTAGAGACCCTGCCCCACAAGGACCCCGCCCCATATTAAGGAGAAACTCTGAAAGGGTGAACATATAGCTGAACTAGTTTTCATACTAGAATGCAATGCATTAATTCACAGGCACAGCCCTGAAGATACCACTTCCAGAAGGGATACAGATAAGGCTTCCCAGCCCGGGGCTCTCAGGGCAGCTCAGCCTCAGGAATTCATCCTGCAACACACACTGGTGAGAAAGGAAAGCAGGCGCTATAACGCACACAAGAAATAAAGCACTGGCAGCCACCTCCCAAGAAGAGCAGTTTTCCCCTAAACTGCTCCTAGGGAAGAAAGAAAAAAAATCCTGAACATCCCACATGAGATCTAGGTTACAAAACTGCTAACCTCTGGAGCACAACAGAAGCATTAAGATTTTTTTTTTTTAAAGAGGGGGCTGTACAATACATCTTTTCATATTTACTTTCTACTTTACACTTGTATGACGTACAGATATGCACTGAAAATGCTCTTTAAGACTAGAAAAGCTGTCCTCAAGAGCAAAACATTAACTACGAACAAGAACTAAAACACCGCCCTCTACCGCTTAGGCCTTTGACGAAGCTACCGATTTTTTTCAACAACCTCCATTAAATAAGTGAGGGAAGAACAAAAAAACACCCACTCTGTTTTAAAACACAACGGTAACCCCCTTGGCCTCTCCCAGCCGTGCGGCTCACCCCTCCTGTGGCGGCCAGAGGCGGGAACGCTAGGCCAGCACCTCAGCGACCCGCGCGCGCCCCGCCCTCAAACGCCCCACACGGGGGCGCGCGCCACCCCCCGCCCGCCGCGCGGCACACAGGCACGGACACCCTCCAAACCCGAGAGCCCCACCCCCTTCTTCCAGGCGCCCCCGCGCATGCGCACGGCAACCCTCACGCCCGCCCACGCCTTACAAAAAAAACCACCTCACACACACACACACACACACACACACACCCACACACCCGCACCCACACCCACACCCACACCCCCCCCCTCCCCTCAGTACGCATGCGCAATGCGCCCCCGCGGGGCGCGGGGCGGGGCGCGGCCGGCCGCGGGCGGCGGGGCAGCCGCGGTCAGGGCGGGTGGGCGTGGCCAGGGGGAGCGGGCGGCGGGGATGGGGGCGGGGCCGGCGGCCGCGGCGGGGGCAGGAAGGCGGGGGGAGCGGCCGGGCCGGCTCGTATCGGGGTCGCCGCCGTGCCGGTGGCAGCGGGGGGGAACCGGCCATGGATCCCACTACGCTGGAGCTGGACGCGGTGAAGTTCGCGCAGCTGGCGGTGCAGCGGGACCAGAGCGGGCGCTACCAGGAAGCGGTCTTCTACTACAAGGTACGTGGTGGGGGGGTGCCGGTGGCAGCCGGTTCCCTCAGGGCGCCGGTGTCCCCTTCCCCCTCAGCCGCCCGGAGGCCCCTGAGGTACCGGTAGGTTTGTGCTCCTCCCCGCACCCCCAGAGGGCCGGGGGAGGGAGGGAGGGAGGGGCGGCCCGCCGTGCCCCTGCGGCCCGGGCCGGGCCCGCCGGCGGGAGCGCTGCGCCCGGTTCGCGCTGCCCCCGCCACCCCCCCCCCCCACCCCCCTCCGCTCCCGGCGTGTGCGCCCCGGGGCCCGGAGCGCTGCCGGGCTTCGGGAACGACGGGCCGGTTCCAGCCGAGAAGAAAGCGGAAGGCCGGGCGTCCGCCTCGAAAGTTTGGCTGTCCCCGGAGGAGCGGCAGCGCCCGGCGGGGCAGGTTGCGAAATGCCTTTTCCCGGTGGTTTATTTTTAGGTGGGAACAAGCGCTGCCCGTGCGCTGGTGTTTGTTGGCGGGCTTGGGGGGAGCGCACCAGCCGTGGTACTTGTAAAGTGGGTACGGGCGCTTCTTCGAGCTGCTGGAGGCACAAGCCCTTCGGTGCTTCTCGGCAAGATTCGTTGTAACCTAGCTAAAAACGTCTTTGGTTCTCCACTTTCACTCCTAGGCTCTCCCCTGCCTCCTCCAGGCCTGAAAAACTGTCCAGTTTTATGTCGGGGGTGTAAGCGCTGAGCATTTTGGAGAACTGCAAGCGGGCGTGTTGCAGCTCTCGAGTGTGCAGCTGGCAACAACTTTGTTGTATGATCAGTCACCAAATAAGTAGAGAAGTACGTGGTAAAATACAGGATGCTCAATAGTAAGCTAGTTTCAGATCACAAGCTACCTGTGACATGTTTTTAACCACATGTGAATATTCTTTCTATTAGGGAACCGATTTTATCATTTCAGTACAGCTTCAGGTTGGTGTAACTAAGGGTGTGATGAGGTCGATTCAGTGTCTTGCTCAATATCTATAGACTTACTACTAGTCTTTAGTAGCTTCTGTGCAACCATTATGCATTTTTCTACCTGTACAAGTTGTCTCATTTTGTTGGATTTATGTTTTGCAGAGTTACATTGAAGTTCCGTATCCCAATGGCTTTACTTCTCACCTGCAAGAAGGGATTTCTTTAAAGCCTGTATTTATCCTTGTCGCAGTAATCATTCCACATATGCTGTTATCCTGCCAAAGTAATTCTCTTCCATAACTTGCCAACAGCTCTGTAGTTGGCCTTTTACTTCATGAGTACTAGGTGTCTTTGAAATGTATAAAAAGCGTAGTGTTATTATAATGGTGACCTATGCATGTAAGTGTGAAAGGATAGGAAGAGGAGTATTTTTTTTTGACCTCATTGCTAATATAAGGTGAGCTAAGTTTATATATGTAAAGTATGCATATGCAAAAGTTACAGTTACCCGTAATAATGCTGATAAGCTCTGTGTTTGTCAGCAAAAGTGCGTGCACATGGTCTGATAGCTGTGCGCAGTACTACTTTATAACAGTACGTTTCTCAGTATATCTGGAAAAAATTCTTCAGAAGGAAACCATCTTTTTGTGCAAATCATCACTCTTGTACACTTTTGTACAGGGTATGGAAAATCTTTTTCACTTGGTGCATACAGGTGATATTCTTGGTAAGTGGAAAAATACATCTCTAGCAGCCTTGATGCACTTCAAGCTACACATGACGAAGAATGTAATCTAGAAAATGTTTTCTGGTTTGCAAAGGCTAGGCCGCGGAGCAGCATGGTTATGGGCACTGCTTTGTGTGAGGAAAGCTTTGAACCAGAACTCTGCAGTGAAGATTTTTTGGTATTCAGACAGGTGACTCTTGCAGTCCAAGATTAGGTATTGACTTTTGTGTCAGATTATATGTGATGGTATTGGTCCAAACCTGTTGTGATCAGGAGGAGTGAGAGCAAACTCAGCAGGTATTGTTAGAGCATAATTCTTTATGTATGATTTAGCCTAGATGGGTTTGGCTTTTGGGATGTTGCCTGAAGAATCACTGTCAATGTTAGATTAAACAAGAGTAGTTATAAAATATCTAGTATTTTGGGAGTACTTCATGCGTTTTTTGCACAGTGCAAGTAAGCTCTGGCCCGTCACAAACTTTCTTATCAACTGCTCTAAGCAATTACTTAGCAATTAAGACCCTACTGGTGCAATTACTAAGCATGTGGAAAAGTTGGGTGCTGAACACATTCTGCAAGAACTTGACTGTAAGGATGAAGCATGTGAAATGCTGCTATTTGTTACCAATAGACAACAAATGGACCTGTCTGAATGGAGTTCCTGTGTCAAGCAAGTGCTTTTCAGTTCTCTGTCATGTAACTTTGATAGATCCCTAGAGGAGGGCTGCATATAAACCATCTTAAGGTAACTTGCTAATGGTGCTATACAGAAATATCAGAAAGATATTTATTTGGGCACCTGATGACTTCAGCAAAACTGCTGAAGATTGTTGCTAAGTTTGACTGTTGACAGCAGTTAGCAACTTGCAAACTGATGATGAGGAGTTAGTTTCGTGCGACTGTGGCACGCTACTCGTGTCAAAGAACAGTAGTGGCACTGAAGAGATCATAAATATTAACTCTGAATTGTACGTCCATCTTTTCACTGGAAACAGTTGGTGTGCTGGCTCTGCAGGCAGTTGGTCAACTGATTCAGTCCTTTAGAGCCTTAATTTATAAAAGACTGTTTTCACCGTATTTACATCTTAAAACCAGGCAGAACAGTTGTGCTTGAAGTCATGGAAGCAGCATCAATTATGCGTTGTTTTTGCAGTACTAGTTTGCAAATCCACATTTGTTCTTTCCGTCTTATGTAGACAACTTACCTTTATGATACAGTGCCTGTTTTGTCTGTGATATGTCACAGACAAATACGTACATCCTTTGAGCAGATATCAGTAGTGCATTCTTTTTCTGCAAAAAAAAAAAATTAGATCTGTGCTAGACCTTAATGGTAGTTAATTGCTACATATAAATGGCACAGTTCTTCTATTTACCTTTCTGTTGCTGTGGACGTTTTATGTGATATGTTGTGATTGAGATGACAAGGAATATGTGGTATTTGGTTCTGTGGGCTTGTCAGTGAGAAGTTATCCTGATAACAAGTACAGGCTGTATCAGGATCAGTTTTAAGCTTGGGCAAACTAGGCAGATGTGTATGGGAGCAAACTGCTAAGCTTGACAAAAATCATGGCCTTAAAGCACACATGAGACCCTCTGGCCATGGCTCTGTGCTTGCCCTATGCAGAGCAGCCTCTCTGAGCACCATCTTTGTGGAGCAGCTCTCTTGTTAATGTTCTGCTTCCTACGTACTCAGCCTGCTACATGACCGCCTCCTTCTCTTTTCTACTGCTGCTGGGAAGACGAGCTCTGCCACAAAAGTGGGGTGTTTTTCCATGCCAATAATGAAGACAAAATAAGGTTTTTATCCTCATCCCTGTGAGCGACAAATTTCAATTCTCCATATGCTTCTGAGACTGTGTCAGCTCTGACTGTTTATTACAACCCTGCCAAACATTACATGTTTTTCATAAATTTAGTGAATGGATAGATGGCTTATGCAACTGAAGGCATTTTTTTCTTAATAGATTTTTGCGGTATAGAAAAAGCCTTAATGTGGATAACATACTGTGCTTCTGAGCTGGAGGCCTATGCTCCCTCCTGGAAGCAGACTTTCATCAATACCTGGTGTTTTGTGTACGTACAAACAACTAAAAAACAAAGTTTGAGGAGCTAGGAAACTTTAAATTTGTAGACTTTCCAGATTTGATAGCTTTATGTGAGTAATACTAAAAGAAAAGACTTTCTAAACCAAAATTCTATGCATTTGATTTTGAAAAGCTTCTCTATTGGTTTACTTTCATTATTGTCAGATTAAATGCAAATAACTACTGTGTAGGTTTTTTCCTCTAACCTTAAATCCGCAGCTTTAAAAATAAAAGGCATTGTGGCTTGTGAGCTTTACTGAACTGATTTCAGTGCATGCTTGAAAAATTTTACTTAAAGCCTCCTAATTCCATGCATTACTGTACAGATAGACCTAAGATCTGGCCTTACAGAACCTCAAAAGTTTTTGTTTCTAGTCCTATAGGTTGTCCCAAGTGTGAGAAATTGAACATGATCTCATTTATAAGTTGCTCTTTCCAGTAGAATTTGCCTGCAGCCACTGAGTCTTTTCGCAGATGTAGGGGCTTGCTTTCACGCAACTCATGGCTGCTGTAGGCCCTCTGTTTATGGAAATTAATTTTCTAGGCAGCAAACAAGAACTTTGTCTCAAATTCTTCTCCCTGCAGGAAGCTGCACAAGCCTTGATTTATGCTGGGATGGCAGGGTCCAACTTGGAGAATATTCAAGAAAAAATAAATGAGTACTTGGAAAGAGTTCAAGCTCTCCATTCAGCAGGTGGGTAAGGAGCTTTCTAATTAAACCTCTGCTTAAATTAATTCAGTGGAAAGCCTTTTGGTGCTGTGAAATATGTATCAATGATGTTTGCTCTGTTTTTCATTATTCTAATTTTCTTGTCCTTTGTGAAGGACCACAAATAAAATGAGCACATCAGTGTTCTGAATTCTGAAATACATTAGAAATGAAGCAGAGACTTACTTCCTAAGGACTTGGGTGTTGGTGTTCTTTCCTTTTAAGTGTTTTTAGGAACCACATCTGCAGAGCAAACCTGATAAAGTAATTAAATATAGCAATAAAAATTGATCAGGAACAAATCAAAACTCACATCCAAGCCTCAGCTGCATGGTGGGTTTGAAGAAAGTGGGTTCTGGTATTTATGTAGAATTACTAACTTTGAGAGGGCAAAAGAGCTGTTTGCTTTCATAAGTGTTTCCTTGTTTGATCCAGTTTCAGCGTTTGTGCTTAGACCAAAATCTCAAATTTTTGCACACCTGCAATTCTCAGTTAGAATCATGGAATCACTTGGCCAAAAAGGGACCTTGGGCAGTCTATAGACCAATCTCCTGCTCAAAGCAGGATAGATGTTGATTTTTGAACCAGGTTGCTCAGGTGCAGTTAGGTCCTGAAAATGCCTAAGGACAGAAACTCCCTGGTGCCTCTGGGCCCCTGTTCCAGGTTGCAATTCTCTTTCTAGTGATTTTTTTTTTTAAATGGATCTAGTTGGATTCTCCCCTGTTTCAGTTCTTAGCCACTGGCTCTCATTCCCTTTCTTTGCACCGCAGTGAAGAGTTTGAATCCATTTTCTTGATAACATCGCAGTTACTAGCAGGTTGCTATTAGAGATGGCAGGACAAGCCCTGCTCCCTCAGTTTCTTCTCAAAAGGCAAAGTCCTCCAGCCCCGACCATCATTAGGGACCTGAGACTGGATGCGGTATTCCAGATACAGAGTGCCAAGTAGAGGGTGGTAATTGCTTCTCCCCCATCTCCTGTCTGTGCTCCTGCTGACACAGCCCAGGGTGCTGTTAGCCTTCATCGCTGCCAGGGGCCTGCTGGCTTGGGCTCACCCAGCTGCCCCCAGGACCCCAGGCCCTTCTCAGCTGAGTTGTACCCTGCAGGGTGCTAGTCTGTCCCAGACACAGGGCATAGCATTTGTCCTGGTTGAATTTCCTGAGGTTCCTGTCAGCCCGTTACTTGAGCTTGTCTGTGTCCCTTTGAATAGCAGCTGTGTTCTTGAGTGAATTGGTTTGGTAGGGTCTGCAGCCGTGATGGAGGTGCACTCCGTCTTCTCCTTCAGGTCGTTAATAAAGGTATTAAGTGAGATAGACACCTAAGGAACTTGTATATTACCGTAGGTGATGTGTTTTCACAAATGATGCAATATTTTACATAATTAAAAATCCTTGTCCTTAGTGTAGTATGAAAGAGATTTTATTTACATTATATGATGTGAAATATCCTGAGAGTGTTTCTCTGTTTTGGGGCGGGGGGCGGTGGTGGTGTTTTCTTGTCCTTGCAAAGATGCTTTCAGCAAAGTTTAGAAAGATTTGGTTTCCAGCCAAGAAATAGATGTTACCCATCTGATAAGAACTGCTAGTGTTTCAGTACCATGTTAAGTATGTTTTTACGTCTGCTGCTGTAGAAAGCTAAATACTTTCCTTTTCATTTAGTTCAGTCACAGAACACAGACCCTCTGAAGTCAAAACAACAGTTGGACTTAGAGCGTGCTCACTTCCTAGTTACGCAAGCTTTTGATGAAGATGACAAAGGCAATGCAGAAGAAGCTATAGAGTTGTACACAGAAGCGGTGGAACTCTGTTTGAAAACAGTATGTTAAGCTACAGGTTAACTTGGTGGAATTACGTGATGGTAAGAAATTCTTCCACTTACACAAGTGACTGACCCTTGAAGGCTGGCTTAAAAATGGAGTACCTGTATTTCTAAAAAACTATTATTTAATCTTTTTTTTTTCCACTGTTTTTTTAGTGTTTCTTCCAGTCTTTGTTATGTTGTTATTCAATACTGTAAATTTATGGGGGCTTGTGATTTATATGTTTTTCCTGAACTGGATTATACTAAAAACTAGAAATATTCTGGAACTTTTTTCTTGTTAATTTTTGCTCTGGAGCAAATGAAACACTAAAACAGAAATTAAAAACAGCTAGAACTGAAGATGACTTGCTAATGTGTCAGCTATATTACTTTCTGACTACATTACAGGAAGTAATTTAAGGGAAATTTTTGTGTTTAACACTTTCTGAAAACATAACAGTCTACTGACGCCAAAACCAGTAAAAATACTCCTTGATTACTCAGTGCTCAGCATGAAAGCTGTTCCAAGTGAATTCAATTCACAGTGAAATTAATGGTAAGGATGAATTGGCCATTACATAAATGATGGAGAATATAATTACAGGTACTGCTTTTTTTCCCTTAAGTCCAGTTACCTTAACTAACTCATTACAGGAAGAGCTCACCATCATAATGTAACTCCACCAAGTCTGTTTTTCTTTTTCCCTTCTCTTCCCTTTTTATAATATAAATATATGTGGGTTGTTGGGAGGGGAATGTTACTTGTGCTACACGCTAGCTTAAAATCGTCTTTTCACTGAATTCTGCAAACTAGTTTTATGTGATACAGTATAACCAGATCAAGAGTTAGTAGAACTGCTCTAGTTTTTCCACGAGCTGTTGGAGCAGAGCATTTTCAGTCTATTACATAAAATTTACTGCAGCGGCATGCTGTTTTTCCTCTGCTGTGTTCCTCCTGTCGTGTCAGTGCATGCAAATATTACTTACATATATTGAAGTTAGTCTGAAATTATCTTATATTAAGAACTGCTTTTATCGGGTATTTCATTAGGTACAGATACTGCTGAAGTTTCTTTTAATCTCGACTAGCATATTATTTTAAGATGACTGTAGGCTTCATCCCTCTGGGTGATGAAAAAGTACCTTCTTCCTTCCAGGATGAAAGAAGATTGAAAGAACTCTGCTATCTTGAAGCTTTGCTTCTTTCTCCTCAGTATATTCAGGTGGAGAGGTTTGTTTCTTCCTTACCCGTGAAGTTCTCAGAGAGCAGCCATTCCTCCTTTTCTGTGGCTGACTCCGAGATGGGTCTGCTGGTGTTCCATCTCCACTGCTTACCTTCATACATCTTTCAAAGTCTTTTCCAACCAGGAACTCCAAAGTGTAATTTATTTGCAAATGAAGATAGTTGCTTATAGGGGGTGTTTCTAGTTTTGTTTCTTGGGGTGAAAGTAGCATGCCTTTTGTTTCCTCAGTTGACCTAGCTGACCTGGGAGAATTGGTCAAGGTACAAAACTGGAACCTGAAACCTGCTTTTGGGTGTTAAAGGAGAAGCCACACCTCATGTTGTGCCTCTTGTAGATTGCTTAGCTGCAGTAGCCATGCTTCATCTGTAAGGAAAGCAAAAGCGTAAACTGATTGTATGAGTAAACTGTTGTAGCCGACCTCCCAACTGGGAACAGAAGTTAGCACGCTTGATAATCTGTTTTGGTGCCCTGTCATAGATTGTTTTATGCTTTAGATGTGCAAGAACAAGATTTTTAACTTGCAAACAATCTTGTTTGTTTGTATTTTATGAAAGTAAATGTTGAAATTAGTTTTTTTCCTAAGGTACTATGAATATTTTTGACTCATCTGGGGAAAAGAATGGGAACACATCTAAGCTCAGTAGCATACCTAACATTTGGTTTTGTCATCTTTCTCCCCGTAGTGTTTTAGTATGGTTAAGTCTTCTGGCAGATTTTTTGTGTATACAATGTTGCCCATGCCGAAGAATTTTAAATAGCACTTCCGCTCCATGAACATTCACTAGAACAGCAGAACGATATTTGCTTACTTAGTGTGCTTTTTATGCTGAGATTTTAAAAAAAGATATTTGCTCATTTCAAAAGAGAATTGGAAAAAATAGCTAGTTACTGTTTGCTGTAACCTATAAGTGTGGAATTTGACAAACTGAGCCTATAAAATCTGCGGGTTTTTTGGATGTGTAGCTTTTTCTTTTATTTTGCACTTAAGGCTACTGAAACTTCAGAAGCAGGCCTCCAGTCAAAACTGAAACAGCTGGCTCGACAAGCCCTGGATAGGTGAGTGTTGCTAATGTTAGTAAACATACTTGCCGTCAGGTCTAAGTGCACTCTCTGAGTTGGATTCTCAATCTATCGTGTCTGTTCTCTACTGCAAAGAGTATGGATTCTGGGTAGACCCAGATCCTGTAGAGTTCTCCTGGCAGATAGCTGCCAGCTGCTATACCACTGAATATAGTAGCCGTTGTGCCAGCCCTCTGGGAATCTGGGGACACGCAGCATTAGGAAAAGACCGTGTATTCTTTAGTTCCAATGCACTACTTCAGTCTCCAGAGATACAAATCAGAGTACTATATTACAATTTTTGGCTTCTATAACAATGCTGAATTCAGGCCAACACTAAGTCGGTATCAGCGTCCGTTCATAAGGAAGACAGCTTGGAAACTGGGAAATACTTATCTTGACAGTAGCAATCTAATTGTATGGGTAGATCTAATGGAATGGAGTCTCTCGGAAACAAGGTACAAAAGTGTGAGGTCAATGTAACTCTTTTTAAATCAGCTGTATGATGGTGAATAACAGACTATGTTGGGCTAAGTTTCAGTATAAGCTGGTTTTCAGCACTTCTCAGTCTGTGTTCAAAAAAAACCCTGTATTTTTGCATATGTGTGACTATCCAGCAGCTTAATGCAACAACAACAATGGTTCCTGAATACACAGTCTTCAAGCAGTTGAAATGCTGGGTTATGAGAACGCTAGTGGGTTTTTACTGCTATTGTAGCTGCTAGACAAATTAAATCCTGAAGGTATGAGAGGATGCAAATCCTTTTTTCTCTCTGTGTTTCAGTGGTCTTGTTCTGAGGTTCCAGATAATGAACATTTACACAAATTCTCCTATTAGCATAGTTTAAAGGCAAAAAATCTAACGAGTTCTGCCAAGAGTAATTTATATATGAGTTGGAAATGCTATCTTTTAATTGATTCTAGAACAGGAAAATAAAGAAGTACTGGCATCAGAAATTGATTTTTCTTAGGAAAAGTGGTGTTGATCAACTTGGCATTTATTCATTCCATTTAACATATGTTAATATGGGCACATGAAGCAAGAAGATCCGTAATTGAACCATAACTATATTTTTATAATTGTTGTAAACAAAATGCATTTTTATTTGCTTTAGAGCAGAGGCACTGAAGGAATCTGTGTCAAAATCATCTCAGAAGGAGAAGTTAACTGCAGCTAAACCAAATCAGCCAGTCAGAACATTCTTTCCACTGGGACCTGATTTTTCTTTAAATGATAAACCACAGACAATCAGAGCAGTACAAGCTAGTGAATCTCAAGGACAGAGATACACTGCAGAGGAGATTGAAGTACTCAGGTAAGTTGAAGACAAGTTTTTCCAAAGTGTTATCATTTGTGCTTGCATCCTTTGTGCATCTTACACAGTAGATTGAAACAGCTGAAGCATGAGGTGTATAAACAGAGTGTTGGAAACCCACCTCTTCCAAACCCCGTTGCTGGTATTACCTGCACGTTAATAAATGCTTGTATTCTCTACAGTAATGTAATTAGTGGCTTTTATTCACAGAGCATGCTTTCTAGTTTGCGTTTAGAAGACAATTTCTTGTAACTGACTATTTTTCATAGCCTTATTTTTGTATGTTATACATAACCTACCTGACTGAGTTCATGAAAGATCTGGCCCTGAGAAGCCAAGGTACAAAAATGTTTTTATAGATTATACAACTACTTCTTCACTGGAAATTGAGGAAGCGTAATATTTTGTAGGACTGTGACTTCGGTTACATCCCTTTCCTTTTGCTTTGATTTTTATTATAGGTGGAATAAGCTACAAATAATCCATAAAACCTTTAGCCTAAATTGTGAATTTTGAAAACTGTCAAATATATCTTTTAAAAAGCATCGTCTGATAGGTGTTTCAATCTTCCTCCTCCTCCCCATGCAATAAAAAAGATTGTGACGGAGGTGATGCTCAACACTGTCCAGGATTTGATCATAAAACATTTAGTCTGCTTGTTGACTTTAGGGGACTTAAATGGACTGAGGATATTGTCATGAAGATAGAAATGTACATGTGTTGGAAAAGTTGCAGAGCATTAAGAATTGCCTTACTAAAATGTCACTGTTTTTTTAACTCTTGCAGTGTCTGTGCAGTGAATATTCCTGGGTTTGTGGATAGTTTGGGTGTTTGGAAGTGGAGGGGTTGGGATTTTGTTGTTTCAGTCTTGCAAGAGAACTTCAAGTTGTTCACATCTTTAATCATCACCGATTTAAAAATATTTCCCATACTTTTTTCAGTTTAACTGAAACTTAAATTACATTCACATTTAAATATGATCCTCATTTTTTAGAAAGCGTTCTGTGTGCTTTAGTTAAAAACATACTAATAAGCGTGTACAGTATTTTTGTTATTGTTCGACAAAGTGTTCCAAAAGACTGCCCCAATTAGAGGAAATCTAAGTGTTGCTAATTGTTAATTGGTGTCAACTTATCCTAAGAGTCTCTTTAATGAGAGGCTTAAATGACTTGAGAAATTCTATTTAGACAAATGTAGTTTTAATTGTGACTTCTAGAACTATGAAGAGGTTTGTGGCTGATAATCATTTCCATCCTGGCATGGTGACTTGTTTGCAGGTATATATACTTGTAGGATTAGTGGCTGAACCATCAAATACTGTGCTTTTCAAACCCAAATAATACAGTGGTGGTTTCATTTTCAAGAGGTAGTTATCTTGTTTTCCGAAGCACTGTGTCTTGTTAGTTTTTAAAAACTGATTTTGTTGTTACCTTCTGGAACTTAGTCTTTGAAAGATGATAGATAGGTCTGTAACTATATTGTCTTTTTCTTATGACTTATAGGAAGACTTCAAAAATTAATGGCATTGAATATGTACCTTTCATGAGTGTTGATCTGAGGGAACGTTTTGCCTTCCCTATGCCATTTTCGTAAGTGTGATTCAATTACTGAACTTTGCTTTTGTTTTTATTTCCACAGCTTTCCCATATTTGGTATTTCTATGTTTTCTTTTTCAGAGTTTAAAACTGTTTAAGTAGGCTTTTAAGCATAATTCAGGCAGAGATATTTAAATACTACCACTTCCTTCTTCCAGTCTGATCTTAAAACTTTAATGTAAACTGATCCTGCTCTGCAGTGCTTTTGCAATTGTGTCTTCAGGCCTATAAGGACAACGTTATATTTGGCTTTTTGGAGTATTGGGCTGGGCAGGCAATTTGGGTTCATTTCCTGATTCTGCTGCACGGTAATGAGTAGCTTCCTTTGCCTCAGTTACCTGTAAAATGAAGGTGATAGCCATTTCCCCCATAAAGGACTATTCTGAGGAAGAGTGATATGTAGCTGCTAGACCTTCATTCATGAGCAATAATATGTTAAAATTACATAGCCATAATAAGCAAAGACACTTAGGGTTGTTTGTTTTCAGTTTTCTGCTAAAGGCTTGTCAATCAGACAAGCCTCGATATTTTTCATAACTAAAGAAACTTTTTATTATTTGTTCATTATATTGAAATAAAGTGAAGAATTTGAGTTTGTGCTGGTGTAGATGGCTTTTTGGAATTCCCTTCTCCTGTTCAGTCCTGTACGAAGGAAGCTTTTGGGTTTTATTTCATGGGTTTACTATTTTTGCTTTTTCCCCCCTAAAAGTCACAAACCTAGCAGTAGTGTTCTTTGAAATTGCTTTACAGCTCTGTATACAAAGCTGTGTAACTGTTTTTCACATGGTTTTCATCATCTATCAGACATATATAAGACAGGACAGTGTTGTGGTTTAGCCCCGGTCAGCAACTAAGCACCACACAGCCGCTCGCTCACTCCCCCACCCTTGTGGGATGGGGGAGAGAATCGGAAGGGCCAAAGTAAGAAAACTCGTGGGTTGAGATAAGAACAGTTTAATAATTAGAATAAAACAGCAATAATACTAATATAATGAAAAGGAAAATAATGAGCGAGAGAGAGATGAAACACTGGAATAAGAGGGGAAAAAAAAAAACAAAAAAAAAAACCACCCAAAACTAAACAACAAGTGCTGCAACCGCTCACCACCCGCCGACCGACGCTGCCGGTCCCCGAGCCGCGATCGCTGCCTCCCCCAGCCAATTTCCCCCAGTTAATATACTGGGCATGATGTCACATGATATGGAATACCCTTTGGCCAATTCGAATCAGCTCTCCTGGTTGTATCCCCTCCCCTCCCGGCTTCTTGTGCACCTGGCAGAGCATGGGAAGCTAGAAAGTCCTTGACTAGTGTAAACACTACCCAGCAACAACTAAAACACCAGGGTGTTATCAACATTATTTACATACCAAGTCTAAAACACAGCACTATGCTAGCTACAGTGAAGAAAATCAACTATCCCAGCTAAAACCATGACAGACAGACCATGAAAAGCTTTTCTAAACTGCTATTGATTTATTTTTACTATTGATTTATTTCTACTTTTTTTCTCTCTTAAATCTAGTGATAGATGTGGGAAGTTACCATTATCCCCCAAACAGAAAGCGATATTTGCCAAGTGGGTGCGACCAGATGACATAACAAATAACCCTACGATGATTTATACTGTATCAAGTTTCAGCATAAAGCAGGTAAATTGTTCCTAAAGAGAAATGTGTGCTGCTAGCAGTATATTGCAGGGGACCTTCCTGTTCAAAAAGGAATCCCCAAATGTGAGAGTCCTTTCCTTGGTTCTCGTGAGATCAAATAAATAGTATCACTTCAGATTCCGTGCAGGTTCTAGCCATGAGAATAAACAGGTGTGTTAGCAGTGGAAGTGAAAATCAGAATTTGAATTCCAGCTGGAAATCCTGTTTTCCAGAAATAGCGGTAAGGTTAGTATGAAAAAAGGCAAGGTGCACTCTGCAGCAAATTGTTTACTTAATTTACTGCATGGAAAAAATAATGAGCAGGAAGTTAGTTTTTATTTGACAGGAAGCAGAGTGGCCCATTGAGAATAGTGGAAATGGCTTGCTTAGTGTTAAGTTGCAGATGGCCCAAACTATTCTGAAATCAGCAATAGATTATGCCATTGGATATGGTTTATATTACACAGTGTGTTTTGGGGAGGAGGGAGTAAGTGTGAGTGAATGCTGAGGTATCTGCACTTGCCCCTGATTGTCATTAATAATTCTAACTCTGGTTTGCTCTGTAGGGGCCTTACGCTGAGCAAGCATACGTTTCCTACGGTTTTAGTAGTAACTGATGATTTTCCTTCCCTCCACACCCCCATTTGTCTTTCAGTATCTAAGTTATTAGTAAATGTCCTCACTGTTTTTTCCTTTATAGACAATAGTATCAGATTGTTCTTTCGTGGCATCGTTAGCTATCAGTGCAGCATATGAAAGAAGATACAACAAAAAATTGATCACAAGGTAAGTAGCTGTTGCTTTCTAAGATCTTTTCAGACTTAATACTGCCAAGCTTTTGCAATATGTTCTATGGCAGTTGGACACAGTAAAAACTAGCATTTGTTTGACGACCATCTCGGTGGGACTTGTGGCTTCAGCACTTCTGAGAGGGAAGCCAACTTTATATAGATATGCAGACACTGGAGTCTAACTTCAGATGCGCTTTGAGGAGTAATAAATAGTTTGGAAGGTTTTGTTTGGTTTTTAATAGAAATTTTGCTTATAATGCTTTATAGGTTTGTTTTCCTACTTTGCTGTGCCAACTGCTGTGCAACAGGTGGTCCGTCTTGCATCTCATTGTAGAATTAATGTGAACAACACTATCTCAGTTCCACTCAACTGGCATCCTGTCATAAATTTGGTGTGGGTTTGGCGGACTCTGCCAGGAGCCCGTTGCCAGACCAGTATGTGAACATTGTTCCTGAATTTTTTTTGTTGTTTTTTGTTTTAACCTATACTCATTAGAACTGAACTTGTATTCTTTGAGAGCAGCGACTCCTGCACTGTATTCTCCTTCCTCTATTGTTTGACTTGTCATTCAAGTAAATACTGTATTTATACTACAGATACGGTAGATGCCGTACAGTAAATACCGTATGTTTAATAGTAAGATAAATTTGTTTGCCTTGCTTCTCTTAGAGAAACAATTAGATTACTTATGTTCTTTTCGTTACTGTTTTAAGCAGAGAACTGCAGCAAGAGCAAGGCCTGAAAAATAAAACCTATTTAAACATTGTTGTCATTTTTACTAAATTTGAGTTGCTCTTTCATTTAAAAACTCTATATTTACGTTCGGCATAAATTCCAGAAACAGACTATGTTAATCCCACTTTTATTGTTATCAGTGTATGTACAGCCAAGTAATTTATGTCACGATTTCCTCCTTTTATTTTTTTTCTTTTTAACAGTATAATTTACCCTCAGAATAAGAAAGGAGAACCAGAATATAATCCGTGTGGCAAATACATGGTGAAGCTTCATATCAATGGTGTACCTAGAAAGGTAAATGGTTTTGGGGGGACTTAATACTGTTACTGTTTAAGTCATATTTTAAAGGCTTGGTCTGCTTCACTCTGAAGCCATGCTTGCATAGCAAAAACTTTAGATACGTTTTGTTGGAAAGTGGTTTTTAATTGTTAAACCTTTTGATATTCATTTTGGTTGTGAAGTACGTAACAGAATATAGGTATTTCTTCTGCAGGCATTAATGAAAATAGCCTTACTCACATTAAATTAATTTTAAAAAATCCTTGTATTGCTTAAAAGAATTATGAAAACCATACAGGAACAAAATTATGCATCTCATATTTATGAATAGGGTGTCAAGTAATCCACTTTTCCACTCCATCTTAGAAAGGAAGTTACAGAACTAAAAGTATAGAGGGGGACATCGAGGAAGAGTATAGACATGGAATGACCATAGAGGAATAACTCAAATGACCACAGGTCCTTAGTAAGGAGAGGAGATGCCTGAAGATACATGATAGAACTTTGTATACTCACAAACAACTTCATTTTCTTTTCAGCGCAATAAATAAGGGCATAAAATAATGTGTTTCTTCATGTAATACTTAACTGTAGTGCTGGTTATTGCAGGTCATAGCGACTGATGAACGTTTACGGGAGTTCAGAAGTTGAATGGTCATATTCACGGGGTGGGGGAGTAAGGGGAAAGTCCTTAAAGGCTATTAATTGCTAAGATAAAACCTCTGGGTCAGGAAGTCCTTGAGCAGCAAAATTCCGGAATCTGAACATTTCAGGGAAGTATCGTTTATGTGCTTGCCTTGCTCTTAATACTCTTTCCAAAATATCTCCTAATGGCTGCCTTTTCTTAGGATGAATGGCCATTTGCTCTTCTATAAAAAGGATTATTCATTCCTGCACAGATAGGATTTGACCAGAAAATGTGCTGTGTTGGTAGCCCACATTGGTGATGGACTAATGCCAACGTGAAACTGAAACATCTGTTCTGGGAAACTGTTTCAGACCACTACAAATACTGCAGTAACAGTCTGTAATAATGCCAAACATATTCTACGTAATCTAAAGAAGAAATGCTAATACTTCCTCAACTGCTGCTTTGGGTTGTTTTTCCTTTCCAGAGAGAAGAAATGTAAATCTCGAACTAGAGACTATGAAAGTGATGTGACACGTAGTTTGTTTCCTTATAGATAAATAATTGTTTATTTTTCTGCTGGCTACTGAGCACAGTCCATACTCTGTTTCCTAATTAGGTGAGGAATATTGTCAGGCTTTTCTTTACTTCTTATGCTGGTAATTGCACTGAACTTTCTGAGACTACCTTTTACTATAGATATTAGTCACTTTACAAGAGTGTACTGTCATCATCCCCATGGGGATAGCGAGGCAGGTGATCACAGATCACCCAGTAGACCAGTGCAAGTAAGAGCTGGCAATAGAATTTCTTGTTCACTTGGCCAAACCATTGCAGGATTGATAGAGGTGTCCATATGTGAGAACGATGGTCAGGTCTGGCTGTGTCTGAGAAGCTGTGTATTAATGAGAGTGTGGTTTTATTTTTTAAATACTTCCAAAATACTTTATTAGCTTTATGATTTCCATTTGTTTATTTCACACAGGTAATCATAGATGACCAGTTACCTGTTGATCATAGTGGGGAGCTTCTCTGCTCTTATTCTAACAATAAGAATGAATTATGGGTATCACTAATAGAAAAGGCTTACATGAAGGTCATGGGAGGATATGATTTTCCTGGATCAAATTCTGTAAGTACTAGATTATTTCTAAGAGGTAAAAGTTCCACTTAAATAATCTTGGGTCAAATAGTTTTCCTTCTAGGGAAATCAAAGTGAATTGCTTAGGGAGGCAAGTATTGCATTTGACATTTTCTTAATTTTTTTTTTCTATTTCTTTTGCAAATATGCTTAGCTGTATTTAATGAGATTTATTGCATCAAAATAGAATGAGCAAGACACATTGATGGGCAGAGTTAATCTTAGTTCTGTGACTGCAGGATTGGCACTTATGGTTGGGAAGTATATGTGTTTATACAGAGTCTAGATGAAAGTGTTGGTTGAAGTCATAAATTTTTTTGCCCATATCAATAGTGCTGACTTTGGTTTCTAACTGTCATGCAATAAATAGGGCAGTTCTCCCTCGTTAGGGAGGGGAGTGAGCTAGAAAAGGAACAGGCTAGTCATTTAGTACATGTATATAGAGGGAGCAAGTTCTTTGATCTGTGCAAGATTGTTTATCAGATTGTTCCACTCATTTACATTGGGTTCCTGTAGTGTGGTTATTGAAGAAACAGTCACCGTACTGCAGCTAGGCTGACATGCAAATTATTCTTTCAAAGAGGAACGGTTTACTGAAACGAGTAGCCCGCATAATCTTCATTTGTAATTTAGGAAGCATTTCTGATTTTAAATTAAAAATTCTTTAAAGTTTTAACAGTATATTTTTGATTTCATGGTGCTGTTCACTTTCTAGTTGGTGTCTTGATAATTGCATTCTTGCAGGATATACTAGGTAATCACCACCTTTTGAAAAATTATGGAGACAAATGTGGCTTTGTATAAGGAGTAAATGTAGGATACATTTTTATGTATGTTTATGTCAGCGTTGGGTTGCTTTGTTTTGGAGGACAGAAGCTGGTGAGAATAGCTGTGTTTTATTCCCACTGTTGTCCTCTAGCTTGCTATCTGGAAAAGCAGCTTGACTTGCGACATTTAATCTCCACCCTTCCTGCCCCTTCTGCTTTCGACTGTATTATAGCTAACTTATGTAATCAGAGTTACTTACTGGCTGTGTTGTACTTATAATTCCTCAAGTCCCCACCCACCAGTGTTGGTTATTGACGCTTCAAACATTTATGGTCTCTGCTTTTGCTTTGAGGAGTACAAAGCAAAAGAAAAGGGAATAAGCAATATTTCAAGGAAATGGAATGGGGAGATTAAAGCATCTTTTTAATGGAAGTATATGTCAGTGTCAGCTTTACAAAAAAATAAAAACCCAAATCCTGAGCCTTCAAAGTAAAACTTAAATTATTTTAAATGCTTATATAATAGCAAGGTTCCAAATAGTGCTTCTGAGACTGTGTCTTAAAGGTCTGTGAATCAATCAAATAAATAGAACACATCATAGAACTGAGCGTGATTGATCATTCTCTTATTCCAGTTTGTTTCATAAGTTCACTCTCCAGCCTTTTTTTGGGGGGGAGGGGGGTTGGTTGGTGGGTTTTTTGGGTTTTTTGGTTGGTTGTTTTTGGTTTTTCGTTTGTTTTTTAAAGGCTATTTGGAAATATTGTCCTAAACTAACCGAATAAGTTTTTGTTTGGTTTTTTTAATATAGTCTGACTCTTGAGCCTTTTATGTGTAGAGCTATAGCGTAACTTGTGTTTACTTGATTTCTTTCAAGGCACTTTCATAATCTGTGTACAGACTTCATATGCTTATAGATGGATACCTATTCTGATTTCTTTTGAATGCTTGCATTTCAGAATATTGATCTCCATGCACTGACTGGTTGGATACCTGAAAGAATTGCTATGCACTCTGACAATCAAGCTTTCAATAAAGACAGTACTTTCAGAATGCTTTATCAGAGGTAGAAGTTTGTTCTTTCCTAAGTAATTAAAACGCTTGCTGTGTAGTAGCTGCATTACCACTGTAAAAGGAGTACAGTTACCACTGATCCTTCAATAGCATTTTGGTACTACTACAAATTGTGCTTTATAAAACCTCTGTATGCTTTCTGGAAGAATTAAAATTGAGGTACTGGTGGCTTTGATAGAACAGAACCGTAAAATTTTGTGGAATTTCATTTGAGGTGATTTTTCTTATTTAGATATGAAGAAAAAAAATAGTAGCCCATTTGTTGATGAAGAAAATAGAGTAGAGTCAGAGAAGAGCAGCTTGGAGCCTATATACGAGTTAAAAGTGTTTAAAAAGTAGAAGGAAATGTGTTCTGTGTTCCTACACAGTTCCCCAGAACTTTGTCATTGATCTGCTGTCCTTAGCAAGTAGATATAATACAGTATTTCTAATCGTGTCACAAGATTTTGGTTGTTATACCCCGTAAGTAAATCTCCTGGAGGAGCAGCAAAAGTCTATCAAAACAGCAATACTGATCTTCAGACCTACCGTAACAATTTTATTTATGGTGAAAGATATAGCTGTAATTTATAAATGTCAGCTAGCAAGTACTTTGACGTCTTTCAAAACAGTTTTGTGCAACCAGTTTCTTATGCATTTCAATGCAGTAGAAGGGGGATATTCTGTTGACTGAAACGTTTGCATTCATGATAAGAGTGTGACTCTCCTACAGTGCTTTTTCAGTTGGTTAGGAGCTCTCAGCTGATTGTCAACAACTTTTCAGATATTTGGGCGTTGCAATTTGGAGGTGTGACTGTAATTAGGATGGGATCTAGCCACTATAGCATTACTATTGTTCACCTGTGCTGGACTGAAAATGTGTCGATCCATAGTCCAGTGACCCTGTAAACTGTCTAGGGACGCTGCGTATGTACTTGGATTTTAGCATGGGCTGGGAAACATGCCAGTGTGTTTTCACAACAATAATTGTTGCAAAACTAGCAATTGCAATTCAGAACAATTGCAGAACTCGGTTGTTGTGAGTTGACAGTTCAGACCCTGTAAGGCCTGTGCTGGGGGACACAAAACGTTAGTGTAAACACCAGAAAAAGTAAAGGAGCATGAACTCCTGATTCTTTAGGTTTTGGGAAGCTCCTTCAGAATCCTGGGGGTGTGACAGATTTGTTAATTTGCTATATGCAGTCATTGGCTAAGTGTTGATGAAACCACATTTGTGTTCAGCTGAAGATCTGTGAAGAGTATCTTTAAAAAGTGACACAGATTGAACTTCAGGTTGATAAATGCTGATTTTTATTCATAAAAATATGAAATTATATGAAAACAATATTTTTTTCACTTAAAGCCTATACTTAAATACGGAAAGAAAATAGTTCTACTTTGTCAAGCTTTTTTGGGAGTGATTCCTGCTGACAAAAACCCCCTTTATTCCACTTTTTATAAAAACAGAGTCATGCTAATGGACAGTGTAAAAACATGCTATTACAGTGTCTGGCAAACGTTAGTGTGCAACTTGCCAGATTTTAATCAAGCTATTTTTCACCTCTTTTTGAACAGATTTCACAAGGGAGATGTTCTTATCACAACAGCAACAGGGGTGATGTCTGAAGAGGAAGGAGAAAAATGGGGTTTAGTTCCAACCCATGCGTATGCAGTCTTGGATATAAGAGAATATAAGGTATCAAGTAAAACTGAAGATGTTTTCAGATGCCTGTTTGAAACCTGTGTCTGCGATGGGTAGTTACTGATTTTTTTTCTCTAATGGCTAATATAATTATTTTGTCTTGAGCTCCATTGGGAAATTGCAGAAAGCTTAATGATGCTGTATTTTCTTGAGCTATTGGTCCATATTCCCTGTTAATGTAAATATAAAAATTATGTTGACAAGATGAATCCAGCAATTTTATTTTGTATTTCTTTAGGGACTTAGATTTCTTCAGTTGAAAAATCCCTGGAGCCACTTACGTTGGAAGGGACGATACAGTGAAAATGACACGAGAAACTGGACCCCAGATTTACAAAAATACTTGAACTTTGATCCAAGAACAGCTCAGAAAATAGACAATGGTAATAAGGTTTAAAAAGTCGCTATCTTTTCAGATAATATAGATCTTTGTGATGTATCCCTGCAGGAAGGTGGAAAGAAATGCTTAAGCACGAGGAGAGAGAGAGAGTAAAACAAATACTAGAAACTAAATAGTCCAAAAGTTCAGGAAGTATTTGTGTACTTAAATCTGTCATTTCCAGTTTGTCTGGGGTTTAAAAGTAACCTGGACTGTTTAATATATCTCAAATTCATTGACAAGAAACTACCTCCTTGCTGAAGTGTTGCTATCTCAGTATCTGAGCATGCGGGAGTTCAGTGCAAATATAACATTCTGACAAGAAGCTGTGTCATGCTGCTTTTTAATACATGAATAGACTTTTTGTGGGTTTTTTCCTCCAACATTTGCAAATATGTATCAACATGCTTACTGTAATCGGTATTTAAATTAGTCCTGCTTGTATTTGAGGTTATGCCCTGGAGGTAAGTGGGATTTTTTTCTCTTGCATTACATTAACATATCTATAAATAAATCTTTACATACACCCTATTTCTGGCTGTAAGAGTAGATTGAGATCTGTCTTTGAGACAGTGGTACTACTGTGTCTCTGTCCAGAAACCACTTGGGATGATGCCCAGTGTTGTTCTGTCCCATCTTCCCTAGGGAGCAGCAGCGTGTAGCTTCTGGAGAGTTAGTGTGGGTTTGCTGCTGGAAGGGCAGGTTGGTGACAGTTCAGAAATTCTGCAGAAGCTGCATTTTACATTCAGAAAGAGATATCTGCTCTTCTTATAGTATCCTAGTTTCTGTCTGTCTGTCTCTGCAAGGGAGCCCTTTTGTTCAGTGCCACTCTATTTTGACAACATCATGCATCCAAACCCATTAAATTATAGCACTTATTGGTAAGCCTCGTGCAAATGCATAAGGAAAACTTTTGATTTAAATCAAAAGAATAGCAGCCCTGCCTTATGAGAGAGTAGCTCATTTTTTTTATTTACCAATTCATTTAGTAAGGAATTTATATATAAAATTACATTAGTAACTTTAAAGGGATTTGTTTCTTCTGACTGGATTTACACTCTGGTCTTGTCGTCTGAGTGTGTAGCTTTTTTTTTTTTGGTAGTGCTGCAAGATCTGCAACTGCCTATGTCAGAGACTTGAATTATAAAGCCGTTACTTTGTTGAGAGTTCATTTCATCAGGAATCTGTCAGCTTGCAGGCATTGTTGTTGGCTGGAGTTGCAATTAAGGGAGCTATGGAGAATTAGAATAAATGCATGAAAACGTCGTAAAGATGAAGCAGATTCAGGGTGCCAAAGCAAGTCACGTAGGCGTTGGATGAAGTGTCTTAGAATACATTCAGACGTACTCACTTGTTGATTGAATACTTGATTGTGCTGGATGACTACTGAAGTAGGTTGTTGAATTGGGGGAACCTTTTTGACTGTGTAATTTTTTAATTTTTTTTCCAGAAACCTAGGAAAGGGGAAGGCAGGTCAGAATCACCTAATGATGTGTCTTTCCATACAACAGATTCTTTCATACCTTCTGCTTAGTGCTTGAGAATGAAAACCATTCCGACAGCTTCAGAAAGTCCTTCATGATAAGCAGACACTAACTTGTTGTTCTTGGTTTAGCTTGTTTTGTTTTGGGGGTTAAGTTTAAATTGAGAAATCTGGGCAATGCAGCCGTTACTACTAAGTTTTAGAGAAATGTTGGTTCATATAAGCTATATCATTTGCCTGGAAGGAGACTTTTGAAAAACAAGTAAAATCAAGGTGTCTGGTAAGGAAACAGTAACAGCATTTCATTTTTAGGCATTTTCTGGATTGCCTGGGAGGACCTGTGCCAGTACTATGACGTTATTTATTTGAGTTGGAACCCAAGCCTTTTTAAAGAATCTACGTGTATTCACAGGTTGGTGGTCCAAGAGATAAAACTTCTGTGTCAGTATCTCACTAAATGTTCTGATGTGGTGTTTCCTTCCTCCCATTCTTCCTAGTTACAGCTGAAGAGGTTGAACTCCAACCATGCTCCTCTGAGCCTTACTTTACACTTTTCAATTCTCAGCCCAGGCTTTGTTTTTGACAACTTCCATAACATCGTTGAAACTCCAGCAATCTTTGTGATGTTGCTCTGGACCTAAGGTTGTGTGAGCAGATTCTGACCTCAGTCCCACATCTCTCTATCGGAATAGAAATCAGATTTTTGTGCAGTCCGTCTTTTAAGCAGTGACCAGCTGGTGCTTGAGTGACCTAGTTTTTATTTGGAATTCATTTTCCTGGCCAGTTGCAAGTTGTTTGTGCAGTGCGTGTTGTCTTTACGGGGTGTGTTTGCTGATGTCAGAGTAGTTTAACTAATCCCGTTTTTCACCAATTGTAGTTATCATAAGTAATCTTCCTTGCCTGCTGATTTTTTTCTGAACATGATACCTGTCTTCTACCTAGTATCCATCACATTCAGTCTTTTTGTCACCCAGTTTGAGGGTAAGTGTGTGTGTCAGTTTCAGAAAGCAAGGGTTTCTCTATTTTTCCACTCCACTATACTGCACTTTACCACTGCTTCTACGCTGTTGCTGCATATGTTAGCTCTGCACAAGCTCCTTCATCCATAGTGCAACTGCCGAGCTTATCTGGAAAGGCTCCTTCCATATTTGCGTTCAAATTAATTCTAAAATACACTGTAATGATGTAGGAAGATGAGGTAATGTGTATGCTAATCTCAAAGCTCATCTACTAGTCTGTCTTTCCTTCTATTAGCAATTGTCATACCTCTGTGTAGGGAGATGCCCAGCACAGTGGCAACTGCCATAAAAAGTGGAGTAATGGTGGTGATAATTTGAAGCTTAGTTGATAATGCAGCCTTCCACACATGCTGTTCAGTTCTCAAAGTGTGGGAGGGTCAGTGGGACTTATGAATAGTTTTATCCACTTCTGTTCCCAGCGTGCCATGCTTTGTATTCAGTCATCAGCACTTTCTGGTTTTTTCATACCTTATTTTCCTTGCCTAGACAGTTCGTGAGGCAACAGGCAGATTATGCAATAGGGTACCTCAAAGATTTATTTTTTTTAAACACTTTATGCAGGCACTCTTCCAAACATAAAACAGATCAAATTGTAAAATAAAAATTATCTGAATAAAAAAATTGGAAGAAAATTTGGCAAGCTTTTGGAACTCACCATAGCTTACATGTGGAGTCTTACAGTTACAAAAGCACAGGTGTTTTTCCCTTAATAATAAATGTGGTATGTGCAGTCATCACAATAATTGGCTAGCCTGGGCTCCCTGAATGGCTCGGTTTTTTCTGTGCTTTGTGTCGTTGCAGTCACCATACCAAACAGCCAAGCTGTTTGTATTTAGCATTTTTTATTATCAACTTGCAGTAAAGTCATTTATAAAACAAAATTGTAAGATAATGCTTTTGACACCAGTGCATTATGTAACCACTGTCGTAGATTCCTGCAGAAAATTAGCCTTCAGTAACTTTGTTACTGATAATGGGTAGCTCTGTATCCACGTAGGATTTGGAGCTGGGTTTCAAAGCACAAATTAGTGTCTTAGTCATCTAATAACGTGTCTGTATTACTTCCAGTACTTGGGATGCAAAGCAAGGCCCGGTGAAGGATGCCTACAGCCTGGCTAATAATCCTCAGTACAAGCTCGAGGTCCAGTGTCCACAAGGTGGTGCTGCCGTCTGGGTTCTGCTTAGCAGACACATCACAGATAAGGTGCTGGGTTCTTTTTCCTACATTTGCTACATTATGAGTTCTATAATATCTCCTGTAAATCTTTTTAGATAGCTTTCTATGTTACTAGTATATTACTGCTTATATTTTCATGTTCATACACCTACGTATTTGTATAAATCTTGAATTCAGCAGGTACGCGTAATTGTATACCAGATTGTTGAAATAGACCGAGAGTAAAAATTTCAGTGAGGTGATTATATTCTCCACCATAAAGGTAATGAAATAACTCTGAACTGTTATATGTGAAATTAGTGGCAGTTTGTTTATTTCAGTTTGGGGTTTTGTTTTGTTTTGTTTTTAAAGAATTGGATCAGGTATTGTAGTAAATACAAATAACACTGATGTGGTGATCGAAGGGGATGATAGAATGTGTACTTGATTCTGCTTAAGCATTAGTTACGTTCCACTGAAGTCCATAACTCTACTTGATTTGTCATTTTTTTAATAGGATGACTTTGCACACAATCGGGAATTTATTACAATGGTTGTATACAAGACTGATGGCAAAAAAGTTTACTATCCAGGTTAGTGCACCTTAATTGCCAAGATGATGTTAGAAATAAATGAAGAATTACAAAGGATTTTGTGGAGAGGAAAGGCACTTTTGGCTTTAAAACCAGTTGTCTCACTCTAAGAGGTCAGTCTTCTGAAATAGTTGTTTAGCCCTGTTTGACCACTTTCCGCAGTCTATACTGAAGGAACAAACCAAGCTGTACATGTTGGAGGAACGCTAAGAGGTCTGCGTAGTCCTGCTGACGCTTAATTTGGCACAGCATTTTCTTGATTTTTCTGTTGATTTTGCAGTGGCAGTAGTTAATGCTTAGAGGGGAGAGGCATTGTGCTTGTGTTTATCTGATAGCACAATTATTTCCCAGATTTGTGAAATTATTTAAAGGTTTACGGCTTCCACTAAATGAAAATAATCAAGGTTAATTGTTCTATGAACTTGGCTTAGCAAAGTACCTAAGCAAGCTCATGAGATAGAGCTGAACACGTCAACATATTTCAAAGCATCAGGTATGGAATGTTTAAGAAAAATATTTAGATGTTCAAATTTTATCAAAGTATTACTGTTAGTCATTATAGGTCAGATTCTACTTGCCTTGAGAGGAAGGGGCTTGACTTTTGGAGCTTTGTTGTAGCTGCGAAAAAGCCATGTATGTTTTATTTCAAGACAGATAGTAGATCTGAAACACAGGCTGAGACACAGAAAATAAAGGTAATGCTCAGGTTGAATGGATAGGGTAGACTGCAATTTTAAGGTAGAGCTAATAATATCATATTTTTATTTATTCTTTACATCAAGTTGGACATATCTGTAAAAATATTCCTTGGAATAATTCAGAGAAGGTGCATCCTAAGGCAGGTAGGATTTGGCGTGTTGCTTTTACAGATAGGGAACCTCTTCAGAACCAGGGTTGCATTCAGGTAGCTGCTCATGCAGCCGGTAATAGCAACAGTTAATTAGAGAGTAGCTTTGAAAGCTCTCTTCACCAAAGAGTGGAATTTGTGGGCTTTTTTCCTGTTGGAATTGCTGGTAGGGGTTGCATTGTTCATGTCTGGTCTTGATCAGGGAGCTTTGCCGACCAATTCCCGTAGAACCCAAGCTGTCTTTCTGTGGAAAGCATCTGTTGAGACCTGACCAAATCATCATCTGTTTTTGCAAGAGCTGATCTTGTTAAAGCGTCTGCTTCCCCCTACAGCCCACGACATGCTTCTGGTGTTGCCAGTACTTGTAGCAGTGCTTATTTTACACGCCTGTCTTACTGAAAACATTCTTAAGCGGGCAAACCAAACACGTTTGTGTAGTGGAGGGAATTGTTTAGTTGTGCTTGAATGAGACAGTCTTCCAGCAAGACCACTAGCAAGAACTGGATGATCCATATGTTTTGTCTCGCTACCCGAACTCTTTTATAAACTTAGAATCTCACGAGCTCAAACTTGTTTAAAACCTTTTTCCATGGAAATAGATTGGTCAAGCTGCAGTATTATTTTTTACCATCTGTTAAAATGAGATCAGAACAAAGCAGGTTAATCTTTTGGCAGTGAGGCCGAGATTTCCCATTCCTAAGCTTCTCATTGTTTTATATTAATCCTTTCCCCTCTCCCATGTTGCTTTGTGGAAGAAAATAAAAAGACCTGATCCTGGGCCTATTGAAGTAATTGGCTGGACTTGTTCCTGTTTCGCTGAAATTAAAAGAAGTTTGGAAAGAACCAATTAGAGGCCAAATAATAAATTACATTGTCAAATTGTAAAAGCAAATTTGGGGATGTTTATAAAAAGTGCTGCATGTGCATTGGTACTGGGGTGCAACTACATCTGTGTAATGATGACAAGGATTCGGAGAGAGAGAAAGTGTGTGTCAGTTTAAAACATGTTAATTTCTTTACGTCTTGTTTACCCAGTGGCCAAAGATTTTGGCAGCTTGCATTCTGGAACTGTCCAGCCAATGGAGAAGGAACAGCCTTCTCAGAGATTTTTTTCAAGAGTGCTCAAATATTCCTTATCTTTGTATTTAAATTTCAACATAATCACAGTAGGTCTCCTTTGAGTAGTGACATTGGTGGGAGATGGATGAGCAGTTCTTGCAAGTCATGGGATTTAAGCTGTCCTTTCAGGTGCAGAATTTGTGTCCTCTCATGTGGTGTACCTCTCCTGAAAATGATAGTTGCTCTTAGGATTATCTGTCCTTTTCATGAGCAAATCTTGAGGCTCTATTCTTTTTAAGGGCATTCAAGTCTGCTCAAGTTTACCAAGCTGGGGGATATTTTGATCAGGGAGAAGTGTTCATCCTTCTCTTTTTCAGCTGACCCTCCTCCATATATTGACGGTATTCGGATCAACAGTCCTCATTATCTGACCAAGATAAAGCTGACCTCTCCAGGGCCCCATACGTTTACCTTAGTGGTGTCCCAGTATGAGAAACAAAACACGATCCATTACACCATCAGGGTACGTAGTGCTGATTTCATAATGAATGTAAACAATGAAAAGTGTCCTTTATTTTTAAATTTGATAAAGTGTACTTCTGGATTGATCTTGCTATTTTTGGGGAGGGAGGCTATGAATGGTGGAGCAGAACCACTGGATGGAGTGCTTGATAATGTTCTCTACTGTAGTTAAGACAATATAGTGTGTGTGGTTTCAGTAATGAAATTTTAGTAATGAAATCAGCTGAAAAATACTTTTATTTCCTAGAATAAAAATTTAATATCTGTGTACAGGCAGAGCATTGGCTCTCTGTGTATACAAAATAAGCCTATTTTAGATCCCAGTTAAGATTTTAAAGTTTTTTTGACTCCTCTGAGTCCTTGGATTCAGTATTTGGGTTTTTCTGTAACTGCTGAGTCATGTGATGATCAATGCAAGAGGTTGCTTTTTGTCACTGAAAAAAGTAAAATGCAGACTATTTCCATTTTGCTTTTCTTAATAAAAATTAAGTAGAACTAAGTCTTGTTAGTCACAGCACTATTCTGGATTTTGAGTTTCAGACAGGGTCATCTGATAAGTAATATAGGCATGTAGTGAACAAGTATCTAAAAATGATGTGTAGGCAAATCTGGTGTTTTTAACATGTCATGATTTTGTATGAAAAGTCCAAGATGAATGTGTGACCAGCTTATTCTTTTACAACACAGGTGTATTCCTTGTGCAAGTTCACCTTCTCCAAGATTCCTACACCTTACACCATTTCCAAACGGGTAAAGAAATATTTTCTTTTGTGCGTCACTGGATAATAATTTTGGTTTGGCTTTTCCGTATTTGAGATGTCCAAGGCTTTTAAATATATTTTTATACTACTGTCCAAAAATGCCAGCCTAGGCCATCTTCTAACAAATGAAACTTCTTAACTAAAGCTTAATCTAAGCATCATTAGCACAAGACCAATCCTGTACTCAAGTTACATATAACTTGCCAAACAATTAGCTGCACTGTTAGCATGATTTGTACCGACATAGAAATCCTTGGGCTGGCTCCCTCTGTTCACCCAACTCTGGCTGGATGGAGACTTAACTTTCACTGGCATTTGGTATATAAGCTCCACTTTCGATGCAGTGTGGTGTTATAGCTGTGCCGTTGCAGATACGCTGTAAAGCCTTTGTAGAATAGACTGGCCTTTAGAATACCAACCTGTACCCTAATACGTAATTACTCTGCAGAGATCAGATTGTGCTAGCACTACTGCAGAGTAAAAACCCTGCAAGAGTGTTGCTCATTTTCCCTTGAGAATTGCCTGATTTTCTTGGGGGTAAAAAAACTCTTGACACAATGGGACAAAATCAGCAATGGCAAACCAAAGGCACCAGTAGCAAGACTGTGACAAATGGACTTAGGATGGCAATATCACAGTACGTTTCCGTTCCTAAATTTTGCGAAGACATCTCTCTAACTATTGGGATGAGCACTCACACTGCCGAACAGGATCAGGGCAATGTACCCATGGTACGTTTCATGTAGAAATGCTCCCTGAGAGTACAGCAGCAGAGGCAAGAGCAAAAAACTTGACTGAAACTGAGTCAGAAGCCTGGGCAGTTTTGGGGCCAGCTGCTGTTCATATTTCAGCGGTCAACATGAGCTGCAGTTATACCTTCAGCTGAAGTATAAATATAGCCAAGAGCTCACAGAATAACGTAACTTGCATGTATTTTCATGTATTAGCAATTTTATCCTCAAGAAAGAACAAGCCAGCCATTAACTTTAATCTCTGTACCTACCATGCATACCCTGGGGAATCCCACTATAGGCAGAACTCTTCTGTCCAAACAGTAACCTCTTAGGCTACTCCCTTTAGGGTAGGAAGGTTCTGCAGAGCAATCTGTACAGGCTGGATCAATGGGCCAAGGCCAGTCGTATGAGGTTTAACAAGACCAAGTGCCGGGTCCTGCACTTGGGTCACAACAACCCCGTGCAATGCTACAGGCTTGGGGAAGAGTGGCTGGAAAGCTGCCCAGCAGAGAAGGACCTGGGGGTGTTGGCTGACAGCTGGCTGAACATGAGCCAGCAGTGTGCCCAGGTGGCCAAGGCAGCCAAGGGCATCATGGCTTGTATCAGGAATAGTGTGGCCAGCAGGAGTAGGGCAGTGATGGTGTTCCTGTACTTGGCACTGGTGAGGCCGCACCTTGAATGCTGTGTTCAGTTTTGGGCCCCTCAGTACAAGAAAGACATTGAGTTGCTGGAACGTGTCCAGAGAAGGGCAATGAAGGTGGTGAAGGGTCTGGAGAACAAGTCTTGTGAGGAGCGGCTGAGGGAACTGGGGTTGATTAGTCTGGAGAAAAGGAGGCTGAGGGGAGACCTTATTGCTCTCTACAACTACCTGAGAGGAGGTTGTAGTGAGGCGGGTGTTGGTCTCTTCTCCCAAGTTACTAGTGATAGGATGAGATTAAATGGTGTCAAGCTGCACCAGGGGAGGTTTAGATTGGATATTAGGAAAAATTTCTTTCCTGAAAGAGTGGTCAGGCATTGGACCAGGCTGCCCAGAGAGGTGGTGGAGTCACCATCCCTGGAGGTGTTCAATAAACATGTATAGACGTGGCACTTTGGGACATGGTTTAGGAGGCATGGGGGTGTTGGGCTGATGGTTGGACTTTATGATCTTGGAGGTTTTTTCCAACCTTAATGATTCTATGATTCTCTTCAGGAAGAGAGAAAGAAAGCTAATTTGAGCCACAGTGGAACAGTCCCTTTTCTAGGACATGTGTGCCTGAAGCCAAGGGTTACATTACTTTGTGTGGTCTGGTGGGCATGTTGGCTTGCAGCTAGGCTCTTGGGTTCAGACAGAGTTTGGTACTAGCTGTTATTTCTGCAACAGCTCCTTGAAGCTATCCGGTTCTGGAGAACAGCAAGTGGCTACAAAGATTCCTGGGAACAATGGGATGATTTGCTTGGTTCTTCCAGAAACCATTGTCCTTTTTAGCTCTTAAAAACCAGGCTTAGTTTGGGAGGATGTTTTAAGAGGTCAAAAACTGATAGAAGGCGACCAGCTTGTTTGAGGCATGACATCTGTTTTATGTTGCATTATGTTTCAAAAGAAAACTAAGTATGTGGAAACCTCCTGTTAATTATTTGAAGATGTCTGTCTAATATTGTAGTCAAGTAAAAGGCATGTTCTATCTATCCAAGGCCAGCTCTGTCTTCATGATTAAATACAAAAAGTTAGTTGCTTGTGCTTAATGCTTATTTGGTGCTTGCTTAGCAGTCACTGAACTTTAAAACAAGCAGATAACTAATTCACAGTTTACCAGTCAAAGCAAGTTTTGTTAGGTGTCTTATACTAAAGTTGAGTTGTCACCTCTGGAGCTCACCAAGCCCTAGGGGCATTCCTGGAACTAAGTGCAGCGGAGATGGAAAAGGCCTGGAAAGCTAGCAGCACACAGCAGTTCTAGGCTTCTGGGTAGTAGGATGGCGGGGAGAAGAAATCCCCCTTGCTTCCAAGCTTGACACGTTTGAGGTTTTGGACACTGAGTAAAGAAATGAAATCACAAGAAAAAATGTTGCTCCTTGCTGGTTTGACAGAAAGCGGAGGGAAGTAACAGGAGAAATGGATCTCGGCTCTAAATTTGTGTGAATGCCTGGCATGTCTTAGAAGTCTAACCTTTCAGTTTAATGACTAGCAGGAGGAACTTGCAAACAGATGGCCCATTTCTCAAAGTCTGAGCAGCGTTTTTCCTCTTGTATGTCTTTGTCCTTGCAGAATCTGTCCTTATGTCCAATCTGTATCTTGTCCCTGTAATGCTGGTTCTCAGAGTGCAGAGAGGTGAATGGACAGTGCTGGAGGCAGTGATGTCAAAAGGAAATGTTACAACACCACTGTAGTTCCTCATTTAGCACAACAGGGGAGTCTTTGAGGGGAAAAAAAAAAAAAAAAAAACAAACCTGCATAGCCCAGTAGTTGTGTGGGATAGATGGGAATATAGATCCTTTGTTAGATGCAATTTGTCAGTCAGAAACAGTTACTCAGTACTGACTTATTAAATATAAGCTGAAAAATACAGTTTTTACTTCCAAGGGATCTAAGGCTTTGATCAAGGTGGGTGGAAGACTGCAGTGAAACTTTCTGAACACTTAACAGTCTTTCACTTGCACTTTAAAAATTATGAGAGATTACTAAAGGCAGTGAACTGAGAGGAGCCCCTAGTCTTGTTTGTGTGTATAAATAAGCAATACAAATCCTCAGGATATAAAGTATTTTCTGTACTTTTTGACTTCTTTCAGGTTAACGGACAGTGGAAAGGTCACAGTGCTGGAGGATGTGGAAATTTCAGAGACACCTACAAAAATAACCCCATGTATCAATTCCAGCTGGACAAGAATGGGCCATTATTAATTGAACTACGTGGACCAAGGTTTGTAGACAAGCAGTGCGCATCAACTCAGCGAGAGTATTATGTACTAAAGATAAAGCTTTGTCAGTATCCTCCACGGGGAGGGTGGGAAGCTCCCTGAAAATTCAGAAGGCAAGGGATGGAAGAAGGCTCAGATTTAGTACTATTATTTATGTTTGTAACTTCACCATCAATAAGTGATTTAAACCTTCACATTTGCTACTAAGGAAATCCTTGACCTACAAGGAAAGCAGGAGCCTTCTTTCTCTTCAGTTTTGGGGTCTGAGCAGAGCTAGGCCTTGCACAGAAGGCAAAAAGGTACAAAGGACTCTTTCTTCCCCTTAAAACTAATTACGATCATAATTCCTTTTCTTCTGTAGGAGAGCTGATATGCAGGACAGTAAACCCTTACAGGCTCTCAAATAATGGCCTGTGCAGTAGCTTCAGCTGTGAAAGGGCATTTACTCTGCCACTAGCAGGCCAGAAGTACTGGATATCAGTGCCCTATAGAGTAGGCCCACGCAGGTCAAATTCCTTTGGCAAAATTCATCATGTACCTCAAAATACCAGTATACAATGCTTCTAAATAGCACCATCTCCTGTCATGCAGTCAGTTGTTTACCTTTTTTTGCAAAGCTGTACAGAGGGCCCTGCAAAATGGCAGCACTTCTTTATCTATCCCCCCCTCTTTGAGGAAACTCCTTCTCTCATAAAATGAAGACAAGGGCAAAGGTGGGGCTTTACTGTTCCACTAATTGAGCAGGGTTTTTTTGTATGCATTTTTTTCTGCACTTGCAGATCATATTCGGGTAGTTTGAATGACAGGGGCCATGGTGCCTGTCACGTGCCTTAGCAGGTCGTAGACAAACTGTCCCAAGTTACAGTGCAACATGAGAAATTCTGCTGAGATCACTGACCTTGATTCCTGACAGCAATCAGATCACACCTCAGGATCTGTGCCATGTGGCAGAGTATGTCACCACAAGTTTAACTACTCGAAGTCCACTTAAATGTGGAGGCAGACTTCTAGCAGGCATTTTCCATATAGTCTAGTTCTGAACCTGAAATGTGTTCTGTCTTCCTCCAAATTCTACATTCACGTCCTAGTAAGTTTGACTTAACGTTTCTGTCATGTATGTAATAACTTGTGGGCGTCTTGCAGTTATACTGTGGTGTTTTTAATGAATAGCCCTCTTTGTGGCAATCCTGATGACCCAAAAGTAACAGTCCGTCGTGTCACTTGCAGGCAATACAGCGTTGGTTTTGAACTCCTCACGGTCTCGACAGTAGGAGATCCTGGTTCCTATGGCTTCCAGAAAAAGAGCAGTGGTGACTACAGGTAACACTCACTTAACAAAGTCTTAGAGGTTTGAAACATACTTCAGATCTTGGTTCTAACAAGTAGTTTCTTTTATCATAGGTGTGGATTTTGCTACTTGGAAGTGGAGAATATATTTGCTGGAGTTTACAACATTATCCCCACCACATTCCTGCCACAACAAGAGGGTCCTTTTTTCCTAGATTTTAATAGTGCTACTCCTCTTAAGGTATCACAGTTGCAGTGAGGAGACAGATCTGTGCATTACCGTTTAAGGAGGTGGTTTTGATCTATCCTACAGTCTGAGAACAGGTGAATGACTTTTACTACACATGTGTAGTAAAAGAAAATTATATTTTAAGTTATAGCCAAAAGCATGGAATCATCGATTGGCCTTACGGGTGGTAGGCAGTTAGCTGTAGTTTTTGCTGCTATGGTGTTGGAGCGAGCGCTGCTCGAGAGGCTTGTGAAGGGGCTGAAACGTTTATATTCAAAGGAACTGGCAGAACTCAATTTATTGTGGGTTTTCCACACTTCAAATCAAAGTCTAGTGAGTTGAGAGAAAAGCTAACATTGAAATTCTCTTCTCCCAAAATACAGGATAGATGGGTTTAAGATTTTATTCTTAGAAGTAAACATGTAAGGAAAAAATATTCTCGTGTATTCTGCTTATTCAGTCTCAGGACCAAATAGCTTTTACTACATATTTGTGCTGCTATCTTGAATGTTTTCAGCATTGAACTAGTTCTCACATCTAAATGTAAATTTACTACTGCTGAGCATGCTGTATTCCAGACTAATGTGCTCAGCTGATCTACAATATGTGTATAGGAGTAAGAGAAAAAGGAAGATTCATGCTTTCGCTATTTCTAAAAGAAAAGCAATGGCTTCACTTATGTTACACCTACTCTGAGAGCTGTTATTTCATATCTGTTTATACATAATATTACAGCAGAAGGTACTCCATGGCTTTCTTCCTACTAGCTGCAAGACCTAGCTTGATCCAGGTCAGCAGTAGCAGCAGGAGGTCAGCCAGCAGTAGCATACAGCAGGTGCAGCACACCCTTCATTTAGCAGGTGTGAAAGGTTTTCATCTAAAGGTGCACTGTAAGATTCTCTGTATCTACTGAGGTAGTCTCCTTTGCTGGTATGAGGAGGAAGGGAACTACCCACCATCACCATCCCAGCAAAGAAATGTTTTATCCTCAACATTTTTATAAGTAATCAGCTTGTAGGGAAAGGATCATTTCAACCTCTCCCCCTAATAAACCACAGCTGCAAAAAATGCCCTTGCTGATCCCATTATACAAGACATCTTCTTTTAAAAGAAAAAGGTACCTTTTCAGTTGAAAGCAGTGAATGCATTGAGCATTTGGCCAGTGCCATCAACAGGAGTAGGGTCAAAGTTGTCAAGAAAATAGGAGAAGCGGGATTAGCCCAGAATAAGACTTTTTAGAAGCCAACTATCTGTGCTCTTCCTCCAGAAGATCCATATACACTGTGTATCTGAAAAGGATTAAAGATAACCAAGTTCTTCTTTTTAATTTAAATACTGCCTCACTGATCCTAAAATACATGGGGTTTTGTCTTTTTACAAACAGCAGGCTTAAGATTCCACTATATTTCACAGCTGGGGGAGAGGGTGTTTTTAAAACAGCCACAGGAAGTTCTTTGCTATTCAGGTCAGTTTGGCAATTTTCCAAGCAGAAAGGTAGCATTTAAATCTTATTTTAGAGCACGGGTGCCACTTGGTCCTTGGGAAACTGAGCACACATGCTACAGGAATACCAGAAACGTTATGTGTGGGCTAAAATTGTTCCTGTAGAAGTCTGCCATCAGCCCTCTCCAGAAAGTACAAGATCCATTTTGTTTAATTTCCTTCATCAGACAGCTGCTTAACAAATGTCTCACTTACTTTAAAAGGGCATTGAAAACACATGCCTTTCTGACTGCCGTTCTCTCAAAGACCATCTGGGCTAGGAAATCTGTGACAAGTTTGTCACAGTGTGACTTACCTTCTTTCCCAGGGAAGTTTCTGATGATTATTGCAGCTAATCAACACAGGGAGCAGCATGGGCACAAGCTGAGCAAAAACCAGATTAGGTTCTTTGTGGTTATCTTTGGCTTTTGGGAATATGTGCCAAGGACTGCTTCATCCCTACAAAATCAAAATTTCATACCAGAGTGGCAGTGGAGTCTTGCCTATATTTTATCGCCTCTGAAGTTAGAGGTAGTAAGGAAGTCTCAAGTGAGTATATTTTTGACAGTAGAAAAGGCAGATGCCAGAACTGCCAGCTTTTAGTACTAAGTTCTTGCACACCCTTGGCTGTTTGAGATCAAGCTGGTAGACTTGCCTACAGTAAAATCTGTTGTTGTTCTTCTGCGGTTGGTTTCTGCTCTGCAGGAAGGGCTTTTTTTTCTTTCTCCCCCCACGACCACAAGCACAAGCTAGTACCAAAAGCTTACGCCGGATGAAACAAGCGTAAGGCTCAACTTCCACGGTGTGCTGAACTAAAAGCAAGGAATGTGCTCACTTAATGCCAGACGAAGGCTTGAAGGACAAAGGCTGCTGTCTCCACTGGGATACGCTAACGCTTCTTACACACACAGTGCAGTCAGGGCCTTGGGCTCATCTCCATAACTGCACAGGATTTAAGGTTAGGATCAATGTCCTTTGTAAGGCAAGTCCTATTGAAACATTGCACCCACCCAGGCTCCTAGAATACCATCACTCTGTTTCCCCTCCATGTATAAGACAGAACACTCTGGTGGAGTATTTAAAAGGAAAAACAAAATGCTCTTAATAACAACTCTGCAGATTCTGGTTGTAGCAAAGTAATTTTACAACAACATTTTCTTGCCCTTTTTCTTAGAAAAAAATTGCTCATGTAAGCACTTCAGATTTGCTTTGATATTTTCTGTCAAATACATACTTCTCTCTTTTATTTCCACAAGTAAATCTGGGAAAATTATTGGAGAGGAAAACAATCCTTAGATTATAACACAGCCTCAGACCAATATCTAGTTTAAGCTTTTTTTTTTCCCCCCTCTATACCATTTAGCATTTTTGATCCATAGGGCAGAGAGTATTAGTTGCTGCATAACATTTCCATGCTTAGATCAGCATGACTTTTAGAAGGCCTGTGTGCACAAAAATTGAAATAGCTGCACAGCAGCTCAGACCAAAACAAAGGTACATCGTGTTACTTTACTTCCAGTTAGACAGTTGCATGCCTCTTGACACTTAAGTCTTCTCTGCCTGTAAACACACAATTCAAGCTTTTAAACATGAAAATACAAAGCCTCATAAATATACCACCGAGCATCCTGCACTCCGAAGTTGTTTGTCACACACCATACAGTTCTGAACTACCGCCTGAGCTACAGCGTGAGGGGGTGACTGACAAAATGAAAGCCCGTTGCTGTAAGGGGCCTTGAGAGGATTTATATGTTCTTTGAATCACTAAGGGAAGACTGCTACAAAGAAATGATTTTTAATTCTCTATCAGTGGTGCAGAGGGATAACTGGAGATAGCCTCATCAGAAGTTTCGACATTCTCCTTACTTATGCACTGCAAAGCCTTTTCTGTTTGTTTTTAAAATCCTACCTTAAAGCTCCATACAAGACCCTGTAATGCTGCTGTTTATAGCTCAGGGTGAGACACTCCCCCAGCCCCCAGTTTTTGTTAGGAAGACACAGGTTAGTCCTTGGTTAATCTGATCATCAGTTCTCAAAGACTCAGTGAGCAATAGTACATGGATGAGTGGTATCAACAGCTTCCATCCCATGAGTCTGAGAGTCAGTCCTAGCTTCCTGATGCAAGTTTCATGTAACTATTTTGTACAGTAATTATGCACTTGACCACACAATCTACACCATGTTTGAACAGCCAGCTCTTTAGAATTAAGTTTGTGTACCTATAGTAGAGATTTTCATCACTTAGTCAAAAAGGACATTTAAACTGTTTGATGATACCAAAGAGAAGTAGAATTCTGAGGTTAATGTTTGCTTAATACATTCTCACTTCGGGGCAGCTGAAGTGATCACATATACTTTGATACACCAGAGGCTTATTTTTATACCCATGCAGGCAGCTACCATCACGTTACACTTCAGAACGCAGAAAGACTCCAACTGGAGACAGCTTGTTCATTTGCCTGTACCCCACAGCGATGTATGTTCATTTAAGTTTGTCATATTTATAATTATGGCTTTTATGAAGTTTAAAATAAAATGAGTTTTCCATTAAATTTATTAGACACGCAGTTCTGCCTGTTTGCTTGCACATTTGAAGTATGATTTACCTGCCAAGTCCAGGGGGTCGCCAAAGGAAGAAGGCTGCAGCAAGACCTTTAAACAAATCCGGCAGAAGTGTGGTGTAGAAGGAAGGGTATGGTGGGTTCCACACCCTTTTGTACTTCCTGATCGATGGTTTTACCCTGCTGGGAGCTGAACCCAATCAGGACATATGCAAGGCAGCGCACACAGCTGTATTTATATCCTGCTGAACATGAAATTAATTCATCGCCCAAGTGCAGGGATTTTGGGGTTCCAGTCAGAACTGGCAAGATGAGAGGAAATCTGAGAGCAGGAGAGGTTTAAAAAACCCAACCAACCAAAAAAAAAAAAAAACCAAACACACACAACCCCCAAATACCCAAACAAGCCAGGAAAGTGTAATAGGGGTTCAGTGGCAAGTCTGCACAAAATAAGATATTCAACCACAACTACCTCTGCTAATTTTTCTAACTGTATGCAGCACAGCCAATAGCTTAACTGCAAAAGTTTAAGTAAAAACATTTCATACAATGTGGCACTTGAGTATTGCTTTTCAGTTCATATTTAATACCATCAATCCCAGCTTTTCCGCAAGTATTGGTCACATCAGAGGTTGGAACCACTGACTTCTTTCCTAAGTATTTATTGGGCTGGGAAATGCTACCAACAGCAGAGTTCAGCCTCCAGGTCTTTGGAAGATGTAAATGTATAAATATATAAAGCTCTGACAGCTTAACAGCTCGAACATGTTGAATCTAATTTTATGAAAACAGCTTTCTTTACCTCCAATTCCACATGGCCTTACAGCAAATTTCAGCAGCACTGAATACAGAGGTGTTAGGTAACGGACTACCTTCCTCTTTCCTGCGTAGCAAGAGACTTTGGAAAACTTGACTAAAGCCCTGGTCTCGCGCAGTTCAGAATAAGAAGTGAATCACGGATGCAGGGATTCACGAAGCTGGAAGGAGGTAAGAGGCGTCCACGTGCTGCAAAGGACTCGAATACCAGAGTGATGCTGGGCTGCAATCTTCAACTGGAAATGGCTATTTAAAGACTAAACTTGCTGCGGGAGAAGATTCAGTTCTTAGCACTTGAGACAGACTTAGCTTGCACAGACTCGAAATGTGGAAAACAAAAATGTTTACTGTAGTGTGAAGAATTTTACATGAACTTTGAGAATAGATACACAAGCCGTGGCAGGGACGAAATACAACAGGACTGCAAAAACATAGAATAGAAAATACTTTGGGCAATACTAAAATTCCCATCAAATTAACAATATAAACGGACATCTGAGATAAAATGGTGCTTTCAGAAATGTTTAGCCACCAAAACTGAAGAGTCCTAGGACTTTTACTACCACTTATTAGCATAATTACCAGACACTACTACTGCCTAACAGCTGCTGGCAAAACATGCCTGTGCCCTTTCTAGTTTTATTGAACACTTTCTCTAGGGCATACTAAAATCCCGAGTCCCTTTAACAGTTAAAACCCCACACAGTACAACCTACGGAGAAGCTTAAGAACACATTGTCAATCTACACTGGCAATTCCTTTTCTTCATGCATATTTCAAGGGCGAATCCCTTATCATAACTGTCCTGAAAACATCTATGACTCCCATTTTTGAGCAAGAAAACCACTTAAAGTGCTGAAAAAGAATACTTCACTTCTCAGGGGAGGGGAAGGGCAAGGGGCCAGTCAACTCTTTTTGGTCACTGGAATCACCCTCGGAGTCCAAGCCAGACGCGGGAAGGTGGCTAGAAAGGGCCTACCACCGCTGAGCATTACCGTCCCCTTTCTGTCCGTCTGTCCCTTAACACCAGTTTTTATAGGCGTGACTCATCTTTATCCTTTCTGTGAGCACCAAGGGAAGAGTGAAGGCTTTTAGATCCCACACATGCAACAGCTTTCCTGTATACAAAATATTTCTACAGTTTCAGCATAATACAGACAAATACGGATGTTTAAAGAATATGCCACATACTCAAGAGATCCACTCTATCTAAAGAGCATTTCATTCTACAAAACTGAAGCCAAACCGCTCTCTGCAAACGTCTGGCTTGAATTTCAGACCCCCTGCTGGCATGAATTTACACGGGAACATTACTAGTTATTGCTTCAGCCAGGCTGCTACAAAACAATGTACAAAGTCTGTGAAATACGAGCACAGCTTAAACATTTGATAACTTGTCCGGCCTACAAAGGATTTACTGAATAAAAACGTCAGCCCTCCACATCAATTAGACTTCTTAGTGCAGTTTTAAATTCTTAGAGTAAACGCTTAAGATTTGGCATATATTATTGGCACGATGTTCTTCAAACACTTAGAAGTTCATGTATAAATATTTATACTCCCATTAATCAGGACAGGGCACAAGAAGGACTCAGCCAATCTGGGCAGCTTTTCTGCCTGCGCATATTCCCTCTTTGATTTTCATGCACTGAAGGGAGAGCTGCTTCATTCGGTTATCCAAAGCCAGCCCCTCAGTGGAGCTGCTCCTGTTGCTGCTCCTATTCTTGTTCACTCTGTCGCTTGTCTTGTTCTCAGCCCCTTCTGCCCTATCCCCTGCAAAGAAAGGATTAAACTAGATGTTAAACCCGGATTTCATTCCGCAACTTAAGCTTCAAGCGGGTGCGCCTCTCTCTGCAGCTTCCTTTGCCAAAGCACGAAAAAAAAATATAGGAGCAGGAGCAAGATGCTTTAACGGAACCGAAGTTGGCCTTCCAAGCCGCGCTCGTCTTGTGCACTGCATCAGCAAATTACAGTGTAAACAGCCTTAGGTTGGAGTACACAAGAGCGGTGGTAATCCTCTAGTCTGGATTTGTCAGCAAGGGCTGGCAGAGCCTGCAAGAGGTTCCTTTTGGCACATTATTTCATTTATTTTTTTTTTTCCTGGAAAGCAGGATTTTCAGCAAGCAGGACGGTAATTTAAAAAAAAAAAATTAGACTTTCCTTAAAATAAATGTACCATCAGAATCCCACTGATCACTTATTTCGTGAGAAACCTCAAACCCCTCCACTGAGACAGAACCGGGGCACTTCCCCAGCCAGAAGAATAATTAAAACATTTTAGATGTCATCGTTAACTGCGGGACGCAGGGCCTTCGAGAACTGCCTTCCCCAAGGAAGCGGCCAGCGGGTCAGAGCTCAGCGAGCTGGCGACACACCTAGGGGAGCTGAGAAGGTTTTCCTGCTCCCTTTATAAAGCTGAAAAACATTGGCCCAGGGCGTATCCAGCTGTGCGTACCTCTTTCCGCTTCGCATTCGGGGGAGGATGCCCCGCTGCATTCGCTTCGGGGGCCGAGGACAGGAAAAATCATCCCGAACTCGGAGAGGGATACAGGGCTGGGCAGATCCAGGCTTCCGGGTCGCGTCGTGGGAGGAAACTGGGCGGGCACCTCACAGGGACTCGTAGGACCAGAGCTGAAGCTGGACACCGACTGAGTTTCCGAATCTTCTTCGGATACGAAGCTGCTGCCGTTGTCATCCTCAAACGCTTCTGAAGCCACTGCAACGTTCAAAGAATATTCCAGTCAGCAAACCTACCCTCCTCCTGCACCCTCCCGGGCAAAGGCAGTTTCTCAGGTTTGCATCTTCCGTACGCGCGTGCACTGCTAACCCACGGGCTGCCTCTTCTCGTACTCGGCCCCCAGTGCAAAGCCTTAACCCGGCATTTCCTACACAGATCACGAAGGCCTGATTCTGCTTTGAGGAACGGCATCCCTGCCAGCCATACCATGCACTACTACACTAGCTACTGTTCCTCGTGCCAAGATGCTCTTGGATTATTACTGTCCCTGCTGCCCCCTGCCCAGCTGGCCTTGCTCACCTGGTGTCTTCGGTACATAACTTAGGCCAGGGCCTAGTCCCCTGGGCCCGCCTCAGCCAGCACCATCTTGATCCCAGCACAGACTCCTGCTTATTTAAGGCACTAATTAGAAAGACATAGCTCCAGGGGCAGATTGCTTCCACCTCATCTTCCCACTTTTGCAGTTAAAATCCAGCATGAACTCCCAAGATCTCTTTTTCGATGAGGATCACCAAGCAACACTAAATTAAAAAAAGCCCCACCCACATATATCATTTTCCGTGCTCAGTTTGCTCAGATCTGAATTCTAATTAAAACAAAGCACCTCCAAAATGTCTGGCTAGATTAATCTGCAGGCTCTTTGTTACGAAGAGGAGTAGGTATCAATTAAAGAAGGTTCTGTTTTGTGCAACATAGGGGTGTAGATTTTGCTAAAATTCAACATTTCTCAATCTTGGCTTATTGCGGGATGGGGACCTATGAACCAAAGACTTCTGCACACAAGTAATCCCATTGGGATCAGAAGGTTTTTTTACGTGCATCAGCCTCTACACAACAAAAACGTGTGATGGAATCACACTGGTCTGGTCTGAAGAAGTCCCACGAATAGCAAGACATTTGCAGTGACCTGAGGTTATCTTCAATTACACCTCCTTGCGATTCCTGCCATTGTCAGAGAGGCTCAGAACCGCCTTGAAAGAACAGCAGGAGCAAAACAGCAGCATTAACGAAATAGCTCAAAGGAGAGGTTTCAAAGTGGTTCTTTCGTTACCCCGGCAGCCTGGGGCTCATGTGCACCACTTGGACACGAAGGGTGCCAACAGAGGTGGCTACCATCATGGTTACTGCAGAGATGGTCAGCCTCTTTCTGCTGTATTCGCAGATTGCAGAACTGTACTTACACATTGCAGAATTGACCTACAAGCCTTCAAACGTAAAATGGATAACAGCATTATCCACCTTCCTGAGCCCTCTCCAGGGTACTTTGTGCTCAGAGACAGTTTGTCGTGGTTTGGGTTTTGTTGCTTTGTTTTTAACGATCTCAAATCCAAGACTGCACAGTGGCCTTTCTTCTCACTTGCTGTGTTTTATCAATATATGGTGAGCAATGCAGATAACTTTGCAGGGGGTGAAAGCAAAAAAAAGGCAAAAAAAGATGTTTCCAATTACAGGAGTCCTCTGCTTGCCAAGAAGCACTAACACCAGTCAGTGTACAACAAGAACAACTTCAACTCTAGCTTACTTATCACCATCTAGACTTCCCATAACACACAGGAGCATCTGCTAGGGCCAAGAAACTCTTGCTGATGATGAGGTGTTTTATTCAACTCCAGCAGACAGAAATCAAGACACAGAAGTGCCTTGGTGGAAACTCCCGCCACGTTACAATGCACGAGAGCTTAACCTGACGAGGCTATTTTGGTTATTACGTCTGGCAGGCTGCTAGTCCTGCCCTGTCGTAACCCAGTTCTGTGCTGGCACTAGGCGCAACCTGGAGTCCTTCCACCTGTGTCAGACTCTGCAATTCAAAGACAGGGATGAGCCCATGCTGCCAGTCCTTGCCCTCAGCCTCAGCAGTGGGCAGGAGGGCCAGCGACTGGTTGCTCTGAATTAACTTCCCTGGCTCTTTCTGCCTCTTACATGCCAGGCCCCTGAACTCCTTCAGCACAAGAAAACCCTCAACTCAGTTATACTTAAGGCTCTTGGGAGGCCTTGTGTGCAAGGAGGGGGGACTTGTGGGTATCCAAAGAGGCAATCCCTGCCTAACTCAGGAAGGCTCAACTGACTTAAAAATTAGAAGTATGCTTTGAAGTGCATTAATTTTGTTCCTTTCATACAGCACTGTTCAAAAAACAACAGCGATGCTAAGGAAATGGCTGATGCACGTCAACTCGTATCCCCCTTGAAAAGTGGCTATTAAAGAATACAGTCAACTTCTGTAATAACAAGAAGTGTAAAAAGTTAGCCACAGTCCCACAACAGCCAGCAAATTTCAAACTGCAGAATACACAGAGCAACCTTCATCTCAGCATTTCTTAAGAGGCCCACAGGATATTCCCAGGCACGGGAGCGCTCTGTACTCACTGGAGATGGTGTCTGACTCCAGTTTACTCGCTGACAGGTCTTCCACGGAGGTATTGCTCCCTTCAGCACCCACGCCACATCCTCGAGGCCCCATGGCAGTGGACCGTCTCCTCTCGTGAATCTCATCTGAGATCATCTCTAGGTTTTTCAAGGCAGTCTTATACTCTCCCTTTGCCAGAGCCAGCTTTGCCTGCAGGTCATCCACTGTTTTCTTCAGTTGCTAACAAGGAAGACAGGTATTAGATGTGCTTTCATTATGAACAATGCGCAGTATGCAGTTCTTTGTTACGTGTCCACATGACTTGACTCTGTACAGGCAAGCTAACAGAAACCAGGGTTGGTTATCTAGGTGATGGGAGAGCTGGTAATTCAAGAGCGCCCTAGCGCAAGCAGTGGCACTTGCGAAGGAGACGGCAGCAAGGCAAACCACGGGAGCCAGGGGCTGGGACTGCCTCTGGAGTGTGGTAACAGCCCCTGACTAAGCATAGAGGAGGGGTCCCCCATTAACACGCAGGATTTCTTGTTAACAGCAATGCGGCTCACAACAGTACGTCGCTCCTTAACCCACAACCACCCCTAAGGGTTTGCTGGCAGCCCCTGCCTGCAGGGCACAGCATGGCTGGGGGTCGTCCCTAAAGGGGCTGAGTCTCACTCTCCTCTGAGCACCAAACCCACCACTTCTTGGTCACTAAACCTGCAGACCAGAAAGCAGCAAGCCTCAAGCCCTGACAGCTGTAATACAGCGGTTTCCGTGTCTCTGGACACAAACGCCATTCTACAGCAAGGGCAAAAGTGTTGTACACCCTGTCTCCCAAAGCTAAAACGCTGCTTGCATATTGGTAGCTGTCTCAACTCTGTTTCATATTGTATATTAAAAGCAATCTGTGCCGTCTTTTGTATTATATTTTAAACAATCACCCCGCTTCAGGAGGGCACTGAGCAGCTGTCACGGAGAAACAACAGGCCCCCAAACAATGGGCCTTTGCCCATGGAGAAAAGGGGATTTCTGGAAAGATGCCTCTAGCCAGAAGGGATTATTGGGCTGGCATCCAGCCCAGGATGGGCGAGGGTTCAGCTCCATGCAGCAGCAGCTGCTGACCACGGCTACGCAGGCAGGCAAGACAGAGGAGCAGGGGGCAGCCCCAGCCTGGATCCTGGCAAGGAGAAGGCGTGCGCCAGAGTCTCAGAGACTTACAAACAGCTGTTGCATCTCGGGCAGCCCAGGGAAGGGCTCACAAAAAAGGTGTGGGACATACCTTGCATCCCAGGCAAGGAATGGGAATCATCATCTAGCTAGGCTCCTGCTGCCCTAGCACCCCGCTGGAGCTTTCCTGCACCTGTGGCCAACAGTGCAAGGCAACGTGCTCCACTTAGACCCTGTGCACATCCCACATACCTACAGCACCAGCCATGACCCTTCTACTCAGAGGAGCCAGACTCGCCGTTTTTGGGGGCACATGCAGCTAAAGTCACTTAGAAAGAGAGCGATTCTTCCATTTGAATTTTTAGGGCAACTTTGCTCTCCCACCCCTGGCAGCTCCAAGATTAAGGGCTGTGATAGCAGGGATTATCATCCCGTGCACAGCTGCCACGCCCATCCCCAGGGCCACTGTGCCCTGCAAGGCGTGCACTGTGCCCAAGCACTGGCCAGACATCGTTGGACCACACAGAGCGCGGCGCAGAGATGCACCAAAAAAAAAAAAAAAAAAAGCAGCGCCCTGGCAGCCTATCCAGCCAAACCCAAAATTCCACTTCTGCCAAATCCAAAATCAGAAATTCACATCTGCGTGATGTTTGAGTACGACAAGGTTACTTGTTCTGTTAATTGACCCAACCAGTGAACAGAAAAGAGCACCCCAAGCACAGTTAAACAGTCTGATGCATAAAACATAGGGAGAAAGAAAAGAGGGGAGAGAAAAAAAAACAAAACACAAAACCACAAACCGCACCAAACAAACCCCAGAGACTTCAAACTACAAGAAGTAGAGACGGTCAAACCGTATTTGTTCAGTTCTGGCAGTAAGCAGCAGGGTGCAAACACTTATTTCACACAAGGAAACAAAGCCTCTCAGTCTTTTATCTTTAAAATGTGCTTAGCAGATTGCTCAAGAGGTTTTGAACTGAATTGGTTTTGTACAGAAACACAACACAGTTGTCAGAGCACTTTAGATCTAATTTCAGTATTTACCATAAGCAGTAAAGAGTTTCAGATGGATCTGAATTACATACGTACCTCTAGCTGGACATAGTACTTTGCCTTGAGTTCAAAATAAGGTCTGTGGAAAAACAAAGAACAATTGTTTACAATCACTGGGACTGAATGCAGAGTGCTGGAGTGGGAGTTGCTCTCTTCGTAGCATTAACATAGCTATTTTGTGTTTCACTGTAATCCCGAGCGATTGCTATCTAGATGATAGAACACCTACACGTGTACATGTCTCTTTTCCCCTTAATATATCGATTTCTCCTGGGCCTTTTGACCTAAATACAAATTGCAAAATTCCAGTTTTTGGAGTTGACAGCAGAATTCTTTCAAGCCTAGATTCTGCAAGATACTTAAATACAATGTCCAGCTTCAGGCATAGGCATCCTCTCTGTATCCACCTATTTTTTGAGCCCACAGCACATGTAAAATCCCCTCAGAAGGTGAACCTTAGACTTCCCTATGTTCAGATGTTGGGGGTGGAGGGGCAGTTCTTCGGTTTTTCAGTGAAGGAGAGGGGATGAAGGGAAGTCAGAGCACCCCAGGCAAGGGCACAGCACTTCCCGCCAGTGGCCCACCAGGCGCTTCCCTCCCTCTGCACGGCTCTCCAACAGTTTGCTTGGACATGGAGGACAGTGTCACACCTGGTCTGCTTCCCACTATAGACAACAGAACTTGCTTATAAGGTTGCAGGAGGACAAGAGCACAAGAGGTGCAGTACAAAGCCTAGAAACCACATTCCAGCTTCAAAGTTTTGAAGCCCACAAGCTGGTATCATCTGATGCAACACTGGGCAGCAAAAGCAGCCCTGATTTTTAGCAGGGCTCACTACCCTACTCACCTCACTGAAGCTCTCCTGGAAAGTGTGGGAAAGATAATCAGATGTGGTTTTATATGAAGCAGAATGTTAACTACTCTTGTCATAATTCTACCTTGACAGCAAGGCTCTTCTGAGCTGTAAGTCCTACTGCAGCTACATTTTGGAATGTGCATCAGAACTCAGGAGTTTAAAACTGGCTTTCTGATCCTATAGGCTTTGAAGGGTTGAATTCACTACACAGTCATATACAAAATAACCGAGTTGCACTTCCCTGAGACTAGATTATTTCAGAGCTTCTGCGTTTTTAGTCAACCCCCCTACCATCACTAGGAACTCACAGCCAAGTCTGTGATGTTGTGGTTGGGAGTCTGGATCCAACAGTTAAAGGACTCCTACAGCCGTACTCCAAAGCAATGGAAGGGCAGAGACACTGACAAAATGGTGTTGCAGGGAAACGTGCAAGGAAAACAGTAAAACCCACTCACCTCAAATGACTTAATTCTTTCCCTTCCTTAACCTGGTGGCAACTGGGAGGGAACAACCAGGCCTGAATCCTAACCTCCCATCAGCTTCCACAAGCCTGGGTGAAAAGTCCCCTGCCTATCAGCAAACGAGCACATGTGCGCTTGTGTGGTGTGAAAAAAATTATATATTCGTGCACACACACATATATACGTGTATGTTTACCCTGGAGAAGAGAAGACTAAGGGGGGGATCTTATCAATGCTTATCAATATCTGAATGGTGGGTGTCAGGAAGTTGGGGCCAGACTCTTTTCAGAGGTGCCCAACAACAGGACAGGGGACAATGGGCACAAGTTGGAACACAGGAAGTTCCACATGAATTTGAGGAAAAAAATTCTTTACTGTGAGGGTGACAGAGCCCTGGAACAGGCTGCCCAGAGAGGTTGTGGAATCTCCTTCCCTGGAGACATCCAAAATCCGCCTGGACGTGGTCCTGTGCACCCTGCTCTAGGTGTGCCTGCTCAAGCAGGGGGGTTGGATGAGATGATCTCCAGAGGTCCCTTCCAACCCCTACCATTCTGTGATTTTGTATGTGTGTGTATACATACACGTGTGTATACACAAATACATATACATGCACGTATGAGCAGGCATGTGTACAGGTAACAGACAAGAAAGATGCCCCCTAAGCCAGGAAAAGGCTACCAACAGCCTACCATGTAGGAGCTCAAACATAAGCACTCTTCCTCACTCATCGCTAACACACAGCTGGGCATCTGATGCCAGCAGAAAGCAATGTGCTGTCAGGGGACTTGCGTCTCCTCAGGTCACTTCATTCTCTTACATCTGCGACCCTGTAACTATTGAAACCTGGTCCATGACACAGCAGGGCTGGCGAATCGTTCACTGATGCAGTTGGTGTCCTACATCGCCAGTTGTCTAAGTCTATGACATTGCACAGTCGAGCAAAGTGCTTTTTAAGTAGATGACAGGAAGAGCGAAAGGCATTTTGCCCAAGTCACCAGAGCAGAAAGTGACTTCCAAAAACCGGCTAACACAGGCGAGTTCATTGTCCTACAGCTCTGAGGCACTGAGCCAGAAGACCTGGCAACTGTTAAGAACATGCAGCCGTATGCACATTCATAGCTTACAAGCAAGTAAGCACCCAGAAACAAAAATTAAAAGCAAAACCAAACCAAAAAACCCCAGTAATCATCCGCTCATCACCTTTACATGGCAATCATCTAAATGACTTTCCTCCAGGCTGTCCCAGTCTTACTTTCAAATAGTAATGCTTTATGCATCTTTATCCAGACTGAAGTGAGGAGCAAATGCAAATCATTTTTTGCATGGAAAAGAGCAACTCATTCAGCATGTCTACCCATGAGTTTGTGGAGAGGGAGGTTGGACAACAAAGGCCTGAAAGGCCCAGGCGTTACAGCCAACCTTCCACCCAGGCAGAAGCACAGAGCAGTTTGCTGGTGTTAAATCCTTCCTAAAAAGCAGCTAGTAGCCAGTTACATTTCCCAGTTTTATGTAGCCACTTGACGGCACTGGTGGTTTCAGCTCAGTTTCAATTTTCCTTTACGTGAAAATTGCAATGCTGAGAGACAACTGACCTTTCCAACATCCCTGTGTAGTATGACAGCCTGTTTGTGCCACCAAGCATCTTCCACTTTAACACTAGGTTAGAATTGGCATTTCTGTACATCCCTTATTAAAGGATCTCCAAAACACCCTACCTAGGTGGGTTATGCTGCAGAGAAAGGAGTATGTTGGGATCTTTCCACACAAGTGAAAATCAGGTTATCCTGAGGAGAATGACACAAGAGAACCCCCCCACGAGGGTAGTTTCAGCAAGGAAGACGACTCAGAAGACAAATCATATGAGAGGCAGCTGGGGCATCAGGCTCAGCATCATCATTGTTATGAGAAGCTATGTAGGACCCCGCTGACAACTTCTCAGGGTCTTTATTTATACATCTTATTATAAGGTAGGAACTCCTAGCAGCCAAATCACTTCTCAGACACTGCTCTTACCCAGAGGAAGCTGTCATTTAGTGATCTGATGGTGTTTTTCACAGTCCCTGTGCAGTGCTAGACAAAACAGCATGCAGCTCATTCTACGAAGCCACGCTTCGTGCATGTGTTTCAGCACACATGCTTGAATCTTCCTTAAGAAGTGCTAATCCTTTCTTGAATTGAGCAAACACCAATCAAAATAGATTTTTAGTTGATTGATTTCACCAAAAAGTCATTTTTAGATGGAGGGATTAAAAGCTAAATACAGCAAGCAGATTGTTTAGACAAGCTACAGTCTGGAAATATAAAGAAAATGATGGTGAAATATAAAGAGGATTAAGAATTGGTTGTAAACAGGGCCAAAATTTTAAACAGGTTCTGAGCAAAAAGCTGTTTCACTTCTCCAGAACAGAGCAAAACCGCACATCAAATGCAGACACATTTATTAATGACGCTCGCTGCTCAGCTATGCTCTCTGAAGTGCGTTTCCTTCCCCAAGAACAGCTCTCAGCTTTGCTACGGCAGCATTAAGAAGTAAACAAGTCTGATGTACAGCATGCTACTCTGATGCAGTCTCGCACCTTTCAGGTTTCTGTCACTTGCTTTGTTGCTCTCCTAACTACGAACTAAACTGCAAAAAATTCTAAGCTGCAAAACATCTATGCACAGGGCTCTGCAGCTCTGTAGGCAGCCTCTATGTAAATCCCATGAGCCTGTTTCTCAAGCCACACACCACCAAAGGGTTCAATGCACTAGAACAAGACCAAGAATATGCCCAGAAAAGGTTTCTTAGCCCACTTAGTTCACCAGTCCACCAAGTCAGATGCTTCAAAAGACACTTGGAAAGACAACAAATGCAAGGAGAAATACCAGCACCAATTGTGCTGTGCGGGTGTTGCATCCAGTCAGGAGCCCAAAGGGAGAGGTACAAAGGGCAACGCACTTTGACAAGTTTGAAGGGGGGGGATGACACACCAAACCACAAACAACCGCACAGAATCTGTATTTCCCCCGAACATATTTCACCACTAAATTAATCTCCAAATGTAAAACATACTTTGATTTATTGATGGCTCTTTTCAGCTTCTTCTCCAGTTGTTTCATCCTTCCCATGGCAGCATTGTATTTGGCTGCAGTCTCCTTGTGAACCAACTCACTTCTCGTTTTGGTCTGTTCTGCCTCCATGACCTTAAAGAGGGGAAAACACAGGTTGAGTGGCAAGACACAATGAATCATTTCTTATGATTTTAATTAACAGGATCTTCATAATCTCTCCAATCAGCTCATGTCTGAAAGTGAGGGTATAGAAAAAATTCCTTTCAATGAACCTAACTTAAGTCGTTCCTAAAAGGAGCGGCAATTTGTCAGATTTGCCAACACTGTGTTAATTATGACAGAGGAGTTGCAGCTTCTGGCATAATATCTCTTACAGAAAGTTCAGAAGAGCCTCAAATTTTGGGATCATCCATTTTTTAACCTAGTTAGATATTCAGGAGCAGAGCAGCACTGGCAGAAGTCACCCAGTTACATTTAACAGCGTTGTTTGCGTTCCTTTCCTCCTGCTTCTCTCACAGGAGCCTGCCTTTCCCAGCAGGCAGGCAGCAGGCTGCTCAGCCCCCAGCTGCAGTCCCACCACTCAGGAAAGGGCTGAAAAGCAACAACAGCGGTGGGAGGACTGAAATGCAGTTCAGCCTGAATCACCAGCCTCCACAAAACAGCATGTCCAGTGACTGCCTGTCTGCAGAAGGCCAGGAAGGCATCTTTTCTCTTCAAACAGCTGACCAGCCCCAAATTACGGTTTCAACACCAAAAATATGCACAGAGGTTCAAGCCCTGAGCTGACACCCCTATCATGCAGACAGGGAGCCCACTATCCGGGCAGGCAGACGTTTAACGTGCAGCAGTCCCAGGCCCAGCATGCCAGCCACCACTCTCCACGGCCAGCCCAGGCCTTCCCCAGCCAGTGGGGCTGCAGCCCTGCACACAAGCTAGCAACTTCTTTAAGCAATCAGTTCTTCAAAGCTTTATAAACAAACGCTCAGCGCCATGGCATTTTGCAGTAATTAGGAGTCTACAAAAGCAACAGGAAAAGTAAATGTCCCTCCATTAGCTGCTCTGCTGGTATCCCATAGTCACGCTTTGCCAGTAATGCTATCCAAGGTAGTTCTATTGAGCACATTTGAGATGTCAGAGGTGTGAGTCAGAAAATTTGTTTTCTTTAATGCACTAGCGGTCAAGGTTCAGACAGGGAGGTAATCGATTTGTTTAAAGTAAGAAAAGTGGTGACACTTCTCCATTAGTCTGGCAATGAGGAGAAAGCAAGCAGTTTCAGGCTCCCTCTCTTGCAGCTATGAAGGTATCCATACAAAAAATGTCAGGACTTGATTTTCTCCAGTATTGTGTTTCATAACGTCTCCACCGTGAAACCAACTACTCCACAACTTCAAGGAAATTTGCTCCAACTGGCTCCCACCACCAGAACATGCACCTGAGCTCTCAGATCCAGAGAGAGAATATTCAAGATATTCTGATTTTAAAGTAACCTCACCCACAAACCTTTAATTTCTTGAAAGAAATTTCTTCGTAATTTCTTCCTAGCCTTCAGGCTGAACTGCACTGGGAAAAGAGGACAGTCAACTTTGACTTGCTCGGAGTGCTGCTCCTCTCAGGAAAACTCTCATGTCCTTTCTGATGCCTAAATGAAAACATGAAACTGCTACATGCCAAAGCTGAACTGCATCAGCATCAGCTAGAAGCTCTTGCTGCCACAACTGCAGGCCACATTTTGCTCATCTGCACAAACCACTTATTATTAAACAAAGAAGTTGCTACAGAACTTTACAAGAAAGAAAGGTTTCCAAAGGCTCTTTTGATTATATGTAAAATAATATACTCAGCTCCAACACCCTTCAACTATTTATATATAAATAAGGCATCCACTTTCAAAGAAAGGTCAAAAAAAAAAAATCTACCAGATTCATAACAGGCTTTCTCCTGCATCCTGAAAACAAGCTGCAGCCTCTTATCTTGAACAACTGTTTGAAAGCTAGGTTGATGCAGTGACTTTCCCTAGTGAAATATGTCAGATACAAGGCTGGTTTTAGCATGGAAGTGTCTTAAATTAAAATGCAGTCTCCAAAGACTGCACAGAAGCTGGTTCGCCTTCTTTGTAGTATGGCAAGGAAACTGCAATTTAAAAATGCTGGAAGCTACAAAATCATGGAGCGGCTGGAATTTACTAATGCTCAATTAAATGTCAATCCCTCACATCCATTCTTGGAGCAAAATTAGCATCAACTTTGATATCTGGGATGAACCACGTGATAAATACTACCAGCATCAGGGTCATAAAGCAGGCTAGGTGTCCAGTATCATGTTGATTTTGCACATCTTTTATACCAAATATCACACAAATGCTGAACCCTGCAGAACCAGGATTTGAGGATGGCAGATCGTAAACACCTCAAAATATCTGACAAAATATGGAATTTGCTGCCAGCCATATATACGCATGGTCATTATCCCTTCCAGAAAGAAAAAAAAAAGGTTGTATACTTCATCCTTTTGAGAAATCAGTGATGTAAGGAAAACCATCTCCCCCCACTCCCTTGTTCTCCTATGGGCATTCTGTCATCACTTTCACATTACCCACACAAGTCTGCGGAGAGGCCAGAGACAGCCCATCCCCTTCCCCCGGGAAAGCGGCTTAAGCACGCCCAAGGCTGAGGACAATACCTGGAAGATCATGAGGTATCTCTGTGGAGATCCATCACCTGCCAAGATGTGCTTAAGCATTTCATTCAGACAAGAAGAAACAAAAAGATCACCCACCCCTGCACAAAAGCAAAATGGCCTTTAAATAGAGAAGCTGTCTATCAGGGCAGGTGGACAGAAACAGACTGCAAACCATGCTGCCACCTCTGCATCTGGGAGGTTCAATGTAAGACCAGCTAGGGAAACCCCTCATCTTTTAAAAAGGTCTTAGAAGACCACTGACAAGGCTTGTGTGGGAAAGAAGTACTTTTTATCAGACCTAATAATATGGTTGGGGAAAAAAAGCAGTCTTATACGGACTTACAAACAAGCTTTTGGTCACAGTTACCAAATAAGCTGTTCTGTCTAATAAAAGTCACTGTGCTTCTACCACCAGCCTTGCCTTGTTGATGCTCCTAAGCCATCACAGATGCAACAGCATCACTTATAAAAAGGCAGAGATAAAAGTGAGGATGACACCTCTTCAAATTGAGCCTGCTCAAGACACAGCTCTCCTCCTCACATTGTACCTACTATTCATACCCTTGGGGTGAGCAGGGGACATACTCTTACACAAAAACATCCAGAGTGGGTGAACTTCTAGGATGCCCACACATTCACTGGACATTTCTGTAGCCCACATCTGTCCTTAATTACTAGTTCACCTATTCCAGGCAGAACTCATTCTCCCAGGTAGCACAGGCTAGCAGATACAACTACTGGAAAACAAAACAAACGAAAAAAAAAAAAAAAAAAAACAACACAGGTATTGATCAACTCCTTTTCTCTCCTTCCCTACCCTCTATTTCCAACTCAGATGTCTGGGAAAGGAAGCTTGGTGTAGAGTATATATTTTTGGTGAGTAAGTCTGTACAAGTAGCTTTGTTGCCCCCGAAAGATTTGCATGATTTGAAGTCAAAGATGGACTCCAGGCAAAATTTCAGTAATAACAGATGCAAAAGAAAAATTTATCAGGGAAATTAAGCAAAGCTGACCATCTAATTACTCTGGCAACTGTTTCTTTCTCAAAAAATTAAATTGATGCCTCTTCTAGGGGAAGAATTAGAACTAAAAGAGGTAGGAGACAATGTAAGATCAGTAAATCAGGACAGAATCAACAATACAAGGGATTGCATTTAACCCCTGCATGTCCAGGGTGAAGTGACAGATTAGGGCAGGGAAGGATGTGGATATTTTTATTGTTTCTTTCACAGAGCTTTCTTTTCCCCCGCTTTTTCTCCAAGTATTTCTATCTGCGGGAAGTATCTCTTCTCTCTACATCACGAAAGTACCCACGCATTTTACACTGACAGATGGTACTTCATGGTGTAATATCAAAGGGAGCTTCACAAGCCAAATTAAACCAAAAGGGAGCATGCCTCCTCCCTCTTCACTCTCCCCTCATCCCTTCCTTTTTAAAATGTCTCATGATCAAGAGCCAAAACATTTCTTCTCCCTGCCAGAATTTATGAACTGAACATATCTCAGAAGAGATTGTAAAAGCAGAACCTATTTAAGACTGCAGATTGCATCGACAATTAGAAATGAGAAATGTCTCTTGAAATTCATATAGGATCTTCCTTTCTGCTCCAGCTTATCTCAAATTTGAGGTAACACATCTGTCAGCACTTTCCTTTTGTACACGTTTATGAATGATTTTCAACAGGAGTGTAAATGTGAAGATCTCACTCCTTCATACCTCCAAAATTCTCCATGCTTTGGCCCTTTCATAGCCCTGCTCTCTGCACCCCAAACTGCAGCATTATAATTCAGGGTACTAGCAGGTAGGCAACACACTTCCACTTCCCAAAAACATTTTCTCCAAATTTTAAAATACAAACTGCAGCTACTAAGAACCTGGTAAACCAATGACTAACAGTGAACAGTACTTTTCTTCTCCAGGCAGCTTAAAAGCTCATCAAACCTGTCTACATGCATGCTAGGTGACTACACTGCCATTATAATCAACAGAGAATTCATCTCACAATGAACTTGCCCCTCTGGTCACATGAATTGTTCTCCAGACACCATCAACTTACTCATCAGACCTCCTTTGACTATAATGGAAGTTTAGGCAAGTAACTGGGACATACAAAGTAACATTCTAGACACCTGAAACTGATGAGCTAAATCCCAGCCTAAGTGTCATTACCCTTATCTCAGATCTGTGGAGAAAGGGACACCTAGAAAAAAAAAAAAAAACACACAGGAATTTACCCAAAAATACACATCAAGTTAAGAGTAGGAGCAGGTAAAGCAGCTGCCTGACTTGCAGGATCACATCACAGTCCTGTGCTTCACTGGGGTCAATACATAGCTCAAGCACAGACATTTACAGGGATTAGTTGCATCTTCACAGGCAGGCAGGCATCCAGCTCCTATTTAGGCACCCAGCTTCCTTTGGAAACTTAGCTCAAACTGCAGGGTGAAAAAAAATTGCTGAGTGACAGCCTGTACTCCCTGTACCTATTCATGCTGGTCCTGTCTGCTCCGCGAATAAAAACATCTTCCATGTTATGCTTCCAGCCCACGCAGGATAAGCAAAATTTCAGTAACTCTCCCATTTCTCAACAGTTTAATTATATGATTTTCTATATCAGTGGCTACAAAAGCCTTTTTTTACAGTAACCTATTAGACTGTCACATTAAAAGTAGTGTTAATAACTTTTCAGTCTATGAAGAACTCAAAAAGCAATTACAACATGCAACCCTTAACTCCATTTCCTCCCAGTGAGGGTCTGAAAACAGCATTTCCTGTTTGGTACTCTGGAACCCAAGCCTTTGTCCACATCCATTGAGTCAAGCGCAAAAGTAACCTGGCAGTATTTCCATACATGCCTGTATAAAAAAAAAAAAAGTGTCTCATTTGCTCTCTTGCCTACCCTTTTCCTTTATGCTCTCTGTCTGCATTGTTTGTTAGCTACCAAGCTGCTACAGGGCTTGGGTTTTGTTCCAAATTTCAGATTAATTCAGTAGAGCCTGCTACCTCTGCCTAAGAATAGCAAATAAAAACACTTTACTCTTGCCTGACATTTCCATCAACAGAGAAACACATGAATTAGTAGCCCACTTCTAATATTTGGCACAGAGGTGCTTTTCTGCACTTGATTCACTGCTGTACAAGGCCCTGTGCAAGATTATTCTCTGCCCAGTACAATTGCCCTTTATAAATACATGCAAAAAAACCTAGCAAATCCAAACAACTAGTGTGCAAAAAACGTTCCCCAAGAGTGATTTTATATGTGGAAGTAGAGGAAATCTATTACTTAACCCTCAGCCTTCACCCTCAGAAACAGCTTTTTGCATTAGTAATTTCTAATGTAATTAATAGTTAACGAATGAGTTAACAGCAACACTGTGGCAGTCAAGCAGAGCTTTTGTTCTAGTAGATCTCATCCTGCAGTCTGTTTTCATTCATAGCTTGGTAGGGAACGATGATGTTTGCTGCTCCTTGAGACCCCAATTACTCTGTTTACGTCACTGAACACTAAGCACTTCACTGATTGCATGCACTGAAACCAATGAAGTATTCACTCTGCTCCTAAAGAAGTTATAAAATAAAACTCAGTCAAGCACTCCAAACAAACTAATGCTGGGTCTGTTCAGTCAGGACTTCCAACAGCATTTTCACCCTTCTTGGCTCTGGCCCTAGCCTTAAGACCTCCAGTATGGCCAAAGAAAATCACAAGACAAACTTCCATGTAACTTTTTCAAAATCTGCTGCTCCCTGGAAAGGTGCAGAGAGGTGCTTTCTGGGAACTGAGCTTACCCAGACTATTTTAAGCACCAGGAAGAGTGGGGTAACACACTTTCCATTCCAGGAGCCATCAGCTGCTCTATACAATCCAGTCTGTGTCTAGGAGATTTTGTAACTGCAGAAAATAAACCTAAGGTTCCTATTTACTGTTCAGCTGTAACCACCAGAGACATTATGGTTTGAATCAGTCCTCTGACAAGGAGATATTCTGCATTCAGTGATGATACGTATCAACACCATCAGCATGTCTCCACCAAATGCTGTCAGCAGCCATCTTCTGCTCTAAATCACTGGGTTTGCCCACCTCAGGTGTACTCCTCTTGCAGACTGTCAGGGAAGGGTTAAGGGTTGTAGAAGGACACAGGATCCCCTTGAAATACCCAAGGAAAAGAGGAATCCATCTGAACTCTCAAAATTGCTAGCATTTCTTTCCTCACCCACCCCAACACAAATTTTTCTTATGCCAACTGGAGATAGGCAGCTGATACGTGACTGCTACCACTCTCCACCAGATCTCAGCAGTTTAGCAGTCAGGAGCTCTAAGCAACTCCTTAGATGCTCTCAGTTTTCTCACCCATCTATTCTGAGAATCAAAAGTTTTGTATGCATTTCTGGACTTCGCTCATATGGAACAAGGATAACAACTAGGGAAAGTGACAGCTGCTGGTGTCCTGGCGCACATGCACTGCAAAGGTGGGGCTCCCTTCAGAAATACGCAGAGGTTAGCAGACCTGCAAATGCCTAATGACAACAGGGTCACTAACACAAACAATATCCTGGAGTTTGTCTTCTCTTTTTTAATATATACCAGGTTTTCCATCTCTCCCCTACACACAGCCAACATCCTTTTTGTTCCCTGTTTCTTCATCAGGCAGCTGGTTTTTACAAGTCACTCTGACATAGAGGCTTTCTTACAACTGAGAAGCTTCTGCAACAGAACAGAGCTACTGCATTGAGGACTGCAAGACAATAGGAACATTGTATGGCACGCTAGCATATTTGGAATAGCAAGTTCAGCTTCACTGGCATATTAAGGGAACTCTGACAGAACAAAGGTTTTTAACTTCGATTTTTGGTTCTTTCATGCTAAAAAAAGAAAACTTTCTGCCTTTTTTTTTTTAAACAGACAGGAAAAAAGAGACACGGCAAATGACAGGAAAATTCTTCTTGACAGCTGCTAAAATGAATACCGCCTTTCATTGTTAGACAGTGCATCTCTTCTGTAGATTTAAAAAGACTTCACAAAGGAGGTAAGACCTTGTCTAAATTTAAAAGTTAATTCAGGACAGAGCAATGTGCAAGCTTAAAATGCAACACATTTTGAGTAATCATACATTGAAACACACGTTTCTGAAGCAAAGTACCTTGTTCAACTTACTCCATACTAAGAACAGGTTATACTAAAATTGGAACACGTCCCTGCTTTTGCAGAGTAAGAGTTTCCATAACACGTGTATTCAGGAATAGCCATCCCTATGCGATTATGCTGGCGTAACGCCAAATGCAGATATGCTTTAACACATTGTTTATCCCTATTATATAGACGGTAATTTTTTTTTCCTTTAGAGAGCTACTCCACTAGCTACTCACACAGCCAGATATAGTTGTCCCAGTAGCAGCCCAAGGCCCAAATCATTTAACCTTAGGCTTCATAATTTTCTGTAGCGTCATTTCCTCCATGTCATGTGTCTGGACCAATACAAAAATTTGGTCTTTCAGAAACTAAGCCTCATACACCACAGGAGAACACAAAACATGGAAAAGACAGGTGCTGGGGCAAATTTGTATTACCCTCTGAGTAGCGTGGTTGAGCATCTCTTGCCAGGCAGAGTCAAACTGACGTTTGTCATCCTCCAGTAGCCTCTGCTCAGCTAGTGAAATGGTCTCTTTTGCAGCACGCAGCACTTCAGTGGCCCTCTGAAAATCCTGAGTCGCCCTCTGAGCTTCCAGCTGTGCCTAAAAAAGAGAAGTTGGTATCAGAGACAAAGGAATACTCACAGTCACGTTTAGAAGATCTACCACACTAATCCTAGGACTTTAAAAACACCGTGCCAGTATTACTGTTTCCCAATCTCTTACTTGGAAGTGACACATATTTCCTCACTGGAGTAAGTACTGCTAAGACAGCAGTTCTCATCCAAACAGGTGATTTGCAAAGAACTGTCTCATGGTGTTAGTAGTCAAAAAACACACAGCTGATGGCCTACAAATAAGGTATTTATCTCACAGCCAGGTGCTTATGATGTAGCTTTAATCACTGAGAAACAAAACAAAACACAATAGTAAACTTGTAGCATGTCACGAATATGTTTAGAATGGCACTCCCTGAGTTTAGTCAGGGTGGATTTTTATCTGGTGCACCATTAATCATGCTGAGGAAATGTTTTGGAAGTATTACATTGCTATAAAGCATAAACAAGTTTTCTGAAAAGGTGGCTGCTAGTTCTTTGGACATTATCACTGGGACACAACTGGTGCAGCAAGTCCACAGTACACAGACACAAAGGTAACCAAGGGAATTTATAAGGCATGTAAAACACAGATAAAGGCCCTGCTATGTCCTTTGGAAACTGCTGCTTCTTTTCAGCAAAATAACACAAGGCTTGAGCTCGAAGGAAGCACTTTCAAGTGTGCATGGAAGCAGGGGAGAACAGAATCTTCTGGTGAACTATATGGTTCTTGCTGTGAGAGCAAAGACTCCTCCAGAACAACATACAACCTTCCCAGCAAAGCAAGCACAGCTTAGAAGCTATCTAGTCAATGAGCTGTGATCTCTTTTATTCTGGACCAAAAAAATTCTCTAAGACATTGCATTTACAGACCACCTTCATCTCTCCTGAAGGTTTTAACAAGGCTCTCGCGATACCCAAATCCCACATCCCACTCTGAACAGGCCCCAGGTAAAACGCTCACATCCCATCTTGCAGGCTTGGACCCACCTCCATTTTTCACACCTGAGCATCAGCCCTCGAGGGTCCCTAACACAGCAGCAAGCCCTTGCCTATTCAGCCCAAAGAAGGAGAGCAGCCAATAAACCAGTAATAATGGCAGTCATACTGCAGGTTTCAGTAGTACTGTGGTGACGGAAGTCATCACAGAGTTCCACAGTCTGCAGTGCTGCACTTCAGTACCACTGACAAATCTTAAATGTTCAAAATAGGTGACTCTAGAACAAACAGACAAAGAACATCCATAAACAAATTACTGGTGTTGGCTGGGTTTTGTTTGGTTGGGTTTTTTTTAATAAGATAGAGATGGCCTCTCTTTTTATTGTTATCACTGAATGACTAGCAATTTTAACATTCAGGCTTTCAAAGATGCAGGTTTCACATTGTTTTCCTTCATCAGAAATTTATAATTTCTGAAGCTTTTGTGTTCACCTGCTGTCTCAACTATATCAGCACTTTACTGCTCTAGAGCCCTTTTGAGGTTGATGCACAAATACCTTGTTCAGCTTGAAAGTAAAATCTTTACCTGAACTTTTCTACATTATATATTTCATAAATTTCTATTTAAAGTAGTATTTCTGAGCTGTTTTGCACTGAAACACCACCCTTCAAATATAAGCTTCACATCCAATTAATTGAACATCCAGCACTGTGAAGACAGTTTTCATTTACACTTCAATGATGTTCTTAAAAATAAACTGGAATTACCCAGTTTATACCTATGGGAAATGTCTTTGACCAAACATGACTGACAATAAAATAATGAATAAAACTTTACACGTCATGATATACAGAGAAGGAGTCCGAGGCCGAAACAGGGGAAAGGACTCTGACATACAGAATACTAAATTGAGGAAGATGAAGTGCTATCAATAAAAGGAAGAGATTTTAGTGTGAAGAAATGGTGGTCATCTGGGAAGTGGCTAAAAATCCCTGATACAAAATGGGAAATAAGTAGAACAATGGTGCATTTCTCCAGCAAACAGCTGGCCTACACCTCCTCAACACCAGCTGCATCAAATACCTGCACACTTGAGACACCACAGTTATTTGTAAAGGTAATGGAAAAAACCCTTCCCTCCCTGCCCTGTGGCAGGGGAGACGGACTCTTAATTTAAACACAAGTCTCAAAAGGAAATAAAGCACACTAAGTTTCCCTCACAATGTCCTGAAATAGCAGCAAGCTCTTCTTACTTCCTTCCCCCTATCACACAGAGAGGTACTTCACCCCAAAGTGACCGTGGAAAAATAGAAGTTATCTGTCAGAGGTCCTTCAGCTGCTAGCTGGGGCGGGAAATCAAAGTCATCACAATCAGCGCAGTAATTTCCTTCCAACCAAGGTCCTTGATGCACTTCCTCCTGAAGTGGTTGCTTGTGTTTTCCACAGAAGAGAAATTCATGTAACCATGCCCTTTGCTGCTTTTGGGCAGCTTACACCTCAACACCCTGCCCAAAGCCTTTGTGAAGAGCCAGAGCATTAAAGTGTTAATTTCCATGCAGGACTGCACATCCCAAAGCAGGACTGCACATCCCAAAGCAGGACAGAGCTTTGAGCCAATATCAGTGGATGAACAGCTTCCTGGTGTAAATTCATCATTAATATGCTCTCTTAGAAAGCCGAAGAAAAATCCCCACACGTTCCATCTCCTCACCACCCCAGTCATCAGCTGCCTGTTTCAAATGTATTAACACATTTTATAAATTCAGAATAAGCCTGACTAAAGAATACTTTAATTTAACCACTAACTAACCTAAACCATGGTACCCACAAGCACAGGAAAGCCATCTGAGGATCTTTAAACAAAGCTCAACCTAAGCTTCCAACAAAGGACACAGCAAGAAGCCTGAATCTTAGTCCCCAAAATATCCTCTGCTGAACTCTCTGAAATTTCACAACTTTTTTTTTTTCTTCCACTAAATTTGACCTATGCTAGTAGTGGGATCAAATGCAAATAAAGGCCAAAAGTTTTCCATAAAAACAGTTTAAGATGGGATTTTAACAAGTGAAATAAAATGTAAGACTCTGGTAAGAGCCTGCACCAAGTACTGCAGAACAGTGCTGAGGATACTAGGAGGAGGAGCAGGACTGATTTTCATGGAAGACCCTATGAGAGGGAGCCAGGTTCCAATAACTTCCAGGCAATAAAGCCATCAAAGCCTAGCCCCAGCGAAGGCTTCAGCTCCATGGTTTCCCCACTGCAGGAGCGGACCTGCCCACACAAGAAACAACTTACAAATGCAGGAAAGGACTGGTGACCCATTCCTAGCACAGGCAGAACCGCACCAGCAAGTAACTGCTTTCAAAACTGTAGTAAAACCAGATCCCAGGGGCAATGCGAGCACAGGAGAAGTACAGTTTTCTCACTGTAACTGCATCAGCACTTGAAAGTTTCTGTTGGCACAGATACCTAGGTCAGGGATCAACACATCTAAGCCAGCAAAAAGTCTGCGGAGCATTAGGAGCTGAGTTACTAAATCCCCACGGAAAACAACATTTAGCGGCAGCTTGCAGTACTACTAGCTCTTCTGATGAAGCCTCTAAAGCACAATTCGCTGCACAGCAAAATAATGTTCTTTATCATAAAGAAAACCAGAAGCTAAATTTACAATTCAGCTAGATTTCTACTTGCACCTGGACCTGTAGGACATTGAAAGCAGAAGCTGTTAACAGGCAGGCCCATAACTCTGGCCATGTTCAGCTTCATGCCTCATAACTGTGTGGGCAAATGGAAAACTGAAACAAAACCGTACTTAAATACTCTCTCCCAGCTGTATCTGTGGAATGCTGCTCTGCAATGGCAGTTCAGAAACACTGTTTTGGAACACAAAATGCTTTTTTGTTTAAGCAAAAGAGTTAGTCCAAACAGCAATTTAGCTCCAACAGTTATCTGAAGTCAGTCTACAGTCTTTTATTTTAAGCAACTTACTGAAAACCTGGGAAAGAAAAAAGCCAAATGCTAGGATAAAGAATGATACAGTAGTCATTAGAGAAACATCAACAGGTTTGTGGTTTTGCCAGTGTGAAAAAGGATACTCAAACACTTTTTAGTTAGTACAGTTACTTAATAATTAGCCTTCATTTAAAACTTCCTCCAGCACGTACAAGTTGTTCTGCACCATCACCGACAGACCACTCTCATGCTCTCAATCTCAAGCCTGCAGGTCATTCAGTTTGATGGAAGAGAGAGTAGCTATGTTCTTCATGTGCTTTTAAATTCAGAGAACAACAGAAGCTCACGCCTCCACCCAACCTCCTGACATTGTGTATGAACTTCATTTTAGACAGTGGCTGCTTCTCTCAAAAGACCAGAATTCAAAATTCAAATGAACAGCTGAAAACTAGGTTATTTTGCTTTCAAGCACAAACTGGTGTTTGAGTTGAGAGGTTTAGCCCTGTGGTAGCACAAGGGAAAATGTACTGGGGATGAGGACAAAATTCTCTGAGGCAGGTTGGAGGCAAGTGGGATGTCAGCTTTCTGCCTGTCACCCGTATCGCTGGTGACTGATGGAGTCTACCTGATATAAAAGTGAGCATCTCTTTCAAAAAAAGTCAGAAGGAGCTAGGCCAGTGAAACCCCTTATTGAAAACAAGAAAGCCTTGACACCTTGGGAACTGGGGAACCCATGCCCCAGCTCCCACTGCCACAGTGACCGAGAGCTTGTTGTGCCTCATCATCATTACTGTCTGCCAGGACGGTCAGCTGAATGTCTTCACCACTGCAGACCCTTCCACTATTAGCGTAAAATATAAAATGGGACCCCTTGAGAAATGCAATTAAGCAGCCACAGAGATCTCAGCTAAGGAGGATCCCGCCACCACAGCAGTCTGTCACACGCCATCCGCACAGAGCACCAACTCTTTCTGCCGCTGCGTTCATTCCTCCTCTGCAACTCAGTACTCTACAGGCAACCTGCTACAAGCAAGCCTCCCACAACAGTAAATCCCTTCCCAACAACAAGCAGCACACCCAAGAGTCCTTTTCTGCCCATTCAGCCCCCTCCTCTCTACCTCTCCTCAATGGCCAAGAGCCTTCTCTTCGCCACTGTCTACCCTGTGCTCTTCCACACAGGTGATCTCCTCTCACCAGCTCATCCGCCGCTGATCTCCCTGGCTCCAATACACACAGCCCCAAACTACCCCGCCAGCTCCCAAAGACTCAGGGGTGACACGCAGTAGCAGCACTCGCAGAAACAAATGCAGCACTGCGATATAAAATATGACAACTTTTAAAATAAACAATGACATAAAATTAAAGAGGTACTGGCAGGGTTCATAATTGCAAGCTATTAATGTGTTACTGAAAGGAGCTCAGTCCTGACAAATCCCTTTTGGGGGGATAAAAGCTGCACCCCCATGGGCTTAGTCTACACAGGGCCTTGCACAGAAGGGAACCATGCACAACAGCTGGATTATGTTGTTAGCTAAAGATAGGGATGAAAACAAAAAAACCTAGGCCGTGGCAAGCTAATAGAAAAAAAAAAAAACAAAACCAGGCACTTTTTAAAATGCAGTCATTCTTCTGGAATTAGCAGCAGCATACAGACAGATTTTTCAGGCCAGCAGACACATCTGCTTGTCCACTTTCAAAGCAGAAAACCCTGTACTCTTTCATTATGAAATACAATTTTCTGTTTAGTCCACATAGCTTTTATTGTCCCAATCCCCCTTGGTAGTCAGACCCCTTGCCCAGCTGACCTAATAAAGGATTTTTCCCACCCTACCACACATAGCTTGAATATTCTGCGTTAACATGAACCAAGACATATACTTCTCTTCCTCATTTCATCTAATCTCCAATTTTTGTTTTTTCCTACCTAGTTATAGAGGACTGCACAATATCACTGACACTGAAACACAGTGCAACACAGCTACAGCATTCCTCTGAGGTTAGCTGACATCTAAGACACCCTGGTAGACGCTGCCCAGCCACTGACCCGTGAGCACATGTGCACACAGCTAACGGCCAAGACAGGTTGCCAGAAATAGGTGCAGAGGGGACATTTTGCGGGGCCAAGCCCGCTACAGAATTTCTTCCCTTGGCCAGCCTCCCTCACCAGAGCACCAGACTACAAGTGCTGGTGAATTCATTAAAAGGGCATCACTAACACAAACAGCAAATTTCCCATTAGAAATGACAGTGAGCAAAGATCAGTTATTTTCAAATATTTAAAAAATTGGCTTCTCATTTAGCCAGGTGAACCTATCTCATACTGAGCTGCCAAGGTCTTGACGCCCCACTTTCTTTCAGCATCTCTGCGCTATTGCCAATAGAAGGCACGAACAATCTCTGTTTATAAAATCGCTGTAAGCTGGACCGTGAAGGGAACACACAGCTGCTGCTCCGGACAAGGCACTGGCACATCACGTGCTGGCCCGAAGCCTTTGCTCTAAAAGACACTTGTTTGTTAATGTGAAACCAATGTCTCTCCCACTCATTAATGTTTAAAATAATAGTTTAATTGCTATCAGAAAACACTTACTTGCTTACAACCGAACGGATAATGATTAACTGGCTTCCAGTCACACTCTTCAGAAGGAAGCAAATTTCAGATGCTTCCATTCTGGCCCCCTCTCATTCATTTAACAACATCCCATGGTTAATTTGCTGTGCAAAGTGCAACGGGGAACGTGTTTTAAAACAACAGGAACTTTCTTCCACCAGTCGCCCACCAGAGTTGCCGTAGCACTGCCTGTCTTCAGGGATCGCTCTGATCGCGGTGACCGCACCACGGCACCCTGCACAAGCTTCTGGCAGGGATGAGGACAGCAGGATCACCACTCCTTGACCATGGCATACCTATCTTGCCCACCACTGCAGTGGGTTCAGTAATTCAGAAGCCTGCAAGGTAAAGGCAATAAGCACTTGCTACAGCATTCACAGTAACTAGCCACTGAGTGCTGCTATTTTGGCTCCAGTTTTCCTCAACCCGTTTCAATGCAGCTGGCAGCCAGCAACAACAGCAGCAGCCCAGACACCAACACAAGGGCCCATAAGGCTCAACATCCTAACAACAATCTTGGTACCAGCACAGCTGCGCCTCCAGCAAATCTGCAGATGATACTGAGTTAGAGGAGGTGGTTGAAAAGGCAAAAGGCAGAACCTCAACCCAGATGGACCTTGTGAAACTCGACTGGGCCAAGAGAAACCTCACAAGATTCAACAAGAAGTGTGGAGCCCTGCACCTGGGGTGGAATAATCCCACGATCAGCACAGATGGGAAGTTCAACCCTGCCAAAAAAGGACCTGTGCATTACAACCAACATGTGCCAGGCTGAAAAAGCTGAAAAGGTGCACTCTCATTGTGAGTCAGGCAGAGCATGTCCTAGGCTACATTAAGAGGGCCACAGCTGGCCCATCATGGGAAGCTATCATTCCTCCCAACGCAGTGCTGGTGAGGTTGCACGCTGAATACTACATCCAGGCCCCCCAGTTCAAGAGGGATGTCAAGACAGGGTCCAGAGGCCTACAATTATTCCTACAAGGAGCGCTGAAGGTTGTGGGCTTTTTTAGTCTAGCAAGGAGGAGATTAAGGAGTAATCTAATTAGCTGCCAGCTAAAACTTGAAGGAGAGCTGTAAAGATGACAGAGTTGAACAAATGCTTCTCAGCTGTGTTGGATGGTATAACACGGAGCAACAGCCACAGATGGCAGCTTGGAAGTTCAGGTTGCACATTAAAAAAAAAAAAACTTTCCTACCAGGAGGGCAGTGTGACGCTCAGACAGTTAGCTAGAGAGGCTATAAATCTCCATCTCTGGAGGTTTTCAAGACTTGGCAAAGCCACAGTTGATGCAATGCAGGAATGGTGACAGTTCTGCTTTGAGCAGGAAGATGGATCAGATGACCTCCAGAGGTCCTGTACAACCAGCATTTCTATCAAATACCACCATTTTTCCTTACAATTTATCAAAAAACAAAGAACATAGTTGCAAAAAATTTGCAGTGATGCTGAATGTTCTCCTAGATTCTCAGACCCACGCACATTCATTTTCTTGAATAATCAGAATAGTGATGTGGTTGGAGGGGGTGGGGGTTTTGTGTGCCTTTTTTTTTTTTAAAAGGACCATGACCTTCCTTTCCCATCTCCCTACGGACTAAAAAGTCCAAGCCAAACCAGAACTGAGAGGTAGTAAAAAAAACCAGAAACCCCTTCTTGCTATAGGCCATGTAGAGATGCTTATAAACAACTTGTAAAATCCAAAGCCTCGGGAGTGATCTCATTTTGGCAGATCTATGAGGCGTTTTGTGAGCTATGTATTAATCTGTGGTGATTGTTTGCATTACTGACAGAAAATAGAGTCTCTCAAGAGTCTGAAACACTCTTGTATTCTTTAAGCTGTTTATTGAAAAGCTATAAAATTGTACACAGGTTAAACTTTGCTTTTTCAAAAGCAGATTTGAAGATTTTTATTTGAGTAGAGAAGGCAAAGGGGAGAAGGTGAAAATAAGCCTTGCTAGAGCTTTTTGGGGCACAAACCATTTCCTCCCTGCTGCATAACTAATGAAATGCCTGTGGAATACAATGACCAGATGTCCCTTAGTCTCTGCTTTTGATTAGGTGTCTTGTTCTTGTGCTGGGCTTTTCAGTCCCATCTATGCATCCACACCCCTCCTCTTCTAACAGCTTAATTGTTATAGAACTGACCTGACTCCTGGCTCTGTTTTATTTTCTGGTAAACCTGTAGTCTATAAAAAGGCCCAGGAAATCAGAGTAGACCTACAAAGCATGTTCCGAGAGACATGTAGCTCTGTGCTAAAGTTAGGCGATATGTATAACTCCCTTAAGACAGCATCACAAGCCATATTCCAAGGGACAAAAAGTTCAGGGCACAACCGGCAGCTCTTTTCATTAGCTACTTCTGTTATCAGCATACAGACAGTTGGTCTTCTCAAAGACAGAATCCCACCTCCCTTCTTTAGGAGCTATGGAAAAAAATGAGAAAGAAAATATCTAAACATATGATTTCCTTAAATGCTGTTATAAGACCAGTCTTGGACTGGACCGAACAATCAGGTGCCAGCCCTTCTCTGTTCTCCGGTGGCTCCCATCTAGGCTGTGCACTAGGATCTTGTGAAATGAGGGAAGGAATATAATCTCTGAGCCAATCATCACCATTGTGCACTCGGTCATTTGAAATCTACTGGACTTCTCGCTGTTTTTACTCAACCTAGCTCCTTGCCTCACAGGAATAGGAAGATGATACTCATTTGGGTACAGAGATTGTACAGGTGATACTACACCAAGCCTTTTGGCCCTCCCTCATTTTTCAGGAGGTTATTGTGAGACACTGATCTGCTTGGAGTTACTCACACTAATTAACGAGTCTATGGCACCAGAATATGACAAGTTGTTCATCCTAATACCAACCAGACACAGCCTTCTTGGGCACTCACTGCCATCTGCTTGTTAGTTGTGCACTTGTTCGTGGCTAAAATCATAAAGCTTCTGCCTTCTGGAAGAGGAGCTCATAGAATATCTCTAGGTTTTTCTCTCCAAGGTAAAATATCTTATTAAGAGAGAAAAATATCAAGATAAAACCCGTGCCCCACCCCGCAATATGCACCTGCATTCTCAGGGCTTAGGCAGTGACTCAGCAAGTCTAGGGCTTATAGCTGGTTTCTAGGTTTACAGAGGCTCTGCACGCTCATCCGCACCTGGCAGCAGCCTCCTTTGCTGAAACCAAATATAGAAGCAAGGAACAAACTCCCACAAATACACGCTCTAAGATTTACACAGCCTGCCTTAGTGGATTTTGCTAATTATCCAAGATAATAAATGCTCGGCACATACAGATGCAACAGATACGTTCAGGAGAAACACCACATCATTGTCTCACCTAATTGCCACCAAAACAGCAAATGTTTGTTGGTAGAAGTTTCCAGAGGGTTGGCAAGAAAATGGCAGGCTGGTTCTGAAAGCACATCTTGTGCACGCATGGATACCGACATAAGCAAAGAAGAGGCACATGGGTAGGAGTTTCGTCTGGGTGATGGGCTGTTCTGGACATGTTCTCCCAGTCCCCAGAAAGCCTCACAGCCATCAGCAACTGCCCATCCTCAACAGCAGGGACATGCTCTGGAAGAAAGGCCCAGGCTGACCTTGTACATCTTTGACAGCATGTTCACAGCTACTTTTGAGACATTTTCCTAAGGGACCTGTTGAAGATAATTAATCTATTGACCCATCAAAATTTTTCCTCATGGAATTACACATGTCTCCATGGCATGTGTGACTAACAGGTTTGCCTTCTCAAAGGAAAAAGTTGAGGGTGGTATCCTGGACAAATGAAGGGCTAAGTCCATTCCTTAAAGGAAAAGGTCTAAGTAGCAGCAGGAACAGACAAAATTTCAATTTCACTCCACAGCAATAAAATTATCCTTTAAGAACAAACCATTAGCACCCTTTACTAAGTGGAAAAAACAAATATGAGAAGCAGACATAGCTAAAAAAGATGGACATTTCTTCTACATCCTGGCAGTGAAATTTATCTAAGAGTAGAACTGCAAGTTTGCTACAGTTGAGAGAGACTTTTCTTACAGAAGCTGAGTCAATACAGAGCCGTTCCCACACATGATACAGAGAACTTAAGACCCTTCATGATAATCTTTTCCAGCAAGTACAGACGAGCTCATAGATTCGTACTGTTTTGTTAGAAAACACAATGAAACACACCCAGACGGCAGTAATCATCATCCATAGCAGGTTTGTTTTGGTAGCAGCCCCTAGCATGAGCTTCCCTCATTTGATAATAAACTCCCACCTATTTAGACCACTGTACACAATAAAGATTGGGGTGGCTGAACAACTTCCCCAAAGTTGTAAGGCTTGTGCTGCCTTCAGCAGTCATCCCTGAGCAGTTACCACGCAAAACAGGTACACAGGATATCACTCTGACCTCAAGTCATCCAGGCTCAAATGCCAGCTACTATTCTTTAACAGATGATCCTGTCTGTAGCTTACAGTCTCTTGAAATAGCCTTTACTAGCGGCCAGAAAAGATTGGGAGGGGAAACGGTAAGAGAGAACAAAGCAAGGCAATCTTTCCTTTAAATTATATTTTTTTCAAATGCTGTAGATTTGCCTTTTGGCAGTAGCTATGCAAAGTGCTACAGCTATGCAAAGGAACCCACAATCTAAATCCTTGGGTTTTTCCAAATTGAAGAGGATGCAAAGTTATGTTAATCAACTCTTCAGACAACAGCAGAGGAAAAAGGAATTAATCTCTATTTTCACATCCCAGCACCCTTTGAGAACTGCTTACACCTTCCCACTAGTTCCAGCATCTGCCATTGCATCTGTGGCTAAGCATAACAGCCAGATCACCTGTATCACTACTTTTTGCCTAAATCAGCTGACATCTAACAAAAAACCCCAAAACTTTCCTGCCCTGGCCCTCTCCTTGTTACTCCAAAGAATGGAGGGCATTTTACACCAACTCACCCCAGTATTCCAGTATTTCAGACCTACTTGTCCAACACTTCTAGTATTTCACAACAGAAGAAGAACAAGAGAAAATGTTCTTGAAGGGTAGGGAAAATAATTAGGTCATTGCATCGTTGACAGTTACTGGAGAAGAGGTTGAACAGCTAGCTGGCTTTGTATTGCTGCCATCCAGGACAGCTAAGAACTGATGGATGCTTTGTGGGGTGGGAGAAAGAGACACCAAGAAAAAGAGTATTTTTTTAATCTCTTCTCGATAAATTCTTCAAAACACTTAGATGAAAACAGTATTTTCTTTTACTTCTGGAAAAAAAAGCAGAAGAAGGAAGAACGTCTAATTTACAGTGCACAGCTAACAAATCTAAATAACTGAGCCCTCCAAGGCACGTCTTCTACTAATGATGAGAAGACCAGTTACAATTTTTGCATCAATAGCTTATACAAACTAATCATCCATCAACAGAATAGTGCTTCCATAAAATGAAAATGTAGGATGAATAAATACCAACCCAAAATAACTAGACCCATTCACTGAGGCACAGAAAGCACAGATAGACACAGGAGGTCTAACTTTCAGAGGGGGCACATACATGCACAGAATTTATCGATACAGGTATTTCAACAACCAAGTGGCTAAAACTTAGTTCCTACTATCTAAAGGTGCCAAGAACATGGTATTTACAGAAGGTTTTGCTACAGATGCCACCTAATCTGCAGGAAATATAAACAACAGAGCACTAAATATGAATCAGGTAAGGATTTTTTCAGTCCATTTGTGAAGTAGCAGCTGTTAGTGTTCCCAAACACAGGGCAGATTTCCAGCTGCTCAGGGTTAAGAGGGTAGAAACCTGCCAGTCACACTGACCTACTATCCTGCATTAGCAGGGTTGATGGGAAGACAAACACATTCAGGAGCTTTCCTTCACAGATCAGATCTTCAGCATAACTTTCCAAATCCAACCAGGCAACATCTGTTATCTTCTCATCAGTTTAAGGACATCTAGTTTGAGACACTAGAATATCACACTGCTCAACCAGATGGCAGAGCCAGAACACAAATGTAAAATTATTTACTTAAAACTTTAAGGCCTCAAATAACAGCACTAATAAATCAGCCAGGCAAAACCCAGATGCTTGACCCAGGTAAGTCTCCCTGAGCTCCCTGCTTCCTAGGCATTGTCACAACTTTGGCCTGAAGAAAAAACACAGCAGAACCATAATGCAAGATTTGAAATACAGTTTTCAGGTTTTAAACATTCAATTGGAGCAAACTGAACGCACTGAGCACAAGCTCCGTCTGGCAGCAGTGAAACACTGAGCCATATGTACCTGAACGCAGGGTATCAACTCCTACATGCTACTCCCAGGATTTCAATCACAACTGTGCAAACATGACAAGAGAGCACAAGAAGTACTTCATCAAATTTTGAGTGTGGCAGAACATTTTCTTTACTTAATCCAAAGTGCATCCTAAGTTTACGGAACTGTGTGGATTCTCTGGTGGAAGTCCAACAAGTGACTCCTCACCCTCAGTAATAAAATTCCTGATGTCAGATTCCCTTGCTTGGCTTATTTCCTCTTCAGATGGTGTCTGGCCCCACAGCCAGCTATGCACCATGTGGAAAGGGAGATGAATATACCGAGAACACCCCTCAGGATCACAGCAATGGGAACTCCACATTTCACAAGAGGACTGACGTCACATCGACATGGTTTCCCCAAGATTTAATGATGTGTTTCATAACAAAAAAAAAAAAAAAATAGAAAAAGTTGGTGGGAAGAAAGGGTTCAGGTCCAGAGCAGGTCCACAGGAAGCAGAAAGGGGAAAAAGGGCACATAACTATTTAGGCCATCAGGTAGAAGCTGCAGCCTCCATGCTTCATCCTTTCAGGCACCACTTCTCACACAGCTGACCTATGTTTCATCTCCTTACCATTTCTTTACAGCACTGGACTCCCCAGTTGCCCACACGGCAACTTGCATGTCTCCTTTCCCTTCGGAGCGCCCCAGTCATCTCTTCCCAGGCAAGACTTGTGCTGCCTGCCTCCCTCCCTCCCATGCCCGGCCTGCCCCAGAGCTAATCGAGCCACCACATCAGCCTCCACCCCACAGACAAGTTTCTCAACCACCAACAGGTAAGTCCCAGTTCAGGAAGGAAGCTGGTCCCCTGCCTCTGGGTGGCCTCTCCGCCTGACCAGCCTAAGTAATCAAAAAACAAATCACAGCCATTTCTGTATGGTTGATTTACACACCTGGGGAACAAGCCACTTCTCACACCATTCACTCCACCTTCCTAAATCAGAAATCATTACCTCCTCTATCCTTACACTACTGTGAGGCTCCCCAAAAGCCACCAGGGCAGCAGCAATACAGCATCTTCAATTAAAAAGGCAAACTCTCAGCATAGGCAGACCACAAATAACATACCTATATTGCCAGCCTAGACTGATTATTGCAAATGGCCAGAGGAGCAATGTCCATACAAAATGCCTTCTGCTGGCTCCACCACCACCACCACAAATATGGGTGGAAATACTCTTAGGAGCCTATGGCAGTTACTCACCCCACATTGACAAGGGTTATTCTCATTTGATAAAAGGGACACATTTGCACACATCGTTTTCTACTGCTTTCTCCATGTGCAGGATGAACAAACTGTAAGAGAGACCAGAATTAACAGTCCATTACCAGCAGTGGTGCACAGACGATCATTACTTACCAATGAAAACACAGCGCTGAACCATAGCCATGGAAAGCAGTCAAGTGTTCTGGGTGTTTGGGTTTTTTCTTAAACAGTTGGAAGGATTAGTAGAAGGTTTATCAAAGTCAATTTTCAAGTTTCTGTATCCTTGCTTTGAAAATGTGAATCCACCAGATAGTTTTTTGGTTTCTAAACAGTTAACCAGAAACACTCCTTCAGCCAGGCAAGGTCAGTTGGTTGTTCCACTGTAACTGTGCCAATAATTTTGCTTTCTACTAGTTTCATGGCAAGTTGCCAAACAGGAATGCAAGTCTGTCACAGTTCTGCTGACATTTAATTTTCGCTTCTCAAGTTTCCTCTCCCTCCACCTTTTTTGCCAAGATAAGCTTACCAGATAATACAAATCAGTCTTAACTCCTTGTTTTCTTAAATGTGAGCATGAGTACTTTAGCTCATAAACGTAGAATCAAAAAGGAGATTCCTTATGACATGGCTACCTCCAGCATACCAATGGATAACACATCGAGTGCCTAGGAACCAGAGGGAAAGACGTGGATATCCACCACTGTTGGATCTGGACCCAGGAGCTGTCACCCACACTCAATGCTGCCCTCCTGTCCACAGCAGAGCCAGCTGGTGCTGTGAACCCATTAGCTTTCACTCACTGAGTGAATTTGGATGGGAAACTTGGGTGCTGCAGGAAGCAACACTGGCAAGACCACAGTTTCCAGTTCCTAATTAATTTTTAAGGGTGATTGGCAGTTTTAAACCTCCAAGTTATGTGAATTTAAAAAGCTTTTGTCTCCTGAGCTACCATCTGTAACATTCCACACTTGCCACGCTACTTTCAGACATCTCAAGCTGAACACATAGAGACTGAGATACAACAGCCACTTTGGAAAGTTTCGTTCATTTATAGGCACTGCAATCCTGACTTCTGCAAAGAATGGTATCGGTCTCATCTGCTGAGGAAGAGTCTTCCAACTAGGTAAGTGTGCCTTTATCTGCTTACACCCCTCCCACCTTCACCATCAAGTGGCTCAGTTCCTCCTCAGTTCCTGTTCTGCAAGGTTACAGCAGCTACTTTTCATCCTGATTCACTTTGGATAGAAGATTCATTGAACCACCTGATGCAGGATTCACCCGACAACCTTCAAATGGCTAAACAAGACAAGATGTCTTAACTCATTTAAGGAAGACATATGTACCTCAGAAGGCTCTTCAAATGCACCTACCTCTCACCACAGACTACAGTCAGTGATAAAGGGCCCTAGGTTTTGTGAAGGCAGGCAGAATGGAGACCCAGGGTCTGAATATCTGAAAGCTCACCCCTAATAATTCTTTACTCTGCCAGTTGATTTCTTCAAACAGGTGTGGCAATCTAGTCTAAAATATTACATGAAAGATTACTAGTGATGTGAGAGGAAGGAGCTCTACAACATAAAAAGTTGCAGTGAACGGGACAGGTTCGCTGTCCTTTCTGAACACAGTCTACTTTTCCGTCAACTGCATTTCCTCTCAGGTATACCTAGACTTCAGCAGGGAAGAACCATTGTACATACCAATTCCAGCCTGTTTTTCCAAGCCTTTTGAGATAAAAAGGTGCTGCTTAAGAAAGTATGCCAACAACATGAAAAGAAGGATTAGTTGTAAAGCTGAGCCAGGAAGAGTGACCCAAGAGGACGCAGAGCATGCACACCCTTCAACATAATTGCTCTCTGAACACTTGCTACAAGCACTAGTGAGAGATACATATAGGTATGACCTAGCACAGATCTTTCATCCATTTTTGCCTGAAGCAAGTTTTCTGACACACTTTTGTAAAAGCTAAATGAGGCCAGGGGGTGAGGGGAATATCACAAAGCAAAAGAACGTCCCTCCCAAATAAGCTCAGTACTAAAGCAGAGCAAAGTATCTGCACCTACTCTGAATCTGAGCCAGTACTGGGGACTAAAACATAACTCCTCACTCTGCAAAAAATACACTCCATAATAAGAGCTAAAGCTTAATTAAAGCAACACTCCCAGGGCTTTTATTCAGGTTAGGGTCACTACAAATGCATGGATTGTTTTATTTGTGGGGGAGGGTGGGAACACATTTTTATCAGCTTTTTTTTTTCCAGCAGAAGCAAAGCAGAAAGGCAAGTCCTTCTGTTCAGTTTGTCCCTGGGTTCACAAGTGATGACGTACGGATAACAGTGTTTTAATGGCACCTTTCACCCAATGACCCCACAGTGCTTTTACTGCCCTTAATGAACTCGGCTTCACGGCAGCCTGACAGCTCCATTATACATGGGAACTAAGAGACAAAGTAATTTATCTATGCCATGCAGCAGCACAAAATCAGCTCCTACCAGCCCAGTGATTTATGCAATAGACCACACTTGCTTTTACACAGCATCCTGTACCAGAGCATGCTGTCGCTAGGGAAGTAACACACTTCTCAAACTCTTATTACCCACTCAGATTGCGTAGGTGATTCCCAGCCCCAGCCCCGCAAAATGCTAAGTCAACACTGACTTAAGACACTCCTTACCTCAGAGGCTCAAGCCCTACACTATTGTTTACATTAATAATGTTTCCTGGCAACTTCACCCTTCTTCCCCATTACCTTTGGGCAAGAAAAGTCTAATTCTCTGACTAGTCAACCAGGGAAGCAGATTACTAGCAAAAAAAAAAAAAAACCCACAAAAAAACCAAACCAAACCCCACCAAAAAACAAAAAAAAAAACCACTCAAAAAACCCAACACACCACCCCCCCCCAAAAAAAAAAAAAAGAAACCCCCACCACCAAGGAACAAAATCATCAAAAAAACCCACAGACATGGAAAGATGGACCTTCTCAACACTTAGAACCTGGACCGCCTTCTGGATTATAGGAATTTCATGTTGCTGCAATGTGGTCCTTGCTTGTGTACATACACAATCCTCCACTACATGCCAAGATTCTTCCATTGGACATGTGCATTACAGCATAAGTTAAAGAACAACATGAAAAGACAATATGCCAAATGCAAAAAAGTTCTTGCAGCAAAAATACATTAAAATTTCATTAAACAACAAATTTGCATCAAAATGCTCCAAAACAGTAAAGCGTGCCTGCACAACACAAAATGCCCACTGGTGTACCAAGTGAGGAATCACAACAAAAGTTGCCTTGGCAGAAGTTGCATGAAATCTACAGGGGCAAGAATATTAGCCAGCTCTCACTTCTGTCTCAGCAAAAGCTGAATATTACAGCTTTGGTGCCAACAGACAGCATCCTGATTCCCTGTGCCACCACTTCAGAGGTCAAAGTACTTAAACCTTAACACTAAGGGACCATTGTTCTGTTAAAGCGAAGTTTCACCCTGAGATAGGCCAAGCTGAAATTCCCTCAGCACACATTACACCATTAAGATGCTACGAAACTCTTGCATGGGAGAATTAATTTGTTTTGAATTCACCGTTTTCTGGCAACAGAGGATTGCACAAGATGGGGGTAAGGGTGAGGAGACGAAAGGGCTCAAGGTCCTAAAGCTCCTCCAGGGAAATACTTGACTGAGGGACCTGGGTTTTTGCTGACCCCACATCAGTGCCCTCATACCATTTTAATGGGTTTTATCTTAATAAATGAAACATGTATTTCCAGAAGAGAATCATGCTGGTGCCAAGTGAAAACAAGCTCCTCGGTGACTAAATACAGCTTGCATCAGCCAGCTCACCCTACAACTGACATCGTAAATGCAAGTAACTCTGGACAACTCCCACATTTCTGCCAAACTAGATGTCATTAATTATGCAGTTCTTTGTTTCCAGAAAACTTGAATTTATAGGTCATATTTTTACTTCCCTTTACTGAGAACAACAAACAAGAATTTACACTTCCCTTTCTCTTACAAGCACAGTCATGCATTTTTCCGTTATTGTTTAATTAAAGCCGTTTCAACCACCGAGAACCTTGTGCCTGTGTTTTCAGAGGCAGCCTAATGGCTCTACAATAACTGTAAAGACAGAAGGTGGAAGACAGTCTTCAGAGGCCAGATGTTTTATAAATTTGAACAGAAAAATATCAAGCTATTCCCATGATTTTTCTACAATTTTACAAATCAAAGTATAAGAGACAGACATGAGCTGGCTGGCACCTAAACATATTAATATTCTGATAACTCCTCCAGTTTCACATTTCCCTACCTACTCCTTCCCCCTGCTTTAATATAGTTGCTCCCAGTTAAGTGGAACTTCTCTAGACTAAAAACTCTTTAGGCAGATGCTTTACTGATGATTGCTACTAATCTTTCCAGTCTCCTGGTTTCCAGATAGATTTGCTGTCCTCAATGCCAATATTCCTCCTAGCCCTCACACTTTCTATTTCAAGATTTTATTAGACAAAGAGCCAAAGGGAAACCAGAAACCATCTTCCAGCTCTGTCTGCTGAGCAAATACAAAGAGGGAGCTCTGTTCTGTGACTGGCTCCATAACACAAAGTGGGAAGAAGTGAAATGAACAGTTAGAAGGGGAATCCCCGCTTAAAAAAAAAAATAAAATGCTATCCATTAAAAGAAAATTGAGTGTGTAGCAAATTAGCAGATCTGGGATAATAGCATTTAAACCTAGCTAATGACAGAAAGGATTGGGAGAAAAATATGGTTCTCTCTTACAAGCCCAATACCGGAGTAGCGATTCTACAAATCTAAGGGCCTCCAGTGTTTTGGGTTTCTTAGTGGTCTTGCAAAGGACCTTTGGACCAGCCTGACTGAATGGATTTCAGGGGTAGCAAAGGCAAAAATTCCAGATAAGCAGTAAAAAATTCCATTTTCAGGACATAATCTGCTGCCAGCTTCAGGACAGAGGACAAAGCTCACTGTTCTCAGTGCCTGATGTTACAAACCTCAGTCAACTGATTGTTTTGTACTGCAGGGTATGCACTTCTACCACTGACTTTTCGAAGTACCACTCTTAAAGTCCTATGCATACCGTGCCTTACATAGCTATTTATAGTAATAGAAGTATATGATAATCCTTGAGGCGGGGTTTTGGGGACTTTTTTTTTTCCCCTAAATTGGACATACTAATACAATATAAACAATTCCTTAATCTTATTTTGTTACTAACTTTGTCACTTCCTCTAACTTACTACTGGTTTCTCTCTAGCACACACCATAGGCCACGTGAGCAGGGGTTGCTTTCAGAGCAGTTATAGATGAGTAGTAGATACCGTGCTTACTGTGCTTTGAAGCAGAGTTTACCTATTTGCCATGCTGCTTCTAGTCTGAAGGATTAAGCCTAATAATCCCTACACATCATCCCCACTGCCTGAGACAACGGTTCCAAAACAATGCCGAGCAATTTAAAGGATCACCATGGTCACATATTATCTTGCATGCCACATCCCATCAATCCAATTCCTGCTCCATCAGCTTTCAAAGCTATGAAGCTTGCATTCGTGCCTCCCTTTTCTATGCCTTGTTCTGAGGATTTATTCTCTTCTCTCCCCTTCTCTTACTCTGTGAGTTTACTTTCTGCCTCTGGAACCCACCTACACTACTTTTCTCATCCCTCGACCTCATCCCCTACCTATTTTTACAAACAAAGTCCTTCTGTAATTTTCATTATTTCACACATACTACCCCATCTCTCACTCTCCCCTTGAACACAATCACATCCTGGCTGCCCAGCCACAGATGCCACCCTACACATCCTTCCAGCCGAGCACAGAAGCAGCAGCTGTAGGCAACTCTTCCTCTACTTCTGCCTCTCCCTGCCTCAAGAGAAAATAGAAATAGCACCCAGGAAAAGCCTACCCCGCTTCGGGAAAAACCAAAAAGCCTCAGATACCAGCAAACCCCATTACAGACACCAAGCAGAAGCACTGCCTAAACCACCACATACTCAACGCTCAGCTACTTTTTCCCTGAAGTGAGAAGCTGCCTGACATCTCACAAGCTTTCTTGCTTTCCCTGCAGCCAAGTAGATCATGCCCTTCCTTTCACACCTCATCCTTTCCTGCTTCAGCCACACAGGCCTATCAATAATCAAGTAGTAGTTGGGGCAAGGGAGGTAAGGTCCTGATGACAGTATAGAAAGCAGAGCTCAGTTTCTTGCCAAACCAACAACCTTTAGAGCCATATTTGGCACATTCTTGTTTCAGCACAACCTAATCAGCACCAAACCCTGCAGGTTTCCCCAAGTCTGCCCCACTCCAGCCTCTTTCTCAGCAGCTTCCAGTTGCAGCCACTTAGCTGCTGAGCATTTTGTTTTAAGAAAAAAAAGCAGATACACAAACTCTACACTGTATTTTCAAATAATGACAACTACTGATAGGAAAGAGCAGGGCTCTGAAAGGCCGTTGATAATGAGAGGAGAACAGAACTAGTCTTTTGCTACTCATCGTTTGTGTCTGCTGTAGCTGTTCCTGTACTGAAGAACACGTGCAGCTATGAAGAAACACATTTTTGCCATTGATTCACATGGCTGACATGCAAGTGAAGACATAGACCAGTGTCAGCCAAGTGCATCTGCTTAAGATGTTATTAATAGCAGGAAAGGAATGCAATCAGTATGTGCTCTCCACAAGCTTATAAGGCAGAAAGTTCTCACCTGCCTGGCCACCCTCCGAGCTTCCCAGTAAGGTTTAGAGTCTTCTACAGCTTTTCCAATCTTCTTTACCAGTTCATCCAGTTTTACTGTTGCTTCGACCAGCACGGAGCGGAACTTCTGACGCGCATCCTTCAAAACGTTGCAGAAAAAGAAAGGACAAAGACAGATTAGAGCTTTAAAATGTATTTCTACCTGTTTGTTCCTACCTTCAGGTTGATCTTTACATTCACACACAAGCTGACACATTCAGAACAGTTACTGGCATTTGGACTAAGCCGGAATTCTTCAGTGGAGGTAATAACAGGAACCCAGAACTGCATCCAAACGCTAGCATCCTAGACACCAAATCTTTGTCTTTCAGAGACAGCTTTTATACAAAGCCTGCAAGAGCCTGTGCTAGATGTCAGCTCTGGCAGGGCTCCTCAGAGAGGAATACCTTGCGAATTACTCGGCAAACAGCAGCGTAATAAGTTCTGAGAGGGAGTTCAATGGCAAAGACATCTCATCTAGACAATGCTAGAATGGGGCTAGCAGGCAGGCCAAATCCCCACAGCAGGCTAGCAAATCAGCTGGAATCAGCATCTCCGAAACCTGAGGATGTCACACTACTGACTAGAACTGTTGCCCCCAGAGAAACCATTTCACAATGCAAACGAGGATGGACAGGAGCTGATTTCTGCAGGAAGAATTGGACACTTCCCACATGGTGTATTTTCAAGTCAGTTCCTCTTTCCCTTTATAAAGACACCTTACTTACTTCAATAGCAGCAAAAAGCTTCCAGGTCCTCGTGGCAAGACTTCCTGCCATAAAAGCCCATCTTTTCAGCTATGGTTTGTATAAATGGGTAAGGAGGCCTACTTCCAATTTGATTGTTATTATTTAGTACATTTAAGAAAAGTAAATTCCAGCTACTTCCAAACTGGATGAGTTGACCTCTTTCATGATTAGCTGAAGCAATTAAAATATTTTCTCTGCTCCACTAAAATTGCCACACTTTTAAGCAAAGTGATTCTGATTTCGATCTCAGCATCCAACACAGACTCTAAATCAATGTAATTATCGCAGAAAGATGCAAATTCAGGCTGGGACCTGGCCCAGAATGTAAGGAGACGAAGAGGAAGGGCCACGTGAGCTCTTGACAAGCCTTGTAATTCTAATTAGAGAGCAGGATTTATGCAGACCACTAGAGTGACATGTTGATTATCAGGAAGCAGCTGGCTTGAAGAAGTGCTCTAATTCAGGAGGTTTTTGTCATTATTGTTGAGGATTTCTAGAATGCACAACTGTTTATTCATTAGAAGAATTAAAATACATTGGAACCTACCACAATGCTCTCAGAAGGAGAAAAAACCTGCAATAATACATTAGTTTTTACAGAAAATGCAACATACTTCAGTAAAAGCTTCTTTGCTTCCTTTTTACTGTTGTCTAAAACCTTAACCAGCATCAGTAATATTTTAGTCCAATGCAAATAGCTTCAGACTTTTAAGGTACTCCATAAGGAAGTATGCAAATGGATAACAAGGTCAAAAATGGAGAATTAAATGCACATTAACTTATTATTTTATTAACTCCAATCCAGTCAATAATCTCATTTCTTAGTGAAAGCCTGAAATGTGTCATTCAAACAATACGTATCGAGTCAATGATTTTCTCAGTGAGAAGAGTTTGAATATTTCTAATTAAACTGCTGGACGATACATGGTTCACTGCTCAAGATGAGTTTCACAAGTAACTGAAATAGGACTGCAAGCACAATGACTATATTGCAAGAAAAACGTTAAAGTACTAAAGTATATTTAACAAAAACAAAAAACAAGTGCAGGAACAAAATTAAAAACTCATTTCTAAATGAGTGAGCCTGAAAGTTTGTTTTTTACTTTCTTTGTGAAAGCTGCATATCAGGATACTAGTTGTGGAAAGCAAATAGTTAAAGAAAAACATAAATGTATATGCATTAATTTAAAAAAGCCCTATGCAGTGATTCATCAAAAAATTCAGTTCCCATATTTGTAAGATGGGCATTTGGAACAAAGAAACCATCACTACCAAATCTGTGCTGAGAGACCTACCCCAAATTCATTCATGTAATAATTATGTACACTCTTATCCAATAGGAAAAAAGAAGACTCATCTCCACCTGGAGTTTAAAAAAAAAAAGAAAGAAAAAAACAAACCAGAAAACACTAAGGACAAAGCAGTCAAACTAACAGCAACTTCTGTACCCATTAATTGCCCACCAACTCAGACAAAGCACACACACATTACTAAACTGTAACTAATCCTGTAACTGGCACCTGAGGCACAAGTCTTGCAAATGGTTACGGACACGTTTATCCATGAGCACAGCACCGTCACACAGTAGCTAGTTACACAGAATAGGGAGCTTCAGCTGAAGAATATACTGGTGTGAACTTCCAGTTTATCGTTTCCCCCAAAAGATGCCTGCTTCCTATTTTGATGCTTTATTTGGGTCCAACCATCCTCATTTTTTCCAGTGAATAACAATAACGAAAACCAAAACACCCCAGAACTTTATATCCATATCACCCAGGAAGCCTGCAGGCTCCACCACCTTCTGCATGAGAGAATAAGCAAATGCTCCTCATACTCTGCTGGGGTCAGTCCCCCTACCAAAGGTTTCCAGCCATTCCCTTCAGACACAGCAATAAGATGTTGAGGTCTCCGAGAAGGTGTAATGCCAAACCCATGCCCTCTCCTGCACTTCACGCACCGCTTTTACTCTCCACTAGCCCCAGCTATGCTACAAAAACAAACGATCCCACATTGCATATCGACACCGTGTGCTTGTGCGGCAATCCTTCTATCCAGGAGCTATGGCAACATCTCCCGTGAGCAGGGGCACAGCTCTTTCCTGCACACGCACAGCCACACTCAGTGCGTCGGCTCAGTGTGTCGGCCCTGCCACGTGCTGGCAGAGCATCTGTAAAAGTCATCACCCTTGGGACAGTGCAAAATCCCCCGGCAGGTGCCCCTGGGGAAATTTAAACAGGAAATACAGGTGCAGGAGCTATTTTTACTCTTCGTGTGAAACTGAGGAGGTCAGAAGCACCAAGGCAACTGCACCAGCAGCAATGGGCTTGGTGCACTCGCTACTTACGTGACATGAAAAGCACATCTGTGGTTCACGGGAAGGATGGGCCTGTGGTCAGGGCAATAGCTTGGGAATCAATTTAATTCCCTGCTCTACGTCCAGCTTCCTGTGTTACTGTGAGACACTTTGACCCCCATGTGAAGTGGTTCAAAGCTATAAATCCTCTTAATGGTGTTTTCTGTAAGAACACACGTCAAAAACTTAGAGGCTCAGGAACTGCACAGCAATGCAGTTCATCCATGGCCCCCAGCAGAAGGGAAGCCTTACATCTGTGTTAGGAAGACAACCACACCACCTTCAACTCACTTACCAAATCCTCTGGTGTGATGTGCCTCCCTACAAGTGTTACTATTTAACTGCCAAACTCTTGCTTCATTCAGACCTTTACCTAGCACACATGGATAATAAAGGAAAAGACAACAGTTCCTGCAGCTTGCTGCCATGAGCAAAACTGAGACAGTGCAGCATATGCCATGCAACTTTCCTAGCACAGTCCTCAATTCCTGGTTTCCGTATTTCAGTTCCTTGGAGGATGATGCTTTCCCAGCAGAAACGCTAGTGAGTGCTAAAAGCAAGTATGCAGCCTTAGGTACAAACCCTGTGGGTCACACTCACCATTTCTGGGTTTTTCTAGAAAAAAACACATGGATTTGTTTTTCTCATCACTGCACTGAATACATACACAGACCAGATAAATTGCAACAGAAGCAATGCAACTGACAGAAGACATCTCAAACACTCAGACAACATTTCAAAAGCACATTTTCCCCTGTACTTGCTCATAATCTTCTGTAATCATTTTTAAGAATACCTTGTTACTGATCTTGCAAACAGAAAAGTGATACTGAAAGCTGACTGGCTAACATTTCCAACGTTTGCTTCCTCCTATTTGCTCAAATGAGATGACGATAAGCCTTTCTAAAGCTGGACAAAAGCCAGTAAAGGCACTTTACCCTCAATGCATGTCACAAGGTACAAAAAAAAAAAGCAGCAGTCAAAACGTCTCACTTAAGTTACAGTCTTAATAACTAGACTCTCACTACCTAAGTGTTTGTCATACACACGCTCTAGCAGGCATAGCACTTAGTGCATCACGTGAACAGCTGCAGTTTACTTTTCAACATCTTGTTCTATGGCTGCAAGAGCTCCATTCTCATCGACTTTCTTCCTGGAAACCCTTAGCACTTTTCTCCCAAATGATAGATTTCACAAGCACAGTTTTAGGGAGCATGCCAAACTTCTACCCCATGTAAGCTTTTGCTGCAATAATTCATTATTAAAAGCAGACTTTGTTTCCAGTAACTTGCTGCTGGGCAGCTATCTGCTACTGCACCAAAAGAGGGACCACACTTAACGACAGGCCATCCATACAGCAGCATTTTGGAGATCCACCCTCAAATGTGGAAAGAAACTAAAATACAATTTTACACTTACACTGCACCTGTTGGAGAATAAAGCATGCTTGTTTTCCTTTCATGTGAGTGATGGTGATGAGCTGGTGTTAGATGCCAGATGACAGGCAAATAACTATTTCTGCCCATCAAATGAAGCATGTATTTTCAAACAATTTTCTTTTTAAAATTAATCAACCGGGTATGAAGCATCTTAGAACGAAGCACATCTAAATTTCATTTACAGAGGTTGTCCTATGACCTTTCTGACAATTTGGTGTGCAGAACCTCTGACAACCCATTAAACCAGCCTGGAAGGTGCATGGGAAATGAAATTGCCGACTGAGAGATAGGCTTCATCTATTGTCCAAGAGGCAGGCAGTATCCATATCTGCCTTCCACTGCTACCGAGACCTACCAGCTGCAAAAGCTCTTTTCCAAGTTAAAATAGTGTCACTATCAACAACGTCCAAGTGGGAAAGAAGGTAGGCTTCCCTATTATGTACACACCAGAGAGATGCACATGCATGTGCTCAGAGATCTAACTCAGAGCATCAAACAGGTTAATGACATTTTAACATCTATTTGGTGCCTGAGCAGTTCAAGTAAACCAGACTGACTACCAAACCTTAAAACCAAAGTACAAGAAAGGGGTTACGTTTCACTTAATTTCTAAGCATGGGGAAGAGGGTTTTTTTCCACACAGCTGCTAATTTGCCATGTAAGAACAACAAAAATTGGCATTTGGAAGTTGCTCTAACCTCCTGCTTGCAGACAGTTACAGACTGAGACTACAAATACACTGGTATTTTCAGTCCTCTTAGAAGAAGGGAGAGGAAAGCAGGCAGGGGAAGGCACTGGGTGCTCCTTCCAAAACAACATTTCTCTGCCTAACCCTTCCTCCCTCCCTTAGGGTGGAAACCCATCTCTGCTTCAAGAACGTGAATCAAGTAAAGCCCTTTGACTCACTCGGGTAACAAAATCTTTCCAGAGCCATAGCAGAGGAAGGAGCCTTTCCTTACTCACCCATGGATGAAAGCAGAAGGCAAAACAACAAGCAATCCACATGCAGGAGCCACTTCCCATGGAAACAAGTGAATTACAAAGAGACATGGAAAGATTTGTCCTGCTAGTGTGTATCACACTCCAAAAAACAACAGGAACACCAGCCAGTGAGCTGCTTCTCCCTTATCGTGTACTCTTTTATGGACACTGGAAAATGCTGCACAGGGATGCTGATAAGGCAACGGATGTTTCTGCAGATAGACGTTTCCCCAGGCCAAGCAGGCGTGTTCAGAATGAGGTTCCTGCCACTGACAGGCCATTTTTCTAAAACTTGAAAGATTGAGGACTTTTTTTTTTTAAAGTCTACTTAAAATTCTTGTATGTGACAGGGTCAAAAGCTTGAGCTTTACCCCAAACCCAAGTATTTTAGTGAGGAAGTAAGAAGAGCAACTCTACATAAAACAGCCCTTCCCCTTCTGAGAGGGGTCCAAATGCTGACAAGGCTTACAAGTGAAAAGAGAACCACAGCTGATACACCCTTTTCCTTTGACCCTAACACCAACGCAGGGTGACCTCTAGGATAAATCCAGGACGAAAAGTAACAGTCTTGCAGATCAGGACTAGAGGATGATCTAGGTGAGGATACAAGAAGGATCCTAACCAGGCCCTACTTACAACAAGCATGGCTGAAAGCAGCACTGTTCAGCTCTAGTTTTCACGTGCAGTTGTTTCCCCTTAACAAACATTGGCAAGCTTGTAGCTCCAGCAACACAAAAACTCACTCTGACAAAACCCACATTTGGGATAGCTGGGATTCCAGTGGTAATTTTAATGGTATGTGCTGTATTTCCCCTCCCTGCAATGATGCCAGAGGCTCCCTGGGCGAATTTGTTACATCTGCATTGTACTTTCAGGAGCCAAAGACGTGTACGAGTTAGCTGGACAGACGAGTCATGCACATTTGTTAAGTACATTTGCAACTCCTGATGTGAGTTCAGATGGAGATGCATTTCCAATAAACAGGAAAAAAGCTCAAATAGCAAGGCGCCGCTCTAACTTGCATTTGGCCAAAACATACTTCTATCTCCACTGCAAGATGTTTCCCCCACCTCTTCACAGACACTTCAAAACATAAACAGGGACACAAGTGAAGCCAAGTGTTAAATCCCTCAGAGGACCCTTAGCATCATTTTGCTGCGTCAGTAGTGCTCAGTGTTGCACTTAGTATGAGCAGCATTATGGATTTTAAATCAAGCCTAATCAAAGATTCATTAACAGGCAATACATTAATGCAACATATAACTACCAGCCACTCAGTGCCCTTTAGCAGCTCTGCAACTCCTGAACAGGCTGCGAGCATCATCAGGTCAGGATATTTCTCCAGGGTTTAATGGGCTAGGTCAAAAGAGCAAAAAACAAGTAATTGTATCAAGTAAAAGAATAGATGTAGCCAACTTCAAGGTATCTGTTCAAGTCATGCCACCTGTGTAAATCCACCCCTCTCACAGGTGGTTTTTATCTTTTAAAATAAGATAAAAAATGGCAGGGTGATCAACTTAAAACAGAATTCCCCATTTTATCACCTCTGTGAGCAGCAAACACCAGTATTTCTACACTGTTTAAACACAGACATGCCTATGGCTACACCAAGAGAGCGTAGTCTCAAAATCCTAGAAGCCTCTACTGATTTCAGCCCCATAACATTTCCGTTGGGTAAAGCAGTATTTTTACTTCCATTTTGCAGATGTAGACCTGAGGCACAGCGAGAACAAAAGCATGGGGTTTAGAAGCATTTAACACCTACAGCCTTTTTTCCCAGTTAATGGGAACTGGAGACAGTCAGCAGTCCCATTTAGAGCTACTCGTGCAAAGCTACAGGAAGTCCAGAACAGACTCGCAGTACTTAGATGCCACAAGGTTACTCTTCCTGCTTATCAGAGAGTACATCAAGTCACAAAAACATGGGTGTCTTTTTCTGAACTTCCTTCAAAGAGATATACCTTCTACTCAAACACTCCCATTGCTTTTCCAGATTATTCTGGGAAAAAAATTCAACAGTGGGAATGTATGGACCTCAAAGTAATGCCACAGGAAGCTGGCAGTCAGTATCTTGTGCTGTAAATAGCCTAACGATACTGTCTGTGTTCCCATTAAAGTCAGCTATGATCAGATATTAAAAAGATGAAGAAAGTAATAGAAGAATAGGATAAATATAACTCCATTGTCTAGTTAAAAAAAACCCCACATCTAATGAAATATCTTGCATTTGCAGCAACACCACTAACTAGGAAGGGGTGGCAAGAAGGACCCAAAGCAGCTAATAACGGTCAAAATAGCAAATCTTCAAAGGCAAACTCAGCATTGCTCTCCCAGAAGCCAGCATTTTCAGCAGCATTCAAGGATTGTGGAAGTCTTTGAAGCAGAATGATCCCAGTTCTAAACTCCTCCTTCTAAACTCTGGATTTACCCTATAAGGCTGGTTGGAAAAGCTTTCTTTTCTTGTCCAGAGCTTCAATGCAGGGATTTTCTTCTAACCAGAAGTGTTGGGTTTTTTCTTCCCCCCGCCAATATCTTTCCTCTAGAAAGGTCTTAAGTCCATTTAAAACGCTTTTATCAACATGTACATAAATTAAGCCTTGCTTACATCATCCAACTGCGTTTGTCCTCAAAATTTAAGCAGATCAAAAGTAATGAAAATCTTTCCGGATTAAAAATTATGCATTTGCATGATACCACAAACTGGCTTCAATCCAGTAAGATTTTCAGATGAAAAGGGAAGAGGAAACATTCATGAAAGCATACTGTTGATGATACTTCAAATTAATTCCATCAAACACTGCTTATAGTAAGTACTACAGAGAGATCTGCAGTAAACATTTAATGACATAGAGGTAGAAAGCATCGTATAATCATTCTCTGCACTATCTGACACCTAGTATTTCTTAGACTAAGGTAAGCAACAACATTAAGAGCAAGCTAATGTGGAAACACCGCTCTCTTATTTACAACAATATATCCAGGAGCCTTTCGAGCTCACCATCTGTCACACACACAGCAGCTACAAATCTCCAGGCTCTACAAACACTTGAACACATGAATAATTTTAATCAAGCAGTAAAATCCCATCTTAAGTCATTGGGACTTATTTCATGAGTATGCATTTGCATTATTATTACTATTCTATCTGCTTCATAATATGTCCTCAGTGTAAGGTTATGACAAGATTAATGAAATCCAGGCAACTATCCATAGCACCATCTTTCAATTTCAGTACCTCAGCATGAAATAAGGAGACTGAAAAGATATATATAATGATTTTTTTTTAATATATGTATATAAAGAGTCCTGAAGTCCATTTAATTGGTACTGTTGCAGACTAGCATACTGATTTTTAAAGTTCACTCATAAAATTTAAATCAAGCTAGTGACACTGAACAGTTTTTGCAGCTGAAATATAGTTTAATTTTGCATAACAAATAGTTTCCCATTCCACTAAGTTTATTTGCCAATAAATTCATGATCTACATGCCACAAAGCACAGAAAATGCAAACAAGTAGGGAGAAGAAAAGAGCCACATGACAAGGCTGCTTTGTTTCTGAAGAAGTTCATAACCCTATATTCTGTTTGGTGCATAGTCCAATATTTTAAAATACTACCAGGAACCATCCCATGCTCCAGGTACTCATCTCATGAAAACACACGTAACAAGGGGAGGGGAGGGGGGAAATCAAACATAGACTTTGTCATTTTGAAGATGCAGAACAGAAGTCTATAGAAGTATTTTTAGAGTATGGTCATCACTGCAATCTCAGCATGTTTTGATACAGTATTCAAAATATTGTAATGTTGTCAAAATTATTTAGGCTGTAAAGTAGCATTTTATGCCAGTTTTCCTTTATTCATCTTACACTTCCACTGGCTTTATCTTCTTCCTTTTGCAGTTAACAAAAGAAAAATTAGACACACAAGTAGGACAGTTTGTTTTGATTTGTTATTAGATCAATAATGCTGAGCCTTCCAGAATAACTACTAAGTAGCTGAAGCTCAAATACGGGGCTTTAAAAACAATTTCTTCAGAACTTTCTAGTAGATGTTTTTAAGTGTCCGAGAAAACTTCTTAGTTGGAAAAAGAGGTTATTTCCTTCAAGTCCTTCAACTTTCCTTCATTACTTTCCTTACTCAGAAAGTAATGACAAAAAAAGCAAAACTAACAAGCTAAAAAATAGCCACCAAGGAGGAGATCCTGGCAGGTAATTGTATGGCAAAGATCCCTTAACCAAATAAACTTTCACTGTCTATAATCACAAGAACACAAACCCAAAACAGTTACTTGTAAAAACAGAACTTGTCTAAGTTTAATTTCAAAACCTAAAAATAGGGGTTTTGCCGGGGGGGGGGGGGGGGGGGGGGGGGGGGGGGAAGGAGGCTCTCCACATAGGGTTTTTTACACTGTCAGCATCCCTCTACCTTCTCCCTTTCTGTTCCAGCTGTTAGCTCAATTCACACCTTCAAAAAAAAAAAATCATCACCAGACTCTTGCTGCCAAGTTACCATTCAGGATAGCACAATTCAGGAAGGAACCTACTCAAAACCACTGTTCTGTTGCTCACAAAATCCAACATGCACAAAAGGAAAATGCAAGGATGAATTCCATACCTCCAGCTCCGTCTCTCTCCGATTGATATCATCTGTAGATTGATTTAGTTTTTCTAGCTCCCCCTAGAAAGAAAGAAAGAAGAGTCAAACACATATTAAGAAGTCAGAGGAAAAAAAGTGTCTGAGAAGGCTTGTTCAGCATCCCCACTGAAAGCTCACAAGGGCCGTGGCTTACAAATTCAGTGAAAAGAGGAAACCTTGAGACGTTTAGAATAACTTTGCCACTGATCTTCTGTTTTGCTACTAACAAGAAAAATAATCAGAGAAGCCTATAGTTTTATTTTAAGGCAGTACATTTCCTGTTCTGGCTTATTCCTCGCTATTAAAAATAAACATGAGGTACAGTAAGTTCTGTCTTGTTAATCAATATAGTCAGTATCTGCTAGTTTCCAGTGAGATACCTGCTCCCCCTCCAAAAGGGTCAGCATAAAGTTAGTACGATCACAGGAGACACACAGTGAAAGCACAGCATTGGTAAGAAACATGTCTTGCAACACAAGAGGCATTTCACTCTGGATTTTGGCAAACCCTTTTATAACACAGCCAGTCAATGGGACATATGATTATGTTTACTTAGTCTGCCTTCGTGCCAACATTTTGATCTCTTAACAGCAAAAACAAAGGTGTTAAATCCCTTGAATAAATATTGACTAGAGGTGGTGTTGGCATGAACGAAGTTACTGTAAAAAACAAAGCTCATTCTTAATTACTTTCTTACTGCAAAAAGCAATCCTCAGGAGGAGACTCCAATAGCCTTCTTTATTTGAGCAACATGTTACTCCATGTGAGATCCTATGATTTCAACAGGAGCATTCTCTAACTCAAACGTTCTTTAATTTTCAACCAGTGTAACAGAATCCACCTTGAAATGTTTACTTGTATAAACCAAACACTGGAAATTGATTGTCACTTGGGTGATTTCCCACTAGATTACAAAAATGACTCTTGTTACAGTCAGGAAGAAATTAATTGCAGTAGTTTAGTTCTCCTATCCTCAGAGGTCAGATTTCATTCCCACTCCTAGGATTTGGAAGATACTTATTTGCATAGCCATGTTTTCTGAAACAGACACTCATACAGAAATTACCTAATTGCCTTTTACTGTAAGGCTAAGAACATTATGGCTCTCAGGGAGGCAGACACAGCAGCCTGCTTTTTCAAACCAAACAGAAAACTCAACAAAAACACTGTTTAACCAACAACGTACAGATCAGGTACGTGGAAACATGTTGCAAGCTGAAGAACCTAAGGCCAAAATTAGATCAATAGGCACTAAGGGAGCTCAGCTTCTCAATATCAGGGCAGTAACAGGCTAGCTTTTGGCTGAGGGCCTCACTCTGCGTAACCATGTTTTGTGAATTTTGCAATTGCTCTGCTCAGCCCTGGAAAAGAAGTGCTCACGATGGAGAAGAGAATGACAATTACAGCAAGGAGGGCCCTATGCCGAGGATCCATCCTCTCAGCAATGTACACACTCTTATATTCACTCATGACAAACAGTCCCAGCAACGCTGGGGGCAAAAGCCATAAGCCTGCAGAGACCTAAAAATACATTTCATCCAGGGACCACAGCGTGCTGAAGTTTGCACCAGGCAATCAGTAAAGACATGATTTTGGGGAGCAAAGCTTTGTTTTAGAAGCCATGCAAGACTAAAAAGCATTTCAGAAGGCATTCGTAGAGAGGAAACACCATCTTCCGCTAAAGCTCCTTTTGTAAATAAATGACAATAATTTTTAAAAATCTGTGTTTTCCCCCCACGAGCGAATTTCTGAGCATCAGCCCTGTTTCACGAGCAAGGTCACGCCGTCACGGTCAAATAGAAAAGGGGAGGGGGATTTCACAGCAGGAGAAGAGGGAAGGCCGCCCAAGGGAGCCGGGCGCCGAGCGCTGCCCGGGGTAACAAAGGGCTGGGGCGCCCCGGGGCCGCTTCCCCCCGCAGCCGGCGGGCGCCGGGACACCCGGGGCGGCTCCGCACCCCGCAGAGCACATGGGGGAGATTCATATAAATACGCGTGTGCGGATGCGTATGTACGCACATACGCGTTAGAAGCAAAACCAAGCGAAAATAAAAGGCAATCACTATAATAGTTATTGTATACATTATACACATCGTAAAATAAAATTAAGGCGGACACCCAGCGCCGGAGAGGCCGGCGAGGCGGGGGGGGGGGGGGTCCTCACCTGGATGCGGGGGTCCACCTCCTCCTCCTCGGGGCGCGGGCTCTCCTCGGCGGCGCGGCCGCGCCTGCCCCCCGGCTCCATGGCGATGGCGGCGGCCGCTGCCGGTGCTGCCGGTGCCTCCCGCTCCGCCGGTGCCTCCCGCCGCCTCCTCCGGCTCCTCCGCCCCGGCCCCGCCTCCAGGGGAACCCCTCCCTCCCTCCCCACAGCGCCCCCCCCCCCCCCCGCTTTGTGCATCCGCGCCGCAAGGAAGAAATGAGCGCAAAATCGGGGGGGTTCCATCTTTTTTTTGCTTTGTTTTGTTTTGTTTTACAACCCTTCTTCCCTCTCCCCACCCCACCCTACCCTTTTTTTGCGTGTGTGTGTGTGTGTTAATGCTCGTGTTTTGCCGTGCTCGGTGCTGGCCCCGCCATCCTCCCCACCCGGCGGACCGAGCGAGCGCAACTGCAGTGCGTGAAATCAAAATGAGTAGTTTCAGGTGCAGGGAAATGCCAACGATACCTTCCGTGGCTTTCTTCTTCTTTTAATCCCCCCCCCCCCCGCTTCTTTTCCTCTTCCCTCTTTTTCAGGCTCTGCTGGGGGCTGACGTGTCTATGGAGAAAGGAAGGAGATAAAAATAATAAAGGCCCTTTCAACAACCTTGAAAATTCAAATGAAACTCAGATTTCTATTGTGTGGTGGCTAGGCAAGCAACTATCGTACCTGCTGGATGCAGCAGAAAAAGACATACGAAAGACATGTCCTTCTGTGGTCAATAAAAAGGAACTTCTTGCAAGAAGCACTGATAGCATGCACATGCATGGCACTTCAGATTAGGGTCTCCTTAATCATGGGGGCAGCGCCTGGGCGGGCAGCCAAACACTAATGGGAAAAGAGGGGACAGTGCACCAGCAGCGATGGGCTCCAGCACCTCTTCATCCCCCTGGCCTCGGGCACGGCTGAAACACATTCTGTGGGCTGCAGCAAAGACATAAAATTTTAAATAATTACTTTCTCTTCCCTTCTCCCAGCAACCCCAGAGAGACTAACAGTGCATTCCCTCATCATTGGAAAGGAAAAACATGATGCTTTGGCTTTTCCCTCCTCAAGACACAGAGAAGAGAGTCCCACCAAAGCACATGGGCCAGGCTACCCATGGAAGAAAAACAAGGCAAGAAGCAGCAACTGGCTGAGCCAAGGCCCCCCTCAAACCATACCAACCACATTGAACCACTTCCCCTGGGCAGATAACGAGTCATTTCAAACACATGAGGAACATATCGCCACCTTAAATGTATCGCTTTTGATTTAACCCCATTTTTGTTAGAAAACTCCTCAAAAGATTAAAAAAATTAAAAGTTTAGATGTGGTGAAGAAGCTTCCTTTGTGAGACTGAAGTTGAAAAAGAATCTCAGCAAAGCACAAGATAAAAATTTATGTTCCTAAGGTAAAAAGGAGGTGAAAGAAAAGCAGTCAAGCTCTTCCAAACACTGTAAAGCAACTGAAAAAAGAAAAAAAAGACGGGTCGAAGGGGAGAGCGGCACAAACATTTGAAAACAGTATAAACGTGCAAAGTTACACCAACAAACTAAAACAATCAAGGAACAGAGGAGGTGTTGCGAAAACGCAGAAGGGTTGTTTGCAACATCGTCATTTCTCACAGCAGAAGAAATCATGTAAAGGGAAAAGAACCCCAAATCGGCCAAAGCCAAGTGTTTTACTCTTCCTGCTGTCCATTAAGGGCACACGCACAGCCCAGGGCCCTGGCGTCTCTCATCCCCGGTGTGCTCTGGCTCACGCCAAGACCGCGGTGGTCAAACGTCCAAAGTTCTCATCCTCCTAAAAGAGCACAGAAAACACAAAGCAGCACGTGGAAGAGTTAATGCTGCCAATCCCGCTGTTATCGCTTGCATTTCTAGGAAACAAGGCTACATAAAACAGCTACGGCAGCTATGCCACGTTTCTCCAAAACCTACACGGTCTGACCCACGGCAGTGTCACGCAAAGCCCTGCCCGCTGCTTGGGGTACGCAAATGCTCCTGCGCAGACATGCTCTCCCCGAGGGATTTGTAATGTTTGCGTGAGGACCCTGTTCTTCCATTGCCACCACGACAGTCCCCGTGATTGTCGCAGCTCAAAAAACCTCCAGCCAAATTCATCAATCTGCTACCATCAAGGCAGAGCAAGCTGTTTCTTTCCTCAGTCGTACAGTGGAATTAGCATGTTGGGAGAGCTGTCTGCAGAGCTTAGCGCTGTGCAAGAGACAGTAAGAATGCACAGGCCCCTTTCCCCACAGCTCTGAAATCTCACACAGAGCCCCAAGGCCATTGAGATCATTTATATCAAATCATTGGCAAGATTTATATATAAAAAAATCGCTGAAGAACGCAGAGGTCATATGTCTGTCATCACTGCAGACATCACTAAGGCATAAACAGAAAAGTGGCCTTAAGGGAAAGACTTGACAGAAAAAGGAAAGGGAGACTATTCAGTACAAATGAAGATCAATAAAAGACTCAAGAATATTATTTGCACGCTCATTTTTTTTCTCTTCCCCATGAAATAGTTTTGGCCGAAACCGCTGTCACATGCAAAGGGCGGCAGAGCCCTGGGAGTATCTGAGGAACAATTCTGCACAGCACATAGGCAGGCTTTGTGCTCCACTTAAGTTAATACAGTGCAAGAAGTCAACTGCAGACGGTGGCATTTGGGTATTACTTTTGCCAAGATATGAGTGATCTAATCCCAGCAAATCTCTCCTGCATGATCTGTTAAAAGCCAGCCACGTCCCCAACCCCACCCCACTCCCAGGAAGCCAGTCATACTGACCTTTTCGCCTCCCCCACAGGTCCCACACGTGCCAAGGCAGCTGAGTAAAGCCTGCATGAGGCTTGACCGAGACAGTATGTGCTTCCTCCTATATCAATATTTCAAAACCATGGTCCCAGGCATTCAATATTTGAACAAAGCACTGCGAAGTTAAAGCAGGAAGAAACAGCTTGCTCTTTCACTAATGGGATTCCAGAGTGGCCGCAGCTAAGAATTAGCCCAGACCCACTAGGCCTGGCTGCAGCTTGACACGAGCTATGCTGGAGAAGGTACAGCTCACCTAAAAAGCACAAGGAGAGGTACCGGTGCAGGAAGAGCCATGATCCAAGTTACTTCAACAACTGATTTAACTGCACCAGGCAACACCTCTGTGTTGCGACGTGACAGCAGGCTTTTGGGGTACAAGACCTATCATTAACACCAGATCCTGGAACACAGAAATTCATGGGCAAGGCTGATGCTCTGGCCAAGAGCACCGCTACAGTCTTACTTTTGCAGGAAGTTGCTAGATAACCTCATTTTTTGGTCCCACGGAAATCCTCAGTGTACAGGCAGCATTTGGCAGGGGAAGAGGGAAACGTCTGTACTTTGAGGGAGAAGTACAGAGAGGAATTCTCTCCCTCGTTCTGGAGGATGGTTTGTAGATTAGGTATTACATCTCTGAGTAGACACTGGGGAACTAGAAGCTGCATTTTAAATAAGATCAGCCAGGAAGAAGTATGCATCAGTGAAGAATCACTTGGGGAAACATACTAATGACCAGTTAATTTGGGCGGGGGGCGGGGGGGGTGTCAAAGTGAATGGATAGTGTAATTTTAATATATTTGATAATGGATTTTAAGGAAGGGTTGGGGTTTTTTCTAAATCTCATTTTACCTTCAAATTTCTGCTCATACTTGACCTCAAAGCTTGCTTCTGTCCAAGCACTAGAGGCAAGGGCCTAAACTACAAATCGAAGTTGCATTTCCTTCCTCAGAAACAAGTATCTCCTCTTTTTGAACACTGATAGCATATTGAGCAGAGTTCAGGACTAATAAATGCACATTTGATTACTGAAGACATTTGCAGTTCATGGAAACCTTTGTGGAGAAAACGGCCTGAGACAGAGCCTTGCTTACAGAATACTGCCTCTCTCCTCAAGGGGACTGGAGAAATAGTTCTGCTCTAAAAAATTATTCTGCTTTCATGATGCTAGAGGCTAACTTCCAATTGGCCTCAAATATCGAAGCACTGTTGCAATTTGGTTTTAAATAACTTACTGTCAAACAAACATAGAAGTATGAACAGTCCAATTCTAAGGAGAAAAAAAGTGTATAAAACATGGCCCCCAAAATACATTTATGGGCATAAAATCCTCCATGTAATTTCTTAACTGAATTCATCCTGAAGACCAGTTTACCACACTGACTTTTGCAATGTTACACCAGAAATTAGTTTAACTGAGGGAACGTCTCATTTAAAAACAAAGCCCCCATCTCCCTCTTCCAAACTGCGGCAAAGACATGTCAACATTCAAACCCCATATGCTTTTTCCTGGTTTTCAGAAGTACATTGCACGTGTTTGAAACATTTTTAAACATTAAGTAGGATCTTGCCCACAGTCACAGTACATTTGAAGATCTGGTTCTCTATATCTTAATCTTCAATACGAGGCTAAGCACATACATTTTATTTGAAGATACATGCTGCATTTATGGAAGATTTTAAATTCCCTGGATGCACATGCAGGGTATTAAACACTTAAGAAGTGGTCAGAATCAAAGCTTCCTCGGCTTATTTCTCAAGCAAATTCTCATGCTTCCATACTCAAAACGGTTGCAGCATGCTTGTGCTCTACATTTTAGGAAGCGCTAAAAATCAATTATCTTTTTTACACCAGTTTGTAAGATGCTGTCGCCTTATGAACTTGCATACAAAAAATGCACACAGACACATTAATGGAGCTTGAGCATCTATGGTACAAACAACTGTAGATTTCCCCACCTACAAGGAATGTATTTAAAGAAAGAGCTACATCCCAAAATACCCTTTAATTTCACTTCTTTTTAACAAGCACCATTTAAGGATGATTAAAAATACCCTCTAGGCTTCACAGGGCTACAAAGAAAGAAGGCTCATTTAGAGAGGTACAATCTATTTTCTAGCCACACTAATCTTAATATCTTTCATAAAAGCCAAATACAAAGATTATTAGCAAAATTACCTGCTGGGACAATTTCCACTGGGTGTACATTTATATCCCATGAGCTACTTATTATTCTGAAGCCTGATATTGATGATGCTTTATATATATAGTGTGAGTGCTATGTAGTTTATATAAATATATATATACACACACATACACTATGCTCTCTCTCACGCATGACTAACAGCTTGATGGATTTCCCTGCTTCTTGTTGTTTCATTGGGAAAGAGCCACCATCACAGGACTTACTTTCTCCTCCTCCAACCTGCCTTTTGGCAAGGCAGGTGTCGGCTGGAATTTCCCACTGGTAACCATCAGTACAACGACACTACATCTGCAGAGGAGCAGGGCAGTCCCACTGCTCATCTGGCCAAAATACAGCATGTGCTGCTTCTGCAGATTTAGAAAATAACAGAGTAACATGAGAGTCTTCCTCAGAGTTGCTGCTGAACAATAAGGAAAATCCCTTTTACAGTGCTTGATACTTGAACAGGGAAAAACCCTGTACTGCACCCTTCTAAGTTGAATATATCCACCCAGGTTCCCAGTCATGCTGTCTGCCTTCCTCGATGAGTAGTCTCCCATCAGTTTCAACGGGAGCAGGACCAAATGCAAAGGTGTTAGTCTGTACTCAAAATAAGGCCTTAGACAAGAAGTGTTGCCTTTTGAGAGCCAAAATGAGATACAGGTGCCATTCTCTTCCACCCAGCCTGACAATTCAGTAATGCTTCTGCAGTGGTGCAGATACATCATTGCTATTCAGGACAAAAAAAACCACCCTCATCTTTTATTCTTTTTACTTAGACATCTGTGCAAACCACAGTTAAAACATTTATTTAAAGAACCACCTCTAATTCCCAAATAACATTAGCCATGTGCAAAAATACATCTCATTTTTCCAGTCATTTGTTTGCTTAACATTCAGACTGATTCCATATTTGTGGCTATTTAACTCTATTAGTAGGTTTCTCGCTGGTAGATTTAAAGGATAAAATCCTCTCACTGGTCTCTTGCTACCAGCCCACACTGCTCATAATACCAAACACAACACTGATAGATGAAGGCAGGAGCTCCTGCAACACAGCACTATGAAAATGTAATGACAAACAAGAAACTCCAGGGAGTGAAGCTCCTGTGGGTCTGGTTCAGGGTATTCACGTGTCCGGTGTACTTCGGTGGGAGCCATGAACGGTTGCCCAAAGGTGGCAGTGTCCACAACCCTTCCCTCACACAGCATGGCTACTCTATGTACTCAGCACAGAGTACTCTTCCAGCTCACCAGGAAAGGGGATCCTTATGCCTCCTGGTCATGGGCAATGCTCCTGAGAGGTGTTTTGTGACGCTATTCACCACCACCACTCATGCCGCCAGTTGGACATCTCCTACTGAACAAGGCTACCCGACGCGTGCAGGCTGGAGCACAGCTCTGTGCAAAAGCAACCTGGTGACCGCGAAAAGCTCTCTGACCACAGATTTTGCTTCTTAGTAATCTTGCTATCAGATGGGAAATCCACCCATATCCTATTGTAAGCTGCTGAGCGCACAATATTAACACCTTGAGCCTCCAGAACACCTTTCATTAGAGGATCTCAGAGCACTCCTTCAAGCATCAGCTATCCAGGGAAGCTTTCCCTTTGGTTTCCTGCACAAATCCCATCTCTTAGAGGTGCTGATTGATTAAATAGAGGGAAACAGCACAGACATTTCAAGTACAAGGATGGCCCAGAGGATCAGGGAAACAAACACCTGTGCAAAATGAGCTTTCAAAATGGGCTGAGTAGACCGAGTAGCTACAGAAAGATTTGGGACCTCATTATCATCATGACCAGCTCAAGTGCAAAGAGAAAAGGCAGAACCCTGGTCTATATCTAGAGAAACAAAAGACAGTAGCTGGCAACCAAAGGGGAACTCCTGCGTCTAAGTTGTGAAGGCAGACTGGCGGCCAAGAGGGAAACAGCTGGGAAGCCCAGAGATGGGGACAGACCCTTCCACAGCCAAGCCTCATTAGCAAGGTACTAAGAAAGTTCTTTGCATGGTCTCTTTGCTTCCTAACTCCATTTGGCTGACCCATAAGGAGTGGCAGGAGAAATAGGAGATGTTTTTTCTACCCTCCTCTTTAGTTTCCCTTCCAGGCCCATTATAGCCTGATTTATCTTGTGGCAGAAAATATGAGCTTATCAAGTATCTAGATACAGAAAAAATTGTCAGTTTAACAAATATGAGTTTGATTCCTGCAAGATCCTAAGTGTCCACACTTCAAGTGTCTCCTTCCAGAAATGCATGGAAATCCACAAGTCTTTAAAACATTCAAATAAAAAAAAAAATCTGTCTCAGCTTTGTAAAAGTGAAATGTTTCCTGTGTACAAAGTCACTTTACCCCCTCTCCTACCATCAACAGCAAGATTTTCTGCCCTCCTCCCACTGCCTAGCAGAATCATACTCTTCAGTGCTTCCCGTTACATAAAAATCAAGCGATTGAGCACATTGTGCGTAGGAGTGAAGTAGAGTCTGTTTTAGCACCCAACTTTATATATCAGGATAAGAAGCAGTGCTTATCTGCATTCCCTCTCCTGCCTTCCCCCATGCCACAACCCGCAAGGGCACGCTGCTGCAGAGCCACATCCCTGTATTTCCACCTTGGTGCCCAACAGCAACCCAGAGCAGCACCAAGCCTGTGAAACCTGCCCCAATCCAAAGTCGGTCACACAGGTTTTGAAGCCTCACTGCCACAACTGTGCTGGCAGCAGTATCTGACCAAGTGCCTCACATCTCCAAGAGCTGAGTAAACACTTTTGGATTGCAACGCAGATAACAGGCTTTCCATCTCACCTCTGCTCCCCACCTCTACTTCTCCCTCACCATCCAAGCTCAGCCTCTTTTTTTCCACAGTCTTCATACCTTCCCCTTCGTTCTACCATCTCAAATATCATTTAACCCACTACTTCCCTCCTTCCTTAATTTGTCTTTGTCCTTCATTTCTCTTTTTCCCTTATTCTGATCTCCCCAACTTTACATCCTGGAAATCCCTCTCCCAGAAGCAGAATTTGCTGTTCACTCTCCTCAGCTGAAATTTTTCCTCTCATTTCTCTGTTTCACGCCATCTCTCATTCACTTCCCCACACCCCAACTTTCCACCACCAACACAGTCTCAGTAGTGCTCTCTCAGCACTGCAGCCCAGACTAGACACCAGTCCTCAGGCTGACCTTCACCCATCCCACCCTTCATCAGTTCTTCTCCGCAGGTCCCTCAGCCATACAGAAAAGGCAGGCATAAAGTGGAGGCTGCTGGGGCTGCCTGAGGGACCTAGGGAGGAACAGAGGCAGCAGCAAGAAGACACAGCGTAGGTTCTGCAAAAAAAATGAAAGCAAAAATGCCCACTGCTCTGGGGACTCCTGAGGATTAGGAAATACCCTTACAGCTTCTACAAATTGACATTATGTCTGGAAAGTACAGCATAGATATGCAGGAGTTGGCAGAGGGGAAAGGGTCTTCAGAGTTTCGTGACACTGAGTGGTTCAGATCTCCATCAGCTGAAGAGCTCTGAAGGCACAAGACCAAACCTTTAAAGCTACCAGATTACAGACACCTGCACCACATGCTTCTGGTCTCACTATTAGCTGAACTGCTTCAGGTTTTTCTCTTTCACAAGCAGGCCCAGACAAGTTCCAGACCTAGGCTTAAAAATATTAATTCAATATGCCAGTAAAAGTCTGTTCCCAAGGCCAGGCTAGCTATGGTCTCTCCTGGATGGTAAAAGCAAGCGCTGTACCAGAGAATGCCAACAGAAGTAGCTTTGGATAAGAGACTGAGATAAGACCTGTACTAGTATGATTGTTATATCTACTTTTCAGGCAAAGCCATGAAAATATGAAGAGGCCAAATGACTGCAAAAAGGCACATAAGAATCTTATGGCAAAATTCAAAAGCAGACCCCATGAATCATTTTTTTTTTATTTTCATTTAACCTCTCTTCTGGACTCTCCTTTTTGGCACGCTTCATCCTTGTTTTATTCCTTTAGCTCTGCAAAAGGCCTTTTCTCATTTTGAACTAGAATTACCCATTTAGGAGCGATGCCCTACTGCACAGTCCTTAAAAAAACCTCACTTAAGATTTCCATAGCCCATGTTATGTAACTAAAAAAAGTAATTCTTGCTATGGTAATAAATTCTTTCAAAAACAGATTTCTTTTTTTCATATATAAACTGTTCCATAGCACTTGCCATTAGCTATGGTTCAACACCAGTGTTTGCCCAAAGGAAGCAGCTACATCATTTCAATGCCCACTTTGGGGTCATGTTTGCTTGCCTCTTGCAGAAACTGGAGAATTTCTGCAGTACCACCTGGAGCATGTTGATCCTCCCCAGACCAGACAAGTCTCTTCTGCCACAGGAAATATGCTTAACCCTAGGAAAGAGTAACATATGGTGTTGCAAACTCTTCTCCAGTTTTACAATCCCACTGAATAAGGGTTCATAGGGGCAGAAGTGAAGCAATTCACCTTGGGAGTCCCTGTACTGCCCTCAACAGGCTGGAAACTCACTTTTTTCCTTTTTTTTTTTTTTGAGATGCCCCCTAGACCTCCAGAGTGGGGGGTACATAGAATTGCTATGTGCCAGGTAACTGGATTAAAAAACTGCTCCCTTTCATCCCAAAGGCCATTCATTGTTTTGTTTTCCTTGTTCTGTTGTCACAAGGAGGTAAGGTTACAATTCCTTTATTCTCAGCCAGTCACTATATCAGAACAGCATTTTTCTAGCTCAAATCTGCAGGCAGGCCATTTCCCAGCTATAACAGGCAGTGCCTGTCCCAGGAGCAAGCTCTGCAACAGCAAAAAGAGATAAGGGAGCACACTTCAGCCCTTCAGAAAATCCTGCCCAAGAGGACCACGGGGAGCCTGACATATTGTCCTTCTTTAACAAGCAGATGAACACAAATCACTCCACACCGGGGACTATGTTCCTCTGATCTAAAATGTGACCCCTGAGCCTCCCTTTTAGCTCCTTTGGCCTTGCCTCCAATTTCGTCCCATCTTTTCATTTCCTACACTCCCACAGGGTAACTCCTTGCAAGTGAGCTGTTAGCACCAAAAGCCATACATACACCCCTGCACCCACACTTCTGGACGAGCTGCCAAGGCACAAGCAGCTCTCCCATGATGCAAAGTATCTGAATTCCCTGGAAATGGTAGGCATGATGAATACCTGGGGCAGGTTCTGGGTAGGACAGTGGGATTTTGCATGTCCGAAATTTGATCTGAAAGGGCACCTTCATTTCTCTAAACTTTTCACGTTGCTTTTTGTAAAAAAAAAGGTGTTCAGGCACTGTGCCTAGGAAAGGGAAGGACGCCTAGGTGATTTGTTGCCAGGACCGTTTCAGCAAATGGACTGAACGGCTCAGGAAATCAGCATGATCACTAGCCAAAATGCAGATAAGGAGGAAGGTAGTTGAAGGGGTTTGTGTTTGACAGGTGTGTGAGGATCATCCAGCCCTGGCTTGGAGAAGGATCCACAAATTGCAAAATATTCTGAGAATACATTGGACACGCAGATCTCTCAAGATCAAGCCTACTGGAAAGGAGATGGATCTGCCTCCTTCGTCGCCATCACAAGAAAGGGTTCAGTGCACTCAACACCCTGGGAACCCAAAAGGCTTGTCTCTGAGATTCCCCAAGCAAATTGGGAAAACTGTCAACAATGCAAATGCAGTCCTGACACATGGGGACAAAAGTTGCTCTAACTCGGTCTGGCATCCACACCGCTTCCCAGTCCCAGCAAGCGGGACTGGGAGGGAGTCCCCGTAACAATAGCTGCAGTGGTGCAATCGGTCCTCCAGCTGCCGTTGCACCGCGCCGGGGATGCGTGGTGGGATGCAAGCACAGGAACACCCTCTCCAAACAGCAGGAGATGAAATTGATTTTCAGATGCAGGCGTTTTGCAGAGAGAGTGAAAGGAACAAAGCAGATGTCGGGCGGTCTGCAGTACAGCTCTCCCCTTGCAGGCACATCTTTGGAGCAATAATCCCTTCAAGGGGGGGAAGGGGAGAAAAAACAACCACCCAGCAGTGCACTAATCTTCACAGACAGAGCAGCTTTAATGCTGTCTAATCCTCCAGAGGGAGGAAACAGCATTTCCTTTGTGCCAAGGATATCAAAATGGTTGAAGGTGGCAACCTCCACTGACATTAACTTTATTAAAGGAGGGGTATTTCCACAAGCCCTGAGAGGGCTTGGTCAAGATCCACCTGGAGACCCACTGCTATGTAAGCGTCTACTCATAACGACAGACAATAGCAGGCAGTTGGGAACTCCTGAAAGAATATATAGGCATCAAGCATGCACACAAATTAGAGACTGCATATCACAGCCACACATATCAATTACACAGCTATCAAACAGTAGCATAGCAGCAGCAATGTGAGCAATGTGAGCAGCTAAAAATTGCCTTTTTTTCTTTTTTAAATTTGGTTCCTGTATTGTTTTGCTGCAGCTATGTAATTAACTTGTATTCTGAAGGGGGAAGTGGTGCCCCTGGGTTGTCGTTAGAAGAATGCCAAACTTTCTTGAGCCACTTCCTTAGCAGAGAGTGATTTTTCCATGTAAATTGGATGCAGAAGTGCAAGAAAGGAGATAAGCATTCTCAGTAAAATTCTGAGTAATAGGAGCCTGCGTTTAATTAAACCTCACTTTAAATTACAGTAGTATTCATGTTCTACTCATAGACACTTTCTTGCACCTAAATATCAAACAACTGTCACTTCCCAATGGCACTGAATATAGTCGGTTCCTAAACACCTTTAGGTAATGCGCAGGAAACACCATCTTGTATTCACATTGGTATGTCAGTACATCTCATCCAGCCTTGCCTAAAACACCTTAGAAATAGCAGCTTGCACTATATGCCACTGCCTGGACGTTCAGAGTTTCGCTGTAGAAATCAGCATAGATCTAAGTTATGTTTTAGGATCAGACACTTTTATTATTTATATTTGGTCCTACAGAATTTCTGAAGTGTTTAGAAGAGTTGCACACATTGCCTCCTTCTTGAGCAAAATGGAAAGTTAAAACTCTGAATCAAGGATCTGAAATACAAAGCTCTAGTATTGTAACAGAAGCAGAAAATGCCAATGTGTTCATCTCCCCTTCCTGGAGAACAGTTCAATTATAATCATGTCCCCAAGCAGATTTTGCACTGAATCACTGTGACATCTGCTAGGGAAATGAACACAAATCTATATCTGCATGCAGCAAATACATTGGCAAGGTTGCAATGAGGGGAAGGGAAATTAAGCGTCACTTTTCACACAAACTAGAAAATGACAGCTTGTCACATCCATGAGTAAATACTAGCAGAAGTGAGAGGAGGCAAGATGCTTCTTCACCTTTTCCCCCCACCATAGCGTTACAAAGATACAGATTAAGGACAAAACTGTGGCTTCTTATCCCCTGCCTACAGTAACAGCATCTGGATGCGTAACACCCCCTAGGAACACTAACAATAATGGATCATATCCGATCATATCCACTACTCACATAGGTTAGCAGAGCTCCACTGAATTCAAGGGATCTGTGCCCCTTCCCTAGTGAAGAGCCAGTCTGACATGCCAGAGTGAGGGCGGACAAAGGGAAAAGCCTCAAAGGGTTAGGGTGCACACTAACCTCTTTTGGGTCACTTAGGGAGAAGGATTGCCCATAGCCTTGTCAGCAGTGGGGACAACATTATGATACAAAAGCAAGGGGTTTAGTCATGACTTGCCTACATGCAAAAATCATGATATAATGTAGTACAACACTCTTTGTACAGACAAAGACACCCAGAAGAAGGGCAAAGTTAGCCCAAATTCCCCCACATTTCCCCAAGGAGAGGAGTATGCCCACGGACAAGTGCTGCAGAGCCACCCACACGCTGTAGCTTGCTTGTCCATCCGAGCCCATGGGCACAAAGGTGAAGACCTTTCCCACCTTCTTTCAGTCCAACATGCAAGGCTTCACTGGTTGCATCACATGGCAGGGCACAAGGTTGGCTCCCAACTGCAGGATGGAAGAAGGGCTATGGTATGAAGCTACTGATAGAAAATCAACCTTGGCTCCAAAACCTTGCCCAGCTGCACCATAACACTGTGGCCTCTCCTCCATGCCAGTCATGCACAAGGCTGGAGATGGAGGCAACACAGCAGAACATGCCTGAGACTCAAATACCTAAGTCTCATGCAGGTGAGATTTTTATTACAGGATGGATCTGGCCTTACACTCATATGGGAAACAGCAACATCATTCTAAGCTCCTTTTAAACTAGTGATACCATTTACACAGGGTTACAGTAACTGCAGCTGTTTTGGGAGGAAACAGGCTGTCTACCAAAAATAAATAAATAAGTACAAAAATTCTGCATATCACACCCTCACCTATAAGAAATGCATTGCATTAATACTTAACAGAATCTCATTGCCGGAGCAGAGCAGCACAGCACCCCTTCATCAATTATGGCTTGTTTTCAGGTGCACTTCCCCCAAACCCAAAAGCCTGTGTTCAAGGTATTGTATATTCTGTGATTTATATGGCAAGATTAACATGACTGTAAAAAGGGTATTATTTCAGTTCCTTTTTAAAAAGATGTACAACCTTCCACCCACTCTTCCTTGTGCTTTTACAGTGAGAATTTGTCCCTAATTGGTATCCAAGTGTGCAGAGTCAGATCAACTCCTCTTCAAAAAAAGAGTGCTGCTTTTTATCCTGACAGAAACAGATACTACAGACTTCACTTACAGGATCTGATTTTGAAAATTACTGTTATCAAGCTTTGATGGAACCACTCTGATAACAGATGTGTGGCTAATGTGTTTCCTAATTTTATGATAATTTGACTACAGACAAAGTAAATAAATGGCTTAAAAAAAGCAAAACTTTAGGAACTTGGACAGTGGTGATGAACGCTGCATTCAGAGCTCAGAAGTCTCCTCTGGAATTTTATTAGTCCATATCCTCCTAGTTTTCCACAATCCTAATCTTTAAAATTTAAGATAAAAGTACATAAAGAAAACTTTGAAACTGACCTCCCGGACTCCTGACCTGAATTTGCTTTCTCATGCAAGAGAGAAACTTTAAGCTTTCAGGAGTTACATATTTACAGTCTGATTTCACAACAAAGGACATTGATTCTTCTATTCAGTAGCAAAATAGAAACATTTTCTCTAAGAAAGCTGTATTCTATAGTTTACAATGAGAAACTGCTTGGAAAAAAGTAGAAATGGAACAGTAGGGTTTTTTTTAAGCTATGTAAAGAAAGGTTATTCTCAGAACTGCAAGAATTCTTTATGTTGGAAGAATTTAGTAAGCACACTGAAATACTTTTCTACTAAATCATGGTTTTCAGCCAGGCACTTTAAACTGATATTTTCACAAAGCCACACGGTCTAACTAGAGGGCTGTTGGCTAGAGCCATCCCACTGCCTGTTTCAAAACAGAGGTGGAGAACAAGTGCACGATCTGCCAGATACCTCCTCCCGTGCTTGCCACAGCCTGACCAAGAGCCAGGCTGCTGCTGCCACACCTGCCTCAAGCACTGAAATGGAAGACTGCAATATGAGCATGCACAGAGACAGCAAAGAAACACCTCTGTGCCCTGAAGGAGAAAAATAAATGCAGAGAAAGAAATAAAATTTGAGTTTTAAACTACTCTTCCTTCCAAAAGATGTGTTAAAAGGGTCTCATAGCTGTTTTACACGTAGACTGACAAGCAATAAAAAGTCAGCGAGAAGTTCAAAAGACACTGATTGCTTTTATCTGCCACAGATTGCTTTCGAGCCTGTAGTTCTGTGTGGTTTCTCAGATGAGCAGATCTCCCTTCTAGGTGTTTCTAACACGCCTACTGACTTAGATTCCTATCCTGCAAATAGTAACAGTCATTACATGCATGCATACTCGTCTGCAGTATCCAGAATATATTTTATGTGCATTATACCTAGGACATCTTTAAAAACTACAAGCACTGAAGAGGGACACAATGAAACACAGCAGAGTTTTGTGAAATATTTCTGTTAAAATACAAGAAGTCCAGCAGTCCTCAAATCAAGAAATCCTAAGTAGGCTTCCCCCATCAACTCCAGGTAACATGGTACATTTCCCATCTCTTCATCTACAAGAACTGCAGGTGGAGGAAGGGAATTCTGGCAGCTTCTGCATAGTATAGCCAAATACCCGCCTCCTGTCAAATCCTCCTTCTCCCCACAAAATGGCTTAAAATAGATTTACAGTACAGCCTCATTTTGGGGGTCTCACTATCTTATTTATGCTATTGTTTCAAGCTGTATAACTCAGAGGACCAGGAAGTGAGATTGCACTTCTGGTAACAAGAACTGAGTTTGTAATACAACAGCCTGAACCAGGACTCCAAGAAAAAAAGAAAAAAGAAAATTATGAAAGTGGACTGCATATTGGGAAGACAGCATAGAGTAGAGAGCTGAGGTTGCACACCAAAACTTACTTCCACACTCCTTGCTTATTTTCTCTTCTAATGGTGTCCAAAGTGGGTTTTTGTCTTTCTTGTACTGCATTTGTTCCCTACTTTAAGGCCAGCTGAATAACATTTATTTTTTTAGGGGCCTGAGGACCTCAGGGCAAGACAATGAAATTGTTGCTTGCAATGAAAAATGCTTTCTTGAGAGCTAAAGCCAAGTCTTGCCGAGTGAGCAATCCTCACTATTTATACTAAGAGTGTGAGCCTTACGCTACTGTATGGTATGTTATACCAAGAGCCCTGAGCCAGCTAGAGATGCTTGGGAAAACAAGAAGAGAGCAGTCACCTCTGCCTGCAGCCCAGTCTGACACCCAGGCTACGCTCCTGAGCATAGTGCCCAAGAGCAGAGAGAACCACAGAGCTGAAAACAAGCAAACACAGCCAAGAAACTCCAGCCTCAAGGAAAACCAGAGCCTACCTCCCACTGGTCCTTTTCCCATGTCCTTAACAGACTTCAAGAGTGACCAAAATACTTTCAGAGCTGCTTAACCCAGCATTTTCTCCCTTGTCCATATCCTTGCAGGGCAGCACAGTTGGCAGCCATTCAATCCTAGCTAGTCTCAGTATACAAGCTCAGCAATACACATCTGCTAGTTAGCCTGGCCCATCTCTCTCTACTGCTTAATCCTCCCCTGCATCAAGAAACAGGAGCTGCTATTTAAGTTTCTCCATACAGATTCTGTGTGTGTAAGGCACTACCATCCATTAGCCAGCCAGCTTTAATTTAGTTAGGCAAGAGTTACCTGGCCAGCATAAATCCCACTGGCCAGGTAACTCTTAGGAACAAAGTCAACTGCTTAGAACACAGCTAGCAGTAGCACTTATGTTGTCTTACACCACTGCTGACTCTTGTCTCTGTTCATGTTACAGTAAGGATCCTCACCTGAAGCCACTCTCTAGGTAATAATTAGCTCTACCCATGCTTCTCTGGTGGTTACAAGATCCCACAACTTTTGTTTGTTGGAACCAAAGCAGAAGCCCACCAGCTTGTTTGCTTTTTCTCATACATGCCAGGGCCAATACTACAAACAGGCTTCCCTATTTTGCTAAACAGCTGAAGCTTATCCTCAAATCTCTCACTTCTCTTCAGCTGGGCTGCTCTTCCTCTCACCCGTACTTTCTGAAGGGAACGTGACCCAAAATTGGGAAATAGGCACTGGTCCTGGCTCTACAGAGAACAGGTGCTTTCTTTGCACAAATGTCTGCAAGCACCACTTGGCTGAAAGAAATTAGAACATAAGCTTATAATGAATGAGGTTTCCTCTCTTTCTGTGCAGCCTCACAAACCAGGCTGCATTACATGCAGGCTCACAGGCCAATTAATGCAATTTAGGATCTTTTGTAGCCTAAGAGCTTGCTGAGATCAGAACAAACGGCTGAAGGGAAGAGGTTGGATGACATACTCTGCATAGCTGTATGTGAAGAGTGACATGAAATTGTTTGAACTCACCAGTCAGTGTAACAAGGAGCCAGAGAAGGCTGTTACTGCTCATAAAAGAAAAATAATCTGAATTGTCAACATTTTTGCTAGTGCCTAACAGAAAAAGGAGAAATTAAAAGAAAAAACAAAGAGGTGTTGAATAAGGGTATAATAAGGAGCAATTAACCCCATGTTGGGTGTAGAGCAATTTCCTCTAGCACACCCTCTTTGCAAATGAGGCACAGCAGGAACTGGTACCAACAGAGGCAGCAGTGCTTTTGCTAGAGCATTTACCAGTAGAGCTTTTCTTGTATAAATGATAAATAACAACAGGGGTGACTAAATCTTGGTAGTTTCAGCCCAGATTTGGGTTCCACTGTTCTAAGTACCACATAAACATACAGGAAGTCAAACCTGCCCCCAAACATTTGCAGTCTGAAGGCAATAAAACTAGAGAAGGAAGGAAATGTTTATCACATACAAATGGCAAATGCTAGTTACGTGGTAGCTTGTATCACTGAAGGGAGAAAGAAGCCAGGCAAGTCAAGTTACTGAAGGGAAGGAGAATTAGAAAGAAAGATGTTACAGAAAAGGGGGAGAAGGGTTAGATAGCAGGTGTCTTGCTTATGGGCTCAATTTCGTGGTTCAGAAATCACCCTGAGCCAAGCAGGCTCAGAGGTCTCCCTCATGCAGTCTGCGGGCTGCAACCACGCACCCCTATGCAACATGGGACCCTGCGGAGGACCCTCCCAAAAGATGCAGCACTGCTTCCCTTCCCAACCATGCACAGCTGGTGCTCATCAGCATCCGCACACTGCATGGGCCTGATCACTCAAAGCTTCTGTCAGTTAATAAAATATCTATCCCACAATTGTCTGTGAGAGAAGAAGACCCACGCAGTGATCCAGGCTGCCAAAGCAGCTCTCTGTATAAACCTTTGCATCTCTTACCATTTATTATCATTCACATTTTCCAGTGAAATCCCTCCAGTGGCAAGAAACCCCAAATGGCAACTTAAAGCTATCAGGATGAGTATACTCCGTAACAGATCCACATGGGAGTACCACAGAGACCCTTCTGGCTCTTCGCCTGCCCACAGAGCTATGCTCCTTTTTAATGAAAGCTAGGACTTCAAGAGCCAGGAGGGGAAATGGTGCACAGATAAGCTTATCCAACATTCAGTCATTTGGGGGCCAGAGTCCCACAGTTTAGCTACAACCTGAGAAAGCAGTGTCACAGGAATGCAGGAAGTTTGAATACATGCATGCACTTTTTTTAGGCTAGGAGCACCTTTCAGAACTTTGCTGGTACACTAAGCTTAAGAAGAATATTTGCCATCTTCAAGCATTTTTCTTCTAGGTAATGGAAAAATGCTCCTTTTCTAAATGTTTATCAAATTTCTTTGGGTTCATATATGAAGTGGATGATTCTGGGTTTTTTGCCCTCTTCCACAATAATGAGTAAACGGGCATCCATTCTGTTAGCTCCCCTATTGATTTTGTGATTCCTAATGTAATCAATCTTCCTGTCTCTCCCCAGACTTCAGCCTTAGGGCAAGGAGAACTTTACTAAGTGTGTGGATTATGGGACAGTTGGACTATCTCTGTTTGGTGCTGTTACAAATATTGCTGATCTGTGAACACACTCTCAAATTCTTTTATAAATTTTTTTTTGCCTCTGTAATGGGTATATCCAAGTGAGGAGGTCATCAACTAAGTAAGTCCCAGATTCCCAATACAATTACTGTCCTCCCCCCTCCCGCCCCCCAGCAAACTGTAATAGTTCCCACTCACAACTTATCAAGATAGTCAATTCACATATCTTACCATCATCACTTAGGCTTTATCTGTTTCTCTTCAGCCTTATCAGCACTGTTTTAATGTTGATATTCCCATTTCTGATGTTGTATCAGTTTGTGCCCCACTGGCTAACTCATTGCTAACACATGTCCTATTTCCTTTAGGGGAGATTAGTCTATATAGCTTCAGCTGCAGCATTATCCACTTTTCCTTCCTTCCTGAAGCTCACTATCCCTCCAGTCCAACCTATACTCACTGCTGCCGCTAGCAAATAATACAGCCCACAGGTGTTCTTACATCCTTCTTTCAAATGCTGCATTGTCTTGGCTCACAATGTTCACCAGAGTCTCTGCATCATCACATTTTGTTTTTTGAGAATCCTGTTTTGAGCTCTGGCATGCCTTTCTCTGTTATATCTCCTTACTTGTAGTCTATAGTTTTCATTTTCTAGTACCTCCACAGTATCAGAAAGTTGTTCAGCCTTCATTAATTTCACAGACTGGTCTGGCTGTCTTCTTCTGCTTTGCAAATTACAATTGACCAATATAACTGGTCAGTGTTCTATTCTCTAGTAATAATCTTTCTCTGATTGCTTTGTCTCGGATCCCAGTCAGCGTACAGCAATTCATCAGGGACTACGTCAACTCCCCTGATGGAAAAAGCTGGTGCCTCAGTTTGCGTTTTCATTCTTTATTCCTGTGTTAAAAACAAAACAAAAAAACCCACCCTCCCCTCTTATCTTTCTTTGGTTAATGTCACGGAGGGTGAAGCATGCCTCAAAAGTCTGAGAGACATCAACTCATTCAGAATGTGAGAAAAAAAAATCTCAAGACTGTCTTCATTTTTGCTGGTACTCACTGTCTGCATAAAAGGCTTTTTCAGTTGGCCTCTGCTTTTCCAGAGAACGTCAGCTGTGGTGGCATTTTTAGCTGTGACATTTTCCCCACTCAGAATATTTTCTTAGTCCATTATACTCCGTGTACCATCTGCCATACAATAGTCATACACTGCCAAGAAGCCTGGCCACAGTCTGCTTTATTCAGTGGATGAGCCCTAATTGCTTAGCCTGACACAACGTGAGCCACCGCATAGCACGGCATCCAATTCCAACTGCTTGTGCCACGATTTCGCAGGGGTACAACGCTCCAGTGCAGTCTCAGAGTTAGCTGTGACCACCAATTAGTTCCAACACTGAACAGTCGTGCTTCCATTCAACTTCTGTGAAGAGAGGAGGGAGTGACCACTCTGTAGGCCCCCTGATGCCCTTTGTTCCCAGTTTCACACTGAGAACGTAGCAGAAAGGAAGAGGTCGTGAAGCTGGGAGCCAAGCAAAGCACTGCACATCCAGGATACAAACTGTCCAAGTCATTCTGCCATCCTGCCTAGTGCTAAAGAGTGCTGGAGGGGTGAGGAGCAGGAAGGCTGGGGTTATGGTGCTGTGTCTAGCTGTGAATTGGATGCAGCCTTGGTAAGAATGTGCCAGGATGGTCCACCCTGTTGAACAAAGGGCAGATGCCAGTTTTAGTACCCCTCTAGCAGGCTGTATGGCTGTTGGCCCTGAGCACCTGGCTGGGTGCAAGCACTGTAGAATGTAAGCATCCAGTCTCATCCTTCTCTCTTGTGAGGTGGCCACGGCTCTGCAGGCAGCAACACAGACCAACCTGCCAACAGAAACACCACAGTGCACGGTACTGCTGAACATCCCTGCTCTGCTGCTGTTTCAGTGTCTACTGAAAAGAGATGCCAAGGCTGAACACAATCCTGACCTAAATGGGAAAACTTCACAGTCCCATGGCACTGTGACACCTCAGCAGCCGGTGTTAACCAGAAAGGGAAGACCTCTTGTCCTGCCCAATTACACCAGTACACTCTCAGCTGGCTTTGTCTCTGGGTCTGCTGCTCTCTCAACCTGTGCAGACTCATGAATGTTGATGTGACAATGACACATTTTCTTTTTGATCACTGCCTATTTAGAGAGGAAATGGTAGGACAGATACTGCTTCTACACAGCGGAAATCAGGACAAGTTAGATAGACTGGGAAGGAAGAATAATACAATGTCTAGGATTCCAGTACCGCACTATTAATAGTCACTTGTAAACCCCTATTGCAGTTCCCACTTACTGCCCAAAGTAACCTTTCTTGAAACGTCTCAAGGCCTGAACCCATGAAATGCTGTGGTCCCTCCATGGAAGTCAGTCAGCGTTTTGTAGGATCAGGTCCTTGGTTAGATATAAGAAGACTCTGAGCAAGAAAGCCCACAAGAAGACTTAACAGATGGGCATGCTGCTTGGAGAGGGGCCAGGAAAGAACTGTGCCTGAGGAGGCTGCCTGTGGGAAGAGACACTTCTCCCAGGCTGAACGCACCAGTTAGTCCCACTCACCACTGTCCTGGAAAGTAGGAAAAAGCAGCTCTTAGTCTGCTCCATTTCTGCCTATCATCCAGTTGCTGGGAAGGAAGCATCTAGGATACAGCCTCTGCGCTTTGCTTGGTGACAGGTTTCACTCCAAGAAGCCTTTCCAAGGAGCTCCTTATTTTTGGGTTGGCGGATCCCACTCACTTGTGCAAAAAGCAAGAATAAGCTAGTCCTAAATAAAGAGAAGGGAAAGTGTAAGAAAGGCAAGCAGAGGAGCTGCATTTTTACAAATTGGTTTCTGCACTGGCAGATAATTAGCACTTACACTAATTCAAATATTTAATATCCAAAAGAATTACTGTTGCATAAAATGCAGTTGAGGCCGTTTTACACATAGCTTATTAGTGCTGCCTGGTAACAGACTATACTAAACACACAACGATTAAAGCGAGATATAAAGCCAGCAAAATGTAAATGTAATTTTATTCTATTCTTCCTCCTTCCCTTGAAATGAGGAGGGCTTGCTGGAGACAAAACGGGGATTACTAGAGTAGATGAAACTGTAAAATGGCAAACTAAACTGCCGAGTTCACACAGTAATTAATGAGAGAGACAGCCTCTCTGGTTATGTGCATCTTATGTAGCTCTGCTTGAACGGCTGCTCAGCTGCAGAGCAGCTCATCTATAAAACAAAAGAAGAGGGAAGAAAACAGGAGTAATTCATACAAACAGAAATTTGTCTAATATTTTTGAGGAGTTAAAAAAAAGCATTGTATTAAGGTACTGCATTTTGAAATCTGTATCTTAAGTCACTGCAGTTTCTAAGGTAACAGTTTAGTGGGACTCAAAATAAACAGAAGCAAACCACGAGTTGTCAATGCAACAAATTATTGTCTCATGGGTAGAGGCAATTAGGGTCCCTGCTGCCATTAACATTAATAGTATTTCACCTTACTCTCCTTCACATTGTGCTAAGAACATTCGTTCTAAATAACGAGTACCTCTGAGATGCAACTATATTTTCTTTAAAAAAATTGTTTTCTGTCTTCAAGATCCAAGAGCTCTTTAAGTAGACAAAAAGATGACTTAACTGCATAGAAGAAAAGTCTGTAGCTGTCTTGTCTATAGTTAGTCATTACCAGCTCTTTCTACTGCTGTGCTAAAGATTTAGACAATTCAGTGCTAGGGTTAAAAAGAAGGTAGCACTGGTTAGTGGCTAGTGCCATCTTGTGAACAAATACCAAACACCCTTCCTTCACCCTTTTTAGTCAAAATGTACCTATGTAGCAGCACAGAGGGGAAAAAAAAAATCAACTTTTGGATTCATGGTAAGAGCTCCACATGTAGGCATAAAACATGAGACTAAGCCTCCAACCAGGCCAGATAAGAGCTTGGCAAAGTAGAGACAGTCTAGAGAGAAGAAAGTTATTTTACAGTACAGCTGATGGTAACAGAAGCTATTCCTTTTTCACTGCATTGCAAACAATACCTAATGTTACCCTTACTCAAGAAATACACGTCATGTCAGCCACTGACTTTGCTAATGAACACTGACAGACAAACTTTCCTTCCTTTTTTTAGGTCAGTTTCTTCTTTAAAACCTATGTTTCTTCTGCGCCTGGTCTTCAAACAGCAGTGGAATAAAAGGTTGCACTAAAATTATTGAATATAAAAGGATTTATGCTATAAATCCAGCAGGCTGCCAAACACAGGGATCACCAACTCTCCAACCTCCCTACAGACTCCACGAGGGTTGGATTTGCTGTGTTCTGACCAGGAACAAACTGGAAAGACAGGAAAGACCAGGCAAAGAGCAGCAAAAGACAGGAGAGATCAGGCAAAGAGCAGCACTACCACTTCTCATAACATACTAACATTTTTGTTATAGTATCTGCTCCTGGCACCATGCAATTATAACTGAAACACTTCTGCTTAAAACAAAAATATATATTTTGTATCCCTCATCAAGGCACTTTAGTATCTTTTTCTCTCCCCAGCCCCCAGTCTCATGGATTTTGAGTACCTACTTCATGAGATTTTATGATCAGGACTGACTGTATCAGTGGATCCTATCTTCCCAACACCAAGGGTCAGCACAGGGAGGGATGCATTAGATCTCCCATCCTAAAGTGTGATTCTTTTTGCCATCTAGGAGTTGCAACAGCTCTCAAGGAAGCCAGATGAAGTTTTCCCATTGACTTTGACAGAAGAAGCCACAGCTTTTTACCATGTCCATTTCCAGTCCGGGAAAGTACTTTCCAGTGTTGCCCTTTTACCCAATCCTTTTCCTTTTCAAGGATGCATTGTGGTTACCTCTTCATCTGCTAGACTTTGAAAAACTTGATGGTTGTAGCAGGAGAAAAAAATAGGAAGACTTAGAACTCACACTGAAAGCAGCTACTGGTTTCCTATGTATCTTTTTTCACTCCAAGCTGACTCTCTCCTCCGTACCTGGCAAGTAAGTGAAAGTGAGAGGCAAGGCTTGAAATCAGCCAGGAAGCCAACAGGAGGGTTGGGAATGGCAGGCCTGTCTTTCAAATTGCAGTGACAAGACATTTAGGAACCACATTTTTCTTCATCAGAACTACTATCTCTCATAGAGGATCTGCTCTGCAGCAAGATGGCTTGTTATCTAGGTACTGAACCAAGATAGAGGAAACAATTTCTTCAGTCCTGTTTTCACAGTAATTTAAATTTGAAGTAGGGAAAATATTAATCTCTCTATCTTGTCACAAAGAGGGTAATGTCCTTTCTACCTCTTCTTACCCGTAATTGCATAATTGAATGGTTACAATTTTTAGGACAGGGAAGGTCTCTTCCTCTTTGTGTCTACAGCACCCAGAACAATGCTGTCCCATTCAAGAGTCTCCAGATATTGCCACAACAAGCATGCAGTGAACATTTTTCAAGGGATTTGTTGAAAAGAATCCCTTCGGAAGGTGCCGTATCTTAAACTTGACCTTTGGGCTCCATTCGCCCTGGTTTCAGAGACTGTCCTGTAGTCCTGTACAATCTACCATTTCAGCACTTTATATTTCTTTCCACCTCCTGTAATATTCAACACATTCACCATAAAAATCAATAGCAATAAAAACTTAGCTAAAGTAAGGATATACGATGTTAAAGGCTCAGGAAATGTCAAAGCAAGCCACAAAAGCAAATTTCACATACTTTACTCATATTTATGACCATAGTCAACAGTAACATATTTCCAGCTATCTACAAGAGTACATGAAACAAAACTGTATCATCACAGTAATAGACAGTTATACTACTGCTACTTGTCCTGCAAAACCATTTGAGTGTCCTGGGAGCAAAGTCTGGCATTGCACACCTTCAACTTTTTTTGTTTGGTATTTAAAAACAAATAATCCCACTGTTGCAGCTACAGTTTTACTTGCAGGCTTTTTGAGCATGCCAGGCACATTCTAGCTCCTCTCTCCAAAGTTTTGAAAGGTCCTTTTTTTTTTTTTTTTTAAAGGATATTCTACTCTGGATTGTTATTGCAGTACTGACATTGCATTTCCTGCCAAACAATAGGCTAGCCTGGCACATGAACAAACCGTGCTGCTGCTAGCATCGGCAAAGCAGTCCTGCTCCTTCAATTCACCAGTCATTCACAAGAAGCCTTTCTTTTACAGACGTACCGATAGATCTTAAGATCTGTTTTAACTACAAAACCATTCTATCTCACTGATGTACTACTGGTGACCAAATCAGACAAAGAGCTCCCATAAGAAGTATGTATGAATGAGGTATAAACTGTGCATCACGGAATCAAGGTAAAAGCTCTCAGTACCAGTACCAGTTGACAAACTTACCCTTCAGTGGGCTTTTGAGAACAAAACTGCCCTACTTTAAGGGATAAATGTAGGTCATGTTGTAGAGTCTGTTTGTGGTATTTTCTTCTCCTTTAAGGTTCAGTTACGTTCTTTTTTTTAAAACCCTTTATTTAGTGGCTTGGAAAGGGTCCCTTGAGTAAAAGGGCAGGCTAATATTTTGTAGAGATGAAAGTATGTTTGTAAGAGAAAGATTTTTCAGTAGTTCTGAAATACATTCTGGCTCTGTATCAGCTTGCTTTTTTCAGTTGACTTCAAAGTGGGTTCTTCACTCTTCTGAGTTTTATTCTTACTTCTAACAGGCTTTCTCTTGGCCATCATGTCCCAGCCAAGTACAGATCAAGAATATACAGACAGCTGCTGATCCTTAATTTATTAGCTGCTTTCAAAATCAAAATCAAAGCCTTACACTGTTACTGGAAGCTGATCCAAAGCCAGCAAAAGACTTACAGTGGTGGCATACACTGTAGGGCAGAGGGTATGCTACTGTATCTGGTGGACTCTAGAACATCTGCATATTAAAATTCTGATAAGTGATTCACATTCATTCAGACAAGAGGTGACAAACATGACAATCCCTGGGGCCAGGTCCTAAAGGATGTTACAGAGCATCCCTGGCTGCTGAATATGAAATGTGTGTTTAGGTACTTCAGCCAGCTGGTCACTGCTAAGTCTAAGAAGTTGTACAGGATTTCAGGTTTCATAAACTTTCTGAAGGTAATTCAGAAAAAAATGGTAACGGTTTTGTGGCTTCTTCAAAGTATTTTTATGTTCCTGTGAAATTTGCTTTACCAATAAAATGAGCAGAACAGAACATTTATTATATTTATGTAGAACACAACTCTCCTTTCCTTCCCCCCATCTCCTTCCATCCTGCTTTTGAATATTCTAGTTTTAGCATCACAGCAACAGGTCTGGTACATTTAAAAGCAAAAGGCTTCTATTAGATGATAAAGATTCCAATTAAATGTCAACTTTCACACAAACACTTGAAGCCAAAATTGGAAAAAAGTCAACAAAAAAAAGCACGCCAAAATCCTGAGAGTTCAGATGCACAACAATCCCATATGCATGAAGACATTATTATGCCACTGAAGAGCAGCTTCTCTACTATTCAAAGGCTACTGCAGAAATCCAAGGGTCCAGAGAGGTTGACTGTAGAAGAATACTGAGGGGAGCGTAGACAGTAGGGAGGCTGTGACTTGTCTACTCTCTGACTTTTCCCTCCAACTACCCGCAGTTATTCCCGTTCAAAATTCCCTGGATACTACAGGCATTGGAAACCTGAGCTGGAGTTGATAGGGCACATCTAGCTTAAACAAGTGTAAGACAGTACAGACACCCCAGAGTGGGAACTCTGAAAAAGCACTGAAGTGACAGTGAAATATAAAGCTTCTTACAAGTCAAGGGAGAAAAATGAATCTGGATTTATATTTTCAGTCATACAGCTGCCTTTCCAGATCTTTCACTTCACATATTCTGTAAGTATGCATTGGTTACTCCTGTGTCTTTGGCAAAGACCTTCAAAAGCCACTCAGTTTTCCAAGGATGAGACCTAAGACTTGCTGGAAAAGGAGGCAAATGTTCCCACCCCACGATTATTTAAGTAGAGGTACACAAAATTGCTAGTAATTTGGAAAAAAAACCCCACCCTCTTCCTTGTGCCCTTGTCTTCCCTGATTTCACAGCAGCAGTATTTTCTCCCCACTGCAAACACGACGAATGGTGCACAGCAGCCTGGAAAGTGGGAGTGAAAAAAGTTCTCTACTGGAACATCTTACCTGGCTAACAGCTTTTATCTTTGCAAGCAATGCCTCTGCGTGCCTCCCCACAGTACAGGCCCACCATCTGCCTTTATTCTAATAAATGAACTCACATTACAAATACAAAGTGCAAACACACTCATATCCTGAATCTACTGCACCCAAGGGCCAGATATTTTTGCAGAATGTATAACTAGTAAATGTTTGTTCCCAAATGTCTGAAATGGCTCACAATCTTTCCTAACAATAACAAGCACAACCAATGAAAAATTCATCATAGCTACACTATAAGGAGGCAAAAATCCATAAACAAAGACTTACCTATTTTCATTAACTGTATCTTCATACTATCTTTCCAATATAAAATTCTGCTTCCCAGATCATCTTGCATGTATTACTAATATTGCACACAATTAGACGTCACCCTTCTGCCTGCCAAGTAACATTAGTCTAGTTTTGGAAGCTACAGGCTTTCATTCCCAAAATTTCACCTTTTAGATGAACAACTCATTTAATTGCATGCCATCCCTGGCCTGTGAAACTCAGAAAACTCTTTTTTTTCCCCAGATGCTTAAACACAATCTTACCTTTTTCCCTTCACATACTGATGCTCAACACTGATATCCTCTCCAAATATATATATATAACTTTCAAATAACTCTTCCAGTAAAATACTTCCTAACTGGTAATTTGTCTCTCTCAATGTATTCAGAGATATAAGCTGTACAACAAATCAAGAAAAAAAAGAACATCAGTTAGGCCTATAAATGACCTTTCAGATCTCATACACCAGTTTCCTCCTGAGAGACCAGTATGTATGCTGGCTGTTGATGCTTGTACATACTAGAGTTTCAGGTCCCACTTTTATAGCACTTCGTTTCATAGAAACGATGCACCTTCAACCATGGGGATAGTGGTGTATTAACTGCTTAAATATTATGCCTTTGGAACCCAAGGAACCCTCTGAAAGATGCACAGAAATAGCATTTTAGCTATCAAATGAACCACAAAACCTGCTGTGATACCACTACTTTAAAGTTCAAATGGATTCTTCTCAGTAGCCCATATTCCTAAGGAAAGAAAGCTTAGCCATGCATACAGTACATGCACAATACACGTGTGGATTCCTGTCTAGTCTTAGCCTGTTGTCAAACACATTGGACAATATCAACGAAATTTGACAGAACACTAAAGGACATGAAACGTCAGAAGACTCAAAAACATTGTATTTCTGTAAACTTGATGAAAATAGCCAACAAACAGACCTTATTAATGTCCTCACTGACATACTGCCCCATTAATATGAGCCCTTAATATACACTGTCTAATTTCAGCAGAAGGCATCAGAGAATCCCACACCGGAAAGTGACATTTAGGATTCCCTAACTGCAGGAAAAGCTTTAACCAGAGTTTGTAGTTCATTAAACATCAGAAAGTGTAATCACAGCGCATCAAACCATAAAAAAAAAAAAAAAAAAAAATTGGGTTCTCTTAGTCCTACTATTTCATTATTAATTTGCTTCTATTCTAAATATTGCTCAGAACAAGGTGATGGCATGAAGTAACTTGCTACTTATGCTTGCCAGACAGAGCAGCTAGTTCAGCTTAAGGGAAACAAAAGGAAGGTCTTCTACAGACAATTGCATCAGCCTCAGCAGCCTCCACTGACTGAAGAAAACTTAAATCAAAGAACAATTGAGACATTTATTACAATCATGGCACAGTGGCTTGTTTGTGCAAGGTGAGCACAATTCAGTGCATGTATATTTTTTCCAAGTCCTTCTGACACTATTTACCCTGATTACCACATCTCCCTAAGGACAGTTCTTCAAGTAAGGATATTAGGTACGGGTATCCTTGGCATGTGCTACCTCTGGTGAGCTTACATGAGCTTGGAGAGGCTGAAGGGTTGCGGGGGAGTATATCTACTTCACTCAGCACTACCACAGCCACATGCACCCCATCATTTATTGTGTCTCACATGATGAAGCAAGGATTTCTTAAAGCTGACTCAACTTCCTCAAACTTTACCACAGTTACAAAAACTTGCCATGATTTAGAGCTCACAGAAGCAGAAGCATAGAGACCAAATAAAGCTTTCTGACCATTCACCTCAAAATAATCTCTGCTTTATGACAACTACAGCTGAAGGCTTTTTTCCTGGCAGGGGTGCTAATGCATGCTACTTTGTTTTCCGGGTCTGATTAGAAATGAGACTGAATGAGAAACAAAAAAAATTAGAACTACTACTCTCCATTTCATGTGTTGCTACACAAAAAGTAACAGTAGTTCCTCAAGCAGAAACACACAAACACCGAAGCTACAGCCACAAAAAGGTGTATTATTGTTCAGGCATTAGTTCAGTGTAAAAAGGAAGTCAATGGCTATCTGCAGCTAAGTCTACTGGGTTGACTCAAACCTTCCGATTAATATTTTTAATACTTGCTTGCATTTGATTTCCCTTTTGGGATGCTCACTTCAGCGCGCTTGCCTTTGCATATGCTGACAATCATATGCCAAAGTGACAAGGAGCCATGCAAGGCAATCCTTCAGTCTCATTTATGTGCTTATACTCTAAAAGGACCAAACATTCAGCTTTGTAAGGCACATGGTGTTACAGGGTTCAAACTCCACCAAAAATCAACAGAGCTCAGAATACACACAGTCATTGCAGAACTGCAGTACTGAAGATGAACGTGTGCTGAGGGAAGCCACAAAAATGATGACTGCTCAGATTATAATAATGCTATCACTGTTATACCCTTTTTGACATACTTTTTCATTTACTATAAATGTGACTAGATATTTATTACTAGTATGGCAGAAAGTGCTCATGGGTTGCATAGCAGGGGTCAGCAATGCATAAATCCCCAGGATGATACTCTCCTTTAAAAAAGGAGATGTCATGTAACAACCCTCCTCAGAAAGCCGTTAGGAGAATTGTGTGGTTTAACCTCTTTTTCCTCTGAGGCCAAAGTTTGGTGACATAATAAATCCAGCTTTGGGGCTCATGGTATCAGACCAAAAAAAGCTGTGGTGCCCTGACACAAAGCAATGATCTGCTGCAAATTCATTTATAAATGTATTGACTGAATAAGACCTGTGGCAGCTCCAATTTGCTCAAAAAATTCTGACTGGTTAGCTTTGTAACATTAGGCTTCATGCTGGAAAAGTTATTACTTCTTTCCCTCCATGCACACACAGCCAGTGTTAAGAGTGTTGAAAAAAAAATCATTATCACATCTTATGGCTAGTTTGTCATAAACAGAGGCAAATACTCACCTCTGGTCCACATCAGATGTTTATGACTGGGTCATCTAGCAACACACAAGTCCAGTGGAATGACAGCCTGAGTCAATCAATTACATACTAATATATACTGCAAGAGATTAAATCCCTACTGAGAATAGGGCCATCCTGAAAATAAGCCACAGATTGCTCAAGGCCTTGCCCAGTCCATTTCCGAGTACTTCCAAGGACGGAGATTCCACAACTTCTCTGGACCCTGTCCCAGTGTCTGGCCTCCCCTTACACACACAGAAAAAAAAAAAAAAAAATCCTAATATTTCATTGGAATTTCCCTTGTTGCAACTTGCGTACATTACACAAGATTAGCACAGCCCACTGCACAAATCAAGGGATACTTCTGAGCTTCCTCTGCTGCAGAGTAGCTGTTCAAAATGCAGGTTTAAAGATCCAGACATGTTTTTGAGATTATATCATCTAAGAACAAATAAGAGGTTCTGCAGTGCAAAGCACCAGGGCTGTTGAAGGGAAAGGATGAAGTTCCTTCAAGTAGTCATCAAGTCTGTGGCTGGCTATGAGCCATAGCATTAATACAGTGGCTTTTGGTGATAGGAACAGCAAAGACCAACACCTTTCCTGAGAGTGATGGAAAAGAATTAAGACCTCTGCTCAGGAAAGAAGCAGCTGACTACACTTGATATACACTTGATATAAAAGAAAGTACTTCCGACTCACTGATTTCAGTTCCAAATGGGAAACTGACTTGCAAAACCTCAACTATTTCTGTTCATCAAACGAAGAACATCTGAAATTAATTAGGGATAAAGACAACCTGACCCTCTAACAACTTTCTTCAAGCGTGAAATCAGATAAATTAGGATCTTATTTAGAATAAAAACATTTGTTTACATATCTAATGCTGAGCACATTAAAAAGATACCATTATTAAAATACCAAAGCAGCTTACATCATACCATTCACTGAGTCTGTTTCATTCCTGTATCTGAGAAATTATACTGAGGAGTCCTACAAGTACTGAAAGCAGATGAAATACTGTAACTTTAACAGGCCACAAAAAACATAAGTGACAGGAAACACAGGATACTTCTTTAAAAATAGTTTTTAATAAAAATGGAAATAACAATTATTATAATAACTAATGAAAACTAGTGCTTAAAATTAACCATATTTAGTGTGCTTTACCTGATCCTCCAACAATGTTGCACAGGATTTACTTTAGAAGCAGGAATACAGATACTCAACAGGTGGCCTGCATCACTAAACCATCTTAAATTTGAATTAGAAATAGCATTCATATTTTGTATCTGAAGATGAGAACCAACAAGAGGTACTAGATGCAGTCATTTCTGGATTACCAGAAAGATGAGCACACAGAAGCAGAAACTAGGTGCTAGCTTCCATTTCAAACAAGCAATGCTGTTGCTAATCAGCAAGAACTTAAGTCTTACTGAAAGGCTTTTGAAATTTGCTTTGAAGAAAAACTCTTGGAACACGCAAGTCTTCTTTCCTATTCACGGTTTCTCGCTGCACATATTCATTGACCACTTGCTCATACCCCTCAGCCTTGAAAAGCTGAAACAAGAACTCTGGAAGAGAATTTAAAAAAATAAGATGAAATATTATGTTTAAGCTATTTTTTAAAACACTAGTCAGCATTTATGTAAGTTCTTATGTGTTACAGCATGAAAATCACATAGGCCTTCAGATTTCAAGCTGTTCTGTGCAGGCAGACTGCTGAATAAAAATCAATACAGATCTCTTTTAGAAACATCAGCCTAAGCAAAACAGCTTGTAAAACTGGGGCTTAAGCTAGTTACTCAGTTTAGCTTGACACTTGCCACATCTCTTCTTTTTATTGAGCCTTGTCGTTCTCCTTGTGGCTGACTCCAGTGTGTTTTCACTTTGTGCAGCTGACCTTCGCTAGCTGAATACATCACTTATTCCAAATATTTCAGATGTAATCCAGCCTTGTAGACGCACCTCTGCTTGAGGAAGAATAGCACCCTACGTTACCAGTCACATGCCATCGCTCAACAGAAAAATGGACAAAATGGCAAAGTGGATATGGTGGTACCAAGCTTCCACTAAGTCAAACTGAAAGTATTTTCCATAAATGAAAGAATCTTCTCAAAGCATATCTCCCTTAGGGAAGGCAGAAGTACCTCACAAACAGGGTGACCTATGCAGCAGAGAGAGGGCTGCTCATGCTACTGACTTGTCATGTTAATTAAAAGTCATCAAAACTTTTCCTTTCCTGCACCTAGTTTCATTTACTCAGGGGGTAATTTCACAATAAATTTAATTCATTCTAAACTTGTGCTACTTGATAGACAACAAAGACATGCCATTTTTTCAGTGTTCAGGGGATCAGCTCAATAAAATGGCAGATCATGTGGGTACAGGAACCCCAGCACTAGGAGAGATGGTGTGCTGAGAAAGGAAGATGAGACTACTTCCTTCCTGAGGGATGGTGGAAGTGCAGGCTTATAGCAACCTAAGCCCATCATGAAGCCACATGCACTGGTTGTAAACATAGTGTGTTCACGTAAAATGGGGGACCCACATCAATGAAATGTAAATAAACAGCACTTAATTGTGGACCTATTGAAATCTCATCGTGAGGAAGTTGCACATATTTCATAACACGAAATTACAACCACGCATTCCTCCACAAATTTGATATTATTTCAAACGGTGCAAGAATGAATTTTTTTTCCCCCATGGAAGAAGCTCAGTGCTGTTATCTGAAGCCAGACATATTATAAATAAGCATCATTCAAATCATCCCTTGCAGCAATTATTTGGTGTACCAGTGTAGTGCTAAACAAATGAAAAATAGGACAGGTTGCAAACTGTGTAGAAATTATGGGAGTCATGTTTCTAGTAACAAAAGAATTCTCAAGCATTAAGCAATATTTATATAAAATTAGTGAGATGAATGAGATCATAATGATTAAAAACGGGAGCAAAGGTGATCCATAAGACAGTCACAGACCAGCCCAAAGCAAAACAATTGCTAACATGAGCAATATAGGATAAATTCCCTCTTTTATCCTTCCTTCCTCTTCCTCCTCCTTACCTCAGTTCTTCCCCCAAAGCAAGCATGCATACTAGTAAGGAATTTCTCATCCAGAAACAACTCTAACACACAATAAAAATGGGATTTAAAAATCCACAGCTAGGTCAGTCTCTTATTTATACCCTTTAGCATCCATTCTCTTTGTAAGAGCTAATTGTTTAAACAGAACTAAAAACCACTCAATAAATAACAGTTCTAGAAATGCTTCAATGAAGCTGTAGCACAGCCTGCCTTATCTTAGATTTCATAATTTCTCTATAAAGAATAGAGAGATCTCAGACAAGATTAATGGTTTTTATGTATCAGAAGCAATTAGGTAATACATTATGTCATAAAATATGAATAACATTTACTTGGCTCCAAATTGGTCTCTTCAGTGGCTGTATTTTGCTTTAGACTAAGAACAAAGAACCCCACAGAAATAAACACACAGCTCTTGTTACACAATGCCCCATAATTGATACGGGGAAGTAATGTTTCACTAAAGTTTAGCATGAGGAATTGGGAATTAGGAGACAAGCTATAATCCCAACTCACCGTGAGAGTATAAGCAAATTCCTTCATGTCTCTGTGCTTTAATTTCCTCACCAGTAAACTGCAATAATTAGCTTCCTTCCTAAAGCATTACGAGCGCTAAACGAAAAACTGTTTAAATACGGTATCACGTGGCAATGCTTTCTGCATCATCTTTACTGAAAAACAAAAGACAGAGTGACCACAGCTAGTCAGTGCTATCTCAGCAGGATCTGTGCACAAGCTTCACAGCACTGTCCTCATGGTTCTGCTTTAGAAGTCATTGACTTCATCTCCAGACCTCATCTTGCACCCCAGGAATAAAAGAACAATGCCAAGATGACTGCTTAGTTGCTTCATGAAGACGGTAATTCTGTTACTGAACATCGCTCTTTTTCCCTTAGATAACAAATCTGAATGAAATTCAGCCAATTCAGAAACTGCTGCTCTTGACACATTATAGCACATACAAGAAGCTTGTAAACAAGAAAATGCTCCAAAAAGTCCTGCCAGTCTAAATACCCTCTTCCTCCCAAAAAGGATGGCAATGAAGTACAGCACTATTTAACAGTTCATCTGTGTAAAACAAACTTCCATGGGCATGTTGGCAATTCCCTGAACCAAGTTTAAACAGAAGATTCACAGAAAAGAAAGCACTCTACAGTATGTCTTACCTTCAGTAAAAAAATACGATCTTGTCCCATCTTGTCTAACATAAAAGTTTTCTCCAAGTTTGCTGCCAGATTTAAACCTGAGCATTGCATGATCGTAAAGTCCATAGTCTCTGAACAAGACACACTTGCCTGGTTTTAATACCTGTCACATAATACACATATGCTTTAATAAGGTAAATGGATTTAGCCATGTATATATATATTTATTTGTATACACATACAGACACATACACATATAACTAAGACAAGATATCCTAACACATTCAATACAGAAATTATATATATATTGAATTCATTCCCCATGGAACAAAAAGGTTGCATATTAACTGGACTGCCCGCTCTTAAAAATGCTTCCCCATGAACAGTAGACCACAAATAATTTTAAGATACCTGTCTGGGTGCTGATTAGCTAAATAAGCTTTTTGCAACACTCTTCAAGTACAGAGGAAAGAAGAAAATATACAGTTTAACAATAAAAATTAAGTCCTAACAGGGCATTTTCTTTGTTGGGTGGTATACAGTCTAGCACCTGATTTTGCTTAATATTTAACAATAAAATTTAGAATACCATGACATTTCTTTTTTTACATGAGAAAGAAAATTGTTGCAAAATAATAAGAAATAAAAAGAAATAATTTCAGGAAAATGGGTTGTGCGTTTGGGTTTTTTTAATTGCTCTTTGGTAAAGAAATCAAGCCATAAAGAGTTTAGAATTTAGAAATACATGGTCATTGGCCATGCTGACTTCAGACATTTGATACATGCAACGTCCCTACCTCATCAAATACCAGCTGTGTTTGTTAGAGCAGAAAGGAGTATTTGCCACTTGCAAATTTGTGCAGAAACCTACAAGCGAGTTAAATGAGCCAGGCATCTCCACAGAGAAAATAATAATTAGCCTTTTCATGTGCATGAGCTAAGAACCAATCCTGACTTTAGAAAACAGCTGGAGATATACAAAAAAAATCTACCATTCCCTTTTCAGACTACTGAAGATAAAACAAACTGGATATCTGATAACATAAAACCCCAAATACACACGTATGCGTAAATAAAACTTATGTTGACTATTTCCCTCTGCAGTCAATATATGACATCTCAGGGAAATGCAGAACAACCACAATTCATATTGTTTACACCACCCTCTGGACGGGTCTATCCTAGTCTATCAGCTGACAAAGGCAGCCCAGGGAGATGAGTCTCTCTAGATGAACGTTGATCTCTAAACACGCCACTTCTGAATCACCACGGATCGAGTGTGTTTAATAATAACAATAACATCCTAACTGCAAGCCACTGTATCTTCTGGAAGTCAATTTTGGTTCACTGTCATTCACACCTTCTCAACACAGACATTTCTGCAATCTGTAAACATAATTTGCAGCATACAACCTAGGAGCCCAAGTCACAGGTTCAAAATACCTTTTTGTTATGTTGACGGCATGCATTAGGCCAGAATCCAATCAACTTCACAATATCAAAAAAGGAAAAAAAAACCCTTGTAAAACATATTTCCGTCCCTTATACTAGGTGAACTAACTAAATACATCCATGGAATATAGTGGTAAAGATCACCATTACAAGAGGGGTTATTATTTTCTCAGGAAAAAAAAATTGTACTTTCAAGCTAGAAAGAAGGAAAGTACTTTAAAGGCTGTAAAATCAGCTGGTTTTACCTTGTAAATGTTCTTCAAGACAAGATGCATTTTGTCAGGATGAATGGCAGAAAGCACAAATATAAGTGTGACAACATCCACAGAATCTGCTGGTATATTTTCTAGAAGATCATCTTTGGTAAGATCACACTGGAACACTTTACATCTTTCAGTACTGTATAAGGCATTTTTCTGAGGAATGAAAAGAATATGCTTTCACTGAAAATTATCAGCATTTGTTGTTGCAAAAAAGTAAAGGCCTTGTGAAACTAATCAATAGAGCGACATGGTGGCAAAAGAACATTAACTTCCAACTGGTGACACATGCTGCATATGACGATAGTGAAACTACAACTACTAGAACAGTCTGTTCTCAGGAATGTGAGAAGGAATGTGCATTAAGACAGTTCAGAAAACATACCATTTCTGCCTTACTGCTGCTTCTACTCTTTAAAAATACAGAAGTATTATTAAAAGAAATTCTGTACTACAAGGTGATCAAAGTACAGCTCTTGAGCTACAAGTAGACTGTAAACAGTTTGGGTTCATGTCACGTAACCTGCAGCTGGGCTGTTCTAGTCCACAGCTTTGCTGGGTAAAAGGAAACCTGGTCTTGGCAAGAAAGAAGTTCAGCAAGAGCTCTGGAGGCAGACACCACTAAGTCATCCAACACCCAGGGTACACACTCAGCCCAGCCTCATCTTCCAAGTGCAGCTGTGGCACCCCAGGGAGCTGCTGTCCTCTCCTGTTTGCCACATGTATTTCTTCCCATCTTTCCCATGAGACATGCAGTATGTGTCTTGGGGTTCTTTGTCACAAATGTCCCACAGGAGAATGCTTTCAAATAACAGATATATAGAAATTCAGCTGTGATTAAAAACTTAATAAACCAAGAGACTTTTAAAGCCCAAAGCCCCCACCAGCCTTGCTGGAAGACTTAACTTTCAACTGCAGTACTACTTACCTATGAATAAGTATAAACATACCTATCTCTAATCAGGCTACAAATTTTCTTAACAATAACTTTCATAGTCCTGTTTTCAAGATTCTCCTTGGGACTCCCTCTGCCCCACAAATATCAAGGGCGAGCTTCCATCCCAAACAAATTTTGCTTGTACTGCACAGTCAGCAGAGACACAGTAGTACTCCCAAAAAACACAGTCTTCACAAATCATTCAAGTAATATACACGTATTACCATAATGCTACAATTTGATGCTGAAATATTAGGTCTTGAGCAATGATTCAGCTTCTTGCATAGGAGCTCCACTGAAATGGATCAGTCTCCATTTTTCGGCAAAAGCTTCTTACAAAAAGGAAGGCGAGAGAACTCTGCTGTTCTAGTCATTTGTCATTTCAGAAGCTTCTAAAGACACTCTAAAAGAAGTTCCAAATATCACACCAACCTTCACATACTCAACAGCTCTAGGAGAGAAATCACAGGCATATGCAAAAATATTCAGATCTTCTTCTAAGAGTGGAAACAAGCAGTTCCCAACGCCACAGCCTGCTTCCAGAATGGTCAGTTTCTGATCTGCAAACTGGGGAGGAAGAAATCGAAGATAAAGCATTTTTGTTTTCCTTATGATGTTGAGCAGAGACACTGTTCAATCAGCATTTTAAAAGCTATCATCAATTTTAATTACCATTGATTCAAAAACCAAAGTAGCCATCCATTGGATAATCTGACACTACAAAACAGAAATCTTGATTTCTGCAAAGCTACGAATCTTGTTTAGAATATATTAATGTTTCTTTAATCATCTACCCCTTAAGTAATCAATAGATCATTGTACCATTTCTGTCCTGTCTTTCATTCAGCTATAATGAACAACAGATGCATCTAGCTATTCCCCTTAACGATGTTTTGCAATTAGCCTGTAATTCTGGATGCTTTTCTTTAAAAAGGAGTTCTGAAGGGCACCAACTTGCATCTGAAAACATCACATCACAGAGAGACAAGTTGTCTATTCAGGACACGAAACAAATATTCCAGATTTCATTCTTAGTATCCAGTATGGGTCAATTATAAACTGAAACTGAACTGATGCATCTGATTCTGAGGAGGTATCTTTGATATTAAAAGAAACTACACAGGGCACTGAAAACTTAACGTGACAGCTCTTACACTAATGGCTTTGTTATAAGTATTATTAAATTATTTGGAAACAATCAATCCCATCTTTTACAAAGGAAGTGTATAGATCTCACCTCCCGACACGCTTTTAACTCTTGAAACTCTCTGGTTGTCCAATGTCTGTCTTTGAAGAAGTTGGTGCTGTTTCTTTTGTAAAATAGATCCCAGTTCTTCTGTGCCTCCTTCTCCAGTTTCAGCTGTTTGAACTCAGACACCAAAACCTGATCTTTTGCTAGTCTCTCAGCTTCTTCTGGGCTAAGGATTCTTGCACTATGGCCTTTTTTTTGGAAAGCACCATCTTCAGTAGATGTTGTTATTATATTTAAGCAATTCGCTGATGTGTTTTCTTGGAACATCCTAGATTCTTTGACGCAGCTATGAATGCCTAAGACCCAAGGGTGATCTTTTTTCTTTAGTGTATGTTTCCATCACTTAACTTAGGTAATAACCAAGGATCTAGAAGCAGAAGAAAAAAATGAGACAGAGTTACAGTATGCACTTATTACTATTTTATGGTGATCTGTCCTACCTGATGGACTGCAATGCCACCAGATTTCTCTTGGTTTCAGAAATCCTCCATTCAAACTAACAACCGCATATGACATCACACTGATGTCAAAGTTAAAGAAGATACTTAACAGAGTCTGCTGGTCTTCCCTCTGCATCCTAGAAAGATACCTAACAAGAGAAAGATGATGCAGCTCTAAGCTCATTTTCACTAAAACTGACTTCAAAAGGAAAGCAAGGGCTTTCTTTATTGTTAACCCCAGTTAGGACACCTCAGAAAAATCATAACTGAAAAACAGGTGACATTTAAAAGTCCCATTAAAGCCGATGAAACAAACTCTATTCATGTTAGCATTTCTCCTTCCTGCTCTCACCTCTGTGAGAAAACTCTAGTGAAAACATCAGCATTTATTTATAACACCACATCACTCGAACAAGAGAGCAAAACCAGCACTACGGCCAAAATACCCATAGCCGGCCTGTGTCAGCATTCCTCCCACTGCCTCCTCCTGAGGATCTGCGCCAGTTTTAACAATCACAGTTGGTTTTACTTTTAGAAGTTAACAGAAATGGAGCAATGAAAAGAGTTCTGCATAGGCTGCAAAGCAATCCAAATCTTTTCCCTGATGTTAAACTAGTTCTGACCTCTGCCTTGCCACAAACATCAAGATCCTGGAAGATGGCACGTGTGAATTAAACCCTGCACGGCTCAGTGACTCCCAGGGAAGCCCAGGCAGCCAAAACGTGCTGGGCGTTAGTGTCATTCCACCGAAATGGAAATGAGAAAAACCCAACAATGCCCACCCTAAAGCAAAAAAAGAGTAGTATTTCACTTACATATTTTATCTTACACGATGCAAACGCAAACGTAAAATACAAATGTGTGCAAATGAAATAAAGAACTGTCAAAATGTTGTCCAGCTTCACGGGAGACAGACGACGCTCTTTTTCCTTCAAAAACAACAGAAAGGGTTACAGAGAAGAGGCTTCCTTGAAAGAAAATCTCCTCAAGAAAAGCATATCCTCAACAAAAACCTGGATCAGCAAAATTTCTGCTATGTGCCCGGCACGCTACAAAAAGATCAGTGTTTACATTTCTTCATAGGACAAGCCAGGAAAAAAAAAAAAAAAATCCAAGCTAGCTCTTTCACTGACCCGTTTGCGCTCATCAAACGCTGCGGTGGGAAGTCAGCACGACGACGAACACGGTTTTAACAGCCTCTGTTTGGGGTAAAGAGCCTTTTAAAAGGTGTTAAATCCACCCCTAAGACCGCAAACAGACCAATACCTCCGTGCGAGGCCCCGGTCCCCCCCCAGGGAACCCGGCTTCCCGCCCAGCGCCGCTCCCTCAGCGCGGCCGCCGCCGCCGCGCTCCGTCTCGCGGCGGGGACGGAAGGCAGGCCCTGCCCTCCCGAGGGCGGGGAGCGCCGGGCTCCCACCTCTCCTCAGAGGGACGCCCCTCGGCGACCCGCGGCCCCTCGGCGGGGACGGCAGCCCCTGCTCCGGCCCGGCGCCCCCGCCTCGCCTCGCCTCGCCTCGCCCCGCCGCCGCCGGCCCCGGAGCAGTTTCCCGGCTGCACTAGGCCCCCGGAAGGGCGCCGGGCGGCACCGCACGGAGGAGAGGAAGGGACCGGCCGGGCCGGGAGGGGACGGGACGGGAGCGGGGCGATGAACGGCTCGGCGAACTCGCTGCTGGACAAGGAGGAGCACCCGCTGCAGCTAGGCGAGAGCTTCGAGCGGCGGCCCAAGGCCTCCTTCCACACCATCCGCTGTGAGCGCCACCCCCTCTCCCTCCCGGCGGGGCCCCGCCGCGGCCGCCTCTTCTTCCCCCCCCGTCCCGTCCCCCTGCCGCCTGCCCCGGCGGCGCTTCTCCTTCAGCCGCCCCCGCCCCTCCCGCCGGCGAGCACCCTGTCCTCCGACCCCTTCCCGCCGGGCGGCCCCGGGGCGGGGGACACTAGCTTCCCCCGCGCCCCGCCATCCCCGCCGAGGTTCCTTCCGCGGTGCCGCCGCCGCTTCTTACCCGTGAAGGGCCGTCCCCTCCCCTCCGGCCCGCCACGACGAAGCCTTCCTGTCGCCCTGGCCGCCCCTGCTCCTCACCGCCTCCTTCGTGCCGCCGCCCCGGGGCTTCGTCCCCCCTCAGCGCCCGTCTGCCCCCTGTCCCCGTCCGTCCCCCCCTCAGCGGCCACCCTCCCCGCCACGAGTGTTTCCCCCCCGGAGACGGCCATCCCCGCTGGGCAGCGTGAGCGGAGGAGGGAAGGTGGATGCCGCTGGTAGGGAGGAGGTTTGAGGGAGGCAGGCCGGGGAGGACGAACGGCTTATGAAGTTTTTCACGAAACGTGCGTGAATGCCTCAGGGGCGCAGAGCGATGCCCTCCGTGAGGGGGTGGCTTGCCATTTTATTTGATTTATTTGTTTTACAGCAGTTTGCAGGACAGCTCCCGTCAGGCCCCGGCCTGGCCCGGCGGGAGTGCCAGGCGGCTGGGCGGCAGCCCCAGCGCCCGCAGTTTGGTTTCTGAGTGGGTGTTTTTGCGACGAGGCAACCGGTAACCCGGCAGCTTCGGCCCCGGCTCTGCCGGCCCCAGCCAGCTGTAATAAGTCACTTTCCCAGGAAAGCGAGCAGAAATGGCTCAAACGCCTGCAGTACTGCCTAACCAGTGTAAGATAAAACCTGAGGTAGGGCCTCGAGCAATTACGAAGTTTCTGAAGACGCGGAAGAATATGTGGTTTTTTTAAAGACACCAGATATTATTCCAACTGCTCCGTTCTAGCATTGGGCACATTTAATTTCATATTAGAAGATTATCTGGAAGAGGAGCTCGCTGCGTCTCTGTATTTAAATTCTGTGGGCAAGAAATTGTTTTTTCATCCCCTAAATGAGTCCAGGATTTGAAATGAGCCGTAAATCACCAACAGTAAATTAAAGTAATACTAAACTTTTATTTCAGTAGCTTTGTATTAAAGTGGGGAATTTATACGGTTAACAGCAGGATCCGAGGCCCAGTCTCATGGCCCGTATTCATACACTATAAGTAAGTAATTTCGGTGAGACTATCCACCTGAGTGCGACTTGAAAGAACAGCTTTCTAGACTGAGCTGTTACTCAAGCAGATGGTCAGTGATTGAGGCAAAGCTATTTTGCTCAATAGTAAACTCTGTCTAGTGGATTAACACTTAAAATTTGTGTGTTTCACCCCTCTGGTTATACACAATTCCACCGTGTTAAAAAATGCAGTACCATATGTTTGGTACATTTGACTGTTTATACATAACACTGAACAGTTTTATCCAGCACTAACATACTAGCAAATCTCCATTTATAAACCAAAATTTTAAAATAGCCCAACTATCAAATGAATGAGGTTGTTGTCTGATAGCATATGAATTAAACCCAAGCCGTATCCAGATAGAGATACACTGGATTTCTAGAATTGGAAAAGCTTTGATAATCGATTTCTTAAGGGATTGCAAAGCCCCAAAGCTCCTCAGACTGCAACTGGAAGAATGCAGTTTTATTTCAGAAGAGCTTTCTGTGTGCTGTATTTTCCATCCGTGACTTTCAAGTGAGATCTGTTCATTTCCCGGTTATAAGTTTTTTTCTAACTGTTGATCTGGAATGATTTATCTGGGATCCGAGCATTATATTGTTCCCATAATCCTCTTCACACAAACTACAATGAGAGGATTTTGTAGGCTAAATTTGTTTCGGCCTTCTGAAAATACTTCATTCCTTTCCATAATGTTTATGAAATACTGTAATGAAAAACTGGATTATCCCTGAAAAACACATCTTAAAAACATTTGACTTTTTGAAAAAGGACTGTGGTTACATTTGGAGGGACATATGTGCACTCCATCTACAGCAAGATTAGCCAAGCACGTACACCTAATAAGCTAACCAAATGAAAACAATTTTTTGGGTGTTGTTTAGAGTAACTATATTTTGCTGATACCTAAGAAAGACGTGTGATAGTGATATTCCTTTTAATTTAATGACTGCGCTGTTGAAACTCTTGATCCCTTTTTGGCAAAGACGCTAGCTCTTGTACAGCTGGTTTGTTTTATTTAGCAATATTTTTATTTAGCAAGCTTGCACATAGAGTAGGTGGGAAACAATAGCTAGAAATAGGTTGCTCAGATGAAAATGAAGAGTATGATTTGGTCTGGCAGTTAAGGCATGAGGATTAAGTCAAGTGTGCCTGATTCTGCTTGTTGTGCTGTCAAAGTAAAACTCAATTAGACATTAATGTCCTTTTAATGAGAATTTATTACAAGCCAGGGTTTGGGTTTTTTTTCTGCAAATGTGCTTTTCATCGTGGAATTATATTTTAAATTTGTTCTGAGATACTAATTTCTTAACTAATGCAGTAATTAAAAGCCTTGATTGTGAATATGATTTCACCTCTTCAGAGATGCTAGAATTGAATGGAAGCTTTTTTTAAAAACAAAACCAAAGCGACATATATCTGTCTCATCTTATTTCACTTTGTCTAAATCCTCTGTCAAACTATTACAGGTTCTGATAGGTTTTTCTGGGTTTTATGGTTCATCAGCACGACAGAATAATGAGGGGAAAATACTTCTAAGTTAAAATGTTCTTAGTTCAAATAAATACGCTAAGCAGAAGTGCCTCGTTTGGGAGACAAAGCATTCTATACAATGCAGCAAAAATACTTAAAAACTAAGGTTAGTTTAAAGCCATTACAGTGTCTCACCTTAGTCAGGCTTTCTATCCACAGTGGCTTTGGACTGGAATGGAGCCTGCTGAAGTAAGATCAGCACCTCTTTTTCCCCTCATAAGTGAGATCTGAGGTCTCCTCTAGCCTTGAGGAGGTATTGTGGAGGCAAGATGGCTGTTAAATAGCCAGAAATATCAGTAAGGCTGAATGAGTTGGTGTCACTAAATGAGTCTTTGTCACAGAGAGACTCCTCAGGTTTGGAATTGGCAGGAGCCACACAGAGCCCTGGGTCTTGAAGTTGATACTCTTTTGAGATGCATGGTACAGTTTTACACCTGCCTGCAAAATGGTGTCACTCAAAGCCGGGGGTTTGGAGAAGTCTGCTTTTGGTCTTCACACACCTTTTAAAAAGGAAGTTCAGAATCTGGTACCATCATATGACTCGGGAGCTGAGCATAGACCCATTGTACTGGTGCGTTATTCCAACCCTCCTGTAAACACTAGCATTCCCTATAATCACAGCAAATGTGCAGTGGCTCTTTGTAGGGCAGGGTGACACTTCTGAAGACTCTAAGAAATGTAATCACAATTGTTTTCCTCTTTAGATGATTTTAAGCCAGCATCGATTGATACATCTTGTGAGGGGGACCTCCAAGTGGGTAAAGGAGATGACGTAACAATCACTTTGCCACATATTCCAGTAAGTTTGTTATGTATGTGTCCTTGCTTACTCTCCAGCAAATTTGCAATGTAGTTACGGTCTAATGTAGATGTTATTTTCACTCTCATCTTTATTAATACAAGCGGGTTCAATATTTGAGCAGCCAGACTTGTGGTGTGTTACCTTAGGAAAGGACAGTACAACTGAATCTTTGTAAAGGGTTATATTTGTGTGGTTGCAGTCTGTTCACTTTTGATTCCTTCCTTCCTACTGTTCCTTGAGTAAGAAGACGACTTTTACTGTTAGCTGAAGCTCTATACCTCATTTCCATCCATTTTTAGTGCTATGGCTTAATGAAGAAAGGCAGAGTAATTTGGGCTTTAGTCAAGGTTTGATGTTCAGAAGCCACAGGTAGGCCTGTAGGCATATTCTTCCCATGACTAAAACATGTACAAATAGCATAGAGGGTTCCCTGCCTTTAGCTTTATCAGTGGAAGCAAGGGGGGGGTGGTTCTGGTGAGTGGCAGTGAAGTGGTTTCCCATGCACTTCCTCCTCAAATTACGCCATAAAGATCTACTGTGTGAGGGTGATGGTCAAACAGCAATAAAACAAGGGATCAAACCGTTTATAGGTGCAGCTGTTCCGTAATTGAAGGTTCAGCGGTTTCCTTACCAAAACAGAAGAAAGTGCTTGCATGCTGAGACTGGATTTGTTTATTAGCTGAAGCTAATGCTATGTGTCAAGCCAATAAACTAGAATTCAGAGACATCGATGGGTTTGGTGGTTGCAGGGGGTACCAGTCAGTTTGGAAGCCATGTGTCAGATCTTTTTGGTGTTGTTTATTCTAGCATGTTGGTGTTTTTAATTGGTAGGTGATGGTACTGTGGTAATTCTCACTGAATGAGGCTTTAGCCTGCTTCCCCTGCTCCTGTTTTTTATATGGCTTTGGTCACCTTTAGTGCTGCAGGAGGTCACATACTGGTTTTTGTCTATAAAAATGGTGAGCATGGTAGTGCTATTTGAGAGCAAGTAACAATACGATTAATAGCAGTGGCATTCATCTTGGATGGAGTGGGAACAGCGTTGTTCATTCATCTTTTTTGTTGAACAATATCACTCGTCCTTTTCTGAATCTCTGTACTGATGAGTTTAATTTGATTGTCTTCCCATGAGTATGAACAGCTTTAAGCTTATAGTATGCTTTGGAGGCTTAGGCAGCTAACTGCACTGAATGCAGCCACTGTGCCTACCTTGTTCCAAGGCAGTGCTGCCTGGGTTCCGGGCAGAGAGCTGGAAAACACAGAGCATACTGGAAAAGAGTAAGAAGTTTTGAGATCGTTTCATCCTGACAAGATTTACTGAATTTCTTGGATCCTGCTTTGGTTCTCAGTTGCCCACAACTGGATAGGACCCAAATTCTAAGTTGTTTTTTGAAATTGCCTGGTCCCTGAGGATATCTCTGAGAATTTGCTCAGTGGAGATATTTTGGTGTCCCTTGCTGCTTGGAAAAATTGAAGTACAATTTCTACATGTGGACTTAGTGGCTTTAATGTTTGATAAACAGTCTTGGCTGGGGAAGTGAAGAATTTGTTTGTTAAAAAGCCCTCATGCATGAAAACAAGTTGATTAAATGTCACCTGTTTCACCTGCCTTCTTCATCTATCCTGTAATCAGCAGAATCTGTAAGCCAGTGTTATTCAGGCACTAACATAAAACCTAAACATTTGATTTTAAGTAGAAGGGTGGGACTGTTAATTTGCTTAAGCAGGGTTCCATTTCTGCTTATTTTTTTAGCCAAAATCACAGTCTTTGCTGAGTTAGGAGGCTTCTGGGTAGCAGAATGATAGCTAATAAACTTTGATCAATTTTCCTTAAATTTGCGCATTATACGTTTCCTGACTTGGTTGTCAACAGCGAGCGGGATTTGACTTTCAGCTTGCTTTTTATTGTCTTAAATGTTGCTTTCCTCTCTTAAATGTAGGAATGATAAAAATGTAACATGCCTTTGAAGACTAGACTTTCTTGAGACATCTTTTCTGAATCGTATCTGTATCTCTTACTGTATCTTTGTTGGGATTTCAGATTTTTCACCCTTGCAGTTCCACAGCCATTTTAAATTCAAACACATTCTATTTATTAGCAATATGGAGAATAGGAATTGCATTCAGAGTAGTTAAAATATGATTGTTCATTTTTGCCACTCGGAATAAAAGGTAGAAGAGTGTGTTTTTATCTTTTCTCCCTGATTTTGGTTGCTTTCCTGCGGCATGTGCAAAGGTGCACAAGAATAAACTTTTTTTTTTAATTCTTTTCTACAGTAGCTATGCATTACAGAGAAGTCTGAGAAGGTTTCATAGCTGAGAACATATCTCTGTATATCCCCTTTGAGTAACATGTCCTTTTTTGACACGGCCAGGTATGTGTCCATGCTGCTGTGTGCACATAGACCATAGATTCTGCCTCCTGTAACCCCAAAACCAGGTGTGTGAGCCAGCCTGTGCATGGAAGCAGTACAGCTGAGCATAACTGCAGCAGTATCAGTTAGCCAGCATGCACCATCACAGGAGTTTGTCTTTACTGCTTCTCGGTCTAAGCCATTAGACTTTTATGGCTGTATGCAGCATTGTGTGGACATTCTGGAAGGCATCAAAATACCCCATTTGCTTTTGAGAAGACGTTTCACTATAATTGCGTGGCATCTACATGCTAATCTGACTTTGAAGAAGGCAGCTGTTCTTACATAGTTTGTGACAGTTGCTTGTAATCCACTATGAAAATACCGCCTTTTTTATATATATACACACATTAAATACAAAGCAGTTTACATTATTTTTCAATTGACCACATATTTCTTTAGGCAACAGTTCTGCTACACAAATAATTAGAACTTTATTTCTTATCCAAACCCAAGATTTCCAGAGCAGAAATGTCAAGAAGATTTCTGAGACTTGTCAGGGGCAGCTATGCAAATTCGGTTATGTTACCATTTTGGGAATGAGAACTGTAAATAATGACAACCATGGAGAAGATGTTTTGTCACTGCAGAGACACTTAAAATGATGAAAGGCATAATACTGCTATGAGGAAATGTCTGATCTACTGCATATAACTGTATTTTTCCCTTTTCATGAATGAACATTTTCTGTGGGAACTAAACATTAACTGCTTAGCCTCTTGGTCAGAACAATACATACATTCATCTCTTTTAGTGTTTATAAACTTTTGGATAAGGGAATATAACCAAGCAAATGTGTGCTCTTTCTTTGATACCAGGGTTCAACTCCACCAATGACTGTGTTTAAAGGAAATAAAAGGCCATATCAGAAGGACTGTGTGCTTATTATCAATCATGACACTGGGGAATATGTGCTGGAAAAACTTAGTAGCAGCATTCAAGTCAAGAAAACAAGGTAAGGCTGGGGACAGGGCTGTTGATAGGATTAATTCTTGCTGAAGTTTCTTCTTCAGACTGTATTTTGAACCAGAACTCAGTTTTCTTTTATTTTGTAATAATGTTTAATTACTAAGCCTTATGGGCTTTACATGGCCAATTATCTTGCCTAAAAATGCAAATAGGACTGTGAATCCAAGAGTAAAGAATTTGTAAATTCTCCACTGCTGAAAGGACATAATTATAGTTTGCAGTGAAACACCTCGGCTGAGTTGAAGCTTTGGAAGCTGTCTGAAGAATGGGATATGTTTCAGGAATCTCTAGTTAGCTGAAAAAGGTCATGGAAATATTAGGCTGTCAGAAGGATTGTTTGACTTTCTAGGTTTGTACCCTGCAGCTTCCTGTGGGAGTCATGATGCTTTAATAATACACTCTTAGGGAACAAGAAACACTCATCCCTGTATTGGATCAGTGACATATAAAGTGGAACACAAGTCCAAAGCCTCCAGCTGGGGGGGTAACTGTAGAAATAATGGCTATGAGGTTTTGCCTAGAAGAATTGCTGAGGCCAGAAATCCTCTCTGACCCAGTATTATTACTTCACTGCACAAATGCTACAAAGTGTGCAGTTGGAACATTTTTAGTAGTCTTGCTGCTCTGCAAGTATCTGAAGTCTCTGGATCATGTGCTTTCAGCATCACTGGACCACAGGTTAACAGGTTATTGAGATCTAAAGAGAAAGCAGTTATTCAAATGTCTCATGAAGAAGCAGCTCCTAAATAATTTTACAAGTTTTACATCTAAAAAAAAAAACCACACTTCATTGCAGCATGGAACTTTTAGCTGCTAAAACTACTGGAAATGTGGGTTGCAGCTCATCAGCAGTTGGCTGGAAGTTTGCCAAGAACACCCTGAGTTCAAGGTAAATGGTCTGTAACACTCCCTGAATTGCTGATGTGAAAACTCATCAGTGTGGCATTCGTCTTGTCCAGTGGATATGAGCCCGTCATAGATGAGATCTGAATTTCCGGTTTAAGTTCTGCTGGACTTTGTCCAGGTGAAGCTTAAGTCAGAAAGGAGCAAAGAAGTGCAGGAGGGCTTGGGTTCAGTGAGGCGTTTGGATCCACTGATTTTTGGCTCTGGTGGGGTGAAAAATATTTCAACTTCTCTCAAGCGTAGGCAGGGACTAAAAAAATTGGGGATCCCTGTTTTGAGGAATAGTGCTTTGCAAAGTCATTCAGTTTTCCAGATCAGAAGTGTCTTTTTTTTTTTTCACGGCTACTTTGATCTTTAACGACCTGTCGATACTCTGTGGGTGTGGAGTTTTTAGTGTTAACGTCCTGATGACACTCACAGGGGAGTAATTGCACTTATTCTACATAAAACCTTCTGTAGTTCCAAGGGCGTAATTAATACTGGAAACAGTCTTTTTGCTTTTACCTTTCACTTGATACAGTAAGTGTATTCCCAGATCCTCACTTCTATTGTAAATGACTGTGTAAGCTGCATTAATGCGGTATCTAACAGCTGCATTTCAGTGATGAATGAAAAGGTGGTTCTGTGCTTAATTTTTGAGGTTGCATCTACAATTCAGTGAGGCACAGAGATACCTGAGTTAGTGCTAAATGTACTAGCTCAGATACCAGAAGCGGTTTAGGTGAAGTCCCAGGAAGTTGCACATAGGCTAGTTTAACTTGTTTCTCAGTGGGATTAGCTCGCAGGCACAAAGTGTCACACTGCTGAAGTGGGATCCTCCTAGAAATGAAACTGAGCGCTAATATCCACATAAGCTGCTTCTGAGCTACATAAAGCCATACCCCCAAAGGCTTTGGTGTACGCGATAAATACACCACACACTTTAACCTCATTATGGTGTACCGTAGAGGGACCTGAGTAAGTATTTTGTTTTGAGGGTTTTTTTCTGCCAAGGATATTGACTGTCCTACAGTCTCAAGCGCATCATTGATTCAGTAAAAGGAAGAAATACCTGATTTGAATTGAACAGCTAGGTATAGTGTTATTCTGGAGACTCTTTCCCACTAAGAAAACAGCTTTAACTATTTTTAAGAGATAATAGCAAATAAATGAAAAACAGGAATTAAATGCTTGCATGCTGTATTTAGCAGTGAGAATGATTGCTCTAGTCAGGTTGAGCTCTAAGAGAGCTCAGTTTGAGATGATTTAATTGCAAGTGAGAAAACTGTTTCTTTTGCTGTGATTGTTTTAAGCAGGATTTTTTTACGAGTGGATTTGTTTTATCAAGTAGTTACTTTAAATTACTATGATTGCTTATTCTTTTTAAAATTACAAATACTAATTGCTAAATTAAAGCCTTCATTGTTCTTCAAGTAGAGAATTTGGCACCACTGAACCACATCTGGATTTGAAAATACATTTTGTAAGGGTGTTGCAGTGTAGTTGTATATGCTCATTTGTTATTGAAAGCAAGTGTTGCATACAGAAAGCTGTAATTCACTGTTTATCTTTATAAAACAAAGTAGAGATCTGTACAGAAGGAAGTCACAGATGATGCATTAGTACAAGGATATTGAAAAAGCTGAACATAGTTGCACAGTACCACTGGATGTCTCTGGTTGTTTTTTCAGAGCAGAGGGTAGCAGTAAGATCCAAGCCCGAATAGAACAACAGTCTGCCCGAGCATCTCAGCCTCCTTCACAGTTCAGAGCCCCAACCAAGCCAGCAGTTGGCCCTAAAACTTCTCCTTTGAAAGATAATCCTTCGCCTGAGCCTCAGCTGGATGACATTAAGAGAGGTAAAGAAGGGTTTGTAGTTTCCTGAGTTTTGATTCATTTTGTCTTTCTTCTTTATAATGCAAACTATGACTGTGCAATTTATAAAAACATTAGAATGTTCAGGGATTAAAGGATGGTACTTGACAGCTGGTTTGTCATCTTTATAACTCGTTTTAAGGCATCTTAGTGAATTATTTATTCTCCTCTGCCAGCATAGATATTTATACCGCAGTCTTCCCTGGCATGAGAGAACTTCCTCTTTCTGGATAGTTTTCTCTCTTCCAAACTACTTCTCTGATCTGAAAAGAAGACAAAATAAGCATGAATTCAGAAACCTGCAGCTTGAGTGCTAGACGAGTTGTATGGGTGTCTTAGGCAACGACAACAACAACAACAACAAAAGCTAATGGTCCAAGATCTAGTTATGCAATCAAGTAACTTGGACGAAAGTTATTCCTGCACTGAGTAAGTTGGAGCCATTTGCCAGTGGGATGGAAGGGCTGGGTGGCTGTGTTCCCATCACAAGACCTGGAGCTTGTGCCATGCCAAGTAGTGCTAGTAGGAGAGGGATGAGAGAGTGAACAACCCTGCAGCTTCCCCTTTACTGCAGTCACTCCTCTGCAGCTTTGATCACATCTGCCATATAGTTGCTATACTTCTGTTAAAGTACTTTGAAGGGATGACTGGCTCAACTCAGTCTCCTGCTCAAGCAACGCTTTGTCTCAATGTTTTGTTGTGGGCAGGGTGCACTTTCTTTGCCCATGTCCTTCCTTTCGTATTGGTGTGATATCTGGTTTTGCTGTGGATAACACAGTCAGAATGAGGAAGACTTTAAATTTTTATTTGGTTCTCTTGTGTTTCTTGTCTGGCACCAGATGCAATTACTTTATTTTAAGATTGTTCTTTCTGTCTAGTATTTTTTTTTCTGGGTCTCTTTTTCTTTCCCCCTTTTTTTTTTCTCTATTCCATATAGCTATTTTTGCCTGTAGACTTAGCCTGTGTTAATTGCCCAGACTATGTTAATTACTTAGCAGGGTATTTTTTCAGTTCATGGTAATCACTAGGTGACATTTTTACTGCTAAGCTATCTGTGTGTTTGCATACGTGCTGACTGGTCTCACTCTTTCGCAGCAGTAGTATTTTCAATACCTGGACGCTGGTCAGCAGACAGAATCAACGTCTGAGAGTCTGTTAGCTACAGTTCCCTTAGCTGCATTGCCATTTTTATTTTCTGTGTAATAGGTAAGGAGAAAGAAAACAGGTGATATATCAATTTAAAAATTGAATCAGTTGTGAATTTTAAATGTCTTTTCTTGTAGTGTGTAATAAGTTACTTAACCATTGGGGCACTCTTTTCTATACATACAGCAATTTGTAAAGGTCATGTTACAGTAAAATAATTACATTTGTCTGGTGTGACATCTAGTCTACAAAGACCATTTTCTAGTAGTCTAAAATATAAGTCACGTTGTTTAGAACTGTCCTAGTAATTTTTTTGCCACCTGATCATTTTTTATTGGAAAGTATCTCCAAATAAATAACCTGTAGAGTTTTGTTTCCAAAATCAAGTAAAAGAACACCTGATGTGCTAAAAATAGGACTTCAAGTTGGTGTTTTGTAGGGAGATTGTTCAAGGCCCAAAAAGAGCGCAAATACTTGGGCAGGTGTTTTTTTACTTACAGTATATGCTCTTTATAAGTTTTTTCCAGCACGATTATCTAGAGCGTCAGCATTACTAAACCATTTATATTATAAGAACCTACCTGGGAAAGGTAGAACTAAAATGGCACCATTCTACAACAAAAATAATTAATAAAACTTAACTGTAAAAGCTGTGAGATAGTCTTCAGTCCTGTTATCTTCCCTTAATGTGTCTTTTTATGAACAAAGACTTGTAAGTTCTGGAGAGACTGTGTTCTTTCCATTCAAGCAGTAGCTTTCCTTTTGGGTGAGGTACCTCCTTTGTACGAAAGAAAGATAAACATAAAACTGAAATTCTGTGTTTCTTTCTTTAACGGACACAGCACAGAACTTACAATCCCCAAAGGAGGTGGTTGAAAGGATCTCTGGCGCTGTGACACTCTCTTGCTCCTGGTATGCCCTACTTAAGGGTGTGGTAAGACACACAGCCCTTGTGATGTTTAACAATAGTTATAAGGTAACCTCAGTGCAGGTTTCTGCTTTCCCCTGGTACCCTCAGCTGTGCATTCCCATGGCTCCCCTTACAGACGAGCTGGGAAGTGAACTTTCAGGTAGGTCAGTTGTCTGTCCCATTACACAGCTGTCCAAACAACAGTGCCTGAGGACAGAGTCAGAGCATGTGGGAGCTGAATCAGTCCTTTCCTTGATGCAGAGAGGCCTTTGGGAGGCTGTGTCTAGGGTCCTGCACCAGAGGAATCTTTTCCCCTGAAATCTTTTATATTGTCCTCCTGCCCAAAGGGAGCAAAAGAGAGGGTAAGAGCTTGTTCTTTTAAATACTTGGCTACGTCTGATAACATTTCATTAAGCGGTGAACATTTGTACACATATACCACAATACAGCCATTTATGTGCCTGAAATAATCAGCGTTTATCAGACATATTTGACCACAACAAAATGCTTTCAATAACATTGACATAATTACAGCATGCCATACTTGAAAAAAAAAAAAAAAACACAGAAACATATTTGGAGACTGTAAACTCAGTGCTTAAAAATCTGAGCAGATCTTGTTTACCTAAAATGCAGTTTTAGCGTGTAAGGATTATGCCATAGCACTGTTTGTCTCTCGAGAACACCTCAATCAAATTCTTTCGCGCTTCAATGTAAAATACTGCCTCTTCTAGCTGCCATCTCTGCATGCTTAAAGTGCCAGTGTCAAGCTGATTTCTCTCCACCTTGCATACCATTACTAACAGTAAGCATTCTGCTATAGGAATACAACCTTATCCTCCCTAAAGCTGAATGACTCTATTTCCAAAAGTCCTTGGTATTCTTGCAGCCCAAGGTTAGTGCTTTAGTTTAAAATTCTGCATAGCCTCTTGGAATTGAGAGAAGAAGTAAGAACCCTTAGACATGATTTTGGAAAGAAATTAGGGCATTTGATACTGAATATATACAGAAGACAGCCCTGTTGAGAAAGGCTGTTCTGTTTGTATAATGATTTCTGACTCTGATTTTTTTTTTACTCTAAAAACTGCATTGACTGCCAGTGTAAAACAGTAAGCCGTTTTGTTTTCTTGAATGAAAGCCTACAGTTGTAACATGAAATGTGCAAAAGTTAAGGTTCCCCTGGTAATGTCAGCCTTTTCAGATGATGTAGACTCAGTTAAGGCAAGTGTTCAAAACTCTACTCTATGGAAAGCTTTTTTAAAAGTAACTGCTGCACATCCTAACTCTTGTCATCTTTTAAACCTTAAAGGTGGATCAGCATGAGGCGTTTGATCTTATGGCACAAAAAGATCTAGGAAGGGTCTGACTCTTTCATTGTTCAGCTTGGTATATATGTACACATATACACACACACAACTCTCTTAATTGGAGGCAGCGCAAGGAAATGTTTAAACAAGGCTTCAGTTCCTGTAACTGCGCTAAATGGAACGGGCAAATAGGAAAATGCAAAATCGGACAATTTTAAAGCAGATGTGTTTTTCCTACAAGGCTTTGGTGTCGTCATTGGCTTAGCCACCATCTTTGACGGTGTGACACAAGAGGGTTTTGAATAGAATTCCTTAGTGGTCCTGCTGGAGTTCTGCCTGACAGACTTCTAGCGATGCAGCAGCCACCATAACATTAGTGAAAACAATTTCTTTTTTCTCTGCTGCACAGATGAGACGTTTAGAATTCTGGGCTGAAGGAATTAAGAGACGAGAGACCTGAGGGGAAGCTGACAACCTGTGAGGCAAAAGTTGACTAAAAGATAGGCTCAGACCAAGTTTCCATCAGTGACCACTGTCACTGATAACACCCTTAACTTCCCAGTCCTTGAAGCTCGTGATATTGGCACTGTTTTGTTTTTCCTGCCTTTATTCAGCTTAGTGGGCCTTACCGCTTCTTCCAAGGCATTCTCCCTTTCCCGACTCATACCCAAGCCTCTTTTATGGGCTCTTAGTTTTATGCTTCCCCAGCAGAAAACGCTCACTTTTCAGTCTGACACTAATCTCTAATTCTGTTTAAAATTAGCCAGGCTGATCTTCCTTTCCCATTTGTCAGGCTGCATCACTTCCTTCCTTCAGTTATCTCCTTGCCTACTGTATTGAGTTCAAACTTCTTGTTTAGATTCCCCCCCCCCCGCCCTAGTCCTCTGGAGTGCGTTTCTTTTTGCATCTTCTCCCTTTCACCACCAGTGCCTCTTAGATTGCTTCTTCACACTGTTTTATATGCTGCATTCTGGGCTGCTGTGTTCTTTCAGTCCATGTGCCAACACTCCTCCATTTCAGCCATAGACTCTCTAGCTCTGTAAGCATACATGTGTAATTCTGGGACACTTGTCCTTCTATTAGACTTGTTTATTGAATCTTTTTGCAATATGGACTGTGGTCTATAGGTGATTGTGCTTCCTACAATCCAGGGTATTCTAACAATGTATTATTATCATCACTATAGCTTACCACTAACATCTCCATCACTAGAAGTATGTAGAAATTTTACATCATTAAGCTAGGGAAAAACAATTTAAATCTGAGCATTTTAAAGGGAAAGAACCCTTATTCCTGTTTACCCTTCCTTTAGCTTTTCCCCTGTGAATTTCTTAGCCTTGAACACAGGGAACATTTACAATTTGAAATTCTCAATATGGGTAGGCTGAGAACAGTGACTTACAAGTGCTCATTTGTCTGTGTATCAGACTCCAGGCATGAAGTGGATTTTTGAAGCCTGCAAGACTGTGTTGGGAGGGAATAAGGGAGAAAGACATTACAGTACAAAGTAATATCTTCCGTTGGCCTAATCATATATTCTTCCTCCCTCTTCCAGTGGTCTCTTAAGCTATGTCTTCAAGGTGAAAGAGTAAGTTTTACCTGGCATACTAATAAAGTACGCAGAACACAGGCGGTCTAGTCAGGGATCTAGATTCAGGAAGTCAGTTGGAGGAACACCGCCACTATCCTTAAATACCCAGCTGGAGTTAGTCATGTGGTTGTTCCATTTCAATACGTCTTCCTTGCCTCTGATTCAATATAACTATAGCGTTTGAAATTGAGCTCTGAACTTTGAAATTGAAAAATAGCAGTTTTAAAACTGGCAAAAGAAGACTGAATTTCTCAAACCAATACATACTGAGCTAGAGGAACTCTCTCTAGCAAACAATGTGGAGGCTGAAAACGTAGCTGTTACTCTGTAGTGTTAAGCAGCCTGAGGAAAATGGGTCTTATTTAAAAAGGGAAGCATTCCAGTTGTTCAGACTTACTCCTGAAGGGGCTGAAGATAAGAAGCATTAAAATTGTGCCATTTCTACGTAAAGGAAAGACTAATTTTACATGATCTGGCTATGCCATACGCTAGAAGGATGTCCCCAGCTGAGGAGCTGGCGTTCCTCTCCCTCTGACACACAGTCTGACCTAAGGTGAATTACTCCTCAGTTCTCCATTTGTCAGGTAGAGATGATAATACCTCGTCTCTCCCGTCTTTCGTTCTTGTCCCTTTAGCCTGTGACTTCTCCAGGGCTGAACTGACAAGACTGAGTTCTAACCCTGTGGGTATAGAACTGCTAGTGCAGCAAAAGCCTAAATTTTGAGGATTTCACATCCTATACTTAACATATGTGTGAATATTATTCTCTCATGGGAGCCTGCTTAGGTGAACCAAGTCATTAGATACTCGACTTTGTGGGTGGATACAAAAGAATTGTCCTCTAATAGTGTTTAGGCCACTTGTAATTATGACAAATTTAACAATATGGTGTGATTTGGGGTGAATTACTGTAATAGCTGGTTAGTAACCAATTGTTCAGCCAACGCTAGCTATTGCTGATGTGGCTGTTGTGGTGCTGTCATAGTATTCCAGTGTTTCTTTGCACTGGAAACCCTGAAGTGGGGTGTGTCTGACTTGAATAACTTCCCAGTTTCAGAGTAGTCTCTATTTTCCTGGCTACTTGTAAGCTCTATAGCAGGTTAAAGTATTATTACTGCTCCCCAACATGTGAATATTTTCATCTGTTCTCATCTGCCCCACTGCAAAGTTCCCTGATGTCATCCATCCGCTTCTGAAGTTTGTTTAAAATGAGTTGTGTGACTTTGCGCTGGAGCAGTTTCATATGTTATCTGAAGTCAAGGCAGTTTCTGTTGTGATTATGTGCCTATGCCCCCCTGCCCCTCCTTTTGTGTTTTCCAAAAGCCTAAATGTCACTGACATCTAACAATTTAGATTCTTCCACGTTAAGATGCTTTTAAAAAATGGGCTGGCTGTTGGCCTGTAAAACTCAATCAGGAAACGTACTTACATTGTATGTAGAGCATATAACCTGTCGAAAATAATGAAGCAGGAAGTGCTTTCAGGAGTGTAAAGTATATGAGTAATAAAAGTGGAAGTGAAGGTTTTGTGATACTAACTGATGCTGTTGCTTCTTTAAATTTAGCTACAACAACAAAGTAAAAAAGTTGTCAGAATTTTTTGGTTTTCCTTTCTGTCTCTCTCTTTCATGTGAGATATTTTGATGTGATAAATTATACTTGACAAAACTATTGCATTTTCACATTCTTTTCCAAAATTCCATGGGGCCCTGTTTATGATTTCAACCAGAGGAATGTCCTTTTATTTCAGAGCTGAGAGCAGAGGTTGAAATTATTGAGCAGATGAGCAGCAGCAGTGGAAGCAGCTCATCGGATTCAGAAAGCTCATCTGGGAGTGAAGATGAAAGCTCCAGCAGTGAGGGGGAAGAGCCAGCACATGTTTCCCCTTCCCAGCCACCACACCAGCAGTATAACAACAGGAACGCTGTTGCTAACGGCACCAGCAGGCCACAAGGAAGCAATCAGCTCATGAACACGCTCCGTAAGTAAAGGCTTGTGTCTTATCGCTGTGGGAAGCTGCTTGAGACCACTCATTTTCTTAGCATGTTAGGCTAACTCCATGAAGTGCAGTTTGCCAAATAGTAATCCCAGGGAGTTGCACTGGCTGAAATATGCGGGCAGGTTTTTTGAACATAGGGCCAAGACCTGCCTGAAGGTGTGGAGATTGCTTCAGTTTGGTCTAGAGCCCATGGACATCAGTGCAGTGTCCCCCATTGGCTGTGCTGAGCCTTGATTCAGGCCTCCAGGTGAAATGAGTGGGTAGAAAAGCATCAGTGTGGGAGGATCTGGTGCTCCAGAGGATGGGAATTGTTTTAATGTGAAAACATGGATTAGACATAAGTAGTGGGGTTGTCACATGTGTCATTTAAAGGTCTGTAAAGAATTGTGAATGGCACAAAGCTGTCCTGTGGTCATAAATGCACAGTCTCTCTGGTCTTCATTATTAACTGTATTGCTTTGTCAGAGTATTTATGCTGTGTTGGTCTCAGCTGCGTTTTCCCAAATAACCACATTTTGAAGGGAAATTTAAAGTGCCGTATGTTTGGTTAAAATATTACAGCTATGGCATTTGCAAACATTGAATCAGTACAAACTCACTCCACCTTTTAAAAAGTGTAAAAAAAAAAACCTTTTTAAAGCATAGTTTTGTTCCATGAGACTCTCTCTGGGGAGATGCTGTACATCTGTATTGCTCTTTCCTTATGCTAGATCAGGTATATTGTAACTCAGTGGAGTTAAAATATTGCATTTACAAGAAACTAGAACTTTGTTATCATAAATTGTTCTTAATTCCTCCTGAGGCATGTTTGCGTGCATCTCTTGGCACCCACACATAGGGAACTGGTGGAGTTTAAATACAGATAAATGTAGGGTTTCCAGCTTTGAGAAGACAAGTATATTATACAGACAACACTGAAAAGTTGTCCTGCTGGAAAACTGGAGAGGCCTGTCAGTCTTCCTGTCAGTAATGCATGTCTAAGTGAAATCCAAAGTTCAAAGTCAGTAGGACTCTTTCTGTTTCCCTGTTTCTGGTTGTGAGCTGCATCTTTGCTGCTCCTCCTGGGCCACGACAACAATACTGCGTAGGTCATTGTATGTCAAGAAGCTTCTGACTCCAGGAGAATTTGGGAACTGCTGGGGTAGCTCCTTTTTTCAGGCAACGATTTTTGCCTTTGAATTTAAAATCCTTTTGCCAAGGATTAATATGTCCTTGAGCATTCAAGTCACTGGTGACCATCTACGTGGAGAGAATCACTCCTAACTCAAGTTGTTGTATCGTAAAAGGGGAGAGGAGATAAAGAAATTCAGGGCATAGCTGTCGCATAGCTGCTCTGCAGCCGTTTGGGGCAGGGCCATGGGAGAATGCTGGAAGAGCTAGGTTCAGTTACCAGAACACAAGCATGATTCTTGCTCCCTTTTGTCCCCTCCACCTCACCAAATCACAAGTGGTCTGCAAAACAGGGTCTGAGACTGTAGGTTTGATCCATATCCTGGCCTTCTTTTGTCTGGTCTCTCTTTGCACTTCGAAGGGGGGCTTTCACCGTCACAGCATGTGTCAGCTTAGTTCAGCCGATAGCCTTGAGTGATAGCGTTGTGATGGCATTAACGTTCCTTTTGGTTTAGTGACATGTGGAGGCCTTGCCTTGGCTACCCAAATGGCCTTAAAACAGAAAAATCTGTTTTTAAAAGGGCTGAGAAAGCCAGGGAATTCCCTAATGCCTTGTCCCAGAGCCATATACAGGAGCTTGGCTGGGTGGAGGCTGTGGAATGCCTTCCGCAGCTGCTAGTGTGCGAGTGCCGTCCTCCCACCAGGGAGCAACTTTGGTGGCTGTGGAGCCAAGGACACTCGGTTTGGCCTGGATCCGACTGTATATTAGCCCCATGCAGCTCTTAATGTTCTTGGGCATGGGGAGCTGTTCCATTAAATGACAGATTGATGTTTGCATTCATTTCTTGTGTTATTCTTATTTAAATCTTCCAGTGTAAATGTGACTGTTCTTTGGTTTGATTGCCATGAAATGTGAATTAATGCCTACCCACTTGTTGTGTTTTGTTGGTTTTTGTTTTCCATAGGAAATGACTTGCAGTTGAGTGAGTCTGGGAGCGACAGTGATGACTAGAGGCTGAGCTTTTGCTGTTTCTATTACATATACATGAAGAACTAATTTACCTTGAAGTGATCCTATTGCTTACAAAAAGGAGCTGGCACAGCGATAGTTCCATGTGTGGAATTTTAATAGAAGAAACGCATAGCCCTACAAAATAGCAGATGTTGAGGGCTGTTTTACTTTGTGAATTAAGTGTATATTTTGTGTATATTCTTATTCTTTTAAAGCTTTAAATAGATATGTACAGTGGATAAGCCAATATATGTTCCTATGTTCCTGTACATCATCCGTAAGTTTAATGTGTAACTTTATGATGTCATCTAAAAATTTCTTGTTTGTAGAAGATATTCAGCCTATCATGACTCTGCGGGGGGGACTTTTGTATATAGGGTGAGCATGAGCCAACAATGAGTGTTTAAGGAAAAAAAAAAAAAAAAAGGCAAAACCAAACCATACAGAAGCTAGTGTGTGCACTGAAGTGGGAGTGTCATAAATTAAGTTTCAATGCAAAGTTGATTTCTTTGGTTTGGGACTTTTCTGATGTCTTTTTATTGGTATTTATGGTTGATTTAATGGACTTACTTTTAAAGAGTTGGAAAAGAGAAATCATAAAACCATGTTAGTCACAAACCTTGCTGCACCAGTGCCTTATAAGCAGCTTTTTTAAACGGAGCTTCAGTTCCTGCCACCTTTCATACAGGAAGCAATACTGAAACCTCTTCAGGTTACTTTTGCAAACAAGAGCTGTATTTCGCATACAGCCAACTGTACTCTGAGGGGAGTTATTCTAGGAAGACAAAGGATAGACATCAGTCACCTGAACACATCCAAGTAAGAACCAGATCGGCATTTTCTTGTGCAACTGCAGTGTCTCATTTAACTCGGACATTCAGATCTAGTCTTCAGAAATATTTAGGAGCCTGATTACAAGTGTAATTGCAACGTCACAGATACAAGATACTGGACTTACTGAAAATGGAAGACCAGAGTCCTGTTTGCAGTTTCCTAGAGAATGCAGAAAGAAGAGATGACTAAACAATTGGGAAACAGCAGAAGTCTCTCTCCCACCACAGTTGTCCAGGTAGACTTTAGGTCGTATTGTTTGTTGGATAGGATCTCTGTGCTTGGCAGGATTATACAGAACATGAAATATTTGCCTAGGGTGAAATTCACCCCTGTTTAAGGGGGTTTAAAGGGTGCTTAGTTGGATTATCATTAACTTTTTTTGTTTGCATGGAAAATGAGTGCCACAAGCAACCTCTTACAGCTTGAACAGGCTGACTTTTTAAAACCAAAATTCAACTGGCATAGGACACGTGGCGCTGTAGTTGTGGTGTAATCCAGGGGAATGGGAAGCTGAATTGGATGCCTCTCCTTTCTTAAGTGTCTGCTTTGCACTGCTTTTGTCTGTCAGTTAGTTTGCGTTTTAACTCCTGTTTGTTTACTGAGCTCTTTCCTTTTTTTTAAGGTGTTGAAGAGCAAGGGGACATTTGAAGGGATATTTTATTAAATGGTTTATTTTTTGCATTAGATACATATTTAGGGATATTTTTGCATTATTGTACATACATTTAAAAATACTTGTTTTTTTAAAAGTGTTTTATGATGTGGGTACATATTTTAACAGACAATTACAAAATACACTTGATGTAAAGCCACAATTGCTCTCCTTTTTTTCTCTTTTTTTAGCCTGTTCCTCCTCCAACAGTGAAAGTGCTCTGTTCTAACAAGCTTGTACCAATTTGGGATTTTACACTGTGGTGCAGGAGATCTGCATGGTAGCTGGCAGTCCAATTAATGCTAATACTGCTCCTGACTTTTCCTCAGCTTAAGATTTGAATAAGCAGGGAGGAGACATTTCTCTGATGCTGTTTCACCATTACTGGGGCTTATTCCTGAGTTCTGTTGACATTATTTGAGCCTAAATGGAAAAGCAGCAGTGCAGCTTTTTCGTTGCTTACCTTTCACTGGCTGCTCATGCATTCTAAAATCCAGGACATGTCATAGGAATTTTACTAATTATGTGTAAATAAAATATACGAAACTTAAGAGGATGAGACAACACCAGGCTATATTGATTTGAATCACCAATTTAATTATGGTTTAGATCAGCAAGTGGGAAAGCTTCATTCAGATAATCAACTTCTGCCTTGTTTTGTATTTGTACGCTAGGTCACGTTTCCCTGCTATCCCTCCCTCAAAGATTTCTTCCCCTTTCTGTTGGTAACAAAATAAACATTTTTTCACACAATTACACACAGCTTTTAAACTACATTTGGCCATCCTTTGTGCCGCCTGAAGGTGTGTCGTGTCTAGGGTGGCCAACCTGTTGTTCGTGAGCTGTTTAGCTGCACGTCCCACACCCAGGCTACAGCGTCTGGCTGCCCACGGGGCTGGTGAGTAACGCGATGGCCCGCAGCCCACTCGTGGGTGTCAGCAGGACGGTCCCTACGCGTGTGTGACCAGCCCATCCCCTCCCTGGCGCTGTGTCCCAAGCTGCTCCCAGCATCTCCTGCCAGAGAAGCTCGCTGGGATCTTCACCTTTCCCGCAGCTCTCACAGGTACATGGCACGTGTTTCGTGAAGGTGAACCCTGTGGAGACTTCAGTAGGCGACTTGTAAGATCAGAAAGGGTGGCTGCCACTTGTTTTCCTTTTTCTAAATACATGTGAGCGTGTTTTAAAGCCATTGCCAGCCTGACATTTTGATTGGGGCTCTTAAACTTTTATGTTTCATATATTAAGAAACAGTAAAAGTTGTCTATCCGTTCCTATTAGATGGTTGTTCATTTGTTCATGATTTGCGGCAAGTTTTATTCAGATGGAAATTGGAATTCAGATTACTTGCAGAAAATCAGTTATTTAGAATTCTTTTAATTAGTTGGCAATATCTTTAACGTGCTGGAGAAGTAAGTTGACTAAAATATGTTTTGATTAAACCTGGTGATGAAACAAAGTATTCCTGATTATTCCTGGTAAGTTCTAATCCTGCAGGATTTTAGCACTAGCAGACATTACCATCTTAGGCTGCTTTTCCCACATCCATTTCAGTGGTTTGACTTTGCTTAAAACTTCAGCAGCAAACACAGCCTGCTTATGACTTCTCCCATGATTAGAATTGCTCTAGGAGTAATAGTCAATAATGATTTAAATTGATTCAATTAGCTTGTCATAATTCCAACTACAGTTACTCATTTTTGTAAATAAAAAGGTTTTGTTTCAAAAGGGACAGATTCAGTCACCTGCTTGTCCATCTTGGACACCTTAAAATACTATTGCAGCAATGCCCAAGCTGGTGTTTCAAATTTCAGTCGTGTGCGGAAAAGTTTCCACCCACCCCTGCCGTTGTTCCACCCTACAAGCAAGCACGGCTTGAGTCACTCCAGCTAAACCACAGGCACCGCCACCTCCAGCCAAAACGTCCCCTGATGAGAGACACGCGTCTGCAAGAGCGCGCAGTACGACCCTCTCTTGTTCCACCACAGCATCCACCCTCCTGCCCTAAGTCTTGGCTGAAGCGATTTTGTTGAGAAGACAGACTGGTAGGAAAACATTGGTTGCCTTCAGCATTGCTTGAAATAACTTAGAGCTTAACTGTGGGTACTACATCTATTTTGAAGAATCTATGCCTAAATTCATTTGCACAGTTTGTTTTATTATAGACTAGCTACATGCCTGTTATAGCTATGTATAGAAACAGTTTGCTGTGCAAAGCTTTATAGTCTTTTTTTCCTCCTTCAAAGTCCATTTATTTGAATAAAAAAATGAAGGTCAACAATCCATGCATGTCTTTTTTTTTTCTTTTCTTTTTTACTTTTTTTTTTTTTTTTTTTTTTTTTTTTTTTTACTTTTTAGTTTAGAAACTAAGAGAAATGTAGCCTGGAATTACTTGTAATGGAGAACACTTACTTTCAGTAATTGCCCGTCCTTCATTGTTCGGCGCGCTATGCATTTCCTGCTAGCCGCTGAGTCAGAGGGATCCTATGGAAGACACAGCTGCCCAGCAATGGGTGTCTTGATGGGATGAAGGCTTCTCCTGGGAACTCTGCGAGTCTCAGCTTCAGCTCCTAATAATGAATGTTGAATCTACCTGGTTATTCACAGGTCTTTTTTATACACGCACAAACACATGTAATATCAAAGGAAAAAAAACATTGCTGATGCTTGTGTTAAAAGCTGCGGTGTTGGGGGATCCTTGGGACAGAAGGTAGTTGTTTCGTATATCACACACCCAAACCCTGATCTCAAAAGCACAAGATAACAGCTGATTACTACCTCTGGTTTATGTGAGAAGGGTGTGTATATAAATTGAAAGGTATCTCTTTATCTATTTCTTCCTATTCCCACTGCTTACACTCCCTTCCTTTCTTTCTTTTGTAATTCCATTCTTTCTAGCACATGAATGCTTTCTGCTGCCAAAGTCCTGCAGGAATTTACGGGAAAGGGGGCGAGTGTTGAAATGTTACAAATGGATTAGCTGTATTCACCCTTGCTCTAAATTTATTGTAAATGACAAAGACCTCGTGAATGGACCCATCTTCCTTCCCCTCCTTGGCTTTGCCTTTACTGAGACTAAACACTGTTCCTTTGGGCAGTTGTCGTTTGTTAAACAAGCGGTGAGACGTGAGAAGGTGAAATACCTCAAGCTGCTGCTGCGTACGCCGAGGATGCTCTCGCAAAGCCATGGCCTGACCTAGCCTGCCTTCATGTCCCAGCATCGTTGTAAATAAAACACAAAATTCATTGCTACCACTGCCCTATGGCTGGGAGAAGTAGAGTTTGGAGAATAAGTGGGTGAAAAATATCTTGCTAAATGGATTTGCCGCAAAAGTTTTTGGTGAGATATTTGGCCCTGCTAAGTTTCATTTAGCTCTGCCAGTGAGTTGGTGTGCTGTGTGTAGTGGGGGTACCCACATCTCCCTGACGTTTTGGGCAGATGCTGGTGGAAGCAGGGGCTGGTACAAGGCCAACAGGTATTTTTTCTATGCGCTGTTGGATTTAATTGAACTGTGTGTTTTTAAAAATGGCACTGACAAGCTAAATGAGACAACTGATGGAATATATTGGAAGGAGTCGTATGAATTTCACTTGAAATCCCACAGAATCCATAGGTTCTGGTACATCTGCCAGTGATTTTAATTCTCCCAAAACAGGGCTTTCTGAAGGGCAGAGTGTAAAAATGCACTAAATACATGTTGAAGGATTTGCATGAAAATTTTGACCTGTGTTTCTTCCCAGACCAGCTTGCGTTGTTGTAGGACCCTGTGCAAAAACCTCTGAGGCACACTTGTACAGGGCTCGGTCTGAAGGAAAACGTTTCCTGCGTGTTGCAAGTAAGATATAATTGTCCACTTCTTTGCAACCTGAGCCAGGCCATAAATTCTGCCATCACCCCTTCATAACGTGGGAGTTGGCTTTTTCCTCTGTACCTCTGATACCTCCTGAATATTTTCCTACTGCCAGACATTATAATCGCTAACAAAAATAAACAAGCATCTGCTCAGGAGAACAGCAATCCAATACTTCAGTGAGCAGCATGGGTTTTGCTCCAGTGCTTCAAATAATTCCCAGGATTTTGATAGTCTGCTAGGAACATGGAGCCTGCGATACAAGACCTGGATGCTCATCACACGTAACAAAGGTGGCCAAAACTTTGTAAGCGTATGGGACGCGTACCAAAACTTTCAATTATGCCAGAGCCACAGGCTCTACCCCATGTGCATTGGGAAGCTGAATGGGAGGAGAGGTTTGGGAGTGGTTTGCACAGAGGAGATGACAGCCGGGCCGTTGATGGGACTGAGGTGGAGGGGACACGAAGGCGAGTGTCCATCCAGCGATGCCAGCCACAGGGTCCCGCCAGCTGGGTCACACCGTAGCCCTGTAGCAGCCCAGCACAACCAATGTGAGAGGCCACCAGCATGGAGGAGAGGCTTTGAACGCCCTGAGAGATGCTGGTGGTTGTCACCCTCTGCTTCATGATGTAAGAAGTATATTTAGGTATGCAGTCATTGCATAATTAGGGAAAAGAGCTGATCACTTGGGTCTGGATGGTGGAGAGCGTAGGCGGAAGGGAAGGGTGGGGGTGGGGACCACTCAGCAGCAGCAGGCTCTGGTGGTTCCCTGTTCTTTTCAAAGGGGATCTAGTGGGCCTTAAGGGAGATCACCAGTTCCCACCGGGAGAAAAGATAATGATTGACCCTGACCCCCAGAAGTGAATGGGCGCTTCCAAGAACCAGCTCTGTGGTAACCCTGTCTTACTCCAAATTAATTCTTTCAGGCTTATGCAAAAGACTAAGGTGCTTTACCTCAGGAATGGGGCCAGATTTTTCTGAGGCTGGACTCAGCATCATAAACAACGGGTGTAAACAAGAAAATAAAGCCCCTGATTAAACATTAGCCAGTCAAGACACGAGGTTTGGTAGTTAGTTAACCCAGCCAGTGAACTTGCTTCCCAAATACCATCAAGAGATTTTAAGGTGCAGTAAATAAGCTGTAGCTCTGTCTACGCTAGCAAGTAGTACAGCCCGGGAGCAGATCTGTAATGCAGAAGAGTGCTGAGATTGCAATGTGTGCGCCGTGCACCTTTCATCAGAGAGGAATCCACCTCGTGTGCCCTCTCCATGATGCAAACCAAAGCAGGGTAAGTGGGGATGATTGGGGCATTCAGTTCCTAAGTGGTCTCCTGACCTGAGCTAACCACTAGTGTGTAGGCACCTTGCATGAACTGGCCCTGTTCCAGCTTCTCTGCAAAATACTAGGATAAGAAACACATTAAGAAATACTGCTTAAACCCAGAAGCATAATATTAGGTTTTATAGAGACATTCTCAGTATGGTATTAATATATGAATCATGCTGAATAATAACACATGATCAAATAGCTAGGAATTAACCATTTAAAAAAAAAAAAAAAAAATCTTTTTCCACAGGAGAAACCCATATTTTCACAAGCTTTAAGGCACGAACAGCGTTCCTATGTAATGCACACAACTCACCATCTTATAAGGTGCTAAGTGACTATGCCAAATTAAAAAGAAGGCTGTCGGCAGCAGAGCTAGGACCAGGCTGCAGATTTTCTCATCTAATCCTAATAGCAGCCTCATGCCTTCAACATCAACACAGGGCTTGCCGGTGCAGGAACGGATCCCAACAGACTGAAGCTGGGAACCAGTCTGACTTTCAGAGAAGAGCTTTTAGTTGTAGATGAATGATCAATGCTTTTTGCTTTTAGAACCTTAGGCTGAATTGGGGAAGGGTGGGAACTTCCTTTGCCACGGGGTGTTGACCTGACCAATGTCATTGCCATCACTGCCTGTGCTCGCTTTTTCATCGCTCTTCCCCTAAAGCAAGTGACTGTAACAGAAATAAGTGATGCTTCTAACATCAGTGTGAACCTACTGACAGAGCAATTGCAACAGAAGCTAGGGCAAGGTCTGGGCCAGTGTCTGTGCTTGGGAGAAGACCCTCAGGGTACAATGTGCCAGATACTGCCGTATCTGTGTCAGTTCACACCAGTGCTTGTACCAGTATCTTTTTTTTTTCTCTGTAGACAATACAGTCAATTTGCCTCTGCTTCTCCCAGCCTTTAGAAGGAAAATAAATCACTGTATTTAAAATCACAAGTCCTCGTAAAAACCTGCTTGTGCCCAGAAAGCTAGAGTATCAGAGCTTGCCTGAAGCTTAGGAAGTGGCATCTTTTTCAATAAATTTACATCTCTAAATAGATGATAAGTGTTGAATCAATTTCCATATGTTTAAAATAGCAGAGCATTAAGGATTCTGGCACTTCAAGCAATCAACTAATTTGGGACTATTATGAGAATATCTTTTATACTAGTGGAGCAATTCATCTGAAAATCAGGGACAGTCTGCAGCTCTGTGCCCTTTCAATATCATAAAGGATTGCAAATTGACAAAAAATCCTGTTTGTTTGTTTGCCTGAAGACATTATGGTGTCTCATGACATTCAGGTCTTTGCAAAATCACCTTTCAGCTCTTAATAAACCAATTCATAACACATCCCCCACTTGGCTTGCCTAGCCACACAGTCTACTCACAGCTACACAGGTCCAACAAGGGTGTTAGCAGGTAATTCCTGGTGAAAAATGCATGAACTGTGGTGTACCAAGCTCTATGTCCAAAAAAGATGCAAGGGCAGAAGCTGTCCAATGCTCTCCTCCCAGTTTCTCCCATCCCTGTATCCAGCCTGGGCTCGCTAAACCTCATCTCTGGCTGGCTGCTTGCTGACCTTCAGCTGGCCGGCCCTAAACAAAGCTCACAACTCTTCATCCCTACCATCGTATCTGTATTTGAGGTGAGTCATACTGTTTTCAAAAGGGCACTGAATATTAAATGTGTACACAGCCTGTGCTTCAGAAAGTTTCAAGGAAAATCCAACTCCTTTCAAAATCAGCTGGTGGTTTTTTGTACCTGCGTGCAGTAGGATGAAGGCTTCGTGCTGAGCTTTGAGGTCAGAATAAATGGAGAGTGGATGCAAATATGTACAGCGTTTCAGGTGAGGTGGTCCATGGTGAATCCAGCCTCTTGTGTCATCCTCATTTTGCTCAGTCATCAAATGTTGCCATTGCATTTCAGCACACTGCTCACAAATATAATGTGTCGTTGCTTTAATAAATGCATAGCACTGTTGAGCCTGGAGACACTCCACTGTTACTGCACAGCGCCCAGCGACGTGGCATGATACCACTGCTCTGGGTGTCAAGAGCAACAAAGACTTCAAAACTGCTTACCTGCAAGACCAGGAAGTTGAGAGCACATCAGTGTACTCTCCCTCACATTTAGTACATGATCTTCCTATTCCTAAAAAGCAGGGACTTGGAGGAGGACAGATTTGGGAGTTGTTTGATGATTTTTTAAATTCAAATTCATATTTTGGAGAAAGCAATGCCACCAAGGAAAGCTGCTAATTAGCAAGTGGATTTTTCATAGCCCGGATCTTCATCACTATTTATGTGCTTGACTTCTTACTGCCAAAGCGATAGGATGTTCAACCATTGACTTCAAAAGGAGGATGTTTGTGGGAGCAACAGGATCTTCATTCTGTACAGGTTTTCAACAAGTTTTGGTAGTTTAAAACTTAATTGAGAAACCATGCGTTCCTAATTTACCTTCCCTCTACAATATCTTCTTAGCTTGGATCACTTTTCGCAGTTTTCTTGCTCTTTCCTGAACTCCATTTACCATGGTGATGGGTTAAAAAAAAAAAAACCCACACACAACCCAAAGCAAAGAAGACAACCACAGCAGCATTCCTCATTAAAGACAAGAAAAACACAAGTTGTTGTCTAGACACTCTGGAAAGCTGAGTATCCTCAGGAGCCGGGAAGTCAGGTGGGGAACAATTTGCAAGATACCAGCATGCTGGCTCCTGGACTCCAGCCTTGGGGGATGATGTGGTTGGGGTTGTGTGCTCAGGGAGGATGCAGCACCCGATGGGTGGGTTGGAAATATCGTAGCAGCCAGGAATTTTTCACTTTTTAGTAACCTCAATGTAGATGCTCAGCAGTTAAAAACTGATCTACTGGGCAATAGTCACTCAGCTTGAGTCCCTGGAAGAACCCCTGCTGCTGTGCTGCGGTAGGACTTTTAATGCTGTTACAGGCTTGGTGGAAATGTGTGTAGAGCTGTGATGGTGCAAGCACCATTGCAAGCCCTGCATAGACCAGGTTTTTGTAGGGACAGCTATTTCAGCACCTCCCTCAAGTCAAGGCTCTGGACATGTGAAATGCATGTTGCGAATGAGCCGGTACTGATAACAGTAAGAAACACTTTTTTTTTCAAGGTGCATCGTGTAAAGAAGGTCTGTGAGGGGTTGGCCATGAGGGGATCAGCCCCCCTCGCTCATTTTTTTCCCCCCAGGATTTCTTGATCCTTTTCTCTTCTGGAGCAAGGGAACCAGTCTTTCCTTAGGAGACCGAACTGCGGAGACAGCGTAGAGATGCAAGAGAACAAGCTGATGCAGCACAGCAATTAAGGGTGTATCTCTAATAATTTACTGGAGCTCACCCTCCTGACCTTTCTGTATTTAGATCAGCAGGAAGGGTGCGTAATGAGGGCCATGGGAGGGCAATCAGGTTCTTACAGCTGGTCAGGCGAATTAATGCGAGTTGCTTGGCAGTTCACCAAAAGCAGACCAATGACGGCTCTTCATAAGAAAAAAAGAGAGAAAAAAAATCTTGAAGGTGGCCGGTCCATGGGCTGGATTTGTCAGATTTCAAACCCGCTGCAGAGGAGAAAAGTGGTTCAGTGTTTCAGAGAGACACCACAGCCATGGGCAAGTTGCCTTTGTCTGACACATTTCAGAAACCCTTCTGCTCCTCCACCTTCCACAGCTTCCCGCTCCCCCTCCCCGACATCCCTTCTCCCCACGTCATTTAACGCTGCTGTGTCCTGGGGCAGTAGGGGAATAGTAAACACCTAGCAAGGTGCCCTTCCCTTCCTCCCTTGAGCACAGAGCTGTCAAGTTTCCAGCCTTCTAGACCATGCTCATCACCAGGCATCTCAGAGGCAAGGGCTTTTGTAAAGGTAACTCCTGGGAACCAGGTACCTGATACTTTAAACCTTTCCCTTCCGTACCTCCTCCAACCCATGCAAATGGCAGAAAATTGGTTTATCCTCTCAACACTCGTGCTGTAACTCACCTTTGACCTGACAATTTAATTTCTGAAGGTGGAGGACCTGCATAAAACAAGAAATCATCTGTAAAATGCCAATATTTATATTTCTGACTCAATTAGCAGGGCTATGGCAGTGCACATGCTCTCCCTTCCTAAGACTATCCATACGCTCTTCAAAGGGAAATGCCGTTTCCAGTAGGCGATAGCTAGTGGCATCCCTCTGAAATGACCTAGCAACATTTTCCTGACCTTGCTAAGGCCTGGATTGGGGCAATGGAAAGCACCAGAGCTGCCGTGTCCCGGAGGGAGATGGAAATGGAAGTGCATCACTGCAGGGTAGGGGGAAATACCTTTCCTCTCATGCAGTTTCCCTTCTGCAAGCCACCCTTGCCACAGCAGACAGCTTCTTGACCTCCCCTCCCCTCCTCTCCCAAGAAGACAGCTGCTCCCCTTATGTGGCCATCCTTCAGGGCACGGATGCTCATGGGTATTTGGAGCAAGTCACAAGCAAAACCACATGTGTGATTTATACGGTATTTTGGAAAAGCTGAGGCATAGTATAGCACTGCTGGCTATCTACCCACCTACTCAAACGAGCAGTGAGTGCTTCTGCTTTTGACTTGCATAGGGGCAGAAGGGTATCACGGGCACCGCATCCGCCTTGCGTCCATGTTGCCATCCCTTGGCCCCTGGCATCAGCACGATGGCCAGGGCTGCTCAGCCTGGCTTGCTCTGCAAGCAGCAGAGCAAGGTTGCTTTCTAGCATTGCCAAAATCACCATCCTTTACCAAGTTGCTTTTATAATCTGCTTTTGGGGTACAGGTGTAAGGGCAAAGAGACTCGTCACATGTAAATAAACAAATGAGCACGGCTGTCTGGTTTGAATGGCTATGCTGTCAGACGTGACAAAGGATTTTGCAGCGTGTGCTGCAAAAAGATATTTAAAATCTCATTCGAAACCTGTCAGCTCCCCTACCCCACAGAAGGGAGATAACGAACAGCACATACTTCAAAGCGACATTTTAAGGACTAAAAAGACGTTCACGTGGGACTTTGAAAATGCACATAAATCATAGCTGTTAACACCAAGACCTCGTTCATTTGAAATTGTGGCTGCTTGCAACGCAGCCTTGACCTCCCCTTGCTGCTCCAGGCCAGGGCGCTGCCAGCCGGGAGGACACAGCTGCCTGGCTGCCTGCATCGGGCAGCCCCAGACCCGGGTGCCAAACCCCATGCATGGCCCTGCCGGCGAGAGGGAAGGCCAAGGCGTCGCTCCCACCACCGCGTCCTTACCCAATGCCAACAGCATCTTTGGGGAGGACGAAAACCAAGGCCGGATGTCAGGGAAGCGCAAAGAGACGGCGGGATTGGGGTCGACCTTGGCGGCTGAGCGCTGTGGCGAGGGAGATGTCTGCCTGGGTGGTGGCACCCTGCCCACCCGTTGCAGGCAAGCTGACGATGTCATGTTTTAGGAGAAAGGGCTGTATTTTTCCAGGTACTATTGTCATGCTAATTATGTAAATACACTTGGGAGGGGAAAAAAACCAAAAAAAACCAAACCAAAACAAAAAAACACCGAACGCCCAACACTGAAAGAGTGTTGAAGTTGCAAAGCCCTGCACAGGACTCGCAGCCTCTCCAGCCCCTGGAACCTGTGGTCACGTTTGGGTTTCTGCAGGACCCCTGCCTCCTCTGGGAAATGGCAAGTGGTTTAGGATTTCCTTTCTAGCTGTTCAGGACTCACCACTCCGGTCCCGGGCTGCCTGCAAAACCATGGATCTTCCATGGGTGCCCCCGTGGTGCTCCCCTACCACCACTGATGGCTTTGCAGGTATTACTGCACCCACCTCCCCCAGGCCTGTGTGGTAGGTAGGAGGTGGATGTTACCAGCCGCATTTTCCCCTGGCGAAGGGAGGTGCGGTGGGAGCAGGGTAAGCACCTACAACAGCACCCCCAGGTTCGGGGATTTGAGGCACCTGGGCCAGGAGTTTTGGAGCATTTGTCACTTTTACCGTGCTTTGCACGGTCAGAGCACAGCTCCAAGGGCAGTGAGGGGTACTCAGCACTTGCCACTCTAATAGCACCCCAGGAACGGGGGCAATATCCAGAACGTGCGCACAGAAGAAACGAAACGTCCTTTGGTGGAAAAACCAGCAGGCAATTGCATCCCACATGCGCACTGGGGCTGAGTTACGGTGGCACGAGCACTCACGTCGCTGGTATTTCCTGATACCTCAGTGCTTGGCTGCAACGCCGGCGGAGGTTTATCTCTGTAGTACCATTAGTACCGAGCTCCGCTGGACCAGTGCCCGCAGCTGGGCAGCACTGGGGGACAGGAGACGATGGCGGCGGGACTGAGCGCAGCAGTATGGCTGCTCGGGGCGTGCCCCGGGTCAGCCGGAGGCGGGGTGGGTGCCTCCTTGCCGCAGCCTTGCTGGCGCTGCCCCGCTCGCCCTTGTCCCCTCTGCAGCTTGCAACCTCACCAGTCAACTTTGGCAGGAGTCGAATGATTCGTGCACCAACTATTGCGTACGATGGGAGCGTACAACGTGGAACGCAGACCCCGTCAACCGGGCGTTCGGTACCTGTGATGGAAACGCAGTGAAACACCGCTCTGGAGACAAAACGACAGCTGCGGGGCATTTTTTAGAGGCCAGTGTTGCCTTTGCCCGTGCAAACTCTTCTACCCGCTGCCCCGTACGGGCTCTGTGCTACCCGGTCGCCTCTATGAGATCTCGGGCTTCCAGCCAAAAACCGACCTGGGATTTGTTTTCCTTGGTGGCCCAGTAGACACCGATGCAAATCTAAGGCCCTTTATAAATGCAGATCAGCTCTCGTATATCATACGCCTTGCTAGTCATATAGATAATCACTTGGGATACGCTAGGAAGATTAATACGAACCTAACTGCAAATCCGTCGGTCCCCAGCGCTGTCGATACAAACCCTAAAGCTCTCCAATGTCACGGGGGGGGGGGAGGGGGGGCGAATCCGTCTGCGTCTAGGCAGCCCAACGCCTCGCATTTGGGCGGCTTCCCTGAAACTCGGCGCAAAGGGGTACCCATTTGTTTAATGCAAAAGGGCATTGCTGGGCGGACTTTCTCTTCAGTCGAAGATGAAATTCTGGATGGGGGCCGGGAAGAGAGAAGGGAAGGGCAGCACCGCCTGGCTGACAACGGGTCCCTCGCTGGGCTGGTTTTTTCCTCCTCCTCCTCCTCCTCCTCCCCCCCCCCGCCCCAACCCCAAGTTGCCAGGAGGCGTCAAAGTCAATTTTCCGCAGCAAAACCCCGCGGCGGGGCGGGAGGCGGGAGCCCGGCGCGGGGCGCGAGGCGGTGCGCGCGGCGCGGCGCGGCGCGGCGGGGGGCGGGGGGCGGGGCGGCGCGCGCGGGGCGGGGGCGGGCGCGGGTCGCGGCGGCGGCGGCGGCGGCGGCGGGGCCGGGGCCGGGGCCGGGGATGGCTTTCGAGGCGCTGGCGGAGGCGGCGGAGCGGTGGTGCGCCCGCACGCCCTTCCAGCTCATCGCCGCCGAGGAGACGGAGCGGCGCATGGACTTCTACGCCGAGCCCGGCGTCTCCTTCTACGTGCTCTGCCCGGAGGCCGCCTGCGGCGACAATTTCGTGAGTGACTCGGGAGGGGACCGGGGCGGTGGTCACGGGCATGCGTGGGTATCCGTGCGTGTGCGTGCACGGGCGGGCAGCCCTTGCACCGCCGCTTTTGGGACATCCCCCCCCCCCCGCCCCCTTCTCCGTCCGTGCAGGTCCCCCGGTGCTTTGGGGAGCACCCGGGGGGAGGGCGGGGAGCGGCGGACGGGGCCGTGCCCCGGAGGGTCGGAGGGATGCGGGGATGGAGGGCGGGGGTGCCGGGGGTCGCGGGGGTGCCCGGCGTGTGGGCCGGGGGTGGCGGGGACAGGGCGGGGGGCCGGGGGGATCCTCCCCAGCGCGCAGCACAGGCTGCAAAATGGAGTCTGCTGCCGGTGGGGGGCGGCCCCGCGGGCAGGGACACCCCCCCCCCCCCCGCCTTCCCCATCACCCCGGCCCGGGGAGGCTGCGGGCTGGGGGTGGGGGGAAAGAGGGGTGCGAGATCCCCCCCACGCCCCCCCTGCGCCCCGCGGGGGCTGCAGCTGCCGCTCCCCCCGAGGCCCCCTCCATCCTCCCGGGGGGCCGGGGCACGGCGCGGGGACGGGCGGACCGGCAGGGCTGTCACGGCAAATGGAGAATGGGCAGGAATAAAATGGAGTCAGGATGACAGGAGGGCCGCTCCCCCTGGCCCGCCGGGGCGGGGGGACCCGGGCAGGTGCCGGCCTGGCGCCGCCGCGACCCCTCCCCGCCCCTCGCGGAGTTCAGCGGCAAGTTTGTGCAGAAATGGCACCGGGAAAAACGGCCCGTGGCTTTGGGATGAAGGGGGGGGGGGGTTGTTCCCATCCCCCCCCGCCCCCCCAGCCCTCCCGGTGGTGAGCAGAAGTGCAGGAAGAGTTACCGAAAAGCGGCACCTCGCCACGGGGTTTGTAACCTGCAAAGCTCCCGTCGACTGCAACGAAAGGATTTGATTTTATTTTTTAAAAAAACAGCTCCTAGCACAGACCCATTATCGTAGGAATGTCGTAGGTCCTTCCCTTCCCGGAGCAACTTTCATCCCTCGACCTGCTTGACAAATGTTGATTAATTCCCTTTCCAACAGGTAAGTGCAGTATGAACCCATTTGACAGATGGGTTCATGGAAACAAAGAGCAGTGAAGTGACTTCTCCCAGACCACAAATCTCAGCGAGCAGGACATTTGTTTATTTATTGTCTCGGGCAGATGGTCATGCTGAATTATGAAAGAAGTTATCTGGAGTTTAGTTATGCATCTGCCCAGGGATACATGAGACCTTCAGTCGCAGTCCCAGCCGTGGCAGTGGAGCATCTCTGGGCGTGGATTCTCCCGGTCCACGGTGGGACTAGCCCTGCACACCCATCCTCCCAGCACCTATGAGCCTGTCAAACTCCGGTGCTCGTTCCCTTCTAGAGATGCCTGTGCCCAGAAAGGGCCGTGCTTGCTGGACTCTTAAGCAGGGGTACATATGAATCCAATGCAGGACTAGGCTAAAGCTGTGATTGGAATGATATCGGAAATTTCAAAGAAGGGTCATTATTTTTCTTGGTTGCGTATTGTTTCTTTATATGTTGCTCGATAATTGAGCGAACTCTTTCAAAACAAAATCTAGTCAACTTTAAAGAAAATCTTGAGCAGTTTCAGACCCTATTCCCATGCTTCCAATGCTGGCCGATTTTTGTGGGTTTGCAACCACATTTTCCCTTTTTTTTTTTTTTTTTGGCAAATATTTTCATTCCAGGGTTGCTGTGGGAAGGACTCCCCTCCCAGAGCCGCCAGTAGTAAAACCAAGCAGAAGGGCCAACTCCTGTCAAATGCAGAACATAAACAGTGGAAAACTAGAAGCAGTGTTTTCTTCTGTCTTTTTCTGGCATTATTACTTGAGGCACTTTTTGTAGTAACAATGCTTTTAAGACAGGCAGATAGGTGTCAGTTCTTTTCCTGTTGATGGTGTCTCTTTAATGCGATTAAGAACCACTAATGAGCTGATTCACCAGCATCCGTGTTTTCTGCTCCTAGTGCACTATGGGACTTCATTTCTGCTCCCAGCTTGGCTATCTTGTTTTTTCTAGTCACTTTCTTTTTTTGTGTTGCAGAAGGTAAGTTCCCTTTCGGTGTGCAATTACAGGCTAAAGTTTATTTTAAGGAGAGTTAATACAAGCCAGGGGGCTGATTCTCATTTGCACTTGAGCCTTGTTGCATGGCTCCAGTAACACAATGGAGTGTGAAAGTGAGTAGGTATAAACAGAATTCACAGTGGCACGCTTTACAGCCTTTTTGCACCCTATGACTCTTATAAAGGAGCCTCACATTTAATAAGCATCTGGTGCCTGGTATTCTTGTTCTCTTTCTTTATGTCTTCATTTCATAATAATGTGACTTAAAAAGCTATGTAGGAGGTGCCAGAGATGTCCATGATAACCCACTTGTAAGGAGGAAATGATGAGCATGATGAACTTAAAAGGGAGGAGGAGATAAACATGGAAAGGTTGCCAAGATGCAATCTGGGGGAGAATAACTCTGAATTTTGTATAAAATCAGAGATTCCAGACCACAACGATCATATAATTTTAACTTCCTGTGAAGGTGTCTTTGGGCTAGGTTTTTAACATGCTAGGGATGCAGAAGACCCATCTAGATGCCTATTGGCATTTTCAGTACCACCTGGGCACTAAAACTCTCTGAATCAGTGTTTTAGGTAGCTGAACTACGTATGATTTAGCTTCTGAGGCTCATGGTGTTCTTAAAGAATTAATTGGCTTGTATAGCCATAACCAATGAGGGTGAGGGTTGCGATGCTATTCCTTATTTCTTTTGTCACCATGTTATTGCTGGTATTCCAAGTAATCAATAAAGCAAATAAAAAGATGATGCTACCTTGATGCAAGATTTCCTGTAAAATATTTTATAACTGAGTCAGTGAGTCTGAATATTTTCTGCAAGTTGAATTATCCCCACAAAGAAAAAGTTTTGCTGCCATGCTCAACAGGTGGGCTGGTTAGAAAAAGGTGGTCCAGCAAGTGACTCTGTCATCCAGCAACAGTAAATTGTCTAAAGGCGTGAGGAAAAGCAAACCCCTCCAGATGCAACCCTATGAATTGCCTCAGCTATTTGCTATGTGTAGATGCTGGACTAAATAATTCAACCATGATCCTAGGTCAGCTGAGGTGGACATTAGTGGCTCTGTGCTTTTGTAGTGACATAAAGCAACTGTGAGCAAAACTGGGCAAGCTTGGAAAACACATACTCAGATGATGAGGTTAATATTTTTTTTAATTGTGCAGCCACGGCTGAGCACTGTGGTCCACTGGTTTGCCAGCAGCCCACTTCTCCCACTGCAAAGAGGTTCTCCGGAGTCAGGGTTTTTCCAGGAAAAGCATCTCCGTATGTGCAGCCTCACCAACTGCTCTAAGTTTCTAAACAAGAGCTGAATCCTCAAATTACATTTGTTTTTATTTTGAGAGGCCAAAATTCCTTTTGCAGGTTCCTCTGGAGATGCGTGAGTCAGTGGTGAGACTCAGTTCCTGCACTGCCTTGGTGCAGAGCTGAACGTCCACAGAGAACTGTAGATGCAGCTGAATATGTAGGTGTTATAACCCTGGTCTTTATTACGGTTAAGGATTTTTCTTGGGGGTGGGGTGGGGAGATGAAGTTATGCCATTTCCGAACGAGATGCGTGCACTCATGGCATGTGAGACCTTTCGTAGTGTGTTTGTCGCTACAGCCAAAGTTTTAAATCTTCTGCAGATGTGGAAATTGTTGGAAGCCTTACTTGCTTATTGCGTTATGATGCCATGCAAAAAAGTCTCTTCAAAGGCTCAATGATCAAGTTACTCGCTTAGGTTTTCTCCTTGTGCTAGATCATCTTATTCTGTGCTACTGCTGATAAATTCACACCGGAGTCTAAAACGTGGTGCAGCTTGCAAAGAGCCTGTAAAAACAGGATAGGACAACATGGGGTTAACTTTCCCTGGGGAACGAACTAGCTATTATTTATAAAAGGGCAGGGCCTGATTTTCATTTATGTGGAAGCTCCTGTGTATAGCTCTGGTAGTCAAAAGAAGCCACAATTTAAACAAGAATCAGGATGTTAGCAGTCATAATCGTTTTATACATATAAACAATTACAGCAGGTTTAGCATGAGCCATGAATTGCCAAGCTGCAACATCCAGCTCTTAAGTTTGACGCGAAGATTAGAAGTAACCAAGTGGTTATTGCTCACCCCAAGTATTAAGAAATCATGGGCCAGACGTCCAAAATCTCGAGGCTGTTCTTAAAATGTGATTTGAAAATGTTCATTTGATATTTAAAGAGGGTTCGTCTGAGTTCACTTCATGTACCTTCAGCCTTTTTAGGCCATAGAAATCACAAAGTGCAGACTTTTTTTTTTTTCTTTTTTTTGTAAACAGAAGCTGAGATTTGGTTGTATATTTATAGGACTGCAAGGCTCATGACTCTAAGATGGCATGAAGTGTCATGAGAATTGTGGTATGTGCCTTTGAGAGTTGGCAAGACTGTAAAGAACTTATTTTTATTGCCAGGCTGGTTAAGAGATGACTCTGGTTATATGGAAAGAGCAGAACCTACTCAGTAAGGCAGGGCTCTTTTTGTAACAAAACATCTCACTGTGTTTATGCTTGTAAGATGCAACAAGCAGCAAAGAAAATGTAGGTCAAGTGAGGTTCATAGCAAGGCAGTTACAGTTTTCATCTTAAAGATGCAGCTTAGGTGATGTTAAGAAGTGTTTTCTTTCAGTAAGCATAAAACTGCATCCCTGGCAGGTATTTACCACTGAACAGGAAGGCAACATGCAAGCCTTATGTTAGGGATTGAAACATCTGTCGTTCTGACTCTTTTCCTGAATGTTAGTTAAGCTTCAGAGAGACCCTCCTGTTTCCTTGTTTAAGCATAACCTGCTGTTCATAGCACAGTAACAAGCTGCACGGCACTTTGGGGAAAAGAGCTGCTGTGCAAAAATAGAGGTATAAGAGTCTCAAACCAATTTTGCAGTATTAGGCTTCTCTGTGAAGCAGACTGCCTAAGACAGTCCCATGCACAAAGTCTTCAAAAAGAAGGTCTTTAAAAGTATGCATTAGCTTGTGCTGCATGCTGCCCTTGTGTGCAGGAAGCGTTGTTGCCTGAGTGCTTCCACCAGCACTCACCGGCTCTGTTTCAAACAACCTCGTAGGGGCAGAATAACCATCAGTGTTGGGAGAGGCTTCACAGAGCCAGGCTGGGGAACCAGCATCTCTGAGGCAAGAGCAAGACGAGAGGAATATCCCAAATGGGTTTAAATGTGCCTGCCCAGGAAGAGAAGATTTGGGTCTAGGAGGAGTAAACCTCAAAGCAAGGGGGGAGGCATGAAGTGTCAGGATGTTGTGAGTGCCCAAATATCTCTCCTTGGCTCTGTGTCTAACCTGCGGTTATATTTTGCATCTTTTCTTCTGCATCGTCAAGAGAATTACACATCAAGTTCCACCTCCAGGGTCGCATCACACTTACACTAATGCCAGGAAGACAGAGAGATGCTTTAGCTCTTCCTGAGGGCTTCATTGCAGCGGATGATGCAGAAGAAGAGAAAACCCAACATGACTTCCAGGTCTGAGCAGGGCTGATGTCAAATGAAAACACCTTTACTCATAAAATGCGCATGCGCAAGGCGTGTGTACCCTTCATTGCTGGTGCAGTCGTAAGACGTTTTCTCTTCTGGATCAATTTCCTTGCTTTCTGATGCATTGTGTTAACAAAATCGAGGTTCCTCCTCAGAAGCGTGGCTTCTGAAACAGCCTGCAGTGCCCGTTCCCAGTGCGAGTCTGAACTGCAGGAGGCCCACTGTACTTTGGCAGATGTTTACAACATGTCACCTTATAAAATCATGTGGAAAAGCCGGCATGAATTCCTGTTAATGCCTTTTCTTTCTTGTGTTGCTGTTGGCTTTCAGCACGTGTGGAGCGAAAGTGAGGACTGCTTACCTTTTCTGCAGCTCGCACAGGATTACATCTCCTCTTGTGGGAAAAAGACACTCCATGAAATATTGGAAAAAGTCTTCAAATCCTTCAGACCCGTAAGTGCCTGTTTTTCATTTCTAAACATTGACAGTTACCTGTGACTTTTAATAGGATAGCACTGGATGGAGCAAGGTGGTTGTTCATCTGGAGGGACTTACATCTCCAGTCAGCTGCCTGGGCACGGGGGTGGTAGCACGTAAGCTACTATCAGGCAATTGGAAATTGCTGCTTGGAAGACAGCTGCCTTTTTATTTCCATCTCTGCATTTGAGAGGACGAGATTCCCGCGCAGGGTGGGAGGCCAACTGGTGCGGCAGCCGGTGGCACCGGCTCCCCCAGCTGCGCAGGGGCTCCCATCCTGCTGATGCAGTGCTGACTCCGAGGAACAGGATGCGAGTCAGCGCCATGGGACTTTGTGGCAGAGTTATTTCCCGGCACTGGAATTGGGGAGGTTTGCAAGGATCTGAGTAGTGAGAGTAAACCTCTGGAAAGCTGGAAAAACGTTTTCTCCTCAGAGTGGTTTGTTTTATTTTAGGGTTGGATTTTCTTTCCCCCAAGTGGTCCAGATTTTGCTGTTAGGATGGTTGCCACTTGGTATTTGCAAACGCCAGTTTGGTCACTGCTTAAGAAGAGGTTGGAGCAGAAGCTGGGTTTTGTGGGGAGGGGGCATGTGTTTTTCTGTTTTGCTGCTACTCGGCTTTCTTTGTCCTTGTTTAACATTAAGATTTTGGTCAAAGCCTGGGTTACATCAGGGTGAGGTGACTTAGGCTGGGTGTTGTCCTTCATTTTTGGCAAATCCTCCCATTGCACAGCCTCTCCTTTTGAGAGCCTTGGGCTGGTTAAGGGGCTGGTGCAAGGCAGAGCAGAGGTTCATTGCCAGAGCCGGTCTCCCGTGATGTCCATGGGAAGGCTGACCAATGGACATTTTTAAACCCAACTGGAAACGTAGAAGTTTTTCTTCCTCTCTTTTCCTGGCTGACTAGTCGCGAAGACTGAAAATATATCCCAAATATTTAGAGCGAAAGGGAGGGCCTGGAGTGCCAATATGAAAACACCAGCCCTCCCTGCGTTACACCCTTGCATTGCCTTGCTGTGGACTGCCACAGCTGGTCGACATAAAAGAGCATCATTTTAAAGAATCCTTTGAGAGACTGGAAATAAATAGAACAGATGCACACTTTTCTTAGAAAGGACTGGAAATCTGATCCATCAGTACAGCTGCTTGTAATTGTGAAAACATACAAAAATATAAATATGTTTCCCAGAACAGTATTCGGCTCTTGGATCTTCATAGCTGTTTTCTCCTGCTCAGAAAAACTGTGTCTTTGAGGAGAAACTTCCATTGGTTTAACTAAAGAGGACTTCAAAAAGACTTAATTAAATTGGTACAGATCACATTTAAACCACATTTATTTCAGCATAGCTTAAGTTGTTGAGAAATTGTCTTTAGTCAAACCAAGTTAAACTACTCTTCAGAATAAAAAGCTTCAAAGCGAGGGGAACCATTATGCTCATTTAGTCTGGGCCCTTCGTGAATACGTCATGTTTCACCCCATCATTCCTACCACTGAGCACATGAATTGTGGTTGAGCTGGAGCGTATCTTTTCCAAAGACACCCAGTTTTGATGTAAAGTCTTCAGGTGACTTAATGGATACCGCACTACTGGGTACTTTTTCTTCTCCTTATTAGTTATGCTCCTGTGGAAAACTTTTATTTACAATGTGCACTTTTCTAGTTTTGCTTTGTAACTCTTGAATTCCATTATGCTTTTGTCTGCTCAGCTGAGGACACTGTTCTTGTCAGAGACCTCTTGCAGACTGTAGTCAAGTACCTCTTCATTTTCTCTTGGATGTACCACAAAGATTAAGTTTCTCAGATTCTCCTTTGACCTAGTATTGAGTGATTTGCATCAGCCTAACAAAACCAGTTTTATCATTCAAGGTATGGTTGTGTGTAGACAAGTCTAATAAGGAATGTATTGACATTTTCCTCTTATTGTAATTATTAAAAATAGCACATGCCTGGTAGGATAGATTTTAAAAAGTGAAGGGTGTTACAGTAGATGGATGGAAACAGTTATTTTACACCCTCAGACCTTTGCCAGAACAAAACCACTCTGCATCAGTTTGGGGCAATTATTTCCTTGGCATTACTTTGCGCTATTCCCCATCCTTTCTCTGCTGGACCTGTTTCGCTAATGAAACTGCCTTGCTCTGACTGTGGAGGTAACAGTGCACTTGCAGGACATTTCTTCTCCACTATCCCAACCAAGTCTGCTGTCGGAGACCTGTCTGGCAAATTTCAGTTTGGAAAATGGCAGTTCAGGAAAAACTGGCGAGGTCAGACTGGGCTCTTCTGAGTGTCTGATGGCCCTGGCTACTCAGTCTGAGACACTGAGGAGGGGCCAGGTTTTTAGCATGTACTTGGTAAGCACCTTCTGAAAGTCTTTTCCATTTTGGTATTTCCAGCTGGACATCCAAGATTATTAGACAGTTTTGAAAATCTTTGTCAGAGTCCTCTGAAAGGAAATGTTTAGGAGGAGACACCAGTGGTGCATCTGTAGCTCTCCATGCCCTCATGCACGGCACAAGCACCTGCCCTCCCTTAACTGAAGGCTTCCAGACCGATTTTCACCCAGTAACTCATCCCAGCCCTGCTCTGCACATTCGTGATAACAGCCCAGCTGTGTCTCCACAGGCTTACCCTGGGGCTGCAGCGTGAGAAGGGACTGGCTGCTCATGCTGCTGGGTTCCATGTTTCGGAGGCAGTGAGAGTGAGGATGCCCAGTGGTTAGCATCCCTCTCAGTGAGAGACAGAGATTTCCCTCTGCTCACCACTCTTCCCTGGGTGCAGGAGGCAATGAGGGCGGTCTGGGAGCTGCTTACCAGTCCTCGCTGCTCTCAGGCATCTCTCCCTTTTGTTTTATGGGCATGAACACAATGCCAGGGCAGGATATTTCTTTAAATAAGGCTTTTAAAAAGTGTTGCTTAACCTGTGACAGCTAAACCGCACCTCTAAATCCTGCTGTAAACAAGGTCAAGCTGCTTCTTTACTGAAGCTGGGGGCGGGGGGCATCCTGTCTCTGCCCATTACTGCCTTCCTGGGTTGGTTTCCACAAAACTCTGTGATTTGCCTTATTATCCACTTATTGAGGGAGCATCCAAAAGTGCCAGACACCATGCAGGTACACAAAGTGATATCAATAGCACTGGGCTCAAATACCACTGTTTGCCTCGGAGCATCCCAGCTCCTCCGGCACCCTTGCTTCTCTGGTGCCAGAGGTGTCCATGCTGGTGCTTGTAAGGACATCTGCCTGGAGACTAAGCCCTTCACACCGGGATTTGACAGAACCACGTTATCTCTGGTGTAGCATCATGTGGACCGCTAAATGTCGGTCTTGTACTTGGTTTATTTTTCAGTGTGCTTGTACATCAGCTTTTGGTAGGAGGCAATGCCACTCTGCTTTCGTGACTTAAAAACTGCTAGGTTATCTGTATAAAATCAGGGCACTTTGAAAGAGTTAAGACAGAAAGACAAATGAAAAATAAAAAATGCCTGAGGGACATCACACCAACTGGCAGAGTTTGCAGAGAACCAAAACATGAGTCGTACAATTCAGCAGCAAATTCCAGGGCTCCCGCATTGAGCTCACCTTCAGCCTAAAAAGCCTACATCTGACCTGGGGAGTCTGCAGTGTAAAAGCCATGTATCCCATATTCATTGAATTCATACACGTCCCAGCGACCTCTCCTTTACCTCCAGATGGGTAGTTTGGCCAGCAGGAATAAATAAATGTAGTTCAGGCAGTGCTGCTGCTGGTTGTTGCCCTCACTCCCTCCTCACCATCCTCCTGTTCTCCTTCTCCCCATGTGTCCCACCTGGCAGTTTTGTTCCCCTTGGCTGCTTGGCTGACGGATCAGCTCTCTCTTTCTACACCCCTTTCCTGTTTTACCTCTTTCCTCCTTGTCTTTGCTCTTCATTAAAGTCCTTTCAAGTCTGCCACATAGCTGATACTTTAATATATGAAGTAGATATGGACTAGAAGCAGAAACTAGTGTGTTTGAAAGAAGAAAAGGTAGGAGTCAGTTTAGGGTCAACTCAGGCCACCTTTATCATCTTATTTTGTCCTCATCTTTTTGTATACTCTCCCTCTGCTTTGACCCAATGTTTGTAGAGCTCCCTGCACTTTGGACCCTGGTCCTCCCTTCTTGGGGTCAAGGTGTGGGCTGATTTGTCACCGCAGTCCAGAGGGCAGTAAGGGGTTAACAGCAGTGAGGGACTGTAGTCCTGTGGGAAGCGAGGGGATGTGACCCCTAAAAGCAGGATCTGCATGGCCTTGGAAGATCCTAAAGTGTCCGTGAGAGAACTAATCTGCACCTCTCTTGGAGGAGCATCGCATCCCATCCCATCCCATCCCATCCCATCCCATCCCATCCCATCCCATCCCATCCCCATCCTTCCTACACTACGTAAAACCGCTAATGTCAGTGGCATCACTCTTTGATTTACGCTCTGCCAGGGAGAGGAGAACTGGGTTTCCCGAGGGTGAAGGGAGAGGAGATGTGTGAAAAGCAGGACGTGCTCCCCATCCTTTGGGGTCATGCACATCTTTGCAGTTCTCATGGTGTATGTTGTTTTCCATGCTAATTTTGCATGGGAAAGGCTTACAGTATCCCATGAAATGAAGATTCATGTGGCTCATTTCCCTGCAAATCAAGAAGGGTTTATAACCAGATCTGGGCAAAAAAAATGTGATCAAAGTTCTTTGTGCCAGGTGATATAAACAGAGCAGTACAACACTCACATTTAATTTGAATACACCGAATCAGTTTAGTGAAAATAATGCTGGTGGATAAGAAAGCCTAGAGGCCTTGCTTTTGCATTTTAAAAACTGAGTATTTTAGTTTTAGCTTCAACATGAAACAAAACCCCCGCATCCTGAAATTGAACCAAGTAGTTTCACGTTCAGTTAAGCATTTGATTTGAAAAATATGTATGCATAGGAATATTTACTCTTTGTTCTGCTCAGAAAACAAGAACATTTTCAGCTTGGGGTCTCTCCGAAAGTATTTTTAAAATGCGAAGGAGGGGGTTTAGTCAGCAAATTCTCTTTTCATTTCCCTGCTGAAGAAACCCTGCAACTAAAAACTGTTTTTCTCTCAGCGACAGTGAGGAATACAAGCTTTATTGGACCCAGAGGCTAATTCTGTGCATTGTCAGTACCCACTGAGTAATTTTGAATGTTGATCACAGACCAAATTAGTTTAAGTCCCTAAAAATCTGCCTCGTCACAGCCTTCTCATTTTCATGCTACCACCTAACGAGTTCACTCTCCTCCCGATTTTTCTGGGTTTTGCCTCTTTTGAGAGCCAACAGCTGCGTCACTCTCCAAACAGAGCGTTGCATGCATCTGTGCTGCTCTTCCAGCCCTGGCAAGCTAACTACATGGTACTCCCAATAATGCCTGGCATGTGATTTTGCTTTCTGGATATTAGTAGCTGCTAGTGTAGGATTTTAATACGAGATTTCCACAACAGATTCATTATTTTGACTGTTATTTGGTTTATCTGTCTTCCTGACTTCTGTTGGCTTGGCAGCCTTTTGGAGGAGAGGGGAAAAGTTCAAACGTCACTGCTCTTTTCCCTGTAGCAAACAAGTGCTGTTGCAGTGATCAGAGCCATCAGGTGGAGGCATCCAGACATTGTACAAGGAAGATGGGCTGGCTGTTCTTCACAAGCCCAAATCTAATTTGCAGAAATTTAAAGGGACTTGGGCAATTTTGAGTTGAATACACAGTATTTCTCACTGCGAGGAGTGAGAATGTGACCCAGTATGCAAGGCTTCGTCTGGTGTGATGGAGCGAAGGGTAAAAGAGAAGGACTTAACATGGTAGGATCTTTACGTTTTTAGGGACTCCTTGCCTACTCCTTACTAGCCAGTTCTGCATGAAGATGCTTTCTTCTTTGCTTTTGTAGGGTTGCTGAACACAGTCTTGAACCGAGATAACTACTGCTACAGTATTATCACAGTTCTTGCCAAAGTTAAACCACCACCAAGTCTAAACACTCAACAATTCCTGATAAGAGCTCAGGGAAGAATGCAAAGCTTTTTGCAAGTGCTTTGCTTTGGGTTTATTTATCTTTGAGCCTCTGAGCACTTAATTTGGTGTGAGGATGCATTTTCAAAACTTTCTTCATCCCAGGAGGGAGAGAAAGAGAGTTGAAATCGTTATGCAATACTATTATTCCAGGGTTTGAGGTTTCCAAGAAGTGGCACCTAGGTATTGTGTGAAGATTTGCAGCAAAGCTGCACGAGTGGGTAATTCGCTATTACACAGTATTTTCTCTTCTTTGTAGTTACTTGGGCTTCCAGATGTTGATGATGATGCATTTGAAGAATATAACGCAGATGTGGAAGAAGAGGAACCAGAAGCCGATCACCAACAGATGGGTGTCAGTCAGCAGTGATTTTCTGAGAAGCTAAAAAATTCGGAAGCCTTTGGTACCAGGTGGGGTCAGGTGGTCCCATGTTAGCCTGTTCAAATTAGCGCATCACATGGGGATATCTGGTTCCCAGGATAAAAGTTTTACAAAAAGGTTAAAAAAAATGAATAATAATAATCTGTGATGAGCTTTGCTAAGAAGTGACCTGAATTTTGCTCCTGCTTCAGTGGGTTTTCTATGGAGTTGTCTTGGTAGCATTCTGCCGTTATCAGTCTAGAAGTAGTTTTGTCGCTGACTTGTCTCTTCGATTTGTGTTCGAGAGTAGCGTTTGCTGATGTGAATGTAGAGTACCGTGAATGTAGGAAGCGTGTGGTGAGAGTGCCGAGTCCTCACCAGTGACCTTTCTGAGGAAACCAGCACAGAGAGCAAACGCGACCTATGCTTTCCTTTTTAGTTCAACAGCTATGGTTTTTGACAAAGTACCAAACTTGGAGAGATTTCTCCTGAAAAACACTAGTTTAATATTGGTCGGTACTGCAGAAGTGCACATGAAGGCTTAACAAAAATAATGGGAAGCGGGAAATCCAGGGGAGTATTGGTGTCAGACATATTAATGTCGTTTTACTGACACCTGAGTTTACAAGTGCTGGATTAATAACTAGGAGTAATTAGTATCACGTTATAACCAACCCTGGTGCTCCGACACCAGTTGATCCAAAGCCAAATGCTGCTTTCATACAAATCAATTAAAAAATAGCCATCACCTGTCCCACTTCTGCATGACAACCAACTTTAAGCTTTGCTGGTTTTAATACACTGCTAAATTATTACTGAAACCTCGCGGCATCGTGAATTGAAGTGCAACTTAACTTTGAAGCCATAACGGTATAAACCAGCACCTGGCTTTTAAAATTACGCTGGACCTGTTCCTCTCCCTGGGCCTTTGAGCTAGTCCAGGCATTTACACCTCATTGGAGGGGAGCTAAAATACTACTGCTTTGGCTGATATAAAAACTAATGAGGTTTTTCTTAGCTGGGGACTTGCTCCCCAGGGGGGTTTGGTGGGATCTTCGTATAAAGGAGAAGACGACCCCTCATATTTTATACCTATTTTGCATAGATTTAAGTGACTCGGATGAGTGCCAGACTGTGAGGATGCAGGGTCTCTTTATTTACTTGCCTTTTTTACTGAAAATATAAGAAGCAAAGGAGATTCTGTTGTAATACATCTGTTTTCCACAATCGAGCAAAATGTTTCTAAATTTACTCGTTTTTTCTGATTTTTTTAAAATTATGAAATGAAGGTCACATGCTTCAAAAGCCCTTTTATACAGAATTAGCTTTACAAAAACAAGACGTGAGCGAAGAGAAAACGCTTGGACAACTCCTAGAAACAACTTGCAGCATTTTGAAAACCCTGTTGTTAGCGATGTCTCCTTTCCAATAGATTTTTTAAAGACTTTTTTTTCAAGGTTACTTAAGAGAGCAAGTTTTCTTGGTGGTTTACATTTCTGATGATGGCTTGAGAGATGCATAGCACTTGATATTTCCAATCTGGGGCAAAGACCTTCCATAACTGGGATGGTGTGTGGTACCTGAGTATGCACAGAAGTGTCTGCAACACTGTAAAAGTCGGAGTTTAAGAATATAAAAAAAAAAGTGGAAGAGAAACAGAGCTTAATGCAACTTTGTACATTCTTTCGGCATGCAGGCATAAACATGGTAGTAGCAGCACATTTTCTATGGACTAGTGACGTGAGAACTGTGGCAGTTCATTGTATAACACTGTACAGCAGCAATAGGCTTTTTGCTTACTAAAATAAAGTGTAAGACCAGTGGTTTCCATACCTGCTTTAAGTCCCTAAGTTTTTCTTTCCTCTCCAGCTAAATCAGATGCCATAACCTTAAACACAGCCTTGCTTCGGGAGAACCTTTCTCTTCGTAGCATCTGATCCTTTGGTTGTGGCTCATACAAGCAGATGTTTTGGGGCTGACTTTCCTGTGCTGTAACGTAATGCAAGACATAATTTACAGTGGTGCAAGCTGGAGGCAAAGTCCTGCCGTTCAGGTTTGCTAGACACTTGCACCTGTTTTGCTTAGGTGCAGGCGGCTGGCATCCACACGCACATGCACGTACCCACACGCACACCTGCACAAGCCCCGGGCACGGCTGTGTCGTGAGCTGGGCTGCGGGGTCGGTCTGGCTGGGAAATAACCCTCTGCCTTTTTATAGACAGGCAGTTTTCCAGCTGGATCAGTCCCACCGTCTGGTTCAGCACATGGCTGCACAGACAAGTGCCAGCATAACAGAGGGGAGGGTACAGGGGTGGACATGGATGGTAGCTGAGGACCCGCAGCCGAAGGCACCTTGCGCCCCTTGCAGAGTGTTAGAGGCCTGTGGCGGAGGTGTGGATGCAATCTGAACCGGCCTAAATACTGTGAAGGATTGACTCCACAAGGCTCAATGGAGAATTGGACTTTGGGTGGCAGTGGGATAGGCAGGAATTCATGAAATGAGGAAAGACTGTAAGATCCAGTGCTTGTAATTGCATACAGGAGGTTGTAATATGTACTGCACTCTGCTACCTTTCCCTGCGTATTGATTGAATTGTTAATGAGCAGTTGAGCATTAATATGGTTGCAAGCAAACAATGCTGTAAATTATGTAGATATATATTTTCTGTATTCACTAACTCACTTTTTTTTGGAATGCCATATGCCATTTGGGTGACTTCCACACCAGACTGCAAGTGCTGGATGGCTGGGGGGCCCTTCTGCAGAGCTCACCCCTGCAAAATTCCCACTGAAGCCAGCGAGATTTTCTTCAGACAGGACCTGCAGGACCAGGTGCTCCAGGGGAAGCGTGAGGCTTGGTCCTGCGGAGAGCTGAGCACTCTTGTCCCCTCTCACTTGGCTGGGATCCGAATGTGTTGAGCCCTGCTGCTGAACTGAAGCATGACCAGGCAGCACTGAGAATAAACTGGAATTTTATACACAGGAAATTTAATTTACATGTGTATTAAATGTGAATGAGCATTAATATAGAATGTATTTTATCAAAAAATATTGATTGCTTACTTTGACCAAATACATTTCCATATTACTGTGTTACTTGTTCCATACTTACCAATTGATGCAAAAGACGTGGAACTGGTTTAGTTGTATTACAAAGTATTTTTATATTTTATTTGTATTTTCTTTTTCCTTCACTCCCACCACATATTGAGGTTAGTAGCCATTCAATAATTAACCAGGGGTAGCATGACCCAGTGGCTAGGCTGTCAGCGAGGCACAAGATTTGCAAACACATGCATAAATGCTTGCAAGTCTTGGGACTCCGTGAAAAGGTGTGGGTTCAGACCTCCACCATTGCCTGGTCCCAAGCTTCGGGTGAATCTCAGCAGGTAGGAATTCAAGGCAGGCCTCCAGTTATGCATTCAGGCCTCCATGAAATTCAGTGGGAGCAGGTTAACTCCTTTGCAAGTTCCACCTTAAGCCTTTTGTAAAAGGGGCCATTAGCATTATTTGCCCACCAGTGTATAAAGTGCTTTTAGATCTGCGGGTGAAAAGAGGTATGCATTATCATTGCCTATCCTCAAAGCAAATCATTAGTGAAAGGACACAGAACAGTCTCCCTATTCCCTTGCCCGTCTTTCATAGGCATTTCATGCTCTAGCTGAATATAAATATACCAGAGCAGAGCCTCTTGCAGAACTGGTGCTTCTGAATATGAGTTGCATGAATACAATGAGCAGAGTGCTGCTTGGGGGATGAGAAATACATGGCATGCCAGAGGGAAGAGCAGATTTCAGAAATGTAACAACTGGTTTGGGTAGCAGGGGCAAGAGTGAGAAAGGCCCCTTTCAGAGAGATGCTGGGATTTCTGAGCCCAAACTGTCCTGCCAAGTATCTGCTTATTGAACCTATGAGTTTATAAAAAAGTTGCTGGGGCCTTGAGCTCGGTTGTGTTTTTCTGTTAGCGTCCTGCCTGATGAATGCGTTGAGATGATTGAGAGAGGAAGGGATGGAGAAAAGGCAAACTAAAAAGCCTTCTCCTCTTCTCTTCCCCAATATTTTTTATGATATTGTGTGAGTAGGTAGGAGCAGCAGTCAGGGAGCAGGAAGCTGCTTTATTAGGTGCACAATAGCATCTCTTAAAAGGACTTGCTCATGAGAGAAAAAAATTGGCAGACTGCTTCCTCACAGAAACGTGGGGAATAGCACACCCCTGAGCACGATGACCTGAACCCTACCAGACTTCAGGTCCACCTCCTGCCCTGCTCTGGGCTGTTTTCCAGGCAGTTTCCCTCTGTGCATAGTGCCATGCCTTTGAAAGTTGCAGGCTTGTAAGAATGCCACTTTTGATGGGAATACCCAGAGTTAGTTTTCCTGCATCGTTGACCTGCACACTAGCTGCTGTGTTTTGGTGCTGTCCCCCATGTAAGGCGTGCTGTGTGAGATTGTGGCTGGGGGCAGCAGGGAGGAGTTTCTGCTACATTGCTTAGTAGGTAACTGCCCTTTCCCCCTCTGCAAGGTGGGACATGAGACTGTGACAGTAAAAGTGATTGCAGTAACGTTACGGATGTTGCTTTGGAAAGCTGCCATACAGGACAGATTCCCAGCCTCTTTCAACATGTTTCCTGATCTTTCACTGGGACCCAGGGCTGAAGTCGATGGTTATTTTACTCACGGTCAGCTTTAGCTGTGGCAGAAGGCGAGGTTACCACTTCATCCATCCTTCCCTTGTGTCCATCCTTACCCCGTGTCCATCCTTCCCTTGTGTCTGTCCGCTCTGTTCTCAGAAATTCTCACTCCCAGAAGAGGGGAGGCAGAGGAGGGGGGAGAGAAACACCTTATCTCCCACAGCTTGCAGCCAGGTGCATCAGTGAGAGCCACTGTTCAGCGCAGTGTGTGTTACTGAGTCACGCTGTCCTTTCTGCACAGGCAGCGCCTTCTCACAGGGGGATGAGGTGGCATGGGAGATGCGTTATCCCTTGAGGACCCCTGAGTCATCCATGGCGGACAGGGGTTATGTAGAAGAGAGCAGTCATTTTAGGTACCAAACCCAAGATCTTTTCACAGGGAGTGATGGCTAGCTAAATAATCTAGTCTCTGAAAATCATGACCCCTTGAGGCTTTCCAGGAGGAGCATCCAGAAAATGAGACCTCTCTGGCTGCTGGTTGCTGGGGAGCCTGGCCCAGCCTGCAGGTCTCTTTCTCAGCGCTGGTTGATTTCAGTCTGGCCAAAGGACATGGGAAATTGGGAAGGATCCCTTCAGGGGCTCTAGCTGGTTGCCCCTTTCTGTAAATTGCTGAGCAGAAGGAAATGCTTTGTTTTATTTGTTTAATTCTGGCAGGACCTCCCCTCCTCCCTGGCAGCATGTCTCTGCAGCCAGCTGCAGCTGGGAAGCCTTCACGTGACAGCCAGGCAGGAGTGACTCAGGGCAGCGGCTCTTAGACCCTGTAACAGGCTGGGCTTGAGATGGTCCCTGCAGAGTCACCATGGAGCTGAAGGCTCAGGGATGTCACTTCCAAGGCAGATACTAAAATAAAGAGATTCCTTAAATTTGGTCCTTACTTCTGATAGGAAAGACCCTGAGGGCAGACCCTGTCACCTTGGGTTTTTATCGGACTTGTGCTGAGACTTACTTAGTTGCATTGTTGGTATCTGATGTCTGTGGCAGGTGTACGAAGGAAACCTCTTCACTTAACCACAGTCACACGTTCAGTGAGCCAAATTGTCCTTTACATACTCTGACTTTTTTCTCATTGCTGATTTTTTTTTAAAGACAGACAATCCCTAAAGGAGCATCTGCATTATTGCAAACCCCAGTTTCTATAGAGCTGCATAGCACTGCGCTGTCAGTACGAGCTTGGTCATAAACGAATATACAAATTCACAAAAAGGGCGTTCATTTGTCTGCAGAAAGAAACTTCTTTGAACTAGTTACTGCTGACTACAGTAAAGCTCAGTGGTTTCATGTAAAATACACTGAACTTTGAAAGTCCCTTTCTGTACCGACATGCTGTTGCTCATGTAGACAAAGATCTGCGGTAACACTGCATGTAAAGGATGTCTGCTTTCATCTTCGGGGGTGGTGGTGGAAACGACAGCTCTGGATTTCAGTCAATGCAATTTTTTTTTGTTGTCAAGTTTTCCTTTACTAATGCAGGGACCAGTCAGACCTCAACACGTCAAGCAGAAATCATATTGCGCCATGCCGTGCAAAGGCTGTCTTTGGTGTGCTTTCCACCATTTTTTTCTGGCTGGAAGATCGCTCTGTCTTTGGGACTACAAAGCTGTGAAACAGGTCACCAAAAGATGTTGCCCTTTTGTTCAACGCTTTAAAAGGTGTAAGCCCTCAGTGGAGCCCTTGCCTTTCTTCTGATCCTCCTTCCTTTCCCACCACCGAGGCATCAAATCCAGCAGTGTCATTACACCACGAGCTTGACATTAAAGAGCTTACCAAACTCTGATGACTGATGGAGTCTTTTCTCTGTGAGCTAAGTCAACTAAATGGGGATTTTGAGGGGCTAAAGCGTAGCCACAATGCATGCAGCAAAGGGAATGAGAGGCTTGCATTTCCTGGGCACTGTCAGTACGTGGTGGTATAAACATGGTGTTTGCAGATGTAAGGAGGAGAAAATGATTTCATCTGAGCTTTGGGCACTGCAGAGTAAGCCCTGCTTTGCAGGACAGGACCCAGAGCCGCTGGGTCATTTGGTTCGGCGCAGTCTGAGGCAGTGGATTTGCTGTCAGAAGATGGGAATTGGTGGTAATATTTGTGGATGAGCCAGTATTTCAGACCTCCCAGGTCCTCTTCTGTTTCACACAGATTTGGGAGACATCTGTTCCAATTAAGAGACATGTAACAATGCTGAAATGAAAATTGGTGGTTCTGTTCAATTCATTTATCTCTTTTCTTTAAACACTGCACTTTTAATTGCTGCTTTGACATCTTCTCACCCTCATCTAGTTGAACAAACGCTGTCAGTCGTTACCTTTTGTCATGAGCCTCTGCCTGTGGGTTGAAGAACATCTTCCAACCTGTGGAAGGGCAAGTGCTTTAACTTAGCACCAGCCTTGTATTTTTGGCACTTCCCAGAGCATGAGCGCTGAGTAGGAGCATGCCAGTTACGTGCCCTGTGGTGTGTCCAGAGCCCTCAGCGTTGTCTATAAAGCCGTTCCTGTGACTGATGGAGTGCCTGCCAGGACTGACTCCCTCGTGTTGGTGCACAGTCCTGGCAACACAAGCCCCACAACCTCTTGAAAGACCTTTGCATGTGGTGGAAGCCACTGTGACAATTAGGCTCTGGCTACAGATACAGCTGCTGTTGTGGAAGAGGTGACTGTCCCAGCACATGGTCAGCTACTTGCAGCCCACTGCCCACTCAGGTCTGCTGGATGGACTTCTTCCTGCATCAGAAGGTTGAGTGAACTTAAACAGTTTAGATAGCAGCTCTCTGCTGATATGGACCTCAGCCCAGGGACAACGAGCCGCCCTGCTGTGGAGGGGAGCATCCACACAAGGTGGTGGCCACAGCTGGGGACACTCTGCTGTGCACATAGCTTTTGCCCCAGTCCAGGTCTGTCCACACTCCAGCCCTCCAGCGTTACATCACACCTTCCCCAAGTCAAGAAATCAGGATATTCCAGAGCTGTGATAGGTTTTGGCTTTGTATCAAGGAGAACAGATCCATTAGAGGTGTGCAGTTTGTGTTGCCTCTGGAGGCTCCTGCCTAATGCTTTGTCTCCCACCACAGCTGTCCTCAAGCAGTCAGCTAGCTGGGAAATGCAGTTACCCCCCTCAGCACCTCCATGTGCTGTTTTAAGGAGCACATCAGGTTTTACGCTCTCTTTCTACAAGTCTTTGTGTTCCTTCTTCTCTGTGACAAGGTTCTTGCTTCCACCGCTTGTTTAGTGAGGAATGAAATGCCATAAAAAAGCACATTTAACTTTTATTTCCAATGCCTAGGTGTATGCATCCATGCTTTTCACCGAGTAGCGCTGTAGCTGTGACACCAAGGCAAGGTTTTTTATCCCTTTTATTAGACAAACTGATACAGAAGGGGGTGAAAGCCACAAGCTCTCAAGCTCCCAAGTGCTTTTCCATGCTGAAATAAAAGCAGCAATTATACGGCAGGTAATATCTCTCCACAACAACCTTACTTTGCTTGTACACTTTTCTTAAGGTATTGCTGCTATAATGGTGTGATGGAAGAGGCAGTGGTGGAGCCAGGTTTTTATTTACAGCCTCTAGTAGTGCTAAAGGACCTAGAAGTGGGAGTCAGCGATGTTATACCCACCGCAGGGCTCCTTAAGAGTGTGTGGAGGGTTGTAGCATGCCATGAGCTTTGAAACCTTTATGCTTTTGGGTTTGTAGCAGTCCCCTAGAGGTCAGCAGAGCCTAAAATTTGAAACAACTCGAGCCGATGGTAGCATTGCAGGGATGATAAAAGCAAGTTTGCTGCTGGCCTGCAAGACCCTGCTTTTGCTCTCTTGCAACTTCAGCTGTTGCTGGAGAAGGTGCCAGGCTATGAAAAAAGGAATCAGCGCACAGGACAAAAAGTCCTGCTTTGGAGACGGATGGGCTGAGAGCTTGCCACGGAGAAAGACCATGGGGAGGAGGGGGCAGAATCAGCCTGAAAATGGGTGCTGGCATTGTCAAAGTTCTGTAGGGCAGTGGGAGTTGGTGCCTACACCTCTTGGTCCCGGTGGTACCCATCCCTCCTGGGACTGTGGCTGAACTGCACTGCATCAGGAGCAATGTCATGACAGCGTAAGCTCCACTGCAGTCATGCTTTGTGTGCATGTATCCATGCTCCGGTGTTGCAGTGGCATAGCTGCTGGTCACACTGCTCTGCTCCCAACCCTGAGCTGCCTCCCCGATGCCACGCTGGCCTCAGCCACGCTGCAGCTACTGACCAGACGTCAACTCTCTGCATGCCCACGTCCCTGCAGTCCCAACCTACCTTGCATAGGCACTCATTTTACCTGTCCCCCCTGCCCAGGGCTGGAGGTTGAGCTGGTTTTCCCTGGACCTTCTCAGCTTCTGGGGTCAGAGTGTCCCTATAAGGGAGGCAAGCTGTGCCACATTCAGATGTCTTGAGGCTGACAAGCCAGTCGCAGACAGCCACTCCATGTCCAGTCAGCTTTCCACAGTACTGGGAGAGGGACAAGAGTTTTGGCACAAGGCACCGGCACATATGTTAAGCTAAACAGTGCTGAGGAGATGATGAGTGGTGAGTCCTACCCTGCATGTGCCAGCAATCCAGGAGTTGGGCCAGACCCCAAACCAAGACCCTAATTCCTGCTGCCAGCACCTGGAAACACTTGGCCTTGCAGCAAGCAGCCCCAGCATGGAGACCCAAAACCAGCGGTGCATTTGCCTGCAGGGCACTGTCAGCGCATGCATTACATTTCTCAATAATGAGAAAATGAGTTACCTTGAGTGGATGTGAGCTTGCATTCACCCTACATACTGCTTGCCCTCTCCCCAGCTGCAGCTGCAGGCTGAAAAACTGGGAGTGCAGTTGGCAAAATATACCCCTTTCTCCCCAGTTTTTCTCCTACTCAGTGTGCTCAGGACTGTGGCTGCCTTTTCGCCTGCTTTTTAGTTGGCCACCCTCCAAGCACAGCTCTCCATTTTTCTCTGCATCCTTAAGGACCATACGCTCAGCTCCAGCAACAGCATTTGATAAGAACTGAGACTTGCAGGCTTTGTTCAGGAGGACACATTGTACTGGAAACACAGTGGTTCACACAGAAAAAACAGTGCCAGTTTTTATCTCATCACACTGTCTCTTTTGGTTAGTAAAAGTAAGGCAATTTTTATATTGGCTCTTCCTGAAGGGTATTTTTTTTATTATTATTATTATTATATTACTTGTTTGCTGTATTTCTTTTTGTTTCTGAAAAACCTTTATCAGGGAAGGTTTTGAACTGCCTGTGAGTCACGTAGCAGTAATGGGGAGTGGCAGTGCAGAGCTGTGGGAGCCAAGCATGTGAGTTTGTGCCCTGCTTATGTCTCATGACAAAGGCTGCTGGTGGGTCACTCAGCTATCAGTGGACCTCCAGGCTGCAGTGCCTAGGGTGGCCAACCACGATGCCCATCACATCTCTCCTCCATGTGCTGCTGGCTACAGGAAGTGTATGCCTTAACCTTGATGAGTCCAGCTCTGGTTTTGAGCCTTCTGAAGTCAGTGTAGCAGTTCACAACAAAATTTTTTATGCAAAACCCAAATTACAAAGCACAGACCCGTGGGCCCTTTCTCACCTCTGTGCAATGTCTGAGCTTGAGGGCAAGACAGCTTTATGGATGCAACAAGCCGTGAGCTAGACATGTAAAGTGGGATGATGAAGTGCTTGCTGAAGCCCCTCAAACTGTGTGGCAGGACTTCCTTCCCCCTAGTCCAAATGCATGGGTGCATGTTTTTCCAGCTCTGGGGGATAGCAGGAGGCACCTTTCTGGGAACCACCACAGCAAGGTTCTTGCTAAATTCCTTTAGGCTTTGTCAGTGTGCAGTTTCTTTGTCCTGTCATCCAAAAAAGGGAGGGAGGGCACTACCTGCAGAACCTGTAATGCGATTGCTAGCTGGGCTGCATCAGTGCTCCCTGAGCCCTCCCAAGCACACATGAGCAGTTAATTAGATAACTGGCCCCATGCAACATCCCTTGTAAAAGATAGATTGCAGCACAGCAGCAGATCGGCAAAGGCACGCACCACCAGCCCTGGGAACCTGCTTTCATGCATCAGTCCACAGAAGAGCTCAAGAGGGAAATTAGGGATAGACTTACCATCTCTGGGGTCTTCAGAAACATGTAAAAGGTGGTGGAGATAGCAGCTCAAAACTGGGGTGGGGGGATGGTTTTTTTTTGGGGGGGGAAGCCATCTTTGTTACTGTGGAAACGAAGCAATGAACAGCAGCTTTTTACTTCTCTTACTTCGCAGGGGGATGCTGACACAGTCAGTCCTGGAGGAACAGCGGCATCGACCTTGGGCCAGCAGGCTGCAACTCGGAGCAAAGGGAAAGAGCCCAGGAGGAGGCGTCTGGGAGGTCACAGACCCCACCTCAAAGTGGACTGTTGTTCTGGAGCTGGCGGCGTACCTGAGACAAGGAAAGGGAATGGTAAAGAGGAGATACGAGAGGACTGAGACCAGGAAGAGGACATCATAGCAAGGGACTGGTGGAGAAGAGGATCGATTTGACCTGTGATGGGACTGGAGAAGGCCTTGTGACAGCTGAGTGAAGCCTGGCTCGGCCAGAGCAGGCAACAGAAATGGACGTGGAGTTGTAACAGCATCTGATGGAAAAATACACAGGGAAATGTGGTTATAGCAAGTGCCTGTGAGCAGCAATCACTGCACCTCTTCTTCCTCCTCACCATCCCCCAGCAAGGTGCTCTGCCTGGTCCTCCACCAGCCACCGCGGGCTCTGGGAGCTGCAGCCCACCCCTGGCCCCCTCCCCTGTCACTCAGCTGCTTCTGCCTTTGCAAAGAGAGCATTGGCAGAACCCAAAATCCTTGTGACCAAGCACCAGCCTGCTGCCACAGTGCTCCACACCCAGCCAGCCAGCACACCGAACAGAAAGGGCTATTTGCTGCTGTGTGAGGCACTTCTGTAGCTCTGTGGCTTATGTCCCCTGTACCCTTGGCACAGCTTGTCATCACGTCCATTTGCACGGTTCACAAACTTGTACATGTTATCACACCGTTGGCGCTTTCACCACCAACTGTTCTTTCAGAACAATAAAAATCATGTTTTCCTTCCTAATAAAGTTTCTTTCCTCCCCCTGGCCCTGTGGCAGGGTTGTTTGTACAATGTATGGCAAGCCTTGCCCATAGACAAGGGACCTGCCCAGGCTTGCAGGTCACTGTGCTCACCCAGGCTGAGGCCTGAGAATTAATGGGGCGATGATGCTAAGAGTCAATACAACCAAAGCAAAGTGATCAAATGCTGCCATTCAGTCACCTGCAGTGGCCTGACACATGCTGTTGTATTGGACATTTAGACATACAAGCAAATTACACAGAAGACATGAATAGCATGTTTCTGAGTACCACCACTGAAACCAGCAAGTCCCATGGGCAGCCCATGTGGTCTTGCAGGTCCCTGAACCTCTGCTCTCCTTTACCTTTGCAGCTGCTGCTCAGCAGAGTAAAGCTTCCAGTCAGTGCCCGTCACCTACCCTTCATGTCTCAAAATGCATGCACCACACTTATCTGGCAGCAGTACTTAAGTAGTGTCCATCTGCAATCCCAATATCCCATAAAATGATTCTTTAGCCATGATAACAGAGGAGAAGAGCTTCCAAGGAGAAGGGCAAGACTGCTGATATCACCAATGTCTGTATTAGCTATGCTGGCAAACAAACTTTTTACATTAAAGAAAACAGATGAGAATTCCTGAAAAGTTTCAAGCAGCCTGAATGTCTCCACATCGAGCTCATTTTGCCTTGTTAAACTTACACTAGAGCACAATGAAAGAATCGCTGTTTCTGTAGGTGACCACTGAGGGACAGTGCGGAGTGCAGCTGAGAGGAATGGGGATGCCCTGTGGTGCTCCCATGCAGTCCTAACCATCAGTAACCACTACTGCTGATCTCCAGTGAGTCTTACAACATGTGGTAGCAGCAAAGTACACAACCATTACTCACCTGTCCAGCAGCCAGCCTGCACAGATGAAGTTGGCCAGCACTGGCTGTTCATAGCTGGACCCGTGGGTTTTGTGGCAGTGGTGCCCATGTGCTTCTGAATGGACCACCATGCTCTCAGAGTTACATGCTCTGCTGTCACCTCCATTGTTGACCCCAAGAACAGTTCACAGTTCACAGTCTCCCTGACGAACAGCACAGCCCCTCCTAGCTAAGGTGGGCATTTCTCCATGAAGTCTCCTTTGAAAGATCCTCTGTCCTCTTCCCCTCTCTCAGCTGCAATTGCTGCTGCTGCTACAGCAAGCTGTAGCCAACACAGGCTGGCAGAGCAGTCATGTGGCTCACCAAGCCACAGCCAGCCAGAAGAGCAGGTCAAACACATCAGCAGGAGCCACTGCCTGCAACCAGCGAGCAGCAGCTTTGCATGTGGAGCTGTCTTGGCCACAGCAACACATCAGGACTTTGCAAAGTCCCCAGCAGTCCCTGAGAAGCAGGAGAACATGGGAAGCCAAACAGGGCTGGCAGAGTTTGACCTGCCAGATGTGCAGTGTGGACCCTCCTGGCTATTTTCTCTTTCATATCCTATTGGTACCATATGAGAGACTCCATGTGAATTAGGCCTGACTGACCCATAGAAGAAAACCCTACATGGGGAGGAAACATCTTGATCCAGTGACTGGTTCTATGTGGAAGCAGTAAAAGCTTGGTTTAATTTCCTTCCTCTGCTGTGACTGTTTGCATTCCTTCAATGCCACGTGATGTATTCTTGCATTCACGCCGTGAGGGTTACCTCAGAAATGCAAGTACCTTCTTTATTTCATAAAGAAATACATTTTTGGTGGCAAAGTGCAGGCAGTGGAAATATCTCAGGCCTGCAGGTGGGCTGTTACTGGGGGCACCCACTGGGTTTGCACCCCCTGGGAATACGCTGGGCAGGACAAACTTACTTCCTCTGCAGTGGCTCTAACCCCATGGCAAGTTAGCACTCAGGGTATTAAGTAGTGCCACTGGGTTTGTTTACTGATAAACTTGCTAACATATGAAATCTGTGTGAAAAGCCAGCACATAGTTAAAGCTGATTTTACTGACATAGCTCAGTGGTTACAAGAGCTTCATAAAAGAGCAAAATCACAGTCTCCTCTTCAGCTGAATAAGTGAATCTGAGAACTGATTTTCACCCAGCTCCTGCTCTTTTTGTCCATCTAACCAGCTGCTTTACAGCTGCATAGAGAACTAAAGATGTTCTGGCAAAGCCTTTTCCTTCTGCCTTCAGATTTTGCTGGATCATGCTGCCCTGGCACGTGTACATGACCTCCAGAGGTGCCTCGGAAGGCAGATGACAGGGAGGCACCTTGAATGACCTGGCTCTGATCCAGGACAGCCTGCCTCAGAGCCTGGGCAAAGGATGTGCTGACCAAACCCCGCTGGAGCCAGCAGCTGGGCAAGCCACTGCGGAGGCAGAGCTCACCCACAAGCTCTGTGAGCTGGTGTCACCATGCGGAGGTGGCACAGACATGCACTCTGTGCCAAGGCAAGCACCCCAGCATGACTCCACAACCTCCAGCTTGCCTGCTCCCTCCTACGCCAGTGTAGGCAGTTTTCTCCCCAGCCCTGCCCTAATTGCTCATTCCTGGCCTCCAGCCATGGTTTGCTGCTCCCAGTGCCTCTGGTACAACCATTTGCAGAACTGCACTGTGAAATGAGCTGGGTTAAAAACCAAAGATGGCAACCAGGTTTCTGACTTCTTCTGAAGGGCTGTTTTAAACCTCAGTCATGTTAGCAGCTCATTTACAGTTGCTTCAACTCGAGGAGCGAGGGACACAGAGCACAGGGGGACAGGGATGGGGACAGGATGGGTGGGAACCTCTTTGGCTGGCTTTGCTGCCAAAGCTGGCAAAGCAACATCCCTACATCTCAGCCTCGCTGGAAGCTCTCTCTACTCTTCCTGGGCTCCCATCACTTTGCTGGCAGAATCCTACATTGCTTGAAGGAGTTGCATTTCCCTTTAGGGAGTAAATGGTTCACGTAGTTTGGCATTTATTCTGTCACAGCATATGTGGGACTATCATTAACATTAACAGGAATGACACATCCATCCAGCAGAGAATAATCTGCTTAATGGCTAAATAGGAAAGCTGTGTACATTAAATTGCAGGCAGCTAGTCAGCTTCGTGATGTAGTTTTCCCTTTGATAAAATTGAGACTCATTTCAAAACAGGAAATTAATTTTCCCTCTTTTTATTCAATGGGTGCCATAAATACAAACCCACCCCTTGACAACCCATAGAGGTCTCCGCTGTAAGTGATGTATTTCTAGGAGCAGACCTGCTGTAGATGCCTTAAGGTAACACCAGCTTCTGGCTTTTGTTGGACTGATGGTTTCTGAAGTGACAGATAGCCCGGGACAACATTTGTCTCAGCTCACACCCTGTGCCAATCCATTCACAGCTTTTACAGGCTGAACTTAAGCATTCGAAGTTTCTCCACTGGAAAACAGGAGAGAAAGGTGATTTGAAAGAAGGCTGAAAAAAATGCAGGTGGATGATAGGTACTTGATTTATAGAGGTATAAGTTACCATCAAAAAGAGTAAAATCTGGGTGCGTTTCATCAGAAAATTCAGATCAGTGGTACTTAAGCCCATGCTATTCTTTCAATATTTGAAGTTCTGGCTACAAATTTGCATAAATGAGGGTAGAAGTTCTTTGTTATGCATTGTAATAAATGAAATGGAAATATAGCTAGAGAAAACGGGAGCTAGGGAAGAGTCACTGGGGATCCAACAGCAATGAGGCTTGGGACCATCATCTGAACTGCTACCTTCTCTGTTACACATTCAGCTCTTCAGCAGATGTACAGCAGTTGCTGTTTTTCCATATTTAGAGTGCATATACCACTGCACTGCCAAAACAGATTTTGAAGGGTGCATGCAATAGGCAGCCCCTGCATGCACAGCAGCAACAGTATTAGCAGATGATAGTACTTGGATGGCATGCACATTTTTGGAGGCAGTCTAGCTCAAGCAGGACTTCATTCTGCATTTGGCCATTCATTTCTCTCCAGCCCTGCTCTCTCAGTTGTGCCAGTGAGACTGTTTTTCAGGAGACACAATGAGCCGGACTGGAGACTTGATTTGCGTTATAAACAACCTCCCATGCAGATGAGGTCACTTCTAACCCAGGCTGCTTCACCTTTTGGCCCCAAATCAGGAGCTGATGGAACTAGGGGATGTTTCTAAGTGGCAATGAAGAGCAAGAGAAGAAGCCACTGCTGGAAGAAATGTGAGTCAAATGACTGCCTAAGCTGACGGTCTGTCAGTGCTTCTGTACGCCCTTCACTGCTGTTTGTTTATGGACAAGGATGTTCGTCCTGAGTTGTGGCTAACCCTGAGCTTCAGGTGGAGGTTACACATGAACAACAAGGAATGTTTAAGTACTTGAATTCACAACTGTGTTAATTAACAAATATTAAGGTATCATTGAAAGTGCAAGAACTGAATTGAAGCTCCTTTCGGTTGCCTCAAGGTCACAAAAGGTCCTGGAGAAATCAGGACAAAGTGTGTTTCTCTCCCTACAAATTCCCACATCTCTGTCCCTGTCATTCGCACTGGATAAGCTCTTCTCCAACTGCTGGCCACCAAGCAGCTCTCAGCTGCTAAAAAAAATAAATCAGGCCAGATGAGTGGGACCTATGTCTGGGTTAGAATAACCCCCTCAGCCCCAGCAGCTCCCCTGGAGCCGGGGGACAAGCCTGAGTTAGAGGGGAGGAGAACCCATCTTCCCTGACGCCGCTCCTGCAAACCTGGGTGGGGGGCGGGGGCGGTTCAGGCTTCTCCCCAAGAGGAGCAGTTCAGCTGTGGTTAACTGGAAACAGACCAGGCTCATACTAAAGTGTAGGCAAGACACAAGCCAAAGGACTATCATCCTTGATATTTTGTTTAAACAACAGTGTCCCATATAAGCCATGTATGCTACATCTGTATATGCTACAGCCCGATAATTAACAGCTTGTTGATTATGTCTGGGGTGGATAATAAATACATTGTGCCCTGTCTTCTCCTCTCCCTATCCCAAATAAGGAGGTACTGTGGGTGCCTTTCAGGGCCGCCACTAGCTCCCAACATGGGCTATCCCCAGCACAGGTTACACCAAAAGGGGATAAAAAACCACTGTGAGTGGGTACCTTAGTCCTCTCTCTGGCCCCTTGTCTCCATCTGTCTTTGCAGCTTCTGACCTCCTGTGGTGGGTTGGCCCTGGCTGGACACCAGGTGCCCACCAAAGCTGCTCTATCACTTCCCTTCCTCAGCTGGACAGGGAGAGAGAAAATATAACAAAAAGCTCGTGGGTTGCGATAAGGACAGGGAGAGATCACTCACCAATTACTGTCACGGGCAAAACAGACTTGACTTGGGAAATTAGTTTAATTTATTACTAATCAAATCACAGTAGGATAATGAGAAATAAAACCTAAATCTTAAAACACCTTCCCCCTACTCCTCCCTTCTTCATTGGCTCAACTTTACTTACGATTCTCTCCCTCCTCCCACGGAGCAGCACAGGTGGACAGGGAATGGGGGCTGCGGTCAGTTCATCACATCTCTGCTGCTCCTTCCTCCTCACACTCTTGCACACTTTGCAGGAGCCCTGCTCCAGCGTGGGCTCCCTCCCACGGGAGACAGTCCTCCATGAACTTCTCCAACGTGAGTCCTTCCCACAGGCTGCAGTTATTCACAAACTGCTCCAGCGTGGGTCCCTTCCACGGGGTGCAGTCCTTCAGGAACAGACTGCTCCAGAGTGGGTCCCCCACGGGGTCACAAGCCCTGGCAGCAAACCTGCTCCAATGTGGGCTCCTCTCTCCATGGGGCCACAGGTCCTGCCAGGAGCCTGCTCCAGCATGTGCTCTCCATGGGGTCAGAGCCTCTTTTGGGTGCATCCACCTGCTCCAGCTTGGGGTCCTCCACAGGCTGCAGGTGGATATCTGCGCCACCATGGACCTCCATGGGCTGCAGGGGGACAGCCTGCCTCACCCTGGTCTTCACCATGGGCTGCAGGGGAATGTCTGCTCTGGCGCCTGGAGCACCTCCTCCCCCTCCTTCTTCACTGACCTTGGTGTCTGCAGGGTTGTTTCGTTCACATATTCTTACTCCTTTTTCTGGCTGCAAGTGCCACTGTGCAGGTTTTTTTCCCCTTCTTAAATATGCTATCACAGAGGCGCTACCACCATCACTGATGGGCTCAGCCTTGGCCAGCAGCAGGTCCCTCTTGCAGCCAACTGGCACTGATTCTATTGGACATAGGGAAAGCTTCCAGCAGCTTCTCACAGAAGCCACCCCTGTAGCACCCCCCACCACCACCACTACCAAAACCTTGCCATGCAAACCCAATACACCTCCCATGGGGTAAGCATCTGCAGCATAACTTCTTGCCTCTTTCCCCCCATCCTGGCTGGTTCTGGGGGAGTGAGGAGGGAAGCCAGAGCCAGGGTGGTCCCATCCAGCCCCGCTTTGGCTGCCAGAGCTGCAGCTCTTCCCACTGCAGGGGAAAAGCTGCTGGATGCTGCAGTGCAAAGCAAGGGAATGGAGAAATTGGTGCTTTGCAACAATTTGTATTAATATATAATCTGGTTTCCTGCAAACTTAATCTCAAATGCTACTGCTTCTATCATCACTTTTGAAATCAAATATTTCTCCTGGAAAGCACTTTTCTGCCCAGCATCAGGACAAGAAAACTCACCGGCAAAGCAGAGGCTCTTTAGAGCTTCAGATTATGAGTAGTAGCTGTTCTTAACACAACAGGCAGCATTCATAAAAAAACCTTAGCATGGGAGCACGGTTGAGCTGAGAACATGAATGTTCTGCTGCTTAAAGTGTACTAGCCTGGCGCAGACTCATCCTGGCTTCTGCAGCTGCCCAATATGATTTGAAGAGATGAAGAGGGAAGATCTGATGAAGAAGGAATGGGGTTTTGGCTGGTGGATGCACTGGATACAGGAGAGCTTCACAGATGCTGCTCCTTGTTCCCAGTGGAGAAGGAGCTCAGGGCTGCAGATGACTTTGGGCAGTTTGCAATTGCAAGGGATCATATTTTATTTTTCGCTTGTGGCCAAGCCAGCTGCTGTATTAAAAGAATGACCACAGGCAAAATCAGTGCTGGACATGACCACGATACGGGGAGGAGAAACCATGCAGTAGTGCTTCTGCTCCCCTGGCACACAGCCCAGCATGTTAACCAGCAGTGTTAGGGAAGGGGAGAAAAGAGCTACAGCCTCCAGAGGCTTCCCTGTCCTGGTGGTGAGTCTTTCTTGGGCAAAAATCTTCCCATGTTGGGTGAGTGTGTGCATCCTTGTGCAGCACACTCTTAACTCAAGATGTATGATTAAATGGTTTCCTGAATCGGGGCAGTCTCAAGCCTATATTTATAGGCTTTTGTCCTGATCTCTTACCTGGGACCCATGAAAGAGCAGAGTTTAAGATGCTCGAGGAAACTTGCAGGGGGACGCATTTACCAGGCTTGCCAGCCTGTCCAGGAGTACAGAGAGCAAGTAGCCAAGCGGGGCTGTGAGATTAGTCTGGGAGCTTCCCCGAGAATGCCCTGGGGTTGGCAGCCAGAGCAGCAGGACCCTACTCTTCTTCTCAGTAACGACCTTTCTTTGCTGTGGGGAAGCAGATCCCACTGTACTGCCTCATCCCGCTCACCCTACCAGCTGCTGGAGATGGCAGCAAGGGGCTCCCAAAGGCAAGGATTTTGGATCAGAAACCTCCTGAGCCCCACCAGCCCCTTGCTAGAGCTGTGCAAGCTCTCACACATGCTGGCAGTCCCCAGGGGATGTTAACTGTAGGATGGATAGGGGTCTTGCCATGTAAGTGCTCAGGGAACTATTTCTTTGTCTGGATTTCTCTGCTGCCACCATGAAGGGCTACTGATCTCTGCCTGGGAGCCCTGTGTGCAGTCACTGTGTCAATATTTAATCACTGTAATTAGTAACAGGCTGGGTGGCTCAGGAATTCACGGCTCAGCATTTACCTCATTCACCTCACCCATCTTTTGGGCTCCTAAGTGATATGTCTACAGCAGAGAGAAGCAAAGGCTCATGTAATTGTAACTACCCCATTTTTTTTGTAAACGTTTTGTTTATAGGCTTTCACAAATGCATCTTCCTTTTGCTCTGGTGGCACATGACTCTGTAAACCTAGGAACAGAGGAACTGCATTCCAGGTCAAAATAAATTATTTTTGTACCTAGCCCATGGGCAGCTGCCCTTTGCTACCAGTGTTTTAAGGCTTTTAAATACCATGGACCGGTGGCAGTGCAGAAAGCAGCCTCTTTCCTCTGAAAACCGGAGTAAGGCAAGACCCTGCCTGCCTCATGTACCTCTATCCCACACTACAGCAGAGCAGAATATGCATCCAGTTATGTCAATCAATGCCCTGCACCTCTCCCAGAGGCATCAGCTACCAGGAGTGGGTCCTCTCTGTTTTAAGGCACGAGGCTCAGCCAGCAGACTGGGACTAGCTGCTTCTGAATTCTTTAGGAATTTCTATTCAGGAGAGTTATAAATTAAGCTCCCCTTGGGGACATTGTAAATCAGATCCAAGGCTGCCTGCTTTGAAGCGGCTTTCCAACACGGCAGAAGGACTCTCTCTCACTTGTGGTGTACATGAGCGAGGGCTCCAGGATATACCAATTCTTTGGCTCTGAAAGTTCAAGTTAATAGGTGTAGGAAAATGAAAGCCAAACGCAAAGAGTTGTGAGGGGAACAGGCAATAAAATGGCAGATAAAATTTAACATTGATAAATGTTTCTGGTACTCTTTTTCCTGCAAAAGAGAAAGTGCAGAGGGGGATACTAAAGTTCTGTAAAGTCATGAGTGATGTGAAGGTGGAGAACAGGAAAAAGGTTTTCGCTTTCTCCTCTGGTACAAGAGGTAAGGGCCATTAAACAAAACCAGCAGGAAGTAGGTTCAAATAAGTGAAAGGTGTTTCTTCACCCAAAATGTACTCAAGTGGTGGAGTATGTTACTTAACACAGGAGGGTGTGGGTGCCCAAAGTGTAGTTCAGCTAGGCAAATTTCTAGAACAGATTTATAGGTGGGCCAGAAATGGCTGTAGTGCACACGCACACACACACACCCCCTTCTCTTTTTAGCCTATTTTTTTTTTAGTGGCAGAGGAGAAGCTGCATGCAGCCATCAGAACAGGAGCTGCATTGAGCCCTGAACTGGAAAGACCCATCATCCAGGGAAGCAAAATTCGCTGTTCATATAACAAAACAGTGATGGACTCACAGCAGGCATCTTCATCACATATTGAAGCCTCTGTCGTCAGCACTTACTGCACAACAGAAAATAGTTACTGGGTCAATGTCCCCTCCTCATCCATCCTCACCCTGCCCCATATATCCAGCAGGGCACTAATCGCTCCATATCAGGTGTCTAGGATATATGAGTGTTTTGATGGAGATGAAGGTTTGAGTTGGACACACCACTCACCAGTTTCAGCCCTCCCCAGAAATACCGATCAGTGGGCCAAGTACTGATAACAGTGCTCCAAGACACATGGTAAACTGGGCTCCTGATTTTTTAGAGTGCAAATACTGCAAAATATTGCAAATACAGTGCAATCAGCCTCTCTCCCGCCCCTTCCTGAAGGTGCTGGCCCACAGGACAACAGAGTGGGAGAAGGTCTATGGCACTGTACTGTAGCAAAGGGGGCAGTGAGGCAGAGACTATCCATCAGGGCCTGGTGCGAAGGGAACCAGCTACTTGGCTCTCTCCTCTTGCCCATCCGTACTGAGCTGTCTTCTCTGTAAGATCCACCTACCACCATAGCACCAGCCTGCCCACTGTCTCGCACCATGCAGAAGATACTCAAGATACCATTGCCACCTTTCTCTAATGCCTGTGTGCACATGCTGGCGCATATGCATTAGCTACAGTCATATAGACATAAATAGCTATTTTGGGTCTGCTATTTTCCACGGAGATAAGGATTTGGATAGGGCCTTTTTTTCCCAGAGGAGGCAATTAGGTAGTCTACCTATTTTAATAAGGGCTGTATCCTGCTCTGCCAGTGATCAGTGAGAACAACTGCCACAACATCTGAGCAGTGCAGCCAGCGAGCATTTGGCGTAATAATTTTTTGACAGGTCTCTGTGGACCATTCATAAATAATTAACCCTGCTGGGGGTGCGGGAGCCAGCTCATCGCTGCAGACCTGCAACAAAACAGACAACAAAACCCCAACCAAACCTTGAATCTTTTCTAATTAGTGGTGTGAAGGTTCCTACTAAAATGAGCTCAGAACAGAGCTTCTTGTTCATGCTGCAGAGGAGAGGGTACGGCACTAGCATCCCTGGGGGCTTATCAGTGACAAGGAGAGAGAGCAAGAAATATCTGGAGCCCTGATGAGCATGGATGGCAGGAGGTGAGTGAATAGGGAGCTTTACTCAGTGCATGACAGCTGCAAGGCTCCATGTACCCTCCACTCCCGACAGCAGTGCCTCCTGGAGCTTTTGTTTCTCTGCAGCCAAGATGACAGCCTTGTGCGTCTTTTCACAGGGGTACGCCTTCCTTCCAGACGCAGGTGCTGCGCACATGGGATTGAGCATTGTCAGAGCCTGCCAAACAATAGGACATTAAGGGAAAATAAAAGGAAGCTTTCTTCAAACCCAGCATTTTTCATTTCCAAATGATCTGGCTTTCAATGACAGCAGCTTACCTGACTGCACCACTCCTTGCTCCACGAAGGGAGAAGAAAATAGTCAGGAAATATGCCCTGTGTTGGCAACAATTAGAAAAAAAATCTGCCAAATAGAAATTGGTAACATGGGAGCAATACGCTCAGAGCTTTCTGGGTCCTGCTTTCTCATCCCCATCCTGCCACCCTTGCGCGTGTCAGCAATCTTCCTGCGCACCGACTCTACGCTGGTGCTGTCATCATATTGCTGTGACGTCTCTGAGTTCAGCACTGCACATCCCAACCTAGTGCTGTGTCAGTGAGAGATGGAGGGGCTGAGGTCAGCCATGCATCATGCAACAGCACAGCGGAGAGACATGGGAGTTGGGGCTGACATGCTCCTATGGCATGGCAGTGTTTGCTTTGCCGGCTGGTTTCTGAACCCCACTTCTGAACCCTCCTCCATCAACAGCAGAAAACCACCCATGGAGGACTCCAGGTGTGTATCCAAGTGAGCCAAGGTCCTGATTTAGTGTGACGTACAGCCTTCATCACCTAGCGGACTTCTTAAGGCTGCAAATGCTCGAACAGCTGCTTTGGGTTAATCTGGAGCAAACAGTGAAACCTTCTGGTTAGGCTGGGATGCAGGAGGGTAGTTTGGGAACTGCCTGCAACTCTGACAGCAAGAACTCCTACAGACAGCCTGCAGGCTTTCCTCTGAACCCCTGCCGTCTGCCTTCCCATGTGTTTTCCCTGCACTCGATGCACACTGAAAAGTGAGTGTCATACACTAGAGATTGTGAGCATCACGGTGCTGCATCCTGAACTCGGCATCTAACAGCACACACAAAAAAGCAGTTGATATATTTCAGTAGTTCAGGGGAAAGCAATGACCCAGGAGGGGAGATGTGTCTAGATAACACCACCAGTGAGAAAAGACTGTACAAATGGACAGCACTCAGTGAGACAAGAAAGGAAAACAGAAGATTGAGAAGAATGAGGACTGCAACCCTCAAACATGCTGCTGCTGATGTGCAGGGAATAGTCTTTCCACCACAGGCAGGACAAGGAGAAGTGAACTTAAACTGCAGCAAGGGAGACTTAGACCAGAAAGTTAAGTTTCCTAACTCTAGGCATTGTGAGACACTGGAGGAGATTGCCTGGGGTGCTTATTGAATCTCTGTCACTGAAGGGCAGACTAGGAAAATGCCTGTCAAAAATGGTTTACTTCTAATTGATTCTGCCTTGGAGCAGAAGGATAGACTAGATGGCTACTAAAGGCCTGAGGCAGTCCTATTTCCTGAGGTGCTTTTAGATGTGCTAATGATCTAAACAGTTCATAAGAGCTAGGTATTTGTTTTTAATATCTAGCATACCTGGCATGTTTGGCATGCTTTTAATCATGGTCTGGCTACAAAGGGAAACTCCTCTTTTAGTCAGCCTGCAATGTCCCAAGCAAATCATCTGTATTAAAAATGCCATTCATGGCACATATTTTTAAGAGCAGCATATTCATCAGGTTGCCAGCCAGCCAGCCTCAGGACACAGAGCACACAAAATTCCTGGCTCACACATTTATGAAACCTGTGCCCCCATGTCCTCCTTAAGTTAGCAAAGATCTGTGACTTATGACAATAAACAGCCTTGATTGGACTTGATCAGGGTTGGGAGTGCTCACACGAGCAGGTAAGGTGTCAGGCCAGAGGGGTCGGGAACCCACAGCACAGGCTGGAACAAACACCAGGGACACTCCGCTCTGGGGATCTCCAGTTACTTTCCAGTACATCGTGAGCTAGCCTGGCTTGGCCTACTGTACTCGCCAGAAACACGCAGGCCCAGATGAGGCAACGTGCTAAAATCCACTGCTAACCTGACATGCATGGAAAAATGGAGAACACAAAGATACCTGCTTTCTGAGGATGGAGCATACCACAAGCTGAGATGGCATGCCCATCTGTGGGTGACAGACAAGACTCCATACAGAGTCGTTTTGCAGCGGCTGTCAACCAATTCTTGAGGCAATCTGCAAAAAACCCAGGCTTCCATTACCCCTTTGGTGCTGGACTTGGGGTCTCTGCAGAGGAAAACCTGCTAGGAAAACCTTGTCCCTACATAGGTTCTTCACCCACGCTCTCCTGTAACACACATCCTTCACAGACCTTAATAATGCCCACTTCACATTGCTTCCCCAGAATGTTTCAACTCCAGCACCATCTACAAGACATGGCGAAGAGCGTAGGAAGCTGGGGCAACACTACGCAGGGTCACAGCACAGGCCATGGGGCAGAGCCAGCAGGCTGTGTGCATTGGGCATGGGAAAAAGCTCCCATTTTGTCCATTGTTTTGTCTGCTCTGCTAAAAACCAGCTCTAAGCACAGTACTGCCTAGCTCCTGACCGCTTGTGAACAGCCTGTGCTGTCCATGTGCCTCAGCATATCAGGTATGCCAGGGGGTCTCACCAGCTGTGAACAGCTAAGTCTGTGCCCTTGCAGGGGAGTCAGGTCCGGAGGGTGGCCGGGAGGCAAGGTGGACCTGGCCACAAAGACCAGCGCTTCAGTCCATATTCCTTGTATGCTACTCTGCCTGCTTAAGGCTAAGGTGCTTATTCAAGTCACTCCTGTGGAGAAGAACATAGAAGGCCAAAAAGCAGGTGGTTTGCTGCAGATTACTACTTCTTGTGAAAGGATTTCAAGGGTGGACCTAAGCCAGATGGGCTACTGAGATCCAAGGAAGAGATGGCCAGGCTTTCTTCTGGGCAGCAGTCACGGACATCCCTCTAGCAGGCTGAAGCACAGCACAGCTGGTCTATCATCCTCCTCCTCCTAGCCAAAGCTCCTGGAGTCCCATTAGAAAGCTGCAAGAGAAATAAGTACATGCAGGGCGCTGCAAAGCCAGCCATCTGCTTGCGGGCCCAGCCCACTCCCCCCATGTGTGTGGACCCTGCAGGAATGTGAGGCACAGAAGCACATACAACTGTAGGGGAAATTACCTCCCACGCTGGTGACGCAGAATGAAGAAAACCATATCTCCAAACCCATGCGGTGAGTAGGATAGTGCTAAGCTCTGCCCTAAGTCTCCTTTTGTCAGGAGGATCACCCTGGTGGGATGGATCAGGGATTCTGTGGCAACCCAATTTAAATATGAAAACGTACAGAGTAAGTATGAAAATTAATACACAATTCAGAGCCCTCTGTACTGGTCTGGGGCTCGCTTCTGACAAGCTTACACTAAGAAGAAATGAACTTTGAAAATGACCCTATTGGACCAAGAAAGCAAGGCAAAATTTTCTGACAGCCATTTCAGGCAATTTCAGTTCTTTTACACTGCTTTAACATATTCTATTTTTCATCTGCTATTATTGTGGTTTTCCCCAAAACAGTGCGCAACCTTGACATTCCCAGGCTTTGGGGATTTTGGGAGGATGTGGGTGAACTCATTAACAGAAGCAAAACGATCACTGAATGAAATAATTTGCACAGACGTTTAAATGGCTACTTTTATGTTTTCACTAAAAGGAGGAGAACAGTTTCCTTTTGAAGCTAGTGTTTGAAACTGCCTCACCCTCCAGAAGACAACTTGATGGCAGTTCGTATTGAGTTTTCTTCATGCGATGATGTCTAGTTTGAAAAATACCAGAGGTAAAACTTCACCAAATGCCTTGTTCCCACTTACTTACACTGGCTCCTGAGCTTCTCTCTTGCTGAAAGCCTTAGCTTCTTGGACTCAGTTTCCACCTCCCAGTTTTTCAGCAAGGTACGGAGACTTTGGCAGTTGCCAGCTGAGCACAGAAATAAGGTAAGTGTAAGCCTTTGGTAAAGGAAAGGAGACAGATACTTTAGTTACCTGCCAGAATGGAAAATTACCGAGGGTGTGTCTGTTTGACCCAGCTCAGCACCACACTGTTTTGCACCATGGAGGTGCCAACGTCTGCACTGGCACTCAAGGCTGGCTCACCAGTTTATTGTGTAAAGGACAGAAATAATAGAAAAGGCGATACAAATCTTACACCCCTTCTGCTGCCGGAAGCCCTGGCTGCTGCAGCACGGGATGAGTCCCTCTGCCTTGATGACGGCACGCTGGGATGAGCCCCTCTGAGCAGCTCACTAGTGAACTAGCAGTGAACTAGTGCTCTTACAGGGTGGTACTCACAATACAGATTCACCAGTTGCTGATAGCGATTGGGTCCAGCATGTGGATTTAGCTTTGAGGAGTCCTTTGGACGATATGCTCGAATGTCCTTATCTCATTAATAAAATTACTGTTCCTGAATACGTGCATGTAATATTTCCAGTGGATAAGACAACACATGATACATATACTTATGCCCATTGAATACATGTACATTGTTTAACAGTGCATTGATTATGTGTACATTGGTTATACTTTTGATGAGATACACGATTAAGTAGCAAAAGCACAGCATCTGTGATACGGAGGCATACACCTGGGTAGCCGTGGTACTGCACGTCGCTGTCTGGTGAGGGGTTACAGGTTGCTTGGCATACATGGGAAGGCAGCAAACATGCAGGTTGATCCTTGTACAATAACTGTGCTCCTCATACAATCGTTTCTGGGTCCCCCACGACACAAACAGAAACAGCTAAGCAAGTGGTCGGTTCTCCGTATGAAAACTAATGAAGTCAAGGAAAAATAAAAATACAACACCATCACTCATAAAGCTCCACACACTCAAGGGCACTGTGATCAGGCAGCTCTGCTGAACCGAAGGGCCCTTCATGCCACTTCATGTATATGTGTGAACTGCGCCCCCATGAATTGCTAACTTGTCCTTTAGGAGCGAGTTAGATAAATGAGATTCCAATATCAGAGCTAATATCCCTTTGAAGTGTCGCTTCACCTTTGTGCGTTTCTGTCTCTGCATTATCGGAATGTCTTCCATGAAGCTTTATTATCACTGGTAATGAAGAACTAAGAGGCAAAATTTTCTATTCAAGGATTGAGCAGTTAAAAAAAAAAAGCTTCCCTGGATATTGGAAAATCAAATAGAAGACTCCAGGGCAGAAGGGCTAATTAAAAAAAAAAAAAAAGAAAAGCCTGCTTTACTATGAAAACCCTTGAGGGGAGATAAAAGCTGAAGGGAGGTCCATGCTTGAATAATAAGGCCTTAATGGGTTTGGGTCCATGTCTAATACAAAGCATTGATTTTGGCTGCTTGGTGAAGTTAGTTATTTGATTAGAAAAATCTAATTTAAAGGGACACTGCCCACTAAGATCACTTCATTGGAGAAGTCTGTATTGCTGTCATAAGTAACTACCAATATTTTTTTTTTTTAATAAAAGAGACTACAGTGAAAAAAAATCCTTTGGGTAATCACTTTATTTCATACAGCTGGCAGAATTAGTGGTACGTCTTAGCTTCTCTCTTTAGCTGTGTCCACTGCTCGCATGCTTTGTTTGGTATCCCAGAGGCTCATTGGGGGTAGAAGAAGCCTGGTATAATTTAAAGATATAAAAATATATAAATATTTTATACACAAATAAAAATGTATTATAATAAAAATAAAAATATAAGAATAATTTAAAAATAATAGGAAGACATGACTGTAAAACAGCAGCAAAAGAGAAGCTGGCTAGATAGAAGCCAGGAACAAGAGGCATCTCCACAAAATACTTTAAACACTTTATTTGACACTGGGCTATTTCCAGTTTGAGAGTGCCCACGTAAGTAGGTGGGAATTAGACACATCATTCTCAGGGCAAGTGTATTGTTTTATTTAGAAATGACAGATCAGGAGTGAGACTGGGCTGCTGACACACCTCAAGATATTAAGAATAGTGCTCCACTCATCTAACTTTAGATGTTACAATATAAATGTCTTTATCTGAGCCTGAGGTCTGAACTTCCTTTGCAGTCATTGGGAGGAGCGTGAGTCATCTCCCCCCAATGCAGACACCTAAAAGAGGGCAGATGACTCATGCCTTAAAAGTACCTACTTCTCCTCACTGATGATAAAGGCCAGCTCAGATGGAGACATCTGATGTCAGGTGAGATGACTCCCACCTTGACTGGCCAGAATACTGTAAGATGCAAAATATGAAGTTAGACAAAGAACAACACATGCAGACTGCTTAGCACCCCTATGGTAGGTTATCCTAATTGGTGACTTCATGAGAAATATTGTGTCTGATTGCTTTATCACATCGATGTACACCAGCTGGAGAAGAAAGTCACCATCCACTCAGGCTGCCCTGGCATGCTCCCACCCCACAGGAATGACAGCCCAGATCAGTTTAGCAGAGGCAAGGTTGTGGGTTAAGCCCTGTGGCCCAGGTTACGCAGTCGTTCAGACTGGGTTGCTGTGGCAGTCGATTTTAGTCTGAGCATCTGTGAGAACCATGCCAACGGACACCGCAATACACAGTCCAGGAACATGAATGTCAGCAAAGCAGCAGGTTTTTGCTGTCAGACAGAACCAGGCAGTCATCCCCTTTTTCAAGCCCCCTGTTTTCAGTCATCTTGCCTTGTCCTTCTCAGACTGTGACAAACGGTGACAGTGGCCACTGGTTCATCCACAGCTGGTGAGATCCAGCTGCAAGGGTCACTGAAGAGATCATCCAGAAACTCCGGTTTGTTGGTGACTGTAGCACCGTTGCATGCTTAGGAGGCAACCTTTGTAGCATCAGCCGGGACCTCAGCCTAATCATTAATATTGAAAAAGCGGGTTTTCCCCCAGGCCAGTGTTAGAATCTCCCTGAGAGGCCAGCTAAATAGCAGTTGGCAAGCTTATCAATCTTGGTACCATTCCTTCAAATCAGCAGTAATTGCTGCATTTCAAAAGCAAACCTGTCATTTAGTCATCTACAAAGTTGTCTTTGGAATGAATGAAGGATTTGGGGCTCAGCCAAAATGACTGCATGTCTGCCGCTTGTTATTTCTGCTCTCCTCCCTGGATGGTAATCTTGGGCTCTGTAGAATTGCCTAAGCAGGCTTCTGCAAATGCTGCCCATACTGGATTCTGGGTATGTGCTGCTGGACATGTGCTAACACTGACACTCGGTCTTGCAACAGTTTCCTCAGTGTTACAACCTGATTATTACGATCTCAACAGCATTGGGACATACATTCAGTGAGGATGGGCAACACTGGGATATTGAGCAGTACTCTCACAGCTAGTTAGCTTGGGGCAAAGAACAGCTAGGGGCCAAGATAGTGCTTTCAGAATACTCTGAAATCAACCCGCAGAGCCAGTCAAAATTAGTAACTGGAAGGGCAAAATTTTGGACACAGGCATCTAGGGACAAATCTGTGACCACAGCTTTTGAGGCCATCCTGGAGGGCAGAAGAGAGGAGAGGGTGCTTAAAAAGAATCAGTTAGCCACTTTTGCAGACACCTAAAATTCACGTGCCCAGCTTGCAGCTGTGCATATTCCTCATAGACTGGTGTGTTTTCATGTGACTGCACAAAGAGTTGGTGCATTGGCTAAAATTAGCTGCAACACATCTAGGAAATGGGCAGTAAATCAACACCCATTAATTATAATAATATTTGTCATACTTTATCTACTTTCCAAAACAAAACTTGTTTAACCATTCAAACATCACAGGGAAATTCTGCTGTCAGGTCTCGCCATCATTACAAAGCAGAACCTGGTGCTGAAGCTCGCTGCGAGTGTTGTCTCAGGTAAGCACATTGGTCTATGAGCAGCAGAACAAATGAATATTGAATTCCTACAGATCTGTGTCCTATTTCCCCTCATCTGTCTCCAGCTATGCCCTCCACAGCACTCCCAGCTTCCCAGCTAGGTCATCCGGTAAAGTTAACGATGTCTATGATGCTGCTCCCTGTGAGTCCATGCACTAAAGGAAACTAGGATTATGTAGATCTGATCTCTAAATCACTGCTTATCCATATAGGTTGAAATTTCACCAGCTGTGGAAGAAAAGCAGGACAAAGGGAAGGGTCACTGCATGTGATTTTGCACGACTGCAGAATCTGGTATGGTAAAATATAACACTGCAGGCACAAAGGCTTTGCCAAATTGTGTGTCAAATTGTCTTTATTGATATCACTAACAAGTGTTTTGAAATCCTCTCATTTAAAACCACTTTGGCATATTTGTTTTCTCTCTCTCAGGCTTGTTGGTGATGTTCAGTTTTGAACCCAATTCTCAGTTTGCTCCATCGCTGGCAACTACCGAGTCCCACCTGCGTGCAACACCTGCACCTGCTATGGACAAGAGGGTTAGAGATCTAACTTGCCAAGTCCTACATTACTTCAGTTCAGGGGCTATCAATTTTTATGAGCACTCACAGATTGTTTGGATCGGTTTTCTTGACTACACAAGTTCCCAAATAGCGATATTACTATTTATATCCATCAAATCTCTCATTAATCCAAATCCCGCCCTCTAACAAAAAAACATATAATGCCTCCTAAGGCAGGAGGCAGGTTGCTTCTGAGTCACTGGCAGAACAGCTTGTTCTCTGGTCTCATGGGCTCCCCAGCATATCCGGCCTTTATTTCTCCCTCTTTCTGCTTTTACGAGTCCTCTTTTGGATTACAATCATCTGCCAGAGTCCTGCAAGGTGGCAAGAAATGAACAGAAACCTCTGGGCGTTTCTCTTAGAGCTGCCAATCAGTATCAGTGTTGAGTAAATGATCTAGTGCTCAGTCACACGGCCAAGTAGCATTGAACATGAGTTTGGGGCAAGTTTCAGCAAAGAAACCTAAAAATTAGGGATCTGTCCTTATTTTTTGTAATTGAAGACTATTGGTCAGAAATTATTAAGCATTGAAATATGCATGTTATAACATGGCACAATAACTTGGCTAGCCATTCAATGACCTAGCTAATGAGAAAAGATGATCTCAGTCTGTTTATGAGAAGCAAAATGCTTCCAGCAACGTCCAGATGGCAAAACAAGTTGGTGTGTGGTAGCATCTCACTTCCACATGACTGGGTGAAATCCTGTGTGAGAAACAACTATGTTGGGCCGGAGTCCTGGAAATCCTCACACATGTGCTACACTATCAGCATATGGGCAGTGCTGTTTGAGTCAAGAGCACAACTTTGGCCTCCCCCTCAAACACAGTAGCCATGCTTGTGATCGCCTACAAAGGCAAGTTACATTCAAAAGCTTCTTGCTGCTGGAATATGAGGACCATGGTGGTCCTTGCTGTTGTGGTGTAGGCAGAGACATGTAAAGACTTGCCATTCTACTGTGACAGTGATGAGTGTCCCTAGTGAACATCAGAGTTGCTCCCCACCCTTAAATGAAGGCAAAGAGCATGCATGACTAGAAGCATTAGCATCACTGCTCACTTTCTGGTGAGTAGGACATTAACTCATTGTGACATTGGGAACAGTGAGATTGGGTTTGTATTTTTTCCTTGTTTGTTTTATTGTTCAAGTTGAGAGAACTGTAATGACATAAAGTACCCTCTGGAAAAAGCTAACTGGATTTGAATAACTAATTAATGGAGATAGTCACCTGCCTAAAACCTTTTTTTTTTTTTCCAAAAAATGGGGATCTGCAGTCTACAAAGAGCCAAAATCAGCACATGCTTTATGATACAGTGCTCAGGTATTGGTTAACCATAACATTATTAATGGTTTATGAGGAACTGGGCATAGTTCTTCTGTTAAAGCTCTTATTGTTCAGGTAGGCCACATGCACATTCAAATGTCATGAACCATACAGCAAAATACTCACCTCTAAGAACAGGGGAACTTTCTGGTTTGTTTTTTTCTTTTCAAAAAAATATAACCCACTTATAACAGAGAATTAAAATATGACAAAATGATGAACAACCAAATGACATCAACTTTATGGTTGAAGTGCTGGCCTTCATCTGAAGCGAAAGCATTTCCTATTTAACCTGCGGAAATTATTCTTGCAATTACTGTTAATATTGATTAAGCTGATGAATTGACAGTTGTAGCATTCTTGGTCACAGTTTAACAACAGTGCCACGTTCCTGCTGCCTGTTGGAGCAGGAAAAAGATATAGTCTCATGGTAGCAGAGGCATGGCTGTTCTCTAAACTGTCACCTCCCATAGGCTCCAGGAATTACCTGAACCAGGTAATGCTTAGCTGATAGTAAAAAAAAAAAAAGTCTTTCTCAGAATACCCAGGGGATTCACAGAGCAGCAGCAGAATTTCCCTGCCCCCTCCCCCATAATCCACAGGAAAGAGGTATCAGAAGAGAAAGACTACTGCTTTAGGTGGGGGGGGACGACGACATCACTGGCTTGGGAAGGACTTGAGAGATGCAGAGAGAAATATCTTAAGATACACGTTAACAGAATCTATAGGCTTTCCAGGATTTCCTTTCAGCCAGCTGCTTATCCTAAAGTGTGCCCTGCCAGACTGGTCCTGTGATGGACCAAGGGGCAGAGTTAAGGTTATAACACTGACATTTAAGGTGCTCAGTCATGATACTCTTTACTGTTTTCTTAATGTTAGGTGGGATGTTTCTATGAAACAAAATTCTTCTGCTAAGTTTCAATAGGGTCTTCCTTAAAAGGAGACCTGTGCTTTTCATCTTAACAGCAGCTCAGTGGACCCCGTATTTCAATACCTTCTGAAGTCCCTGCTGATGTTAAGGGACCTTCAAGCTATTGAGTCAGCTGTAACGCTCTCACCTCCTGAAATATTTCTGACTATGTCTATGGTGAGGGATTGCTTAGCACAGTTGAAATAGACTCTTGTTTTGCACTGACATATTGCTAATTGTGGTGCTGACAGACTAGCTCTATCACAATATTATGAAATTAGACATGATCTTAATTGTCTAGCAAGGTTTAGATTTTTGAAGTGCTCAGTGTTTATTCCTTCTGAGTTGGCCTCTTTGGAGATGAGTTTTACCCTGGAGATCAAGATCAGGTCTCTTGTTTCAAGTGCAAAGTACAAAAACAAGCTACTGTGCAGCAGTGCAAAAGGACATCTCCTCCCGTTATTTTCTCTCTGACTAAGAGACAAAGGAATCCATGGCTGAATTTCTGCCACTTGCCAGATGTCTTTTTGGCTACCCTGCTAAACTGCACAGGACATTGTACTTTGATTTTCTTCCTCTTTTTTCCAGTCATAGTGGGCTAGTAGTGGGAGGAAATACTTGAATCTGGATGTTCAGCAGATTTCTGGACATTGTAACAAATGCTTTGTGAAAAGTCACATTGACCTGGTGAGGTGTAATCAAGTTGTCTGAATGTCACTCTAATATTTCAGACTTCTGCAAGTCTGTTGAAATTTTATCCTCCTGCAAACAAGCTCAGAATCGCTTTAACCAATGTTACAGCTTTTTGAGTTAACAGACACAGCTTTTAACATACATGCAATCTAACCTTGGCTCTTACTTGTCTTTTTTTTTTTTCCCAAATCTCCGTATTCATTTTCACCACCACATTTAATGCATTGGTCCTGAATATCCTTAACAGAGTAAATATGTTAAACGTGTTGTGCTCTTGGATAACCTATCACAGAGAGGTTTTCCTTGGAATATAAATGACACCTTCAAATTTGTGTTCTTTCCAAAAATATTCTAATGAGGTCATTTGTGCCAAGAGCATTTTCTGTTCTCCAGTGTTAATCCCCCTGCAAGTCTCTTCAGGCCTTCAGAGTAATCAGTTGCATCATTGCTGGTAATCAGTCACAGCTCTCCTGAACAAACATGGGCTGTGGTGGTACATGGTCCCGCAAACCAATGCCAGGCTAATGAGGCAGTATGAGCAGGGCTTTCTTACTTGATTGAACTTTGGGAATGTGAATTCCCTTCTCACCATCCTTAAGCAAGTTGGGTTTTGATGGATATGGCCCAAAGATACAGCTCTTTTTAAAATACTGCCTATACTTTATCATGAACATTTGCCTACCCGAATGCCCAGGTTTTCTACTGCAATGTGTAAGCATAAAAATGGACAGTCCATGCTGGGACAAGAAACCTGATTGCACTGTATACAGAAAGGCACTCAAGCACACTTTTAAGTATGGGTGAAGTTGCCAGGAGGTAAGACCATCCTAACTCATGTCCAGAACAGAATAGTTGCAAACTATCTGCAGCTTAGTGTGCTTTCCCTGTTAACATGTATTTTATAAAGGACAACTTTATTTCCTGCACCCTTTGGAAAATGAACGAAAGTTACCGCAAATAACAAATACTTCTGGCTACCTCATTCTGACCCAACCTATACAGTACAAAGAACAGTTACTGAGCTACCATGAGATGTGATTGATGGATTACTTATGCCTAGTGTTGCTGTTGCTAGAAATGCTCAAAAGAAAATGAAGAGAAATAGTAAACTGCACCGGTATGAACGATGCTGCTAGGAGGAATAATAAGGACTGTATTGTGCAGAAGATTTTGTTAACGGTAGATCAAAGAAGACAATTTCACTCAACTTGTTAAAACTTCTACAGGGCTAATTAACTATATCTCCACAGCACCAAAACCCAGTTTTTCTTTCCTTTTTTCATTAAAGCAAAGTTCTCCTGCAATGAGTGGCTGAAAACACTGTTATGATACCCGGCGATCACACCAGCAATGAGGGTAAAGGGATTTAAGATATAAATGGAGTTTCCAGCCTGAAGTAGCCTGTCAGCTGACCAGGAGCTGTACGGAGAGCTCCCAGCAGATGTCCATTTCCCAGAGTTAACAGAAAACCTTGGAAAGCAGAAGATAACGTAGCACGGCCTTGAAGCTACTCTGTCTTGCCTTAGAAGGTTGGAAAAATCAAAAGCAGAGATTTTCCCATGACCTTGCTCCAGGTACTTGACCCAGTAGGAACAGGGCCCAGTTTTTACTTAGAACGAGGCCTTATGTTATGTCTGATCAACAAATTTATCCAACTTATTTTGCAACTTTACAATCACAGATATTAACAAAACCCAGAGTTGACAAAAGTATGCAAATTAAACTCTTCCTCAGCGGCCATTAAAACCACTGCTTTTCAAATGAAATGCATAAGAGTATGTACTTGGCTATGTTCGAGTATGTACAAGAACAGGTGCTATGTCTGCAAGATGTGCAATTGCATAACAACAAACTCCTTTTCTGAGAACTCTTATAACAGGAAACTATTAAAATAAAACTCAAAGTAAATTAATAATTTAGTGATCTCATTTGTATGAATCCACTTCATAAAATATGTGTCTGTGTGAAGGGGAAGCCAACTGACCATGAGATAAAGTAAAAAGCCATGAGCTCACTGTGAAAGGAAAGCTATTTTCAGTCAAATTTGAAAGAAATGTTTTCTGTTCAAGGCTTCATATCAAGCTCTATTAAATTATAAGAGTGAAAACAGATTCTGATTTAAGAAGAGATGGCACCGCAAGATGTGATGTGTCAGAAATGTAATTGTATATTGTACGCTGATGGTCTGCTTGTCTTCAATTTGTTCGAGGCTGACCAAATGAGGAAGCTGATCATAGCCAGAAGAATCTTAACCCTCACGAGTCCAATCCCTCAGCCTTATATACAGCAGTAATATTTCCCCCTTGTGTAATCAATAGGGCAATTTACGTTAGTTAGGAATTCACAGGAAGTAAATCCCCCAAAGTATAGTTAGAGTCACTGGGGCTGGAGGTGAGAGCTGTCTCTGAAAATTAGGCCATAAAGATCAAACCCACAAATAATATAGGCTGATATAGTCTTTGAGATGGATGAAAATCATCTGTTCAGAGTCCTCCCCACTATGCAGGGTTCCTATCAATGGCAAATGAAGCCTGGGTGTCTTGCAACTAAATATACGTTTCAAATCTGGCTCCGAGTGCTGGTAACACCCATCCCTGCCTTACCATGTTCCAGCAGAATTAGTGACCCTGGTTCATCAAATCTCCTCATCACCTCCAAGGAGCTTGACTTGTCCCCAAGACACTCCTGACTTCTCTCATGAGACAGCAGCCTCTTTCAGTCCCAGTCACACCTGGTTCTTTTGCGCCTTGGTTGCCAAAACCTGACTTGCAGGCAGCTTGAGCAGAGGCAAAGAAATGTATATATAAATAAGAAATGAAAGCTATTTTGCAGTTTAAATGCTATCTCAGACATCAAGTTTGACAGCCCTGGTATTTGAAGGAAAGAAAAGAAAGACAGGTTTTGACTGCTGTGACCCAGAATGGCCAACCTTCAGCTTCTTAAAGTGTCAGTGGAGAAAGGCAGTGCTGAAGAAACGGAGGCTGCAGTACTGAATGAGGGGTTACAGTGGCCAACCTGGGTGTAGTCTGCTGGTGATCATGCCTAAAGTACTAACAAAATCTCATCATGTAGGAGGGCATTAATTTTACTCAAATTTAGTCTTTTAGATATCAAGCATCTAAGCTAACCTTGGCACAGAGCCTATCTCTATTGTCAGTGAAGACTGGCCACCACTGGGGACAACTATCATATCCTAAAAAAAGGAGTATAAGCTTAGTGGGCTGAATGGCTTTTGGAAGATACCTATTATTGACCACTGATTATAAACAGATCCTAACTAACTACATCAGATAAGGTTAAGTGCAGGATGCCAACCTTTTCCTCCTTAGTCCCAGGACTGATCCTCACTCACAAGACTACTCTTCTGACTAAGATTTATAATTCCAGCCTTTACCACATGGATGAGTGCACATGTAGAGATGAGAGAGTACATTGCAAAGAGGACTCCTTGCCCAGAGCCTTTCAAAATCACCTGAACCACAAGAACTTCAGTTTCTGCTCAAACTTTCAAGTATTGATGAGCTCCCCAGGTATCTCTGGAGTGAGAAAGGAGAGCTGAGCAGCCTGCTCAACCCTATTCTTCTCTACAGGCTCTGAAAATGGAATTCCACACTGACAGGAAAGTAGTTTCTTGAAACCCACTTGCCTTCTATCCTGCTCCTGAGGTTACTGTTGATGCAGCAGTCACAGGCAGGTGGCTGGAGGCTCAGGCTACAACTTGCCAGCAGAGACTCTTTTTCTCTATTCTCTCAGTGGTTAAATAATGGCTTGTACACATAAGCTGTACTGCTTTAGCCATTCCAGCATGAACACAAACTGGTACAGCCAACCTGGAGAGGACATACAGGATATACATCTAAGCTGCACTAAAGAGCACTGAAAAAATACCTAAATTGGCTTTATAGGTTATCCCTGTGTCTCTTTTTCACTGCCAAGTCAGAAAAATAACTTACTGGTGCTCTACTGACAGCAGCAAGTGACTTTTGATTGGAAAGTAGATGCTCTGGTGAGCTCTGAGGGGATTGCAGGAAAACATTGGAAAACTAACAGGTCCTTAATATTTGTGCTTTTATGGTTATAACCATGGCGAGGAGGACCTGAGAAAGATCCTCACCATGCAAAAAACTCAGCAACTGTCCACATTGCTCAGAAATTAGGACATCTTGTATTTAGAGAGGATTTGCATAATGGGTTCATGAAGCTTCAATTCATAATGCTTTGCTACTGAACTGCAGTGCTCAGGAATGGAACTATTCAGGAAAAGTCACCCAGAAGAGCCAGTGCGTGGTTCCAAAGCACTCTTATTCACCGAGACAAGAATTAATGACTATTCTGAATAGGTAACAAATCCAAAGACAACAGGAAAAAATGGGGGGAAAAAAAGAAAAGAACTGAGCATTTAACTTGATAAACATCTCAGGAAGCTTGCCTGAGTTTAGTTGATGAATACATGAGCTGGTTGGTGCTGTACTTACGTCAACCCCTACATTTCTCCCAGGTTCTTCCTCTTAACCCATAATATGACAGGACCATATTTATTTGGTGTTGTCCACAAGGCTAAAGGGCATTTGATGATGGATAAAAAATAGAGAGAAAAACTCGAGAAATGCCATTTGCAATCTGAGGGAGGAAACAACAGAGTGACTCACTTTGAGAACAGTGAACTTTCCAAGCCGCTACAAGACTCTCTCTTTCTGGAGGTCTGATGTGGATGGTCATTGCTACAAACCTTTGCCTATGGAGGATTCTGACTTACAGAGGTCCAGGAAAATGAGTTGGGGGGAAAAAAAATTAGGTGGTATATTCTTCTCTTGCATTCATGCTGCCAAAGGAAAATAGGAGCGAAGCATGCAAAACCTTACAGGAGCCCTCTGGTTCCCTACAAATGGCTTTGTGCTTAGCACTGGTGTGGTTCTGCAAGTCATCTGTTGTATATGACTTGATCATTTCATCACAAGCGTGTATTCTACATGCTATAGAATACAATTTTTAGTTCCCTCAAAATTCCCTCCTGTCGAAGGCTTTGCTTTTCCTTTAAAATTCCTCACAGGCTTTCAATGCACAGAGTGCCCTGTGTCTGACTTCACTACTGCATTAGACATAGTCAGGGCAGATCTAGGGATATAATGGGACAACAGATTGGCTGGTATGTGCGCAGATTTGCAATTGCTTGTTCCTGCCTCCTTTGGAAACAATGGAGGAGCAAAAGCAGCTGGTATGCAGAGCAGATGAAGCGTAACATCTCTCTAGGAGTGCTGACTGCCCAAGCACCTCTGGTCCTGCCAGTCCTGGGCTGTATGCCGGTGAGAGCAGGCAAGCTCAGATGGCTGTTTTCGAGGCTGTAATCTATTCCTGTCTATATACCATTTGTTACTATTGCCCAGCACAGGCATCTTGCTTTAGTGCACAAAATGTTGTTTGCTGTGCATTGCAGCACTTCTCCATGGGCTGGTTCTGCAAGTGGCAGCAATGATGCTGATAGGGTTGGGTGTTACAAGCTGCTTGACAACCTTGTAAACCAAATTTGGCCCTTAGTGTGTTACAAGGGGAAAACAAACAGCATGGAAAGCAACGAAGTGCGGCTTACACAAAAGGGCTTAATAAAGAAACATCTTTCTCCATGTCCTCAGCTGGACTTGCTGGCTTCATTGACTTTAATGGGGTTATTCCAGCCTACACCAGCTGAGAATACAGCCCACTAGACTATGCATTGCCATGTAAAACTCCTGTGAGCGGTATGGTTTATTTTCTCATTTGTTGGTTCTGCCATCTGGCACAGCCGTCTTATATCCTTCTCCATTCACTACCCCGTGAAAACATCTTCTGTGTTGTCTATAGACATGTCACTTTTCCCTTGCCAAATATTAGCTTTATGACTGAACAATTCTTCTGATTCCATTTGAAATCACTTCACAACGTTACCTTTTTCCCCCTGATAACACCCTCAGGTGTTGTATTGCGTTTCCAGGTGCAGTATGGGTTAAAAGAATAGAGCTCCAGTTTTGCAAACATTTGTGCAGCTTCACAGCTTTAATGGATCCCGGTGACCATAAATAATAAAGGGAAACTAAATAATACACTCCTTCCTGCAAGTCACATGCAGGTTGGCTACATATCTGAATTCACCTCCGGAGAGAAGAAGCTTTGCCTCCATTATAAGACAGACACATATCATCCTGTGATGGCACCACAGGGTCAGACTGTAGCCCATGAAAAGTCATGGGTGTCACATGTACCTGAATGAGACGTTTAAACTGAAAACCCTTGTGATTGATACAAAACACAGTGTCCCACAAAGGCCTGTCCTCATCTACTGAGGGATGGGATTAGGAATTCTCCTGCAAAGATTCCCACATTTAATTTCCTTTGACTGGATAGCTACGGGAGGTTGTTCCTGAAGATCTAGATGCAAAACTCCAGGAAGAGGAGGGCAACAACCACAGCTCCCTCTCCAGGCCTAGAGTGTATGGAGCAGTGAATGAACGGGCAATTCTTAATGGCTCCCACACCACTTACAACTGCAGTAACAGGTTTACTTTTTCTTATAGATAACGCTGAGTGGGTAGAAAATATATTAAAAAGTTCTATGTATCAAAAAGTGCTGCTGAGCTCTTCTCACTTTGAGACATACTTGAAGAAATGCATTGCTCTGGTTGGTACCTACAAGCTGATGGTTAGCAAAGAGGAAAGGTGGGAAGCAGATGCATCAGGGTGAAGATTTTCAGTGCTGCTGTGACCAGAAGAGTTAAGGCACAGCACAGGCAGTTTCTTTGAACCTTCAGTTCTCACGGGAGTGGGAAATGTTCAACAGCTCTTGGATGGTCCTCAGCATGTTTCAAGACCAAGGCTTTTTTTAGCATATTATGTATGGGTTGAACCACTTAGAGTGAATAAACAGCAACTCAAAAATAAATTGTGAATGTAAGGTGACCTCTAACAGCAAACGAAGGAGAACTTTTGATCTTAAGTTGTTTCTCCTCTGGAGGGTATCCTTTGATTCAGTCCATGGTTGTAAAATTATTAGAGAAAATGAGATGTATTGCAAAAGATCAGGAGCAGCAAGAACCAAACACAAGAGAAAACATTTAAACACAAAGGCAGGGGTGGCAGATGGTCCATACAGAGAGAGAGCTCTCCTCCATTTCGCTAGTGCTTCTTTCCCACTTGTAAATACACTGCTGGGAGATTAACTGAATGAAGTAAAAACAAGGGTGGGATGCAAAAAGAGGAGCTGTGACTGATTTCTATGACTCCCTCATAACTGACTGGCAAGCTGGCGTAGGGGATCACTAAATGCCATGAATCATTTGCAGACCAAGATCAAAGAGTAAAGAGGACTTAGTTCACCTAGCTGGGCTTTCATGCAGGGCTTTGACTACCTGAAACCTTCAGAAAACCACTGTTTCTTGTCTTCTCATCTCTAACTTCTTTTCACCTCTGTTTCCTTCTGCACTCAGCCATGTACTTGTTAGCCTACCTTGTCTAGTTCTTACTTACTTCAGCATGCTAATCAAGGAGCAGAATTTCAGCTCGTTTCAATTGCTTTTTACTAACAGGAAATTAAGCCTAAGGATTTATATTATTTTTTGTTCCCTTCCTTCCAAGGGCTGAAATAGAAAAAAATCTCCTTTTGGGAAAAATAAGGATTGACTGGTCCTGTGCCTCATCCTGTTTCCTATTTTGCCTCCATCTGAATATAGTGTCTTGTAATTGGAAGACGTATGGAACCAGCAATCAAATTATTCTAGTGTATATGCAGTTCAGATCCAAATAGCCAGATATGGGCATCCCATAAACATAAATAAAATAAATCTGTACAGCAGGACAAATTTGTCTTATCCAGATATCCAGAACTGACAAAATATATCTGAGACCTCTACTAAAATGAAAGTATGATGCATAGCAAACAGCTTGGAGAAAGAGTAGCAATCAATACATTGAAGACAAGAAATGGAAAACAGCGCTGTAAATTTAAGCATCCCTAATGCCACAATACTTCTGAAGCAAGTGTGACAGACCTCTGATGCTTTTGTGGACACCTTGCAGTCATGTCTGAGATTTTCAAAATCCCCACTGAAGCTACAGTTCTGTCAGAGTCTAAGCTGACCTAGGTTGCTGTTACCTCTTAACTACCTGCCCCTCTGCCCCACAACACTGCTGGCTGGATTTTCCAGCTCTCCCTCACACTGGCAAAAACATACCTAATCCTGCAGAGAGTTGGTTCAGAGACCTAACCTGGAAGAAAATGCTTCTCTCCACCCTGCCCCCGCCCATGAAATGAGTTGCTAGTTTCTCTCCCTTAACTGGCTCACTGTATGATCAGACAAGTATCAGTGAAGAGAAGAATGGAGATTGCATCTAAGGAAAGGTGGAGGGCAACCCCACCTTAGATCATACTAAACTGCTGTGGAATTGCAGCTTTAAGCACACAGCCCAATCATGCATACATGTGTATGTGCATGTTTCAAAAGACCTAAACATCCACTTTACTGTAGTTGTGGATGTTTACTTTGACATAGGATTCTTGAAACACTGCGTCCACTTGCTTCATGAGTTAACCACATGGAATCACCATACTCTTTGGCATTTAAACTTCCATTGAAGAACAAAAAATGCTCCTAACCATCATGGTTGTTCAGGAATCTTCCCAGTAGGACCCAACTGTGCAGTGTTTCCTTTCTTGAGTCTGAAAATAGTCTGAAACAATACTGATGAGAGTGGTAAATACTGCCCAAACTGCTTGTTTGCATTCAGGCTTTGACTCAAAACCTTATTGACACCATTATAAATGTCAACATTTGATACATAATACATGAATACATTTTAACAGATGGAGAGGAATGGAAATGAAGCCAAGATACAGTTGAGGCTGGGTTTGGAATTGCTGGAAGGAGGAGGATGAAGAAAGGAGAGATGCCAAGAAGGAAGTAGAGTAGAAACAGAGAAAGGAAGATGGGAAGGGAAGAGAAATCACTCCTACTGAGTTCCGCTGAATCCAGCACTAACAGAGTGAAAGAATAATAAACAGTGCATTACCTTCTGCAGCAAAAGATGAGGCTTTGCCTTTGCTCATTCTGTGAAGCTCCCTTTGAGACGAGCAGGAGCTGTGCTGTGGACAGAAGGCAATATGCATGCCTATATTTGTACCGTAGCCCATCCTCCACACCCAGGTATGGAGTTTGTTCTTCTCCACAGGATGAACATGACACCCCCTTGGTCAGAGACAGCTTAACTAAAACAGCCCATTAACCACCTATTTTAGATTAACAAGAGTAACCCACTGCCTAAAACTAATAGCTATATCAATGCTACAAATTGCACTAAACTTCTGAAAGGGTTTTGTCTTAACTAAAAATTATGATCATTCTAGATTAAACAGATATGCGATGCTACCATTCATCACTCAGGCCATAAAGAAATTTATACTTTTTTAAAAAGCTCATCACTGTGCAGCAGAAACACATGCAATAGGGATGAACTGTCTGCAAAATAGTCCTTCCAATCTGTCAATTATAACTATATTTTTAGGGTCTGATAATAACATGCCAGAGGACAAGGTGAGAAAAAAATGTGCAAGCAAAAGGTGAACTTAAGATTTTGCACTCTGGGGACCAGGTTACCAAGAACTATTATCATCACCCATGTAACAAACGGGAACAGAATGCGATTTTCAGAAATTCCTTCACATTTTCTAAAGAGGAGCTTCTATGAATCTTCTCCTTTCTTCCTCTTCCTATGTTGTTTATGTGCTGAATATTCACACTTCTTTTCTTAGAAACACAGCTGATTTGTCCCCAAGTCTCTGCATTTAAAAGATAAGTGTATTAATTCATGATATTCACTATTCTCATGCCTTTCTTTCTCAAAATACAAAAGAACAACCACAATTCAATACTCAAAGCAAATTTCCCTAGGAAAACAAGGGATCATTTCTATTTCAGATCCTTGGTAGCTCCATTTTCATAGAGCAGATCAGTTTGCCTGCTTTCAGTCTCAGAATTGCTTATCTAGCCTTCAGCAAGTGCTATGCACAAGCGTAAGTCTGACAAACTTGATTTATGTTAAGAAATAATTTTTCTGTTGCCATAGAAACCACTGCAAGATGATCCAGGCATGAGTAAAAAGTAACAACGATAAGCAGGCTGCTGTTTTCGCCAGTGAAATTCCCCTCGTTGTTGATGTCCCACCAGTAATTTCCTTGCCCCCTAGGGCGAAAAGGGCAGAAAGATGGTATCTGGAAGGATGGCTGAGAGGAAAATTTGCCTAGAGGGTGGCTTCAGTGTCATAAGGCAGACACATTTCCCAGTCCAGAAGAGGGTGTGCAGTCAGAACAACTTCTCCTGTAAGGCTGCAGCATGGGGAGCGAAGTAAATATTTCTTTCGAATAGGGAGCAAAACCAGACTAGAAATCCCCCAAGCCTGTTATAGAGACCTCCATGCCACAGTGGAGACAGATGGAATAATTTGTTTCTCTTATGCCCGGGGTTTGCTTCCATCAGTGGGAATGAATCATATCCACATTTTAATGTTTGCACAGCTCTTGCCACTATGCCATGCACAAACAATTTCTGCTTCAGTAAGAGGAAGCATCCACCTGGACAGTAACAAATATAAGGGAGTAAAAGAATCAATGAACACTAATCATCATGGCATGTTCATGTAGAAGCGTCTTCACCCATGCCAGTGCTGCCTGCCCACGAGCTCCATGCCACAGCATAGGCAATTACGCCTTGCCCGATATAAAGGATCATTCATTGCCATTTTTATGCAATGAGAGCACAGGAGTGTATACTGTGTACTACAACGCTTACACTCTACTCAATCTCCACCATCAGTCACTGACATTTTAGGGATGTTTATCCCCAAGATTTACAAGGGCAATGAACATTGCTAGTACTTGCCACTACAGCTGTCAGACTGAATTGACGTTCTTTCCCAAGGGAAATCTGTTTCCGCATCTGCTACTGTTGGTTCAGCTTACAACAGGCTTTCAGCTAAAGGGTTGTTGCTGTGGATCCATGGCCTCACAAAAAGGCAAAAGGACAAAAGTATTACTGCAAAAAAGTCAGAAAACCTGTAACGTTTTGTGCAGGCTTGGAGTTCCTCTAAGCAATGAATGGAAAAGCCAGAGGATTCCAGTCCAGAATGCTCCTCTGCTGCAATTAGTACTGGGAACAGTCCAAAAAGAGGAGGACATGGATAGATTACAGCTTCTTTTTGCCTCTAATGCTGCTAGTTGCAATATATCAATAATTAGAAGAGAGTTTAGTGAACAAATATTGCCTCTTTTTCTGCTGGTGCACTGTCCAGACAGTTTTATTTCTCCCCTGTTATTTCTCATTTGAAAATATTTGCCAGACAATCTCTCCAAGTCCTTTCTGATCTGAAGCTTACTGATATTAATTTTGCAAGTGTAAGAAACAGAGGAAGGTCTGCCATTGTTTCTGATTCCTGATAAGATGAAAGCAGCTCTTAGCACTGGGTGTGCCATGGATTGTGGAAAGTGAATTCCAAACTGACATTTTCCAATATTCTCTGTAAAATGCATTCTTGTAGGCTTTCCATGCAGCTTTCTCCTTGATAATGGAGAAAAAAATGCAGAATACAAGGGGCAGGAAGACAGCTAAAGTAAACTTGCACAATGATTTAAGTGGATATTAGTGGACATTTTTGACAGTGCTCACTGGAGTCTAGTTACAAGAATCTGAATAGAAAGCCTGGTTATTTGCTTCTTGTTTCCAGATGCACAAAGGTGCATGAAGGATAGAAAATGAAAACAGAACTTAATTATTGTCGTGATTATTGTTGCTAGATTATAAAAAAGTGCCTATCTGCCACTTCTTCCCTATGTGTACATGTACACATCTCTTTTTATGTTCACTGCCTGTCCACAGCTTGTCTTATACATGCATCTTGCTATGTCTCATTATCACATTTCATTCCCATGCTCTTTATAGTGCAAAACAAGGTGTGCATTTGGTTATGAAAATGCTGGAGGGGGTGAGGGCGTTTTTGCATGGGAGATGCTGTATTACCATGTCAATCATTGCTCCTTCACTTTCTTAGTCTTTGCAGATTAATCTTGGATGAGCCTCAAATGGAATGCTTCTGGCATTGGGGAAGGTGAGATTTAGATAGCAAATTCTCAGCCCAGGTCCACTGGCATGTGATTCACACACTGATATCAAACTTGCACTGAGGGGCCTGAAGCTTTCCTCCCACCATGCTGAAGATCTGGTTTAGAGCTAAGCATAATTTACGGGTTGCTGGGGGAAGATTGTCTTTCCCAGTTGAATTCTTTCACTCTGGGCCTACATATAATACCCCCCCCCCCTTTTTTTTTTTTCCAGAAGAAATGCTGTTGTCTATTAACCAGCCTAGTTACTGAAAAAGGAGTAGGGGAGGGAGACTGCAGGCGGCTTCTCCAGCATTATAATATGCACTGATGCTGGCTGGGCATGCCATTTCTAGGTGTCATTCAGGCTCCTGCTGCGGTTTGTCCCCTGTGAGTATCAGTACTGAAGAACTTTCTACTTTTGTATCCTGCTGCTGAGATGCTTCTCGCTTTCTCTTTTGAGGCGAGTTGTGAGTTTTGACCCATGTTCAGCAGGAGATACCACTAAACATTGGGACCTGAAGGTTGACAGGATCTCCTGGAGGAAGCTTTCTTTTCTTGGGGGCAGCAGGGCATGCAGAGGGACTGTAGTGGGAAAGACCTATGCACCTTCCCCACGAGAGAGGAGTAAGAATGGGTGGAAGCAGAAGAAATGCAAAAGCAGCATGGCAGCATATCTACTCAGAAACAGTAAAACAAAACCCATTCAACTGGAATAGCAATGGCTGCTGAGCAATGGTGGTTGCTATGACCTGAGGTGTAGGCATCATGTGTTCAACTGCATAACCTACACTCCCAAAAGGCAGTGAACCCTGAAATCAAGTGCTTAAGTCACCTACATGCTCAGCTAGCACTGCCTCAACTCCTTCGTCCTGGGGCAATCGCAGATCCAGCACATTCATCATCTGTTGCTAGAGGCTCTGTTACAGAGAGGAGGAACAGGAGGATGGCTATAGCATTAGAAAAGTCGCAGCAGCAGGCAGGTCTGTGGGAGAGAAGGGGTGTTGCATTTGCTGGGATATGAATATAAACGGTGCTGCTGCCATATCAAATGGTTCCCCTTGTTTGTTTCCTTTTCTTACAAATAACCAGTGACTTAAAGACAGAAAAAGATATAGTATATCTAATATATCTAATATAATATAATATATACACTATATTTAATATATAATATACTAATATAATATAATACACTAATATAGTATATCTATAGTATATCTAATAGTATGCCCTCCTTTGTATTCTAGAGCATCACCCTTCTCCCTGCTGTTTGGCACCTTGCCCATTTCCAGCAGGCACTTTCAGATGCAGATTTCTCCCTCAATAGGTATGGCCAGGCTCTTTGTCCTCATCTTCCCCTACCTTCATTAGCAGCTCTGCTGTTGGGGGCCTTGCTCAGATATCAGAGGGAACAGGGCTGGGTAAGAAGCAGAGCAGAAAAGGCCCCCTGAATACTGATTCATTACCATGCAAATGGAGGAACACCCTAGCTATGCAGAGGGCGGTATCTTTATAAAGCATGCGTAAATACCACACAAAACAATGATTAGACAGCGCTTATGCACCAGTTAAAATTCATCCTGGACAGGCTGGATAAGCATATCCATAAATGCTAAAATGGATTCGCTTAGGATCTGCAAATGGTTTATAGATGTCGCCTGAGATAGGAGCATTGCCTGGGGTGTGGTGGACGTATCTGTGCAGTAAGGTATCCGCAAGCCCTGACAAGAAGACAGATTAGGACAGGCAACTCGAGATGATCCCCCATCTGTCTATGTCCATGTGGCTCAAAGGCCAGCTGTCCCTGAGGATTCACGTGGGGTCCTAGCTGGGTGCTATGTCCAAATCCCTGATGTGTCCACAAATATGGACTGGCTCTTCTGAGTGTTTCTTTTGCACTGCACTAGGCTGGTTTATAACCCTAACTCCTTGTGCTGTCGACAGTCACACTGGCAACCTTGGGGGTGACATTTTGCAGGAAAAACATTTTGATAGCTCTAGTCCTAGTTATGGCCTGTGGTCCATTGGAAACGAATGACAGAGCAGCTTGGATTAGTATAATGCTGGGGGTTGTGGGATATACCCAGAGCAGCTCCGAAACCAAACACAAATGACAAGCAAAGTGCTTGTACAGTTCTTCCACCTCCGTTTGCCTGTCCTCCTCTCTCACAGGAAGGCTGCACGTGCTCTCGCTGGGTCTGCTGCTCACTTGAGCTAAACCTACAGCAGAGACAGATCCTGAGGGGCTAAACCTGAAGAATTTGGCCTAATAAAACTTGGTTAATCAATGCCAGCTTTTTTTGCCACCATGGAAACTTTTTCTGGAAGCATCATATAATGTCTACCTACACAAATAGCCATACAACATGCTAGATTTGCAACCATATAATTACACCTTCCAAAGTAATATATTGTAGCCCTCTAAACACCTGAAAAGGTAGGTAACAAATATTTTGATGACAAGTACTCTGGAAGGACTTCAGGAGCACTGCCTGCTGTGGGGAAGAAGAGGAACTAATCACCCTTTCGAGATCCTCTTTTATTTGTGGGGGGAAAAAAAATCTCCATGTTTCTTTGAAAATCAGCATAAGGCAATACAGTCTATAGAAATCTGCTTCCTGTCCTTTCAGGTTCTCACTTTTCAGACCTATCCATTTGCTGGTATGTAAAATACATGTAAGCCTCCCAATAACAACTATGCTTTCAGACCTTTATAAACCAGTAGAACTGGGAGATCGGCATATCCCAGACCTGGAAGAAGAGGATAGGGAAAAGATCTTATGAGCTCTGTGAGAACCAAAATTTGGAATATAATTCAGGATTTCTTGCAAATGTTGACCAATTGACCTGCCCATTGGACATGTGCCAGGCTGTAGTCTCATTAAAAGATTCCAGATTAATCATATGCCTCTTAGAAAGGAGTCTTAGCGATCTTTTTCTGCAAAGACTATGACATGGTTCCAGTTATGTTGGACTCTGGTAAATATAATGGCAGGATTTTTAGCATGTGTGTTACAGAAAGAGGTGAAGAGGTATGTCAGGCTAGTTTAACCACACTTTCAGCACCAGTCTGGCTAAATCTGTTTCTAAATCGTCCTAGTTCTGCTACCTCTGTGACCAAACCATTCACAGAAAGGCCTTAAGAACTGAAATGGTAAAACCCCAAGGAACAGCAGTTTACAATGAAAACAACAGGTCTGATAATTAAACTTCTACCAATGGTTTGAGTTGGCAGTCAGCTCAGTTAGCAAACAGTAATAGAGAGAGACAGTCCAAATTCTTTACTGTCTGTCTGTGGGACTGATCAGTCTTGACAATGTTTCTCCCTACCTCTCTAAAATGGGGTGAAAGGCTCTATTCAGGCAACAGGCAAAGCTGTTTCTATCTGGCATACTCTGTCTTTCTCATGAGTTTTCCCCTACTGATTATTAAAGAGCTGTTTTATATAACCCCCTCCACCCCATTTGCCTCTGGACTCCCAGATCATTCTTGTCTCATTACTTCAATTTTGATGCCCACAAGACATTTTAATAAGAATTAATTTCCTACCTGAGAAAGCCCTAATATGTGCAGCACAGTGATGTTATTGAAAAACAGTAGGTGCTGTAACATCTGATTCCTGGGATTTTGTGATTAATTGTGACAGCAGCATTAACAGTAAACACACATTTGTTTTATGTCAGCTGCTGATTGACAAAATATTTATCTATTTTCTTCCAGTGTAGGTTATATCTATAAATCCCCAAGTGAATTCAAAAGTGGTTTCTCTAGCCACTACAATCTCTACATGACAAAGTATTCCCATGACTCATAATTTAAGATATGTCCTGCTGTATGTGAACTTTCAGGGTATTTTTGCAGAAATATTTATTGCATGTTCTGTGCTTCATGGCTCTGTTTAGCAGGCTAGCATTAGTGGCAATTTTTTTTTGTGACTTGCATTTGCATAACTTGGATTTGCATAAATGCATAATTTGCATAACTTACATGACTTCTGTAAAAGTCCTGTATTTCCAAAGCTTTTCTTATCATACGTGTCTAGTATAAAATGTGTTGACCTTCTGTGCTTATTAACATCCTTTTACTTAATGTTTGAGCTTCTTGCAGTTTGTAACGTGTTTTATCCTGACAAAATGATAAAGAGGTAGAGAGTAGAAAGGAAGGAACCTAATCAACAAGAGACAAAGTGAGTTATAAGTTGCCCAATAATCAAGCCAGATAGCTGAAAAACAAGGATAAGTTTCCTTCTGACCAACGCTGCTGCTCTCCAAGCATTGCACCCTCTTGCCAGTTTCTTCTGCTGGGAAAGAACTCTTCATGTAAATAATTTTGGATTTAACAACACATTTTTAATAGTTTTTAGAGTCCTTATTCAGTTTTACTTTTCCTCTTCCCTTTGCAAAATGCCCTTCACAAAAATGGAAGTGAATTAAGATTTCTCCTTCAGTCTCCATTGCAAATAGGGGCCTGAATCAAAGACCTGGTTTGAGCACTATTAGTAGAGGCACATCAGATCAGGTAAGTTAGAGCTGATGAAAACTGAACTGTAATTTTGTCAGACAGAGCAAACTATCAGATCATCAAAGATGATTTTAGATGAAGTATGAAATCTGAAAGAATTCTGAAAAGAACCATTTTCAGATAAAGGCAAGGAGAATTAAACTATAAGGAGGGAGCTGCAAAAAAAAAAAAAAAGGCTCTTCAGTTTCTTCAGTTCAAGGGAGTTCATGTATTTGTGAATTTTCTAAAATGTTATTTTCCTCCATCGTCATTGTCTAAAACACTGTACTCCATAACTGTTGTCATGTATTTACATTTCTCTTTGTCGCTGAGGACAGCCAGCTTGAATTAGAAGCTCTTTGTAGCCAAATTCTGAAGTATCAAGATATTAACTCAGATGTGGCAACTGATTAAAGCAGGGCTGCTCCACCCCTTCTCCCAGCCTCGCAAGGGAGGAGGTTGAAGGGCCATGCAGCAGCTCCTAACTGCCACTGTTCCCAACTGACATATTTTTTGCTTTAACATGTCAAGCTGTCCATATCCCTCTGTCAGCTCCAGGCAAGGATGCCAGCCTCTAAGATAAGGGCAGCATGATCAGGCAAGGTTGGTAGTTGTGTCAACCACCCCAGCTTAATCTGCTGGGTCTGTAGACTGCCAAAACTCTGTCATTCCTGTCTCATGGGCAGCAATTGTTTGTAAAACCAGTCTACTGCTTTACAAAAGTTACCCCTCCACCCCAGCTTGGGGATTTGTCAAAGTCCTGAGTCACTGAGTCACTAAAAGGCCCCAGAGAGGCTCTCTGACTTGGGTTGTAGTCCCGCAACCCTTGCTGACTCATGCTGTTTGTATGAACAGCAGAGATCCCTTCACTGAACCGCACTCCTGAACACAAGACAAAGGATCAGGTGGGGCATTTAATATTAAGTGCAGAACACTAAATTATTACCATTCAACCTAACTCACTGCTCCCCAAAATATATTTGAAATTTCATTAAAATAGATCATGTTCTGCACAAAGCAGGTCAGTGCACTTAGTTGGGATTATATCTGTTATTGCTTAAGTACCGTACTGAAAAAAACATTGATTTTAATACAATCTGCAATGTTCCTAAAGGCTTAGGAACTAATGTCAGCAGAATGTATTAATACTGGATGTTCTATCACTGCACCAGCTATGCCCTGCTAACTAGTCACCTTTAAAATGTTAGTGGCACCTTCTTGAATAATTCGCTACCACGAGATTACATGTCCTTTGGGTCCTCTTGGAAGTTGAAAAGGAAAGGATGGTTCGGAACATGATATGATGACACCAATGTCGAAGTGATTTAATTCAATGTTATTATTATACATTTGGATTTTTTTTTCCCCATGTTTTTAAATTTCATCAGGGAATTTTCCTAAATTCCTGCATTCTTTTCTCGGCATTTCTTTCAGTCTTTCATTTTTTTCCTTTTCCTTTCCTCTTTCCTTTGTTCCCTTCCTCTCCTTTTCCTTTTTCCTTTTCCCCTTCTTTTTCATCTTCCTTTTCCTTGTTTTTCTATTCTACTCCAGTCTATTCTACATTTTTCGTTTTATGTTCTATTATTTTTATTTCAGAAAATTCTAGACATGTGATGCAGTTTTGCATGTTTTTGCTCCTAATAATAATTATGGGTCAAAGTTTGCACCCTATAAATTTGGGTGGATGAATTTGGTGTAATTCCACTGTTATTAATGGAATTTAAACTGACATCAGACTCTAACCCTACATTTTAATGATTGATTTGCATGGTCTCAGCTGTGAGGCAATTTGTCTTAAGCCACCATTAAATCAGAAAATGAGTGTTTCTGACTGAGTATGCCAATCATTCTAGCTTATCTAGTGAGAGATGCCACAGGCTTTCTCCTGCTCTAGCCTTATTTTTTGACAGCTACTTATGCTATTTATTGTCTAATTGGGCCTGCCAATCCTCTCTGTACATTCCAATCTGTCCAGCCCAGACACAAAAGTCTGAAACGTTTTTAAAATCTGCATACGGTTGTTGATTACAAGAGATGGGGGAAAAAAATACAGCCTAGATGTGACAACATGCTTACTTCTGTATGATTATTGTTCAGAAAAATAAAAAATTGCAAAAAATAAAAGAAGAAATTCTATCTGAGTACCTGGGCTTTCTGACTATAAAGGGAGAAAGGGTACTACGGACAGGACGAAAGCCACATTTTCTTCTGAGGCTTTCACACTCGTGAGGCAGTAAGGGCTAAATCCTGCCATTTGTTGCTTGCTGTGCTGTGAAAGAGGAGGAGGTAAGAGCTATTCCCAAGTAGTACCAAATGGTAGGAGATACAGCTTGCCGACGTGCCCCAATGCACAGCATAGGGTTTCTGGAGGAAGAGGAGGTCCTCACACGTAGCAATGCCTGTGGGTTAGGACCTGCTTTGCCTCCATGCAGAGAAACAAGAAGTTCCCCATGCTGCGTCCTGCTGTGAAATCCTGCTCACCAACACCAGGACTCCCTCCGCGGAGGATACATCTGCCAACCTCTGCTTAACCTTACGGTTGCGACTTGCCGAACAGCACGCCAGCATTTGGACTACAGTTTCTCAGTGGGGTTGGCAGAGCTCTGACATCCGCCGGGACCTGGTCCAAAGCTCCTGGGATTCAATGGGGAAAAAAAAGCCCATTGATCTCGGTGGCTTTGGATCTGTCCTTTTGCTCATCTCCTTTGATGATTTATACAACACTGACATGCATATCTCACTTCTGAAGCACAGAGCACATGGTTTTAATCTCACCATTTCCCTGGTGGCAGGGAAGGAAGTGCGCTGGCAGCTAAGACACTGAAAAACACTCATTATTCTGTACATTATTATTACTTTTTACTTCCCCACGGAAGGTAGAAATTAAAATGAAAAATCACAAATATTTTGTTTTACAGTCTTTGCCTGCCCTTAAAGGCACAGTAAAATATTACAAAGTACCAATTTTTGTGTGTGTGTAAAAATGATGAGAATGTTTTGTATCAAAATGGAAGGTAAGAGAACATTAACAACTAAAAGCCACTGCTAAAAAAATGACCCCTTTCCCTAGGAAAAGCTTAGAGAGGGAATCTTTCCGATGCACCAGGGAATTCTCTTCGCAGATTGGAAGGTGAGAACATTTCATCCTTGTGAAGTCTTCATTTGTAAAATCAATATTACCAGGCCATTGGCAGCAGTGCTCTACTAGTTATGCTGCTCTGGACCAAGTCCCACAGTAGTGGTGGCTACAAATCAAACTTAAAATAAGTCACAACTCAAGATTCCTCGTGTCCTGAAGAGCAGTCTTCAGGGGTAGCCAGGGGTTGCTACACTGGATATCTGGCTGTCAGACCTGGTACCTCATGCAGTTCTCCAAGGGATGCCCCCACAGCACCCAAGTTCATGGAGCCAGAGCACCTCCTGCCCACTGGAAAGTTCTACAAACCACCAGTCGCTTTCATAAAGCAGGAGGGATGCTTCGCTATATTTTTATATTTTCATTCCAGTCCAACACCTTTTTCCTTCTTTGTTTCCTCACTGGCTAGTGCAATTTTTTCAGCACTAGATGTCAGTATGGACTTGCGATACCAGATTGCTCTGTATTTTTCCTTTAACAAGAGAAGAATTGCCATCAGAATGAAACCAAGTCTCTCCAGCCTCATGTGCTTCCTAGAAAACAGGTCTTTTCTTTACTGTTCGAACTTCATGTGGAAGGGGTGGAACCGCATTCTGTCCTTGATTGGGATTAATACAGCTGCAAAAGGGCCCTATCTATTTTGTGATTATACCACATCTGAGTTAAAGAGGAGCTACCATGACTCTGGAGGAAAAGCTTTGCTTAGAAAATAATAGAGAAAAAGAGAAGTTTTTGCATTATCTTGATAAATTGGGACCCTGCTAAGGTAGCATTGTACAGGTGCTCCACAGGGGTGGGTAATCCTGTAACTAACGGTACTCATCTCAACGAGAATCTACTGACAATCTACTGATGAGACCGAGTTTTTGCATTCCTATTGTCTAGAAAGACATTGCATCATCTAGAAATATTTTGCTACACCAGGCTGTTACAAGGACTGTTCTAACTTGAACCTGGTTTATTATTATTTGCCTGGTATTTTCTGAATACTGAACTGAAACCAGCTTGGGGCAGAGCAACAGACGAGGAAGTGCGTGATGGCTTTCTGAAGTGGTGAAATGACTGGTTTCTATCACTCTTTGAAAACGTCTTGTTTCTTTAAGAAATTTAACTCCCTCAGTCTAAATTGTGAGTGGCCCCTGTGCTGTTATGGGAGGGCTGAGGAAGATGCATGAAGCACCCCGACTCCCCTCATTTTGCAGGCAGCAATCTAGAACAAGACACTGCTCCTCTTGCTCTTGGCGAAGTACAGTCTGGGGAAGGGCAGAGCGGGGAGAGGAGGAAGCGAGTTCACAATTCTGATTTCTCATCTCTTACTTTCATGGGTTCTGGCTTCTGTCAAGTGGATCTGAGCCAGCACGACAGATGGAGCCTTTTACACCGCCCTCATGCTCGGTTTACACCAGGCGTGATGCACAGAAGCCGAGGCAGAAAACGTTTCTGGCAGAGAATGCGAAGCGGAGCTCTCTGACATTCCTCCCGACTCGGTAGAGTTGCGGTTGCAATCTAGGCCTTCAGAAAAATCCAGTTACGTGCTTTTGTATTGTTCACTATGCATTAATTAATAAAGTATTGCCCTCACACATACACTAGTACGCCTTGCTTTTATTATACTTTAAGGGTGCTACTGTCCCTTTGACTTCTGTTATATGAAGTCACTGTAACACATGCGTGACTGCCCAAGCAGCTGTGCTTAAAAGCCCTATGAGCAACTACCTAGTGTGTTTTTGTTTCTCATTATTAGGCTTATCAGTAGCAGACTGTAAGTAGGAGGCTACAGAATATTAAAGGAATAGTGCTTAAAACTATCCATTGAAAATATTAGCAAATACTGCGCAAAAATATGGACAAAGGTAATTTTTCTCCTGGATTCTGAGAAGGTAAGGTAATATTTGGCAGATAATAGAGAACCTGAGAGAATACAAATTGTACTTGGCAAATCTAACACCACGTGGCTCTACCACCTGCTGTCGTTCCTACATATTTCACTTTGTTACTGTTTCTGTAATACTGTTTTCCATTTACTCACCTCTTTCTATAGATGTCTAGCATTCAAGCAATTAGTACCGCTAATGACAGATGTATCCTGTAAAAGAGCTTGTCTGCAATTCAGCTTCTGGAGACTGATTTACGTGTGTAATATTCACTGTGTCAAGACTTGAAGTGCCTTCTTTATTAACTAACATGAATTGTTCAGATAAGGCTCTCTGTAAGGCCAGCTGCCTCTCTAGGTGCAGAAGGGTTTCGTGGTCTCGCACCCCACACTGCAAGGCAAAACAGTGTAATTCAGGAACATACCTCGAAAGACTATTGTTATCTCCCTCTGCAGAAGTAAAGGGAGCTGAGGCAATCAACAGCCCTCCCCCAGCTCCTGAATCCACATTCAGCTGGCATTGCCGAGTGCTGATACACTAGATCTGAAAACAAGAGAAAGTAAACATACTTCCCATCTGTTAGTTTGTCCTCCACCCCCTCTTCTTAGAAATCACAGAAACAGAAAAATTAGCTGGATGGGACCTTCATATGTCAAATCATCTACCCCGGGCTCCCATACCCACGGATCTGTGTATCACGCCTTGCCCAGATAAACAGGTATTGATGTCGATTCTTTTATGAATTGGTGCAAATGCCTTTTGTGCAGATATGGGCATAGTCTAAGCAACTATTTCTCTTCTGTTATTCCTTAAGCATATGATAAAAATGGTCTGCACAGTAGCTTCTGAAGAAAGATAGCGCTACGGGGGCTATAGCTGCATATAGCTGCTGTCAGGAAGGTACACAGTGGGATAATTCATGCAAAGTTGCTAATAAAAAAAACACCAACAAGTCAAACTAACACAGTTTGTTGGAGAACCAGTAACCACACCGGCCCGATTATGCACTAAAAAGGCAAATTCATACCAGCGGCATTTGGTATTGCATCTGGTTACCTACAAAGGTACTCGGTGGCTATGATAATACAACTGTGAATGTAGAACAGCTTAGGAATTATTATGGTGAATACTCCTTCCTATTAAAATTGTTAGACTAAAGTATATTTCTTATAGAACTACTCTGTAGCATGTGGTAATGGAGTGCACAGCACAAACTGCCACTTCTTCAAGCAAGTTATTTCCAAGTATTTCTTCCTGTGAAAAATGGTCAATCAATAAGTCCAGTCAAAATGTCAGTTTAAGACTATGTTATCTTTTCTGTGAACATCAGTTTTCTCTACAGGTGACTCCAGTGTACAAAATACAGCATACTGTTTACAGTGTGATAGAAACTTCAGAAAAGCATAAACATGAAACAAAATATAGATGGTTTTAAACAGAATTTTTATAGAGCAAGGCTAAACACCCTTATCCTTTTAAGCACCACCACACATTTCGAGAATAATTTTAGGACCCCAGCCTTGAGCTTTAGGAGCTGCTTATTTTTTTTTTATTCCATGAAGACTGATCACAACATGTTGCCTGACTGTTTTTCATACATCAGTGCAAGCACATGTGTAAATCTTCACAGGATTAAAGTCAATATGTACAAAGAGTTATTCAACGCAAATAAAAATCTAAGATACTGGATAATAGGGTCTCCTACATCTCTTGAAATACCAGTTACCAGCTGGAGATACACCGATACCAGAATATATCTAAAAAGATGCCTACAATAGGTTTATGTACAATTCGTAGTCGCCCTGACAGGGATAATACAGGACCTATTTCCCTTAGCTTACAGATGTGAACATTTAACAGTCTCGTCTGCTGGATGGCTTACTCTAGCTGCAGATGTAAGGCATGTGTATTTTACACATCTTATTTTAGAAGGATAAACCAGTTCTGTTTTGCTTTCTCTATGAGCAACTGAACACTTCACAAGTCTCTATTTTCAGCATCTGTGGAGAGGTGGTGTGCAGTGGTGTATATTTTAAACAGCTGAAATACACAGTAATGTAAAAACTGCATTGATCTCTTCCAATCACAATGTGCACCTCTAGTTTGGTACCTGCTCAGAAAATCTAGTTGCCCAAACCCTATTAGGAGCCCACACTAGCTATTTTAAAATTAAGCTGTATGTTATGAGTGTGTGCTATTACTTTTTAAACCTTTCTCCTTTAGCAAGGAGTGCCTGATCAGTTCTGAACAGAATGTAAACCTCTGGATGGCTTTATTAGTTCAGGGTCAGATGCTTTTGACAGAAATGAAACCTTGCTTGAAACCTTGTTTCAGCATCCCTCTAAAAGCCACCAAAGAAGGGGGCAGGAGGGGAGAGGGAGAATGATCTGTCCGCATAGCTCACTGTTGAGCAAAATTCAGACCCCTGTTCCATTTATCAGCACACATTTTCCAAAAAGTGCAGTAATATGAATTTACAGCCAATTTCATATGCTCAGAGCACACCTGCCACTTGGTATTTTCAAGGAAACTGGTCAAGAAACAAGTTCATTATTTTCACTCGCTGATAGACAAGGTAGCGTAACCAGAATTGAAGTGGAGGTATGCAGTTTGTACAAAGAACAGCGAGCATATTTGCCTGTCTAAACCATTTTTTTCCCCCCACTATCCTGGACAATGAACAAGAAAGTTAGTTCTTATTTCGTGCTTATTTAAGTATGAATAAGATTCCCTAGATGTGTTTCTACAGGAATAATAACAGCATTCATCCATATAGGCCTATAGAAGTCAGTTTTTATGTAACTATCTGCTTTCCACCGAGTCCTTGAGATCTGTGGAAATATGGCCAGCAGCAAGATGTTCTACTTTCTCTCTGCACTGTTTCCTCTTGTCACTGGTTATTTTCTATGCATTGAAATTTTTATGCAGACTACTTCTGCCATGTATTAATGAACAAATGGGTGGAGGTTACAGTGCCAGGTGCTTGCCTCTACAAGACTAACGGCTAGTAGACAGTCATTTGTTAGAAGAAATGTTAGCTTGAAAACCTAACTGTACTCTTGGCTATATAAAGCAAATTTCCATATGTAGAAAAATTTCTATTCAATGATTTTCAAGAGGGACCGGGAAGGATGGAGGGGAGAAAGCTGGCTCAGAAGCATGTCACATTGCTTTTCTGAAGATGTAGGTTTTCTTTGAGGTATGTGTCCTGTTTAGACTCACACTTGATAGGGAGAGAGCTACAAATACATGCCCTAGATGCAAAACAAAAACTGAAGCCACCCCAAAAAAGAAAAAAGAAAACCACATCGCACTGGGAACAACCACACTCTCTGAGGAAGGAACACAGGCTGTCCTGTTGTGACTTCTTTTCTGTGAAATATTCTATGCTGTTAAAGGTAATTTTCTGATTGTAAGACTGAGTAACTGTTTGGATGCCCTGAGGGCTCCCCCCCCCCCCCCCACCGTAGACTTTATCATTTAATCCTAAATTGAATAAAAGGTTATTCACAGTCAAATATAGTCTGTATTTAATACCTGCTCAGCTCTTAGATCCACTGTAAAGAAATTATAGAACGTACTGTGTAGCAATGTACTATTTTCAAAATGCTGTTTATTCTAGCAGGTGAGCCGCTCCACTAGCACTCAGTAGTGGAAATCTTAAAAACTCCGTAAAACTCTGAGCATGCTGTCCTCTAAACCTGCTCCGATAGGGCTGAACATGCCACAGGCATTCTGTGAGCAGCAGAAATTATGAGTCATGTTTGCAACATCCTTTGCCCATGCGGATTCTTGGAATCCGGCAAGATAGAAATTCCTATGGTACCTTTCCCTCCTGTGGGATCTCTATCTCCTACAAAACCGCTTATTTTCTATACTGTTAGTGTCTCTGAGAGATTTGGCTGAAGCTGGCCAAGGGTTTTAAAAGTAACCGGTGGTAGAGCAGGCAGTGTATTCACACTGATTTTCTTTCTGCAGGAAACTGAACTAGAAAGTGCTCAAGCTTGATCTACCTCAGGGTATCTACCACTGGTAGCAGAGACTGCAGCTTATAATTCACAAGCGGGGATGGCATAGCTTGGGACAGCAGATTATCGACCCCAGCTGCCTGCCCGGCACCCAGCACACAAAAGACCAAGCTGTTCGTGAGGCAGCTGTGGAATCGCTGCCTCTCACTGAAACCAGCAACAGTTTACAGCAGCGTCCTCTAAATGGGGTTCAGATTATTCACAGAGTGTCTCAGCTACGCAGAAAAGCAGTGTCAGAGCGAAGAGTTAGGGCTGGTACCCTCCTCTGCCATCCCCAGCTACGGTTCCTCTTCTTGCAAATTGAGCTGTGAGCTGCACTGATGCTAGAAAGCGACTGCGTGCATCGTTGTGGTGGAGGTGGCGGCAGGAGGGGGAAAGGGAGGCCTTTGCAACTATTCCCGTCTGAGGATGAGTATCAAAGATACCAATCATGTACGTGTAATGTACGCATTACAGTTGTACATTACATGCACGTAATACAGATAACAATGTACATGTAATAACTGCATGGACGTGCAATATATATAGTACAAATGTTACATAATGCTTTGTATGATAATTGAGGTTGCGGCCTGTTTTATTGTATTAATTGTAGAACAGCTTGGGTACCATGCCACTGTGGCACAGGCATGAACGTAGCTGGAATCCCTACCTAGACGGTATGACGGAGAGTCCCAAGATGGTGTATAGCACTGCCTCATAGTGACATACTTTATTTTAGAGCAGACGATAATCCATAAAAACAAGCAGTTTGCCTTGGATGACCGATTGTAGGAATCACGTTCATATAAATTCAACGTACACGACATTCAATATCACACACCTTTAAAGAACAAAACAATTTTATGTCTCCGATTTCTTTGTCACGAGCAAAGCGAGCCTGTTATCCACGTCGGTATAATTCGCAGGGCCAAAATTTTCGGCCGTCGGGTCAATCCGTGTGTAAAGCTCTCATCAATAATAACGGGAGTTTCTTCCTCTGAGCGGGAGACTGAGGTCTACAGGATTTTCCTATATCGCCCGTGAACCAAAGACAGGTCTCCATCCTCCTTGCCCAGCTTCTCCCCGGCACAGACCTCGAGAACCGAGCCCCCACAGCCAACCGCCCGGGGCTGGAAGTCCCCTGCCCGGGGCTGGAAGTCCCCTGCCCGGGGGAAAGCGGCCCTTAGGCCAGACCCGGGCTCGGCGAGCCGCGGGCCGGGCCCTTCGCCGCCCCCCCCCCCCCCCGGTGCGGCCCGGCGGGCGGGAGTCACCTGGCGGGACACGGCGCTGAGGGCGGACCCGGGGGCCGCCGCCTCACGCCCGGGGCCAACGGGCGCCGCCAACGGGCGCCGCCAACGGCCGGCCCGCAATACACCACAGCTCGCCGTCTGCCGGCGGCAGTTTGGCTTTTAACCCCTTCCTCGCCGGGGCGGCCGCCGCTCCGGCACCCCGCGGGCTTCCCCTTCAGGCGAGCAGGCAGGCAGAGCAGCCGGCCGCCCCTCTCCCCCCGCCGCCTCGGGGACTGTCCCTTCCGAGGGGCGCGGGGCCGGCGGCCCCCAGCGCCGGCCTCGCCCAGCGCCCGCCCACCTGGCGCTGCCCCGCACCTTGCCTGAGGCGAGGGGCAGGAGGCGGGGCTGAGGCGGCGGGTCGGCCCGTCGCGCCGCAGCCGCACGGGGGCCGGTCCCCCGCCGGGCGGAGGAGGAGGAGGAGGAGGAGGAGGAGAGACGGCGGTCCCTGCCGCCGTAACCGCTCCCTATCCCGCCCGCTGGTGCCGCCCCCAGTATGGCGACACGGTAGAGGAGCGGCTGCGCCGGGGTGACCGCCCCCTCCCGCCTCCCTCGGCACAGGCACGGCGCGCCGCGGGCGAGCGAGCGGCCTCGGCGGCGGCGCTGCTGCCGCCGTTGCCCCCCACAGGGCTCAGCGGCGGCGGCGGAGGAGGAGGATGGCGGCGGCGGCGGCGGCGGGCACGGCGGCGGCGGGCACAGCGGCAGGAGCGGCGGCGGCGGCGGGGCCGAGCGGCCGCGCGGCGGGAGCCAGCACCGTCCCGAGCAGCTCATGGTGGCGCCCCAGACCCGCGAGCCGCGGCCGCGCCGGGGCCGCCAGCTGAGCCGGATCCCGGCGGGCGGCTCTCCCCTCTCGACACCGACCCACCGAGCGACCCGTTCCCCTTCCCCCGACGCGCCCTCTTTCCCCCCATCCCCGGCGCGACCCGCGCCTCGGATCGCCCCCGCCGGGGCCGGACTCCCGCCACCCCCGGCGCGCCGCGGGGAAGGCGGCGGCGAAGGGCACCGGGCGGCGGCGGCGGGACCATGGGCGCCAAGCAGAGCAGCCCCACCGCCGCCAATGGCCGCACCCGGGCGTACTCGGGCGGGGATTTACCTTCCTCCAGCAGCGGCGGCGGCGGCGCTAACGGGACCGGCGGGCGCTCGGCAGGCGCTGGCGGGCGGTACGCGCACCTGGCGGCGGCGCCTCACGCCGCTCCCGGCGGCGCGGCGGCGGCGGCAGGAGGAGCGGCGGCGGCGGCGGCGGCGGGGGGTGCCGCGGGGTCGGCACCCCGGAGCAGGTCCTTAGGAGGGGCCACCGCCTCCGGGGCCCGGGCGGCGCAGTCCGCCTTCAACATCCCCCACAGCAGCGGCCCCTACGGCTCGCAGGACTCGGTCAGCAGCACCCCGGAGGAGGGCGGCCGGGAGCGGCCCGCGGGGGGCGGCGGCGGCGGCGGCTCCGGCTCCTCCGGCGGGCCCCGGCTGGTGATCGGCTCGCTGCCCGCTCACCTCTCGCCGCACCTGTTCGGAGGTAAGGGAGGGTTCGGCTGCCTCTCCCGCTGCTGCGGGGCGGGGGGGCTCGGGGACGCGGGCGGGGGTGGGGGGGTGTGTGTTGGGGGGTCTTTCCCCGGCTGCCGGCCCCGAGGCGGGACGGGTAATGAATCATCATTTTGGGGAGAGCGGCGGCTCCTCCAGGCGTGCGCCCGCCGGAGGGGGGCACGGTCTGGGGGGGGGGGGGGGGGGTGTTCAGGCCAGCCTCTCCTTTTGTTTGTAAGGAGAGCTGTGAAAGGGGGAGGTTAAAAATGAAACGAACCCCGTGGCGGGGCGGACGGGACGGCGGGGAGGAAGCAGAGCCGCTTCGGCCGGCGACTTTAGACTCTAATAGCCGTAATCAGTGCCTGTGTAAATACTCTTGCCTGCTACTTACATAATTAGAATTTAATTGGATCATGTATCGCCGCCGTTTATTCTAAAATCGGACCAAACGCCTCTTTAGGTACTGATTAATATGTGGCTGATGCTTGTTCCTCTTTCGAAGTTCTCGGTTCGGAAAGTCGATTAAGAAAAACAGAAGTTAAAGTAAGTTTCTCTGTTTATTTTCCCCCGAAGAGATGAGTAGAGCCGGATAGCTGTCCGTGCCGCCGAAGTACAGGCTTGCAGCACCGGTACCGTGTAGTCGCGAGGATGGCCACATGTGCTCTTGAGGCAGGAGAAACACTCAGCTAAACTCTGAATTAACCAAGAAGCTGAGGCCCTTTAAGAGGCATATTCAACGTGGAGCAAGTTGTCGTAGTTTTTTGTCTCTCCTGTGATACTGAGATGAAGAGGGCTGGTATAGGACTTGCGTTTTACCGCTCGTGTTCTTTACCTTAAAGTTAAAAATCTGCCTGTAAGTTGCCAACTGCTTTTAAAGTTGCTGACTGCTTTCCGTACTGCTTATTCTAAAGGTCGTTCGTGTAAGTCAAACGTTAAGGTGCAAGGTGACTTTTTAAACGGATTCATTCTCTTGATAATTCTAATATATACGTATTATAACCTAAATACTGACCAACTCCCCCAAAATCTCTCTTTTGGGAAAGAGGAGGCTAATGTAAGATTCCTACATTCCTGTATTCTAGCTAATCTGTTCGTAAATACTCTTTGTAGCAGGCTGGGTTTTCTTCCTCTCTGTAATGCAACCTGTTCGTAGCCAAAGCAGGGCTCTCTCCAGCCCGACCCTCACAAGGTGCACAAGGTTTCCATCACGTGGCCTGCCACCTATACGTTGTTGGTGTGTTGACCTGAAGTCAGCATAGCTGTTACTTCCTACACCTAGAACTGCCTCCTCCCAGCGCAGTGGTTGAACATTAATATTTGCCCTTAAGAAAGAAACTGTAACTATTTGCATAGTACCAAGCTGCTCAGTAGGAGTGCTTTGTTGCAAGGATGCTCGATACACCGTCAGGGTAGCATGTGGGGGGAGGAAGGTGCATGCGATTCTCTTAGTGATGAAAGGACGCCCTAACACGGAATACTGTGCAGTTTGTGCTAAGCACAAGGGAATCGTTAAAACGTGTAGCCAGTTGTTCCTCAAAGGTAAAACTTTTTTTTTCCTCCTTGCTTAAACGTTGTCTTGCAACCTTGCTGCCAGGAGGGAGTGGATTACATGTAACTGCAGCGATGATGATCAGTAACTTAGGAAACCGTTTATTCAGGTGCAGGAAGGTCTCTGCAGAATAACTCTGAATTTTATCGTACCTTTCTATGGCACGTAATAATCTATTAATTACTGTACTACACCATATTTTGTCTTTTGCGAATCTCTGTAATTGGCATATTAAAGAGGATGTAGGCTGAAATGATGCAAAGCTTGTTGCTTTTCTCGGCGCAGGAAAAGTGCCAGGAGGGCTACACTCTCTTCGTCTACTGACTAATAAATAAGGAATGCCATTTGTTAGGGGTTCGAGTAGCAAGATTCAAAATACACTGTCCTTATGTGGTCATGAGATGGTCATGAATCTGCTTGCTTTTTCTCTTCTAAAAAACTTAGTATTTCTTATTGGGATGAATAACTTTAATCATAATACTGTGAAGAAGACCTCACTTGAAACATTATTCTTTTTTGCAATTTAAATATTCTGTGGTATCAGTGATACATTATATCACATCACGTTGAATGTCGGCATCCTTATTTAGTTGCATGTATTGTGTTTTCTTGATTCATTGTAATAACTAGATGCTTGGAACGAGTAGCCCCACTGAGGATCATATATTAGTAACATCAGAATGGTGGAAAATAACTTGAAGCATTGTTTTTGTCCTGACAGTAACTAGCTCAAGCTTGTCTAGGTGTGGTATCTGGCATTTATCTTGTGTATCACAAGCATGTTTGAAGTCCCCTCCCTTGTTTTGTAACTTGCAAATGAGGCAAATTGTTTCTTCTTATCTTGAAAACTACTGACTTTAATTTTGAGGATTAGCATAGCAATTCTATGAAAATAAAAATTAAAAATGAACAAGAATAACTTCCATAAATTGAACTGAATCTCCGACTATTTATGTTTTTAGGCATGCTGCTTGGCTTCATCAATCAGTGACACGTGGGTGTTGCATTTGTTAAATTACTGTAATTAACTTGCCATTAGTGAATTACACTTTATTGTCACTTTTGCTGAGCAGCTTGGCATGCCGAAGTAATGTATAAATATTAACTCTCTAATGTATCATACTTTAATCCATACTATGCTTGTTAATAGGCCATTTGAACAAGAATATAAAAAGTATTATGTTATCGTATGTTAATGTATTGGAAAGTGTGGTCAGTTAGCTTCTATATTCCTTTAATAGGAACTGTAGTAACAGCAGCCTTTCCTGACTCTGAGGGTTTGATGTTCCTGGCTGACCTCAGGCTCCTTTATAATCAAAGTATAATGGAGTAAATATTACTATGTAACCTTATGTCTCATCTCAGGGATAGTTCAATTGACTGAATAGCTGGAGTCTTTGTCTCACAAATTAAATACATACGTGTTTAACTTTGTGCTGTGAGCCCTCCTGGAGTAGGCTTAGAGCATTAAGCAGAGCGAGGCCCAAATTCCATAAGATCTTACGGCACTCCCAGATGCAGAGGCCAAACCTGTGCGTGACCGTTCAAGTGCTTTCTTGCAACATGGTGCTGAGTTCCAGCTTCCTTTAAGGTGATAACACTGTTATCGGGGATTTTTGACCTGAAGTTTCCCTGTCTGTTCCTCAGTGAATGGGACTTCCCCTCTCCCAGCCCCAAAGTAAGTATCCTTACCTTCTGTTAAGAACAGCCTTGAGATTCACAGTTAGTTTTTCCACTGTGTTTTTAGGCAGCAAGTGTTTTTGCGTAGACTGTCAGCACTACAGCAAAGCTACTGCTGTAGCTACCGTGTAGCTTGTTTTTGTCAGTGATGCTTGCGGCAATTAGTTCAGCTGAAAACGGACAGTCTTTTGGAATTTTCTTTGCCTTGGGTAACTGCTGATGTGTTACTTCCTTCACTTAAAGTGTTGACAGCTCCTTAGAACCCACTTTGTTTGTGATCCTGTTTCTGGGTGGTCACAACCCAGAAAAAACTTGGTGAAAACACCTCATGTAACTATCCTTCTGGTGTTCAGATTTAAATCTCTTCTTGGGAATGTTGTTATAAGACAAGAATAAAGCTTTTAATTATTTTTTTGTCTTTAAAATTCTCTTAGGGAAGAATATGTAAAAATTCAACTGAAGATAGCAGAAATGTTACATATAGAGTCTTTTCAAATGAAGAACTGATGTGGAAATTTGAGTTGATTGAGCAGAGAATGTACAAATATACAAAATCTCAGATTGTGTTATGTACAGTCATATACCATTTTATGTGATGTATTTATAGGCAAGTTTTTAAATATATGGTGTTGTCAGATACAACTGTTGACAGCTTTCAGGCCTATGTCAAGACTTGGAGTAATAATTTGGAGATTAAGTTGTGTCCAACTTTATTAGGAGAAGGAAGCCTGTTACATTCTTCTCAAGCCAAAGAATGATCAGGCTTTTTTAGGAAGTACTTTACAGTGCAGGATTAATCGTCAGCTACTGAATGTACGTAACACAGTCTGGGTAGAACCTTATAGGCACGTTATAGTAGCATTTGTTTGTAATAATAGCTGGTAGAAGTAATGAATGAATTCTTCATTCTATAGAAGAAAGTTCACAAAAGCCTCAGGTTAAGCCTGAATTACTTGTTGAATTGTGGGAAGCCAATATCAGTAGAAGAATGATATGAAGTCTCAGAAGTTTTTCAGACATCTCTCAAACTGCCTACAAAACTGCATCTGGTTTTGTTTTCCATCTAGTCTGTTTAGTTATATGGTACATTTGAATATGTTCTTGAGGTTCTCTTCATCTTTCTCACACCTTTTTTGGGGGGATGTGACTATCTTTTGGTCACTTCCTTGCCCTTTTCTCCCAGTATCACACGAGTACTATTGCTTTGAGAAATCGTGAAGCTCTTAAACACTTCAGACCTCAATGCTGCTCCTGTTTTGCCAGCCAAAGTTGTAGCTCTAAGGTCTTTGCCCCCTGACTTGGGAGAAGCATTGGGAAGCACGCTTCGCAATGAGACTGTTGGGATATCCCATGTGTGTGAAATATGTAGAAGCAGTGAAACTTGCTATTGCAGTTTCAGCCTATGTGCCTTGGTACCACTTGACATACCTTCTCTTCCTGGCAGTTGGAAATTTTTTTTTTGATGTTTGAGGAAGGCCAGTGAATCTTTGATACAATATATATGCCTCTAAATTACTTCCTAACCGTTCAGAATGAGGAAAGAGTGTAAGGATTTAGTCTAATAAAAGCTGTTACTTTTCCACATAAGTTCTGCCTTTTTTAGAGGTATGATAACACTGCTATTTGCAGTTGTGAACACAAAAACATCCCACGTGCATTTTCATTCAGTTTTGCTGTTGCTGTTCATAGGTCTTCCAAGGTGCAGAACAGAGAACACTAAGAGGCGGTCTCCACTTTGGTGTTTCGATTTGTTTCTGTTCACTTGGCTGCACCAGTGAAACACAATCATATCCATGTTTGTCCACTTTGGAAAAATGAGAGCAATAACAGTGAGAGGCTGGCTGAAATCTGCTGATTGCAGAAGGGAGTTAAAACAGAGCCCAGCTTGGGAGCCGAGAGAAATACAAACATGTCTATACACATACCCACACCTTCACAACAACGACAGATTGGGTGGGAGATAATTGTGCCTCATTTTCTTTTCAGTGAGAACTGAAGTCGACCTGTGAGTTGACTCCAAAGAGAGAGAAGAGTCGCTTTTGCAGTCTCTGAAGATATGGGAGGTTTTGGAAATGTATTAGCATTCCATTAACCAAAATACAGACTGAAAAATCCAGTGTGCTAGGAAAGGAGTCCAAGGATAAGTCTATTGATGACGAGTCTCAGAAGAGCTGTTCTGACAGATGGATTTGAGGAATCCTATCCCTTTTCAGGGTCTTGCTGTTCCTGTATTTAGTGGACTCTTCTGTCCTGCCTACATATAGTGGGCAGCATACAGTTTGTGGTTGGCAGCAGAGATGTAAACTCTCCTAAGGACTGGATGGGGGACAGGAAAAAGAAGTGAAAAGTCCACCACTACCACCTCCCACCTGCTCCAGCTCAGTCAGGAGGCTGGTTCTAGTCTCAAATGTTACATATTTGGACAAATGAGCTAAAAGAACTAAATGAGCACTGTTTGGATCTTCTGGTAGTGATAGTGAAGCCCCTGGGAGCTGTGTTTAGTTACCCTCAGTTGAAGAGGGAGTGGGTCTCTGATGATGAGAGGCTTGGGGCACGGGAGTAAAGACTGAGGCAAGTGATGGAGGATCTTTGAAGGGCTTGTTTTTCTTCTTCTCCTCCTGCCTGGTAAACAAAAGGGGTTATGAGAAGCCAAATAATAAAAATGGCAGTACTGCATTTAGGGGAGAAACATAAATAGTTAACGGTCTGAAGAAAAGGAAGCAGCCTAATTATAATGGCATATATTTATATTTCTTTTGGCTCTCAAGACAGCGGTACCTGATTGAGCCTTTGCAGTGCCAGTTCAAACAACGGCCTTCCTCTTAATGTCTTCTGAATACTTATCCAACCCTGATATCCTGACAGTGTGCCTCTCTTCATGTTCTCTCACCTAATCGCAGACTAGTCTCCAACAACCTCCCAAGTAATTTCTTTGTCTTACAAAGAAAGCCTTTTGTCACTGCTAGAAATTCAAAACTATTTTTGAAACACATTGCCTACCCATCTATTTGGGTAAGTTCTCTCCTCCTGTTCTTGCCAGCTGCTCAGGGAAAACTTCGTCATGTAAATCTTCTTGATATTCTGTCTTAGACTTGCATGAAACTTTTAAGTTTTGAATAATGTTACAAAGGTTTTTGGGTAGGTTTTCCCTGCTATTTGTAGGTGCGTGAACCAAATTTATATTATTTTCAAGAATTGTCTGCAGTGTGTTTCGTGCTTATTAATGGTTTAATTAGTTTCAGGAGAGACGTATGGTCATTTCTACAGATTGCGTTCATTTACTGTGGTAATGGAACATGTTGTTCTTGCAGATGTTTAACCCACAAAGAGAAACAGTGAGAAACTTATGAGTGCTCTGAGTATTTATTTTGGAATATTTTTAAGGACATGCATCTTACAAATCAAAAGAAAACAATTTGTGTAAAAAAAAAAAAAAACCCCAACATGATTACTTGAGTAAAACCAGAACAGAACTTCATAGACATCCAGGAAAGTGTTTTTGCTGTCTGCTCTCTGGTTAGATACTTCCTAAACAAGTGCCTACATTCCCAAGGCCACCTTTCCGTTGTAAATGATCACTATGACTTTCATAAGGATGTCTCAGTGCACGTCCAGAGCTCTTTGGCATCTGTTGTTTGATAGACTTCAAATTCCTGATGCTTGCAAAAATGGGAGGGTAAGCCACAGTAAGAATGGGGCTGGTTCTCACTTTTGCTTGGCAGACGCTTCTGTTATCTGCGTGGAAATCGCATAGTATTGACCCAGAGAGATCAGGAAGCACACAGGAAAATCTCGCAGGGCTCGGGATGTCTGACTGCCTGCCAATCAGAATACAAAGTGTTGTATGGGATTCGACTCCGTTACTCTTAGTTGTCTTTAGGAACTGACCTGCCTGGGTGTTTTCTTCTTCCTTGTCTGCTCTGTCTAAAAATCAGACCACCACAGCCTGTGAATAGTCCCCAAAGGGTGGGTGTGCTGCATACCATTGTGGATATTTTTAGTAGATTCTGTTTGCTGACTGACTTAGTGTGCTATAAATACAGGGTTCTCAGCTGGCATGTACTTTACATGTCTTCTAGTAACTTATAATAAATTCATCTAAGAATAATGGCAAGAAAAAATGAGCTCTTACAATTTATTTGGCTTTCCATACAAAGTGTCATTTATATAAAGCAATTATTTAGCAACATTTTAACTGTAAATGGCTTTTAAAACTAGTGGTGGTCCAAAACACTTCGTACCGTAATTAGTCCCTATGTCAGATTGATTTATACTGTGATTTCACTCTGGTTTTAAAAATTGTAGGTGGAGTATTTAGATGTGAAAGGTTAGTTGAGCATCTGGAGTATTATCAAGGCTAATAAATTACTTTATGTCTGTACTAGCATATTGCCTGAACATGGATTAAGGCTGTTCTGTGGGGAAAAATGAAACTTTAGTTATGATTCTCCTGGAAATCTTTTCCATTAAGTATAGGTGTATATACATTTGCTTGAGTTGAAATATAGTTAAGGCACTTATCACACTTTTGAAATTACTAGGACTCAATGCAAAAAGGAGAGGGACTCGTGTCTTATTAAAATGCAGATGCATCTGTCTTTGAGTATTGAATTTGACACAAAACTGAAGGATGAGGTCTTGCTGAATTGCGCTGAGTGAAACCTAAATGCAGTTCTTCTGTACTGCTAAAATAAAAACTGTCCTAGTGTACACAAACAGATGTGGCCTTCATGAAAGAAATTTAAAAATGGTGAAGTTTTCCATGTGCAGCAAAAGAAAGGTCTGCTTACAAGTGCTTTCTGCAGATTGCCTGAACAGAGTATGTTGAGAATCTTAAAAAATTTTCTTTTATAATGAGATCTGGACCAATCTGGTGATAGTCTTTCAGAAAACATGTGAACTAAATGGTCTCCCTGCCAAGAATCCTAGATAGTTCCCTGAAAATCATGCCACTTTTGAATCTTGACTTCCTGCAGCTATTAGGAGTTTTACTTATTGTGGACTGAAGAACATCACTCCTCCTTGATTCTTGAGTATGGATATGGTTTGAAGGTCCAGTACGGGGAGAAATCTTGTCTGTCTTGAGAAAATGCTGTGGCCCTACCAGATAGAGCAGAGCATCAGCAGTTAAGCAAATTTCAGAGAGATAATGGTGGACAATCTCCAGAATATGGAGAACAGTGACAATAGTAAAATGCAGTTGTCTACGGTCATTTAACTGCTTTGACCGTGAGGCAGTCCTCTTTCTTCTCATTGTCTTTGCTATATCAGCAGGGTTGACTAGAGTAGCCTAAAGCAAGGATGACTGAAGTAGCCTAAGATGCCAGACTTGAGGATTTGCTGTCCATTTTCTTGGGTGTTTTGCTGTCCTTTGGGAAGAATGAGTTTAAAATCACACACCTGCATTCTGAATATTGGAAGGCATATTATGCTTGCGCAGCAAGCGGCTCAGGGCTCCTATAGTCTCTTAAACTAGATAAGCATGATTCATCTTCAGAGGTGATTTTTGATGAAGTGTCCTGAAAGGTAGTATTACTGAGTTCAGGTGTGAAGTGCCCAAATACAGGGTTACCTATACAGCTTTCTTGTAGAGCTTTTTAATTTTTCATTGTTGTGATTTTGCAGCCTTAATGGTCACTTAGGGTTGGTTTGAGTGTTTTGGTTTGGGGTTCCCCCCCCCATCCATATGGGTATAGTTGTTAGAGGTAGTCAGATCAGTATGGATAGATACTTGTTTCCATTCTATATTGGGAGTAGCACTAAATAGATGACAAGTAGATTGTTTTGAGTTCAAAACAAAAAAGACCTCACTTTTTGTTAAAGTACTATCAATCTATTAATGAGTTACAATTCCAAAATAATAAAACATAATTGTGAAACTACTTCCATATTTTTAAAGTGCTGTGTAAAGAAGTAGAATACCTGCTCCACCCATGCAGTAGAGCCATAAGGCTGAAGAGAAATGATCTACTGGAACCACACATGAATGAAAACAGCGTGAAATTTGCATACGTAAAAGGGCTGCATGCTATCAAAGAAACACCCTTTGAATATCTAATTCAGCTGTCCTAACATTTGGATACTAGATGACTAACATTTAGATACTAGATGACAAGTGTACAGACATTGTCTCACTTCTTAAGAACTGAATTATACTACTCTTCAGTTAGCTTTAATTGTATGTTTGCTACAGTTCAGCCTTGGATTAGTTTATATCTGAATATCCCATGTCCGTGAATTTGTGTGTTTTGTGAGTGATAACATTTTTTCAAAGACAGATGATTCTGGGCTTCTTTTTAACCATAGATGTGAAAAACCAAAGTGTTTATACTACTTCTGAAGTCAAATAGAATACTTAAATAGCTTCCAGTTTGGAGGAAATAGAGTCCATTGCTAGCAGAATAAATCGTGCTAAAATAAACTTTGGTTTTTACAGACATAAGAGCAAGTTCCAGTGACAGCGTACAGCTAGGGAGTGGAGGAAATGTTCCTTGAAATACGGGACTAGTTCTGCTGCAAACAAAGAAATAAGAAGGCTAACACAAATAATGTGCTTTATGTTGCACAAGTGTGGAGGATGACGTGTTCAGCCCAGGTTATTCTCCTTTGTGCCTCCACTGTGCCTCTCCAGTTGTAAACCATGCAGTTGTATTGAGCTGATGAAGCCGAAGGGAAATTATGAACGAACATATTTGGAGCTGGATGGCAAGAGTTCCTTCTGGTGGGCTGGGTGGGTATATATAACTTCCCTTTACAGGTGTGCGGGCAATCAACCTTTTAAATGTGTGTAATGATTGTACATTTTGCTTTAAAGATTTATTCAGAAGAAATGTTCAAAAGAGTGTTAAGCTCAGATGATGTAATTTCTTGTCATTAAACAGTTTCATATGTTGGGGGAATCTGTTGATTTGTGAAAAGTGGGCTAGAACTAAGCTTTATGAAGATTGCTTGGGCTGACAGCAGCGTTGATATTGTTTGTTCCTATCCACACAGATGAGGCAAGTTTATGCTGTCATGGAACCTGAGGTCGTGGAGTGGTTGTTGAAAGCATTCTAGTTTTTAAATTCTGGCCAGCACTGATTTCTCTTTTAGGGATTGGCTAGCTGTAATCTTTGGTCAAAGTAATTTTGACCACTGGCTACATAATTTTTTTAAAAACTTGTTAAACATTTGACCTTTTTATTATTATTATTAAGTAACAAAATGAAAAAATTCCAGTAGCTCTGCTGCAGTCCTTGCTTTTAGCAGTGTGAGAAAAGTCAGTAGGAATTGATTTCTGTAATTTCTTTCAACTCTAGAGAAAAAAATTTTACTCTGAACAGTCTTTATCAATGCTAAGTATGACTTGCCTTATTTGTTGTAACAGACATGGCAGTCTTTCTCTGCAAAATACTTGCTTATGTATGGCTGTTGCCTGATTTTTTAATAGTGGGTTAATGATATTGACCTCCATTTTAGCTGAATTTTAATTTACTGATGAAAATACTGCCATACAATTTTATATTTTATCTTGGTATTTTATTGATGAAAAGCATGTATTTAGCAGCAAAGCTAGAAGTAGCCAAAAGCATCCAAAAATTAAGTGGATCCCCGTTGAAGTGTACTGGAGAGGTGGTTCTTCTATTTTGCTATCCACAGGTTGTTCCTTCCATCTCTGCCATTCCACCAATGGTTCGTAGCTAACTAATGAAAATGGCAGGTGCAGGGTGTAGTGTGGTATTGAATGAGGGTGTAGTATGGTATTGAATCATAGAATTTTGTTGGCTTTTTGAGTCTGAAAAGCTATAAAGCCATGTTGTTGGTTTGGTGGTATCTCTGGATTGCTAACTATGCTGAGAAACAGGGTGCTGGGCCAATGTAGCTATGCTGCCTTTTAATAGCGGAAATTATTCTAGCTACAGCTGTGATATAATGAGCTGAGAATGGAAGACCTGAGGGTATTCTGGTCTAGATGAGATAATATAAATTTGGGGATTATTCTGCTTTTTCCAACAAATACCTTAGCTTGCAGGTTAAGTATGCAAGAGTGATGTATAATTTGTCACCATGAGGAAGGCTCTTAAATGCTTGCAAGTAGTCAAACATCTCTACTTTCGTCTAGCTGTAATGTTTGTAAAAATGTTCTGCATTTTACAAAATGCTGCAAAATACTAATGATAAGATGCACCTCTAGGGACTCTTTATTTTTCTTTCTTTTCCCATCATGGATTTGAATTATTTCTGGGCTGTTTAACAGCTGTGTCCTGTGGCAGCCTATTCTTAATTGTAAAACTGTGTTAGCTGTAGCATGCAAGCATTCTTTGAAACATGTTTAAAAACAAATGTTTGTATTGAACACGTGGCTGGCATGACACTATCCACAAAGACGTAGAATTAAAATGAGTGAAAAACATAAGCACCCCAGGAAAATGTTAACTTCAAAGGAAATCTTCTGAAAAGGATGCCAAATTTGTAAGTAGGAGGGAGGAGGAGGAAAAGTCTGTAGAGAATGGTGGTGCTTGTTGTGTTACTCTTACTCAGAGGGAGTCAGGGTGCACAGATATGTGTGCTGATAGAGCTGTTTTCCAATCTCTTAAACTGTAATCATGTGACACATGAAAGCTTATTGAAAGCCTCTCTTTTTTTTTCTTCCTTTTCTCTGCCCTTTTGCTGTTTTCTGTGCAGATGAGTCATCTTACTTGCAACAGCTGTATTAGTTACTGAAGTGATATTGGAAACAAAAATTAATGTGCAGAAATACTGATTTAGCTGGATCTTAAAAATATTCCCGTTTAAAAAAAATCAGTGTCCTAGTTTAGGACTTTTTTCCTTTTTTCTTAGAAAGACATAATTTTGGCTATTTAATTTGGATTTTAACTTAGTTATCCTAGTTTTATCTAGCAATAGTTATATCTGTAGTGTTAATGGAGGAGGAACGCTGAAGAGAAACACACTGAAAGAGAGAATTAATTCTATATCAAAGAGAAGAGAGGCCATTTTGATGAAATTCTTTGGAATATCTATTTTTAGGTATTTTCTTGTCTCCAGTTTTTCTAAATTGCATTTCCCCAAACTTGAAAATTGTGATGTAACTTTTTTCTTTTCATTAGCAGTATTTTGAAGCACACACAAGTTAACTGATTAAACTTGTTTTCTCAAAGATCTAACCGGGTAAATGTGCTGCACATATAGCACAAGGCGTTAAAGCCTGGAACTTAAGTGTCAACATATTAAATTCTAATCCTCTCAGTTTTGTGTTTATGCCTTACAGATCTGAAAATTTACAAAATTACACACTCGTAATTCAATTTCAGACACGTGAAATTTCATATAGAAATAGGAAAGGAAGAAAAGCCTCAAGTCAGTACCTTGTTTTCTTGCATTTTCCCTCCTGTAGCTTCTCTCTGACATATTTAGCCTTGTGCTCCTTCAGGCAGTGATGATAAATGTACTAGGTACAATGTTTTTATTGTTTGGCTGCTCATGCAGCTAAGGCTACGAGGACAGCTTTACTCAAGTCAGTGAGTCTTGCACGTGTCGAACTTCTGGTAAACTCACAAATCTGCCTTGAAGAGCATAATCCCATTTGTCAGGAATTGTCATATACAACTGACAAGAATTCCTCCCTTTGCTGAAGGAAAGGAGCTCTTTCTGTAATCTCAGTGTTCACACCTTTAAGTTGTTAGATTTATAGTCCTTTGCAGAAACTCCTAATCTGCAAAATAATTTTAATGGTGCTTTCCTTACCATAGAAGTCAGTGAATGGTATGACAATTGAACTGAGGGTTAGGAGTGTCACACAGGTACATGCCCACAGAGGGGTAAGTATAGAGGAAAGATACTTTGTCAGCTATTAGTCAGTTACTGTTGTATGCAATACTTAAACATTGCATTCTCCTTTCTCACAGTGTGTTGGAAAACAATGGGCCTTGCTCTCGACATTATAAGCCAATTTTCATTATTATATTTAGGTTAGTAGGCATGCAATATCTTTTTCCCCAAAACCTTACACAAAAGGGGTTACAAGAATAGATTTAATTCTAATGAGTGATGTGTGGTTGAAAGTCTTTTTGTTGATGATCATAGCACTTGAAGGGACCTTAAGGATAACAGTTCCTTCCTGGCACTGGAATGTGGGATCAGCTGGGTTTAGCCCATTCCAAGCAGATGATGTTTATCTATTCTTTCTTAATTTCTTAATGGAAAACCATCTCATTCCTTGGGTATTTTATTTTGACAACCAATCTTACCATCGGAAAACTTCCTAATAAGCAAATTACTCTTACTGTTTCACAACAGACTCCCAATTTTGAATGCAGAGATTTGCAATTGATGCATTTTTATTAATGGGTAGTTCTTTATTACAAATGTGAAGGGCTGTTTTTTCCTTTTTAATTGTACTTGACTCTTTCTAGGTATTAGATACAGTTTCAGCAATGTCTATAGCCTTGAAATGTAAGTGAAAGGGCATTTATTGTGCTGTTAGTTTTGTATTTCTCAGTTTTTATACCTGCTTACTTTGAATTAGGCTTGTAGAAAGTTTTCATTTGCTAGCTGTGTCTGACAAAAAAGGACCAGGGTGGTAATGAGGCAGACAAGATTTAACAATAAAGTAATTGTCTTAAAAAAACTTAAGTTGCTGTTTCTGTCAGTGACTGTCTGCCTCGCCAGATTCAGGAGGATAGACTGGTAAAAGTATTCATTCAAAATAGGCTTATGTAGAGAGTTATCTGGTATTACTATTTGTGTTAGCTAGTAATCTTGAAACTGTTTCTTCCTGTATAAACAAGAAAGCCAGCTGCAATTATTCTTTAAAACTCAAAGCATCTGATCGGGCTGTGAAAAACCTTTCCATAACACAGACAGAAGTACACTTGTGACTCTGTATACACATTGGCACTAGTGTTGTATAAATAGACAGGGATTTCAGGTTTTTTTTACACTTGCATATACCTCATCATCTTTTATGCAAACTGAAGTTAGTATCTTTGTGTCTTTAAGCCACGAATCTTGCCTAAAGACCAAGAGTAAAAACCATTAAAAGGGCTTGATTCTGCAAGAAGAGAGACCTCATGTATTAATATATCTTTTTGTGTCATCGTTGTGGTATTTGGCTAACTGCACTTAATAACAAGATTAACAAAAGACTAATAATCAGGGATAAATTATTCAGGGTTTAATACACACTCTGTAGAAGCCAAAAAGAAGAAAAAAATCCCAAACCCAGGCGAGCCCCTCCCAGGCCAGAGACCTGTTCAGCACCCGCGCCCTGGACAGCTCAAGCGAAGCCTCTTCCAGGCGGCTGCTGCCAGACGGGATGCGCCAGAGTCGTTAGCCGGGAGATAAAACAAGGTACCTTTCAAGAACTGTACGGTTCATGCTGGCCCAAAGCTTTCTGTTTGGGCTACTGAATTGTATTTAAAAGACCAAGAATTTGTGATAAACTCTCGTTTGCCCCAGCTCCCTGTGGTACAGAGAGCAGCTTTGACAGCCTTGAGAGTAGACCAGATAGACTTCCCCAGAAGGCTTTTTGTAACTCCAAGTCTGACTCATATACCTACAGTTCCTATGGGTTGGTTATTTTTAATCTTATTTTTAATCTCTGTTTGTTATTTTTAATCTTATTTGAGTTTCAGAAGTTCTATCTTCATCTGTTTTTTCACTTCTATCCTAGAAAACAGATGTCTTGTCACAGCTTTCCCTAACATTGGTAAGCTAGCTTCCTTGTTCTTAGTTTCATCTCTGTTGTTTGTTTTGCACGTGGTTTAAGGACTTTCTGGAGCTAGTTCTCATTTTCTGCTAAAAGTGTTGTTAGTCTTGTAGTTTCAACTGGGCTTCCCTGCTTGGTTCCTTCCAGTAAGTGGAAGTAGAAAAAGAAAAAGCAGGTTATGCAGATCCTCTCTGTTATCACACTGTCTGTTCAGTTTTCTTTGATGCTATAAGACACCACTTTTTTTTTAAAAAAAAAGATTATTAAAATATTTTACCTTAAATGTTTAAAAACCTGGAGAAACTTTTGATATGTTTTGAATTAGTATTAGAAGGATGCCTTAAGCAGTAGGAGGCTCACTGAAAGATTAACCTTTCAAAATAACATTAGTTTTTCTTGACAAGAGGTTAAAATCTAGAAGGTGGTATTCTGAAATATTTACTTTTGAAAAGGGATAGTTATGCATCCAGTAATGCTGAAGTAACAAGATAAGATCCATCTTTTCTGTGGAGGAAAAAGAACAAAACATGTAAATATTTAATTTCACTTAATGGCTTTCAAAGCCAAGATGGAAAACACAGTAATACTTTGATTCATGTGTGAAAATAGGGTTTGTAAGTACTTCAGTGACCTTTTTCCTTTCTTTTTATGACCCTGCTGCAGAGAGCTATGTGGTTTGAATATTTTTTTTGCCTATTGTTAAGTGCAGTTTATTTAAGATAGTATGTGCTTTTTTTCCTACTTACTGTTATCTTTTTACAAATGTTTTGCAGGATTTTTCCTTAGGGGTGGGAATCCTAAGTAAACATTATTTCCTTTTTATGCTGAAGACCCTTCGGTACACTGCCATACCGTTATGTTAGCTTCTGTAAGAACATCGGCAGCTTTATTCAGTTTGCTACTAAACAAATAAAAAAGGAAGCCACATGCATTTCTTATGCTCCCTCCCTACTGGAAGAAATAAAGTGAATTTCAGGAGGACAAGAAAGGAGACTGGTTTTGCTATTTCAATTGTTGGGAGTACATGCATTTCAACTTCTGAATGAAAAATGGAAATACCATCATTAAACAAAATTAGTAGTAGAGTTTCCTCAATGTCCTGGAAAAGCTGTGCTTCCAAATCAGTTGTCCCTAACTTATGAGTAACTTTGCTTTGTTTAAGTTGGTCCTCTGCCATATGTCTGGGAACTGTGGCAAGCTGTTGGGTAATTTCCAGGGTTGCGTTCCACTTTTCAATATTTTTTTTTTCTCCCCTTAAAATTGCTTCATTGGAGAGGTGATATATAATATGATTTTATTTTTAAGTTGAGGGCTTGTATTGAAGTCACATTCTAGAAGTTATTTCCCTGGCATTCTGATTTCTTAGGTTTGATATAAGAACAGTTTATTCCCTGAGTAGTTACAGAAACATATGGAGAATGGATAGTGAATGAAACACTACTCGTATTTGCTTGGATGGATGGTTGGGATTGGAACCCACCATGTACATTTACATTTAAATAAACTTAAAACCTACTTTAACAGATTAGCCAGTGCAAGACAAAAGCTAGTAGTTTTACAGGAGTTTTTTTTTTTGTTTCCTTGCCTCACTTTCAATGTCTTTCTGTAAAACTGTTCCTGAGGGAATAGGAATTGATAATAAAAAAGTTGTCATAGCTGGTACTTTAGAGGATGTTCCTGTATATTTTATAAATTGTTTGCATACAAGCTGTTTGTCTATTAAAAAAAAAGCTTTGTAGCTCTCTATATGACTACATTTGAGATCAGAATTTTTGTCTAAATTGGTTTTAAAGGCTCAGATTTGTGTCTACATGTTCTTGCCAGAATATTAATAGATTAGAAGAATGTATTGTCCATTTAGTACTTTGAATTTATTCCAGAAGGCTTGCTGGTTTGTTTTGCTGGATGGTACTACCCTCAACTTTGTGAGATACCAGTCTAGGTCAAGAGCAACAATAACATACTGCAGGATTTATAATCCCACCTATGTTGTATATCAAGTAACATGAAGAATTGACATAAATGCATCTGAAATATTTGATTTATTTTTTTAAGAGCCTAAATGAACTTTTTTCCCCTTGAGACTGTCACTGTATGGTTCTAGAGTAACTAGGTGACAGTGTAACAAGATTAGTCTGTCTCAAGATTTAGGGCAACTTGCATGAATTTTGTTGCAGGTAAAAACCTGGTGAATGAGTTTTTATTTTTCTTTCTGGAAGCCATTGTGTAGATGTTAAGTGCTGTGAACTCCCTTCCTTAACTAAGAGCTTAATTTTCAATGTTGTTTCGAATGTCTCTGATTACAATAAAAATTGTCCTACCTACACAATGGTGAAGGGCAATTCTCATGTTTATGTTGACTTCTACCGAAAAATTATTCTCATGTGTAAAATATTTATATTCCCCTGTGTATGACATAACCCTTCCAACTGCATCTGTTTTTTTTTCCTTTTAGGCCAGCTTCTGGACAGTTTTGATACAGTTTTAGCTAAGGACTGATTTTACATCAACAGCAGAATTTCAGTCTGTCCTACCACATTCTGTGGAGAGTATGAGACAGACAGCATGTCAGGCTAAAATCTTCTGTTCACAGAACAAGTTGAGCCTTCACTCATTTTTCATCCTAGAGCTGGAGGATCTCCCTGAAAGATTAGACAGCTGTTAGTCTTCTGAAGCTTGCCTACTGCCCTGTGGAGATGTCTTCCAAACCAGAAACTGCTGTTGTAGATTATAGGATTAATTGAATGGTACAATGTCTACACAGTTCTGGAAAGCAAAGGCATAAGTTTAGACATTTAAATGGCATTCTCACTGCACAAAGCCAGGAATTGTATTGAGTATTGATTCTTCTCAAGGAAAACCCAATAAAAGTAGGTTTCTCTTACTGGCACATCTCCCAGTTTACTGATTTCTGATTTGATACAACTGGTGTAAAGGACAGGTATGGCAAGACCTCAACTAGAGAGAGGAAGAGTGTGTTTTTGTGATGACCAACAGGAATGCCAGGCTTCCTTCGGGAGCTTTTATTAGGTGTTCCTGAAAATGGTACTTAAAGGCAAATTTAAAAAAAAAAAAGTTACTTGATAAAACAACAAAGCCTGGAGGCAGAGGCTGTCCTTTACATGCTTGTGGCTTACTTCTCAGTAGTCTTTAATATGGATAGAGTTTATTATGGAAGAGCTGGAGCAAGTTTGTCTTCTCACCAGAGCTGATGACTTATGCCTGGCTTAATCTCACTAATTTGTTGGTGGCCATACTGTGAAATTTATCACAGTTGCTGTTACTGCACTCACCTGTGTGCAATGGCCTTGCCTTCTGAGGGCTTCTCCTACAACAAAAGGAGTGGATTTAAGCTGGTGTCCATGTGGGAAACACTTTCGGTTTTTGTGAAACTATACTTTGACCTCTCCTAAAATCCAGAATAAGAAGGCCTTCTAGAAAACTGGTAACAAGGCTTCAGTGTGAGAGTGTTATCATAGAATCATTAAGAATCATTAAGGTTGGAAAAGACCTCTAAGATCATCAAATCCAACCATCAAGAACATAATGGCGATTTTTATTTTGTAAGACATTGGAATTACGTCTTCTGTCTACTGAAACAGAAGTCTCTTTGAAGGACTAATGATCCTCTTGGATAAAGGAGGAGATCTAATTTGAAACAGAAACATGCCTATAATTGATATTAATTCTTTGCAGTTCTTAAAACCTGGTCTATGAAAAGTACCAATGTGACAATTCAGTACCCAAATACTTAGCAGTATAAAATCATTCTTGCTTGGAGAACGGTATGTTTAACTGAAAGTGCATTTTGAGAACTATTGTTTCTTTCACAGAAGATTTTTGGAAGTTGTGAATTTTTTTTTTCAGCCTAGAATGAAAGGCTACAATGGGAAAATAGATATAAATCTGTGTGTCTAATCATTTTGGCACTGGGTTAGTAGTGGTAGTCCTGAGTAGTCTTACCTCAGGATTTCAGATGGCTAAAGTGATGGAAGATTCATAAATTATTTTTTAATGAGCGCCTTATACTTTGAAAAAGTGGGAATCGGAAGACAATTAAATCCTAGTTGTTTGAGAAGGGCTAGGTGTTGGGTTACTTAACGTGCATCATGGAAGTTTTTTTTCTTTAAGTTGTTTGCTGCTGAAGTATGCATATAGTACAGATTTGGGGTGCATCCTTCATGAGCTTATCTCTTGTTCTAGAAGTCCACAGTTTTTTTGGTGTGGGGTTTTTTTGTTTGTTTTGTTTATATCATGGAAGGGTTTACTTAAATGCACCTTACTGGTCTTTGCCCTCTAGCTGCTGTTTTGATCCTATCAGTCTCTGAATTGTTTTATACGCTGCTGGCAGGGTGGGTAATACAGCAAGGTGCAGTAGGCTGCTCCGGTGTACCACTGGGAAAGCTCCGAGTCCTGCTTGCTTGGGCTGGTCCCCACCAGCTGACATGCACACGCAGGAAGAGACAGCAAGAGCAAAGGGAGGTAGTGCTGCCAGGAGACAGAAGGAAGGTGAAGGATGAACACGTAAATGAGCTGAGAGGAGTGCAGGCTCAAACTCTGGCATTCTTTATGCTGCCCTCAAGAGCTGTTCTAAAGAGCTTATTTTTTCTTTCAAAACCAGATTTTTTTTTTTGTTTGAGCATTTTATTATTTATATTTTAACTGCTCAGTCATTGGTTTTAGGGATCTGTGGTAGAGCCTTGCTAACTCATTAGGTAAGTCCCTGGTTAAGAAGGCAGTGCTACATGGAAAGGCAGGTCAGATTTATGTCATGATTTACTTTTTCTGTGACCTCTGTCTCAATGTCATTGTGGGCAAATAGCATTTTTATATAAGGTGACACCTAGAGACTTACGAGGACTGTCTTTCTGTGTAAGCTAGGGCAAGTTTCTTTCACTGCCTTTCTAAAGTATATAATGGAGACATTGCTCCCACTGTAACCACTTTTTCTTGCCTATTTTAGAGTGTAAGCTCTTTGGAGGAGGGACTGATACATATATGTGAACAAACATATTTGCAGCACTTGGCACACTATGATTCTGATCTTACAAGGGCATTCCTGAAATAGGTGTACTAACTATGATTGCTCTTTAGTCAGTTTTTTAAAAAACAAACCAAAACAAAAACCAACACCCCATTCTTATTAAAATATAACTTATTTGCATGTTGCAGTTTCATGCTATCTCAGTGTTCAAACTTGAGACAGCGTCTCTTATGTATCATGCTTATATATGTTGGTTGACAGATCATGATTTTGAACACTGAAGAACAAAACATACTTCGTAAATAGTTGCAGCTTCTCTTATCTTCAGTAGCATTACGGATGAGTAAAGCAATGAAAGCATACACTACTTTACTTATCCAATTACGGCTTTTATTTAAAAGCATTTGAGTTACCATGTCACTTTTCAAACTCCTGAAAAGTCAAAATATCTGTCATTTAAACTAATTTGTTCCAACTGCACATCCCTGATAACTTATTTATAGTCTATGCTCTCTGTGTGTGTATATATATGCATGCATATGCATGTCTTATTAGCATGATCTGGTTAATGTAAACAAGATGTTTCTTTTCTAAGCATAGATGTTTAAAATAGGTAACTAATCAGATTTCTTAACAATTTGACTGATAGACCAATGCAGCAGTTGTAAAAAGAAACATAGAAAATACTCAGTAGCATGGTCTACAAGGTCGTTTAAAATGTGAGCGATACATAAAGTATTTCTTAACAGCTTGTTCAAACAGTGGCATCTTAACATGAAAAAGCAAGAATTACATTGCTGACTTAGTTGCTGTGTCAGGAATGATGTGGCATGTCATTTGAAAGTGTGGTTGGTTTGTGATGTATTGATGGTTTTGCAGAAAATGGTATGGGTGCTATGTACTCTCTCTTAATAGAGGTAAAAGACTGTAAATATAGATGAACCTGTCATGACTGATATGTTTAAAGCATGTAGGTCAATACCTTGATTTTCTTCAGCTTTTACTGACAATACTTAAGAAATCTTGGTTGGGAGGTTATTTCTTTATGGGTTGAGTTCTATTTCTTTCTGAACCAATTATGCGTCGTCTTTACTATTCCTCTTATTATGCATTTTGCATGCATTCTTCACTGCAGTACATCCTCAAATGTTTTTAAAAGGTTCTGTCTTAGAAATAAGAAACTTTTGCAAAAGTTTTGCATTGTAATACATATCATTAAAACTTAAGGAACTGCTCTCATATTTTATCAAAATTTGTACATAATTCATGTTAGAACTCTGTTAATACTGAAGGATTTAATGATTTAATTCCAGTGTACACCGTTCTGAAATTGTGCATTTTGTAACCCTTGGTCTTCTCCCCATTTTGTAAGATTCTCTTTAATTATTCTGTTAAAATTCAGGCTTCTTATGAACCTACATCCTAGTTTCTGCAACAGTCCATACTCTAAGGTAAATGTTTTCCAAGTTGGAAGAATAGAGGGGTCAATGCAGAGTGAACTTCTCTTAGTTGACTTTTCCATTTAAAAACAAAAGGCTGCTTTATGATAAGCAGAGATATCAGTACTTTTAAAAAGTTATTCCTTAAACAAAATTCCTTTGTGTTGAGGATGAATGATATTTTTTAGCCCAGACTTTTCTACTAAGCTCAGTCCTTATTCATAAGTCATTCCTTTACTCTGGGGGAAAAAAAACCAACCAACCCCAAACCCACATAAATAAACAGCCAACCAACCATACTTACTCTACTCGCACCATTTTCAAGTGAATGAAAGTAAATTAGTCCATAGGGTAGATGTTTCCCTGCAGATTTAAGAAACTGGTGCCTTCTGTGGAGGACTGCTATTTTGAGAGCTAAAGAGGGAAAATACAGAGTATAATAATGGAGGAAAGTCCGCTGTTGTGCTTAGGTAATAATAAAACCTCTTGTATGTGTGATTAAAAAATTAGGTGAAAAGCACAAGAAAACAAGTATGCTTTGAAACGTTTGTCCTTGACTTTCTTGAAACTGTACTTTCAATAGATATAATTTTTCTGTTATACTGAATGATAAATGTAATTATAAATCCTTTTGATATATAATTTAATGTTGCTGTCGAAAAATGAAACATTATTGTGTTTAGAATTAATATTTAAACTTCTGAGAACATCCCATGTAATAATTTAACTTTTTATTTACATATATTCCTCCCAGTTGTAATCTTTAATATTTTGTACTCTGACTTTTTTTGTTATTGATTGGTTTTCCCCTTTTTTCTTTGTCACTGCTACCTCTATTTCTGCAGGAACAAGTAGGTTATTGGTAAGTATTTCAACTAAATCAGACTTTACAAAGTTTTGCCTTGGTGAGGACTTCTTTTTTTACTCTCACTTTGGTAAAAACTTTGTAGACAACAGACCAATTGTCTGTAAATGCTGTGCTTTCTCAGGTCTCCATTATCGCCTTGTTTGTGTAGTAGAGTAATAGTTTTCAGATTCTATGAGAGACTTTGTCTTCTGCATGCTTTCAAGCAGCATCATTATCTGTGCTGTCTTCTAAGATGCTGCCTTCTCCTGGGGCTTGCTCCTTTGTTCCTGTCTGCTGCGTTTCAAGTGCAGTGTTTACTTTGTCTCTCCCATTTCTTTTTTTTGTAAGACCTAGTATGCATTTTGGCCACTTTGCTCAGAAGACTTCTCTGCGTCGGACAAGATGCTCTGTTTCACGTGTTCAGTTTAGTCATCCTTGTCAACCATTATTCAGCCGTTTTCACATCATTCCTCTTCCCTTTTAGCTATCATTAAATATACTCTCAGCATGGTATAGCCACCCTCTCCTCTCTTATTATCATGCTTCATGTAATTTTAATCAGATTTGTTGCATTTTACAAGATACTTATGCCTGTGCATTTTCAAAAAGTAGGACTTCGTTCTTTCTTCTGATCTTGGGGCAGCACTTCCTATACTTCCTTTTAAATGATGTGATTTCAATGGAAACTTTTTCTTTAACCCTAGTATATTTTTTAAAGTAGTGACTTTATTGACAGTGTGAAGAAGGGGAGGAGACTGTAGACAAACTGGTTCCTTGTGCTTAAAAATTTGTAGTTGTCTTGCCAAATTACTCAGTTACTCCAGAAGAGCCTACTTGTGGCAATAGAACACCTTTATCCCGTCTGTCGTCCTCAACTTTCATTGTGAAATGATGAGTGGAAAGACCTTTTTCAGATGTTTTGAGGAAAATATTGCTCCAGGCAATGAGAGAAAATTGAGGGAGTAGGAAAATTCAAGAAGAAAGAAAAAAAAAGTCTAGGTTCAGGAGAGACTAGGAATGAGAGAGAAGAATTCTTCCTCCTTGAATTGATAGGTGAGTTAAGAATAAAAAAGCAATGGGAATATGTAATATCTCTAAAGTAAGAGTTTTAAGGCATTTCATTTGCATAAAGTTTTCAGACCTCCAAGCTGACTTGCAGTGAGTTATTTGTCATCATCTGGTAATGCAAGAACTAAGCCTGTTTGACAGGTTAATCTTGCCTGCCGTGTGTAAACAAAATACATTTGTGCCCCAAACCGTTGACCGTGCTTTCTGGCCACTTGCTTTCTGAATAAGGTAGTTGATTGGGCTCCAAAATGTCTCCAGCTTGGCTTAAGTGCATATTCAGACAATTTTGTCCTCCACGCAGCTCCACAAGATTTCTCTAAAGTGGCAAGAGCCCCACTTGTGTACAGAAGCCTCTGAAATGGTGATAGGGCTCATTTCTTCCCATTACTACTGGTGTTACTCTGCTGGCGTGGCTAGAAGGGGACCTTGCTTTTATCTCTGCTTGCCAGAGATCTGATGATGAATAGACATGTGAGAGAGGAAAAGTTTCTTTCCTTTGTTGCCCTTGATTCAGATTTTGGAAAGGAGTCATCACACCTAGATGAAAGAGAAAGTGTGTTCTCTTAGATTCTCTCCCTTGGGAAAGATGCTATGGAAATTAAGGTATTCTTCTGGGGAGAGTCTTGTTGACAAGTGGAGTTTTTGGTTGCTAGTTGAAAATATACTTCTCAAATGTAGTAAGCTAAAATCTAAAATAATCTGGATTTAAGGTATGGGTGGAGCCTTTTTTACTTGAAAACTAAGGCTTGCTCTTACCTTTAAATCTACCAAATGCAACTCCCAACACAAGTTTATGTATTCACACATGTCTGTCTTCAGCTGCTTCTGTTGCATTGAGAAACTTGTGGTATGGATCTGTGCTGGGGGGGTGACATGTCTGAAATGTAGTTAATAAAGTAGTAAGTTAAAGAGTGAATTAATAGCTTACGGGTCACTTAACTGTTCTTTTGTGTGCTTGTCAGTTTGAAAGTGCAAAGACTGTAGGAGTTTGGATGAAGGAGGCTTCAGCGGTCTCTCATCTACCTTGACTACAGATCCCTATGGATGATGGGATGTGGGGGGTAACACCCACCCACAAACACAGGTGGAGCTAAGGTCTTTCCTTCTCCCTTTGGGTGCTTGCATCGGTCTAACATGTCACTCTTGAAAAGCTGTTCCTCTAATAACAGCTATTCTTATTTTTATATTAAGAGGTGAAATCAATCATTCCACAGGTCTTTCCCACTTGTAACTTCATCTTCTGATTTGCAAGATATTTTAGCATGTGTTTTTTTCTCTCTTTTAATGGCTGTATTTATTGTTCTTCAGTTTCTAAAAATGTGCAGCTGTCAATTATAAACATCATCACGTTACTTTTACACTGGTATTAGACACCTGAAGTTGTGCAGTTGATAAAGTCTTTATTAATGAATAAGAAAATGCGTCTTGTTCAGTTTCTCTTCATTCTGTACTGTGTTAATTTTCAGTGATTGCTCCTGAAGATCTCACTTTCCCAATTACTAAGATGAAGGGAGCTAAAGAAGTTATGTAGTAAGATTCTGTCTTTCATAAGTTTTTGCTTAGGAGAAGTAGTATTATCCAAACATATCTTCTCTAGTTATTCCATGGGCTCCTTAACTGAAATAAGTTTCAGGTTTGTTTTTATTCCCCATTTTATATATCCCCCTCTTTCCCACTGAGTGCTGTGGGGACTTCAAATCAGAAAATACAAGAGAAAATCCCTTCTTTCCCTCAAGGAATTCACAAGTGTGTTTACTTCAGTTTTATGGCACAAAAGTGGGGAGGAAAACCCCCTCTAGATTATGAGCACAAAATCAGTAAGTGCTGAGAAGAAGAAATTATTTGTGCTTATCCTGGTTCAGTTTTCTAGAAAAGACAGTTTGGAACATTTTGTATTGTGTTCCTTATTTCTATTTTATGTCCTATTCTTTCCCAAATTGAGGGGAGTATTTCTTTTCACCTCCAGAAGTCTTCCCAGATGGTGCTGTATTCTCCCAGCTTAGGCCATCGACAGCGTAAGGAAGAACGAAAACTAGAGAACTGGGTGTATCTTTTCACCAAGACACTTTGTCTTAAAAAAATTCTGGCAAACTTTCTCCAAGTAGCAACATGTATTGGGAGCTACAGCACCTAGAAATTCTCCTGTAGAGGGTTCCCTGGGAATTGGTAATGCTCTTTTTTCTTTTACTTTCTAACTTAAAGACATTTTAAAAATATGTCAGTTCTCTGTTCTTGAATTTAGCATGAAATAATCTCCATATTCTCTTTGATGGTAAGGGTAAAGTTGCCAGGTAAGATGTTAGCTGTGTTAAAGCAATATGCTTTCATGTACAAAGCTTCATGGTTTTGAGCTTAAGGAATTACTCATTATGTCCTTCCATTTCAGCTGTCTGAGGAGAAGAGAAGAAAGAATTCTGTGGCCACATAACTCTGATAGACCATGTGGTCTTTACTGGAGCTTTTTTTTTCTTCTTTAAGATTTACAAATTAGTTTACAGAAGAAGGGAGTAACAGAAGTTTGACTTTACCAGGACTGTTGTTACTTCACTGAGAATCTGAATTATTTCTGTCTATTTTTCTGCTGTTCTTACAATCTCACTTCATAGTTAGTCCTCTACACAGTTGAATATAAAAGGAAGAAGTGGAAGAAGTAGAGGCATTATACTTTGACTTTAAAATGTTTATGCTATTCAGCTTTATATTCTCATTAGCAAACTTAGAGAATATGGCCTTGGTGAAAAAGTAGGTGGATGCTGAAATAGTTGGAAGAAAAGTCCTATAGCTGCTCTAGGAGAGCAATTCAAATCAAGAATCACAGTGGTCTACTTTGGGTCCTTTTCCAGTCATCTTTTTTTGGAGGGTGGGTACTTTAAAAAAGGAAATGTAATGCTAAATTTGTAGGATCTGAAAGCACCATGGAGGGCAAAATTGGAGTTCGTAAGTGTTTTTAACATGTTAGAAAAGGGTTCCTAATTGACTTAAAAACACAAATGAGAATTACTGAATTTGAGGATAAGTAAAACGTACCTCTAAAAAATGGGACCTGGCTAGTAACAGTTCTGCTGAAGATTTAGGGATTGTTATGGGTCATGAGAGGAAAGAGCCAATAATCTGTTGGTTTGTTTTAAAGGTACATGTAGATACCTATATACACACACATAAAGGAGATTTATCTATGTATAGACCTATATAGAGATATTCAACACCTAGTGTAACAGAATGATGTGATAGGTAACTATTAATTTCTGCTTAGGACTTGTGAAGTCGTAGCCCGAAAGCTCCACCCAGTTCTTGGCAGTGCAATATGTTAAGGCTGGAGAGAGTCCAGACAACAGCAGTAGGAATAAAAGGTTTAGGCGTCAGGGCCTGTGAGGAAAGATTAGATTAACTCATTTTTTTTTGGGCTAGGGGAAAAGACGAAAGGCACACACTTTCCAGTGTGAACATGTTTTTTATACTGAGGACAGTTAACGAATGTTTTTCATGTCTACTGAACACAAAAGTAGTAATCAACCTTTTTCATAAGGTTGACTGCCAGATTAGAGATAAGGGAAGATTTTTCTAACTCCCTAGGAGTAGCTGATCAGCATTGTAGGCTGTTTCGGATGTCTGTAAAATCTTTCACTAGTTGATTTTTAAGGGCAGATTAAATCCTCTAAGTACATTTAACCCAGTTTTCCAGTATGGGATAGACTTGGTGACCTCTTGAGGTCCTTTCTAACATGTTTCTCTGATTATGTTTATTGAGGGGAGGGGATTATTTGTGTTGTTTTGTTTTAGCATCATTATGCAGGCTTTATTTGTGTGACAGTAATCTTGCCTCTCTCATACCATTGTATTTACTGGATGCTGTGCTTCCAGATTGTCTATACTTATTTCTCAAAGTACCGAAGAACAAGTGCAAGTATGTAAGTAATATTTGTCAGGCTTGTTATTGTCAAACATGTTTTAGAAAAGTATGTGCATGCAAGGATTTCTCCTTTCTTAATGACTTTTTAAAATGTAAACCAAGATGGATTTATCCATCTTATTTGAAAACACAAGGATTCAAAAACTTAAATTACTAATAAGTTGTATGCTTATTTTAAAAGAACAGCTGGTCTCATACTTTCAGTTTGGCTTTGGCAATGTTCTAGTTGAGACGTTTTCTGCTGAAATGTTACTCTGATCAGGCTGGTGCAGTCCTTTGCGTTGGTGCAGGTTTTATTTTTGGTTATTTTTCCTACAGCTGTTTAATATTGACCAAAAGGATCATCCATTCTTCTGTGCAAGTCTAATACCACTTTAACGTGTTTCCTTTATGTGCAATCCTGTGACGTTCTGCACTGTATTGTCTGGAAGTTCTTAGCTCTTTTTTTTCTCACCACAAAGTAGATATTCCAGAATGAGTGCCAACATGATTTTGCAAAAACTATAGAGGTCCAGGAGTTTATTTGTTGGATGGTTTTTGTTTGCTTCGGTATGCACTGAACTGCAAGTTAAACAGTGATGTTTGCAAAGCAAGGCAAACACAGTCAGATATCAGTAAGAAGTTGAAATTGGTACAGATAGAGTGAGTGGCCACCCATTGACCTGTCCTTGTGGATAGTTTCCAAGCTTGTTAGGGATGAAAGTTGTGAGTTCGGTAGGTGGATGCGAGAGAAGATGGGATTTCTTGGCTAACTGGAGGTTCATGTGCAAAAGATATCAGAGTCTGAAGAAAGTGATACATTCAAGAGAGAATGAGAGAGAGAATTCACCTCTGAATATTTAAGTCCTGCTACATATGCAGGTTTAGTTATTTCAAACTTTCTGTGCCACCTTGGGATTTTCTAGTAGCTGTATTGCAACTTTCAGTTCTGTTCTCTTTTCTTGTAATTGTACTTTTTTTCCAGGTTTATGGTTTCGTTTTAAGTAATATGTTACTTTCAGTATCATAGTCAGGTTTGTGAAATTTAAGCATGCAGTTATAGAAGTCAGCTAGAGGCGTGTGCTTGCTCAGTTTTGGTGCTCAGTTCTTTCCTGATGTACAGAAAGAGAATGGGGTGAGAGGTGGTTCTTCCCCTGACTTAGGTTGTATCACAGGCAATGTCCTCTCTACAATGGGAGAAGTAAGGACAGCTTTGCAGTGATATGCTGACAAGCAGTGAGGACCAAAATACAAAGGTGATAGTTCCTCATCTTGGATGAGGCTAAGGGGTGCTGTGAAACCAACGCCTTCATAAGAGCTGGATTTTTACCTAGAACTATACATTATCTCTTGTGCTCTCCTTGTAAAGAGAGAGAGAAAATAGTTAATTGAGTTTTGTAGTTTTTAGAGGACGCTTCATATTACGCCACCTCATCTGATGACTGCTTCCACTTCGTTGTTCAAATATCTGTGAATGCATTGTTTATCTGCAAAACGCAGTAAAACAAGTCATGTAGAGAGCAAGTTATTTTTGACCTGTTGCTGATTGTTAAAGTCATGTGAAATTTTCTTCACGTTATCGGAATTGTTCCTTCAGACTGGTGGTAAAAACAAACATAGGCTATGAATGTTGTTAGCCTGCTGGGCAGTGGTACAATAGAGTCTTTGTTCTTACGGAGTACTTAACTGTAAACTGGGTCATGAAACTATTGCCTTCTGATTTGAGGAAAGGTGGGAAAATACCAGCTTTTTTTTAAGGACCTTTAACTGGCTTGTGGACTGTGTTGATTGTCACTTATTTATATTTTTCAAACACAGTTAAAAATAAAGGAAATATGTGTCTACAGTCAAAATAATTTGTTCTTTGGGGTTACTAAAGCAGTTGGAAATGGTAATTTCCTTCAGACAAAATATATACTCTGCATCTTTTGGGGAAGATGGCTAAATCCAGGAACTGGTTATTGGAGCAGAACGTTGTAAAGGAATGAGAAGTCGGATTTCGCTTGTATTTGAAAAATGTTTCAGGAAGTGTTGTGAGGTCAAGGCTCTTTTTCTGCTGTTACGCTAGTCTCTGGCATGCAGCTGATGCTGGTCATTGGAAAAAACATCTTTCCCACAAAGATACCTTTGCCACTGGCAGCTAAATTGGTCCATAAAGCTTAGTTAAGTGTGATGTCCTCCACTTCTTGGGTTCTTCAGTGTACTGTTCTGCACGCTGGGTTGAGCTACAGCAGCCAGACATCCCAGACTTGCTGTGTCAGGAGGATATTTGTAGTTGTTTAACTATTACCTTCAGATCCCTCTTGACACTGGACAAGCCACAAGATACTGTATTGTTAAAATACTTACTATATTGCTAGAATGCAGACTGTTTACTAGGTTTTGGGGCAGGTACATGGTAGTATAATTCAGCTGAATACTCTAGGCAGATAACTGGAAAGATTTTTTTTTTTCATAGCTGTCTATCTTTAAGCATGATTTTAAGTAAAAGCATTAATATTATTATCATCATCATCATCATCACCATCATCACTATTATTGTTATTATTATTTACCCAAACTCTCCCTACTGTTTTATTTGGATTTAGTATTCCCTCTAAGGATTCCTGAGATATGTACCTTCTTAATAACACTCTCAACTTTAGCAATGGTTCTAAAGGCCTATTGATGGTTTTCCCTACCCCCTGTCACTCCCAGTTAGGTGTGCTGATGACCCTAGGGAATAAGCTAGAAAGGTTCTGTCCAGAAAGCAGAGGGAACCTGTTAATGACTGTCCTGGTGCTTAACTAGCCATGAACATAAATGTTAACTTGCTGTAATGCAAACACTCCCTTCTGGCACAGCAGGACTCAGTCTGCAGTGTACATGGAAGTTATGTGCTTTTTCACATCAAAATACATTATGCCTCATAGAAGCATATAAATGAGAATAATGCATGGGTCTTAGTAGGCTTTGACTAGACTTAAGAGTAAGCTGCATTAGGCTGTTAAAGGTTGAGAGAAAATTTACCCCGGGTCAGTTTTGAAGAAAACCGTAACAAAATAATTATGGGTGGGTTTGGGTGTTTGGAAGATCCTAATTTTGATTTTAGTCATGTTGAGATGCAGCCTGGGGGAAGGAGGCTACATAGTGGCTGAAGGGTCACTGACAAAGCTTTCTACAAGTAAATTAATCCTTTCAACTTCTTTTGGAAAAAAGATGAGTTTGGCTTTTGTATACTTATAAACCTGTGTTTGTAGCTGTTGTTTGTAATGATGTGGGCTGGGGAAGGAGGATTAAAAATAAGGAGAGAAGAGCATTATTTAAACTGAAGTGTAAGACTGACAGAAGAAGAAATAGATATGAACTGCTTGTGACTAAAATGGGAAGAATCAGAACTGTACTTTATCTCAGGAAGTGGTTTCCAGTACATGTTCAGCTGCTGCTCAGTTCCTCATGGGTGTTACCAGTTGTCTGCTTTGACTTGCTTCCTATTAGCTGCACTAAAAAAATAAAAATCATTGTCTTGATAAATGAAATGTATTATTTCTATCAAGTGCTAATGCTTCAGGTTAGTTGCTTGATCTACATCTGTATAATGATTAACAGCAAAGATCAAAATTCTCAGGCATCAGTAATTTAGAAGTGCAGCATCAAGTCGCTTGTCATCCTTGACTGACTCGGTTCATTATGGGCTCACAAGGTTAGAAGTACAAAAGCAAGGGGCAACAAACTAAAACATGTGGGAGGAGGCCCAGATGTGAGTGTTGGTGGAACATGCGGTGGCCATTTATAGATGCCTGCATCATTACTTTTCAACAGCATCAAAGAAAAAGTTGCTCCTTCGCACTGAGCATGGATTTAGATATTTTTGCTGTATGTTGTCCTGTGGGTATACACCTTAACAGCTGTTATGCATCAAGATCCCTGTTGGTGGCTTTTTGTCTCTCACATGTGTTAATTATTCAGGAGATCAAAATCAGCCAAACTTTCCTGTGGACCTTAAAACTTGTCCAACCAATCTTGTCCCTTAACTGGAAGACTTATGTCTTTGGTAATGACATAAAGTATTAAGCAGTTTTGTCATGGACTATTATGCAATTGCATCACAATGCAGCCTGTCTTAATTATTCTTTTCACCATATTGCCTCAGGCTGTGACCTCACAAGCTAAACAAGGTCATGCTTGGCTAGGATGAGAGAAGTCAAACAAATTCAGTGCTACAGGAAATATTAGTGATTCAGTAGGTGAGGCGACACCCCTGAGTTAATGTTTTCCCTGTGCCCCAGACTGGTAGAAGATGCTGCAGCTTGCATGATGAGATGTAAACCTGAGATCCTTTGTTAAAGTTTCAATGCTATTCCTGGTAAAAGTGCAGATGTTAATTCAGGGCTCCTGCCCAAGTCCAGGTTTTAATGGCTATGTTATCTATACATTTCTAATTTCTGTTTTAGTAGAGCCATGTTATCCTCTTGCATTTGTCTTAAACTGTTCTTAGAGGAGTTGGAAAACTTTGCGTCCAGAGGTGGTGACGTGTTTACAATTGGCAGCAGATCAATTTGCAGAAACAATGGTCCATTTTGAGATCTTTTGAAATCAAGGGAATTATATTCATGTAAGAAATGTCAGGTCAAAACTGAAAAGGTGCCAGATTTTTTTTTTCTTTCTTTTAATGTGTGCAGAATAGTGTTTTTGGCTTGAATATACATATTTGCAACTTGGTCAAATGTACTCATGCTTACATATTTTTATTTTCCATAGGATTCAAGTGCCCTGTATGTTCAAAATTTGTATCTTCCGATGAAATGGATTTACATCTTGTGATGTGTTTGACAAAACCAAGGATAACCTACAATGGTAAGAAAGAAGTAAGGTGATAATTATTTATTTATTTAAAACATTAGAGTGATAATTCTTTATTTAAGAAGATACTCTGGTAAATAATTCAGTGGACTAAGAAATGGTGTATGTTTTTTTGCTTTTTTATTTTTTCAAAGTAATTCCCAAGAACTTGGTCTTTTTTTATACTGCTTGCCGATATAATATACACTGTTGACTTGTTCTACAAATATATAATCATTCTTATTTGAGTTTGTGTATTCTGTATTTTTGGCCTCGAGCAGATACGGGTCAGTGTCCATTTAGTGCCCACTTGAGATGTGTAGTTTAAATGTCCTCTCATCTAATGACATCAAGTAGTGAGGTAGGTCAATCAAGTCACCTTCTAGGGACATTATTAAGGACTGTTACTTGATGCACTGTGCTTTTGCACCTTATTCAAAGAAATCACCCTTTCTTGAAGGTGCTAAAGAACTTACTTTCTTCAGCTGATTGTGTATGTGATACTTCATAAGGACTAGTAGATATGTATGTCTCACCTTCATTTTCTTGTGGGTTTAGTGAGACTTTTGCCAATGTCAAATGAATCACCTGAGGTAGCTCTATTTTTGTCCACCTCTAAGCTCTCCTTCTAGGCAACCTTTGATGCAAGGCAAACAGGACTTTTGCCACTGTTGGGATCAAACCTTTCTATTGGCATGGCTTACACTATCAGTCAGTTCTATGGCAAGCACACAAAAAGGTTTCAGAGAACTAGGAATTAGAAAACCTTACTGAAATCTTAAGTGCCTACTTTGGCAGAGCTACCCTACCATCAGGAAATCTTACGGTGCCTCCTGAATGAACTTATTGCTCACCAGTCATTAGATGTGGAATATGTGAGAACAGAATGCGATTAGAAATAAATTGTAGAGGAGAGGAAGTTGGACTTCTTTTGGAGGTGCAGAGCAAAAAGTTGAGAGTCAGTGGTCACAGGTGGCATCAGGGAAAAATCTGAGTCAATGTAAGGTAGAAATGCTGCATGAGAGTGGTCAAACACAGTTGCAGGCACCTGAAGAGTTTGTGCAACCTCCATCCTTGGAGACAGTCAGAAATTGACTGAACAAGGCCCTGAGCAATTTAGTCTAACTTGGTCCTGCTTTGAGTGAGGGGCTGGACCAGAAGACCTCCAGAGGTCCCTTCCAACATAAGTTAGTTATTGTATAAATAACCTGCAGTTATGAGCTCTTTGACCCTCCTGGCACCCTTGCTGTTATGGTATCCTACACTGGATTTTTTTGTTTTTAATTGGAACAAGTCTTGAAGGGTGGTTGGCCCTTTGTTTGGACATCAATAATGCTTGGCCTTAATTGCAAAAATAATTTGAAATCATATACTTAGAGTTGTGAAATCCATTTCAAAGCACAGCACTTGGGAAAAGTAAATATTTTTTTTCTCCTGGTGTTGCCACACATATATTTGAGAAGGTTGACTTCATCTAACAAAGGGGGCTTTGTTTCTCTGTGTTTTGCCTTTTGTAAATTAGGAGGGAACATGTTCCAAGGTAAGTTGTTAGAAATCTGTGTGCTGAGGGATGTCTAACATCAGGGAGAAGCAGGCTGGTCTCCCCAGTCAGGGAGGGATAATGCACTTGGGATCAGTTACAGCAGAAGGCAGGAGGAGGCAAGCTGGCAGAGAGCAAGCTCCCTTAGTAATCCAGCTGATGGGATGTCCACAAGTTATGAGCTGACCAACTGAAATCCTTTGCCCCTGATGCTCTGTACGTGTGCGTGTGAATCCACTCAGCTGACTAACTTTTTTTCCAAAGAAATAGCAGTTACATAACGTAAGCTTTCAATATTTTTTGTGATGTTCGTTTGTTTTGTTTGTATCACAATGGTGCCACATTCAGTCTTTTTTTTTTTTTACTGCACTGTTTCTCTCAGCTGGCACGCTGCTGGTTGGAGCTCCTTTGGGCCATCTTGTTACCTTTGTGCAGTCCACTAAGTCACCAAACTTCCACATAAATGAGCAGAAGTAACCTGTGCATGGCACCTGATGCCACTCTCTGGATAATCTGCAACATGACAAAAGCAATTGTTCATAATACAATATGAGTTACTACTGGCAACATGTAATTTCTCAGTTTAGGAGCGTGTCTGCTGTATAGAGAGCCTCAGAAACTCATTCTGGGAAATGGTTATATAAGCTTGAAAGGAAAAAAACTGCCGAATTATGTAGACTGGTTTGAAAGAGACACTTAGAGTTATGGTCTCATTCTCATAAACACTTAATAGAAGTGTGCATTGATCCATGTAACTCCAGTTGGTTAGCTCCTGGACTTGTGGACTAAATCTTAAATTATAGCCTATAGCTGGTTATTTAAATTACTGCAGCACAAAGAAATTGAGGATATGGCGTCAGAGTTGTACAGGGCTCAGTTGTTACTTTGTGGTATGATTGTGATCCCTTTAATGAGGCTAATGAAAGAGAATTAACTAGCAGATTGGTAACTTAATGCTGCCATGATTACAGGCCCAGAAACTGCATTTGAATGTCTATATACACACGTATATTTTGCTGTTTGCCACAATGAGGAGTTGAGTAATAGATCTGCCTTTGTCATAAACCATAAGAAGGGCATCTCAGTTTTTACTTGAGAGAAGAAAAGATGCTGCTATCAGCTTCTGATACCTTCCTCCAAAATGGAAGGCATCTCTTTATGCTTTGCTTTCTCACTGCTATCTTGGCCTCATGCCATACATACTCAAATAGAGTCAAGTAGGCATCATTTGCTTGTGTTGGTCACTGGTGGTTTCCCAGTCCTATTACCACTAGCAGGGAAAATATATTCTTTTTCTTTTTTTCTTGCTCACCTTCTTTTCTCTCTGAATTTTGTGTTGCAAGTAGTTGAAGGGAGCCTTAGACTTTGCAGGTGACGATGTTTAAAAATTGAGCAGTTGGATTGAAGTGTGCTTATATCTAGTTCTGTTCTAGATGTGTTTCCTCATGATACTGTGAATGTATTATTTGTTCTTCCTAAGAAACAACAGGGAGAAAATTGTATGTATTCTGTCATTCTGAGAAGACAAACCTTTCTTTTTAAATGTGAATTGGAGGCATAGAGTCTTCCCCAGAAAAATGTTATAAGACTGTTTAGTTGTGATTTGAAGTTTTAAAAAAATTAATGAGTCCTCCCAGCCAATCTCTAATTGCTTTCTGAGCTATCTTTGTGCATTGCATTTGGCAGTAGGAAGGGTCAGTGAACTGCAAACTCTGGCAGCTGTCTGATTTACATGTGTTTTCTGAAAGAGAGTGGTCAAAAACTTGTCCCAGTTCTATGCTGGAAGTTGTGCTGATTTTCATATAAATAAATCAGTACATTTTATTAGCCTTATTCTTTCAAAATCATGTGACTTGCCTGCAACAGAGATCTCATTGCTTACTCAATTTGGCATGTAGAAAGAGCTCTTTTTTTCTGTGGAACTTTGTTCCAAGTGTCTCTTAAACTACTTGTGGTGCTCACACATGAACCAATATCTAGGCATTTTGATGCAAAAGCTGGTTAAATGAATGGAATTGTGCAAAAACACTGTGGTGTTTGGTGTTACTGTCTTAAATAGCCTTGCCTTTTTTTTTTAAGCAGGAATTAAAAGCTCTCTTCATACTATTACTTGCTGAGAAGCCACAGTATGTCCCATGCACTGGTTGCTAAAAGCCAGTTTTAGGAGGAAAGTGGATTACTTGCTAGTTGACAGATTTTTTTTTTTGAAAACCACTGCTAAAATATTACATAGTCATACCTATTCCCTTGAGCTTCTCCAAAGTGTTAAATGAGACCCCTTGCATCATCTCGTTCAAGTTTGCAGGGAGCCCACTTAGGGACTACTCTGCGCCAGGTGTTGCTTACGAGGTAGCCCTCTGTTTTGGTCAGGCAGGGGCATTTACTTGAATAACACACAGTGCTTTGGAAGCAACTTGCCTTTAACTCCTTGCTGATGATTAGACCTATCTGGTGAAGTTTAGGTTTTTAATATAATTATCGTTCATTTTGTGTTGTTACAGTATTGGTGCTTTTTTTCACCGGAAGGTGTTTTATAAAAGACTTGTGTCTTTAGAGGCACTAGTTTTAGATGCTTTGCAACAAATGCAACCAATTCCTCTTGAAGAAACCTTGCAGTTGGTTCTGAAGTAATTCTGGTTTTCATTTTAAAATTCCTTTGTTTGTTTCTCAGAACACTGTAAAACTTTATTATTATTAAAGGGCCCCTCTGAGAGCAGGGACTAGCAACTTGGCACCCGGCCGGATGGGGAAGCCATTGACCCCGGAGAGCTAGGGAGAGCCAGTCAGCTCACAGGACTGGTTGGCTGGCTCGTGAGCCGGTCTGTCCTCTTTCAAAAGTTTTGATTGAATTAGCACTTTCCTGTGGAATATTTTGGGTTTCATCAAGTCAGCACTTTGTGTTGGAACGCTGTTCTACTGGAAACTTTCTCAGCGGCTCTCCTTAAAGCCGCTTGCTCAGGGGTGGTGCTGCTTTCACTCAGACCACTCTGCATTTAATTCAGATATGGCAGTGGGTCTGATTATTGGCCAGCAAATTTACTGAGGTTCATTTTAAGGGGAAAAGCTTTTGCTAGTGTGTTTTCAGAGAGGGAGAGGGAGACATCCAGTACGTGAGCTGCTGGAGGTTTTTTCCTTACTCAAGGTAACAACTTCACAATTATTCTTTTTAAATTACATAAGTGAATTTTTTAGCCCTATCACACCAAAAAAGAGTGGAGTGTCAAACATCACAGATAGCAGGGTTTACGTATATGATTTTATATTTAAAGTTTATCCAGCTCTGTTTTGAATGGAGGATTAATATATGGAAAAACAGTTACAGACAGAATATTGAAAATTAAGGTAGGTGTACTGGAAGGAAAACATGAGTGAAACTTGATGTGCTTCTCCTGTCCGACAACGTGCTTTGTCTTCTGGGGTGTTTGAATCTAATACCACGCACAGCTAGCCAAATATTCCTGTGCCATCTAACCAAATTCAAAGTGACTTGTGCCACAACAATGCAACTGATTTAGATTAGCAAGGATGCAAAACAGGGTTTTGTCATGAGGATTTAAATACCCTGTTTATTCTAAATCAGTTTGAGGTATTGGGTTCAGTTTTGTCTTGTGAGGAAAAAGAGAAATGCTGGTACTGCCGCATGCTGAGGCCTGCCTGTGATTGAGTGCCAGAATCCTGAGCTGGAATCTGCATGAGCAATAATCCTGCTAGAGGAGTTGTCGACATCTAAATGACAGCCATAACATGTGCATTTTGATCAAAAGTAGAGACTTGAAGATTGGCTTGAGTCATCTAAAGAACTAAAAAAAATATTTTGGAAACATTCTTTGTGAATGGGACTGACCAAATTTTTTCTAACACAAGTTATAAGCTTTGTTGATCTGTGGCTGTTTCAACAACTTTGGGGCAAGCTACTTGTGCTAGAACTTACTCAGTTTATATTGCTCAGTAGAAGGGAAGAAAAATAGTGCACCTTAACCTAATGTTTGGATGACTGAAATACATGATTCTGGTAGTTCTGCCCGCTGCAGTGGCTTGATTTCCTTGGTCACTTCTGTGTACAAAAAAAGAGTGTATTTTACTTAGCAGGGCTGATGCTGTCAACTGTTTTGACTGATGCACTCAAAACTTCAGTCTGGAATGGAAAGAATTGCTAACTTCAAATTCACTTCTCTGCCAGGGTTCCTGAGATCATAGCCTAAAAGACCTTGCAAAAGGGCATCTTGCCAGTCTGCCTGGAAATGCTTAAGCCTTCCTCCCTTGTCCTCACCTTTCATAGGACTAGACTTTCAGCAAAGAGGTACAAAATAATACTAAGGCAAATCAGTTATTTCATTCCACTTTACCCAAGGTATAAAATTCTCCATAGAATTTTCTCAATTCTTCCTTGTTTGGAGTTTAACAAGATTCTTGGCTAAAAGTTTCTAGCTTCTTGCTCTGCCCTAGATGGTTCTGTGCTCTGTCCTCAGGGGTACTGGGAAGGGAGAAGAGCATACTTTATAAGGTAGTTTAACAGGCCATGTAAACAGACACTTATCCTGTGCTTGCAGTTAAAATAGTGACATTTACTCTTGTTTTATCTTGTGTACTCATGAACATCCTCTAGAGTATGTAGGAGGTTCATTCAGTTTCCTTGATGCTTTAAAATTGTTTTCTTCATAGTTCTTGAAAATAATTAGAACTGTTGAACATCTGTTGAACTTTGAGATTTTTGCTTAACATGGTAACAGTAAAACATTACAGTAGTAAATAAAATTTTAATCTCAGACATTTGCACGGCTGTTACTCTGTGAATTGGTATAATATCAGCACAGGTTTTTCATAGCTTGTCTTGCAAATCATTGTTACAATTTTAAGGAGGGAAATCGTGTTTGAAGAACTTGATTAAAATATATTGATTAGTTTGTACTTCCTCCCTTTGGGAATTGTTGATAATGTTTGAACGAGAAGGAAGCTTTCACTGGTGTTCACCAGTATAGGTGTGGATCAGCTACTCATGCAAACCAGACTGCCAAGAGGATGAGTGGCAAACTCTAGCTCTTCCTCCCTTTTGTTCAGTAAAGCTGTATTTAAAGCTGTATTTCTTTCCAACCGTCCCATATCTCTCCTTCAGCAGTTTTTGGTACCCCACAGAAGAGCATCACTGTAAAAGCAGCCTGTTACAGTTCGTGTTTGTTGGGAGGGAGGTTGTTCATTTTAAAGAGTAATGCTGACAAATGTCACTAAATAAAACCACACTCAAGTTCAACATGTACATACTTCCTAAAGGGAGTAGGACCTTCTTCAGTGATCCCATTTCAGCCTCAGTCAGTGGATGAATTGGGTCAGCCTGTGATAGCATGGAGTTGCAGCATTTTAGAGGCTGCAGTCTTTTATCTTTCCTCCACACCCACAAACTGTCAACCCTTTGCTGAGGAGCCAGAAAAGTGTGTATTTCTAATGGTGTCGCTGTGAAGGAAGCTCCTGAAATGAGAACATAGTGTAACTGAGATGGAAGTGCTTCGAATGTCTGGAACAGCAGTTCCCAGAACTGCAGACTAACCCATTTATCTTGGTAAAATACAGTCTTGGAGGTTTAGTGGTAGTGGTTGAGGGATCATCGTTGCTTATTATTTCACTCTTCATGTAGGAGAAAGGGAGCCATAGAATTGTAAAGAAGCTATGACAGCTCGCTTTCATGGTGCAGTTCAGGGATGCTCAATAGATTATATGCTGAACTTTCTTGCTGTAATGAAGTAGAGTTGACACGTTTGCAGCCTAATGAGGAGGACACACTTCAGAGATCACATCCATTCATATCTTAAACCTTTCTCTGATATGTTGTGAATGGGACTGACTCTTTTAATGAATTTCTGGGGAGAAGGGTATTTGGTGGGTGATTCTTTGCATACATTCCCTTGAGCCGGGCCAAAATCTGCTAAACCGAACTTCCTGTGACGGAGCCATCACAAATCGCTCCTGGCCAAAATAGCTGCAGTGTCACCTCACACTTACTTCAGTTCTTAAGAGTGGGACAACATTTTTTTTTTTCCTCAGTACATTGGAATTGCCTTTATATAGATGCATACATGTGCCACGGGAATATTTTATATGCAGCACTGGATAAATACAGTGAAGCTTTTCACAGCTATAGAAAAAGCCTGATTGTTTCTGAAATAGAGAGAACAGGATCATTCATGTGCTGAATAGCTCAAGTTGTTTCTTTTCTTTAGAAGCTACTCCTAACCTCAGATACTGCCGTTGTCTTGCTTTGGTACTGACAGTGCTGCTAAAGTCAAATGACAATTCTTGCCCTAGAAAATTACAGATACACCTGTGAACCAGTGCGGCAAAGAACATCTGCGGGTGACGCGAGGAGTGATTCAGATCAGGTTAGAAAAGGGCCCGATATATTGCGCTGTATGTCATTGTGTTTCTCTTATATAATGGCAGCGCAGTGCTGCATGCAGGAGAAAGCTAAGGGACAGTTTTGTTTGCTCGGTAGCAAACGCTTACTGTGCTGTGACTCTGCATCATGTGATGCGGGCAGACAGGAGCTACCTTCCATGTCTTACACTTAATCAGTCTTTAGCTTTGAGAGGTCATTCGGAGGATGTCATAAATCGTGTCTGCAATTGCTGCAGTCTTGTGACTGCTGGGAATTTAGCTTGAAGGGAAATAATGTTCCCAGTTTTGTATGGTAATTCTGCAGTCTTTAAAGCTGATACCTCTAAAACCTTGAGATTTTACTCATTTGTTAGCAAAAAACTGACTTATTTCTTGTAGTTCCTCTGTGGAAACAAAACCCTTGAAAATACACAGCTTTTCCTAATCTTAGAGAATAGGTTTCATTGGCCGGATTTTGAAATAAAACTACATGAAATTTTCATGTTTTAAAAAATAAATGCCAAACTACTAAATCTCACTGAGATTGAGTGATCTGTGTAGGAATGTCATGGTATTTCCTTCCCTAAATTCTCACTGTTTTGCAGGAATTAAACCAGATTATTTGCAGATCAGGATTTTTTCCTAAAGAAATACAAAAGAATAAGAGGTGCTTCCTCTTTCTCAGAAACTACCCCAAGGGCAGATCAATTGAAAGAATTGCCTGAAATGTGGTTTGTAATTTATTTTTTTCTTCAGATTAAAATCTTGCTTTAAAATCTGCTACCCTTTGATTGTTTAAGTAGTCTTGTGCTTCTGAGTTGCAGACTCAACCCTTCAATAGCAAAAGAAGTCAGCCTAGCTTTTGCAGGGGGTGTCAGTGGTAGAACAAGCCTAACTCTTCTGAAACAAGCCAGGTGAAAACACTGTTAATGTGATAGAGTATGCTCACATCTAAATTGGGGATTATTATCACTGCCTACACAGGAGAAAAAATTATCAACTTTTAGTGTTTTTAACAAAATCCAGTGATTCTAGAACAGGCTGTAAACGGTCTGTTGGCAGGGATTGCATTGAGTATATACTGACATAGGTACAAAATACTAGCCTGTTGTATCCTCCCTGGAGGAACCTCCTCACTCTCCAAAATTTGTGTAGGTCTCACACGGCTGCAGATTTGTTCAGCTGCAGAAATAACCCTAAGTTCTAACACACAGCTGAAACATGAAAAACTTCACTATTGCTAGATTTAGTGTGGAACTGTATTAACACTCATGAAACCTTGTTAAACGTTTCCTCATAAAAACCTCAGATAGCTCCCTTTTTAACCCTGCACTAGTAGCTTTCTATAATTTAAAGCCATATCAAGTGTTATTCATTTTGACCATATTCCTTATCCCCTCTTTTCTTGTGTGAAGTTTAATTAGAGAGTCTTCATGTACAACATTAGGTATTGGATAGTCTTCATGTAGCTAAGCAATAATGTAGTATTCATTGATAATTTTTAGCCCATAAATAATGTTTAGTTGTTTGGAGATGGAAGGGAGGAATTGTTTGGTTAACACTGTTATCTTTTTTTCTGCCTAGTTCAAAGGAAGTCTGTTTCAATCTACGGCTTTAATAGCCGAAATGCCTTGTTGTCATAATGGTGTCCAATAGTTTTGATAGCCTCTAGCTTTAAAAAAATGAGGAGAAAAATAAAACTTTAATATGGTTGTAGAAATATACTGTCAGATTTTGTGCATAAACTTTGAACAAATACTGGAGAACTGTCTTGGGGACTTTTTTAAACACATCTCCCATGTTAATATTTTTGTATATTAATATTTTTGTATTATTATTTGTGAATGATCATCATTGCTGAATACTGTTGCAATTATGTGGGTGTCTTATTTTACTTAATTGCTAGGATCTAGACATTAATGCTATTTGCTTTAAAATGTAAAAGCAGGTTGTTTTGGGGTATTTTTTTTCCTCTTGAAATTCAAGACCCATACACTCTGTAGCTTACTGGGATAGTAAAAAACTGTAGGTACCTGTTAGCACCAGAAATATTGTATCTCTCTCCTTGCTGGAATAAATTATAATATTGGATTAGGGGTTGGTGTAGAGCTGAAAAACTGAGATAGCTTTGAGAACTCTGACTCAATATTTGACATTATCAGAACTTTTTGCATTCAGACACGTTTTGCATTCCATCTATATCACAAGGATAATTGTATTTAAAATAGGAATAACTTGTAAAAAGCAGTCTGTCTGCTGTGAACAGAAAAGACAGACAAGTAAAAATTAAGCAGTGATTTATATCCCTATCCTGTGTATGCACACTGACACCAGACATTCAATTTTAACTTGGAGAAGACTGATCCCGAGCCTGCTGGGAAAAGCACCCTGTAGGCCTAGCACCTGGCACTGGGGTTAATAAACCAGACTTTATGCACACTGAGTCTTGGCACCAGTGTTTCCATTGTAATGCATCGCATCTTCCCTAAGAATAGCGTCTTAGTCAGACACACCTGTTTTTCTCCCTGTTTCAAGCTTAGGTTTATAGTTTCATCTTTCATGCCATCTCCCTTAGTGCTCCCTATGCATTCATTTTGCATCAGATCAAACCAAACTCCTCTGCAAGCCTGCAAAGAAATGAGTTGGTTATTTGGCCAATGTTAAAAGACTGGAAAAAAAAGTTGGCAAAACTCATTGTGCTCAGGGCACCTGTAGGAAGCCTGGAATAGGAACTTGAAAAAGGACAAAGTGAACAAAATGCTGAATCAAATCCTACATCCAACTTCAAAACAAGTCACCATTAAAGTAACCCATGCTGCCCAGAGTAATAGGCCAGCTGACTGCATCTGAGCTTCCTCTGTTCATTCCCCCTCTGCTTCTGCTCTTCAGGGACACTATTCCCCTATCCTTTCCTTCCCTGAAGGTTTCTAATGTGCCCACTTCACCTACGTTGTGTTAGATGAGAGTTCTCATATATTTCATTAGGCTAGCAGGTCCCCATCACACCCTCAATTTCTTGCAGACCATTACTAGAAATTGGATCTTAACTGAAAATCATTACAAAGCAATTTCTCTGACTTCTGACTGTAGTTTCAGTGATGGTGAATAGTTGAAACCTTGCCATTTGGAAAAACGGTCTTCTGCAATCGCTTCGGTCTCCTTTCATGTTAGGGGTAAAATAAGCTTAGTCACTTTTAAAAAGTTGCCAAAGCAAAGGGATTTCCTAACCTCAGTAGGGATCCTTTTGTACAGTCACATCAACATCTTGCATTTGCAAGATCTTTTTTTCAGCTTCATCAGAGACAACCATCTCCTGTCATACCTACTCTGCCACATCCACCCTCTGCTTTATTTTCCCAGTCTTTGTGAACACTGGCAATAGTATCTAGTCTTGATTTGGCAAAGTTGTTCATTTTAACAGACTTAACAACATCATAGCCAAGTCTTCCTTCTGAACGAAAAGCTATTTGTAGAGAACTGTCTCTCCATGGTATATGAAAGGAATTCTTCACCCTCCTCCTAACCACAGTGGTATCTTTTCCTCATTAAATCATTAAATTAGATTTCTGAGTGATTTACTACCAGAATAAGCTTCTGTAGATAAACACTCTTGGGGTTTTATGCCTGGTTGGTTGTGGTGGGATTTTGGGGGTTTGGTTTGGGTTGGGTTTTATTACTTGACTTCTTTACCAAAGGTAAGAAAATAATGTGCTACACAAGGCAAGCTGCACCTCAGGCCTCTCTCATTTTTCCTCAGTGTGCCCCCCTTGGTGACAAGAATTAACTTTCTGCCCCTTGCTCTGGGGGGTACCATGTGGTTCAGCCACCTTCAGGCTGGAGCTGTTGATTGTGATCCCAAGTTCTCAACAGGCCTAAATTGATTTTGCATCTATCATAGCAGTATCTTAGTGCTGGTACAGATTGGCAGGTACATACAAGTAGCCCTTAAATATTTTGCTTTGTTTTACTCCTCAAAGAGGAGCAGCATTGTTTGGCAAAGAATAAAAATGATAAAAGATCTCTGTGTGTGGATTCTGCACCGATTTTCTTCTTTCTTGCCTGCTTCTGTAAGTTTCCTTCATCCCAGCTATCTCCAGCTCCCTGTGAGAAACAGTCCTCTCTAACTGCAGCAGACTCTTTGTCAGCAATATGTGCTGGTTGCCCCTGGCCAATTTACTCAACCACTCCTTTTGTAGCATGTTTGTGGTGTAAGATCCTCTTTGATGGTGAAGTCAGCCTTGAGAAGTGTAAATCATTCTCACCTGATGAAGCTGAGGAGGAGGTATTCCCCAAGTGATAGTTCCTTGCACTGTTTCCTAAGGAGACTTATTTTGCTGCTGTTCTGTTTCTTGTGGGTTTGCCCCTTTACATGCTACTTTTGATTTAACTCCTGACATTCAAGATTAATACCCAATAACCTGAAAGGTCATGTAATATTGATTGAAAATCAAGAAAATATCCTAAAGGCAGCTTCCTTGTTCCATGTGCTGCAATAAGCAGCTTTTGTTTCAGATGGCGTGTGCTGGGCTACACTATTCATGATGGAGTGGCACGATGGGGCACCAGTTTGGTGCTGCTGCATTCAAGGCTTTTTTTACCCAGTCGCTTCTTGATAAGACAATACTTAGAAGTATTTTCACCTCCTGGGAATAGTGTTTCTGAAGGGAGGGGTGGAAGCCTTGGGACAAAAGTAGCATCCAAAGGAAGACTGTTGAAAATATACATCAGTTCAGTTGGAATGAGGACTTAGTACAGGATGCGTAAGGCTGGCACAAAGTCTCTTCACATGAAGTTCTGGAGGATAAGACTGTTTGTGGTTCATCTGTGAACAGGTGCAGCTCTTTGGCTTGTATCTAGGCTAAAATTTGACAGTTTAAGGACTTGGTACTTAGAAATGTGGTGAACAAAACTTCTCTTTAGAAGTCAGTACAAGAGGAGAAAGTTGTTTAGCTATCTTGAGATGATTTAACATTCAAGTGTGTCTCAAACTGTAAGCAGACTGATTAAACAGAAGTTGGAAAGAGTGTAGCTTAAGCAGAAGTTTCAGAGTCAATCAGATAATTGTCTCTGTGTCGAGAGCAAATCCTGAATCACTGTGGAAACGCATAGTCACTCTGGTAATAAATCTCAAGACAGGAGCACAAGGCATTTCATGTCCAATTGGGTTGATAAAATTTATCTTGTATGAGTACCCAAGTGTTTCACCCCAACCGTTTCTACCAGAAGCATAAATACGGACTGAGAAAGTTGATGCACTGATCACGATAGCATAGGAGCAGCTGTGGATGTTGTTGCTTGGAAGCAGAGAGTTTTATTTCCTGGACTACTTGGTCTTTTTTCAAAGCCTAACTTTTCACTGGGGGTCCTGGGAGGAAAACTTGACTTTGTCTATGAGCAAGATGTCTTAATTGGATGTTGTATGAAAGCTGTGTTATTTAAACTTGTGATTTAAATTTTTTTTTTTAAGAACTGTAGCTTGTTTTGATAACATGTATCTTAAGGTTGCAGATAGATTTCCTTTGTGGCCACTGAAGCAAACCTCTTTACAGAAGAACTGTTACCCTCAGTGCACAAATCCCTGGTTAGAATTGTATCCAGGTAGCTAGGACTATACAGGCTTTTATATTCCTCCTGCTCCCTAAAGTGTTTTTATATCACTACTATTTCAGTTTTTAGCTTTATTCAAGAAAAAAGTGAGTGCTTTTTCTCTACCATACACCTGATCGTTATCTGTCTGAACAGGAAGCATCTAGCTGTTTCTCAGAATTAGCTTCTGAAATCTGAGAATGTCCCACAAAAATCTAAATACATTTCTTCAAATGTTGGGTTAGCTGAGAAACAATGAAACTTCTGCAGCTACCTCCCTATAGCTCAGTGCAGTGTTGCGATACAAGTATTGCAACTTAGGCCTCATTCTGCAAATATTTTTCTTGTGCAACTTTTGCTTTATGTTTGTGTTTTGAGAGGGGGGCACCAAAGACTGTGAGCAACGCTTGTGCAGGAAGTCTTTCATGATGGGTATCTGTTTGTATGTAGATATCTCAGTCTTGGAGCAACACTGAGCAAGGATAACGCTTGGACGTTGAATAGGAAATTGTAACAGGCTGCCACATTGCAAGGGGTGAAGAGTGAGATGCCAAACAAAACCCCCCAAAATTCATCAAATGCTTTGTCAGTATTTGAGGAAGTGTAACCTTTGTTATAGCTAGTTAGTTTCTTTTAGAGAGGTTATGTTCTTGTGTCTTGTGGTGGGAAAGGTGTTTTTAGGTTGGTTAAGTTCTAGGTATTACCGTGCAAGTCGTACCATGGTGTTTGGGGTTATCGTGCCTGTCGGAAACGCATGAAAAGTTGCAACAGGTGCATGTTTGATTAGCTTATGGGTATTAGTTTTTTCAGCAATATAAAAGGGAATTTGGATTGGAGTTACTCAGCAGAGATGAATTCTAAATTTCTACATGCTCAACTTGCTGGTATCATGAATCCTGAAAACCTCTTAGCTGTGGTTCAAGTAAAAACACTTGATGTTAAAAATCTTCCCTTTTGCATCTGATCTACAGGAGGTTGCTTGTATTAAAGCAATAAGAAATGTTTCTGGTGAGGAACCACTGTTTCTTCAGAAGGTGTGCTCCTCACTCAGGGCAGTGCAAGTTTAACTTCTGGCTGTGAAGGTCCAGTGTTCATCGGTGGACAAAGCTAATGGCATTAGCCTTGCCTCGCTCAGTCTGCTGACAGACCTTGTAGCTTGGAAAGCTCTGAGTGGCAATAAAATATCTTCTGCAGTGACAACTGAATGATCTTTCTCTTGCTATTGAGGGCTCTGAGCACTGAAGAATCAGCTCTCCTTCAGAGTGTCGTTCTGTCTCAATTTTTGAGCAGCAGCAGAGGGCTGACCTGGTCGTCCAAGAATGATCCCTAGCTGGAGCATGCTAAATCAGGGATGTTGCTCTTGTGGCAGCCAGAATACTGAAGAACAGGTGGAATGCCAAAGAAACTGCTCGTTCTCCTAGTGCTTAGGATGGACTAGGAGAGAAAGCTTTTGCTTGCAGTTACTGAGCTACATGAGAGAAGCACACCCTGCATAATGGTCCCTTTTCCTTCCATTCCAGTGTCTGCTTCTCCCAAGGATATTAACCCCAAATAAGAAGGCTGTCCATATTATTTGTATCAGATAGTGGCTAATAATGTTAATCTCTTCCTCCTTTCCCCAATGCCTGCATTGCAACAGTAAATGAAATGAGGTGATGGGCGGTAGGAGGAGTGTAGAAAAAGTAAGTCTAGAGACAATGATATTTTGGGGGAAATGGGTGTGAAGAGGAGAAAAGCATAGTAAGAAATAGTTGAAAAGGAATGGAGAGGGAGAAAAACGGATGCGGCAGAAGCTGGAAAGATTTAGTAAATCAAGTCAGTAACATATGATAAGAGTATGTTAACCACATACACACATACTTGCTGGCTACTGAATAGTCCTGTGGAACATCCAGGTCCTTCTGGTCTACTTGTTTTTTAACAGTGTAAGGAAAAACTTTGGATCATCCCAGAAGGTGATATCAGTAAGAGTGTAGAATAAATTCTGCAATGTGGATTAATTCATGCTGTAGGTGTGAAGAAATATGCTGGCTTCTAGATGGCTAGAGCTTGATGTACTCTGTTTAAAAACAAGGAAAGACAGTCTCTAGTAGTTACAGAGTTTTTAGTAATCGGCAACAAAAATTAATGAATGTGTAACATATATGGTAATATGTACTGTTTAATGAAGTTTCATCAATATTTTTTAACCTCTTATGGCTCTTGTTTTACCAACTTGATGATAAGATACTGTTCAGAAGGTATGTTCCGATTAAGTTTCAGCCGTATTCCTGAAAGCGTGCGCTTTTGTGGTGTCCTTCATTGCTCAGCTAGCTGTGGTGGCAGCTTCCACAGATGTTTAAGCTTTTAAGTTTTAGGAAAAAAATACAGATATTTTGAAAAATTGTCATACTGGGTTAGATCAAAGGTCTTTCTAACTTGGTGTTCTGTTTCCAGTGAATGCCTAGAGAGAAATAAAGTACTGCAGCTATAAGGTACTATCTCCCCAAATACTATTGCTGTCACCATGATTTGTGACTTGGGGTTTCCTGAGCCTAGGGCTATATTTATCTTTAAAAAAAAAAAAAAAAAAAAAAAAAACCAACCAAAAAACAAACAACAACAACAACAAAAACCAGAACAAAAACACAAACAAAAACCACCCCAAACCTAACACCATACCCCCCCGCAAGAAACCCCACCAAACAAACACAAAAAAAAAAAACCCAAACAAACAAAAAGCAGTAGCACAGATTTTAATGACTTAATCCATAAGGTATGTTTTGCATGTGCTTTTGCAGTCCTCAGTTTAAAGACAAACTGTTTAATTTCAGACTATTTCAGGCATTGCCTATAATTTTAACCATGGCTGAGCTGGTGGCTTGGATCGTTGTTGGATATATTTTTCAGAAGTTCTAGAAAAAGTTTTTAATTGGTAAAATGTGTGCAAAATTGCCAGGATGATTGTGTTTTAATTCAGTACTACCTGTTTTGCTATAAATGCAGGAGTGGAGTAGAATTTATTTTTCAGTAAAGATGAAAGCAGAATTTTAGGAGGAAAAATTACTGACAACCAGAAGTTAAAACAGCAGTGTTATTAACCAGGGATATAGAGGAGAGGAGGAAGTAGTACTTGAGCAGACACAGGATGGAAATACTGTGCTCTTTTGCCAGATTTCATCTCTGACACCAGTCTTTGGCTAGTGAGTACTTGTTCAAATAGCTGGGAAGGTGGGGGAGTGTTTACCTCCTATTTGGTGCAAGGCAGATGGATGTGGGCGTGTGGTGAGTGTGTATGTATCCACGCGTGGGTGAAATGGAAAAATGTGGCCTCTGCTTATTTCCTTTTTTCACTTCCATTTAGATAATACACTCATGTAAATGTTTTAATCATAACATTGATGAAATGTCAAACTGTTCTTTTTTTTTTTTTTTAAGAGAAAAGGAATAATACGTATTTGCTGAATCACTCCACTGCAGGAAAATATGAAAACAAAAAAATTGTTCAGACTGCAGTGGTTCTGTGCGAGATGATTTACACATTTTTCCGTAACAGACACATTTAGGAGTCAGTGTTAAATGGCCTTTAAACTGACTTCCATCTGGTATAAGCCAGTGTTGGTACAGGAGAGTGCTGTATGAATCAAGTACAGAAGAAATTCTCATCGTGTCCAGGTTTAACAGGTTTTTCACTCTTTTTTCTTAGCTGGGATTGATGATCCAAATCACCTGAAGTGGTCAAAAGGGAGTCAGACCTGAAGTGTTGTAGGTCCTTGAAGGATTCAGTTTTGCTGTCGTCACTCTACACGTGTAATCAATTATAAGCATAACTACACGGGTTTGGAGTCTGTTAATGTGCAGTGCCAAGTTGCATGTGGGCATTTATAGCAATTGGGTATTTTGTTCTAATGCCTTCAGAACTTACACGTTTCTCTTGCACAAGAGCCTCGTAGGATTCATAAGGTTAACACAAGAAGTAGGGAATGCCGACTCCTCATTATTTCAGAGGAAGAGGAGCACTGAAAACTGTTAGCAAAATTTTTTCTGCAGGGGTGGTAGAACTCTGCCTCGTTTCTGAGGCCCCATCCATGCCAGCTGTTGCCAACGTTCACACCAGTTCCCTCTGGCACGACTATGCGAAGACCGGTGCGGTGTGTGCCCAGCAGCTCACGCCGGTGGGAAAGCCTGGGGTGAAGCCAGGGAGGGCAGCAAGCTGTTTGCCTGGGACTTGTGCAGTAGGGCTGTTATTGGCAAGAGGCTAATGGCATTTGGGGAGAGTATGGGAGTACTGGAGGGAGGAAAAGGAGTCTCAGACACTTACGCCAGGGCTGGTGGGAGATACAAATGTTTAAATTGGCATCTTGCCCTAATGTTAGCCAAAAGGTGCAGAACCTTGTTAAATCGCTCAGTGGGAGTTCAGACCCAAGCGTTGTACAGTCTGGGGAGCGCACGATAAGCCAGACATGTACAATAGAGAATGATGCAAAAGCAGTTCACAGGAATGTTTTCTTTTATAAATAGTATTTTTATTGGACAGCTTTGTAATTCTTGTCATCAGAACTTGACTAAATGCTTCCCTCTTGAGAGTGCTGAGGGAGGGAGGCTGGGGATTAACTCACTGGAGGTATCTTAGTGTCATTTTGTTTTGGGTACCAGCTGCTGATCTGATAAAGTGACTCCATGGAAAAAATTACTTTTATTAAGTATGCTCTGTGTATATAATACATGCCTGAATTATAGTGGTGCTTCTTCCTGTGGGAAGAGAGTAGATCTGTTCATAGGACTTTTGGCAAAGCGCTTGTGTAAAGAGGTGGTCTAGGAGAGTAGTGTCTGAGAGCCTCAGGCAAAGATTAATAAGATTAATATGTCTGTAGCAGGACAATGCTGTCTAGAGAGTCTTTGCCTCCTGGTGTCAGATACTAAAGTATCTTTATATTAAAAAAAACCAAACAAACAAAACCCCAAACCAAACCAAACCAAACAAACAAAAAAAACCCAAAACAAAAACATATTGAAACACCTCAAGGAAATATTTATCCTTAGCACCCTCTTCTGGGCAAGTTCTTAGCGTCAGGATTTTGTAACAACAGATAAAAGCTCTTAAGATCTCTTGTATTGTTTTAACTTGCTTTCTCTCTTAGGTACCTGTAATGTTCTTTGAAGCTTACAGCTTCTGATAGAACAACAGAAGTGATTTCTTAATATGATGCCTACCAATAATATTACCATGTGTAAAATACCTTTTTTATTTTCCTCATTGTGGTAGGTGTATATTGTTTATTGATATGTTTTGAATATTTTTCTTTATAATGGTTCACCTCATGTTAGATATTCTTCGCATATCCTCATGAAGATGCCACACACATGGCATTATACAGTATTTTCAGCATAACCAATGAGTACAGCAGAGACTGAAACGAGCACTCTTTTAGAAACGCAAGCACCTGCAAGACAGCTTGCTGTCATTCTAAGGGAAACAAAGCAGACCTAATTTCATTTCACTTTTTGCTGCAATGGTAGCTTTTTAGTTGTCTGCTTGTCATTTTCTGTGCATTTGGCATGAGTAGTGATGAGTATTGGAGCCACTGGAGAGAATGGTGTAGAGCTGGTGGTTTCTCAGTCGTACCTGGGAACCACTCTCCATAAACAGTCCCTTTAAGCTCCTTTTGGTTAAGAAGGGGAAGCTTTTCCCATGAAACTGTGGAAATTTGAACACAGGAGCTTTTACTTTGCCAAGCGTGCACCTTTCTGATCTGCCAGAGATTGCCAGCCTGGTTGCTACGTGGTCGCTTGTTGGGAATGCTCTGTGCACTGTGTGAGGTCGCATCTAACTGGGACTTTTAACCTGCTTCTGGCAAACGGGGCCTTACGTGATCTCCTGTTTTGCTTTGTGCTAAGACTGAATTCTGCATCCCACATTCTGGCTAAGAGAAGTGTCCAAGAGAGAAGGTTTTTATTAAAAATAATATATTTTCCCAGAAACTTCTGTGTGAAAGCCAACTCTTGTGCATTCCTAGTAACTTACTTTCTTCTCCTTTGTTATGGGACTTGGTAATGCTGCAAAAAAATTCAGTATCTCCAGGAATTTAGGGTCATTGGAGCTATACAACACTGTTCTTTCCCTGATGGAAAACTCCCACTCCTATTGCTAACAGTTGCATACTTTACACGGAGGAAAAAGTGGATGGGATGTGGTAGAACATGTTGACATGGTGAGAAGAGGAAGATGAAGGTGTGAAATATGAGTACCAGAAATGCTGGGAAAAGAAAGCCAGATGTATAGAAGAGAGATGAGTAGGAGAGTAGGAAAAGCAAATGATAGGCTAAGCGTTTAGAAGTTAAGACGACCTTTACCTAGTTAACTACCTGCAGTGTCCTGTCCTGAGAAGTGTTAAGTTCAGGCTTGAACTTAGCCTCCATAGTGAAAACCGAGCATGGGGAAGAAGGCACAGCTAGGAAAAACCCACCCAGCATTAATCCTCAAAGCCCTGGAGGCATTACGTACCATCTGCATGAAGAACCCAACTTCTCCAACGCTTAGCTCTTGGGGTCGGCAGCACAGCGTGCGTCTGCTGCGGCTGCGTGGTTCAGAGCGCAGGTTTCCGAGGTCAGATCAGAGCAGCCTGTGTGGTGGGGTATAGATCTGCTGGGAGAGTATCATCTCCAAAGGGTACCGGCTGTTTATTATGGCTACCCCTCTCTTCCATATGGGTGTCTTTCTGCAGGACTGACTTCATTTTGAGCTACGGCTGTGTTTAGGCAAGAAACTGAATCATTAACCATATTTTAATTTGAGCTGTTAAAATGTCTCCCATCAGGAATCTTCAGTCAGCTGGTGTGACTGATCCTTGCCTTGACATGGCTTTCTGCAGGACAAGAACTATCTTCTGTAGCTGGCCTTGGTGTTCTGAATAAAGAATATTTTGCTCGCAGTATGCTTTTTAACTGTTTTACTTTTGTGCTTTTTCTTCAGAGGATGTGCTGAGTAAAGATGCTGGGGAGTGTGCAATATGCCTGGAAGAGCTGCAGCAAGGAGATACTATAGCACGGCTGCCTTGCCTCTGCATATATCATAAAGGGCAAGTATTCCTCAGGATGCATATAAAATTCCAGAGGGTTGCATTTATTGGGTAACTCCTCTAAGGGATGCTTGAAGGAGCATTAAAACTCAGTCACTTTTTACATTTAAAAAACAAACAAACAACAAAGAAACAACAGCAGCAACCCTAAAATGTTTTTAAAATGACGTCTTTCTGCATCTCTACCAATGTATTTGAAGTCAGTTTTCCCTACTATAGTCCTCTCATGCTTGCCTGAAAAGCCCACATGAAACATAAGGCAAAATCACCTGTACAGGGAAGGAGTGCACATCATGGCTTGGGAGCTTAGGTTGTGTGTACTTCAGTTTTGTCAAATGCTAATAGACTGAGTTGGGGGAGAGGGGGAAGCGCTTTTTAAACCTGTTTCATATTTGTTTTCACAACTGTCTGTACTACAGGAAGTAAAATGTCAGTGAATGATACAAGCAAGATGATAGGGTTAGTAGTGAAGTAACCTGTGATAAAACCTGGGTAGTAACTTGTAAAATGCTTCCTTAGAAAATTTGAACACTTAAATTTAGTTTTTCAACAATGTTTAATGTCCAAATATTACTGTGGTTTGAGGCTATTAAATTTTCCAACGATGTGTGTATATACATATACTTCTTTGTATGATGTAAAATCCTACTAGTCATCGAAATAATGAGGAACGAATTTATGTTCATATCTTACTGCTAAATGTTACTGAGATAATCATGTCAATTGTTTTAATTTTTGTCTTGCATCCAACAGCTGCATAGATGAATGGTTTGAAGTAAATAGATCTTGCCCTGAGCATCCATCAGATTAAGACAAGATTCATGTTTTCAGGTAATATTTATTTTTAGATGTGTACATTTCAACAGTAACTATCCTGATTATCTGAAATAACTCTTTATGCTATTTTTTTCATTTGTGAATTTGCTACTGTGTCTCAGAACTGCAGTATTAATCAGTAAGTATTGATGTGTATTGCAATATGTAAAGGGTTTCTGCATCCTTATACGGCATGGCCTGAAATGATGTATTCCAGTTTTAGTACTGGAAAGTGGCAAGTCAGTGCCAATAAAGCTTTAACATTAACTTCTAAAGAGCATTTTTTCCATGGAAATGAAACAAAATCAGAATAATACAGTTGTGTAATTTTGGATTGTTCCATGAGTACTGGCATTTATTTCTGACGGAAAGCTTTTGGAATCGTATGAAGAAGTTGAAACTAGGTATTTTCAAAACCACTTTCATGTTAATGCATTCCAGAATGTTTAAAATATATAAATAAATAAAAAATGTTAACTTGTTTCTCTCCATCCCGTCTCACAGAGGTTCACATTTTTCCAGCTTATGTTTTGTGTTAATGATTTCAGATCTGCAATCAGTGTCAAAGGTTTAAAGGATAGGTTTATTCATTTAGTTGACAAGTTTGAAAACTTAATCTTGCATTAAACTACTGCCCCTAAGCATTGCAAAACACACCAACAGTCATCACAGTTCTTAGAGAAATGGAGATATCTGAAATTCTGGCTGGTAGCTGAGGGTTTGGTTTGTTTGTTCTGATGGAAATTTAAAAAAAAAAAGAAAAAAATACAAAGACTTCATCACTGGAATTTATTTGTTGATTTGTTTCATCTTGCTTCGTGAGTCTGTGTTGCAGGTCACGTTACAGCGCTATGGTTGTCGCAGGGGTAGCAGAGAAAAACCTAAAGGAAGCTATCCTGCTACAGGGGTAATTATTTTAACCTCAGGGCAGTGTTAGCTGAAATGAATAAACAAACACATTTCCTATATTGCTCCCAACAACTGAATTGTGGAAGAAGCCTGCATGCTGTTTATGAACACATTTGTCTCTGTACAGGCTCGTGGGTGTCTAACCTCATGTTAAATCCAATTTGCCTTTTTTTTCCCCACAGCAGAGATGGTGATAATTGGGACTTAGGGAAAAGGGGAAGGAAAACACTGTGGTTGTGCTCATGCTGTTTGAGTGTGTTGTATACTGAAATAGCTGAAATGACGGTACTTTTGTCTTCTGCTTTTTCAACAGCTGCTTCCACTGATCAGAAAACATAGGAGATGTGAGGTTCCCTTGCTGAACTGCCTGGCATGAGACTTACGGTTTTTTGTGGCTGAAAAAGGCAAAGATGGACATTGACATGGAAAAAGCATTGCAGACACCAGTTGCTTGCCAGTAGTGCTCAGTATACCAAACACTCATGCAAAGGACACACAGGGATTTTGAAAATGCTGCACATTCTGTAACAATCGACTCCCCACAGACATTATTGACACTATTTTGTATCGAAGGCCAAAGTTCCTAATTTCAGCCGAAGTTCTGGTTCTGTGAAGAAGCGGGTTATTGGACATGTTTCCCACTGCCTCAAGTGGAAGCGGAGACGTTCGATACGCGCTATCCGAGACCCTTGCAGGAGGATGGCCCCGGGTTTGAGTGGGAACGTTTTTACCTTCTTGTTGGCTGAAGAAGAGTAAATGGCAAACTAAATATAATCTAACAGTGTGACCTTAATTTACTGAATTCACACCCTGTTTTACGTTCTTCACTTTTTTTCAAGAACAAAAACCATAAACTTCTCTGCATAAGAATATTATATTTCAAAATTTTGTAACTAAACCTTTGTCACAATGCAGTCCAAAGAGTAAAACCAGGACAGGTAACTAATTTATATTGATCAAGCTATAGGGATTGTTGAAATCTGCACATCGTATTGCTATTTAAGTAACTAAAACTTCTCTTCTACTGCTTGTGAGTAAAAACAACAAAAAAAAAAATGCAGCAAAGCAAAATCTTACAGCTATGCAACTTTTTTTTAAATAGGAAAAAAAGAAGAATTACCAATTTTAAGTGCTGCCAGTTAAGGTAATTTGTTTAACGGGTATTTTTTTAAAAATGTTTCAGGTAATTATTTTATTGTACTACTCTCATCTCCAGGCTGCCTCCTGAGGTGTAAATGAATAACTGCAAATGTGGGCACAGCGAGAGGGTTTTTTACAGGCATGGGTGAGATAACATCAAGGTGGGATTTGAGTTTAATTTTTAAAACACTTACGCGCAAGTTTTTGCTTCCTTGTTTGAATGGGGTTTTTTTTGATGGCAGGATCCGTAGTACTTTGTATCTAAATCCTTGGTCTCTTTATGTGGAGACCAGCATTCGACAGCGTGGTTTCTTTTTTTAAAAAATGCACCTGCATTTGTTTAATTTATTATAAATTTACTGTGTTGTATTGGTATAACCAGGGCTCCATGAAACACGGGATGTCTCTGTGGGGGTACACCAAGTAAAACTGTGGATAAGTATTAGTTCCCATAAAGTATCACAGTTCAAAAAAAAAAAAGACAGAAAAAAAAAAGATAATAAACTGGAACAGAGATCAGGGCTTAGAAGCATACTTTCTATATCAAGAATTAATTGTAGTAGTTTCTGAATTTCACAGCACAGGGAAGAGTTTATGAATATTTATTAGTGACAGCATTTTTAGTGGGTTTCAATAGTTAAAATAAATTGCACAGCGCTTCAAACATTTTTCTTGTACATACATAATTCTGCTTTTTTTAAGTACATATTTCTCTCTGTTGCTAATGTGATTCATATCAAAAAGGGCAAAGAACAGGAGCAACTGCTGCTATCTGGAGAACAAGTGCAGTGCATGTTAATAAACTCTCCAATCTTGCTTGCAGAGCAATTCTTGCTTGGATAACGTTTTCCCCTGAATGTTGCTCTGTAAAATGCCTTTGTTATGCTGCCGATCTAAAGGAGTCCAAACTAGATAATCGCTGGTGCAGTTTCTACATTTTGGGGCTGGCATCACTGGTTTCAGCTGAACCTGTAACTATGCGGCCCCATTGCATTCTCTTTTTCAGTGGGAGCAGAACCATTTTGTCATACTTGCAATTCTCTAGTCACATCAAATGTACAGTTGTTCCCTGTACAGATTCCTTTTTAGCTGAGAATATTTGTGTTGCCTTGTATTATCGTGGCGGGGGGAGGGAGAGGATGGAGAATTACAGCACCTGTAATACTCAAATCGCGGTGTTGCCTGCAGGCCCACTTTTCCAATGTTTTAAATTCCTGCTATCTTCTGCAAGTAAAGCTTTTGCATTTGCATTGATTTAATGTTTACTGTTGGCTTCATGCCTACAGCAACTCACCTGTAATAATGTAAAGGGGTTAGGTAAGTGTTTTGGTGTCCTGTGCTCGGAGGTCATAGATAGTCTTTGGCTTGGGATTAAGTAGGTAAATATTATAAACATGAATCTGTTTACAACTTACGCTCAGTTTTGGTAGTTCATGTTTCTAGTTCATTTACTGTTTTTGTCAAAAACCTTAATTTTCTGTGTTCAGATGCAAGTAGCTGGTTTAAAGACCCAGCAGCTATCACTGCTGTCCTACATTTAGGACCAGTGTTTGAAAAGAATGCCACTGGCAATCGCACTGATGCGTGGTTTTGCAGGCGAGGGTCCGTTGCTGCTTCCGTCGGCATGGTAGAGCAGCAATACCTTGGATTATTTGAGGAACTGATATGAAGCAGCCTTAGATCCTAGTTTGGCATATTTGGTATCCATAAATCTCTTCTGATAGGCTATAGGAGGTTTTCTTGTATCAAAACCTGTAATATAGACCAAGCCTGGAATGACCCTGGAAGCATGAGAGTCATGCTTGGGTTTGAAAACGCCTGTGGCAGTTCACCTACGTAAGCTTGCTGCCACCAGCTGTGCTGGTCAGTTGGTGATGACCATGCTGTAGACGTAGCTCTAGTCATAGGCAACACCTTCGTTTTAAAAACATCCTCACAGTGGTCCTGAATCATTGTGCTTCAGAAGGGGGAAAATAAACACCAAACAAGTCCTGTGTCTCGATCAAGGAATACCACACGTGTCCACAAGAAGCAATAACTTAAATTACGGTGCGATATGCTTCTTTGCCTGTAAATATATTGAGATTGCCAATTCTGTGCTGTTTCAGAGTATTTTCTGTAATCTGGCCTATATCTTCCCTAAGTATGTAAGGGTGTGAAATAATTCCCATACTCAGGTCTGCCATAAACATGCTGCTTGCCAGAAGGAGAAGAGTAGACTCAACACTGTATTGAAATGTGAGATTTTTCTGAACTTGTAACATACCCATGTATCTTGAGTAGCAACTTGTGTTTCGAAGTTCATAGTGGAGGTGGCTATGAGTTGGACTGTATATAACCCTGCTCCATACAACACCAAGAGAGCCATGCTACTGTCAGCGCAGGGCACCTGTTGTCGTGGCTCTTAAAAAGCAGTGTATCTATAATAACACTTTCCTTTTGGAGGAGGTGGCTAATTTTCTTTCGACGTGTACGTTCAGTGATGAGTTCAGTGGGACGTAAAAGCAAAAATACGAAGCACAGCGCAAATTTGTGGTATTTTATTTTTGGGAAGAATAAAGTGTAAAACAGATGGTCTTACTTGTAATCAGTTTCCCTTTTATATTCAACGGTAAGCATACTGCAGTATTTTGAAATGGAAAATGTGTAGGTAATGTACAAAGACGTGGGTGGATAGTTGTGACCTTCCCCCCCCACCCCGCTCCCCTCCTTTATGACATAAAGGGGGTTTTATGACTTAATCTCGAGAGTTATACATTTATTCTAGTTCTTAATGCTAGGAGCACTGGCTTTTTAATTAAGTCTTTGCTGAAAGGCTGGTAAAACTGATTCCCAGGGGACTAAAATCTCAGCAAATGTGGGAAAGATCATTTTTATTCAGAAATGTGGATCTTTGGTATTTCTGGTTGAATAATGTCTAATATGTAAGATGTGCTTATGGACGCTTTTCGTACGCCGCCTTTTCCATGCGAGGGCTCCAGAAACTTGCTCCGTTTCTTCTGTTCCACCAAAAGCAGGGAACGTGGCACTTGAATGTTACTGCTATCTGTACGTAAACAGCAACAAAGCACAGGCTGGTTTTGATATAGGCCATGGTGTCTCTGAGTTTCTGTGAATTTTAGCTGCTTTCCCATCTTGGAAGAGAATATTTGTTTGCAAATTTGGTGTTGCTGTTTTGTATCTACTCATTTTGCTGCACAGTCGGGAGTCCCCTGTTGAGAGACTACCTACCATATACCCGGGAACGCAGAAGTGCTACTACGGGATCTTCCAGCTCACCTTTGCCAGTGGAGGATTATCTCATTTTTTGATGAGTACTATGTCTTATGATTCACTTTCCACCCTTCCAAGCTTAAAAGTCATTTTAGTATCAATTTCTTCTCTTCCTAGCTGAAGACACGATACGTTTTAGGCCATATCCCCTCAGTCTTTGGACAGGCTTTCCATTGGCATCAGCAAAAGTAACGTGAGGCTGTAGCTGGAAGAGGGAGGCTTCTTAGGGGTTTTGCTACAACCCAGCCAAACGTGTTTTTTTCCTGCGGCAGTGTCATCAGCTCATACCGCTTAACTTCTTGTAGTTCAAGTGCATGAGAAATTCATGACAGAACTATGTCCAGGATTTGTTTCCTGAATGTAGAACTTATGTTGTTTCTCCACATAAATTAACCTGCTTCTAAAATCAGATTGAAGATGGTTTAGCCTGTTGGGGGAAAAAAGCCCAAACCAGTCCTTACCCTCAAGTTGTCTCAAGTTGCATTTGGTTCTCTTACTACACAGTTCGGCTCGCTTCCCAAGCTGCTGCATCGTGTTCTGTAAAGTCATTTCTCGGCTAAGTAAGTCAGAGCTGATGATGGGATAAACCGTAAAATGACCTCACTGTGGGGCATTACTAGCTGCTGAAGACTTGCTCAGGTAAACCATCGTAGGAATATCCGACACCTGAAAAAGGTTGGACTTGGTTGTCTTTTGATCTAATAAGTTGCCAGTGTACAAGAAGTAGAGGCAGGAAGCCTGCTAGCTGGTCTTTCTGGCAGCTTTTAATCTATGTATGTTTGTTTGAGAGACTTTTGCCCTTGGGTGTGCTTTGGCAAAGATTTTGCAATGATAAGTAGGATTTGCTTGATTCTGGCAGAGTTTCAAGTTGAAGTAACCCGACGTTGCAAGAACATAATCTGTTGCTGAATCCTGTTCCTCTTGTTTTCCCTCAAATCTTCCTTTTTATTGCTAATTTGTTATATTTAATAGTAAACACTTCTCAACATGACTGGTCACAAGCTCTCAAGGTGTGAAATGCTAGCAGGAAGAGACATCAGAGTGTGATTCTGTGCTCTTCCTGTATATATTAAGAGGAAGCTGAAGTATTCATTATCGTACAGTCGAGAATTCTCTCCTAGCTGATATTGCCAAAGTGCTGTAACGTTCAAGGAAGAAGGGAGGTGGCTTAGCTGTAGAGGGGGTGTCCTAATGAACTACTTAATTTTAAAAGCTGCAGCATCACACTGAAGGAGCGGTGATCCAGCATTAACCTTACCACTTGATTTGCGAATCTCGTTCTGGCTCTCCCCACCCTTTGGCAGGTACGTGCTGGTAGGGAGCAGAGTGTATGGTCCCCTTTTCCCCTCTCACAGAGCTAACTCTGCCCACAACGAGTTAGAGGGAACTCTGTGCTAGCTTCTGAAATGCCACCCGTACGTGCAGTGGTAACGGACAAGATGTCTTCCTTCATTACCCTGAGCAGAAATCGGAATGTAATCTGCAATGTTTAATGTAAAACATGTTTGTATTTTTTTTTTCTTTAATTGAGCAGTATGATTGCAAGTTGACTTAAGTTGTTCTAAGGTACTCTTTTCCATGGTCTGCCAGTACATAATCATGAATGAAAATATTTTTTTATTGATTTTTAGGTTGTACGTTTAACATTCCATTCATGTAAAATATGTACAAATATATGTAATAAATCTTTTCAAGCACAATTTTCTTCACATTTCCAGGTGATTTTTTTTTTTTTAAAGTATTAGTGAAAGAGGCATTGCGGTGGGGCAGAGCTTCTGGATGTCTGTGCTGCAGACCAAGCTGAAGCAGAGGAAGGAAGAGCAACGCATGGTGTATAGTCACAGCTAGAAAAGCAGCTTGGTACCTCGCCTGTCTGCAGTTCTGCAGGTAGGAGTGCAGACCCTCTGGGCCAGCCCCGGCCCCTCTCGGAGCCCCTTCTGCTCTTAGCATATCCTGCAAAGCGGCGACGTGAGAGGCTTTTGTCCAGGTGGCCGAGGACGGTCTTGGCAGAGCAGAGCTGATGTAGCTGCTGTTTTACCAGGGTGGCTGGTGGTTGGAGGTGACGTGTCTCTGTTTGATGTGTCCTCTGGTGATCCTCAGCAGACATGATGGCATTCGAGATTAGCATAAATTAAAGTTGCCAGGTCTGGAGGTGGGAAACTCGTGGGTGGTTTAAAAAGAAAAAAGATATGGGGAAGAGGGTGGCAAACAGCCCTTTCTCATCATCTAGGGGCTGGGAAGCTCCATCAAAGCATCAAGCTAGCTTGATACACTGCTTGTTCCTTCAGTTTCCTCTAACCGAATACCACTCTAGTAGCTTCCTCCCAAAACACTTCATAGTTCAGTTACGTGACTCCCTGCCAGCATACCTGTGGCTGGGCAGTGCGTGGATTTCCTTGTCCTGGATGGTCACCAACACTCTCCCCTCCGTCCCTAAACAGCTGGGAGGAGGCTACTTCACCAGGCTGCTGCACAGATGCATTGCTGGAGGGGAGGGAATTTCCACCCTGAGCCATGGAGGGCATTAAATCGGTCTCCAGTTGAGCTCCCTGGCAAGGGCAGAGCACTGCACCACTGACTGCTTAGAAACCTCCTCCTGGGGGCGGCGGCTGCAGGGCTGCAGCTAAGGAATGCCTTGGGTCGCCACCAGTGCTGCCTGCAGCAGGTGGCTGTGGGCACGGGAGACCCGGCTGGCTGCGTTAGCGCCCCACGTCTTCCTGCCTGCCCTGGCAGCAGCTAAGGAACTGTAGCCCTTGTGCTAAGTGGGATGAGGAGCGGGGCACAGGTGAGCCACGTGCTATCGAGGACACCCAGGTTTCGGATGGTGTACAGTGTAAGGCTGCTGAGGGGAGAAGGGTGATTTTACACCACTTCCTCTACACTAGTTGGGGGTGGAGCTGCGGGGTCCTCTGAGAAAAACCAAAGTGCATTTCACCAAGTTTATGCACAGCGTGGGTGGGGAAAAGGAAAGGAGTTCACTCTCTAGGCAGGAAATGCCTCCTCTTACGTTGGTGTGTTGCACCTCAACCTAACAGGGTGCTGCTCCCAGCCGGGGGGGCTGTCGGCAGGCTGGTAATAGCTGCTGGTGGAACGTGATGCAAGCGGTTTATAGCACAGGTTTCTCCGAGGCTGGCTGTCTGTCCTTGCTTGCTCCACTTTTGAGAGAAGCCTTCTGGTGTGGCCAGGGGTAGCTGAACCCGTTGTTAAAGCACGGCGACAGTTATGACCTTTGCAATTCTCTCTGTGGGAGATGATAATTTTAATGCATGAATTATTCAAGTCTGCACCAAGAGACAGTTGGATGTAATTACTAAGAAACGTGTTCATATCTTTTGCTATTGTAACTTTTTTTTTCCCCTGATCGCCTTCTGGGAAGCCTGAATTCCTCCATTGCCAGTAATTCCTGTGTTTTTCTCCTCGGTCTCGAGCTGTATTATGGAAGCAATTGATAACTAATTAGAGCTGCGTTTGGCTTCACATCAGGAAAATCTGCTGGAAATCATTCCAGTTCAGTAGGTACGGGATTTCGTGTGAGGAATTTAAATTAATGGCATCTGTCGGTATCATGTCTGGCCCCCCTGCTTACAGCTGGGACATGGGACGTGCTGCCTCTGCACCGAGTTGCTTGCCCTGAGGGGTTAATCAGGTGGCAGCGCCGAATGGGGGGCTGTGAGGGCGAGATGGTGATGCTGCACATGTGTGTGTGCGTGTCTGGCCCCACTACTGCACAATGTTGCTTGGTACAGCCAGCGGTCCATGTCGGCTTCTGGATACGGCGTTGCTTTTAGCAGGAAGGGGAGCAAAACATCAGCCTGCGGCAAAGAGCAGGGAGGGAGGGGGAGAGTCCCCTGCAGCAGCTGGAGCTAAACGGGGGCATTTTCTCTTCTGGCTTTTAAGTGCCTTGTGCTGGAAGGTCTCGTTCTTCCAAGGCTACAAGACCTGAGCAGTGTTCGTGCCCCGGGGGCTCAGGCTGGAGCCTGCTGGTCTCAGAACACCACCCAGCGTATTTGGTTAGCTGAGGAGGTGCCCAGCTCCATCCCACCCTGCAGGGATGGGGGGTGAGCATGTCCAAAAAGCTAAACAAGGCCATAGAGGTCACTGCTTGCGAGGTGCTGCGCAGCTCGTGCCCGCCGTCTCCTCGCCAGCCGGCCACTGGACAACAAGTAGCCTTAGCAAAAGCCAAGCGAGATGGAGTTTTTCCAGATCTCGTTTAATAAAGCATCTGTTTTCTGAGGGGAATGAGATCAGGGATGCGTGGGGGCAGGGAGGAGAGTTTGACATAAATAAATAATTGTATAAAGCCCATCCTCAGTTGACGCAAGATGACTCACTCCTCGTAAAGGCAAGAGTGAAGAGGAGGCAGATATTAAAAGGGATGGGTCCTCAGCTGAGCTTGGTGGAAACTGCAGGTGCTTGGTGCCTTTCTGGATCTGGCCCGTTATCTTTGGAGTCACGTTTTGTGGCAAGCTCCTGCCCTGTTTTTCGTTTTCACCCTGGTTACGGATTTCTTTGGTTGAACATGCGTTTAAATTTTAACAAAGGTGCTTTTTTTCAGCCCCTTCCCCTCCTAGTTGCTTCTTTAAGCCGGCTTCAAGCAGAAGGAAAAACAAAACCTAAAGCCTCCATCCCAGGCTTTGTCACCGAGGAGAACAACCACTGTGGGGCTGTCGCCCCCCCATGCTGCGGTGGGGTCTCCTCACCTGCTCCCTGCCTCAGTGGACCCAGGTGACTTCTAAAGGGAGCAGCTTTCCTCTTCACAAGTCACCCAGGACAGGATTAACATCTGCTAAACTCAGGATTAAAGAGTCTGGCAGGTAACGGAAGCATGAAAACTTGACAGCTTTATTTGCTCCAGCCCGTGAGGTCGAAGTCTCCTGGCTCACGAGGCTTTAGCAGCTAATTAAGTTGCTGACTTTGGCGTATAGGCTGAATCCCCAGATGCAAGCGGCTGGGCCTAATTTAGTTGTTTGCAAAGGGTTTGCTATAGCTGGCACTCCGTCTCTCTTCCCCGCGGGAGCAAAGGGGACGCTTCCGGGGCAGGTTTGCTCTCGGGCGCAGCCGCTCGCTGCGGCGGTGGAAGTGGCCCCTCGGCCGTGCCACCAGCAGCCACCTTGTGGGCTGGCTGCCTGCACTGGGGGCTGGGATGGGGGAAGTCCAGCACCTTTCTCAGCAAAGGTGCTCAAATCCAGGCTCGCCTGTGCTGCACAAAATGGCCACTGGCCAACGGTGCTAAGCTTGGAGAAAAAGCGTCCATCCCTTCCTTGTCAGTCCTGCTGGGCTGGCAGGAGTGGCTGCGCGTGAGCAGGGCGTGATGATTTAGTTGTGCCCCCATTAAGCCACGTCTTGCTGACGCCTCCAAAGCAGCGCGGCTCCAGAGGGGCAGCAGCGGCTGCCGGCGCGTGGGGCTGCCACCCTCCGAGCAGGCTTGCGGTGGCTGGGGCTGTGAAAGCCAGCGGCTCTGGGGAGGGGCGAGGGAAGGAGAGGAGCCACCAAAGCAGGAACATTGCGTCCGGTGAAGTGACAAGAGCCACTCCCCTGAGAACAACCCTGGACTGTTCCGTGTGTGGCGCTGGGGCGGGGGCCAGGCCGGAGCGAGGGCTGGGATTTGGACCCCTGGCCCTGCCTTAGCAGCTCTGCTGGGCAGACAAAAACATGGTGGCAGTTACCAGCAGGATGGCCAGAGCAAAGGAAACATTTGGTTCCTCCTCTCCCATCCCCGGTGCCCATCTCCGCATGTTCCATTTCTGCACTTCTCCAGGAGGTCCCTCCCGGCCTCCCAGGGCTGTTGGGAATCCCCTGCTCAGCAGCCCTGGTGCCAGCAGCGGCTGCAGGCCCTGTGCACGACAAGGATTTATATATCGCTGCTTTAACGCACTGCCTGCCCCCGAAGGCGCTGAGCTCGGGTGGGTGAGGTGGTATCAGCTCTGCCAGAAATCCACCGCGGACCCCCTGTCAGCACGGATGTACGAGGGTGCAGGGCGCTCCCCGCTTTCTCAGTATAAAGCGATGGCTGTAGTTTTTGCCCCTGGCCAACTACAAGACCGGTTTTTATTCCGTAACCCGTCTGCCATGACCTCTCATGCCTTGATGCTCCTGAAACAGAAGCTGCTGTTTTCTATGAAACATAATCCCTCCTTTCAAATCCCGCTGAGTACCTGAGGCAAGTTATTTCAAAACTTTGCAGCTCGTGCCCTCACCTCTGTTTTACCTCTGGGAGTGGAGAACGAACACCAGCTAACCTCAGCGCCGTTGAGATTCACGGGGGAGTGGAACATGAAGTCCCCAGGACACGAGGGGACTCCCCAGCACCTGTTGCCTGCCCTGCAGCCTCTTGTTGTTTGTCCCCACCTGGGAAAGCGAGGAAGAACTTGCTGCTGTAGCTATGTCATGTTTTTAGAAGCTTCACCCATCCCACAGGGCAACCAAGAGCCCCAGCAAGCGCACAGAAACCACCTCCTGTGAGTAAATCCAGAGTCCCCAAGTGCAGCAGGCAGCTCCTGACCTGGCCTCCATTTTCATCTAGCACAATCCTATTTTGTTTGTACCTACTAAAGCAACAGTCAAGTCCTTCGTGCATGGCTGCGGCTTTTCGCTGCTGAGATTATTTGTTCCACCAGTTGCAAACGGAGCGGCCTCTGCAGCGACCTCTCCTTCCTCATGGCGCGCCTGTCCCTCGCTGCCTTTGACCCGGCTGACACCTTTGCTCCTGAGCGCAGCCATTTACACAGTTTTGCCATAAGCTCCTGTTTTCCTCTGCGAAACTAAGGCCAGGGAACGGAGTGAAACTACAGGGAAGCAGGCGTGGGTGTCTCGCTGCCTTTCAGCTTCAGTGCTCCTCCTATGGCACGGGACGGAGGGACTGGGATCCTGCGCTGGCTGTGGTTGAAGAGCAAAGGCCGCGTGGCCTCGCACCACCCTGCGAGTCTTGAACTGGGCTCTGACGCCCAGTTAGCGGCGCTAAACCAGGCTGAGAAGAGCATCCTTTCCCGAAGACCTGGCGGCGTGCGACCAGGGCGGGACAGCACTGCGTTGCAGCAGGGCTCTCTGTGTTATCTGGCACCACCAGTAAGCGCACGCAGCTTGCCACCAGCCAAATGCAAGCATCGCACCTCAAGCCAGCACGCGTTCGCCCCCAGCAGTGGGTGGCAACGCAGAGAACCCCTGCCGTCAGCGTGGCAGGAGCACCGCAGGGGCGCAGCACGGCAGCGGCGTGTGCGCGGCAGTTTCCCGCGCTGCCCCTAACTGGGTTGGCACCTGCTGTCGGAAAGGTCCCTCATGGACAGTGGCAGCTGTGAGTGCTCTTCTCCAGCTGCGGCAGCTCCTCTCACGTCTGCAGCCAGAATTAGTTAGGCTGTCACGGTCCCATCTCGATCTAGCCAAGTGTCTGCTTGACAGGGCTTCAGCAAAGCCAAAGCACTCGCAGGCGGCCTGTTCAAGTTCTTTAAAAAGCTGTTTATTATCACAGTGGACAAGTGGGAAAAAAACATAACGCTGCGTACAGAGACTGTCTTGGCAAATTACAAACAAGTCTTTAAAAAGTCACAGTTGTCTCTGAATTCGAGTAAACGAGGCTCTCGCTGCAAGCTGCAAAGGTGTTGTTCTGATGTGCTCTACAAATAGTCCGGTAAGACTACGAAGACAGAACTGCGGCCTGAAAGGCTGTGCCAATAAACAAGGAAACTCCAGCTGCTCCCAGAGCAGCAACCCATTTCCCCAGCACGATTCCCGAAGCGGTGATGTGCTGCATGAAGCAGACCCTCTGCCCTGGGCGAGTTGGGAGCAGGATGCTGTGAAACCCCTGAGTTTTGCCAAAGCCAGACTGAGCTGTGCTCAGACCTTCAGCCCTGCTGCCCAAGGGAGCGCTCGCAGCCCAAAATCACCTCTGAAATGAGTGGCTATGACTGGCATGGTCACTGGCACCGTCATTGGTGCCAAACTCCTACAAGGAGCCAGGCTTGATCCTGCCACCGCTGACTCTGAGGCCGTGTTTAGCTGCTGCAGCCCCACAGATGCTCCTGTCCCTGAAAACACTGCCCTGGATGCCTGGTTTCTAACAGCCGGGCACGTAACAGGATTTGCAACAGGGCTGAGGTTGTTGTCATGCTACAAATAGCTCCAAAGGCTGCTCTAAACCAAAAAAGGGGCTGAGGTGTCTGCACTGGAAAGCTTGGAGGGAGCTGTCAGGGACACTTTGTACTGCTTTATCCTATCCCTGAAATGAGGACAGGAGCTGGAGGTTTTACCTATATTTTCTATCTGGTAAATGAGCAAATAATTCGGTGATTAGAGCAAACTGGGAGCACGCTTCCCTCCACCACAGGCAAAAGACGCCTCTAGTGAAGGCCCTTCCTGCACCAGTGTCTTCTCCCCTTTGTAAGGGCAGGCTGGCAAAAAACAGGAACAATGTTTTGACAAGGTGCATAGGTGTCTGATTTGTTAAAGTTGCTGAGAAGTCATTAAAGGCCTTGCTTTGGCAGGTGTTTTTGCAATTGAAATCCAGCTCATCTGTAACTGTGTGCCCTTTTGCTTCAGCAACCAAATAGCTCAGGTGCATAACTCATTTCAAGTTAGCTGACTTTCTTCTGGCACAGTCTAAAAGCCTCATCTGCCCCCCTGTGAAATATCGGTGCTGATACCACGGACAGGGAGGAAAAACCACTGACAAATAATGAACACTGAGTTGTTTTTCTTCTCATTTTCTTTTTTTTTTTTAACTGTGGGTTTTGTGAAAAGCTTTATGAGTATTTTAGACTGTGTTAGGGAGCTGAAGGGAGTAGACAGAATTAGGGACTGGGAGAAGTCTGCTACCACACAGGGAATGGAGAAACGCTGACCTACAAAGCAGGCCTTTCTCCATGTTTTGCTTTATGGGGCAGATCTGGGAGATGGGAAGGTGAGGGTTCGTTGGTTTGGCATTTTAACTGGAGATTCTTCTTCCAGCTTACCAAGGTTTTCTGGGTCAGTCAGCAACTGGAGAATTGTTTCTCAAAGTTTTGGGGGAGTGGTAACACAGGAGAAGAAAGGAAAATGGATCATAATTTTCCATTTTAGGTTCCTTGTACACTCTGTGGGGTAGAATTTGAGTTTACGTTTATAAAGCATACCTAATTTGCACATCCACACAAAAAAAAAAATCAATAACCCCACTCTTTTGCAAACTGGTTCTTTTAAGAGCATCTAAAGTTACACTTCCTAAACACTAATTATTTTGGGGGGGAGGATAATGTTTTCTTGCTGGTCCTTATCATTGCTACCTGCCCCTTGCCTTGCTCTTTCCACTAATCCAAGCACAGAATAAAAGCTTTCCAAGCAAATCTCAATACTTTTCTGTGCTTGCATGTTGCTGGGAGAAGGCATTTCTACTTGACGCAATTGATTTTCAGTTGTCCTTTTTCCCCACTGAAGCCAGGCAACTTAATATTGGTGTATTGCCACCAGCACCGTGGCTAGGCCAAGAGCCAAGGCACTGCACAGGCTGCTAATTAATATTTCACATTTATCTCCAGCCCCCCTCCCCAGAACAAACACTGTGAAAACAGGAGGTAGCAGTTTCTATGCAGCCCTCAGGAAATTTTAAGCAAATGTTTTTTAATGCCAGTTTTATGCTTTTTACAGTGATGGTAGTAAGGACTTCTACTTGTATAAAACAAAATGTATTGGCTCGAATATGGAAAAAAGGATTACTGAAAGTAATCTGAGCCTGATCTATCCATTTCTCAAAAAAAAAAAAAAAAAAAAAACAAAAAAAAAACCCAAACCAAGCCAACCCCCAAAAAACCAAACCCCAGCATCTACAACACTGACTCTAGTCAGTGGAGAAATAAGGGCCTAATTTCTAGGCAGGAGAAAGATATTTGTGTTGAAAACAATGGTACCATGCAGCTATTATAGATGGATTATGCTTCCAGTAAAGCTACATATGGTCATTTTCAGTTATGCAGCAGATAATACTGTGAGCTCTGGGAGTTTGTGCATCTTGCAACCTTTCTTGCATATATATATATATATATATATTTGTGTGTGTGTCTGTGTGTATATTTATGTATATAAATAAGTTAGAGACTATTTACATCAGTGTACAGAATAAATCTAAATTCACTTATCAAAATGCCAGTGGATTTGGTCTGTTAACACTTTACATTTCATCTTCAAAGCATCGCTCAAACATTAATTATTTACCCAGGCACCTTCCCACTCACCAAAACGATTAACAGGCAGGGTAAAGGATGGAGCCGAGGGAGCGCAGCATGTTCATGAAAAGGAAGGAGAGAGAGAAACGATGCTGCCACAAGTGTTGCAGATTTATGCCTTTAGAAACTCTGCAGTCCAAGTGTAGGAGTAACCTTTGTAACACGAAGCTTGTCAAAATGGGAAAGTCCTCGTTCAAAAGCAAATGATCCGTTCTTCATTTTCAAAAGCTTTGGCCTCTTCTTGGCTTATCAGGTTCCCGTTCAAACTGGAGGGGAAAAAAAAAGGGAACGTGAAAGTAAGGTAGCGGCTGTTGCCCGTCTTCTATTTTTGAAGGTTTTGGAGCCGAGATCACAGCTTTGCAATGCCGTGTGAGCTGCGTGCTTCTCAAGGGCACACAGCTGGGAACTGGCCTCACAAGAGGCAGGCTACAGCACTGCTGTTCCCACTGCCATAGGGGGAACAAGGCTACTTCTTCAGAAATAAAAACTGAACTAACACCTAAACGTCATTGAACTGCAATCGGTGTTGGATACCCAGCTGTTTGCATTTCAGCAAGCGGCATATAGCTGACAAAGGTTCTTACCATACAGTGGGCTAGTTTAAAGATATTTAAATAGTCTTCAGAGCATTTTGGGTCTTCCATGACAACATGGGAAGAAAACTCTGTTAAGCACTCAAGGCATTATTAATGTGAAATGACAGGGCAAAATTTTCAGGTCTGGCTACATAAAGTTAATTTACACTGATATTTACAACCCTAAAAATCAGCAGCCTGGTAAGTGCAGCTTTCAATGTTTCTGAAATCTATTAAACCATTTAGACTTATGAAATTATTGGGGTTAATGAACACCTCTGAAAATCCAGGCAAGAATCAAAAGACAGATTTCGGTCTGAAGATTCAGAATGATTCGAGTGGGAATTGATGCCTCTTCTGCAGACGAAAGCCAACAGTGGCCTTTGAAAAAAAGCATCTCTTCCACATCTGCAGGGAACCCACTAGTCATATAGTGAGTCATCATCTTTCTAAGCAAGAATTCGGTGTCCTTTCACTAAAACAAATACAGATATTTAAAAATAAATTTCATGTTCAATAATAAAGCAGCGGTGCTAAAACCAGCGGAGTTCTATTGACTTCTGAGCTCCCTGAGGTGAGGGAGGGAATGCGGTATTTGGCTTTGTGCCTTACAATGCACATGTGTGACTATGTGATGCCTACCTAATCTAAAACAAGCAAATCTTACAAAAAGTTAATCTTGTAGCTTAGCACTTTCAGTGTTTGGAGCACCGCCCAAAGAAAACCCAAGCACAAATTCTATGAACCAAATTAGTAACGTTAATTAAACGTAACCATCTCCTGCTTGTTGGGATTTAGCTCCTGAAAAGCATGAACATGTTCAAAAGTTTAAAAATAAAGCAGGACAAGCAAAACTTGGTCTATGAATTTAGGCCCCAATTCTGCAAACATACACGTTCTGCGAGTCAGTGGTACAGAGAGATGTGAACTAACAAAACTGCCTGACATTCATAACACACAGGGAAGTTTTTCAATGACAGAGGCTTTTTACCTATCTGAAACCCACAACAGGAACTACAAACCCTGCCTCACATAAACTTGCTCTGGATTTTTTTTTTAGGCTGCAAAGTAGCAATGGCAAAAGTGTTTTAAAGGGGAAGAACATTTACAAAGTGAGCCTCTGAGGAGGGGATCTTTACCAGACTTCTTTAATAGCTGTGTTCTCCTTGAGAGCTTCGCTGAGGTACTTCACCCCTTTGGCTGTAATTTGATTCTGGATAAGCCTAAAAAGAAAGCACTTCATGTCAAACTAACATGCAAACTAATTTACAGCATATGCACAACCTACGCTCAGCTTGACGTCAAGGAGCAAAGCTGTCTGCCACCAGAAGACGGTTGTGATTTCTACCTGTGAGGATGGTACACAGTATCGGTCAAATGCCCCACGTGCACTTTCAGAAACAGAGCCCAGAGTATCAGTCTTTTCCTTTTTATCTTCAATGCAGTTGCATTCTGGAGATACTGAGCTTAATTACATAGCTGACAAATTTTTGCTGAGAACTGTTTACTACTGGTATGGGATTGTGATATTTGGACTCTGAGACGGACTAACCTTTTAGCTCTGTTTTCTTATTAAGAACACCGTGAGACATTTTTAAGTGACGTACAGAAAATTCTGAGTACGGAACCTGTGTAAGCCTAGTGTTTTAGCAGTTATGATCTAGAGGTTGCCAAATCCTCCTGTCTTGTTTATCAGACCAGCAAGATCTTTGAAAAATAAAGCATTGAATTTCACTCTGGTATGAGCAGGTGCCGAGTCCCAGTGAAGCTGCCTTAGCAGCTATAAAGTATGTCTGATCTGAGCTGAGGGGAAAAAAATAAGACACAAAAGATCCCCAAGTAGCACAACTGAAGAAATGTTAGGTAATTCTTATTCACGACTGTAGACCGTGCCCCTAGCTAAAAAAGAACAAAGCCCCCTCATCTGCATGAGTATAAAAATACTCATCAGCCTAGCCTAATTCAATACTTACCTTTCAGTCTACCATGGGGTGCCCCATAGCTGTACCATTCCATGTGACTGGCTGCATGAATCCCACGGGATTCAGGATGAGGCTGAGAACTGGAATGAACTGAATGATCTCTTAGGGAGGGAGGGAAGGAAGCAAGCAGGGACGGATTCCTATTAAAGGACTTTCTGCACTTGGTAAATTAATCAAAATGCAAAGGGATCCAGCCGATTCTTTCAGCTACTGGAAAAACACTTCAGTTCTGCCCCAAGTTCAACCATCTATACAGGTCACCACCTCTTGGAGATATCCACTGGTATAACCAACAAAGTAGGGGTATAAATTTGTCTACTGGCAGAAACCCTTGGACAATACTGAGCCATGGTAAAGACATATATCTAGATTACCATGCCTGCTTTGGATGGGGAAAGTTTTATGATGAACTCAAACCAAACTGCTCAGTGAAGCATATCTGCAGCTGTGTGCAAAGAAATCAAGCCCCCCCTGTCCCCTCGCCTTTTTATTTTCAGGGCGATGGGCACGAGAGCTTCTACTGCTTTCAAAAGAGGCTACAAATACATGGCACCTCTGACAACCGGCACGCTTCCTAAGGGGCGGGAACTATGATTAATACAGGGAATGCTAGAGTGTGGTTAGCAAAGTCTTTCTATAAGCTTGTAAAGGGACTCTGTTTATTATGTTCTCGATTGCTTGGAATGAATGGATGGCTATTCGCTTCACAGCCCACATCTGCCCAATCCCATCCATGGACAAATTCTTGTGAACCTTTGGATTAGAACAGCCAATGCTGTGTTTTGTTAGAAGTATAACAAGTCTCTTTGTGATTGCTAGAAATAATCCCAGGTTTCCTGGGGATTTATGTCTTTTAGATGAGTGTCTTGCATGAGTGAAAGTGCTAGCCCTGGAAGAAAACATCTGGCAAATGGGACACGCATTTAAGTGTCTGCCATGTAGGTTCTTGAAGAGTAAGAGTTGAGCTTGCTACTTTTATAGTACGAAGATAAATAGTAAGAATCATAATAAGGTTATTCTATTCTAGCTGTCTGCCTGTATTTTTTTTTTTTTGAAACTTTTGTGTTTGAGGCCAGTACCGTTCCCCTAAGGAGAGATTAAATCAATTAGTAGTTTGAAAGTTACCCGGACACACAAACAGCTTGAACTTTTCCCTGTATGAAAGCAGGTTCAAAATGCTAGACAGCAGCTTTATTAACTTTCCGTTAGAACTGTCTACAACCAGTCAGCTGCATCCAGACCATGCACGGAAAGCTCACTGTGACCTACATAGACTTGGAAGGTGAAGCTTTAATGCAGCGACTGCCAAAGAGCCTGTGCCTCTGTGGAATGTAACTCACCATAAATGCACCAGTTTCTTGTTGACCTTCAGCATCTCTGCAAAACTCATTGCTGCCTCATCATCCAGCTCATTTTTAGTCAACCTAAGTGGGAGACAAAACGTTCACTGAGGATGTTATCACTATTTTTCAGCCCCCTGTTTTTCCAGCTTGTCTGTGACTTAGCTTTAGACAGCCAAAGGGGGATGTGCTGTTCCTGCCCTAAGCAATTTCTAAAGGCTGGGCACAAAGAGATACTGAAGAGACGCCCTGGAGGTAAAAGAGACAAGAGTATCAGATCTTAATTTCTCAGAGCAATGTTCTAATGATTCTTTCTCATGACCTTTTAGTGCCTAAAAGTGGATGAGATGGGGTGGAAAAAGGTAGAGAGGTAGAGACAACACTGAAGAGGTGCAAAAACTGAGGACAAAGAACTTGACTTCAGATGATGGAAGTGAGAGAAGATGGGGAAAGCAAGATGGAGGGAGCAGAGCAAAGCATGACATTGGGACATTGGAATGTGTCCTAAAGGACATGTGCTGCTGATCCATTACTTTTCTCCACATTCTTCCAGAGGGATATATCTTATAGCTTGCTGGCAGTGAAAGCATAGGGGACGGGGGGGGACGGGGTGGGGGGGCGACGGGGAGGGAGAGAAGGAAGAGAGGAGAGTAGGAGCAGGCAATGGGACCGGGGAAAATAAAATTAGGCTGCAGCTTTCTCTGGAGAAAGAAGAGGAGAAGTAGACCACACTGTCAATTACCAGAATATTTTCACAGAGTTGTTGTGTTGCATAGCTTCAGCAATACTTTTGCCTCCCTCTGTCGTGATGCCGTTGAGTGCCAGACTGTGAAGTAAAGATACAAAGGTGTAAGAAACAGCCAGCACCACTTGGCCCCTCCACTGCCAAATATTAATGAACATCCTGGATGATCTGTTTCCCAGTTGCACAGCATTTGGGTGTTTCAGAGGCTCATGTACTTTGCAAACCAGTAAGTCCTTATGACTTTTACAAGTGAGAACAGTTGACAGTCTGCAGCCTGAGTGCAGGTCCATCATATAGGCCGTAAGGTTTGCTGACAGCGAGTTGTTCTCTTGGGACTGACAGCAGAGTTGCACCCAGTGATTTTAGAGTCAAGGCTTTTAACAAGGACAAAGAGTTGTACTTGGTAGTACACAGATTTTCACATGCATTCGTCATCCCAACTCCCTGTACAAACTGGGCACTTTGTCCTTTAAGTCCTTCAGATGTCTGAATACTTCATTCTTCTTCCAAACACAACACCTTCTGTTGTGTATGGAGAGATGAGCTTGTAAATGCATGCTTTCCATTGCAAACCACAAACATTTTTTAGTCTGCCCTTTATTCTTTGAATAGACATTGGCAAAAGCATCCAGTTAAAGTTATGCTCCAGGCTCTGAGAGTTCAAAAAGCATTTCCCACCTCAAAAGCCAGGTCAGAGCCTGAAAATAATGCAAGGTCTCAAAAAAAGGTAGAAAAGGGGATCAAGTAGGGCAATGGCACAAATATGTGTTAGCACAAGTCCCTCCCAGCTTCAGCTGAAACTAGATATTCTCAGTCAGAGCCTAAAAATGGCAAATATGCTGAAGTAAACTGTAGCTAGGGACTATCTTCCCTTAATCTTTGCATAAAGCTACCACTGGTGCTAACTATGAATTCAAGTCATGAAGTAACATTAACCAGTGGAAGATAAGAAACGAACCCAAGTGCAAGTACACTGCAGAGCAGAAGATTCACCCTGCAGAGGTGCTAGCAAAACCCAGCCCTAGCCAGCAGTTACTCCTCCTTATTTTTGCAAGCCCATTCATCAGCATATTTGTCCCTGTCTGAGAATTCCAGGTGTAACCCAGCTCTGATTCATGTTCAAAATGTTTTCTTTCAGAAGTCTGATGCATCTGGATGGATTCTGCAATTATGGGAAGATGGCTATTTCAGATAGCTTTTAAGCTTAAATATATCTAGGTCACTGCACCTGTTCAGCTTTTAATTTTTTAAGCCCAGCTATCCATTCGCAGAAAGGAGGGCAAGGCACCAGCTCTGAAATCCCTGGATCTGAAGTGGCAGCAATAAGCTCTCCAGAGATTCCCAAACTCCCCGAGTATCCTATTTCTAAAGAAACTAGTGCAATGTGCCACCTTGTGGGGAAACCAAGGAGCCTTATCTGCTCCCTCACCGTGGAGGCCAGTGGAACTGGGAGACAAATCGAAAGGATCACCATGAACCCAGTGCTCCAGCTGTGTGGAGGGACTCTGAAACAGCAGAAGCTGCCACAATATGCATCTTTAAATCCCTAGCCAGAATTTGAAAGTCTGGCAGGGGATGGGCTGTTTTACACTGCTGGCTTCTACTCGTGATGTGCTAACAACTTCATCCATGCTAGGGCTTCCAGAAGGCTAGTTTGAGATGAATTGCTGAACTCCAGTGAGAACTACATCTCATTTGCGCTGAATGTGTCGTGCTGTAGCTCCACTGGAGTACAGGATAAGCCTGAATTTAAGAATGCCCCAGTCCCTACCCAAACAGTTTATCACCTAAAAATTACTTGGTAAATGCTGCTGTACCTTCGCAACAGAAACTGTTAACATGGAGCTCACTGGAAGCCTGATTCTGTGACAGCTGGTGCATCCTTCTGCTAATGCTCCCAAGATCAAAATGGGACCCACTGACCACATGCTTTCACAAATGCCAGTAACTCTGTGCAGCACAAGGGGAGGAGGTGCAGATAGAGGAAGGGATGCCAGCCCTGCAGTATTTTTAAGTTGTTTAATGGCTGCACAGGGCTTTTTGATTCAATCTGGCCTCTTGCTTGCACCAGGAGCCTGTTGGTTACACAGCGAAGGCTGCAATACCAGATGGTGTTCCAAGTTAACGCTTAGTGGGAAGAGTCTTTGCTTCAAAGCACAATGGGAATGCCAGCACTATGCCGAGCTGCTTGGCTCCGCTGATGTTTTACCTCACGTTTGTTAACCTCGGGTGGTTCCTCAGGGCCTCTGCAAATGCCTTTGCTCCTTCGTCGCCAACTTGATTACCCCACATCCTGGTGCAGGAAGGAAATTAGGAGATATCAGGTGTGCTGGCCTACTGCCCCTCGGCATTGCGTTTTCCCTTTTTCTCTTCCCTACCCTCCTCCCCCCCCACACCCAATTTTTTTTTTTTTTTTTTTGCAGTCTTTCAGGCTTGTGAAAAACCTGGCAGGTACCCTCCCCGCTGAGCCAGGCATGTTGCACTCCCTGCACACCACACCACCAGCCTCTGCTGACTCACCAGCACCCTGAGGCCACAGCACAGAAGCAGCTCCAGGAGACAGCCTGCTGCAGCAGGAGTGCTTTTGGGGTCACCTTGCTGCGCTGGGCAAACCCTCCGCAGCCCTGTGCCCTTATGTGGTAAAGGAGTCCTGTGGTCCTGTACAGTGAGCTGCCATGAGGAATACACCAAGTCCTAAATCCTATCATTTCCCTGCTCAGCACTTCCTCTCCATACCCCTGCTGCAGTTTTCCTGTTACCGATTGGGCAGAGACTGGCCTTTACACAGTGAAAAGCACAGGTCTTGGGAAAGACTCCTCAGATGCACAACTGCACAGGGACCCACACCCAAGTGGGTGACTTTCCGACGTGAACCGCTCTACAAGCTCCCCCTCTCCTTCAGAATAGTCTGGCAAAACAGTTACAATTCCTTCAGCGTTACACCCAAGTGGTATCTCCTCTCTCCAGCTGCCAAGAGAAAGATCAAAATCTCACAGGGGCATATGACCCCGGGCTCTTCCACACATTTGTAAGCAATGGCAAAACAACCCTTGGTAACACAAAGGGTTACGAGAAGGTAATGTGGTAAAAGCTGCAGAGATTTGGTCAACATTTAATGGGAGTATCTGGTCAAATCGTTTCTATGCAGACGAACCACTTTGTAAAGTCACCCTATATTATGAGGCTTGAAAGCGCCTCTGCTGAGGTATAAGGTTTTTTTTTTACAGGGATCATGGCTTGATGACTCAGAGCCACACTCAGCTTGATGGGTAATTAGTTGGCAGCTCTTTTAAAATCAATTGCGCTTGGTGGTATCTAAACACATCCATTTCCAGTAAGTTCCCTAGAATTTCCTTGTCCTTCAGCCCCAATGCAATTTGTTATGTAAATGCTGAATATATCTGTTTAAATATTTCTGTCCAAGCTATCCTAAATCCATTTGGAGTGATTATTTCCTCCACAGGAGAAAATAGGAGTCCTTTGATGAAATTATAGCAAGAACAGCACAGCAGATGCAGCTATATGACAATGGAAGTGTGCATGCTGTTGACTATACTTGTGAAATGTTGTAGAACAACAAAATTAAAGGCCAAAAATCTGATTGTTCAAATATAGTATTCATATTTCAGGGTTATTGTGATATTCACAATGGACAAACAGGGGGTTTAATTCCATGTATTTGAGTATTAGATTCTGAGAAAAATGTTCTCCTGTAGAGTGGAAAGAGAAACTGGGATTTGCCAGGGAGCAGGACGGGGAGGGGAATCAAACCCTCAAGTCTAGCATCTCTCCTGAGAAAGAGGACAGGGATTAAAGGTTTACAGTACATTCAGACCTCTCTCCAATAATAGCAGACTCTCCAGTTTGGGACAGACTAGAGAGAAGGATGATGGGAATTCCTTCTTAGTCTCCCAGCTCACAACATAATCAGGACTTGATGCAGAAGGTTTGACAATTATAACAATGACACTCAATAACTAGGTACATTGCCAATAGTCATAAAACCACCCAGACTTTTAAAAATTACCAAATATTTCTAGAACAGCTGTGTTGCTGTAAGGAAAGTGGCTGTCTTTACAATACTGTCCTCTTGTTAGTTTGTCTCTCCTTTAAGGTTCTGTCAGAACAGGGGAAAAACCCCAAAACATTGTGTGAACTGGAGAATAAAGCAGCCCTCCTTTTTCCTCTGAGTGGAAAATACGGCTATGCTTCTGCACCGGTTTGTTCTAATGCTGCCATGGGGAGGAATGGCAGAAGGAAAGAAGGTAAGACTGAAAGAAGGAATCCGAAGGGATTTACAGATGCCTTGACAAGACCAAGCCCTAAGCTCTGCTCCTTAGCACTGAACTTACCCAATTTCAAACATTGTCTTGCTCTTCTGGATGGCCTGGGCAAGACACTTCCCTCCTTCGCTTGTTATTTTGTTTGCTCCTATTCTGCACAAAATACATGAATTGATGAGGTACCTCACTTACAACAGTACAGCTATTAGAACACCAGCTCAGAAAGCAATACAAGTATTTAAGGCTAATTAACTCTGGAGGTTAGCTACAGTCATCAAAGATTAACCTAGAGTAAAAAAATACCACAGGCATTTGACCTTTGATTAAAAGACATCATTTTATGCTGTCTTTTAAATATTTTGCATGTCAGCCCTCCGAATCAGAAGTATTACTGTAGAGTCTTGGTTTTAGTGCTCAGTATGTCAGAAATGAGCTTTAGGAACTGATCCTCAAGACAAGGACCCCTGCCTAGTTTTTAATATAGTTCGTACTATCAGCAGTTGCTACAGAGTACATGAATTACATGCAGCACGTTTCATGATGCCACAGGGAACAGAATATTGGTTGTGTGGCTCCAGAGGAGACTGCAGCTGATAAGCAGAGACTGTAATAATTTCAAGTCTTTCTGTTCTGAGCATAGGCTATAGATAGCGGCATAGGTCAGTGCAGCAGTGAGTGTCTCTGGCTGGCACTCTACAGAAGACCTTTTCTTTTTTTGGGCTGTGTGGGGATATCAAATGGCTGGAGTTCAAGGAAGAGGTAAGTCTCAATTGCATATACGTTGATGTAAAGAACAAACCAAAACCAAAAACCCCTCAACGCACTACGTTTACATAAAGTAAAACTGGCTTGTTTGACTGACTTCAGGCACGTGAATATGCACTCTATCTCAAAATAATCTCTGGGGTTACTACGCAGCCTGAAAACAACCGTCTTCCAACAGGCTTTTTTGTGAAAGTTAGATTAAATAAGCAAATCACTGTGTCAAAGTAGTGAAAGAACCAGAGTGCTCTTGGGTTTCAAAACTCTTCAAATATTTCAAGTGGGAAGGATGTGGCTAGTGTGGGGTTTCAGAGCAAGTCAGTGGCAGAACAAGGACTAGAACCCAAGAGTCCCTGGCTGCCAGTTGCTACATTCATACCAGCACCTGACATTGCTGTAGTTACCTCAACTTTCTGCTATGGTCACTATTAAACCATTGGTTAATGATCTACCTTTACGTCAAACCAGTGTTGTGCATGGCCAGACACTCTTACCTGGGGAAGTTCCAGGAATTAAAGGGAACAACTCACCAAGTGAATTTGGGGAATTTCAGAGTTGAGGTATGACATCAGCACAGCCTGACTCCAATGGCCCGTAAAAGACAAGATATGAAGAAGCTTGGTACTAAATACAAGTGAATTTGCCTACTGCAAGGGGCAGCAAGGTTCATGCACCATTTAAGACTCACTCAGGTGCTCAGACTGGATTTAGGTAAAGAACAGGTCTCATGGTCTCCTTTTGTTTACTATTATATTCCAGTAAAGACTATGGATTCAAGAGTTTCACCTGCTGCCATTCACTGCTAGACTACTGCAAAAGAACATACAACTGCAACTTAAGTTTTATTTTATTTGGAACTTAAGTTTTGTCTTTTTTCCACTCTCCCTTCCTGTTTCAAGTTGCTTTACTTTAATTAGGATACTGTAGAAAGGAAAAAAAAATCCCACATACTTAACATATTCAAGGCTTGAACACTCTTCAATTAGCTTTGCAACATACTTGGCTCCAACATCAGTGATTTGATTGTTGTATAAGCTTAAAGAAAAATCACATTGGTAAAATCAGATTATTCCTGCTGTTACTTTAATATTTACATCCCCCATGTTTTACAATGCACACATAGCATCTATCTTTTTTGTATGGCTTTGTACACATTCACAGTTGCTTGTATTTCTATTTTGATGTACAATTCATATATGAAGGGCTAGATATAAAATACAAGGAGACCAGACAATAAATCATGGGAAAATATTTATATGATTTTTTTAATAAATGGTCTCCCCAAGCAAACAAAGCTTCCCTTTATTCCTGTGTTAGTACAGAAATAATATTACCAGAAGAGAAGTCAGAAGAGAAAACACCAGAAGAACGTATTTTTGGTCTTCTAAAAGTCATAAAATCCCCTTGCAAATATTACTGAAGATCAGATACCTGAGCAGATTTACTTACATTAGGGTACTAGAGGAAGGAGGTGATTTCTTGGTATTCATGTTCACTTCTCAAAAAGTCATTTTTATGTAGCTACTTAACCAAGAGCAGGAAGGCAGAGCTAACACGCCTTCCAGTTTCAACTTGATTCAGAACTAATTAAGGTCTTAAAGAAATTGGTACCATGAATGTGACACTTGAAACCGTTTCTCATACTAGTCTCTGCCAAGCTGTATCTGCTTTGCATAGTTGAAATAAATCAGTTTACAGCAAACAGTAGGCTTTAGCTATAAAGCGCAGACTGTCTTGCTTGTGTGCTCTCTCTCCCTTCTCCACAGCTAGCAGAGGACTTTAGGTATAAAACTAGCACGCCCACCCAGTTCAGTAACCTGACAGTGGTCCGCACTGTGTTATAGAAGGGCGTGATGTCAGTAGAGGCCATGCTGTGAGGCAGTGCAATGGAATAGAAAGCTGTGGTCCATTTCCCAGTGAACTGTCACAGGATGGCTGCTGAATAATTTCTGACACAAAATGCTGCTTTGCTTATGTTCAGTAAATGAGGAGGTAACTGTGGTTTCCACTCCACCTTTGCCGTGTCAGTACTGTCAGCATTGCAGTTTTATTTTCTAGTATCAATATCTAGTGGTTTGCTCCCAACTGGTACATACCCCAAGAAAGTCACAATTTGGTACTTGGAGAGTTCTTCGTACAAGATCCTTACTCCGTGATCCGTGACCTGATTTACACTGAGCCTGGAATGAAGGGAAAGAAAAGAATGTTTGAATCAATACAGATTACAAGTGTTCATCACCCATGAGTTAACGAATGACTGGAGGTCTGTGCATTTTCCTCTGATATTTTAACAGGTCCTTATGCCACATATTAAAAGCCATTAAGGGAAATGTCAGCTCAGTTTCACATGGCTCACTTCAAAAACAATAGAAAACAAAAAGCCCCAAATCTCCAAGGTAATGCTCTGGAAGCTGTCCATAGAACTGAACACAATAAAATGTAGTAAGTCAGAAACCAGACACAAACACCTCATCCTTCTCCTGCGCTTACTGTGATTGCAGGAAGAAATCCTGCTTGACACCCTAGCAAAAGCAAGCTTTCCAAACTACTCTTCTTGCAACCTTCTCTCTGAGTACCTAGTGAAAGCCAGGCATCTTGAAAGTCACAACACATTCAGGCTCCACTGAATAAAGGTTGTGAAAAGCCCTGGCTAGGAAACAGAACTGCAGTCCCATGGGTGTTCTAGATGTGTCTAATTTTATTGTCCCAAGTAGACACAAAACAAATCAATGTCAGTCATTCACAGAATAAAAATACTTCTTTTCACAGTTGTTTTGGGGTGAGTTTTTTGGGGTTTCTTTGTTTTTTTGCGGTTTGTTTTTTTTTTTTAAACTTCTCAAGCTTTTTCACCTTGCCTAAATCAACAGGTTCCCATGAAGCATTCAAATTCTGATGAATCACATTTTCTGGGTAAAGCTGCCCCTGTGAAAACATTCTGACCAGCTTTAGTTTCTACACAAACTCTGAAGCTGAACATTCACTGCTGAGAGTCCCTTATTACCAACAGCCTCCCTGGCTTTTGCTAGTTAATAACTTGGTCGTTTTGGAATGCACTAGCACACAGGAGAAATCGGAGCCAATTAGTACAGATCAGAGCAGTCTGCTTCTTTGAAAGGGATGGTTAAGCTGTTAAAAACAACACTTCCCGAACTGCAGAAATTGGTCATTAGAAATCGAAGTCCTAATATCAGAAGAGCCATGAAGACAAAAAGGCAACCTAACAGACTGGTTCGGTGCTGAGAACAGTGTTAAGATCACACTGTGTATGGCATGATCATATGATAGGGATAAAGAATGAAAGTCTGTCCTTTTCTTCTTTGTTTTGTCTTACATACTTATGCATTTCCCCCCCCAAGTTTTCTTATTGCTTTCTCTTGGGAGGTTTGTTGATTTGCAACTGGAAAAAACAAGTGTCACTTGCTTTGATTTAGTCCTAGAGGAAAACAAGGCAGAGCACAGCTAACCAGGAGGAATAAGTCCATTTATAAAAAAAAAATTCTCATGAGGCTGAAGGAGCTTTAAAAAAAGATATATTTATAAGTTTTTGGTTTTCTGCACCTAAATATTTGGACAAATAAGGTATAGCTACACGGCACAACCTCAAAGGGCTGGAGGTGGAACAATCTGCCCTGTGATGTTAGAGGTGGAGTTAGTTCTTCCTGATCACACCAAGCCTTGTCCTCCCTCCACATCACCTCAGGGAAACACCGCATCTAAAGACTTCAACTACATCCTTTCATGGAGTACTACACATTAACTTTTGTTCTGTGAAAGCCAGACATCTTGGCAGGATGTAAAAGCAAGAAATTCAGAGCTTTTGATCAAGGGTTATTGTGGATAGTAGATCCTCTGACCAAGGGCAGAGTTAGGCTCAGGCAATCTTCAGATAATGGAGGAAGCACTTCTGTTTCCTTTCTTTTCCCTTAAGCACGCTCTCCCATAAAAATCCTCTTTCAAGACAAAACAGTTTGAGACTGAGCTAACTAAACGTACAGGTTTAGACAGTCCTGGCTGTTTAACCAGGAACCATTTGGGTTTCCAAATTCACAGCTTGTCCCTGCTCCTGTGATTGGCTGAACAAAGATTTCAGAAGATCTGAAACTAATTTCCAGCAGCAGTAAGAATCCCCATCTTTCTCCACTTTCAGGGTCAATTCCTCTAGCCCAGCAGTTTGTGGCATAAGTCAAGGATAAGCAAGGACCTGCTTGCACAGACTCCTACCTGATCACTGCAAGCTTGCTGAAACACGGTAGCAGCTGTTTGACTCCATAGTCGTTGATGTTGTTGTTGTCCAAATCCAGAGCCAGGTGCTTTTGAAAGTGATGCACAACAAAGGAAATAGCACTGCAGTCGGCAGAGTAGGCATTGCAGTATGTGAGCTTGATGTAATTGGCATGCATGCGTTTGGCAGCCAACTTCCCCACTTTCTCGCTCTGAGTCTCATAAAGGCACCTGAGCATCCAAACAAAGTCGGGCTGGACCTGGATCTGATTGTACTTTGGAAGCCTGGACCGAGAGAGGCCTTTCAGGTGGGATTTCATGCTCTCCCCAAGGTATGTGATGAGTGTCTTTCTCTTCCTCTTAATGACTGCAGGCAAAACTAAATGTCTGAAGAGCTTCTGCTTGGATCTAGAAAGCAGGCCACAAAGAAACAGGTTGGTAAAATGAAAGTGTTCATTATTTCGGAAAGGATCCTCCCCTGCTAGTTGTTTCTTCAACCAAGGAATACGAAGGCAAGTAGGCTGGGCAGTCTCAGTGGAAGAACATTCATTGAAAAACTGAAGTAACTCCTTGGCACCCACTTTCTCTTCAATAACCAGGAACAAAGCTGTGAAAAAACACTGAAGGGTTAAGTGCAAGAACTCGTAAGTGGACTGATTGTCACAGCCACTGTAACCTTTAACTGTCCTGAGAAAGCCCAATTGCAAATCTTCTTCAGAAATGTTCACTGATGAGACCTCCTCCTGCTCGAAGACAAAGAAAGAGTTCTCCATCCCTCTGTATGCCATTTTACCCAAAGCTAGAAGAGTTTCCTTTCTTGATTTGAACATCTCTGCTTGGCTCCTGGTGTTGTTCTTCAGCAAACTTGTTTTCAGAGATCGGTTCAGATGGACTTCAGTCATGAGCAAAAATACATCTGTCAATGTTACAGAACAGTCTGGAAGCTCGTGGCTGTCAAACATGGAATGGAAGTGTTCATAGCATTTAAAGATAATCCAACAAAATAAAGGCACTGAACACAAACTGCAGAGATTGGGGTTAGCTTCCAACTGGTTCAATACCAGCGTTCGTTGCCCCTCATCTTTGAAAAAAATGGCAGCATATTCCTTCAGGTTATTGCTAGAGAAACCACGGAGCAACACTTTCTTTCTAATGATGTTTCTTTGGATCTCAGTTCCTGTCCTTGCCGTAAGAATTTTCTTGGATCCCTTAAGAAGCTTTCCTCTGAGAAGGCTTACCAGCAGCACTAGGGGGTGGATGGGTTCATTGGGTGAACACATCTCAGGAACACTACTGAGATCAAAGTTGGAATAGATCTCATCAAAGCCATCAAATGTGAAAAGAACTGTATGAGGGAATTGCAAGATGTGATGGAACACCTCTGTGGGGTCCTGGTCTGGGTAGCAATTATATTTGAAGAGTAGGTCTTTCAAACATATGGCTTCATCTTCCTTAAAGCAACTGAACATCCTGCATCGGAAACGAAAGAAAAATTTGGCCCCTATGTCCAATTCTTTTCTGGCCCAAAGGCTTTGTATCTTTTGCAGCAAGATGGATTTTCCAATTCCTGCATCACCGAAGACATAAACAGTCTCTCCATCTTCATTAATCAGCCCAACTGCATCATCAAAAAGGGCTTCTAATTGAGACACTTTGCCTAGACTCTCATTGGTAAAACCGACCAGCTCCATAATACTGTTAGAGTAGATTTCTTCAAGCAGCATCTCTTCCCTCTGAGCGTATGACATAACAAACTTGGAGTCCCGTCCCAACTCATGTCTGAGTTTCTGGCAATACCTGCTAACTAAAAAGACAGTGAACTATTATTAAAAAGCGGATGCCCCACCTCTTTGGGAACAGAGAGGGGGGTAATAAACTAAAAAAATTATTATGTAAAATTGGTTCTTTGGCAGATTACTTCTATTTATTTGTGCTGCCATCATCACCCTGCTGGGAATTGTAGGTGCTAATGAAAGAGGTAACCTGTGAGCCACCTTTCCTGAAAGCCAGTGCTGACAGTGTGTTGCTTTAAGGGGCTGCTGTCTTTCAGCTGAGACTCAAAGCCAATCCCCCGACCTTTTGTTAAAGTCTGTTTTACTCTCTGCAAAGGCAGGGGTTCGTGGTCACTGATTAGCTTTGGCATCTGCCTTTTCACTAGATTTATATTCTACCTGCAACTTCTATTGGGTAGGTGGTTATTCTTTCCTAACTTGTTTGGTAATTTTTGTTATTGTAAATAGAAGGCATGCATTTTAAAAACTGGATGCCAGGCACGCACCTCGAAAGATTTTTTTTTAAGGTGACAAAAAAAAAGTCTCAGTTATTGTGCAACGTTGGCTTGTGTTTTTATTGCAACAGAAACTTCGCTTCAGATGGGCGCAAAGTAATTCTTGTATTTATATAGTACGAAAAACCTCTCATGAGGAAAACGTTTATTTCTACAATACTTTAACTCTGACTTTTGGTATAACTCATCATTTAGAATCATAGAATAATTCAGGTTGGAAGGGACTTCAGAAAGTCTCTAGTTCAACCTCCTTCTCAGAACAGGGTCATTTATGAGATCAGATGAGGTTACTCAGGGCTTTATCTAGTTGGATCTTGAAAACCTCCAAGTATGGAGACTGCAAGTACAGAGACTGCACAGCCTCTCTGTGCAGCCTGCCTCATTGCTTGACTTTCCTCACCATGAAATACTGGCCATTCCATTGCCAAAACATCACAGTGTTGCTAATAAATCGTAGCAGAGGCCTAGAAAACACTACAGCTGGCACAAAGTGGTTGTACCGTTATGCTACATATTCACAAACAAATGCAGAAAGAGCTTGACGTTAGCAAAACAGGATGTAATATATCAACATGACTCTTGTGTTATACAGTGTGCCTTTTAATTATCTGGCTACCACTGCTAGCAAGCACAGCATGCGCACATTTATTTTCCCTGGCCATGCCTGCCTAGACTCTCTTACTCTCACATCACCTGGTTAGAGCTCCCTACATAGCAGGGTAGTTCTAAGGGAGGGAACATAGATGCATGACCTTACCTGGATCTGTATTTATCACAGGTTTGCTACATATATTCTCTGAAGGCTCGTAACTTATTTCATCCAGCCAAGGCTGAAGTTCATAGTAAGCATCAGTGACTTTCTGCAGGACACGGATGAAATATTCTGAGACTTCTTCTCCCTTGCTCTGAACCAAGTCTAGAATTTTGCGAACCTGAAAAAACATCACATGAAAGATCATTGTTGCACAGCATTTTACCACAGTTACACCTGTAGACTGCTTTAGGATCCTTTTTGGACCAGAACAGGGCACCAAAATCAAAACTGGTCCTTCAAAAACCTGAATTCAAAATCTAGCTCTGTATTTGAACCATCACAAAACTGACTATTTGCATTTGGACATTGCAAGAAAGTTGGCTCTGCAAATTAAGGTCTGAACTTGTAGCTAAGTCGTACGCTAACCAGAAACAAAACGGATAAATACCGCTACTCAATGGGGAACCCAAAGGATTTTCTCAGCCTGGCCAGATAGTATATTTTATATCGCATGCTGGTTAAAATAAAAAAAAGAAAGGGGTGGTTTCTCAGTGCCCTAAATTCAGCCTCTGTTTTGTAAATATTCCAGTCACATTTCGATTTACTTCAGGATCCAGCCAGATCCAGAGCTGGGTAGGCAGATCCAAAAACCTACAACCTTCCTTTTAACACAACAACTCAATTCTGCAGTCTCTCTTTGCACAATGGACTCTTTGCCTACAACTGTTACTAAAACTAATGGCTACCAGGCAGTGGCTGGAGCAGTTCAAGACTAAGCGTTACCTCTAAAGGCAAGGCAGAATCTGATCTCTGTGCAACCAGTACAGGGCAACCCTAGTACAAAATCCTCTGCAGGACAGAGCAATCATTTGGAAGCCCATTTTGAATGTCTGGATCCTCTTCTTGCTGGAAATGAATGAAGAATCCAGTTCTAAACCAGACAAAGGTTTCTAGAGACTGTGGTCTCTTGTGAGCTTAAAGCAGGGTGAGGTACATACAGCACAGCAAAAGCATTGTATTTTTTGACAATCTGTATGTTCTAAAAAGCAATTTTATGCCTTCCAGAGAAGTTCCCACAGAGTCCACTTCACTTACTATTGTGGCCTGCTCTCTGTCTCTGCTTAGACTCCTGATGCACTGTCTCCCCCTCAGCTTTGCTACAACAACCATGTATATTATGCTGAACAATAAGAAATGGAGATGATCATAAAGCGTGCATTTATTCAGCTTTGACCCTATGCACAAAGTGAGCACTGTGTTACCATTTCAACTTGCCAGCAAGAATTACTATTTTATGAAAATCTGCACTGTTAGTGAAGTCCAAGATATCTGAATTTTTTACAGTTTGCCTGCCTCTAACTATTCTGAAGCTGCATGACGGGTTGGTCAGGGACACAGATCAGGAGTTTGTGTTAAGTCATGATGCAAAGAGCAACTGTGTACATGTGATAATTTTCTCCTAGCAAAATAACAGGAAAGAATTTTTGCTACTGATATCCAAAGATGAATCAAAAACCCAAATGTGTCAGGATATATCAATTTTCCACACAAACATTTACAATGAACATAGGTCTTTAAAGAGGAGGGAAGGTGTGCACACAGACAACACACAATCATTAACTTCTGAAATAATATTTCATTTGTGTCTCTCCTCCTCTAAAGCAAGATGATCTGCCCCACAGCATCCTGAAGTAGATTTTCATTGCAATACTCTGCGCAATAATGAAGGCTTGCATGTAGCAAGCTGCATGATAACAGCCACTGTGGTTGCCTCCTTATCAGAGGACAAAGCTGCAGCTGCAGGGAACAGCAATTATCATCCTGCTTGTTCTTACAGCTGCTAACAGGTGTTACAAGCAGTGCCAGCCATGCTGGAAAGAGATGTGCTGGAGACATGTGTCCAGAAGGAATGGGGTAGGGAAACTTCAAAATAACAAAGACTAGAAATGCACTAGACGTAAAATTGCCCAGTAAGCCCATAAAACCCAGCAGTAAATTGAAAGCAACAAAAAGCTTACACCGGTTAGTGAAATAAAAGGAATACCTTATCTGCTTGAGTTGGAAATTGGACAACAATCTCTGCATCTTCAGTGGAGAAGTAGTCATTCTTAATCAAGTTGTCAATCAAACACTGCGTGTTTCGGATTCTACTGACCAGAAGTTCTCGGTATACCTTCAACAAAGCAATGAAGGAGGGAGGAGTTGCTCCTGGAGGTTTTTTCACAGAAATCTCCAAGTTAGCACAAAGTTGGCCTTCCATAGTTGAGATAGCAAGAAGCTGTTCCGCCTAGCCTCATCTTTGACAAACTGTCCATTTGCAGGGAGAAGTCAGCTTGGAGTTAACTTTGGGGAAACAGGCAATTTGTCCTTCACATTACCAAGCCTGTAAAAAGTAATTGTATAGAACCTCAGTTTAAAACCTTATCCTGTGCAGATACATCCTTCAATTAGTCGTCAAAGAATAACCTCCAACCTCTGAGTAATACGATGGCCAACTTTAGTACGAAAAATTTCTGGTTTCTTCCTCAGGTACTTCCATTTATTTGTTCAGGTTTTGGAAAAAGATCATCTACCGCAGGCAGTCTCCCCTCTAATACCAGTACTTTACTGTAGCTTGCCTCAAACAATACCACTGGCATTTGCTTTATTAACTGCCTGTTCTTAGGGCATAATTTAATATTTTTTTATTAGTTTTTCATGTTCCAATAGACAAAGCAGGGCATCTGTCCAAACATATCTGGACAAGGAAATAAACCGAATAAGATTATATTTCATAGCAATTAATTTTGTAGGAGGAATTAATTTATAGTAGCAGTCACTTTGCTTTTTCTTTGTTACAGCAATAGGCCCTGTATAAAGTGTTGCCAATATAATTGTCCCTGTAAGCGAGGCCTTGTGAACTCTGACACAGTTTTAGCTAAACTAGGAAAAAGCGTTCAGCTTCAGGGCACCAGGTTTGAGAGGCAGTAGCGAGACTGTGGGAAAACCACTGATCAGGTGTTTCTGTTCAGATAGCCAAGAGCAAAATGACGCTAACAGTGAAAATGCTGCTGTAGATTTCAGAGCTAACACACCACTAAAGGGCACAGAGCACTTCACACCTCCTAAAGCTATTGGTTCAGACAGTGTGTAAAACAGCGAAAATATAATTGCATTGGTTTAATTTGGTTAATCTCATCAAATTCAGGTGAGTAACCATAAAAGTTAAAAATACAGATTTTCAGAATCTGAAAAATAACATTACAGAAAGGACTGAAATAAGTGGTTGTAAATATACAAGATCCCATGTCTAGTGATTCACACAAAAATATTCGGACCTCTCCTTGAGCAGGAATTGCACAAAATAACTGAATTCACAGATTCTTTCCCCATATGATGAACTAGGCCTGGAAGACAGCATCAAAATTGATATTCATTACTGCACTGGGCATCCAACCCACCTCCATCTTCATAAAAGCAAGAGATTGCACACAATACAGCTTGTAATGAAGATATCCATTTAAAGCCTGTGTAAACACTTAGGCTTGAATGCCCAACCTCAGTCTCCGTATGTACACCTGGAGATACAACATGATTATTAACTCGGACAGCTACGGGCTCAGGAAATCCTCTCATTGCTGTAGGGATGTTGTTTAGAAACCATACTCTTCAGCATGAATGTTCTCTTCCTGTCTACAAGTATATATGCTGTGTATGCCCTCATTCTCTATACCAGCTTTTGGGAGCTCTTTTTAGATGGCCATTTATTCCCATTTTTCTTTACAAAGCATCAAGCAGTAGGAATCAGGATCAGACTGCTCTCTATTGTACTACTAAAGGGTTCTGGTTTTTTTTAACTGCAGTTAATATACCATACAGCAGGCATGAAGTTATATTGTAATTACAATTAAACAATCAGTTCATTTAGGTACTATTTAGGTACGAAACTTGCACATACAATTTCCCATGCAAAAAGCAGATTTTCTGCAAGATCACAACTGAATCACCTCCACACAGACAAGGAGAATTTGCATGATTAACACAAATTACTGGCAGTAACGGGTATACTAACTTATAGTCCAGTAACAGGTAAAACCTACTGTTGCTTCAGCAGGTCAAAGGATATTTGGAAGAACGTTCTTCCATTCTGATTACAGTCATATCAATAAAAACAAAACATAATGCCCTTCAGCAATTCTGTAAAGGTGTCAGCTCTGCTGCTACAAAATTCTCACAATTTCCCAAGACATTTACAGTGCCAGCAAACTTTCCAAATGCTCCCCAGCACTCCCTGACAAGTTATAACCGAGCCCTGCCAGCTCACAGATTCTTCTAGGTGACCTGCCACTGGAACAGACTTATTTCTATGGATTTTCCATACCAGAAGCTGCAGTCTGCATGAGTATAGCTTCTCCTGCTTGATGCTGGGGAAGGACACAGTTTATACTACTGCATTCTAGTGATACTACCTAGCTATGCTTACAACCACAGGGCAAAGCAGCTTAGGTCCTCAGATTTCAGGAGACCAATATGTTGCTGATCTGCACAGATGCAGATAACTGCATTAAGAGTTGAGCCCTCCAAAGGCTGACACCAGGCAAATTCTATAAATCTCCAGCACAACCGTTCTGGATCACAACCAACTCCAAAACTGCAAAACTCTTTCAACCAAAGGGAATGTAACCAAGTGATCTGACTTTCTTACCACGTGAGTAAGTGACCGCATCCACTCAGACAAATCAACCTTTCATTACGCCATTCACGTGACCCACCAGATGAAGTGGCTGATTTCTGAGTCACTCAGCTTCCTAGAAGCCACACTGGCACATCTCTTTGTTCAAGAAAGCTCATTCCATAAATGAACTCTATCATGAAGACCAAACAATGTTGAAAACATCATTTACTCTAAAGCTTTTGCAAGCCTTTAGTTAAAGAGATAGCGTCACCTTAAAACACATGTAATAGAAATATTAACACTTTTCTTTCAAGATACTGCATCTACCCAATGTTCCCTGCTTGCTTTGGTTATTCTAGGTCCATGTTATCCTAACGCATTTTCTTTCTTCCTACTTTGCGAGAAGAACTGCGACAAACATCCAGGAAACCATAATAATGAACCAAAGTGCTGTCATGTGTACAAAACAGAAGTATTTTCTTCACTCTTCAGATCCCTCTACAAAGAGGATAGGAAAAGAAAGAAGAAATACAGCAAAAGGACAAGAACATGGAAAATATGGGAAGATCAGAAGGTCTCAAAGATACCTGCCCTGCACCTGACTAAATCCAAGTCAGTACAAAACCCGGTTGCTATTGGAAGGGGTGTGCATACATATGCTGCAAGAAAGAGCACGTTCCCTTTCACACAGGGTGATCTGCAAGACAGTGGAGAAACAAGAGAACAACTAAAAAAGAATACAAAGTGAGGCTAAGCATCAGCGAAGAAAAGGAGAAAGAGCAAAACTGCTGAGCAGGGAAGTCAGAGCTGGCAACATGAATTCTGTGCATGATGATGTACTCAGTGATATTTTCAGTGGCAATATTAACTTTAAGGCAAAAAACCCACAGCAGCCAGTACTGGAGAAAACAGTAATTTTCATCAGTCTCTTTCAGTAAGAAAAAAATGGAAATTTCCACCATCCATAGACTAAGCAAATGTCACATCAGATGAGCGGCTGAACACCTTAAACAGTGCTGAAACCAAAAGACTTTCTGCCACATGTAGTTAAGAGCAAGGCAGGTATGTACACATTTGCAGCAAAGCGTATCAGCTATACAAAGAAACTTCAGGTCCTACTCAGACTTGAGTAAACACAAACATTTCCTATAGTAGCAGTTCTAGGTGCAAAAGCACCTAATATCCTGATCAGCATGAGAAACATGCTTGTTCTCTTACAGAAACACACAGTCTGTAAAATTCTGACATACATGATTCTGTTTTGCTGGGGACGGGGGGGTTGGTGGTTTGGGTTTTTGTGGGTTTTGTTTTGTTTGGGGTTTTTTTTGGTTGTTTTGTTTGTTTTTTAAAAACAAGGCTGATGTGTTGACATCATGAGATCTTACTGCAAGTCCATCATCTCTCTTTCTGGAAAGAGTCCCAGCTTCCATAGTGCTTTAACATTAGTCTTTTCAGTGAAGGATCACGGGGTTACAAAGTACTAAGTCTCTTTTTACAAGAATCTGTTAGTTTTACAATGCTAGGTTACACATCTGCTATGTTTAAACGTAAATGCTTACGCAGCTTATAAATATGCGTTGAAAGCATTTGCTTGCTAGAGTGCATGTAGGGTTCTCTGCCTTATCTTGGGTACTCCAGATGCTGGATTCAATTCCAGCGCAATTCCTGTGACTGATGTGGCATCAGTCATGGGGATGCTGGTAGAAAACACTGAGACATACGTTAATATGAGAGACCTCAGTGCACTGATCAAGGTCTAAAAACATCCACTGTTGAGAACTACTGCCTCATTTCTGGAACTGTTCCATTTCTGAAAGGGCTAATGAATAATTTTCCTGAAAGCCACCTTGAGGCTCTTACAAGCCTTTGTAAAACATCACTAAATTATGATAAAGAGAGATCACCTGTTCTAACAGCAACAGTTTGTGAACACATCTATTTAGAGAAATGAACATTAGCACTGAGGTTTATACAGAGAAAGGTATGTACATGGGGAGAAAGGGAAAGATTCTTCAGGCCTGAAACAGCAGAACACCTAAGGAGGAATGGAGAGAGACAAGAGAGGTGATACCTGAGCGAAGCAGGAGTCTAGTATGGGGAGACAATGGGAGAGACACTTCTGGGGAAAAGCTTCCTATATGGAAACAGAATGGACTTCTTGTTCCTGAGAGGAAAAATAAAAAAAAACATGATTTAGTCAAGAGGCTGCCAATGACGTTGGAGAGGAAATTCAGTTAGCCATTTTGAGGACAGCAGCTTTGGTCAAGTGAAGAAGACAGAAAACAGACTACCAGGAATTAAAAAGAATCAGAGAGTGGAGTGCTCACCCCTCAGTTGTAAAGACAAAGAGACAGAAGACAGGGCCTTGGCCAAATGGAGTGTCAGTGGGGATTGAAGGAATGTGAGAAGCAACAGAAAGTCTGGCAAGAGATGCATATCATAAGCCTGCATAACCGGGAATAACAAAGAGGAAGCAAGATGGGGATCAGGCCAGGGATAAGTAGGGAAATGAAAAAGGGAAATGAAATTTGTCATAGTAAGAAGTACAGTAAAAGTATTAGTGCTTACACCAAGGTTTTGTATAATCCAAGTCAATAAGCGGCAGCGGCACTGATGACCTCTGTAGGAAGGTACTGGTGCTTTTATCTAGCGGTTCTTCCGACTTCCCTCTGTTCTCAGCATTGTGCAAGCATATACATATTTATATCTTTCCTGGCCCTGCCCTTCTCACATCCTCTTTTCACTAAGATCTCCTTGCTCTTCTTCCAACATAACTGCTATACCCGTTCAACTTCAGTGCTGCAAGTCCTCTGGCAGTGAAGAATACCCTGGTTTATCGGTAGCGTTAACATTTATCACAACAAGGTCTTACTAAATGTAAATGCTGTAGATAAGGGGGCTGAAGGATCTTGAAGAATAGCTAAAAAAAGCTTTGGGTAAACTAGGGAGTTCACTCCTCACTGAGCTGGCTGCTCCCAAGGAGGTTGCGTAGGATGAAGCAGTAAAGGCAATACAAGGAGAAAATTAATTAACAACTGTCCCTTAAAGCAGCTGATTTATGACCAAACTAGGATATTTCCAAAGAGCTGAAAACTCAGTCAATACTACTTCTTCTGTAGTCTTGCTATTCTGACAAAAAAATGTTCCTCTAAATTGCCTGTGAATAAAATTCCTATGCCACATACCCAGCTACCAGCAGGCAGTAGCTGGAATAACTTCAGGATTTTCACAGCACCTCATAGCCAACTCTGGCAGGACAACAGCAAAGCACACACACAGACCTCAGCACCAGCCCAGGGTTAGTGGAGTCCCTGTTGGCATAGCCTTCTGTCTGCAGTATTCAAAATGCATTTACTTTTAGAGAGGTGGCTGTATGAAAATAGGGCCCTGTTTCACATGAAAGTCTGTGCCCTTTGTGTCTCCAAGTCAGATTTGTTTCCTGAGAAAAGCTATTTTACAGTGCCAGCCACCCAGCTGCAGAGTCATTACAGCAAGAGGAGAACTGGAGACTTTGACATGCTTTTTCACTAGTAATGGTAATCTAGACTCAGTCAGGCCAGTCTAAACTCAACTATTTGCTATCACTGGGAGAGACAGAAGAGAGACTGATTTTCCACATCTTATTTCAGTCTTTGACTATAACAAATGAATAAGACAGAATGTATTTCCACACAGCAGCTCTCACCTTTAAGAGAACCTCAACTATTTCACATAGTTCAAGAACAGTAAAAAATGTGTAGAGATTAGAAGTAAATGGGCATATATACTACACAAGAAGACTGCATGTTTTGATGAGAAGCGATGCAATGTATTTCCCAGAGGTGAGAAAAAACAGCCTTTTATTTTTATAGCACAAACGGTGCATTAGTAGAGCTTGTACAGAGTCCCTGTACTGATCTTAAATTATATTCTGTATCTATGAGTTAAAACATACTCCTCGTATCCCAGTTTACAATCTCTGTGTAACTATCATCATCGACGCTATGTATGTCAATAAATGCCCTGGGAGCCACACGTTAACCACACACTAGTGTAAATCCATTACAACCCATGTGATTTTGCATTGCTCTGGGGTTACTGAGATCAGCATCTTTCAGTCATTTTTTCTCCCCTCCCATCTCTCTCTCTCTCTCTCTACCCCTCTCCTTTGACTGTAGCATAAGCTTTTGTAGCCATCCCTAGTTGTTTGAAGAGCAACAGATATAAAAGAACACAGAAGAAATTATTTCTGCCTCCACCTGGTAAACTGAGAAGCTCTTGTTTAAAAGGCACAGTCTTTTACAGAAATATTCATATCCCTCACAGGTTTTGCTGCTACATTTCCTAACAGCTTACTTTTAAAGAAACAAAACTTTGTATATAAAGTTTGGATGAATTAACATGCCCCTGCCAAAAAGATTTTATGTGGCTTCCTGATAACTCCTTTCTGGTGGTAAAAGTTCAATAAATAAGAAGGAACCACTACTAAAAAGGAAAGTTTTCTTCAATCAGAGAAATCTTGGGGATTTTTTTTAAGAGATGGAGGAGGAGGGGAACTGTTTACTGGTGTATCTAAAAAAAAATGGAACTGCTTTTCTACTGTTTTTTACTATTTTCACATTCAACCTGCAGTGAATTCTACAGTTGAAGCTGCAACTGATGGAATCACATATTCACAGCTCTCCTAATTCTATCTCCCAAGCTTTGTTTGGGTCATTAACAGCAAACCTAATTAGCTAGCGCCACTTCACCTGCCAAAGACCACCGCTCGGTTGTGCCTGCAACATCCACCAATCCAGCAAAACGGGGTCCTGAGCAGGGACTGCCTGGGTATCGATGTGGGACAGCGTTAACTGCTGGCGCCAGCAACAGCCTGGCATGGAGGAAGACCACCCATCCGCCATGCCATGCCATGCCATGCCGCGGCCTCCCCACAGCCACGGGGCACCAACTCTGCCCAGGCAAACCTTTCAGCTTCTTTCGCGTTAACTGAGCACAACACCGAGGCCTAAACAACTCCCACGTGAGTCAGCGCGTGGATACGGAGCCCTGGTCAGGTTTACGGCAAATAAATGGCTTTTTTTTTTTTTTTTTTTTAACTAGTTTATCCATCATTCCGGGGGAAGGCACGGTAAGCCCTGCCTTCCCGCCGGCGCCCCCCGCCCGGCTACGGGGCGCTCCCTCCCACCTCCTCCGCCCTTCAGGACCTCGCCACCCTTCCCCGACGGCCTTCAGGAAAATGACACCACCGGCCAGCATCTGTCACAGTATGTATTCCTGGCAGCGTTGCTGTATTGTGCATGAAGGAGCCGTTTCCCTCGCCGAGGAGCTGCGGGGGCACTGCTGCCCGTCCCGGCCGGCGGGCTAGCCCCGCTCCCCTCTCCTCACTCTCTGCCTATCGCCGCCTGCCACACGGCAACCTCCTCCCCGCAGGCGGGGCGGGCCCCTGCTGAAGAAACACGAAAAAGTCCTAAAATTTTCAATTCGGGAGCGCGAGCGGTTCACTAAGAGGCAGACGCCAGCGGGAGCCGCCGGGGCGCAGCCCTCCCCCTTCCACCTCGTCAGCCTTTCCCGCGGTAACAGAGGAAAAAGCAGAAACTTTGAGCTTGCACCCTCACTCCCTCCCCCGGCGCCGGCCTAACGCCCCCCTCCCCGCCTGCCCCGAGCCCCTCGTCCCGCCGCGCCGCCCACCCCTCACGACATGGCGGCCGCCCCCCCCCCCCCCCCGCCCGCAGCCGCCGGTGAGCGCTGAGCGAGGCGGGCAGCGGCCCGGCGACCCTCCTCCGCCCCTGGCCCTTCCCCTGCGAACTCACCGCGCCGGCGAAGGGACGGAGGCGAGGGGAGGAGCGGGGCGGCGGCCGGCCCACGGGCGCTTCCCCCCAACCCCCGGCCCGCCGGGAAGGAGCTCCCGCCCCACACGCGGCCTCTCCTCCCCGGCGGGAAGCGGCTCCTCCCCACGCAGGCATGGCCGAAGCCTCTTCTCCTTCACGAATACCGCCTTTCCCTACCCCCACCGGGATGGCGGGAGGCCTCCCTCCCCGGGGAGAGGTGGCGGGTGTCCCGCCTCGGGGGAGACAGCCTTCCCCCGGCCCTCAGGACCTCCCGCCATTTTCCTCAACAGGAGGCATCAGGTACCTCCTGTCAGGCCCCCCCAGGAGGCCATCGCTATTATTGTCCATTTTCTTCTTCTTGCAACAGTAAAATATCTACTTAAAAGTTCAAAAGCCCAAAGGAGCCTGGTAAGGGTGAAGCAAAAGAAGCGATGCTGGTGTCAAGGAACGTGTTTGTGCACACTTTTACCCTCCATACCAAAATTACATCCATTAAAAATGCAAAAAGCCAACAGAAGTTTCAGCTACATCTCCACGTCGCCAGCTTTCGCTTACATAAGTGACACTGATAGTCTTGAAGCGTGCATTGAATGGACACAGGAGAGGTTTGGTAATCACAATTTTATTTGCTCAGTTTCAGATCATGCTAATACAGAAAGTACCATGTTTTACTGCAGTCACAGTGCCCAACTCTGGAAACGGGCTGACATCAGGACAGCACCTCTAGATCCCTGGCATAAGTTTACCAAAACCTTGTATGCAGAGAAGACATAAGTCTGTTACTTTGTCATTTGTCTATCTAAGCATTCACACAGTGACACCGATTTTCTCTTACACCCCTCTCTGTACATCAAGAGAAAAAAAAAATACACCACACAAGATAAGCCAAAGTTTTTTTGTTTGACATTTTCCAGGTTGTCAAATTTTCCCCCACAGACTACCTAGAGGGGTTGCCAAGTACCATAAAGATAAGTTAAGTACTCTAAACCTTACAAGAGCTTCCAGTTCTGCAGGAAATTGTCAAAGCTGGGTGGGAAAAGAGGCCAAGTCTGTTCATCTGGGATTTAATAGACAAAATAAAACCATGAAACAAATGTGCTAGGACTCACAGGAGACTTCCTGATTTCACTGGACATGAGACCAAGGCCTAGATAAGCAACAAGCCAGTCAAAAAAGTTATTTAAAAAAACCTTGGAATTATGTAACTAAAATGAATTATTCAAAATCTGTTGGTTATACGTAACCAGTTCACCTATGATAATTACTAGACATAGAAAGGAGGAGGCCATTATGCTTTGAATGAGATCCTTTGCTGAATGTTGTCTTCAGGCCTCAGTCACTTTTTGGAAAAGCACTTACAAACACTGAGATAGTTAAAAAAATTTACTCTGCTTTCTTCACTAACTGTATAAACAGAAGCAGGAGTTCCATAGCTTCAGATAGGTTGGGCTTTAAACCATTAAGAGAAGCAGCAGAGGAAAAAAGTTTAGTCTTGGTTTAGAGTTATGAGTGTACTTTGCACTCTTAAGAAATCTTTGAAATTCTTGATAAAAGTGTATACAACATTTAAAAACAAAGGGCCTGATCCTGCAGCCCTTATTCCTGGGAAGGCAACAAATGTCAATACCCAGCATGATGGCCTTTTTCTTTTAAAAGGCCTATAGACAGGACATGAAGCACAAATTTGTGTGCAGCGCTGCATGACAATTACAAAAAGGTCATTTCCAAATCTGCAAAAACTTCAGCATGTACTCAAGCTATACATAGAAAGTGAAGAAGTTACCAATGTCAGTGTGTCTTCAGACTGCAAAATATATCTAATGGCTTACTGCAGATGCACAGCAAACCCATCTTTTCTTGATAAATAAACTGCTGATCAGCACAGTGAGGAGAGGTATCTAAATCAAGGTGAATGGCCAAGGAAGTGCAGAGGTATTCTATGCAGAATTTATTTTCTTTGCTTTAATAGCAGCTTCAATCTCTTCCATGATTGGCACTGGCCCTGCATAGTTATTAGTTTCAATAGCTTCTAATTTCTTCTGATAGTCAGCTGGCAAGCCATTCTGTTTTGCACCCATGCAGATAACCTATAATCAGAAGGGGGGAGAAAAAAAAAAAGCCTTCAGTAATAGTGTTAGGAAGGACAGACCCCTCCAACTCGTACAGGAAGAACTGACTCGTACAGGAAGAACCACTTAAGGTAACAAAAGAATTAATCCCAAATAATGCAACTGGTACCTAAAGATAGCCAAGGCTTCTGGAAGACCACTGAAGACCTTAATAGTGTCAACAAAATTACTCTGAAAAGGCCTGTAACTACCAAGGCATACCCCTAAGATGCTGAAATGTTACTAACGTGCAGAAGACTGTACAATTAAGCTGTTATTCCGTTATTCCATTCTTTCTTTGGTGAAGTTGAAAACTACTTTTTATGCCTTTAGCCAGCCTTAGTATCACATGCGAGTGAGAAGAGGCGTATATTATTGAAGTTATTTTTAAAACTAAGCTGTTCAAAACCATAGCACAACAGCGAGTACCTAGACAGGTTATAGGAGTAAAAGAAATGGATATTTAGCCTAGTGAAAAAGCACAGATACCTTAGAGTTTGTTGCTGCAGCCTTCCTTCTTCATACAAAATAAACTTAAGTATTGGTGCAAGAGAAAAGAAGTGACAGTGAGAGGAAGAGGAGGCTGTAGGAGCCAAGGCTTGAAAGAGACACCAGCAAGCTCCCATACAGAAATGCACAGATAAATACACAGACTTTAAAAGCTGACACTATTGTAAATATACTTCCATGTGTTCAACAGCCAGGAAGTTCAAGGATGAGGTGTCTTGGAAGGACGAACTTTGCCACAAAAAGTATGCAACAGTAGGTGGATGTAGATCACTGTGTGCTGATGCAGTCACCTGTACTAAATGTTTAGCCCTCCTGCTTGGTTAACTTAAACAAATAGAAACTGGGGGGTGGGGGGAGAGAACTAACAACTGACCCTGACAACAGCAGGAAGGAACGTTTAGCTAGATAAAGTTGCCAATGTTGGAGGTCTGCTCTTACAGCATACTAGTGAGTGCTGATACACAGCAGCAGAATATATTTAAACTCCCTGAAAAGCCCTAAAGGTGTCTTGACAGGAAGCACGTTGGCAGGGAGGAGGTTTGTGAAGTAGCAGAGCCTGCTTTCTAAGCAAGCCTTCTCTTCAGAAGTCTGCTGCTAAGGCAGCTGGCCTTAGCTATGCTCCTGGAAGTGATTCATAGGAGTGAGTTCTCAGTTAAGAGAAGGCGGCATGCTTGGGATTTAACAAGCTCAAGCCCTGTTTCTTTGCTTTTGGTAGAAAAAGTCAATACGTTACAGTTATGTCTATCTGCAGTTGCTAATAGCTGCACAATTCCAGACATGCAGGCATGCCACCCGAGGCTAGGCCTGCGTCAGGTCTCGCAAGCTAAGCAGGTCAGGCCTGCTGCGTGACTGGATCATATGTCTCTATAGAGTTGGTGTGTTGCAGAACAGTGTTGAAACACTTCTGCCTCACCAACCATCAAGTGGGAACCCTGCAGCGCTCTGCAATGTTGCTGGAAGTCCTGTGATATACTGATGATGCATCTCGTAAAAGGAGGCAGGTGGACTCCTGTATTAAATGATAGTAAGATGCTTCATAAGACAATACGGATAATCCATGCCCTTGAGACTACAAGCCAGGTGCTGTATTCTCCCCACAGATGCTTCCCTCTGTCCTTTTAGTGGAGTGCATTAATTTTTCAAACAGAAAATTGCTGCATACATGTAAACAACACTCTTCAGAAATCCTTGCGTCAGTCATAACTAATTCACGAGTTGAATAGAGGCTTCATGTAAGGCATAACTAAGCCAAAAAAAAAACAAACCTGATTTAGCAGGCCTTTAAGAGCCAGCAATCTTCTGCAAGCATCATACGCTGTAACGTTGCACAAGGATTACATTAGAGTTACTCATGCCTTCCATCCACTGTAAATAAAGTGCTTATTAAATAGGACAGAAGTACTGCATTATATATTTCTGTTCTTTCTCTCCAAAGTTACAGTGATGCAACACCCACCTTTTTATACTGAGGAGAAGGGGGACCACAGACATAGTCCTTCATCTGGTAGCTTCGACAGGTCAGTACCTTTCCTGCTTGAGTGTGGACGTTAACTTCTATTGGGACATAAATGCCAGCTTCAACACCCTCTTGCCTGTAAAGGAGACATATCCCTTTCATGCCAAATAACTGATGCACCTTTCAAACAAACTCTGCAATTAAACTTATGCATTTATTATAACAGAATTCAAGGCAGGACACTGGTCTGCGCTGTTAACAGACTTAAAGAAAAACAAATAAAGCAAACCATATTCCACTACTTTTTGTGCAAATTTGTTTCATATCCAAAAATAAGTTTCTAAAGAAGCAGCAGCATTCACTTTTATCATTTCAGCTCTATAAGAAAGATGACTATTGGTTAACTTGCAAAGTTAGAGAGAGAGAACACTCCTTGTGAATTAATTACTCTGCAAGTCTGGTAGTCTACAAGGGAAACACAACAAAGATTATCAGGATAAATAAGCCAGGCACATATCATTCATTACCTTCCGCTCAGATAATGAAACAATTGCAAAGTTTTATCTTGCCCATTGTGTTACATTTGAATAAGGGGAAACTCACACAACTCTTGCAATGCACATTCCAATGAATAATCCAAGACACCCTTTAATTTACGCAAGACATGTACAGCAACAATGAGCTAGACTGGGGCAAAAACCATTTTGTTATTTTTTTTATTAGCAAAATCATGCTGTCTTAGGAAAACAAAACCAAGCTCAAAAACAAGGCTACTTGTTGTCTTTAACCATTAGCATTTAGCCACCAATAAAAGTCTGAGGAAATAGTAAGAAGTAAACGAGAAGCTTAAGCAATACAAGACAGACTTTACAGCACAATTAACTTTAGATGTGCTTTAGATATGAGTAATAACATGGGGTTTAATGCTGCTTGGCAAACTATCATTTTGACAACTTATCTTTCTTTCAAAGACTTGCTACCATTTCAAGTTATTTAATATACATAACATGGGCAACGTTGTGACAGTAACTAGGTTAAGTGCAAGTAGAGACTGGAAGCTAACTGCAGATTCAAGGCCAACAGACTGCAAAATAAGTCACATGGGTGTGTGAGAGCAAGAAAAATGTTACAGTTAAGTAACATCCACTGCTAGGATATATGAGGAAGAGTCACGATATACTCTGTAACTTACAGATTTGTGAAGTACAGAGGACAAAAAAAAAAAATCTAACCATGAGACAGCACCAAAATGCATTTGAAGCTGAAAAGTTCAGCCATTTAAGCAAAAGATTCCCCTCCCATATTTGTTTTCTATATATTACGCTATTTTACTAGTATTTCAACTAGTGACATGCAACACCAATTACACATTCCCTCCTCTGCTTCTGGATAACAAAGCACAGACTTCTTTTTCCCTGGTTGGGGGGGAGGAAGAGGGGAGGCAAATAGTGAATTTTTTTTTTTTTCTTGATACATGGAAGTTCCAGGAAGTACCTTGGCTGAGAACTCACAAATACAGCTGCTTGTGCACAGCCAAAGATTCCCAAGATCTTCAGCAGGAACACATGCAAGCTCTTTTGAGTTGGTTAGGAGCAATCCTTAGAAGAACACTATTGACTATAGTTATAATAGCCAAGAACACATCCTGTTTCCTTCCATTTCCAGTCCACCTTCCTGGCATCAATGTGGCAGCTGGGAAAAAGCAATCTTTAATGCTAGTGTCTGTCCTGCAGCTTTTGGTGACAGTACAGCACTCAAGTCCCTAGCATCTTAGCCAGCATTAAAGTTTATCCCGTCAAACAAATGCCAGGGATCTGCAATTCTATAGTATGTAAACAACGCTTTAGAAGTTAAAATACCAAATGCTGTCTCCATAGGGGGAACACAGTGTTACTATCAAAGCAGACGCTGCCAGACAGCATCCTTATACTTCTGAAGTTTATGCTTTAGGAAAGCATGGTATATCAGGAGATTTTAGTAAAGGTCAGCAGAAAGGGGACCAGGAGGTAAATGCTAGCGTAAGCAACAGACGGGGAACTGAGGAGATAATAAAGCAGGGACATGTGAAACTCTCCCCAACCAGAAGCATATCAGCTATAAATGCCCTCCTGCTTGGGACTAACACTCCCAACCAGGACTTGAAACTGCTGACAGCACCCATTCCCATGCTGTGCTAACAGACCTTGGGCAACAGTTACTGTTGTATTTCAGGTTCACTGTAGGCAATGAAAAGTAAGTTGGAACTTCAAGTTTCATGGCCAAGGTTATCAGGACATGCCTACACAGTACAGTGCAGCCATAACCAAAATTGCAACAGTACCAGAGGCAGGAGAACTGTGTTAATGTAATGCTTTCATTGGGTTTAATATGCCCTGCTTCCTCAGCCTCACCAGCCCAGATTTCTACTGGAATTGACTGACAGCGATGAACTGCTCTGAACAAACGATCCTTGTGTACCAGAAGCACCGTGCTGTGCAGGCACATCCCGAAAGCTGCAATAAACATGACACCAGCCAAAGTGTTGGAGATTAAGTTCCAAGTCCTGCCTTAGACCATGAAAAAAGTTATGCTACTCCTCAATTTGTTTACCCAGGTGGTCCTCCAGAGTTCAGCCAGGAACGACTTGCTCAGGTTGCCTTAAACTTGCCTTAATTACCAGGCACAGGCGGAACGTTCTCCGCCACGCATTGTAATGGTGCGGGCAGCCTCTCCCCTTCAAAGGGAAGAACAAAACCACCCCAGCTCCCTGCTTGGATCTACCTCAAGTTCACAAAAGTTTGAATCCTTAGAAGAGAAGACATGCAAAGTAACTCCTCCTCAAAAGGTCCCTCTGCCTGTATTAAGTATCTTCTTCTCTTCTGCAAAGTCTTGTCCTCATCACTTCTTTTTCCACTACAACTGGAGACTACAGATGTATAGAGACAGAAATTGATGTCAATCTCACAGGAAACTCCCTAAAGCAATGGGAAGAGTGTCACAGGACAGATACAGAGTGTAGAGTAATTTAAGGGACAGGACATTGTGAGGACAGGGATTAAAAAAAAAAGAGCCTGACCAATACATCAGCTCCAAATCAAGGTCCACCCCTTATTAAAATACCCCTAAGTAGCTTTAGCTTGAAAACAAAGCCATTTTAATCACAAATGTATTAGAAGTCAATACATGTACTGTGAAGTGAAATTCACATATTAAAATCCAAAGCATCTTCTTGATTCCAACACCAAAGCTTCCACACAGCTCTTTACCAAAAATTAACTTCTACTTTTCAATTGCTCTCTAAAATAGTAGAGGACAACAAAAGTTAAGTCACCTACTTATCCAGCGAACTTAAATTGCTAGCGTTCATTTTCCACACTATTCCCCATACTTCGTCTCCAGGGCTCTCAACAATGGTAGCTGTACCTCCATGCCAGACAGAACTTGTCCTGCCTTGAGGAAGGCCAAACTCGAGCTTAAAATCCTGTAAATGAAACCAATGCAGAGAATCAATTTCCACTTAAGATTAAGAGCTGTCGGCTATTCTTGACATGAAAGGGGCAGCTAAAGGACAATCTACAAGTAGTCAGTTGGAGCCACAGAAGGAGGAACAGACAGGCGGGATCCGATTCAGCTCCCATCTCATGAGGGGCTGAAGTCAGCCTTTTGCACCTACCTCCCCATGAGGAACGGCAGTCTTTGGACAAAGGGAAGAGAGGTCTGGCAGAGAGCACTACTGATAGAAGTCTTGGCCTGCGGAGACCTGGATCAACATCCAAACCTCTCAATAATCTGGTCTAAACACTAGATAACAATTTCTAGCAGTGAGAAGATAGCAGAGGCAGCCCTTTTTCAAGAGTAGCACACATACCCAGTTCTGCAGTAAACACAGCAGTGCTGAGGAAGCGTCTGCCTGACTTTTGTCCAAGCTGGTGGTGACAGCATTGCTGATGTGCTTCCCGTTAGACAATCTGAACGGCCCTTGGCTGAGGTGTACCGTGAAGTAGGGAACTGACAACTGCCTTCTTCTTCCTCAAAAGACATGCCTACCCGGTGCCCATTCCTTTGCAGCTTTTGGTGCTGTTACAAGACTTAAATGCTACCATGCGGTAAGGGGGGAAGAAGCCTACAAGATGGCGAGCTTTGGGTCTTGTCCTCATGCACTAATACAACCGCCCAATTATAAAATACCATTCTGTGGATTTTGCAGTGTTTTGTGCCATCTCATCGCTCAACTGGAACATTCTTGGGTATTTTTAAGCCAAGGCGTATGCCTCCTTGAGTGAGCTTATTCAGGTTTTTGCAAGTTGAAACAATCTTTTAGAATTTCTTACAAGTAGTATCAAATATTACTATATAGGCAAAAGAGAATAACAGGTTCTTGCATTTTTTCCAGTGTAATTTCCCATCTGACTCCAAACACTCAGTTTCCTCTCCTACTGGTTCGCCAATTTGTGGATCCTTCCCTAGCAATAGAGAAGGGAAAGAAGAAAAAAAAAATTAAGGAAGACTACCTACTTAACGACAACAACAAAATCTAGCAAAGGCAAAAAGGATTAAAAACAACCACAAAAATAAAACCCAAACCTATACAACCCCAGAGCTTTGCTTATTTCTTGTGACCACCCTCTTTAAGCTATAATTTTGATTTGAAATATATGTGTGTACCTATTAATATTAAACTTTCTGAGACATGTTACCTTCTTGTAATATGTCCTAACAGATACAGGGAACAGTTTGCAAAAGCTGAGCCATTGGAGGTTTGGACACAGCGCTGCTCAGAACACTGATTTTTTTTGTGTGTGTGTGTGTCTAAGTGATAATCAGCAGGCTGGCAAAGCCGTTCTGTTTACTCCATCAGTAGAGTCATCTTCCTTCCCCGTAAAATGTCCCCCATTAAACTAATTTCACTAGAAAAAAAGTTTAGACACACTAGTCATCAACTATTCGACAAGCCGCTGCAAAATGGCTTTGCAGCGTTTGGGTCACTGGATTATTGTGTGAGGAGGACTCTGGACTAGACCCTGCAGACACTCAAGCCTGAGTAATTTGCACACAAGTAAACAGTCCAGTCAAGTCGCAGACTGAATTTACAGACGTGGACAAATTACAGGGCAGTCCCAAGGAAATACTCCTTGAAGATTAACAAAGCTTTAAAAAATAAAAACAGAGGGAAGTGAATTTAATATTCTAGTTCAGCACCCAAAATACTCTGTTTACAGGCTATTTTTCCTTTTTTTCAAGCCAGCGTGGTACTACCATACAGCAATTAACAGAAATCGGCTCCAACCTTCGTGCGCTTCCAAGTATCAGTCATTTTCCAGCTTGAAGCAAGGGAGTGAAGCCACCCAGTGTCAGCAGGGAGCACAGCAATCGGTCAGAGGCTGGCTAGAAGAGCTAGCGCCTGACTGCCAGCTCTCAAACAGCTCACCTGCAGCGCGGCCGGAGCCGCTTACTGTGTAACCTCAGAATCTACCTGAAACCCAAAAGGAGAGCTGAAGCGTCTAGGGCTTCCTTTTATTCAGAGGTAAGCGCGCAGGACTACTGCTTTCCTCCTCGCCTCCTGCAAGGGGCTGGGCTCTCGGCACATTCAGCTCCTCAGCGGTACCCATAAGTGCCTCACGCTTTACGGGAGCGGGCCTCAGTTGGCAGGTTGGTTGGCAAGACCCAAGAGACACCAAGTATCTGACTGTAGGGAGTTTATTAATTCCAAGTTTTTGGGACTTCTTCATACACTCTAACGTAGATTGTTTCCTGCCAATTACCCCAAGAGAACCTTCAAGTCATCCTTAAAAGGTACCAATCGACGCTCTGCTCCTCCGAGGATCCTTCCAGTTGTGCAGATCTGTACATCAACAGCTTAACGACCACGAGCTTGTATTTCCAAGTGTACGTTTAAGCCGAGTTGATATGCTAACGTTTAATAGCGCCAAGCGGGGGCAGAACTGCCCGGGCCTAGGAAGACGTCAACCGCAGTTGCGCGGCGCTGGGTGAAAGCTTGCATCCCGCCCGGCACATCGCACGGGGAGGGCTCCTTGCCTGTAACCGGCGTGGCAGAGGGGAAGGAGGAGTTTTGATTTTTTAACAAAGCATCATCCTTTTCCAACTGCCAGAAACTTGTCCCGTAAACGCGACTGAGCCCCTGCTACTTACATTTCCAAGCTCATAATTCTTTGCGCGTTGGGGTCTTGGCTGGCAGCCTTACAGGCTTAGTTAAACCCCGTAAGATAAAGCCCACGGGACTAACTCAAACACCGCCTTTGACAGAGGGCAGCCCCGACAACAGGCCCCGAGTGCCCGCAGCGTCACGGCGCACACCGCGACGTCAAGGGTGACGGAGACCCCGCGCCCGAACCGCGCTACGGCCGCCCCCGCGACCGGCAGGAGGGGCCGGCCGGCCCGACGCAGGCCGGGATGCAGCGCCGCACCGCACCGCACCGCGCCCACGCGCGGCTCCACGGGGGCAACCGCGCTTCCACAGGCCGCCGCTTCCCACCCACGCCACGCCACGCCACGCCACGCCACGCCACGCCACGCCACGCACCTGCAGGCGTGCCAGGGCGCAGAGCGCCGCCGAGGGGTTGCTCAGCAGCAGCCGCTCCCGCAGCAGGTTGCTGCCGTACGCGTAGTACAGGAAGCCGCCGCCGCCGCCCGGCTCCATCGGTACGGTACGGTACGGTACGGTACGGTACAGTACGGTACAGCACGGCCACGCCGCGCCGCGCCGCCGCTTTAACGGCCCCCTCCCGCCGGCGGCTGCCTGGGCGGGGCCTGCCAGCGGAGCCGCCCGCCATTGGCCGCCGCCCGCCCCCTTCGCTACTTCCGCCGTTACGTGGGAGTCGGTGTGTAGCGGCGCTGTGACGTCGTAGCGGTGGGGACGGCTTTCGGCGCACGTCACGCGGGCTCCTCGCGGAGGAGTGACGTAGAGCAAGGTGCATTCCTCTTGTCCGTCCGTCCGTCCGTCCGTCCGGGCGGGCGGAGGGAAGCGCGCTGCCCCGGGTCCCCCGGGCCTCGGCACCTGCGGGGAGCGGGAGCGATGGACGTTCCTGCGCGTCAGCCGCTCCCCGTGGAAAGGCATCCTCTGGCGGGGGGACACGGGCTGTCAGCGAGCAGCGCCTGCAGCCCCCCCTACCAAACCGGGCAGGGTTAGAGTCCCCCTGCTAAATTCAAGCCAGCGCATTTCGCTTGTCAGCCTCCTGGCCACCTCCGAGAGAAATGTAAACAGTGACGAATTTTAGGTACGTTCCATGAGAAGTAAAATAGTGCAGCTTTTCCCAGCTGGGAGCGCTCTGAGCAGAGTAAGCTGGGAATATACGGGCGTGCAAGGCAAGGAGGTGTGGGCAGGCAGAACTGGAGACCTACGGAGGCATTTCCTCTCTCCCTGACATAAGCCATGCTTGAATGAGACAGGAGGAGGCCTTGTTACTAGCTACCCCTAAGTGTAAGCCGTTGAAGCAATATATATATACACACACACACATACAGTACAGCAAAGCACCCGCAGAAGGCTGTAATTAACAACAGCGTAACAACTGATGGTGAGGCACCATTCGTTAATGCTGTTACAGGAGCCCTCGGCCCATGTCGGCTTCCTGAGCGGAGGCGGTTCATGCAGGATCCCCGGCAGCACAACGCCCAGGCTCTGGGCGCATCCTCGCCCACGCAGTACGTGGGGGAAAGCAGCAAGCGGGAGAGCTGAAGCAGCTCCTTCCTTTAATGATGTGTGCAGCGCTCCCTTTGAATCCCTGCTTTAGTTTTCCCAGCACAGGTGTAGGTAAACTCAGATTAATCATAAAATGCATGAAGGGATAAATGTGATTCTGATCCTTCACAACTAGCAGTTTTCTATTTTTAGAGGGTTTTTTTTCTTATGTAGGAATAAATATTTTAGGGTGAGACAGAGCCATCATGTTCAGTTGTTACACGGGTCATAGGATGATACAGCGAGACTTCCTCAGTCTTACTCCTTATGACAGCGAGTAGCTGAACGCACCTTCTGAAAATCTACTTCAGGTATATGCTTTTAGTCCCCTGTCCCTAAGGAAATGCGAACTCCGTGAGGAGAACTGTATCTCTCTCCTCTTCCGGCAGCTTCTGGACCGTTGGCTAATTTCAGCCAGAGGCAACAGAAAGCAAAAGCTTTCAGAGATAACTACGTTTCTGCCACTTTCAAGAGAACTGGCAGAGATGGCTGTGAGAAGGTGGGGATCCCATGGGAGAAGCTTCTGGAGGGATCCCAGCTTTTGACTAAAGCTCACAGCTTCGTGTACCCCAAAATCAGCCAACCCCAGGGACCAGGCCTGCCAGAGGGCAGGTTTTCCAGGCATTGGTGCATGCTCAGTTGGCTGTTTGGGTTTTCTCTGAGCTGTCTCTTGTGAGCCGGGCTTTCTTTCTAAATGGAAAAAAATCTTACGTAGGAATTGGAATGAAGCAGGTAGCAATTGTTACTTCTTAATCTCAAAATGACCTTCTTCTAAAAAAATCCCCAACCAGCCTTTCATAACACTTTTCACATTATTAAATCTTTGGACATTCTGCACAAAAGTGCCATTCTTTCTCAACATTCAGAGCTTCAACAACAATTCTGATGATTTTTCATTCAAAAAGCATGTATATTTTGAACAAGGAGAAACTCTTAAACTTGTCCTTTTACACACTATTCAAATCAAGACTTAATATTTCGAAGTCAGATGATTGACAAATGAGGTGACCGAGTCCCTGATCTCATAATTGGGTTTGTGCATGTGAGAGCCTTTGTTAGCAAAATTACAGTCAAACTTACGGGACGAGGATTAATTTAAAACACTGCCACTTGCAGTTCTAAGTATTTAATCACTCAGAAAGGCATTTTCATATTAAAATGTCTTGAGCCTTCCATTTTTTTATAGTCTGTACCGAGTAGCAAGCCCGTTCTATGACAAAGGAGCCATAGCCAGTATTTCCAGGAGCGTGGTGTGTATGGTGTAAGTTGATTTTGCCTGTTCTATAGTATAATGCTAATTCAAATGCTATTGAAGTAAAACCTAGATTTATGGTGTTTTGATTAATTTTTAATTGAACTGAGACTATCAATTTGCACTTCTGAAGTCCATTTCTTCCCCAGCACGGCCCACGGCAATTTAGAAACTGAGCCTCTCAACTATTCATGAGAGTGATAGATGTGAGAGTTGGATTGGAAGGGCTGACACTGACAGTGTGGGTCAGTGTCACAGTAAGCTTTGGTTTTAAACTATCTGGAAAATACAAACCTCTCCTCCCAACAGCTTTTATTAAGGCTTTTTTTTATTAAAGCCTTTATTGAGAATATAACTGATACAGCACCCAAATATGCACTGTGTGCTCTGAGCCAGTGAGCAGTGAGAGGGCCAATATCTACTGCAGAATACTGAGCAGCTCTTAGAAATGAGGCCTCCTGAGTCTACAGAGAGAGCACAAAGCGTACTTTAAAGAGGGAATGTTAACTCTGAAACCTACTGTCAGAAAAAACCAGGTTTTCATTGCTAATCCAAGGACGCAAAGGCCACTGTTCAAGCTCAGTAGGAATCAGCCTCTGAATTGTCTGTAGCTTCTCACCATAGCACTGCGAGGTGGCACAGCTTACATTGCTCTTTGTTTTCATACACTCAGGCCTGAGATGGAAGAAAAATACTTCTGCTGTGAGCCACAAAAGGGACAGAAATCCCCAGGCAGGCCTGCTGAGGCATACTGCAGGTATGACCCTTGGAGGGGCCCCAGCCTGGGTCTCCCTGGTGCCCTTGGTGCAGCGTGGCCAGTCTGATGGCAAGGCAGCACAGGAGGGAAATGCATCTGGCCCGGAGGGAAGGCTTTGCAAGCCTTTCTGCTGATGTACAACCAAATCATGGCTAAGTGGCTGTATGTGCCTAGGGAAATACTTGGGCACTGTGAGCAGACCTTGCTTTGAAAACAAATCTCCAGTTGAAAAAAGAGGGTGGAGGGTGGAAGGACCTTTCCTGGAACAATTTGAGTAGAAATCTGCAGGGCTTTGGTGGTACTACTAGATTTCACACTTCTGCTGGTTCACGATCTTTTCGGGTGGCAATTAACTCTTCTGGAGAGGAGGGTGTTAAATGAAACCCTGGGTTTTTTTTGAAGTTAAATCAGTTCTGAAGTTGCAGGCTATCTCCAGAGCTGCTGATGTGAGACCTGTGTTAACCTGTTTGAAGCCCCAAACAATTTGGAGGCATTGTTTCCCCTTGGATGTAACTACAAAACCTGCGCAGAGTAAGCAGTCAGGAGTATGCCTCCTGTTTGGGAGCTTCCCAAACATGGGGGAAAGCTCTGGATATCCACAGCAGTTTGTGCATTGTCTGTGGAGGAGATCAACAGGGTTATTTATGCAGAGAAAACAAGAATTTGTTTCCATCAGGTTTTTATCCCTAGATGCAATATATTCCTGAGCCTATCCTACTTAGGTTTTTAAGGAAAAAAATAAGGAAATTAGGAAAAAATAAGATGTAGTGGGATAAGTAAAACCTGCTGAAACGTCTGCCAGTTGCTCAGTGTGCCTCCCTATCACTCCCTCTCTGACCCATGGTTGTCACAGCATGAGCTTTAATTAATATTGAAGAAAAAAAAGAACCTGGAGGAATAATAAGGGCAACTGATGCAAATGAACTGCATGTGCAGTCCTCCCTGCAGCTTTTCTCTCCTCCCCGAGGAGCCATAGTAGGATGTGCTCTGCAATTAGTATTTCACTGAAATGATACCTTTTTTTGCTGGAAGATGGTTACAGCTGGTGGTAGCTTCTTAATACAGTGTGCAAGGTCTGGATGTCTGCAAAGATTTCATGTTCATGCAAATGAACGCAAACGATTTTACAGTGTCTCATGGTGTTGCAGTGCTTGTTCCTTCCCTGCGAAACAGGGACCACAATGTCCTGCAGAAACCCAGCCTCCTTCCCTGCCCCGCCTGACAGAATAGCCACTGGCCCACAAGGCTCATAACCCCACTGACCAGGAGGAGTATCATCCATCATACATTTTGCAACTCTGTTTTTGCACGTTTCTGCAAATAACATGCGCAGTCATTTAGGAGAGATGAACTATTAAAGTGGCCGTGTCTATGCATGTAAACGCCTACCTTTTTTTGGCTCTGGCCAATGCCGAAGTGATTTTTGGGCCCTCCTGAGGCAGCCCCAAGTTCTCCCTGGCTGCTGCCCACTCATCGCGGTCCTGAGATGTCACTGTGTGGTGTATACTGTTCGGGGTGAAGGAAGTAGCAAAGGGAGAGGAGAGCCATGTGAATCCCTCCTCCAGATCAGATATTGGAAAGAGGAGGGTGTGTATATGTCTTGCTTTTGCTTGTACTTCCCGGAGCCCAGGTGATTACAGACAGCTTGTGGCAGGCTTCTTGCCGCCTGAGCTCCTTCTGACTCTCGGAGGGGCAAAATGCACGGGATCTATTAAAAAAAGAAAGCTAAAAAAAATGATGTGCATGAAATCTGGACACATGAAAAGTGGGAGAGAGCTTTTACAAACAGATCCCGGTGCACACAGTCCCAGCATGCAGCTGGCCTTAGTCACTTTGGCTTGTGAGGGCATTTGCTCCACTCACAGCCCTACAGGTCCTTGTGGGTGTGACTTCAGCAATTGGTTTGAAAAGCTTGCCAAATATTACACCAGTTTTCAAAGGAAGAATGCTGGGGTGCACTGCAGAGGCTGTACCTAGGGCCCAGTTTTTTATCTTGTACATTGGGAACGGCTTAATGTTGAATTTCTGCTCATCTTTGTGTAAGTAAACTCAAAATCTGGCTTCTTTCCTATGACCTAGTGTTTTACTTCTCTCACTGTAAAGCTCTTCTGAATGATAACAATTCTCTAGTAATACAAAGCAAATGGTTACAGGAGATTTTGTCAAAAATAGTTTCCCTTGTTACTGAAATTTCTGAGTTTGCTTTGTCAAGAGAATTTTGTCAGTGTGATGTTTCTGTGGTCTGTTGTCTCAGGGTGCGTTAGCGTCTCCCACTGCAGAAGCGGTTGCTCCTTTCAGAGGACCAGTTTGCATTGCCGTCCTTCTCTGGTGGGGACTTGTGTGTCACCAAGCACCAGGCAGGTTGTCTCTCCAGGCTGTCGAGTACTTGAGAATTTTTTTTTCCATGAATGTTATTACTACTGATTGTAGACTGGCACATGAAAAGGATGTATCCTGCTGTCTTTAGGCAGCCCTGCTATTTAGTGTCCATTTACAATTTATTTCTGTTTTTTTATTATATTTAATATTCATTATTATTTACAGTTTATTGTTAATTTGCTTTCTTCCCGTCCTTTTACCTTCTATAGAATGAGAGCATTCTTGTTTTCTTCCTCCTTTTGTTCTCTTTCAGCACAGGAAAACTATCAAATAAATTCAGTTCTGGATGGTTTCTTCCAGTCCTGTATTGAACCCTATGGCTTTACATTTGAACTCTGCAGTGCATTTCGCATGGAGTAGGTTTCCTCTTCTTTTGCACTGTTGTGTCTGTAACCATTTCTGTGCTGCTAACCTTCAGCCTGCAGAAGACATTGCATAGCTCCAGCCACTGCGCAGGAACGTGCCTCATGGGTACATGCTTTCCCAGAAGGAGCACCGTTGCCCTTCTTGAGCTCTGAGGGCAGCTTTGGCCTGGGAGGTGTTGGGGTGGAGAAAGGCAGTAGCATTTCCCTATTTGCATGTGCAGTGCTAGCGCTGTGGCAGAAGCAAGTGACATGGATGCCAAAACATGCCCTGGTTGTACCACCCCTCCTAGTTCTGCACAGACCTCGCAGGACATGGTAAAAGTCCCTGCTGAGTGATTCTGGGCAGAAATATTTTAGCAATTACTGGTAAATTTAATTCAGTCCTTCCACGAGGCTGGTGGCCTGTGTGGATGTTTTTGTTGTGGAATAAAACTGGCACTTTTTTTTCACTTGTTTTAAACTCATTTCAGCATGACATAGGCTAAACCAGAAAAATCCCTGTGTGTCAGAAAAAGAGGTTGACCCTCAGCATTGCATTGGCGTGACAACAGCATTTTGAGCTCACACTGTGGCTTACCATCGCTCTGCTCTTCTTTGTAGGCAGAGCTTTGAACCAGCAGCAAGACCTGGTCCAGCTCAGCTGCATGGGACTTGACGGTGGTTAGGGGGTTTGCAGTGTTTTCCTCACTCCAGCCATATGATTTCAAACCAGGAGGGGAAGAGAGCAGCCTGACGGCAAGCTCTGTATCTCTGGAGAAGATGGGGCAAGAATATTAACGCTCCTCTGCCGTCTGCAGGCAGATCTCAAGGAGGAACAAAAAAGAATGAAGCCTTTGTCCCTCAAAGCTGTTTTTCTTTCCATTGTGTACTCCTACATTGTTGTCTTTGAACGACCATATTAGCACTTGTTCCCAGTGATGGAGCGCTCTGCCTACCATCTCTCTCCCCTCATTTACCTCTTCCTTCCACAGCCTCTGCCATTGTATCAGGGATGCAACCCTTGAAGCAGGACAGGAGAAGAAACTTGCCAGAGGGAAGAGTATTAGTACTTCTTTGCTTTCTTCACCAGATGAACCTTCTGGGATACATCAGAGATGCATGAGGTAACATTTCTGTTACCTCAAGGGTCTCTCGCGTAAAAAAGCCAGAGAAGCCATCCACAGTCTGTACCTGCAGATCCCAGTCTTCATTAAAATTGATTGTGGTGCTCACATAAAGTCACCCTTTCTTTGGTTTCTGCCTGTGTTGGGGCATGGTGGTGCATGCACGCTCTCTGTGTACAGTTACGGTGCCCGGGAAGGTGAGCCCAACTCAGAAAAGCCAACTCAGTAGCTTTTGCTCTGTGGCAGTTGCTGTATAATTGCTTCATCTTTGCTCTCATCATTTTGTTGCAGAACAGCAGCTACGGAGAGCTGGATTTTGTTTCATGCAGCCCCAGACTTTGTAGTCTGTTTTCCTAAGGAAGCGCAGCTCGTGCTATCACATTGTGTGCCTATGCCACTGTACGCGCATCCTTCACTGCCCATCCTAGTGGCTGCTACCGAGTCTGCAGAGAGGTGCTGACCTCTGAGACTGTATGTTCCTGTGAATTTTAGGGAAGGGGGCAGCTGGGCAAAAAATGTCTCAAACAGGGAAAGGCAGCAGTTTGAGTACAGCTGCTCTTAGACAGCAAAGACCTGCCCAGGAGAGAGACAGTGGCCCAGCTGCAGAAAATCTTCCAGTAGGAGTTTATGTTTTTCAGAAGTAAGGGGACAGACAACCCCTCAGTCTCTGATCTCTAATGAAGCACTCACACCCCAGCTGTACAAAAATAACTCAGCAGCAAGATCTGAATTCAATGAAAACAAGCTGTCTCAGGTTCAGCCTTTGTGTGGGCTTGCTTTACTGTTCATCTCTCAGAAAGGGCCCTTCTGCACCAAAAATTCAGCTTGCCAGACAAGTCAGTGATGTGAGGAGCACCACTGGCAGAAGTTCTGCCTCAGAGCACATCTATTATTCACAGGGTTTGCAGAATGCAGGGAGTTACAGAAGTCATGTCCTGCTGAGGCATGGAATGTCTCACAGACAGACAGAAGGAGAATAACAACATTTTCTTCCAAGGCACATGTGGCCCTAAGCATCTCTAGCGATGCACATTTGGTAGCTGATTGGGAGCAGGCTTATTTTATCTCTGCCCACATAGGAAGCCCTGAATTTTTTTTTAAGCAGTCAGAGAAAAGTAGTACATGTTTTCAGCAAGCTAGGACAGGTCCTCGTTCCTTCCTTCCCACTCACAGGAGCATAATGATGTGGGTAGGGAGGCTTGTGCAGCAGGCGTGCTGCAATGACAGATTGTGAATTAGTGCTATTTGCATGATGAGGGGTGTCGAAAAATAGTGAGTTACAGCAATAATTCCAGCCAGCAGTTGTCACGGATGTAGTTAATCAGGACTGCCTTATACAAAGTGCTCCCGCATCATTTCCACTGTACCGAGTATTAAAAAAAAAAAAAAAAATAGTAATAAAAGATCAGTTTGTGGCCAGTGTGAGGGGGATGTGACCACCAGGTGCCACTCTCGCTCCACGGGGAATACAGGGAGGTTGAAAGGCCTGGCATAGTTTGCAGGAAAAGCCAAAACAGGTAGCCATCACTCATTTTGTCCATCTCTGGATTTTCCTACAGGCTATAGCTGGGACAGCAGCCTCTCCTCGCCCTCTAGTTAGGGGGACACTGGAAAACCCCATATGCTGGAAAAACATGGGTACTGCTCACCCCGGTCTAAGTTTCAGTTTGCCAGCAACGTTTTTGCGCAGGGAGGGAGGGATGTAGATGGAAAGCTGCAGCCTGGAAAGGCTGCGGCATCTTTCACCATCTCCTCATTCTGCCGTACATAGGAAAAGTTGATTCTTCCTCCAGCCCATGTCACCTCTGGGAGGGATGAACACCCTATGGTGTTACTTAGCACTGAACAGAGATTTTGTAGTTGCTTTAAGCACAATAGTTACCCCTTCAGTTTTGCCCATGGAATTCAAGGCTAAGGTTTCCACAGTGCAGCTTCCCTGGTTTTGCTCATCTTATGGGCATAGTTTTCTGTGTGCTAGGGAACAGGTTCCTGGCATTTCCTGGTCCTCACGATCACTTGTGAATGAAATCAATCCCTTCTGGAGCCACAGCTACTGCCAGACTCTCTGGTGCTCCAAGTACATTTTGGTTTTCATGGAGAGAAGCAGGCTTTCCTACCTGCTTGCCACCAGGAGACTTGCCCTGAAGGCTGACTGGCATTACCAGTGGCCCCAGGGGACAGCTCATGATGGGATGCTGTAACCACTCTCATTTTTCAAGATGAAGTGGGTGGGAAGGCACAGTTTGCACTTTCACTCTTGGTTTTCTGTTCTTGGTGATCTGGGCTGATGTTTGAGTGCAGCGGTGTTTGAGAAGCAAAGGGCTTCTAGACCTCTTAGGTTCAGGTGGGCACCATGTGTACTTCTCACATGACCCTAGATCACATCAATAAGCTCCGTTTTTCCTCTGCTTCTGCTTGCCTTGCTCTCCCATTCCACAACCCTCCATTCTACCCTGCCCTTAAATGACTCATCAGACTTGGTTTTTGATGTAGCCTATAAGCATCTTGCTTAAGTTCTCTAATCAGAGCTCTTTCTATTTGAGTTTCCCATGGACTAAACAAACCTGACATTGCCAGCCTCTGCTTCAGTTGAAGGCCATTCTTGTTGACTGGTTTATCCTTTATGCTGTTTACCTTTTCTTTTCCTAGATCATGAATAAAGATGTTAAATATAAGGTCACTGGGGGCTGCTGACTTCCAAACCCTGAAGCTAGTGATATTTCAAGACCAATTCCATTATGTGATTATGTTTCACTTACTGGGTTTTCTGAGGGAAATCATTTGTCACAGAACAGCAGGCTCCAGCTTCCTGTAACTTTCTTAAATCAATCCCATCGTATTACAGAAGCCTTATTTTAATATCTTGCGTTGTAATTGTTTAATTGTTTGCTTGAAGAGGCCTTCCTGGTGTATTTAGTAGCAATCAGGTTTTTCAACGGATTACCATTTTAAAACAGAAGAGCTAAAAAAAAAAAAAAAAAGAACAAAACAAACCAGCAACAAAGAAACCCCCAAACAAATCCAGATTTCCTGGAAGAATGATTAACTGAAAAATGTGTTGAAAAATGTCAGCCTCACATTGGTGCTGGCCAGCTCTTTGGGGTTCTTCAAGTGGTGAGTGAGGTACCTCATATAGGGCTGATAGGGATTTACCACTTTTGACAGGGTGGAGAGTCAGGAATGCAACACCTTATTTGAATGTAGGGAGGTTAACCCCGTGGAGTCTTTTGCAAGCGTATTTTCATGTTCCTGTTCTGATGCGCTCCCTGGAGGAAAGTGCATCAGCTGATCTGCAGAACCGATTTAATCTGCTGTCTTGCATTTTACATGCATGTGCTGTAGAACCTATGCTTTGCGGGGTTAGGACAGAGTGATATGTTTGTTAAGCTCAAAGTGGTATTTCCTGGAAAAAAGGAAGCAGTCTCAAGAAGTGCAAGTCACTGGCTTGAGATCCTGCTTCATATCTGATGTGAAGCACAGGGGGGGAGCAAATATCTTGTGCCCTTGCAAACAATGTCCAGCTGCAGCTGTTTGTACAAGGGTGGGAAGTTGCTGTGATTTCTAAAATAGCTGTACTTTGTTGGGTTTGGAGGCAGCTGTTATCTGCACATCTGTGCCAGTGATAAGGACTCTATCCTGGCTCTGGCAGCTTTTGGTTAGCTAGAACATTTCGCTCTTCAGTGAACGCTTTCTGTTTTCGCACCTAGTGTCAAAATCCTTCCACAGGCCAGCCTACTGGCGTGTTTCAGTATAGAGAACAGTAATCTATAGATTTGTCTGCACCTGCAGATGGCCCTACCTGTTCTGCAGAACAAGTTCTTCCTGCAGTGATAAACACATCAGGGAGTTTAAAATGCAAAGCTGTTGCTAAAATAATCACAAGGGCCGATCAAAATTTGCACCTTGTTTTCCCTGTTGCCCTCCCTTGTTGGTAGAAGTGTCCTTGTGCAAACGAGAAAGAAAAGATGTCTGATTGTTTTCTGCACCTGTAGTCCAACTTGCCACCTTGGAAAGGCTCTTTGCCCATTTCTGAATCAGGAACCAGGTGATCTTCTATAGCATCAGCCCTGGATCTCCTGCTCCTTTATAGGCTTCTGATCTCATCTTCCACCCCTGCTCCATGCGCTAACAAGTTGGGTGAGCCAACCCTGGTATGTGCCATCAGCGTGTTTGTTTTTCACATGTCGTGGTCCCTCAGTATGGTGAAAGAAAGGCAGTAATGGAAAGAACTGCTAATGGCCTGGCTGTCTCAGGGCTGAGGGAAATGCAGTATGCCGTCACTGGAAAGACACAGCGGGGGTATTCTTTCTAGTTCTCACGTTCTATGAAGGTAATACAGGGTTGTCAAAAGTATCTTTTTTGTCCAGGCAAAAATCCAGCTGGGATCACAGGGAAAGATTTCACAGGGGAAAAAAAAAATGTGACTGTAACTCCAGAAAGGGCCAACAGGCACTGTCTGCAAAAAAACCCCAAGAAACCCTGATGCATTTAAGTGACCAGCTGTGCATCCAATGATGCCTTGGTCTACCTGGTTGAATGCCTTTCCTAAAGCAGAGCTTTCCCTCAAACTATTCTGAATTAATTGCAGTCATTGTCCTTTGCTCTCTTGAGGGCTATACTATTTCTAGAGCTAATTTAAATTAGCTGTCCCAACTAATTAAAGCGTCTTAGTTGATGAAAAAATACTGAGTCTTTATCAGGCAGTCCTTGGCTGGAACACAGACTAAGATACCAGAGCGGAGCAGAAGGGAGATGTTTTCTCTTATGCTTTAAATAGCTTAAATAATATGAAAATGTGGTTATAACCAAACTGTCATAAGGATGAAGTTGTTTTCCCACAGCTATAACCCAAATCTGGATTGTTACTCCATTTCCACTCCAACTCCCACTGAAGGTAGAGTGGTGTTACCTGAGGAAAGGCTGGTTTGGTGTGGGATGGCTCGCCGAGGAAGCGCAAGCTGGAGTATAAGCAGGGGAGAGCGTTGAAAGCAGTATTACTCCCTTCCCTGCGAGAGCGTGACTCAGTGGAGGTGGCTGGCATCCTCCCACTCAGCCCTCCCAGCCCTGTGGTCATCAGTTGGGTCAAATATGGCAAGGAGGAGGACAGGGGCAAGCCATGGTCCTCCCCTGCTAAGACGCCTGCTCCAGGCACAGGGTGTGAAGGCCAGTGGTGGCACCCAAATAATCCCACATGAGCCCTGCAGTTGTATGGGCCAGGCACTTGAAGCCACTAGCTGACTTTACACCAGGACTTTCGTACCTGCCTCCTTGTGGAGGCAATATTCTTGTCTTGCTGTTTCCAGATTCACCAGCTGAATGGGATAATTTTCTTCGGTCACCAGACTTCCTCCTCTTCAGGTTTTCTGGGGGTTTCTTTGTTCCTGAATATCTGGTGCTCATAGTTTCTCTGCTGCCCAGGGACATCTGGCTCCCAGCAGAAGTGGGTCTGAGCAGCGATGGATATGAATGTTGGAGCCCCCAGGAGCTCTTTCTGATGATCAACAGCAAGAAAGAGAAGTATTTTATAAGCACTCATCAATCTGATGACTACAATGATACACAGTTTTTAGAGGGCACATTAAAACAAGCAAAGTAATTACTATCCAGTCTAACTAGCTCAGAATTTAATCACCCTTGCAGTTGAGGAAAAAGACCAGAGTCTGTCTGTTTCTAATTTAAGCAGTACAAAATTTCTCAGTGCATGTCCTGAAACACCAAATAGGTGAAGCTATGTACCTTTTATCTCCCAAATGAGCGACCCTACCATGCTTTTAATTCTCCATTCCGCCAGTAATTGCAGTAATCCAACGGATCATTTAAAACAGTGCTAAACAAGAGTGATCGTGAAGTCCTAGTTTGTGCGATACTTTCTCCAGCACTCATGTTTTTCTGCTGCCACAGATAAAGAGTTCTTGACCGATCAGGACAAGAGAATCCCATTTATCTTCCTGCAGTATTTGCAGGAGAGTGCCCCCATACATTCTGTTTTAGAGAGGGAGAGGGTGGGGAAATGTTACTCTTGTGGACACTTTGCTGTGCAGACACCATTCCAGATTAATGACTTTTGGTCCGTTAAATCAACAAAGCAGATAATTTCTTCCATTCTTCTTCAAGTCATTGTGCGCTTCTTTATGCCTGACTCAGACCAGATCCCTCTCTTCTAGTTTGCCTTTATTTTTTTTTCCTAGCTTTTGCTAGGACTGGAAGATTATCCGATAGCCAGCTGGTGCCCCACTCAGGTACATTAGGAAAGGAGAGTGAGGAATTTCTGAATGGCTGAACACAGTGTTTTGCAGTATTAGGGACAAGGCCCTGGAAGGGAGGAGCACAACTGCACTAAGGTTTTCTAAAGGTTCAGCTACTCTTACATATAGCTAGGCAAGAGGAGTGCATTGAATGAAGCCCAGGAACATGAGAATATAGGTAAGTTAGAATGCAGATCTGCAGAGTGTAACAGAGGTACCTAGAGCTGCTCTGAATTAAAAAAAAACCACCACCTGACGAGGGTCATTAATGTAAAGGTCAGAAAGTTGTATGTAGAAGCAGAATGGACTTTAGCAAAATGTTAAGAAAAATGAGTATAGTGAAGAATGAAATGAAGTCAAGGATGATTTAATCCAAGAGAGCTGTGTGTGATATGCTGCTTGTTGGTATCTGCTTTTGAGTATTGGCCATGATTCAAGGTGTCTTGACCACTGGTAAGTATGTCCCACTTCTGGGCTGTATAAAAGAACTTTATCCAAGACTGCACTCCATGTCATATGGGTCTTCTAGGAAGCTGATTACTTTCTCTCGCAGAAACCTTCATTGTGGTCACGTAGCCGTTCATATTACATTATAAATGGCTACATATCCAAGCTCTGCCTGATGATGCTTCTGACTCTTACCATTTGTCCTTTTCAAAGGAGTAGACATAAAGGAGGAAGAAATATGTCAAGCAATACCACATTGCACGGACTGTACATGTCATTCACACTTACACCTTATATCGTAAGTTCAAGAGCTTACCTTGCTTTGGGAGGGCTCCCTGGCAGGCATATCAAAACAGACTTTCCTCTGGATCACAGTAACTATGGGATGGCCATCGCTAGCAGCAGGCCACAGGCTTTCTACCAACTTTACAGCTCGGGCCTCTGAGCCTGTCAGGAGTTTAGTGGGTTATGAACCTGTTCAGCCCTAACCATAAAACATTGCTCAAGAGTCAGGAAAGCATCAGGGTGCCCTCGCACCATCTTCTGCTATAGCTTAATGCTGATTCTGCAATGGTATGGTTTGGCCATTTGTGATAGAAGTCTAACAAAACTAAGCAAAAGTTTAATGAAACTAAGTAGTTGTAACTAATTTGTGGGCCACTAAGGGAAGAATGAATGACCACTAAAAAACAGAGAGCATGTAAAAGTAACACTAAGTGGACACCAAACCAAGGAGGAACAGATGCCCCTGCCCGCACACACGTATTGAGCAGATACCTCCCAACAAAAAACTTGGGACACTGTGACTCACTTTAAGCTTTCCCTCTTAAGACTGGCACTGTCAGCCTTAGGACCCAGGAGAGCGTGGAAAGGGTGAGCATTAACAACAGAGAAAGGACTGAATACCAGAAAGTCTGTGCATAACAATTTTAACTAGAGAATTAATCAGAGTGAGCAATAATTGGATAGCTTGGACTGTATGTGTTACTAGTATTGTAACTGTATTAATAATACATCTAGTCAGTATGACAAAGATTCAAACGTATGTGCCATGTGTGGCATCTAGTGCAACACTGTCTTATGAGCCCTACTCCAGAAACACAGGTGAGGAGACCCAATGCACATAGGAATATATATATCTATGTGAAGAATATATGTATATATAAAAAATATGTGTGTGTGTATATATATATGAATGTATGTATGAGATATATATGAGCTATTCTCTCATATTTCCAAGAACAGAGATTGCGTGAAGGTCAAAGGAACTGTGGAGAACTAAAGGCAACGGAGCAATGAAATCCCTCATCCCTTCCACCCCAAACTATGTAGCATTGACACACAGCGAATATGCTCGCAAGAGTGGCTTGCCTTGCCTCCCTCTGTGACACACAGGTGTTGAGAGTTGCCTTGTCTCAAGATGAAGTGAAGTAGGTACAGCCACCCAGACCTGGTGAATCTGGGTGAAGGAAGGTGGAATAGGCAATCTTCTCTTCCTAGGCTCTTCCCAGGAATAGGCAATCTTCTCTTCTCTGGATGAATTGTTAGAAGCTTCTTTTACTAACTAACTAGGATTATTTAAAACCTGTTCAGTTTTGCAGCAGGTTTCCTGGGAATAATAGTTTAAGCACTCCTGTAGCAAGCATAACAAAATTTGAGAAAGGTCATTGCTGCCTTGTTGGATATTGATTTCTGTCCAATGAGGAAGCATTTTAACTGGGTTACAAAGTGTTCTTCTCTAAGATGCTTAAAATAGGACCAAGGAACCATTATGATATAAACTAATCAGCTGGACATCAAATTCAGAGATGATCCTGAAATTGCTTAGACATCGATTCTTTGTTATCTTTTCCTGTGGAGCATATTGCTCAATTCTGTTACCATCGAACTGGTGGCAGAAGGAAATTTCAGTGAGCAGCAGCAATACAGAAAACTTAAGGTTTTTTTTTTTCTACAGAAGATTTTAGTCTTTTCAGTATTTTAACAGTAGGTGTGTGTGATCAGAGAAATTGCAGCTTTTGTATATTTTTACTGCATCTCAGTGGAACAATGTTATTATTTATGATTACTAAGCCAGTCAGGCATGAGAGAATAGATGTTGCAAGTATATCATGATACTACTCTCGAAACTGTAAAAAAAGACATCAAATTAAAAGACATTAAGGCAGTTGATGTACCCCCTGAAAGTCCCAATGAACCAGTCCATGCAAAAAGAGGGCAAAACTGGGACCTTTCTTCCCCCTTTTAACTTCATTCCTATTTGTTTAGTACTTTTGAGAGCATAGGATGAGAGGAATAATCCACAGCATGTGCAGTGTGAGTCTTAGCCAAACCCCATTGAAATCAATTGGAAAATATCTTTCTTGGGAGGTGGACTAAGCTTGGTATTAATTAGAAGCTGCCAAACCTTAAGTAGCTGTCTTTGTGCTAATGCAATGTCGTCTCCCATCACAGCCCCTGTTCTGATTTAAATCTCCTTTTCTTCCTGGAAGAGGTAGGTTTGTTTTATATTTTAAAGTGCCACTGGCACAAGGCTAGCAGAGGCTCCCATGAGCTTGTGGGAAAATGTTCTGGGACGCTTTTTGTGACTGAATACAGTCTCATGCTAAGAGAAGGTCGCAGCACTGATATAAGCACACAAATACAGTTGAGACATTGCAAAAATGTACAGATGAGACATTGCAAAAATAAACATAGACAAAGAGGGCTGATCCACTCATCTACCACGTTCTTTGCTAGACATGAACATCGCTGCTGTGCTAACAGTTCAGCAGGCAGTGGGGAGCTCTCCTGAGGTCCAAGGAGCACACAAGATTCTAGGTAGAACACACGACTGATGCAAGGGAAAATTGCTTCTTTCCTGGTGGGGCGCAGGATTTCTCAAAATCAATCTATGTTCCATGTGGGGGCAGATCCTGTGCTAGTCTGAAGTAGCTGAGAGCTCTGTTGCTCAACATCAATTGAGAATTTTGCCTACAAGTTCGATGCAGAATTTATTTCCAGGAAGCATTGCTAGGAGCTCCATGAGAGCTAATGGCTGCAATTCTCTATTAAGCCCTCTCGTTGCACGAAGAGTTATTTCTTTTTTCCTTCATTCTGTCTTCTGGTTGTGTTTTCTAACTTCTCCTCTTTGCCCTCTGTAGCGTCCTTTGCCCTGCTTTTCCAGCAGGTTAAAAACCCCAGATCTTTAAATAGGATCAGTTCCTCTGTTGTGCTAGTTGACCACTACAAAGTACGACCTGCTTCCTTTTTCGAGCTTTTGCATATATTATTCCCAGTCTTCTTAGTACCTGCTGGCATTTGTCTTGGGCAGTGCTCCCTCACTTTGTTTCCCTGACCGCAGTGAGAATGCAAGTTAAATCCCCATAAGTCAACTGGCACACTGGAGGAACCCCTGCTGAGTGCCAGCCAGATGGATGTAGAGACAGAGATATGGTGACTGGGATCTAAAAAGCACAGCGAGTGAGAACTAGAGCGGGGAAAAAAGCATGGGTGCTTCCCTTTTCCCATGTTCTGCAAGTAAGTGGGAAATACAGAGAGATGCACACGAAGCAGGACCGGTCATATCCTCCTTTAAAATTCCACTCAAAAGTCAATGATGGTTTCCCTGTGTTTCTCGGTATTAGTGCACCTGAGAGCACGTTTCAACAGGGGAATTGAAGTCCACCAGTGGTTCAGTGCAAGACGTGGCAGATCTTTCATGTTGGGAGCATATCAAGGAAATATTTTTTTTTTCAAGTTGACCTCAACACCTTAGTCTAAATAACAATCTAAAACCAGTAAGGAAACTACTTGGAAAGAAGTAAAATCTTTGTGTTTCTTAGCTTGACTCACCGTCTTACCTGTGTTTGCACTTCCCATCTCTTGCCTTGAATGCATTAACCTTTCTTCTCCCCCCATTTCAATCCCCAGCCTGGCAAGTCACAATGTAGGCAGTGTTGTGGATAGCTTGGCTGTATTTTCAGCACAGGAGGAGCTGAGGCTACCGTTTTAAAACACTTCTTCTGCTTTCCAAAGTCTATGAAATAACTGGTCTTCCGGGTGTGCACAGAGGCACAGCTCTGTCCTGGCTGCAGGTAGTCCTCTATTGAAGACCTAGATATAAAACTAAAGCATTCACAAAAAGCTTCTGGGAATAAATGCTTGCAAGGCAACTATTTGTTAGGAGACAAAATCTTGTTCACTTATTTAAAAACAGGTGAGTTTTCCTCTTTGCTCAGACCGTGTTATCTTGCTTTTCAGGGTGGGACTAGCTGGCAAAACCGGTCTAACCCAAGAGCCTAGACCACAAGCCCTGAGAAGGAAATGGGGTTTTGCGATAGCTATTTCCTTACCACCTGTATCTAGAGAGAACATACTGTGGTGCCAGCCTTTACTGTCCTTGCTCAGTCGGTGGTTGAGGGTAGAAGTCCAGACCCAGCAGAGAATCTGTCACACGTTTGTCTTCTGGTGAAGTGTGCAGCCATCAGTTAGTCCCCATGGCTCTCTAGATTGTGCATGGAGGCAGAGAAGTGCCTCCAAACAGGATTTGTGACATCCTCCTCAGAAATGTCAGCCACAGATAACGGAGTAGAAAATACTGAGGAGTGAGTCTGAATTCCTGTTTGTCTCTAGGAGGGAAAAGCCTTACTTGGTGTCACAGAGAAGCACCTTGTTCCACTCAGGATGCTTGTCCTTCAGCTTGTCCTTCCTTCCTGCAAGTGGGTGCCAAGGTCCTTTTTGGGAACTGGAAGAGGACAATCATCCTTTGAAGCTAAGCAGATGGCAGGTGTTTTATCCTTTTTCTCAGTAATAAGGTCTGTTGAAAGCTCTCTTCCATGACATGAGAGACCCAGATCCAGATCATGCCCCCTCTGGTGGGGATTCACATACACACTTCCCATTTCCCACAACGATGTTGGGACCAACAGGCAGCAAACTATTGTGAGGAGAGGGCTGGGGGAGTGTTTTCAGTCTCTCCTGTTGAACTGAGCCCATTTTCACATTGCCACCATTGTGTCTGTGGACAGATTTAATGTCATTCGGTGCTGAAATAAGCTGAAATATATATTTTTGTTTTGGAATGAAAATTTTGATCAGAAATACCCATTCCATTGCCAAATTTTTATCTTGTAGCAGCAGACTGATTTTTAAAAACACTTTTAGATGGGGAGGTTTTTAAAAGTCTCTGCAGAAAGTGAATTTCTAGTCAATAACTGAATTTTCAAATTATGGAGGGTCCCAGCATGTTATTTATGTTATGAGTGAAGTGAAGAATACATGGGACTCTTCCTTTGTGTTTCATTTCCAGCCTTAGAAGGAGACAATGTATCCTGAAGCAACCTTAACTATCACTAAACAAAAAGTTATACAAATTTGTTGCATGAACTAATCAGTTCACAACGTTAGCTTCAATGTATGAAAAAATTCTGCAAAGAATGAATTAATTTTGTCTGTGAAGTTTAGCTTTGTAAAATTTATGACTGTGGAATTCAATTAAAGTTGGTGGAGTTGAGCCAATAGAGAATTTGACCTCAAAAGAATAAATATCTCTCATGGTCTCAATAGACAAGCTTATTAGTGGGCTGTCAGTTCCTAGAAGTCAACTGCATTTGCTCTGGAAAACAGGAATAACTGCAAACAACTCTAGCAGAAGCTTTAAAAAATATTTTCTTTCATGCCTGGATTTTCTGTTTCATTGTGGGGCAAATGTACCCAGCTCTGAATTAGGCAAAATTGCCCTTCTGACTTGGAAAGTGTATTGGGATGTCTCCAGGTAAAAGGGATCAGATGGGTATTACCTGGAAGAGGAGGGAAAAGGGATGAAGTAACTGAGTGCAACAAATTTTCTTTGTATTTTCTGTTGTTTTTATCTTAGAAATATGAGGTGCTTAATGAAAGCTGCTTCTCATAATGCCATGTTTCCATGCCCTTGGCAGCAGGACAGAGGTCTTATGTTCACACGGAACAATTCTTCGGTGACCTCTCTGATGTGCCTAGCACAAGCATGCTTTTCGTTGCCCTGGGCATGCTGTACTTCCTCTATTCCCGCTTGTTTCTTCAATAAATGTACATATTGTGTCAGCTATAGAGAACTGCCACTGGCCTCATTTCTGAAAGCTGCCTCTGTGTCTGTCTCAGTATATCTCACCGAGGATCCTGGCAGTTCAGGAGAGCACTTTTCATTTGAGTGGTCCCTTAATTTCCAGTCTGTCACCTTTGGTGATTAGTGGCAGGAATGCGGACAACCCCTGCGGGCAGACATGATAGCAGTAGGTATAATGTTTGTTAATTTTTGACCCTCCCCAGGTGACAGCAGCAAGCCCCTTTTTTGAAAGAGACCAGAATGGAATCATTGTGGTTTTGAATGTTTGAACTTTCTCTCTCTAGTTTTCGGTTTGTAATTAGGATGAGGAGGCACTAACAGTTACTTCTCCTGCTGGATTTTTCTTATGACTCTGTGCAGGAATGGATGCAATTTCCTCATAAGGTCAGGTTGTTCTAAAAGTCTGTGCAGAGTTATGCAAATGTATATAAATTAATGCAAAAGTGAATCTTATGTTTCTCAGTGTATAGGCTGATCTTCAACTCTTGTTGGTTGTTAAATTCTGACCCTGAAAGCCCCAAATTCACATAGTTTTCTTATGTGTTTGATTGTCCAAAGGCCTTGCAAATTTATACCTAGTGTGTATTAAAGGTCTGCTAGAAACACAAAGGAGTGGCCAGAGGGGCCTGCAGGAGCTGGCCCGTGGGTCACAGATTAGGTCCAAGGCAAGTGTCGACAGTCAGATTCCTAAAAAGACATGAAGTTTCAAATTCACATCTGGGTCAGAAAGCTCTGCCAAGGTCTGGCTGTAAAAGTAATACATGTAAATAAGCTGATTGCTTGACAGTTTAGTAGTGATGAAATTCCACTTGTTCAGGGAGCCAGCAAAAAGCCTCCGTACCCCATCACACTCCGATCAAGCTCTTCTTTTGACTGCTGTATGCACCCCGTGAAAAGACATTTCACCCACAGCAAAGACCATAAATATACACTGAGATTTTGTTTCCGATGCTGTCAGAGTCCAGTATTGTCTGACGAGGCTCCTTCAGATATTCCACAAGGAGGGTTTAATATCAAATGGACTTCTTTGATATATTTGGCTTTACATGTAGTTTTGATTTAGAAGAGTGATAGTAGCAATGTACTGAAGGCACATCACAAGCATGATATTGCAATAGTAATACACAGTGGAATCACAATGCAAACGTGATTCCCAGTCTCTGCATGCTCCACTGTCACTGTGCTGGGTGTCCCCACTTGCCCAGCCTATTTGGTGCTGTGCTTTGCTGCACGCACAGCCTGGCCTTCAGGTCTGTGTTGTGCTGCACAAACCCCTTGGCTGCAGGATAAACTCTGCAGTTAATTGTACTGGAAGAGCCTGCAGGCAGCTCCCTCTTGGCCTGGGTGATTAGGCCTCCTGCGTGTCCATGCTGTTATCTAGGTGTGCAGCAGCAAGTTCTCATGTCGACATCCTTTCTGTTTGCAGTGGAAATGATGAATAGGGTTGTTTCTTGTAAGAACATCCTATAGTAGCTCCAGTGACCAAAATGGGGGAATATCTCCTCTATGGAAGGTGTCTGCCCAACATGCTGCGCATGGGTTGGAGGCCCATTTGATGCTATACCACCTGCGGTTCCCAACAGTTAATGAGACATAAGATTATCTATACCATTCTCTCCTTATAGCGTTAGCTATAATAAATAGCATTTTAAATGATACCTTACAGAGCCCATGTGCCTTTTTCACTGTTATCATAATGGACCTCTACCTCCTGGTGCAAAACAGGATGAAAGGCTGGGTGCCTGCAAATTTAATAATTGTTATTATTACTATTATTACTGCCCAGGCTTTTCTAGTCCTATTTGGGCTTACACATGCAGACTTAGGAATTTGAAGCAGTAACATTAGAGCATTTCATGTTTTCATTTTTCATCATCATACTAAAACTAATAACCTAATCATAAGCCGTAGGCAAGCATAAATATACCCTAAAACACCCCCAACAGTTATAACACTGGGTAAATATACCTCAGTTTATAAAAGAATGAAGCATGTCTCAGAGAATTAAAAGAAGAATTTTTTGGACAAGGTTTCTCTGTGCAAGTCTGGAACTTACTGAGAGAGCCAAGCTGATTAACCCAGACCGCTTCTGGCATTCGAGCTGCTGTTCAACTTCTAAGAAACGGGCGGGCGCCTTGTGGATTTGCCTGCTGCACATGCATGTGCTCAGAAAGCCATCAAATACATTCAGGGGCAGAGAGGTCCATCAGGGGCTATTAGAGCGGATATGACATCTGGCTCAAGAAGTCTCTAAGGCCAGAGATGGCAGCAGCTGAGAGGGTATTTCAGAGGAATTACCCGTGTGTGGTAGCCCAGTCCCGACAGCCTTCTCATAGACATCTGCTCCTAACGATGTTTAGAGACAAGACACGTCCACCTTCTGCTGATCCAGTATGTCTGTTAGTTCTTTTGTATTAGTCTTGGGAAAGCAGGTTTGAATTACTGAGGTGAAGAAGGAGAAGCAAACTGAAAAATACAGTATTAAAGTATGCATAGGCATATTCCCTAAATACAGTTAACCTTGCTCAGCAGACAGACGGCAAAATGAAAATGCCTGTCTGGGAGCCTCTCACATTTAAAACTTCACATATACAGGTTTATGTAAAAAGCTGTATATGTACAGTACAAGACAAAGCTAATTTGTTGTTGGCAAATAAAATAGCTTTGGAACCACAGAGAAGTGATTTGTTTTTATGTGGGTGATAATCATTTGCACTGATGTGAAGCAACCCCAGGGAGGTCAGCTTTTGCGCTCATGGATCTTAATCAAAGTCAACTGGACTATGAGCAGATGCAGATTCATGGAGCCCTGTTTCAGGTTTATGATGATTAATCTCTTTTGTCACAGTTCCGCCCTGTACTCTAGCCAAATGAGGGCTCCAAAGTTCTTGGCACCATGCCTCTTCCACTTCAGAGATAATCCCTTCCTCAGAGAGCTCACGGGACAGACCATGACTGGGGGGAGACGGGAGGACAGTGCCCTGTCTGTTGTCACAGAGTAACTGACTAGGGTTTAGGCCCAGTGCGTTGAATCCCGGTCCATTATCCAGTGCTGCCGAAGTCTGTAAACCACCAACCATGGCTCCCACGACTATAATGAACCAATGACTCTTAGGACCTTTAGCTTTTGGTCATCTGGTACTGAGCAGTCATCCAAAAACTTTTGAAATCAGGCATTCAGTAGAAAAGTTAGGTTCATGGCACATTTTTGTTTCCTTTCACCTCTCCTTGATACTCCATATTCTCATATCTCTTATTTCCCCAGGAAATAAGTATTCTGCCATCTGTCTTCCCCCTACTAATGTCTGCTTTAGCCCAAAGAATTATCTTTGCTTTCAGAAACAGTCTACCAGGTACCTATCTGCTTAAAATCCAAGCAATTGTTCTAAACTTGTCTCTGGCTTTGAAGTCTCCTGCTGCTATTTCAGGCCAGAAGGAGGTCTGGAGGGCTCAAAGCTTGTCTACTTTTTCCAACTATCCCATCTTTATACAAGATCTAGTACGAGATACTGCCTCCATCTACAAACTTGTCCTCCCTGTGTCCTTAGACCATTACAGCTGCAAGGGCACTTGTATCTTCATACTTACTCAGAATACAACAAAAAATATTTATTCTCACCATGCTGATGTACATGTACCATTTGTCTCTCTTCATATGTCCACAGTAGATTGGCACATATATGCTTTTCTAAGGAGAGGCTCTTTTTTGTCCTGAATGTATTTAAAGGAATCTGCCACCACTGGTAGATGGAAACATTTCTGAGAGAGGCCTTACAAATGTGAGTCATTTGAGGAGGACAACCATTGCACCAGAACAGCGTGACCATTGGGAAGAGCTGAAGAAGACTGAGCGAGGAGCAAAGCAAGATGGGTAAGAGGCAGCAGGGTGACTGTCATGCTGAGAGGCCAAAAGGTGGGTTTGGCTTTGGAGGATGAAAGGCAGGACAGGATACCGTTAGGCCTGACTTGGGGAGAGAGAGGAAGAAACAAATACCTAGGCAGACTGACACCAGCTTTCAAAGTGTTCATACAAAATTAGCATCCTTCTTATTTCGTGCTCATACTGCTGACGCGGCCAAGCAAGTAACTGCAGTGTTTGTGTTTGAGAGAGATAGCACTCTTGGCTGGACCATACATCAGCTGCCTTTAATGTGTCTGGCTTTACTGCGCATGTACAACTAATCCTATGGTTGACAGGGCCTATTGCTTAAGTCTGAAATAACAGACTCCAGCTGCAAGGCAGGATCTCTGTCACTTAGATTTTATATTGTCTTTGGCACTCATACTTACACCCAGGGCTGACTCAAGGCACAAACCTGCGTGCCTGGAGCCAGAGGGTTCATAAACTCATCAACCAATGCTGAAATGGTGTGTGCGATATGCTCTTATGCAGGTCATAAATGTTCTGGGCGCCAAAATGGAGACAAAAGGAATGAAAAAAAGGAAAAATCACAGATATACCAAAACTGGATCAAATACATATCAGGTGTATTTTTTACCATTGCTATAATGAACTGGAGAGATCATATGGTACTTGTGACTGCAAAGGTGAATGAAGATAATGAAACACAGTGAAGATTGTAGGAACATCCCAGTCAACGTGCACTTCATGCCCTCCACCAGACCCAGCTTTGCACTCCAGTTAGTAAGAAGTTCTCTTCCCCCAAACTGAATAAGAAAAAGCTTTTCAATCTGTTAGGATCAAAACTGTGATTTTAGTAAGCCTCTCTATATTTATTCAGTTGGTGAACAAACAAGCTATTTAGGGCAGGCTGTTTTCAAGCAGGAACTACATAAGGGTGAGTCTGCAAATTAGAAATGGTGTTATGATCACTATTGCAGGGATCATTCTACTCCTTCGTGTGCTGTTGTTTTCTCCCAGCCCAGAACAGTCTTCTTGTTCTGTACAACTGCCTTTAATGGCTATAACTGCATTTCTGAGCCTAAGAACGGTCCCAAACAATTGCAGATTAATGTTAGTGCATAGAAAGCGACAAAAAGAACTTGCTACATTGATGCAGAGTTAGTGAAGCAAAGCAAGAGTGAATAACAATGCTGGCAGGTGGACTTGGAAAGAGTTGTAATAGAACTTTTTTCATCCACAGATCTTGTGGATAACCTGACCTGCATGGAATTGCAATGGAAAGCATTTTACCCAGGAATTTTAGAGTTACTCAGCCAATTTGGTCCATTCCTGGAAGAGCACAAAAAGGTGACAGAAATGTTGCTACAAGGACTAGTTCATACTTTTTTGAAAACATAGGGGATGAATCTCTTCTGAACTAGCAATTTGTCAGCAATTACTTCTGAACCATGAAAAGTGAAACATTATTCATTTAGAGTTGTCAGCCTCACAGAAATATTCCATGTTGTTCAGTTTTTCACAAAGCAGTTTTTAAAGGATTAAGTCCCAAGGAGTAGTTTCTGAAATTTATCCCCAACCACTGGAGATGGTGCATTTCTTTGAGTACAACAGTGAATTTCTTGTAAGAGTATGGTATTTCTTTATCAGATTCCTGTGGTCAGTTTTATGACAATGGAATATATATGTCAGGACATAACATATGTTTGCAGGCATAGCTAAAAATTATTGACTGAGTTTGCTGTAAAGCTCTGTGAGCTTGGCTTTCAGATGGATGGCAGGGAGCAAGAGGGATGGGAGCAGTCACTGTTACCCCTGGATAGCTCCTCTCCTTCGAGCAGCATAGCATGGCTGGCCCACAGCCTCTCCTGCTGCAGCAGCTAGTTTGGCTTTCTGAAACTCAGGCATGGCAAAATAGACAAAGGGCTCTCTTTTTCTGCTGTCCCAGCAATCTGCTGCCCTAATTACATGCTTAATTTGCCCATGCCTACAATTTGTCCTGGCTCATATCTGTGTGATCAAGGCTGTCCCTGAGGGTTTTTAATTGATTAAAGCAGCTCTTGATTCTTTGGACAAGAGGTGCAAGGCAGAAAGCTTTAAGTCTCAGGAAGGGAAATAAATAGATTAGAAAGTATTTTGGGTCAGCTTCAGAATTCTTACTTGTTTCAAGACCTCACAAGAAGATGTGAACCAGAAAACTGTTATTACCACTGAGTCATATGTATGAGACAGAAGATTCAGAAACTGAATCTAAGACATGTCATTAGCTTTAGTGCAGCGGTAAAGGAATAAAAACATAAACCAACAAGTAGCTGTCTAAGGTGTTTCAAAGAAGCCATCAGTGAAACTCCTGATTCAATTTCAAGGCAGTATCTATATCCAGCCATTATTCAAAACAGAGGGGGACGAACTCTCATGCCATAGCTGTGAATTTGCTTTATGGGTTTTTTGTCAGTGATGATAGAAAACTATAGGGCAGCAGATGCTTTTGAAGTTTATTAAAGATTAGTTTTGCAACTGTGTAAAAGAAATAAAAAAAATGCATTCTTGAACTCTGAGGAGAATCACATCTGACATTCTTCAAAATGTAGATTTCAGATGTGGTTTGTGACTTCCTTGCTTGAAAATCTAGGGAGCTATCTTCCTAAATTTGGCAATTAACAAGCTATACTGCTATAATCATAGAATCACAGAATCATTTAGGTTGGAAAAGACCCTTGAGGTCATAGAGTCCAACAATTAACCTAGCACTGCTAAATCCACCACTAAGCCATGTCCCTAAGCGCCACATCTACACATCTTTTAAACACCTCCAGGGATGGTGACTCAACCACTTCCCTGGGCAGCCTGGTCCAATGCTTGGCAACCTTTTCAGTGAAGAAATTTTTCCTAATATCCAATCTAAACCTCCCTTGGTGCAACCTGAGGCCATTTTCTCTTGACTTATCACCTGTTACTTAGGAGAGGAGACCGACCCCCACCTTGCTACAACCTCCTCTCAGGAAGTTGTAGAGAGCAATAAGGTCTCCCCTGAGCCTCCTTTTCTCCAGACTAAACAAACCCAGTTCCCTCAGCTGCTCCTCATAAGACTTGTGCTCTAGACCCTTTACCAGCTTCATTGCCCTTCTTTGGATGCGTAATATGTAGAATGTTTGTCTGAAACAAATAGAAAAAGTGCTTTTTGACTTGGAATAAACTGTTGGTCACAAAAATGGCCTAGAAACTTTATTTACGTTAAATGTTCTGACTCCTACTGGCCCAGAGGGTCCCAAATTCTTTAGACAGCTCTGCCTGCATTGCCAGTTCTCACAGTTGATCCTGAGGTAAAGAGGTGAACATGAAGATAGGAGGTCTTTGGGAGCAGAAATCTAGTGGATGAAGGGTCTTTGTCAACACTGATGAAAAGTCCCGGGAACAAAGTGTCCAGGAAGATTGATGGAAGTGATGAAATGAGCTAAAGGGCATCACACCCATCTGCTGACATCAACACAAATGGTGAAAAAGGCAGTGAAAGCTTAGGAGGAATAGGAGAAGCCCTCTGTTTACTCGACCTTGCAAAGAATGCACAGGAATGGGGACAGATCTCACCCCTGTGAGCTGGCAAAGTACCATGCAAAAAACCAGACTCATCTTACTGCCACCACCAGTGTCTTCTTACCTCCATTTTTACATTAACATTTCTGTCCATTTCACCCTATTGTTGCCTCTTCAGAGGATATTTTGAGGCCTCTTAATATTCCAGCATCAAATGCTGTTTGAACATTACACAAGGAGCAGATGCGGTTCTGTGGTCTCCTGAGATGTATAATCATCCATTCCCTCTCCTAATGTTGCTGCTGTCACTCTATAGGGAAATGGAGCGGTATCTGCTGTGTACCCTGTGTAAATGTGATACCATAAATGCAGTGCAGAAACATGTCTGTAACAAACACTTTATTCATGTCCATAATATTTTAGTTTCTAGAGATCTGCTATTAATCATAGCAGCTGGTATTCATATATGAATCTGCCAGTATCAGTCATTGTCTTTTACCTCCACATATTCGTGCTCAATGGTAGCAAAACCAATACGCTCTTCCTTGGGACTGTTGGCAATCCAGCTCATCTGTCATTTTTAAATGGTCACCTGGGGCAGATTCTGTCCAAGCAAAACAAATCAATACAGTTAGTTACACTAAATGCATTCAAACAACGATACTTGAAGGGGGAGAAGAAAAAGGTGCTGCAGCAAAGGAAATGACAGAGAGGAGAGGTATGCATGCTACAGGCTTGACAAAGGCTGGAAAATGGCGGCAAATTTAATCTATGCCTTGGGAGTGAGGAAGGGATTGAGGATCGGCTGAAGGGAACTATAAAAGGGAGGATAGGGCTGAGGAGGAAACTGAAGAAAAGCCAAAGAGGTTGGCTTAGGAAAAAAAGAAGATAAAGTAGCAGATCTAAGACGGGTTCCCACAACTGAAGCAGAGGAACTGATGAAACCAGTTACTGTGCCACAGACACTGGGCAGGCCTGGAGGGGAACCTCGTTTCTAGTCCATCTGATTCAGGACCAGTGTTCTGGACCCTGAAGCAGCTGGGGGATTTTATAGCCTGTATCACTTATGCTGCTATCATGGCTTTAGCATGGCAATAAATGTCACAGGAAAAGCAGCTCATGCAACAGCCCAGCTCTTGGAAATGGTGCAGAAAGAAAAAGAATCTCTTATGTGTGTTTTTATAGAAGTAGATGATATAGAAGGTAAGGTTTGCTTTCTCTGCAAGCATTACATTTTAGTCCCTGCTGGGGGTTAGTTGTAGGAGTGGTTGAATTGGGTGTCGATGTTTTATTTTTTATTTCAAAATATTTATGTTTGATAGTAGCAAAAAGAATATGCTTTTTGTGGGGTAAGCAATCCAGCTAATTTGTCATTTTAAATGGACACCTGAGAGAGATTCTGCTGCAGCAGAGCAGACCTATACAGTCAGTTGGGTGAAATGCATTAAAACAAATACACTTGGATGGGAGAAGAAAAAGATGCCACAGGAACAGAAATGATACAGAAGAAAAGAAAGGAGTTACATGAAACAGACAGAGAATCAGGAGGGATGGGAGGCTTTGTCTTCACATGCTAGAAATAGCTGAACTGATCCACCAAGATCATCATTCAACCAGCTTTAATAATGTGGTGTTGTCACCGAAAACTGGGAATAAACTCCTTAACCCTGGGCATATTAAAGAGCAGGCATTACTTTATTCAGCGCTGGGTGCATGGGGGATCTTTCCTCCTAACATGCACACCTACTGGAGTTAATTTTTGACATTTATCCATGATAGTTAACACACCACGCCTATCTAATACATAATAATTGACCTGACTGAGCATCCCCTTCTTCCATTGGTCTGTATCTTCTTTGCTTAAGTTTAAAGCTACAGTGTGATTTTAATTCACTGCGTGTGCTCAAAAGGAGTTGGGGGGTAGCCCTTTTGTCCCTCAATTGAGTCGGTGGTCGCAATCTCCCCCTGCCAAAATATCACCTTTCCCCCCATTACTGTGACTCTCACTGGTTTCATTGTTTCATGGTTGTGGCATCAGTCTGTCTTCCTTGTGGGAGAATGTTTCTTTCTGTTATTGGTCCTCGAAGTTTCTCAGCACATGAACCTTGAATTCCTTTCACAAGTTGAGTTGTTTGTATTTCTCAGGATGTGGGTTTATGTTAATGATGGCTCAAGCTGCAAGTTTGACCCTTTAGTTATTTACAACATTGTCATCGAAAAGAGGAAATTACCTCCACTCCCAAAATAAGTAGACTATGGAAGGATGAGTAGACTATGGAAGGACTACGGAAGATGGCTTGCAAGGCTGCAGCTGGTTTCTTGTTCTCCTTTATTCATTCAAAAACCAAAGACACTGTAATTCATCAAGATCATTATGAGAAAAGGAATCAAAGAGGTGCATTTGGTTTTTTACATTACGTGAATCTGAATCCTAGAACAATAAGCAAAAGGTGGCAAAGTGGTTGAAGTGTCTCACTGTGACTCCAGAGCTCATGTGTCTGGCAAACCCATCCTGCAGGCTGTAGGATGATCCTTAGCTGTAGCTGATCACACAGGTTGGACAGGTGATGGGAGCAGGATCTCAGTGACGTTGCTTTTACATATGTTTCTGGGTATGTGCCAGCTCCACTGGGCAGCCTAGGTTTGGCAAGAACTCCAGCAAAACTGCAAAACAAGTGGTGTCTGTGCGCTTGACCTTTAATGGAAAGATGGCCCTGAGACTGGAGGGCTAATAATTTCTTAGGGTTGAGAAAAGCCCTCCTGAGAAAGCACTTGCTCCTTTTAGAAGAGGCAGGGATATACAGACCATTCTTTCACCCACAGTGCCATCTCTAGACAAAACCCTCTTTCTCTGTTTGCTTTGGGAGGGAACTGAGGAATATGATTTAGGGACAGCCAGCAACATCCTGCTGTATCAGCTGCCGGCAGAGCCAGATCTGCATTTCCGGAAAGAGGAGAGCAGCTGGTGGAGGGGGAAAGGAGGGGGACATGGCCGTGCTGCGGGAGTTTTTGCAGGCAGGTGGTTGGTCCCAGGACAACCTGCCCTCCCCCGCTGGAGCCTCTCCAACAGCTGCAGTGCATCCAGATTTTTCACCTGCAAGTTGGTCGTTTTTGTTGGTTTGTTTTTTTTTTTTTTAATCTATTTGGAAATAGGTGAGCAGAGGGTGAGCAACCACTGAGTGACTCTCCACAAACCCCCTCCAGGACGAGAGGCGCTCGCAACCGCCAACTCCCCTCTCCGAGGGTGCACTCCATCTCCCTTTTCTCCTCAGCCCAGGACGGGACGAAGCCAGGGAGCCGCGGCGTAGGGAGGTAGGTTGGGATGTGGTGCAGTGCTGGCGGGGTGCAGGAGAGGGGCTGGTGGGGGGCCGGGGGACCCCTGGGGCGGGAGCCGGGCTGAGGGGCGCTTTCCCACCCAATGGCCGCCCCGCTGAGGCGAAGGAGTGGGGGCCTGCCGCTGCCGCCCTTGGTGGGGTCTCGCTGCCTCTCCGTGGTGTTTTTTGGGGGAAAACTTTGTGCTTTCTCGCAAATCGCAGTCGTTGTGTGAAGCTTTCTCACCTGGGACGACGGTGAGCTGAGGTAAAGCTCTGAGGTTCAGCCGCTAATTTTGGGTCCATGTGCTTGTTTTTACTTAATTTCTCCTCCGAAGGAAGGCCTGTGAAACCTCCTCGCAGGTTTTCATTGCGGGTTTTAAAATGCTGTGGTGTTGGGTTTTTTGTGTTTTGGGGTTTTTTTTCAGCACGTGAAAAACATTCACCTGTAGACTGCTTCTAAAATAAATGCTAATGTTTTTGCATCTCTCCGGTTATAGTGTGAAGAAAGATATTTATGGTGCTTGCTCATCCACCCCTATGAACAAACAGGTTAGTACCTAAAATAAGTGGGTTTGATGTTTCAAGTAACTTGAGAAGAGGAATTCCAACATATAATCATAGAATCATTTTGGTTGGAAAACACCTTTAAGATCATCAAGTCCAACTGTTAAAGTGGGAGCAGCCTTGGGGTCCCCCTCCCCAGACCCCAGTGTGACTCGAACAACACAACCTTCTGATCTGGAGTCAGCCGTGCTGGCGTTGTGCCATGAGGCACACTGCCATTCATACAGATGTGTATTTAACCTAGTTAAATTCAAAATATTGGTGGCATGAAGAAGTTTAGTCCATTTTCCTTTGCAGGCAGATATTCTTTTTGCTTGAAGTAAGGTGTAGAAAATGATCCTTCCAATATACTCCTGTGTGGCCCAGTGTACTTAACTGGGTGTGGAAAATACATATGTATGCTGTTTCTTGCTTCAGGTTGATGATGTTTTAACAATGGAATGCAACTGCTTTTAGATGCTTCATTAACAACTTCTTTTATTTGGCTTTTTGCCAACAAGTGCGTAATGTTAGCTAGAGTGAGTTACGTTACAGCTCTCTCTAAACTGTGGAGTGAATGAACTCCTCTCTGGTAACTCTACGGATTTCAGTGAATGGGCAAGTATGACTGTATTGCCTGGTATGTGTGTCAGACTTAGATGAGTGTAGCTAAAAGTAAATACAGCCCTGTGCTTCCGATCCCGTTATGTGAAATCTTGCAGCGTCTTCCACAATTCTGATAGCGAAGATGTCAACTATGTGACAACTTCAAGCGGGCATGGAGTGTGAGGTGTCCTTCTGAATCAGAGGCTGTTGCTTAAATCAGGATTTACAGATTATTCTCTGATGAAGTTGTCCTGATTGCCAATGGGACAAGATTGTGTGAGGAATGTCTTAAGAAATGCTCCCTTACCTAATATGCTCCCTGTCAAAAAAGATTTTTGAAAGGAGAAATCTCTGATGAAGGCAAATCCCAGTACCAGGGAAGCATATGAGAAATTCAACAAACCAAGATTTCAATTTCCCCTTTACAAATGGATGCAGCAGAAAATATTTCAGCAGTCATCATGAGTGTTCTTAAGTGCTAATAGTATAATGGTGGTTATTGCTTTGCTCTTCAGTAATACTTTAGTTTTTCAAAGAGTCATTTGCCCTGACTGTTTTTTTCTCTGATAGTGACTTCTTTTTTCCAGCACTGAACATCAGTGCTTTGATCCAGGACTGACTGGTATATATTAGGTTGCAAGCAGATAGTTCTCTTTCAGTCACTTTACAGTTATAGATAACTCCATGTACAGTTGAAAGCTAAACAAAAAGATTTTTTTTCTCCCCCTAAAGACAAGTATTTTATCCAGATGGTTATTCATAAATGTATAGTTAAAGTCTGTTGTCTCTTTTCAAAAAGGAATTGATCTGTACAAATGCTTCTAATTAGTATGCCCCAACATCATCCACAGGTTACAGTGAGAATTCATCTTAGGTGTTATCATATTTTCTAATAGTAAAAATAAGACTTTATTCTATCATTTATGCATTGTGTACATGATGTTTGAATGCCTCAGGATGGTAAAGCAATGGACAGCAGTAAATAAATCATCGATGTGGCTGGTAATTTTCTCTTAAAACTGGCTGATGATTAAGATAGTAAAGCTATTACCTAGCCAAGAAAAGAAAATATTGGAAGAGTAGCTTGGCAGTGAACTGCGAAGGAGCCCATATGGACTTAGAAAACGGGGTTAATGAGTGTAAAAAATTACTTTCTGGAAGTGAGATGCATCAGGCTGAAATGAAGAGTTTCCAAAAGCCAATCTGAGTTAGATTTCACAACAGAAATCAGAAGACAAAGAAGGAAAGCAGCAGCAGTGGGCAAAGCTCAGAGTGAAGCTAGTCCCAGAACAAATATCTTGTTTCTCTTTTGAATGTGAACATAGATGTTGGCCCATGGGTACACAGGCTGAAGAACCCATGGGGTTTAGAATATGGAAACTGTGTGAAGAAGCATTTGTTCTGTCTTCTCCCTCAGCCTTCTGGCTCTGGTTGGAGCTAAGGAGAAGACCATGTGTTGCAGGTACAATAGGGCTGACCCAGTGTGCTGTGATCATGGACTGTAGACCATGTTTAGTTCCTGTCTTCAGCACAGATTGGCACTGGCAATTGCTGAAACAGCAGGGCAGCCCTGAGCAGCCACTGGTGTACTCCACCATCAGTATGGAAGAATTAGGAGAAGGGTCTTGATATTTCTATGCCAAAATAACTGGTTTCTGAAAATGAGAAAGGCAGGAAAGTTCTCATTTTTGTATTCCTCTGACACTTCTAAACTTGCCATCTCCTGCCAGCCACGTCTTTCCTCCTCAAGCCCCGTGGAGCCTAAGAATTTTTGATGTGGGGATTGCCAGTACTCAGAGGTACTGAAAGGCCTTTTAGGGTGAAAAGCTGTCTGGCTGGGGACTTGCAAAAATAAAGGATGAACAGAACTTATAGGAACCAAAAACACATTTGAATTCTAGAAAACCTTTCTAGAGGATATGAACATATAAACAGCCTTATCATCGGCATGCCTGTTTCATGTCACGTTTGGGTTTGTCTAACATAAGTACATGTTAGATTTACTTAGATTTAGTAACTTTTCATCACAAGATCTGTGAGTTAAACCATATATTTTATATTTTATGCGTACTGCAGAGTGATAATAATAGGCTCCACATTAATATGAACACACACATGCACACAAACATACTTCATGAACACATCAGCAGTTAGAAGAAAGATGCCTACTTTAATGTTCTTAAAACCTCTTTTGTTTCTTGCTGAAGCAGCCTGTATCTATTACAGACACCGACCCTGCACCTCCGGCAGAAACATCGAACTGTACTCAGCAGCTGCCAGCATCGTGTCTACATGGCTGCAGTTGTGTCTATGTTGTAGGCGTACATGGGATCGTTGAGTGTGCACTAGCCCCAGCCTGCCCGTTGCTCTCATTTCCCAAGACAATGGGAGATGGTGAGTGTGCATCCACGTGTAGGCACTGTGGGAAATGAGCTGACTGGCACCTGAAGGTGAAATCTGGCATCGTTAGCATGACAATGTAGACACACCCCTTCTAGACAACAAAAAGCTAGTGGTAGCAAAACATCAGGCAGTTCTTGAGGAGAATGCAGAATTTTCATGTGGCGTAATCTAGTTGACGAAATGAGTTTTTATGAGAAGTCTCCACTGATTGAGGGCTTCAGGCCTTAAGACAGAATCACTGAATCCTTTCACATTCCTTAAGTGTTTCCCTTTTTATTGTTTCAGGATGCTCACCAGAACCCCAAGTGTTGTTGCCCAAGTATTCCTTCTTCTAAGCATAGTTCTTGTCATTGCTATTGCAGTGATTCAGATAAATCAGCAACAGATCCTCTCCCCAGGGCTTAAGGTAAGTCTTAGAATACCTAAGGAAGAAGAACAATGTTTTAAACTGATATTTGATAATGTTCCTTTATAAACTAATTTTTATGTGAGGATTCAAATGAGCTTACAGCCATAAATTAATGTTTAATCACATCTTTGTCATGGGAAAACTGCAGCTGAGAGAAAAAGAGAATTAGTCAAGATCACAGAGTCAGGGGCAAAGCAGGAAAAGCATTCCCTGATTCCCTGTCTGTAATGCCTGTCACAAAATGTCTTCTCCAAGACTGAAAGGCCAAATGAGAATATGCCACTGCTTTCTTATTTTTGCAAGAGATTGGAAGTAATTTTAAAATAATATTGAAGTGGGAAATACCTGGAGTTTAAATTCTGCCCCCAAGCACAGCTAGGAAGTTTATGTTGAAATCTTTGCAAACTGCTCCTGTGTATCAAAAGCATTTGGGCCGTAAGCGTGCACTTTATGATTTACCACATGTTGAGACTTGCTAGATATCAACAGAAGCAAAGTATCTTCATGAGGAGGGGCAGAACAAACTAGAAAAGACAAACTGAAATATCTGGAATTCAGGCTTTGCCTTGTGCTACAGGAGTATGCGTGCAGATTCTTCAATGAGAGATGTACACAGCTGAGGACAAAGCTGTAGAAATTAGCCTTCTAGAGAAGCTGTGCAGTCTGGCATTTTGAGTTCTCGTTTTTTTCCCATGATAACTACAAGCATATAAGCCTTGTCAGATCCTTCTTTGAAGTCTTTTCTACCTTTCTCTCTGCATATGTGTTTAACCGGGTAGTTCACATACTGCAAGTGATAGGCTAATGTCTCATTACAATTAATGGGTTTATAAACACCTTTGGCTTTGTCTGAATCATGTGGTGGTGTGTGAGTCAGACAATGGGATAAAACTGTATTCTGATACCAGTTTTATGTGTTTGTGTGGTGTGGCAGGGTGTGTGTGCTGGAATCTTGCATGGGGACACAGTGCCTCAAGTTTACTCCCTGTTGTGCCCCAAATCTCTGTTTGCAGCAGCCTTACATCCTGCCAGTTTCCATGCAAGGTAAGACTGGACTGCCATGTAGGCTGAAGCCACTATCTAAAAGACAGCCTACACATCACTTGTGTTTGTCTTTAATTCAGTTTCACATTCAGAATGATAAAATTGTCTGCCTTACTCTTTGAGCAAACACTGGACCCACTTGGACCATCTGGAGCTGGTTCAGGTGGGGAGGTCTGCTTCCTGAATCACAACGGCCTCATGGCTGGTTCTGGAGGAAGACTGGTAGTTCCTCTGGTAGGTGCCTTGGCTTTGGATTTCTTTTTGGGCTGTAAGCCTGCCCATGCAGAAAATCCCAGCTGATATGGAGGACCCTATGTTTGATTCCTGAGATGCTGTGTAGTCCTCAGTGAATGATTAACACTCGCAAGAAGTAATTCTTCAGGAGCAGCGGGAGGACCTTGGTATGCCAGTGTGAAACCCTCCAGTACTTAGCTGATACGATGGAGCCTGGAAATGGCAGTGTACTGAAGTTAGCGGTTGATTAAAATTAAATATGGCAATAGCATGATGAAAACAGACTTACTCTTTGTAAATGGCTTTGTTCATCTTCTTCTGGCTCTTCTCCATGAAACCAAAACAGCTACTGAAAGGTAACTAGAGTTTGTGTTATCTGCGACATAATAGCTATTTCTCAGGATGCACGTTGAGAGTGTTCAGGTTCATTCCTTTGTGGCATAAGAGAGAATTTATCTGCTACGCTACTGATGTTTTGAAGTGTTGTTGCAGAATTAAATCTTTTGGTTCCTTGGTGGTTGCATTATCTGAAGATTCAGCCAGTGATTTTTGAAGGAGGGACCTGCGCATCTGCATGAGGCTGAGGCATTGAAAGAACTCATGACTCATTGGTACACACTGTGAAGTCAGAAGGGTGATGAAGAGAGCACAGACATCCTTAGTGACATAGTCCATAGAAGTCCAGAATTGTAAATGATGCTAGCTCTGAATGTAATGAGCCTTTGTACCAGTCAAAAAAAAATTGCGTTTGTCTACTGATGTTTTGTGAGCCCTAAAGGGAAAAAACCCTCCCTTCATTATTGTGTTTCTTTAATTTGCCTTTGCAGGTGCTACAGTTTTCTACACCTAAATTTTGCATGTCTCTTGGCTCTCAGGAAGTGTTTTGCCTTGCTTGTGGATGTTATGCTTGATTAAAAGTAGTTCAAACCTATGTAGCTGAACTGAAGTGTGCTTCTAGCGTGGATCCATATTTGTGGCCTCCATCTTCCCTGTAGCTGGTTTAGCTTGTTAACTTCTCGCAGCCGTTTTCCAAAGTGGTTGGAAGGCAGGTGAGCTGTCATAACTGCCTGCTTTAAGTGTTTGTGCATCTGTACATCCTCCTTTGGGAATGGTATTCAGGCTGAAAAGGTGAATAATCCTGCAGCTTGTTCTTGCTTCCCTGTTGGGATTACTGCTCTTCCGGATGTACTTGTAAAGCCATTCATACGCGTATCCCTTACAGTTTGGGTCACAACCACGTTGGTTGAGCGAACAGCACGAAACTGCCTCTGAAACAGTACAGGCAGTTGTCGCTCACACAGGTAGCTGTGTGAGCAAGGGGTACCCTCTTGCAAGGGAAGGGCAAACAGTTGATAGGGGAGAGGGTAGTTGTCTCTTTAGTCAGCCCAGCTGCAGCCAAAAAGAAGAGGTATGAGTGCACCTTTAGAGACACAAAGTCTGGTGTCACCTTGCTTTTTATTTAGCTTCTGGTAAGTGTGTACAGTAGTCCTAGTATTCTGCCAGACCCAAGAAGCAAAGTAGTACATTTACTTCCTGCTGTAGGCAGCATGGTCACCTCTGTGTTGGAGGTACATTGTGCAGCAATAAACCCAAAAATGAGCATTTTCCTAGAAACCAGAACTCTGAAGCTTTTCTGGGTTAATGTTGTCTCCTTGTCTTGTCTGGACTAATCTAGACCACTGACTAGATGGTGCAGTTCTTTGGTATTAGGGAATCACTAGGCCTTTATCTCCATGGGTGCTGGAGTAGAGATGATGGAAATCCTCAGTGGGAAAATTGAAGTAGAGGGGAAAGGAGGGAGAAAAAGTCATTCTTTAATAGCTGCTAGCCCGGGATAAGGGTTTGCTTGTGCTCTCAGCCCCTGCAGTGCATTTCAAAACAGGAAGGCATTGCTTGTCCTTAAGGGGCAGACAAAGGTGATCTGACTTGCAACTTGGTCAGAAATGTAATGTCACCAGAGAATTTTAATTCAACCAGTTTGTCTTAGGCAGCAGGCTTAGACAAGGCATGTAGAATTTTCTCACCCACTTGAAATGCCACATCCTCTGTAATTTCTGTTTTTTTTATTAAAGATTAATCTCAGTCCTAACAGCTGGCACACTTCTGATCACCACTTCATGAGGCTGCATGGACCAGTTCACACAGAGTGAACTCACACAACTTCTGAGGAGCTTCAAGCATCACCCTGAAGTGGGCCCAAGAGTCCTTTTCAAAAATGAGCATCTCTTTTAAAGGAAACAAGAGGCTGTATAGGAAAAATATGAGAAGGAGCAGGAGGAAGAAAATAAAACTGTCAGTTACACATTGGTTCAGATAAGTGTAACACTACTCCTTGGGTTGGAAATCTGTTACGTTCAGGAAGGAGGCTGGGAAATGCAGGGGAGGATGGAAGTAGGTCAAAAAGCCCCACAGTTAGCTGAGGTAAAAATATATCTGTTATCTTCCAGCTCTACTTGGGCATGATAGTTAGCTCTAAAAGTAGCTAATTTAAAAGCTTGTGGTTGGCACTTCAAGCTGACTGAGACTAGATTTAATTAATAGCCCTTGAGCAGATTGACCATTACTGCATTATGTGTCTCCAGAGCGCTCACCTCTCTTTCAAGGAGAGAGAATACACTCAAACTATCTTTGCTAAACTAGTTACTTGAATGGAACCTGATGATGTAGTGGTTTGATAGTATCTGTGCAGCCTTTCACCTTTTAATTGACCAGGGTAAATATTGCCTGGATAAATATAAATAAAATTTTCATTATCTAACAGTCCTCTAGGAAACAGACTAGACTGGTATTGCTGGTAGTTCCTGGGGGGGCAGGAGTCTGTAGGATTACAGTGGAAGCTGGGAACTAATAAGCTGTAGAAGCTGAATGGTTTGCCACCTGAAGCAGTGATCTTTCTCGGTCAGACCTGAGGCTCCCCAGGGAGGCAGTGGGATGAAATTTATCGGCCTGCTGTGGGGGCTCTTACTGCTTTGCAGCCAGATGGAGGCTCTCATTTTTCAGTATTGTCAGGCTCCTGAGCATCTGTCTTTTTGAAAAGAAAAAAGGTTGACAGAGAAATGAACCTTACACCGTGTGATTCCTACCAATTAGATGACTTTGGAAGAGGGGGGCAGCTAAACATACTTTCGGGGATCATAAAGAGGATAAGCAAAATGGCAGTTTTCTTCATGCAGTTTCCCTTCCCAGTTGCCTCAGTTTTCTGCTGCCATAAAAGATGGGAAAGAGGAAAAGGCTGGTCTGGTGAGCAGTGGAATGGGATGGAGAAACCTGTGCTTTAATCCCACAGAGTCCAAGTGACCTGGGACAAGTCACTTAAATATTTCTCATTTATTTCATAAACATGGGGTAATATTGATTCTCTTCCCCTCATTGTTGTCTCACGCTCTGACACAGCCTGTTTTCAGTGGCAAGCTGTCAGGTGGACTGCCTAAGCCACTCAAAGGGAGAGGTTTATGGGACAATTAGAAAAGAACCAGACTTGTTACATCATTCTCACTGTGAACTATTATGTACTTTACCTCTTTGTTCGTAGCTTTATGGATCCCTTGTGCATCCTTGAATCTAAAGACTGGGCTTATGTATCAAACCCTTCAGTGTTCAGGGAGTGTAGCTGGAATAATGGGAAATGAGCTTGCTGTAAAATCAGGTCCTAACACAGTGTTATCTGTGTGTCAGCGTGGATTTTGAACCTGATGCTGAAAGGAGATGAGCGTTCTCCATCCCCACTGAATTCATTATTGAAGATACATAGTATATTCTTTGTTTTGCAGCCAGATTCATTCTGTGCATGGCTGTTGGATTCATGCCTGAGTGCCTAACACTAGAATTAATCTCTGTTGTAAATATACTGCGCACACATTTTCTAAAGTGTTTGATGGTGCAAAGAAGTACAGCTGCATATGGGCCTTTAAGCTGTCACCATTTGTTTCTTGATCTAATGTATTATTTTTTTTCTCCCCAGTATGGAATAGTCCTTGATGCTGGATCATCTCGGACTACAGTCTATGTCTATGAATGGCCAGCAGAGAAAGAAAATGACACAGGTGTAGTAAGCCAAACTTTCAAGTGCAATGTGAAAGGTGAGCTCAAATGGAAGTTCCTTATTTCTTTTTAGCCTCCAAGAAGAGGTTATCTGGAAGCTTATACTGTTTTTTTTCCACTTTGTTCACTTTTCAGTGCTGGGGAGCAAGAACTGTTCTCTAATCTGCAATGAAGAGAGGAAATTGTAGCTAAACTTGATTTACTCCATTGCAGTGCCTGATTGGTGCAGACGGAATTGGATCTGCAGAGAATCAGGCCCTGTAAATGTTTAGTCCTTGTGCCCTGAAATAATTTATTTTAAAAGGAAAGTATGAAATATATTTAAAAATAGCTTAGAATAAAAAGTCTTTGAGAAGAATGGGCAGCTAGCCCTTGTTAGATATTAGCCATTAATTTTGATGGGGGCAAAAATGGGTGTCAGCCATGCTACAGGAGCTTGACAAGTTAGTTTTTATTTTCCAGAAGTCTTAGTGATGTTTAAAAAAAATCTCTGCTGTCTGAGTCAGGATTCTTAGAGAAACAAGGCTTATGCAGTTCATCTGGAATTGTTCTGTAATTACTTGGAAAGAGGCAACAGAGGGGAAATTATGAAAGGCATGCAGAAGGTGAACAAGAAGAACTTCTCCATACTACAGAACTAGGAAGCATCTAATAAAATTATCAAGTAAAACAGTTAAATTGCAGAACTGTTTGTGACAGGATGTCATAGTTTTATCAGATATGCAGGTCTGGTCTTCGGCTCAAGAAGACCTGTGGTTGTGCACTGCTAGAAGGTGTCCCACGATGAGTACCACTGGCTACCTGCCTTGTCTTTCATCTGAGGTTTTGCATTGATTCCCCTCAGAGAGGATGCTAGGCTAGACTGACTTTTGCTCACACTCTGGTATCGTTAAGTGTATGTTAAGTATAATAGCTTGTTGTGTATTCCTTCATAACAGCTTCTGAATCTCTTAGTCAACTTCAGTGACATTTGATTAAGCTTTCAAGGATACCAAAATTCCACACATTTTATGAAGACAGGTGGCTGGGCAGGGGAGAGAAATCTGTATTGTTAAAGAGTAGCTAGTCCATAAGGGATTTCTGCAGGAAGCCAGACTTTGTAAATTCTGCTACTGAGTTAAATGAGTTTTAGATTATCCTCTAAGATACTGACTTCAGCAGTACTGCTTTGTTTAGTGTACTGGTTTGGGATTGCAAGTTAGGCAACGGGGGAAGGTGGGGCAACTCAGGAAGTGTCAGTGCAGATTTTGTTGATCTCTGATAATAACTGTGGCATTCAAAGAGAATTTTTCCCTTTCTTTCTCTCTCAGTCACAACCATGCAAAATCCTGCATCCCTCTTTCTGTCTGGAAATAGGTGCTGGAGATGTAGCCATAGAGGTCCATAACTAGGAAATGAGTAGGAGGCAATGGTTTCTTAACAGCACCGACATTTCTATCTTCAGTGTTAAATATATGTATGGACATTCTTAGCAATTTTAGAACAAGGAAAGAAAAGCAAGTGCAACGTGCACAGAAGTAGTGCATTGTCATGTGCCTGATGGTGTGTCCTTAGATACTACAGGAACGGTGGCCAGCCTGCTGAGGTGGGGGGTACACTCTGCTAGCTCATGTCTTGACTCATTAGGAACGTTGCCTTTTGGAATTCTGGTGTGAAAAAAATGCACAGAGAAACTGCATTATTCTTCTCCTCAGAAAATTACAGGGGTGTACTTCGTGAATTTGTTTGAATTGGTTTAGATTTTGTTTTACCTCTGGGGAATACAAAAAAAATTGCAAAACAGAGGAGTCCAAATTGCTGTGAACTGTTCAGATCTGGGGGGGCCTTAACCACGGTCAACCAAAGTACTCCTCATCCTCCAGCGTACAAAAGCACCAGGGTTCACTGCTCCAGTCTTGGGTGACTCTGCACTGGAGGAGTCAGAGGGCTCATGGGAGAGGTCCCCAGCTAAGCTGTGGGGGGCAGTGGTGAACACATCTGCCAGTGTTTCTTTAATGACCCTCTAACCATAGCCTTAGGCACTTAAATTGGGGGATGGTTATAGGCATACTCAGAGGCAGACTTTCACATACCTATGGAACTTGAAGTCAAATGGTCAACTACTCTGTAAGTTCCATGGTGGTTTTATGATTTAATTTCTGCCTTTATTAAGTACCTCTGCCCCTGTGCGTAGGAGCCAGCCCCAAATCAAAACCCTTTCTATATAGTGCAGTTAACCTGTCCTGGTCAGGCTCTAAGCATCGGCAAAGCAGGCAGTTGTCCAGAACAAAATGGTCACTGCCTTGTGATTCTGCTCTGAATGCTGGAAGATGGAGGTTGCTGCCCCCAAGGGAGTGTGAGGCAACAGCAGCTGCTGAGGATGTAAAACAGCAGTTGCTGCTCTGTTTTCCTCTGGTATCAACTTTCCTTCCAGCTTCAGGCCTGCCTGTGCTAGACTTAAGACTTTTAGAAAGTCTTAGTCCAAAACAGGTCTGTGAACATCTAATGGTGACATGGTAATGTTTACATTTAAGTTCATACTGTGGAAAAGGGAGTGGTGGAGTGTGGAGTCTGTAAAGTCTTACATATTTTTTCTTCTGTTTCTATCAATGCAATGTGGCTGAACATAAATGGTTTCTCATTTTAACTCTGTAAGAGCCACCTTTTGCTTAGCTTGGGATCAGGTTGTGAGAGAGAGGGCTGTTACAGGAGAACTAGATGGAGTTCTGGCAGAGTTGTTCTCTGTGGGGCAATGGCTTCATGGGAATGCCTGGATTTCTCCCTGTGCAACTTTCTCAGCTAGGAAATTTTAGGAAGGAATGTTTTTATTCACACCCAAGTTGAACCTGAACAAGTTGAGGTCCTGCTGGTCCTTGGAGCGTTGAGCAAGGGAGGAAAGACTTTGATGTTAATTGTTCAAATAGTTATGCCTTATGCAGCATGGTGTAACTCTCATTCCTGTTATTTGAAGGCTTTTGAAATTTGAAAAGCTGTTGAATACTCAGTAGGTCATGCACCAGCCTAGGCTTGGTCCTCTATGACTTCAAGACCCATTTGTGTGCATCTTGAAATTTCACCAGCAATTCCTTGCAGAAGCTTCTTTATTTTATTTTCAGTTGAGAGCAGTGAGCTATGGAGGTGCCTTGGTGTCCAGGACAGTTATGGCAAACCAGATTAGGAAATCTTTGTCCTAGGTTGTGGAAGGAGGGGTATTCTATACTTCAGCAGATGAGAAAAATTTTACATCCATTAGACATGCTATTTTCTACAGCATCTGCCATGAGTAAACCTATTTTCCTCATGAATATAGCACTGCTCTCATTGTGGTGTTATACGGTTATACTGTATATCTTACTCTAGGTGTGGTACTATAGGTGTATATCTATACACACAGGAATACAGGCAAGCAGTTAGCAAGTATCTTCTCTGCCTCACACAGCTGAGACAGTGACTACATTGTCTATTCCGTAAGCACTCCCAGTTTTCAGCCATCCTACCCTTGTTTGCAATTACAGGAGGGAAGGGGGTAATCTCTTTCTCTTAACACCTGTTTGCTAACTGGGCTAATTTGTAGTTGGCAAAGCAGAATGAAATCAATCTACTTGTTCTCTTTTAGGCCCTGGTATATCCAGCTATGAGAGTAACCCTGGAGCTCTTGCCAAACCTTTTGATGACTGTCTGAATAAAGTCAAGGAGAGAATACCAGTTCATCTGCATAAAAACACTTCTGTTTATCTGGGGGCTACAGCTGGCATGAGACTACTGAGGTATGGCAGAAATTTGAACTCTGTGTGCATACTAGCATAGTGGTCTATGAAAATAGAATGTGAAAAGGGTACTGGATGCATTTTTATCCGTTGGAAATTGGCCATCTCAAAAGGAAATGGAGCCCAGCAAATTTAATTTAATTAACTTTTTTGATAGGAATAGCGGGGCTATATAAAAATCCTCTGTTCTGCCATATTGAAAAGAAATGCTTGCTTTATTCTGGAGAGGGCAAGAGTTTAATTTTCTCTTCCATATCTGTCTTAAAATTCAGTGTTATGTAAACAGATAATGTTTGTGCATATCCGTGGGCACCAAAGGCAGACTAAAGCTAGACACTGCAGAGTTTTCTGAGTATCAGTGTGGTGTAATGTGGCTTTTTGGGTCTGTCTGTGGCTTTAGCCCCGGCACAGACTGGCTTTTTGTGTTTGTTCTGTGGCTAAACAGAGTGGGAAGAAAGGCTCCAGGACTGTTTTAACCAGCAGCTGTCATATAAGCACTCAAATCACTAAAAAGAAAGGTGTATATATAAGAAACAAAACACCCATGAACTTGTATGATAAAGAGTGAAGTTTGTATGTAGCAGGGGAGTTGCTTGCTGAAACAATGCTGGATACTTGGCTGTTCCCTATCATAAGCTTCCCCTTTAGGGAAACAATGTCTATTTTTTATTAGGTGATTGTAGGAGTTTTCTTGAATTGCTAGTCAGTGAACAATGCACATGAAATTGCCTTTCCAGATGCTCAGTGTCTCATGTTTTGTGAATTGCTTAGGTTGCAAAATGAAACGGCAGCCAATGAAGTCCTTGAAAGCATTCAAAACTACTTCAGAGCACAACCTTTTGAATTTAGGGGTGCGCAAATCATAACTGGGCCAGAGGAAGGGGTGTATGGATGGATAACAGCCAACTATTTAATGGGCAATTTCTTAGAGGTGTGTGGAAAAAACTGCATGTTTTTCTTTTCACTGTTTTTTTCTTATAAATGGGAAGTTCAAGAGGACATGCCTGTTAAAACGTCATAGCTATAACTTCCATTTTGCACTGAAATATATAACAGGGTCTTTTTGTGGCAGTAATAGAGCAAAGCAAACATAAATCAGAGAATATGATGTTATAGGAATGTGACATGGCAAAGGCAAAATTGGTGATCCACAAAACAGGGCTCTTCCCTAAAAGACATCGGATGCCTTGCCTAGAAACAGAAGTTGCGTTGCTCTTAAATGCATTGGTATGCTAAGTGTGACAGGTGTGGATTGTATTGACAGTGGTGCCAGCTAAAGATGTTTTCTTCTGCTTTTCTGTGACTCCCTCAGGTGGTTGCTGTCCCTGCAGCTCTACTGGTGAAGGATCTCTGCACAGCTTAGGGGTCTCCAAATTGTTTGGCAGTGTTGGCTCACTTGTCTTAAGCAGAGAAGACTGTTTGAAGCAGTGAAGGTGGTTAAGTTGACATGGCCAAATGTGCCTCAGCCGAGCCAGAGATCACCCATATACAGTTCATTCCAATACTGCTGAAAAGCTGCAGGCTACGAGCAGTGGGCTGTCTTGTGCAGACAAAGTGATACCAATATAAAGATAGTTATGCTGTCCTTGAACTCAGAATAGGGTCAGTCAGGAGCCTCATAGCAGAGAGGGAGTCAAATGTGTTGGAAGATCCCTTTTTAGGTATACATATTCAGTATAATTTAATTCCCAGTAAAAGCTGTACCAAGATGATGGGCAACAGCTCATCTGCATTTGTGGCAGCAGCGTGCTGCCCTTAGCATTAACTGCACTTCTTCCAGATAGTCTCACTAGGTTGAAAGAAATTTCAACCAAACCCCTGAGTATTGTTAGCTGTCCTGGTTGAATGGTTCCTGTTAGATCATGGCAATCAATAAGCAGGAATTAGTTGCTGATGTTCTGAGTGATAGCTCATGGTTCAATGTGTTGTTGACTCTTGCAAAGTTAAGAAAACAGTATTGGAATCAAATGTTCTGGGGAGAGTTTTTCTCATTGTGTGCATTTCATGCAACAAAACTGATGTCATGAACTTCAGGGTGGTGTCAGTCTTCTACCACATGAATTTTAATAATCCAAATACCAAATTCCATGTGGCAGATTCATAAGGACTACTGAAGGGACCGCTATGAAGCTGGTTTAGTATAGAGAGTTGTGTGAAGACCTACGTGTGGAATATCACTAGTAGGAAAAAGAAATTTTCACCATTCTCGTGACAATGGGCTAAGAGTCAAATTCTGCTAGGACCTGTTAATGGGAATCTTTCACTGCAGAATTTTCTTGTGAGTATATTTGCTAGCCCATAAAGTTTCTTTTCCCTTCTATTGTATACATTCATCTTGTCCTGCTCAGTAAATAACACTACAGTTAATATCGAGATAGATAATCATACAAAATCTATGTTCTCCACTGCGACTGTGTAGATCAAATACAGAATTTGAGGGATTTTTGGGTAATAGGGAAAAATGCCAGCTGAATGGATCAGATTTATTGCCACTGCAGTTTCAGTGAAGGAAATGTACAGGTTAGGGGTCCTTGTTCTTTTGACTTTGATGGAACTTTCATTTGACTTTTCTGAGTTTTTTCACTCTTTTTTTTCTGTGTGATCTCTTAATATTCTATTCCTTTAATAATTCTGCTTGCCTTGAAACAAGCAAATCTTCATACTATTTCCATCCAGATCCATCAAGATCTCATGGGTATCTGGACTTCAGTTCCCTGCATTCTAGTACAGATATTGATCTGGCTAGTCCTGTGCTTTGATCATTGTGCTGTCTGAGTTGAAAGCTACGCTGTATTCCTTTTTCCATCTTTCGAGGTCATTTCACTCTGTGAAAGTACAACCCTCTTATGTAAAAAAACATCTGCATGTTTTCCGCAGAGCTAAGATTTTTTGGAAAGGGTGCAGGACAAAGAGGGGGGCGAAATCTCAGAAAGTTAAGTAAAGAGTAGAAAAGCTTGAAGGGAGAACAAGCAGATGATATTTCTAATTAGCCTTGTTTTTATTTTTACATGTAGAGAAACCTTTGGAGGACATGGGTCCATCCTTACAGAAAAGACACGATGGGTGCACTGGATCTTGGAGGAGCTTCCACTCAAATTTCATTTATCCCAGAGGACTCTCAGGAGAACTTCAATAGCACCTTGCAAGTGAAGCTGTATGGTTACAACTACAATGTCTACACTCACAGCTTCCAGTGCTATGGGAGAGATGAAGCTGAGAAAAGGCTTTTAGCGTTGCTGCTCCAGGTCTGTTTAAGACCCTTTGCTATGCTGCTCTTGCAGGTGTTCGGTAATTGTCTGAGCAGATTCTTAGGCTTGTATTTCCTTCCCTTTGGAGTTTGGAGACCCCGGTAAGAGCTCTGGTGTGCTTAGTTGTGGACAAACACACTTAGGTTTCATACAGAGATCTTCCTACTTGTTAAAAATTGGTGAGAGTTTTGTACCGTTTGACAAAAAGGCCGAACTAGTCCTGTGGGACTAAAGCTGTCACAAAAGTGTTATGCTGATCTTGCCAATGACTTTTTGAGAAGGGAGTTTCTATAATTACAATGATCAGCAATGTTGTACTGATCAGCCATGACAAAGAACAAAAATACATGCATATGTGGTTTAAAAAATTCCTGTAGTTAATCTCAAGTTAGGTCTTTCCTGCTTTTGAATAGCCTTTATTGTTTGGGTTTGTTTGTTTTGTTTTTTTCCAGAAATCAAACACCAGTTCCAATGTGGATAATCCATGTTACCCTCAGAATTATAATACTGCATTAGCAATGAAGTACTTCTCTGGCAGGCTTTGTACACAGTCTCTGAGACCAGCAAATTACTACCCAGACCAGCTTGTGAACTTCCATGGAACAGGAGACCCAGGTCTGTGCCAGGAGATGGTTTCTTTATTGTTTAACTCCACTGCCTGCAGAGACAGAGAAGACTGTGCATTTAATGGAATACATCAGCCAAAAGTTAAAGGGAATTTTGTGGTAGGTTTGCAAACACAGCATTTCTTTTTGAGCTTGCTTGCTTTTGATTTCTGTAGTTCTGAAAGTAACAGGCCTGTCATCTACTCCTTTTCTATAGGCTTTCTCAGGATTCTACTATACAATTAATGCTTTAAATTTATCTGGGCACTTCTCCCTAGCTGACTTCAATTCAAGTATGTGGTTTTTCTGTTCACAGAGCTGGGCACAGGTAAGTGGGTTGTTTGGTTTTTGTTTGTGGTGGTTTTGTTTTTTTTTTCTTTTGTATCTGTAAAAGGCAGATATAAAAAGAATATGGACTGGACAAATATTCAGAACTTTTCAGAAGGTCTGTATCAACCTCAACATTTGTTTTCTCACTGTGCTTCAAACCATGTAGTATTTCTAACATGCTTAAAACTTGGACTAGGTTTTGAAATTTCATTTCAGTTTTAACCATGCTGTAAAGATGACATGGAGAATTTAGGAACCATAACATCCTCAATATTTTATGTGCAGTTTTATGTTTATTTTCATTTTTTTACCACATAAGCTGTATCATTGTCAGGGACTTTATTTTTCTAAATATTTGTATCTAGTTGTCCACAAGTTTACTTGGTGTTTCTGAAAAATGTTAATAAATTCTAATTAGACTCCAAAGTATTCTCTAGTTATAAAAACCAAAAGCATTTTGTTTTTCACAATTTACATGTTTTTTAAAAAACCTTTTCCTTTCAGCTCCAGTTTATGCTGCCTAAATTTGAAGAAATATATGCTAGATCCTACTGTTTTTCAGCCAATTTCATTTATTACTTGCTTGTACATGGTTACAACTTTGATGCAGAAACTTGGCCACAGATACATTTTCAAAAGGAGGTGAGTAATAATAATTTCCTCTTACTCTTATTTTAATCCAAAGAAGTTTAGAAGGAGATGGAAGGTGCGGCAGCCTACAAAAATGTAACAGTCGTAAACAGCCTTTGTAAATGACTGTCAAATGTTTGGCATAAGACAAAGCCACTTTTCAAGCCTCAGTAGCAATTTCAGCCTGGTTCCAGGCATTGCAGCATTACTTGGAGATGCTGTCTAGATTCTCTTAAAGACCTTTAAGAAAGGATCAGATAATTGTGTTTTAAACCTTGCCCCAGTTTGTTGAAGTAGTGGTTTGCTCTAGGCAGTGACCTGCCTGAAACACCTCCCCTGTCAAGGTCAGCTTGAGCTAACCCTGCTGAGCTGGACAGGAGAACTCCCACTTTTCTGTCTGCTGGCCAAGCCTTGGGGGAACCAGCAGAGATGGTTTGTAGTCAGTGAGTGGTGATGAAGCAACTAGGGCAGTTTTTATCCTCAGCTGGCACATCCATCTGTGCCGTAATCTGGTTCTCTGGAATAAGAATGTATATCCATGGGGTATTGGCTTTCAGTTGGCAGAGGGAGAAGGCTTACAATGTTTGTGTAATAGCTGCACTTCTCTCTTCCCTGACCTCAATTTTTCTCTTAAAAAAAAACAGAGTACTTGGAACAAAGTTGTATATATCCATTCTAAAGCTACTGCTAAGAAATCTTTGCTTCCAAATCAGAAGGCATGGCCACTGTTTAAGCTTGGCTGTTACATCAAGAAGTGTGGTCCTCACAGTGCTCTGTGACTCCTTTCCTCTCTGCTACCGTACAGAGCCTTCTTCTAAAACCTCGTCCCAGACTGTCTCTTAATCTCTGTATGGTTTGGAAATGCTTCAGCACTTGCATGCACACCCAACAAAAGAATAAGTTGTAGATCTTCATGGAGTATTCTTAAATGCAGGGTATGCTGGCAAGCTGTGAATGAGAAATCGTTAGCAATGTTTTCTGAACTGTCATATCTATTACTGGTGCACTGTGGAATCCAGTAGGATTTTCTTGCCTTATTTTGTCCTCTGGTGGACAATCATTAGCAGCTCTGGAGGAGTGTCCAGAGTTTAGCCCTTCTGCCAGGAAATCAGCACAGAGCTTACTCTGGGATCTTAATCTGAAACTGGGCAGGGGGGTGGGGGTGGATTTGTGTTGATATTTAATTATCAAGACAAGATATATTTAAAAAATCTCTTGTATTGTCCCCATCAGATATGAGCAGCCGAACACAGCAATATTTTTCTGTATTTAGCTAAGACTATAAAAATACTGAACAAAATAAAAACCCAAAAGGCTTATTTGAAATTAACACCTTTATTACCTAGATTTTGCACGAGAGTAATCATGAAACTCCAAAAGGAAAAACTGCATTCTCTTAATTAGATCTGCCCTTACTAAAATAATAAGATCTAATGTTAACTGATCATCTAAGCTACCCCAGAGATAACAGCACAGTGTCTCCAAGAGTGGAGGGTGGGGTTTTTTCGCCTATGCTAGGAGTATATTTCCTTTTAATTAGTGAACACAACCAATGAAAAGAACCATAACCCGATGCTAAGATCTGGGCGAGATCCAGAGCTAGATGATTTGCAAAAGTTCTAAACCTCATAATGAGAGTTCTTCCCTTCTCCCAGCAATGAAAAACCACCTTGATCCATCTTACCTCTTTGCTCACCTGTCATATTCCAGTTCCTGTTGCTGTAGCCTTCTTTTTATCAGTTAAACAAAAGGTATTAGGATATACACAACTACAAAAAGGACCAAATATTATAGGCCCTTATGGTCTCCTACAACCAGTAGCTGACTGCTTAAAACTGTTCGTTAAAGACATTAAACCATTTATTAAATTCATCCCTCGACTTCATCATGATACTTTTTATACAAGAATAACCAAAGATGTTTGGATTCTCAAATTTGCTTTCCCAAACTTAAGCAAACTACTTACGGGCAGCCATTCAGGCAATCTCATCTCTGTAGTTGCAGAGTGGGATGACCTGTAATGAAGACGGAAACTCCAATGAGTTTGGGAGAGCTGCTTGGTTGTAGAAGAACACAACTCCAGCTTTGTCTGTCCTGTAGTATACCCTAGAACTACCTGGAGTGATCTGACGGTGGTGCAGGCCCTTTGAAAAAGAAAGCACCCTATACTAGAGAGCAAACCAAATACATATCTTGTAGCTGGCCTTCCAGGCTGGCCCTTGTTTAACGAGTTCCACCGATTTCTCTGGGAATTCCCCCCCGCTTATTTTTTCACTCTGTTTAACAATAGATTTTTTTTTTTAAAGTTGCTGTTTGATTTGTAGAAGGCAGTGATGTGTACTTACGTGTTTTATATAAATAGGTAAACCATTATTGGAGCCTGGGCATGTGGGAGGAGGGCAACAGACATTCTATCTTCACCCTTTGATCCTGTGCTTATCAGGATGATGATGTAATGAAAAAGACAGTGGAAAATTGATAAACTCTGTTGCTCACATTAGAAGTGGGGAAGGACAGCAAAGCAGGAGGACCATGGAGCAAATACAAATGTACCCCCTTTGCTTTTGTTTCACCTGTTCTTAAGTAATTTTCCACTTATGTTTACTTTTTAAATGGAAGAGCCTAGTGCTGCTTCATTTGCAGACACAAAACCAACCAGGGAACAAAAGATGATAAATATAGTTCCTGCTTTGGGGACTTTACCCTGGCCTTCTCTTTGTCCATGTTGGTGGGATTCTTTGTGGGGTTTTTTGTTTGCTTGAACTAAATAACATCCTAGGATATGGCTGAGGACCTCTACTGGTTCTACGGTAACTACACAGTTACTTTGACTAACTGAGCACCTCAGTAGTGCTGATGTGCTTTTTTTTTTTTTTAAGTGTGTTTCTTCCACAGAAAATCCCATAACTGGCTGTCTGCATATATACCACACATCCTTGTACCCATCCATCCAACAATTCTTTAGCCCAGTGACCAATTTTATTAGCATCCTCTGGAACTACAAAAAGAGGGTAATTTAAAATGGTTCTGTATTTTCTTTGTATACTCCACTAAAGTTTTCTCCTTGCTAACTTAAAGGGCAGCTGCCAGCATCAGCAGTTGAGCTTTATGAACCTCTTTTCTTTGATTGAAAAGTCTGTGGGAATAGATAGGACTCTTCTGTCTTTATTTCAGGTTGGTAACAGCAGTATAGCATGGTCACTCGGTTACATGTTAAGCCTCACGAACATGATTCCAGCAGAAGGCAAGCTGATCCGATTACCTCTGAAACCTTCTTTGTTCACTGGGCTCCTCATCTTCTTCACAGCTACGTCACTGTTGTGTCTTCTCTTCCTTGTTTACTTGTGTGTTGTATCACGTAATCGGAAGAACATCAGTCGTGTTGAACATGTATTTATTCCAGAATGAATGAACATTACTGAAGACAAAACAAAAATTTTATAGTGCTATTAAGCTAAGCAGGACTTTATTTTTGAAAAATGGAGGGTGAAACAAAGACAGGCAAAAAGACTTCAGGACCAGAAGCATAAATAGAGAAGAGAAAAGACACAAATGAATCTGTGATATGGTGAATTGGAGTGCTTTTGAAATATTTTGGTAATTGTTTCCATAAAACTAGTTTGTCCGGTGTGCAGCAGAGAAAACGTGGGCAGATATGTCACTTTGATAAGGGATTAATAGCCTTTTCCTGCCAGGTACGTATTTTTTTTTTTGTTCATTAACTCTGCGCTAACTGGTAAACCCAAGTGGTGATAGATTTGATCACGGCAAAGGTTGTTTAAGATAAAATTAAACAACAAGTCAGTAGGAAATGTGGGAGGAGGGAACATGGTAGTTGTTTTTGTGTGCAGTGCTGACACTAAAAGGCCCCAAATAATCTAATTTCTGAAACTGGAACAAGCACTGGGTCATGACAGGAACTGAAGGGAAGAGCTGGGATAGAATTGTATTTATTGCTGTTCCAAATCGATTGATCCCCACCACAAAAAGGTGTCATAAACTGCCAACACCTCTCAGGACTTTCAAGCCTGTCTTAAACCTTAGCTGTATCTGTCGGTACCATGGAGATCTCGGAATGCCTCTGCTGTGGTACATACACTTTACTCTGAAGGTGGAACAAAATGCTTTCATGCTTTAGTAACTGAACCTTAATTTAAATGTCTTATAGCTACCTCCAGAAGCCACTAGAGTTTTCAGTGTGCTTTTCTCTAACTTTCACAGAAATACTTTTTTGTAGGTTCTCATACTGAAACCCTGACCTATATATATCCCCACATATCATTGATCCCAGACAGTCGCAGTCAGTGCTGACTTGTCACGTACATATTATTTCAGCTGTCTGGATAGAGTCTTAGGCCTGGGACCTTCTGAAGCACGAACACGTTAAGCCCTTCATTCAAGGCCAAGAGGAATAGAAGCCAGTCTGCAGGCCAGCAGAACACCCTTTCTGTAGCAGGTTCGGGAGCACATTGCTGGAGCTGCAGTCATGGCTGTAGTGCCATGACTGATCAGCCTTTCTGCTGTCCTGGCCTCAGTGTGCCTTCAGCAGCACTGGGACCTGCCTAGCAGATGCTTCTGTCAAACGCATTTACTCCAGAGCATTCCTAGAAGTGCTGCTGCCTTCACGCTCCAGAGCTGACTTCCTTGGAAGCCCAGGCATTCCTCACCAAACCTCTCATTCCCTTAAATCATGACTACACTTTTACCCACTGCTCCAGGAGTTCTTCATGGCCAGTGCCCCTTCTACCTGCCTGTCTTTTGTATAGCCTTGGTCTTCTTCAGCTGGCTTCTGAAATAACCCTTGAAAAAGCCTCCTGCCACATCATCTGCCATCTCTTCCCTTTGAACACTGTTTCTGTTCATTCTTCTTAATATTGCTGTAACTTAGTCTGTGAAGCTGCAAGGGGAATACATCTGAAGGGCCTTAGAGTTAGCAGAAAGAAGGGATTGTTGTACTCCTCAGGACCTGCAAGAGGAGAAAAGAGCACCTCTGCTTCACTTCTCCCCCTCCCCTTCTACCATCTCCTTTCACCCAGATTCAGTACCTACATGGAGCTCCGTATTTCCCCAAATGTCATACAAATAGCTGTGGCCAATCACTTTAATACATTCCTTCCTCCATCTTCTCAGGATTGCTTCCCTCTGTACTTTCCCTTGCTTGCATCTTTCCTCTCTGAAGGGGTGGACACTCATTTAATGCACAGAGCTTTTCCATGGGAGAAAATAAAAACTAAAGGGAGATTACGATATTCAACATCTATTGCTAACAAGCTAAAGCCTGTGAGGCCACGTGGTTTCCACGCAGGTGTGCTGCATGTAAGAGATCTGCTTGTTGATGCATACACTCAAAAGTCAAGTTAACATTGGGTATGAATTCCAGTGTGTTTTCTGTCCCAACTTCATCTATTCGCCATATTGATTAGCTTGTGAGGTAGAAGAACAGGGGCCAGTATTTTTAGCCATGAACAGTATTTTCAATTTCCGTCTTCTGTTTCTAGATCACCATCTTACTTTCAGGTTTGGTTTTGGGGTTGGGGGTTTGTTTTGTTTTTCACAGGCTGATAGATGATTTGAAAGAAATGAAATATCTTTTTAAATGGAAAAAAAATAAAAAAAAAAGAAGATAGTGATTTTCTAAGAGGATCAGCAGTGAGGGCTTTGTCCCTTCTCTGTTGGTATACTACTCTGTCCTGTCAGTCTTACTGGAGTAGCAGTACTTAAAGTAAGGCGGAAGGTATTACAAGATGATGAAGTGTTCTGTGGCACCCAAGTTACAGCTGACAAAACATAAAATTTATTTCAGAATGCACGGACATTACAGAGGATGGCATGAGATAAAAGCCTTATCTTATTTTGTGTGATTGATCTAGAATTGCAGTTAAGGGTAAAAAAAAAAAGACAGTTGGATGACACCATTAAAATGTTTTCTTCAGCTGGTAAATTTCTGCTGAAAATTTTATTCCTGGGATATTTATTTGCCCTACACAGCCTTTGCTTTGCTTGGTTTGTGGTTTTGCACAAATGGAACATGCTTGGAAGTTAGTCTCCTTGGAGTTGGCAGCTGAAGAACAAGTATATCTGTTCAAAACTTGTTTGAACTTCCAGAGGTACTTGGATAGAGCCAGTATCTGTTCAGAGAATGCCTCCCCTCCATCAGTTGCCTCCCATTTTCCTTTTTCAGTAGTTCCCTCTTCTCCCTATGTATATAATTGCCCTCCTGTATCACCAGGCTCCCCATCTGCTCAGTCTTCTCTCTCAGTTCCGTCTGGGAAAGCTGGAGCTGCTGAACTTCCCCCCAGGCAGCTGCACCGCCATAGCTTACAGCTGTTCCAAGCCAGCACTGCTGTTGCGGTTCAGTGTTACAGTGAAAAAACCCACGGCTCGGACATGCAGCCAGCTTGGCTACCCCTGGCTGTTGTGGGTGCTTCTGGAGGGGAGGTGAGGCAGTGGGGATGGTAATGGCTTCGGTAACTGTAGCTAAATCCTCCCCCCCCAAGTGTGACTCAGAACCACATCAATGGGTGCGACGTTGTCCTGTCATCAAGAACTCACCAGGTCTCTGGGAAAGCCATTGAAGTTAACAGCAGTTGGGAGCATGTACAAACTATAGGTTATTTATCTCTTTATACTCTTTAGTGCCTGCTTACGATGATCAATAAAATTAAGTTGTGAAAAGCTAAGCCAAGTGTACTTTTTTCTGCCGCCACCCCCTCCCCCCCCAATACCACTATTTTCAGATAACAAATCTCTGAAATGCTGTCCTGGGTGATGGAAATATGCATGCTGCAAAACCGATCCTGCGAGATTCTGGAGTGGGCAGTGCCCATTATCCCCTGAATCCATATTCTCAGCAAGGAAACCCTGGTAGTTAAGGCCACTCTTCTGATTTTTTTCCTATGTACACAACACACATAAACACATATGAACAGCTTTTACTTTTAAACACTCAACATTTCGCTCAGGGACACTGACGCTTTCTAGGGCTTCTTTCAGGTTCACCACCATAACGTAGATCCGAAAGCTTGTATGCCAAAGAGGAGCAGCAATTCACAGTTATCAAAGACGGTGGATTGAGACACAGACTGGGGTCGGGAACTGAGAATAGGGACAGCGTTATGTAATATGGAAAACCTCATCTAGGGAGAAGCAGCAAGAAATTAATCCACCAGAAGAAAGAGATGAGAAATGAAACAGACATGGACGTTTCTGAAGGGGGGGGAAAATGACAAACTCCTCATGCAGCAATACGCAAACTTGGCAGGCGAAAGCAGCAACCTGTGCTGCACGGCATATTCAGCGCTGGTAAGATCAGTTAAGAGGACAGAAAAGTAAACCATGCTGACTATGACAGTACATCATACCCCCATTTGGGGAGCTTTTATTCAATTTTTAAATTGAATTATTATTTCAGGAACGACATACGTTCACTTGGATGGCAATGAAGACTGTGTATCACAAAAAGCGCTCACCTGTACTTCATTTATGAGTGGTTTTCTGTGTAGCAAGAGGAAGGCAGTATCTAGTTACTTGCTCAGCAACATCTGTGCAGGCCGAGTGTTATGTTTTGAAAAGCGTATTCATGGGAGAAAATGTTTTTAAGCTTTAAGTCCTGAATTGTTTTCGGTGTTTGATGTTAAGGCACAGCCCAAGTTTCGTGGTTTTTATGATGCCTCTTCCAGTCGTTTCTGATCTTAACAGCTGCAGAAATGCACGCATGCGAGTTATAGTTACGAAGAACAGATGCAACCCTGGCGTGCTCAGTAAGTCATTAGTGCAGTCACTAGTGACATTTGAACTTCTCTGCCATAAAACACGCAAGTCAGTAAAGAGACCAAGATTTTAGGTAACCTCCCTTCCTTCCTCTTAAGTAGTACTGGAGAGTAATATTAGATCAAATGAAGAAAATGAAAAATACTGTTTTCCCAAATCACTGCAAAATGGAAGAATCCAAAAGTCATCGTCTTCTACTGACTTCACGCTGTTTAAAGATAGCTGGTTTAATACATGTATTAATATATTACTGTTGTAAGGCACCGTAAACTAATATTGCTATAATGGTCTTCTGGCTGGGACCTTGAAAAATACCCGATGGAGTTCAGTGCTCATTAACATTATAATGATCCATTCCCTGGGCACTCACATAAAACATCTGCACCATTTAAAATTGCCTAAGTGCATTTTTTACTTGCTCTCTTTTATTATAAAAGCAAAATGGTACAAACAATGAACACTATGCTTTAGACAGCTAACTCAGGATGTTTCATTCCACTGTTGGCAGAAGAGCCAGAAGAACGAAGGTCAGACCTATTTTCCAGCAGTGCTCGGCAGTGTGTTTTGCTCACACTTTGCTACTCTCAAAACTCCTCTTCTCATAGCAAATGTTTTGGCTGACATTTTCGTGAGAGTCCTGCAAAACGCTACCCACACATGTGCCAGTCTCTTGATGCGTGTGCATCAAAGCCAGCCCAGTGAGCCCACACTCACCCACGGAGCTTTTCTGCCGCGCCCTGATGGCCCGCAGGGCCCCTACCCGCAGCGCTGCTCGGCAGAGCGGCAGAACAGCGGTGGCTGCGGGCAGGATACCGGGCTGCGCGCTGGCAGCGCTCTGAGGGGGCTCTTTGGCCGGTCATCCCATGGAACATCTCTCCACCTGGCACGCTGCCCCCGCAGCTCTGCTGGAGGCCGGAAAGGCCCCTTCCGCATGCCCTGCGGAGCTGGCGCCGCAGCTTCGCCCATGGAAAGGCCGTCACGGTGCAACAGCGACCAAGCCATACAGTGACAGCAGTCGTGCTCTGGAGCTCGGTGGTAACATGCTCCAAGAGAACGAACACGTTCTTCGGGCAGCGTGCACCCGTGACGCCAGCGTTAGCGTGACACTGTCTGCACAGGCGGTGGGAAGTGACGCACTGCCAGCAGCACAGGCTGGGCGCTTGACTTCTGCACCAAGGGCGCTACCTGTTCCCCGGTGCTGCTGTGCGTGTAACACGGCCTCGGTTAGGTGTTTGTTTTCAAACCACGGCCTTTTCACCGTCAGGTGGCATCAACTACTACGCTGGATTATAACGGTGGCTTTACCCTCTCTGTGAGTTTGTTCCGCTCCCGCCTCCTTCCTGAGCCCACTGTGCATTTGCTCTCTTGCACCCAGCGCGCTGCCAAGCTGCTTTCGAACGAGGGGCCGGTGCTGCACTGCGACACGAAAAACCACGCGCAACCTTGGCGCGTTTTTTACTCAGCCCCTCATTAGCGTGTTCTGCCGTTCGTGGATGACTTCAGCAGGCCTGCCTCACAGCTGGCTGTGCCCTGCCAACTTTCTCCTCAGCTCAAAGGCGACGAGCCCGCCGGCTTTGCCAGAGCACAGACCGGGCCTCCGGACCCGCCGCCCTCCCCGGTGCCCCCCTGCCGCCGGGGCCGCCCTCTCACGGGGGCTGGAACCAACCCCGCTCCCTCGCCCGCGCTCCGCACCACGCTGTCGGCCGCCGGCCCGGAGCACCGGGGCTGGCCTTACCCCCTCCCGGCCCGCCCCGCCCCGCCCCGAGCTCGGGACGAGCGGCGGCTCGCGGGGTCGGGAGAGCGGGAACGGCGCCGGGACACCCCCCCCACCCCCGCCGCACGCATGCGCCCCGCCGGGCGTGCTTCCCTGTGCGCATGCGCACTAGCACGTCGCCCGCCCCGAGTGGCCGCCGCCCGCGGAAAGGCGCCTTGCGCACGCGCACTCCGCCAGGCGCCGGGCGGCGAGCGTGGCCCGGCCTCCGCACATGCGCAGTGGCGGCGCAGAGGCGGTTTCCGGCCGCCGGCGGGGCCGCACCTCCCTTTCTGCTCGCGGGCGGCCATCATGGTAGGTGCGGGCGGCCGCGGCCTCCGCGGCACCGGGGCTCCCCCCGCCCTCCGCCCCTGTCTCCCCGCGCCCGGGGAGGAGCGGAAGGGCCGCAGGGCCGCGGCCGCCTCACCGGTGCCGGGCTGGGAGCGGGCGCGGCCGGGGGTCGGGCAGGGCCTGCGGCCTCCACGCGGGGCCAGCGCCGGTAGAAGGCAGCGGAGGGCGGTACCGCGGGCCCCGGGCTCGAGCCGGGGGGTTTGTGCAGCTGGAGAGCTTGGGAAGCTGGCTTGAAAGGCTGTGGAAGCCTCGAATGTAGCGGTGGCCTCCGGTGCGTTCTCGCCTAACTCCTGTCGGTTCTTACCGCTCCCAGGTGTTCAAACGCTTCGTCGAGATCGGCAGAGTTGCCTTCATCTCCTTCGGGCCACACGCTGGCAAGCTGGTGGCCATTGTGGATGTTATCGACCAAAACAGGGTGAGCTCTGAGTGCGGAACTCCTATTTTCTCCTTCCTGCCTTAACGGGAGCTTGTACCCGAAGGCAGAATGTATAGATTTCAAAGGAAATTTTCTGTGAAGAGATTTTTTCAAAGAAAGAAGCGATTGACAGAAAGATGGGATTTAACAGCTGTCGTTCTGTTTGAAACTTTCAGTAGCAAGCTTTTTTTCACTGGCAAGTGATATAGTCCTCTCTCTGCTATGTTTCTTAGGAGTAGAAGTGGACAAGTGATGTTAGTTGGGAGTCTAAAACTTACGAATGGAATAGCATTAATGTGTGTTTAAAGAAAATGTTTGGGCTAGGGGACTCGTTTTGCTTAATGTTTCTGAAAAAGCTGGAGAGAAAAAAAAAAGATGAAGCGTGTCACCTTAGATCTCTCTGCTTTTGTTTAAAGTTCAGTTTAGGTTTTTTTCCAAAGACAAGGATGGGCCTTTAAAACTCTTTCTGTAAAGCTTGGGTTGTATATGCAAGACTCAGGTTTTGTCTGCATAACATTTATTTCAATTCTGGACCATTCACATTTTTAGGAAGCTTCTGTCTAAACCAAGTATGACGGAAAATGCTACAAAACCTTCACATTTGTTTTCCTTTTTCAGGCACTAGTTGATGGCCCCTGCAGTGGTGTCAGAAGGCAGGCTATGCCCTTCAAGTGCATGCAGCTGACTGATTTTGTTCTCAAGTTCCCACACAGGTGAGTCATTGGCATTTCTTTGACCTGTGTGAAAAACAGGCTGTCACTTGATGACTGAATTATGTGATCTGATGCTTGCTAAATCTAGAAAGTTCATACAACGTTAAGTCAATGGATTAACATGTACGCACAATGAAAACTTGGCAGGCCGTGTTATCATAGTTGAATACATTTAAGTTTTCATTACCAATATTGGCTGATAACTGCTGTTCAGGAAGAAAGGAAGTAGTGTGCTGGCCTAGGCAACTTGCAGATAGTTGTGGGGTGGATGGTGTTGGGGGAAGCGGTTGCAGTAAATACTGGGCAGCTTTGCTTTTGCTACTGCTTAGGTCACCTTCAGACATTATATACCTTCCCTGCCTACAGAACTTCACTGGAATTGCAGGAGGCTGAACTCATTCTGTTCTCTTTAGCTTAGTTACTATATGAGTTTCTGTCATTTAGAAACAAAAATTGCTGCATTTCTGATTCTGAAGCTGTGCTAGGAATAATGCGGGAGTATGCCTCTTGGAGTCGCTCATCTGTCAGTCCTGGCAAAGCATTTACACAACAAAATGTTAATTAGGCCACAGAGATGTATGTGGCACTGACTTAAAGTAAATGTCTGAAGTAATGTTTCCCTTGTGTGAAATTTGATGGGCCAGCATCAGAGAGAATAATTTTTTTTATAAATACTGTGAATGTAATTTTGTGACTGTTCTAATGCAGTGCTCGTCAGAAGTGTGTGCGACTTGCCTGGGAGAAGGAAAATATAAATGCAAAATGGGCAGCAACAAGATGGGCAAAGAAGATTGAAGCCCGAGAAAAGGTACGGTTTTTCACTGGATGAGTAACACATGTTGTACTGCTTCTGCTTATTAAAATCAGGTGCAATATAATAAACTATGTTTTCAGTTGCAGGCTAAGATTAAAGATAGACAAGGCATAGATTTTAAAAAGCTCCTACCTGTCAGCTTCAACTTCTTGTATTTTAATAGTAAACGTGGTTTTGTTCAGTCATTTCTATAACCACCTTTTTTCCTACACCATCACCACTTCCCAGCAAAGGCCTTAAATACTGAACCTAGTCCCAGATGTGCCGCTAAACCTAATTTGGAGATGATCAGAGTTACTTGTGGAATGCTTTGCAATGCTGAGTTTTACTGCTTGTGTATGTATATATCAGAGCTTCATGACTTACTCTTTTCAAACAGAAAGCCAAAATGACTGACTTTGATCGCTACAAGGTCATGAAAGCAAAGAAGATGGTAAGTGTTTGAATGTCGCTTCTTCATGGGGTTAACTCTTGTAGCTTTCACTTCAGTGTCGCATACAGATGTTAGTAGCCTTACTTTTATAGCTGGCTTGGGTTATGCAGTGACACAAAGTATGTGAACGCCTTAAATTTTTCATGCTGCTGTGGCCACCACTTTCTCTTCAGTAGTTGATTAAACTTCAGCCCACATGATCTGTGTGTCAGTCCTCAAAGTTAAAGCTGAGAAAGGAATTACCTGCTGATGAATTCAGATATTCTTGATGGGTTGCTGTTAGTATTTCATTCTATAATGAAAATCATTACACATGAAATATTGGGGTGCCCAAGTTACCAGCCAGAATGATGTTGTCCACATGGTAGATCAAAAGAGTTTCAGGTGGAATTTGACATTTTAAATGTAATACATGGTAAATCTTTTGACTATGTAATATAAATATCATCGGTTAGCAAAGGGTGATTATCAAAAAGGGCAGAATCTGAAAGCTTAGAATTGAAATTAAGGCATAATATTTGAGCTGTTGCTGTTTTCATTCTGATGAATAGTAAACATTTTCCTTTTTTTTAACAGAGAAACAGGATCATCAAGCATGAAATGAAGAAGCTCCAGAAGATGGCTTCTAAAAAAGGCAAGAAGCCAGAGAAATCAGAGAAGCCAGAGAAGCCAGGAAAGGTGCAGAAGTCACAGAAGGTGCAGAAGGCACAGAAGGCGCAGAAATAAAATGAACTTCTAATTATGTATGACTTTGGCCTTGTTCTGGTTCTTTAAAATTAACAAATGGTTAAACATCTGATTTAAATTGTAATCATAAGTTCAATTTTGCTTCTGACCAAGAATTGTTGTCCGTCTCATTTATTAATAGTCCAAGCGTTGGGTTCTAGTGTTTCCCTGGAACATGCAGAAATGTTTTTGTCATGTTCTGTGAAGCTGATCATATAGGCTATGCTCAGTACTCTATACCCAATGCCAGCTGAAACACTTGCATGCCCAGTTATTTGATGTATGTGTTCTGGTTAGAATGTAAGTATGCCAGTGTTTGAAAGACTGACAAATTGCTGTTCAAATGCTTTAAATTACTCCATATTTTCTAAAAAAAACCCCAAAACTTCCACTGCTCTTTAAGTAGTGACCTGGAATACGTCCATACTTCTCATGTCTAGCAACATGGTTGTCCTGTAAGCGCAGTTGCGATGAGTGGTGTATTAACAAGATGGAAATTGGTGGCTTGTGTTTAAGTATGCTTGCTGTTCAGAATGTTTTAAGTTAAGAGTTTGTCTTGAGCCAGATTACAGTTCCTTAAACTATGCAGCATACAATTCCTGCTTTTTAATCAAAACCATTAAGTAAAAGGGTACATGACCTAAAAATCACTTGGTCCGTCTGAAACACTGAAGTGCTCGATTTAGTCTTTGCACTATGAAATAATGTTTACATATCTCTGAATGTCAGCATCCATCTTTTCCTGTTTTCTCCTCTGTAGTTTGTTGGCAGGGGATGTATTTTCTTCATATTGAATGAAGAAATTGTGGAGGTCTGAGATCTCTTGTAGTTGAAAAGCAAATTATTTTTGCAGTCAAATATAAAATGGAGGAGGGAGAATATATATTTTTAAAAAAGGAAGGTTGTAAGACCTTTAAATATATTGTCAGATGTATATTGTCAAATACACTGATAAGCATGTGCTTTTACAAATGTGTGCTTTTAAGTAGTTACATGGCTAGTGTTGCTGGTTTCAGCTGGAATGAGGCATCTGCATGCTCAAACACTTAAAGCTATACAGTGTTGTCTTGAGCTATTCATATGCCTTTGGAAACTGAGTTCAAGCATGTGGTTGATACTAATGGTTACAACAACGAAGGAAAAAAATCAGAAATTATGCAAATTGAGATTAAAACCCATGTTCAAGCATCTGGAGATCTTGATGTTAAAGTGATTAAATCCACCTACTCTGCAACTCTTGCAACTTGGAAGTAACTTGAAAGGTATATCAACCTGGAGGTCCTTTAAGGTGAAAGAGTTGTTCCTTAGGGTTCTTTCAGGTTTTTTATGTGCTACTCTTAAGCTCAGTTATATAAGACTAGGGAAAAACTGGTAAAAGTGCCTGTAGAGAAAATAGACGTGCCTTCAATCATAACAAGCTCCCAAATGCTTTTTCTGCATTTGCTCATTTTTAAAGGTACTTGTTTCAAAGCAATGACTTCGGCTACGACTGCAGCAATTTGTCCAGTGTTTTCATTCCCGCCAAGACCCCTTGGCAGCTACCGAGGTATCTGAAACGCTTTGATGATGTGAAGTGTGCTGTAACCTGCGAAGCTGCCTAGCAGCTGTCGTTTTCCTGAACAGGAACCTTATAAGATGCCAGGAGGAGGGAGGGCTGCTGACCTGCAGGCGGGTTGTGTCAGCCCTAGCACTGCGCCATGGAAAGGGCTGAGCTGGGGGAGAAGGGCGGTAAAGATTAAGGTACTGTTGGTGTGAGAGTGTTACGTGCCTTAGAAGAAAACTTGCTTCTGTAATACCATGTCTGCTATCAACTGCTTCTGTGGAAGTACCTTTGGCTTTTTGTTTTTTGTTGGGGTGGGTTTTTTTTGGTTTTTTTTTTTTGTTTTGTTTTTTTACAACTTGGAGGAAAGGGGAGAAAAGAAAGAATGGAATATACTGGTCCTTCTGGTCCTTGGTACTGGCACTGTGTCTTTCTGGCAGCGTGTCCACGTGAGCAGCATCTGGTGCTCCTTTTAGCAACTCATGAAGCCTCTCTGAAACCTTTTGCAGCTCTGTATTGTGCCAGTAGTCCTCCTTTCTTTCACACATTTAGTGTTGTGCTGTCTGGGCTGGTTTGTCCTTTTTCTAAAGCTATGGGGATACAGAAAACAGTACAGGTTTGTTTCTGAAGGTTACCACACGATGGCAACGTTAGCTCTTCACAAGGTTGTTCCTCAGGATTAGCCAAACCAGGCAGCTCTGCTGCCTCTCGGTGCAAGGAACAGTGCCAAACAGAGGGGATGGCACACACATTTGAGAACAATGGACCTGCTTATCCAATTCTTTATTTTGCCTTTATAGTTGACTAAGATGTACTTTGCCGAACTAAGGATATGCTTCTTTAATTTACTTTGTGGAGCTGAGCGTGAAGAAATAGGATCTGCTGTTTAGAAACAGCTTGGAGCGAAGACACGATATTTATTTTTATTTTCTCAGCTTAATTCACGCAGAACACGTAGGGGTCTTGCTGGGGGCAGAGAGGGGAATGTGCCCTGTCCGGTTTACTACTGCGATCAGCAGGTATTGCTGTACTTCATAAACTAATACCAATAGTAGGGAAACCCAGTACTAGTCCCTGTGCTGCAAGGTCTGGGAGACACGAGCAATTCTAGGAGTAGGATTGGACCCCTTAGCATAATCTGTAGCTAAAAGGTGTAAAATCTGCTGTTACTGTGAACCAGCTGCAGTTCTGGGCTGGATGATTTGCTGGTGATGTATATTTCTTCTTTAAAAAAGGCTATATTTAAGTGCTTTTGGTTCTTGTCTAAACGTGTCTGTTGCTGTGTTTGGCATCTGAATGTGTTTCAATTTTTTTTTTGATATGTAATAGACCTGGAAGAGGAATCTCTGGATTTACTGATCTCCCTGGTTTTCAAATACTAGTATTTAGACTGTCCTTCAGTCAAGGTTTGCTTGGAGACCATGACATGTTCAAATAAGTTGGCCTTGTCGTTACTTACATGTTAATAGTAGGTAATGCTGTCTTCTGAACTGCTTCAGCGCCACTGATGCTGACCACAGACTTGTGGCAAATCTGGTCCGGTTTACAGCTGGATTCCCTCTATTTTGTCTTACTTCACTTGTAGTGCCCCTTAAATGTTTCCAGCCCTGTATGTTTCTCTCCTTTCCCCCTGCCCACGTTGATAAGGCGTCTCTGAAAACTTCATGTGCCTGCCTTTCATCGAGATGAAAAGATGCTAATTTCTATTTGCAGCTTTATTGGTATATAGGTAAGTACAGCTTACAAGCAAGAAGTGGTAAATGGAGCAAATTAGGGGGATGGTTGTGTGGTTTGGGCTCTATTCATTTCAGGGCTTCGGCTTTTGGTTCTTCCTTTGTATAATTTTTTTGGGGGGTTGGGTTGGGGTTTTTTTTGGAAATAATTTTTAATGTTGTTTTGAGCTTGAAGTTCCATATACTATTGTCGCACTTGGGTACTTCTGAGTTTATACTGGGATTTCCTTCTAAGAAGCAGAAAGATCTGCTTTTACCTGTTTAAGCACTGCATCCCTAGTTGTGCTGACGTACTGCGGTCCTTGTCCCTGCCTTGACACAGGCAGTGACCCTGTGGATACTGGTGATGTACCCACACCTTCTCTTTTTTCCCTGAACTCGTAACAGGCTTCATTCTTGGATGCTGTGCAACCTCCAGGTCATAGTGTCCTTAAGTGGGAATTTGGCCCAACCTTCACTTTGTGCAGCTGACTCCTGTGTCATATTCTTGTTTTAAATAATTGAAGAGTCGGTCATTTTTTCCTCACCTCACTTTCAGTGATCATAAGCCAGCCTGAGTGATCTCCAGGTAAGTCTTTGTAGCAAACTCTTCCCCCAAAAGCTTTCAGAGCACTATGTGCATCTGAATTAGAGAAGTCTTCCATATGCAGTCAGCTATTTGTGCTGATCACCAGCCTAAAAATTATGCCATTAACACCAGCACAGAGCCAATTCCTCCTTCATAAGATGCATTGACCTAGTTCTTATTACAGAGGAAGTACTTTTTAACATTTCCCCAGTGGTCTTCTGGTATTTTTCAGGATATTTTGTTCTGTAACTGTTTGGGAGCATCGCTCCTTGCACATTGTGAGAAGAGGCCCTGACCTGCCCATCATGGCTCCCAGCAGAGCTGAGCTCTTCTGTTGCGTCCGCTTTGGGCTGCTTGTGGAGCACGGGTGGTGTTTCGGGGCACTGTGCTGCCTCTAAAGGTTTATATGGCAGGATCTCATCAAGAAGCTCTGCTTTGATGAAAATCAGAGATGCTTTGAAAAAGTAATAGTGTTCATATTTAAATAGCATTAAAGAATATTATCTTTGAGATCAGCTGGAGCTTTACCTAAGGACACCCAGTGGGAGGGCACAACATCTGAATATTTTTCGCAGCCACACAACAGCCAAGACTTTTTAGAGCCACTGCTTGAGCTTCATATTTACAAAAGTCATCAAACAAAAGAAGGGGCCATTGCTAGCTGTGTTATTGCAGTCAGATGCTGTATAAAGGTGATCTAAAGAAAGGATGGGAAATAGGCTTGTGGGCTTTTTCCTTCCCTTCTTCCTTCTCTTCCTCCCTGGAGCCCCTGAATAACTTCAAAGCGATTTCTTTTTTTTTTTTAAATTTCTATTTCTTGTCTCATTCACATTGCACATGTGAGTCTTAGCTCATCCTGGAAGTCTCTGTGGATAATGGAAAAAAATCAGAGAGTTTATGGCATAGTGAAGTAAATTATGTCTGACTAGCTTAAAGTGGCATCATTGTTGCTTTGGTTGCTTGAAGCATTTTTCAAGGTCCGGGGGGAGGCTGGCAAGCTGCTGCTGTTGGCAATGCATGCAGGTCCTCATCCTAGACGTGAGCAGGCTTCCACAACTCCCAGCCACCTGAATGTGACCTTGGACAGAAAGATGTTCACGCAGTGGATGTGCCTGGCCTCTGCTGGCGGTGCCATGGTTCTGCTTGAGTGGGAGGCAGGTGTCAGGGCACATGGGATAGAAACCAGGAGACGTGGGGGTTGGTGTGCTTCTCCAACCCATAGCTTCACAAGAAGCAGGGCACAGTCCCTGTCATGGCACAGTGGTGTGGTCCTCTGGCTCCCTTCTCTCTCCCCAGTCCCCCCTGCTCACCGGGTGGTTTCAGGTTGTTCTTCAGAAGGCAAAGGTGTGCATAAATCAGTTGACAGGTAGGAATGACCACTTGGCTGTGGCTGACCTTTCTCATTGGCACGAAACTGCGCTAGACTGCCGGCAGCCCCGTTGGGAGCATAAGCAGTGCTCTGCTGGGCCAGAGCAGTGGTCCATCTAACCCCAGCCTGGGTCTCTGACGCTGCCGACGGGATGGGAGATGCTGTGTAGGGAGAGGATGCGAGTTTAGTCCCTCCGTTTGCAGTTCCCCAGCGTTTACAATAGCAGGATTAGGGGTGCTAGAGGATACATCCCCTGGGCATTCCCTTTAGTATTTCTTTTAGACCTACTGCCTGTGAATTTATTCAGTCTTTCACATCTGCTCACACTACCTCCCTCCACAATCTTGTGGTAACATATTCCAGAAATTCACTGCCACTGTATGGGAAAACTGCTATTTACTGTTTTAAACAAGTATCCTACTAGAAGCACTAACCAGTGTTTGAGATGGGAGCGACTAACGAGCCCCATCATGCTGTGTGGCAGACATCCTTGCCAGCTGTAAGCTTGGAGATAATGGTGAGAAAATGTTATTTCACAGAGGAGTTCGTGGAAGGAAGGTGAGTTATGATGTGTCTTCATGCAGAGTGCCATGACTTGGTATTTGAAGGACCATCAGAGTCGCCATTAGTCGTCAACATGGGCAATTGTTCATAGGACAGTTATTCCAGTGGGAGACTTAAAAGTGTTCACACGCTGCATGGTGCAAAATGCTTTCTAGCATCCTATAGCAAATTTGAGATAGTGGGCAGAAGAAAGTCCCAGTGCCATGCCACAGGACGAGAGTGCCCAGGGTCACAGGCACTGCCAACAGCCCTGGGTCATTGCTCAGGCAGGAAATTTGATGTCTTTATGGTCCTTGGAAGGGGACCTACAGCATGGGGCAAGGTAGCCCCTGACAATCTGACCTTTCTTTCTGACCCTCTGGGGCTTGTTTCTACTCAAAGACTGCAAGGAGCTCAGCTCCAGGGCTATTGTTTTGTATCATTAGGAGATGATACAAAGCAATCCCTGGGGGCGTGGACAGGACAAATCCTCCAAGCCTTCAAGATCCCCCCTCTCCTCTCCTACACTGCCCTACGAGGGTGTGACAGAGGTTCCCAGCCCACTCCCTCTCCTGTCTGAAAGTTTCCAGAACTTAATTCCTCTCATTATTAGAAACTTTCTAATTGCCAAATTTATTCATGACCAATTTATAACCAGGAGGCTCCACTCTTTGCTTCTCTAACTGCAGGGCTGTCAGGAAAGATTCATGAGCCCATATGTTGGTCACGCCCTATTTTCAGCAGCCACAATTCAAAGCTTTCAGATTAAATACTGCCTGATTACTCCACGTGTTAATGCATACATCTTCTCCTGTCCTACCGTCATGGTGACAGAAGACTTTCCCTAATGCAAAGGTGTATAAACAGCCAATATAGCGTCTTGGTGAACCCAACTCAAGCATATGCCAATAACTCCTTCCAGGAAAAAAAACAGATTGCTTCTGTCTTGTTTTCTCTCTCTCTTTTTTTTTTGGGGGGGGAAATGTTCTGTGCATCAGCTTGTGTTCATTTTTTCCTTGTTTCTGTCTGATCCTGCAGGTTAGAGCTGGAGGCTTACTGAGATGCTCCGAAGGAAATGAAATCATATTTTAGCCTGATGGCCCCTGGGCTTGGGACACCGGTGCATCCGCAGCGAATCCAGGAGGGCAGGCTCTGCCCCCAGCATCTGGCCTGTTCACGTGCAGAGGTAGGAAGCGAGTTTTCTGTCTCTGGAAAGGTCTTGGAGAGAGCCACAGTCACGCTCTGCGGGGAGCCAGGGCATGCAGCACCCATGCAAACAGCACCAGTCGTGTGCTAATGTGAATTGCAGGCAGTGCCGCTCTGTGGTCCTGCCTGACACCATCCATGCTCCCTTCCAGGCTTCCTAAAAGCTGTCTGACTGCAGTTTTAAACCATGCACGGAGCTGTGGATAGTGCAGGAAAACCTGAGTTCACCCTGGCCTTGCCTGCGAGGTGCGAGAGCAGGTGGGGAGAAGCTGGGCTGTCCCATGCAGAGCCCCATCACGGCTCCTTGCCTCTCCCAAAGCACCTCCCAAGTAAGATGAGCTTGGACAACTCCTGCTCAAGAGGCCAAGGGAATGAGCTGAGCAGCTCTCTGAACCACCAACACTAATTCTTAGCCACTTTAAGCCCAAATAATTTGAGCAGTAATTTTGTAACTGTTCAGGATTTTTTTTCTGTGATGCTACGCACAGTTTGCAGTGGAGTTTTCCCAGGCTTGTCTGTGGCTTTTCCTACCCACCTTCTATGAATGTGGTAGCATAGGTGGATGGCTAAACAAAGTCTTCATCAAGAAGGAGCGAGGAGCAAAGGGTGTGATGATCACCAGCTAACATGGTTTCATGGTCAGACAAAACTCATTACCTTCCTGAGGAGACAATGGCATCTGTGCTGGCAGGGCACATTTGGGTGTCTCCAAGGCAACAGGTGCAGCACCATATGCGATTTAGATTTTGAAAATGATATCATTTAGAGGGACTGCTTTACATGTTAGATGAGAAACTGTCTCAACAGCAGATCTCAAAATGAGACATCAGTGCTAAAGCTTTTTTACACTGTGGGGTGGAATTGTTCTTCATCTAACATCCAGTATTTTTAAACAATGACCAAGTTAAGGATACACAGACACATGCAGGCATTTATTTACTAGTAAAGTTTGCAGATGGTGCAGGATTAGTGGGATAGTAAATAATAGAGGTCTGAATCCCTTGATTTACATGGTGACAGTCCAAGAAAGTGGTGTTTCTGATTCATCCGAGTGCTGGGGTTTGTATCTAGAAAGGAGAAAGAGAAAGGAAGAAAAGAAGATAAGGCTTGTACTGAGAGGGGGGGGCCTCTGCCTCAAGATGGACAGACTCTGAAAAGGACAGAGGTGTCTAGGGTGAGATACAGGTAGAACCTCAGAGTCAAAGTTCAAGTTGCTGTACCAGCTGCTGGGAGCGAGGGAACCCAGGGGGATGGGTGTCCAATGGGGCACCCATGTCATGCCGCCCTGGCGGGTTTGCCCTATCCCGTGGTCTCGAGTTGTCACGACATGGGTGGGCTCTTGGTAACTGTCCACTTTCACATGGGGCTGAAGTTCAGTTCTTTCCGAAAGCTGGTGGAGGATGGAGGCTGACAGACCCTCAAAAATAGGGGGAGCCAGCTAGAAAACGGTTGCTTCTCTAATAATGCAGTAAATGTCTTAGACATGGGACATGGGTGATCAGAACTATTTCTGGCTGAAGATGGGAGAGCTTTAAAAAAAGCTCTGAGAAATTAAAAAATGAAAAGAAAACCCTAACTCGTTTAAACTGTCAAAGTTCATGTCCTGCAAGAACGATGCTGCGGTCTGACAAGTGATCCAGAGTTTTTAGCATTTATCTAAAATGTAAGCTGGAGGAATGAGTAATCTCCTCTGAAGGACTTAATAACTCTTTGTCCCTTCCTCCATATACTTACACTTGAGTCATGATAGCAAGGAGGATACAATAGGTATTTGTGGGAGGCAGAAAGCCTGCGCGCTCAGGGAACGTGTGGTTCCTCTGCAGATGTTACTGTTTTCTCTGGCATCTCAAACACTGCTTATAAAGGATTTCTCTCCCTTGAGGATGTGACCCCCTGCCTTTTGTCTTAAGTCAGACAAACGGTGACAAAAGCACCCTGGCAGCATTAATTTACTCTAATTATTGGGTTGGGGGTGTGCAGCTTCTTCAGCATATTTATGAAAAATGAGTGCATTCTGTAAGTGACCTGGGTGGGCTTATTTCCATGTGAACAATGAGGAAAGCCTGAGACACAAGAGTCTGTTCCCACACGCAATGCACTGAAAGAAATCACCCACGTCTGGCATTTTCTTTACATTACGGACTCGGGGCTTGTCCCTTTTAGGGATAGTGGCTGGGGAAGTGGGGCACGGGTACATGTCACACTCCAAAACCAGCTGCAAAACTCAATTTTGCAGCTCATCAGCTTCTCAGCATCTTCTGGGTCCCACTACCAGACCCAGACCCACAGTGCTGAGTAGGAGCCCAGCTCTCTCCCCAGTCTGCTTGATTCCTATAGCCTTAATTTTCCATCTTTTTTCACAGCTGCTGCAAAGGAAGGCTGAAGTATCAGGGCCTCCTCTGTAGCCTATTCCTTAGTAAAGTGTTGAGGCCCATTACCAAGACATATAGGAAATAGTGGGGAGGAGGGGGAAGAGAAATTTGAAGGCTTTCTGAGCGGCTCATTTGTAATCAGTGGTTGATAGACAGTGATTTATCTGGGTAGGGTTTGGGTCTCAGAAATCGATTCAAGCTTATAATTATCTTGGCATATGTGAAAAGTCATATTCATAGTCCCTCAAACCCATTAGAGCCTCACACTTTTCTAAAAGGGAGAAAAAAGCCCTTCAACTTTACTTTCTTAGAGGCAGAACAGCTTTCTGTTCGTCAGCTCTCGAAATCTGTCTCCTCTCCGCTGCCTGTGTTTAGCTCCCAAGGGAGAAATGAATGCAGATCTACTGGGACAGAAAGGGAAAGAAAAGAATATTTCTGGGAAAAATAACCAATCAGTCTATTTCCATCCTTCTGCAACAGGTATTTCTTTATGAGGACAAGCAAGGGGAAAGGCAAGTCAGTCTATGAGGCAGGGTTATATCAGAAGCTTTTGCTAATGTCTATAGTGGTGGCATTTTGTGGAGCACAGAGGTCCCTGTGCTGCTGTGGGTACACCAGCGCCCGTGGCCTTCTTTGCTCTCCATCGGTTTCCCTGGGCTCTGCTCTTCCCTCAGGGAAAGATCTCAGCTGTCCTACTTCAAAGTACTTGCTTGTGGCTAAGCTGGATCTGCCCGGTGATACCAGCAAATAGAGAAACTGTCCGTATGGTCTAGCGTGAGCCACAGGGGAGCCCCCCTTGCTGCTGCCCCGTGCCTTGCAACAGGGGCAAAACAGCTTTTCCTCTTGCCTAAGTGCAAGGTGAGAGGGAGCAGGCTCAGGAGATCTTTGATATTGGAAATCGTAGGTCATCTGGCCTGAGACCCTTGTATGAGACGTGACAGTTTTGAAGGCATGTATTTTGCCTCTAAGCAGGGTGCAGTCCCACCTCCCTGCTCTCCTCTGTCTCCCTTTGCTGCCTACACCGCATGGGAGTTTCTTGGAGCAGGAACCGTCCCTCATCCTGCAGAGGTGGCACTGGTCTGATTGAAGGACCGGCCTCACCTAAAATCAAGGAAACCTCAGGGAAATCTGCATGTGAGTGAGCGAGCAAGCTCTGTTTCAAGCTGTAGGCACAGCTGTGAGAAGGTGAGCAGAGGTGGTTGGGGATAGAAAAGAAAAAAAGAAGCAGTTTCTGCTATTCAGGTAATCGCTGATTTTCCAGAATGAAGTAGCAGGGATGCTACCGATGGGGGCCGGGGCTGCGCTGACGGGCTTGGGACTGCCCAGCTCAGGTATAACGTAGGCATGGCTCTGTGGATTTGGGGGCACCTCCTGGGTCTCTGTGGATTTGGGGGCACCTCCTGGGTCTCCTCAGGAAATGGGTTCATAACGCTCTTGGTTCTCAGGTCTTGCTACCTTTTTAATCTGACTTCTGCACTGCGAACATCATTAAAAAGCTTCTTCAGGGGAAGGAGGGGGGAAATAAAATTGAAATTTCAAAATGCCGAGATCAGAGCGTTTGTTTCGAGGCTCAGTGGATTTATCACACTGGTTTGGCCACTGATCCCTTAACTCTGCTTCCCATTGCAGCCATCCACGCCTGTTTCTGATGGCAAATTCCTCAAATGTCAGGTGTGCATTTTAAACAGTTATTTGTATGGAGAGGCAATCCAGAAAGACCAGCCGGAGCGCTTGGCCTGTCAGTCAAGGCTCGCAATGCAGATGCACCAACAGCAATCATTTTGACAGAAAATTGCATATAAATTGAATAATTTCAAAATTAAGAAAGAGAGATGAATGCAAACGCTTCCGAAATGAGGTGCCACCAATGAGTCGTGACACACAAGGTTCAGCCTCGCAAGTTCTGCAGATCCCTCCTGCAGCACTCGGCTGCTGCCTGCGCAACAGCCGCGGGCTTGGTTCATGTCTGTGCTGAGGGCAATACTAGGTTATTGACAATTACCTAATATGACTAATTGTATTAGAAATATTAGGTTATTAGCTGCCCTGGGGGACTGGCCTCAAGGCAAATGTTTTAACATGTCCAGCGCTGCAGTACCCAGGACAGCCGGGGGTCAGTGAGCTCAGTGGCGGCAACGGGGGGGGATGCAGGGCTTGGTTTCCGTACCCCTTCCTCATGCCCAAGGGTGATGTGGAGTGGGGGGTGTGCTGAAGCCAAAATTGGACTCACTGCTTTTGTGTGTAACCTTCAATCCACTACTTTTCTTAGCCCTAGTTTTGAGTAGCAACAAAAGGTGTTGGGAGATGTACCATATTAAAAATAAAATGCACTCAATGAACCAAGGGGGTGTGAAGGAATTGGGGTGCTGGGACTAGCAGCAGCCCGTGCTGGGCAAAGCATTGTGTTGCCGTCATTGCTTACACCTAACGCTTTGCACAGCCCTGTGAAATGTCACTGTGGGACTGTGCGTGGTCAATGAGCTCAAGTGGGGCTTCGCGGCGCTGGAGCCTCGCCCCAGGCTCTGCCACTGCCCTCCTGTGCTACTTTGGTCAAGTCACTTGGCCAGCTTTCCCTAAGCCTCATCCCCTTCTCTTTTTAGACCACCATGTCTTCAGTGTCCCTCACAATCGTTTGTACTGTGCCTTTGCTGGACTTTTAAAAATGTAAATATCAGTAAAGAATAATGCTGATCAACCCCGTTTGATTTTACAGTTTCCTGCCTGAGGTACTTGCACAGGTTGGAGAGCTGGAAACCCCCAACGACTTGAGATGGAGGGTTTCCTCCTGTCCCTAGGGTGGGCTGGCAGCGGCTGGAGCTGACATGGGGCTGGGGCAGGTGACAGGATTGCCTGCCATGGTGGGGAACTGATGGGTTTTGCTTGGCTATAGCCCACGGCTAGAAGGGGAAAGTTATATGAAATAAAAAAAAATCCTTCGCAGCCTGACAGCTGCCTGTATGGCCTGCTTGGCCATGGAGGGCTGGTGGAACAGTTTGCTTTCCAAAGCAATGCCTCCAGTCCTCCTTCTTCCAGAGGTCTGAGGAAATGGTGTTTAGGATGCACCCTATAGCCGGGTGCTGGGGAGAGCTGAGTTGGCCGGGCACTGTGGGGCTCACCGTGCCGCAGACCTGCCATGTGGCACTGGTGGGTGTGAGGGTCTCCTTCTCCGGCCCCCGGGGATCACCCCTCTCCTGGCTGCCTGTGGGCACTGTGTGCCCCGGGTGCCTTGGAAAAGCAGGTACGTGAGCACCCTAAAAATGGTTTTAGTGCATTAATGCCTTTTAAGTGAATAAGAAATCTTCTCCCAGGACTCCAGCCACTCCAGGTGCTGGTGTGGCACAGCTCTTTGCTGGGCCGTTACTGAAAGGCAAAGCAATGTTAATAAAAACCTACAAAGGCCATTTTCTTGGGCACCTGTGAGCAGACCTGTGGTTTGCTTTCCCAGCTCCGGGGCTGACATGGTCCCCAGGGCTCTGCCTGTCCCTCTGCTTGTCTGGCACTGGGTTCACTGGGAGCAGATGAGCTTGGGAGGAGCATGTGTGTCTTCAGGCTTCTTTACCTGTGGCTTCTGTCTCAAATCAGCCCTTGGTATTAAAAAAAAAAGAAAAAAAGCAGCAAGAAGGGCTTTTATTGTGAAAAAGAGACTCTTCAAGTGCCTGTTCCCCCTTTCCCAGCCTCTCCGCTCCCCTCCCCACAAGGAGGTGGATCTGGGATGAGGCAGAGTTTGAAAACTCGCAGCTGAAGTTTGAAGGGTGCCCTCCCGCCCAGGGGGGAACCAGAGGCACGCGCTGGCGTGTTGCGGCAGGGACCCAGCAGCCCACAGCAACGTGGAGTTGGGCAGCAGGGATTGCAGAGAGCCTGGAGGGGCACCACTGGGTGACAGCCCCTGGCTGTGGTTAACAGCTCGGGGAGAAGAGGTGGGCTGATTAGTTGCTGGAGGATTTTTTTTTTAATTATTGCTATTTTTTAAATTTTTATATTTTGTGTGGGTTCTCGGTGTTCTATAGAAGTGCCACAGGCAGCTGGCACCCGGCTTTGGAGGTGACCGCGTGCCGCATCGCCCGCAGGCGGAGAAGCACACGAGGAGGAGTGCGTCAACTGGTACTGCAAGACATGGTAGGATTTAGGAGTTTCCTTCCCTAGCTGGTGGCGGGAGGTGACGCTGGCTGTGCTCAGGGACACCAACCCCATGGGACGAGGTGCAAGGCCGTGTCCTGGCTGTCTCCATCGTGAAGGCAAGTCGAGTGGCACCCCTCGGACGGTCGGGGCATGGTGAGGCAAGCGAGGCACGGACCTGCTTCAGCACGTGTCTGTCTTTAATAGCACTAGGGGTGGGCAAAGCAGATTTGTAAGGATGCCTGTAAAGGCAATACCTGGGGCTGCTGTAACTAAAGGCACTGCTGTCGGCCAGGGAGGTGATTACGCTTCCTCGGCCAACACCCGCCTTTTTTAAGAACCCAGGTGGCATCGCTTCAGGCAGCGAAGAGCGTGGGGCGAAGGCAGCGAAGTGCAGATAGACTTGGAGAGCACGAAGAGCCCTTCCGTGCATTCCATTTGGTCCCCACAAAGCCCAGTGCTTTCATCAAAAAGTCACAAAACCAACCAGTTTGGCAAGGGAAAACTTCCCCCTCCCGGAAAAATGTTGTGTTTTGCCAGTATTAGCAGATTTCCCTGCATCTGCAGCACATTCCAAACCTTAGGGTGGTTTTTCATGTTGTCTAGTTTTAGCACTCAAGTTTGGGACAACCCCTGGCAACCAGCTTCCAGACCCATCTGAGCAAGCACAAGCCAGCTGGGCTGGGACCGGGTCCCCACCACTCCCAGTTACCGCCGTCCTGCCGGGGGACAGCCAGGGCATCACGCCATGGGGTTTGCACTGGGGCGGGGGGCTCTGTCTCTGCTGCACCGCCTCAGCCTTTGTAAAGCTTTTGTTGGGCAGGGATTGCAAGCGTGTGTTATAGATGAGCTGAGGAGGCGCCTGGTGCTGCTGCCAGAAACTAGTGCTTCGGTGTCCCTTGTGTTGCTGAAATGTTTTTGTGTCCTCGAGAGTGTGGTGATGACTCAGAGCATCTCTGGGAGCAGTGGGGCTATGCCAGCCTTCACCAGAGTGTGTGAATGTGTGTGTGTATGGGGGACACTGATGTCTTGCTTTATACTTTCCATCTTACGGTTTGCATAGGCTGTTTTGTGTTTCTTAGTTAATGAACTTCAGCAGCAGGAAGAATAGACAAGACTGGGGCTCGTGTCACTCATTTTGGGGTTGGAGATAACTCCTCCCTGTCAAAGAAAAAAGCAAGGCAGCTCTCCCTGCACCAGCCTTTTGTCCGCAGTAACACTTTCCTGTATGAGCCTTCACTATGAAGCCTTTCAAACAGTATATATCCTGTGCCAGGTACCTGGTGTGGTCTCCCCTGCAAAGAGCGGGGTATTCAGTTTTTGCCAGGATTTCCATTTTGTCTTGGCAAGGGAAGGTCTGCTTCTGCAGTCCTTTCCCCTTTGTGAGCTCCCATATCGATTGCTTTGATTTCACCCGTAATTTGGGTTTGCTCTGGGCACCTGCAGGCAGGGCAGTGAGGGTCACGAGGAGTAAGTTCAGGCTGTGCCCTAAGCTGATTGTCTTGTTGCTTCATTTGCAGCAAAACCCTAAGCAAAATACTCAAGATGATTTTTGACTTCTTTCAAAATCAGCAGGAGGGTGACCACTTGCAGAAAGCCAGAGAGATCCCAGCTGTGAGCTTCGCTGTTAGTATGGAGAGCGCGCTTGCAGCCGGCTGCTTGTCGGATCCGGTCGCTGTACGTGCCCGGCCTGCTGGAGCAGTGAGAGCTGGGGGATGACTGCATTACAGAAACATCTTCTTTCTTCTGGTTTCAAAATCTGCCAGCGAGTCATTTCCAACTACTCTGTCGTTTGCCTAGTATGAGGCAGTCTAAATAAGAGGGACTGATTACACTTTATTAGCCCTCTGGCATAGACGCCAAATACCTTAATTACCCCTTCTGTTTCAAACGCTCAACAACTCCAGTCCGCCTGCAGCTATTTGCCTTGCCCTGAAGGAAAAGCCCCTTTTCTGGGAGTCAGGCCTCACCGGCGGTGCTCATGCTGTGTTTGCTCTGCTCGTTGGCCCTGTGGGGTTCGCTGGGAGAAGGAGAAGCGGGCTGGAGGGTGGCTGCCGGCAGGCTTTGCCCAGGACGGGGTCTGCGGCGCACAGGCGGCACTCAGAGCCAAGCAGCAAGTGGCTTTCTTCCCCTTTTTTCCTCTTTAGGAAGTAAGGGCTTAAATGAAGGAAAACGGGGTTACCTTTCTGCAAGTGAGCCCAGGGCTTGTATGAACAATTCTGTTTTGAAGAAAGCCCGCAGGGCTGAAAGGCCCCCCTGTCCTCCTCCTCCCTCCCCTTTGGAATCCCACAAATACATTTTCCTGCTCTCCAGGAAGGAAAAAAACCTGACTGTGAGCTCTGGGAAGCCCAACCGGCCAACTTGAGCAACCTCCACTGAAACGCCAACAAGGGAATCCGGCACTGCCCCTCGCCAGCACTCTGAAGTGGGTTTTGTGAGACCCTGCTGGGCACTAAGCAAGCAATCCTGTTCCCTGGTGCTGGTCCACCGGTTAGAAACGAAAACTGAAAATAAATGGATCGAAATCCCCCCTTCCCAAAATACAGAAAAAATGTAACCCCCAGTAAAATAAATAAAATGGGGCTGAGTGCCAAAATGTCTAAGAGAGTTTTAGCAGCTTTTCAGGCACTTGTCAGCAGGATTGGTAAACTTATCAAGAGCGAGAAGGAAATAAAATTTGATTTGATTTTAATGTGTTCCTCCCCATATTAAATGCAGCCCAGAACAAAAAAGATGTGGCTTTCTAGCACTTCTGCTCTTCGCTGCTGCTATGCATAGAGGAGCCGAAGCCACGCAACCCCGCTGGGGATGGAAAGTAAAAGCTGGTGAGCGGCCCAGAGGTACAGCGAGAGAGGGTGTTTGGGGTGAGGGTGGTTGTGAGGAAGGGGATCAGTGGTGGCTCCCAGGGTTCTGCTCTTACTTCCCTGGGTTTGGGAATCCCACAGGAATCATTAGCGTGAGCCACTTGCTGCGGCTGGAACCAAAGCGCTGAGGAGCAGGACTCTCGATTCCTGAATGCCGCGGGAACAAAGCGTATTGTTTTTCACCAGAAGAAACCCAGGCATTTCGAGGCAGCTTGTGTGTGGGACTCGAAGGGATGGAGTCCAGCCCGCAGGCCGCAGGGTGCTGCCCTCCTCCAAAGCATCCCCTGCACAACCCCGCACAAACAAAGGCAAGACTGTTCAAAATGAACTGGGGCATGAGGCACAGATGTTGCACAAAGGCAAGCCACATCTGTTTCACCAGGGAAGGGGCCCCCTTCTTGCTGTTTCAGCAGGCAGATGGGAAAGCTGCTCTGAAAACCTCTGGAGCTGAGTGCAGCAGGCTGGCTGGGAAACTGGGACGAGGGGAGGGGGAAAAGGGAAACCTGGCGGGATCCTGCACAGCAGCGGGGGGAGAGAGGGAGCAACAGCTGCCCAAAACCACTGCTCTCCCTCCTTGACATCCCTGCCAGGATTTCTAGGTTGTGCTGCTCTCACGTAGGTGTGAGCATTAGAGGAATGAGCAGACAGAGAGGAGGGAAGATGAGGAGGACCTCCCTTGTCCCGTGATGCTAGCAGGAGAGTTGTGCATTCAGGGCTGCTCAGATCATCGCTGTCTTCTGTGAACACAAGGTGCTGTTTCGGGTCTGCAGTGACCCGGATGGTTTGGGTGCAGGTTGATATTGCTTAATATAAGGCTTTTAGTGGTGAAAAGTAATGGAGAAGTTTGCATATATAAATGGAAGCAGACCCATGCATCTCAGTGCCATGTCCTGAAAGACAACCAGCAATCTCTTAGATGTGTCTCCAAGAAGCAGAAGACCCAGCTAAGTGCAAGAGTCTGCAGTAAAAGCCCTGACTCTGAACTTAAGTAGGAGAAGGATGAGGCATCTGAAAGGTGTTAGTTTGCTTACTTTAGGCAAAAGAAGTATAGCATCCCAGAGATTGTTTATTTTTGTGGTGCTTTGTGTTGACTTCTGGGATTAAACCGGAGGGTTCCTGAGCTGCACCGTACATAGCATCAGGATGAAAAGCGCCCTGTCCATCCCTCGCAGAGCACGGGAAGCTGAAAAAAGTCCTTGACTAGTGAAACACTACATAGCAACAACTAAAACATCATTGTGTTATCAACATTATTCTCATACTAAATCCAAAACACAGCACCATACCAGCTACTAGGAAGAAAATTAATTCTATCCCAGCTGAAACCAAGACGGTCATTTTCTGGTTTGGTTTTGGACACGCTGGTGGGAAGGCTTGTGTGCCAGCTACGAGGACTTTGCTGACTCTACAGGGAAGGACCCAGCACCATGTGGCAATATATCAGGTTTCAATCTCCCAGGTTTCAGCCGACCCAGTGTTGGCTGTGACTCCCCTGCATACGGCTTGTGGGAGCACAGTCCCCCTTTCCACCTCCGACATGCCTGGCTTGATCTTCCCAAGCCACTCGCAAGGAGCAACGCATGGAAGCAGGCCTGCAGGGGCACCTTGAGCCGGCAGGCAACGCCTGCCTGCCACATCCCTGCCCTGGCACTGAGCAGGGTGGCCTTCAGGGTGACGAAATGCAGTGGGGTTGTGGTCCTCCCCACGAAAAACCCTGCATCCTTGGTGCAGACACATAGCTGGTGCAGGTCTGCTAGGAATTACAGCCTCTTTGATGGATCATGAGGCCATGTGAAGGGACATCCTTTCTTTGTGCCCTGTGGCGATGCGGGTGCAGGTGTGTGGTGGTGGGACCTGTGTGTTGAGGGAACATAGCGGTCCCCCCCAGGGCTGCTGGGGTGAGCCCAGTCCCCTACTCTGAGCTGGAGCTACCTTCAAGGTTGGTGGTCATAATTTAATAGCTGTCTTTAGTAAATTCTTACTCTGCAAGCCATCAGTCTTCCCTGAGCACGATGATATAGGAAGGCATTTAAGCACTTGAATGATGGGCGACAGATGCTGCCAAGGATTTCCTTCTGCTCAGGCTTGCCCAGAGTCCCTCCGGGGGTGGAGGGGTTTTGTCTCCTTCCACGTCCTCACCATGGTTAAGGGTCCCTAGCAGTGCGCTTAGCTCCTGTGCCATCCCTTTAGAAGCCAAAAAACTCCTGGTCCAAGCCAAAAGAAAAGGGCTGTTCCCCTCCTGGATCTGGTTGACATACCCGCTCTCAGCCTCTCTCCCCAATGTGCTGGGAGCTGCCACGAGCACCACGTGTTGGGCGCACGGCTCTGGAGATGTTCCCGAAAGCAGCAGCCAGCCAAAGGAGGTTTCCCAGTTGCTTTTCAAGCAGTCTTTGTTAAAATCGGTCACAGTGGGCTGCATCTCCTGCTACCCACGTGGTTTTGTGGTTCATTGGGCGGGCAGCGAGCACAGTGCGGGGAGGGTAAGTACAGCTCTGTGTGTTGCACTATCCCTGCAAAAAATACCCTGCATGGTGTGGATCCAGATAAATGCACATACCTGCTTTTAACCTGCTCACTTTGCCTGTGGCAAAATCCTCTGAGCTTGGGAGCCTAGGGCAGGCAGGCAGCCGAGAGGGACATGGCCATGGCTGAGCCATTCCGGCTCCTTTGGGCACCTTTTTGGGATGATGGGATTTGCTGCTGAAGGAGTCTGGCAATGCCAGTGCAGGGGCAAGAGTGCTGTTTCGGATGCCAGAGGAAAGCAGGGATCAATCCTGCTCTTAAAGGCCACATATTTCCATGGTATCTTTCTAGTTTTAGGGCTGTTTCTTACATTCTTGGACAATGAAGTTTGGGGTTTGTTTTTCTTTTCTTTCAAGCTCGACAAAGCCAATTTGATGCACTTTGAAAAGAAATTGAAAACAGGCTTCTCTGCTTCAAATTCTGCCAAGGTTCAAGCGTCCCGGGAATACAATATCAAGGATAAAACCCTCCCAACCACACTTAGAAAGTTTTATCCCAGAGTGGCCAGGCTGCACAGGCTCTGCACCATGCCATCGGGAGCCTGGGCTGTACTGTATGTCCCTTTGATGAGCGAGGATATATATTATTTACTTATTGGCATCCTGGAACAAGTAGTACCTCTCTTAAGCCTTTTTATGGGTTTTGCCTGTAGCTTGCCCACTGGGAAATGGACCTAATTTCTAGTGAAGACGTGCTGTACTGTCAGTATTTCAGACTGGCAAAGCAGAGCTGTACGTATGGTTTGCATTTCAGGCTGAATTGAAGCCATAGCTTAAACTGCAGCATTTTTTTTTTTACAGCATGGGCTTAGAGAAGGTCTCTTTGGAAAAGTATTTACCCTGAGCTTGTAAATACAGTATTATTTCTGCAATGTTCTGTCATCTAGATTCTTATTGAATTTGCAATATTGACTGTCAGAAATGACGCAGAGACTGTACTTGCACTTTTTTTTTTTTAATTGTTGATATGGCAGGGAAACCCTGAACGGGGCTGGGGAGGGGAGCCTGTGGTGGCCCTAGCCCAGCTTCACAGCACAGGATTTCAAGCTCATGGTGGGAAAGAAATGAAGCTCTAACTTGCGGTGCCCAAACCCCAGCTTGCTGACAGTGAAGACAAAGTGGGTTTGAACAGTAATGATGTTTTAACCACTTGGACTGTAAACTGATTTGACATTAAAAACCTGACAATTGTTGCCATCCATTTGGCATCCGCTGCTCTCCAGCTGTGGATTAAAAAGGGTTTTTTCTGCAGTATTTCCAAGGTTCTCCAAATGGCTCCTGCATGCACCTCCCCAGGATACTTGGATTTCTGGCAGCCAGGCTCTTTGCACGCCCAGGAGTGGTGTAAACAACCCAAGGGTTATTACTGGGGAGATAACAAAACCGATCATCCTGCAAATCCTCTGTGGAGAAGAAGAGGGCTACGGAGGGTTTTGGCAAGGGTGGGGTGGGCTGTGTCTCCCCAGACGGGTGGGACTGAGGAAGCGCTGGGACAAGTGCCTGGGGAAGCACGGATTAGGGAGAGAACTCAGCTGGATGCAGATGGGAGTGCTGAGATTTACAGTTAATCATGTCCATCAGGATTAACTCCATAGATGTTGTTGCAGTTAATTCAGCGTATTCTGAGGTTGGAGAGACAGACTGTGAAGCAGTTATGGCGATGACTTGGAAAGAGTACGGATATAAAGATCTGGCCTTTTTATGCTACAGCCTTATTTTACTGTGGTTAAACTGTGATTTAGACATTGCATCTCCCCTAAACTCTTGCTCAGGATGCCAAGCCTGGGTTGTGGGTGCTGGGGAATAAGAGTGCATCTGCACTCTGCAGGACTTGCTTGAAATCCAGGGCATGAAGGTTTTGCACAGCTGAGCTCAGGTGCTGCCTGTGTTAGTTGGCATTGGCTATCGGACTGCAGCAAATCATTATCCCATCCAAGGGGGAGGGAGCTGGGCGGGCATTGTAACCAGCCACTTGCCAGAAGTCCTGCGGCCCCTTGGGGCTGCTTGGCTGTGTTCATGCTCATCCCCTGCCCAGGAAGGGGCCTAAGGCAATAATTTATAGAATCATAGAATAGAATCATAGAATGTCCTGAGTTGGAAGGGACCCACAAGGATTATCAAGTCCAACTCCTGTCCCTGCACAGGACAACCCCAAATTCACACCATGTGTCTGAGGGCATCGTCCAAGTGCTTCTTGAATATCGCCAGGCTTGGCGCTGTGACTGCCTCCCTGAGGAGCCTGTTCCAGTGCTCCACCACCCTCTGGGTGAAGAACCTCCTCCTAATATCCAGCCTAAACCTCCCCTGGCACATCTTCCTGCCATTCCCTCGGGTCCTGTCATTGGTCACCAGAGGGAAGAGATCAGCGCCTGCCCCTCCTCCCCGCCTTGTTATGAAGCTGCGGACCAGGATGAGGTCTGCCCTCAGTCTCCTTTTCTCCAGGGTGAACAAATCAAGTGACTTCAGCCGCTGCTCATACAGCTTCTCCTCTAAACCCTTCACCAACTTCGTGGCCCTCCTCTGGACACTCTCTAGTAGCTTTATATCCTTGATGTACTGTGGCACCCAAAACCGCACACAGTACTTGAGGTGAGGCCGCACCAGCGCAGAGCAGAGCAGGACAATCCCCTCCATTGACCGGCTGCAATGCAGTGCTTGATGCACCCCGGGACACGGTTGGCCCTCTTGGCTGCCAGGACACGCTGTTGGCTCATGTTCAACTTGCCATTGACCAGAACTCCCAGGTCCCTCTGCAGAGCTGCTCTCCAGCCTCTCGTTCCCCAGTCTGTATGTACATCCAGGGTTGCTGTGCCTCAGGTGTAAAATCTGGCACTTGCTCTTGTTAAACTGATTTAGCATGTAGTATGTTAAACTAATTTAGCCATGTAGTATGGTGCCTGGAACAGTTAATACCAAGCCTTGAATAACCCTGCCCATGATCTAGGACAGGACATCACTCTCTGAACAGTGTCACCCTGAAATAGCTCCTTTTTCACTCTGGGACTTTAAGGGAGGGCTAAAATGGGGAGTCTCCCAGCACCAGACAGCCCCGGCTCCCAGCAGAGGCCAGTGTAAACTGTATGTGAGCAAAGAAGTTGGCCCAGCAGATCTATTTTGCTGCACTACATTGTATTTATAGGAGAGAAACAATTAAATGAGAGCGATAAAGCTGAATCACTCCAAATGCACCATCACTACCTCTTATAAGCTGTATTAGATCTGCTCAGTCCTTGGGAGGGAGACCTCAAAGGAAAACCCCCATGGCTGCTGCTGCCAGTGAGTTTTGCAGCTCCTCTCATCCACCTTGGCTGATGTAGTGTCCCCAAGAGAGATGTGGCTCCTCACCACGGGGCTATCTGAAGCAGCCTCTGTGCAGTGAGGGCACGAAGCCTGATGGATTTTAGGATAATGCTGGGTCATCTTATGAAGGGGCTCACACCCCGGGGTTGCCTGGGGGAAGCTCCTCTCAGGGCTGGAGTCGTGCTGGTGGTGGGTCCCTGGAGCTGGCAGGAGCCTGCTGTCCTAAAAGCCCCATGGCTGGAAATGTTTCTGCTTGCCCAGCTGCCGTCTGGAAGTCATTCTGGCTGCTGGCTCTCACCTCCCCCCCAGCTTTTTAGCTCTTTTTTTTCAATCTTTTCCTCTTGTAAACAATCTCTTTTCCCTTCTTTGGCAATATATTGTCCCCCTCTGTCTGCCATGGATATATCTGTGCTTCCAAAATAAATAATTACAAAAAATGTATCGACTTGAACATTGCCTTGACTTCCAACGTGGGTTCAAGCCACTTGGAAATGCCTGTTGTAAAGTGGAGAAGCAGCGCCAAGGTGCCTTTTGCTGCTCCAGCCCCCTAAAGCACGTTAGACCGCCTGAGCCTGGGTGGATGTGGCACGGGTGCAGTGTGGCCTGGGGATGGGGTGGGCTGGGAGGACCTCCCAGCACTGCCCCTTGCTTCCCTCCACCTCACCCCGAATGGGAAGGTGCTGTGCTCAGGGCAGCCCCGGTGCTGTACACGTGAGATTGCTTTAGGCCAAAGCGGAGATATGTTGGCTTAGGAATGCGGGGAGACTTGCACAGTATTTACTTGAAACTGCCTTTCCCGCCTATATAGTTTTTATAAGTCCCTTCAGAGTAGAAAGTATGACTAAAAGTCGGGGGAAAAAAGCTGTGTATATAAAGATATATACACCGAAACTTAGTAGTACTTGTCTAAAGGCAGTTCATTGGTGCTGGGAATGAGAATATTTTAGGTTTCAGATACAGCAGTTTGCATCCTTTTTAAACATAGGCTGCCACAGCCCCTGACTGGCACTTGGAGCTGCCTTGCTTTTGCTGGATACAGTGATGGGCAGAACTCCAGAGGCCGTGTCTCAGCACGTGTCGAGACGTCCTCCGAACAAGGGCGCAGGGATCTGGGTTATGGACTGAGTGTGCAACCTGGGTAAGAGCCACTGAGGGTGTCTGGAGTAAGGTCTGAAGATAAAAACCTCTTAGGAACTGGAAAGCATTTGCACACACCCAGGAATTTGCTCTGGTTTGGTATATTTTTTTTTTTTTTTTTCATTTCTTGAGTCTTTAAAGCAAAGTATTTCACCATGAAAAATTCATTGCTTATAAGGTGAATCTGTAGATCAGTGCTGCAGACACAGCAAGACCTGTGGGAGGTCAGGCCTTGCTCTGACTGGTTTCTGAAGGGACTGCAGCTGATTTCTGGCACAAATCATGCCACCAGCTGTCCCTCTCCTGCTACAGTGCTGTGGAGGCAGCGAGTGCTTGGGGAACACCTTTCCCAAGGAGCCTGTAAGCAGCGGGGCTGCTTCTCCAAAGCAAACCCTTTTAAGCTTATCGAGAGCTCTGCCTGGGGCGGGGGGCACAAAGGTCTGGGGGATCCCCTGGCCACAGCACCCCATGGGGACCCCTGGTAACACTCTCCCTTTCTCTCCCCACAGGCCCAGCGACTGTGGCGGAGGATGGGGCTGAAGCCCCCCGCCCCGGCAGCCCTGGGGGTGCTGCTGGCCCTGGCCCTGCTGGCCCTTGCCCGCCTGCCCCCATCGCTGGACCGATTCCCCCATCTGCCACCAGCATCGTCCCCCCTAAGCCCCCAGTGGGAGGTGGCCGCCCCCCTATCCAGGGGACAAGCCTGCAGCGAAAGGCCCCCCGCACCCCCTGCTCGCCTGCGGCGGGACCAGCCCCCTGGCCGGGGCAGGAGGCAGCAGCAAGGGGTGGCGGGGGATGCTCCCATGTGGCTCTCTGATGATGACCTCCAGAAGATGCAGCTGCTGGCTGGTGGGTGGGTGGTCTCCAAAACCCGTGTCCCAGCCCATGGGCAAGTCCTGCGAGTGGGGCTGCGGGCCATGGGGGACACCGAGGGGGATGCCTTGCCAGCAGACCCGGAGGGGGATTGCCAGGACGGGCGCTGTGGGCTTATCAAGCGCCCTGGCGACCTCTACGAGGTGCTGGCCTTCCACCTGGACAGGGTGCTAGGACTGAACCGCAGCCTGCCTGCCGTAGCCCGGCGCTTCACCAGCCACCTCCTGCCCTACAGCTACACCAACGGCTCCCTGCGACCCATCATCTGGTGGGTGCCCGACCTCCAGCACCTGGAGGACGCCAACAATGACCAGAACTCCTGCGCCCTGGGGTGGCTGCAGTACCAGGAGATGCTGCAGCCCCGCGGACCGACACTGGCAACAGGGGATGCTCCCTGCTCCAGCATCCCACGTGGCGAGTGGAGTCGCCTGGCCCTCTTTGACTTTCTCCTCCAGGTAGGGCCGGGGAGGTGGAGACCAGGTACCCCTGCGCCGGCACCTTCCTTGTCTGACTGTGGTCTCCTCTTCTGTGGAGTCGCATAGGCTGCGGTTTCTTGGGATGCATTTTTGCTTGTTAGCTAATGGGGAGCAGCAGAGCTTTATGCAGAAGAGATTTGGCCTGAGCATGGTCCATGCTTGGGACTTGCAGGGAAATGCAGGCAGGTTTTGGACATGGTGAGTCTACTTTCCCCTGGTCTGGCTCCATTGGCTCCGCTTTGCACGGATGCCAGCAGTGGCTCGGGACAAGGGAGCCCTAGGGACAAGCAGCGTGTTCTGCATCAGCCCCACGGGGGTTGACACACTTAATTCGGGGATGCACTGCTGGCACTGGAAATCAGGAGCCCTGCCCCCTTCATATGGCACTGCTTTCCTCCTCCTTCTGCTCCTCCGCCTTGGGATTAATAGTGTTTAATCTTCTGTCTGGAAAATCATACCCTGCTGCTACAAGGGATTACGACAGGGTCCCAGAGAGTTATCGGTTCTTAGAGAATGGCTGTGAGGCGGCAAAAGTGGTTTCTATGGAAAAAAGCCTGTTTAGGCATCTCGGAGCTGGAGCTTTGATTATCAGACAAGGGGAAACTGCTTGAAAGGGCAAGTATTAAAAAAAGAAAGAAAGGAAGAAAGGAAAAAAAAGACTATTAAAATATGTGTTCTCATTACTCTTTCTTTTTTTTTTTTTGGCAAAGCCTGACCATTAATCTTTATAACCTCAGACTATGGCTGGCAGAGGCAGAGCAGTCCTGGCTGGGCTTGAAAATATTTTAGCTGAAACAGCCAGAGAAATGAGAAGATTAACCAACCCCTTTCCCTTCCCCAGGCCAAAATACCGTTGAGTGCAATGGAAAGGCTGAGTCTCCAGGACAAAGTATCTAGTTTTAAGGAGACTTTCCCTTGGAGGGTCAAAGCAGCGCAGTGATAAATCCAAGGGCGATCCACAGGTTTTCCTCAATGACTCCAATGGGATCCTCCCAAGCGGTAAAACCACATAAAGATAAAGAGGCACCAAGTCAGCAGGATGTTTTAGAAGTGAAATAGCATCCTTCAGAAATGGGTTTAGCCTCTCACAACCCTTGCTGGGGAAGGAGAAGCTGCGAGCTTTGAGCCCTGCTTTGAAATCTTGGTTGTTTTCTTCAATTATCCTTAGAAATGGGCTGCTTCTATATTCATTTCTCCTGGTGTTTGCCATAAGGGAACAAAACGAAGCTTTACTGGAGGCAAAATGCTGAGCCTGGCAGAAAGGGAGCAGCTGCTGATGGCTTTGTCCTGCACTTTAAAAAGGGCCAAAAATACATCATCTTCAAAGTCCTGCAGCTGCATCCCTGCCCTGCAGCACCACCTTCCCAGACGGTGGTAGAGCAAGGAAGCTCTCCCTGGGGGAAGCCATCCCAGGCTGAGTCATGGCTGGAAAGCCCTTTCAGACCCAAGGGGATGCTCTGGGGTGGCCGAGCTTCACATGGGACCAAAGAGGGGCTGAAGGGGAGCTTCTCACAGGGTTTGAGCTTGGCTGGGAGAAGGTGTAGTTCACATATGTTGTTCGCATATATAGTTCCAGCAGTAAGACCTACTGTGTCATTCATTAGAGCCATCTAGGCTTTGGTGAGGAGAAATTAATATAAACAACCTGGGGAGGGCCAGGGGAAGGGAGCGTTCGTCAACATGTCAGCAGCACTCTTTACATCTCCACAACCTGCTGGTCCATCTTCCATGGCTCCACTTGGACACCAGGTCCAGGCTCCACCTCACACCTCCGCAGGTCCAGCACTGATCCACCTCGGTTTCACAGGCACTCGTGGGCAGGTGAATGGAGGCTTGAACGCATTTAATGTCTCTGTAAGTCATCTCAGGTTGTCTTTACCTTCTATGCAGCCTGGAAAACAACATAGCAGGTGAGAGAAATTGGTGTGCTGAGCTTTCCAGTAGGTAGACTAAGGAGATGTGTGGAGGAAATGTTCATGCTTTCTTTCATTTCACTGTCTTTGGTGTCAAAAGCACTTTTAACTGGTGAGTGTCCTGATGGAGAAACGCTGACCTAAGTGCTTCATTAAACCTCAGGAAACAGAGGGATTTGTTAAGGGGCTCTGGTGTGGGACTAATCTTGCTTCTCAAAGGGTTATGAATATAATGGCCGTGGAAATCAAACTTTGTGTTTCCTGCAGCAGCTTCCCCAGCGCTTGATTAGTGTTTGGGTTCACACTGAACTCTCTCTCAAAGCACAGCCTGTAATTAGTAAGTTTTGCTAATTATCAGGATGAGGGGAATAGACAGGCACTGTTGGTCACTTGGTTTCCATCTAGTTATCACCTGTAGCTCTCCCCAGGCTCACCTGAGACCTTCTCTAGCCTTCCCGGTGGCTCCAGGAGCCTCTCTGCTCCCCAAGCCCTGGCTCCCGGGTCGGCATCAGCAGGTGAGCGAGTCGGATGCCTTTGCACTCCAACTGGAAAACAGATTTATTTCATATATATTTATATATATTTAAAGGAGATTTGTGTGTGGTTTTTTTCTGCAATGTTTTAAACAGGCCTCCGGAGCTGGAGGCGGTGAGGCAGCCCCGCTGCATGGCCGTGGCAGCATGCAGCCATGGGGAAGGCTTTGAGGTCGCGTCTGCCCTACAGGCCACCGCAGAGGATGCGCTGGCTTCTTCTGACAAAGCTGAGGAAGCTTTGTGAATACCAGGGCAGGGTTACTGCAGCCATGTCTGACAGACATTTATTTCTTTTAAAAGTCCCTCATCTCTCTGAGGGTGCAGGTTAAACACTGGAAGCTGCCAAGCAGCACTGGGTTTTCTGCAGGGACTTGGGATGGAAAGCTGGGGGGCTTGACAGCCTCGACAACACAGAGCCTTAGCTGTGCCTGCAAATGATTAAACACAAATGTAGTTAAAACAAGTCACCATGGCCTAACTTAAATGTCAGGCATGCTCTGTATAATGCACAGATCGCTTTTTTCCTTGCAGATCTTTTTCCATTCGTCTCCTTTCCATTGAGGTTAGGTTACTGTTAGGGATGGATGAAAGGGTGTATATGAGCTGGGAGCCAGATGAAACCATCATACAGTGCACCAAGATTCAGCCTGAGGAAAAAAAAAACCCAACCCTCTTTTTGAGATTTCAAAACCTAGGTTTCCTTGTGTGCTTTTTTTTTTTTTTTTTTTACATTCATCACCATATATAGCTTCCCTTGATTTCAGCTGGAAGCATGACCTGTTCGCTCTGTGCAAATATGGAGTGTGGAGGTACCAGGCACAGAAGGTGCCTGAGCCCCAGCAGGAAAGCCTGTCACCATCACCTTTGTTGGTCTTTTCTCCAAGCCGAGGGGATTTTGCAAGTCAGCTCAGCTTCTGAATGCTTCCCTGCCTCTCTTTCACTCACCAGCGTATGCAACTTTTCCACTTCATGTCTCCTGAGGATCCTTAGAAACTTTTCATTTCCCTCTGAGCAAGAGAAGTTCACAACTGGACCTCCCAGCCCTGTTATCCCCACTAAGGTCCCCAAATGTCTCCTGCAGGTTCACGACCGCCTGGACCGCTACTGCTGTGGGTTTCAGCCTGATCCCTCCGAGCCCTGTGTGGAGGAGAGGCTCCACGAGAAGTGCCGAAATCCAGCAGAGCTGGTCCTTGTCCACATCCTGGTATGTACCCCTGCTCCCTAGGGGCTGCGCCGGGGCTAAGATGAAGGTGCCTGGGAGGCCCTTGCAGGGCTGATGTTGCAGCAAGGGGAACACAAGTCCCATGGTGATGCGAGGTCCATGGTGGGAGATGCGCCTCGGCATGGAGGGACATGGGCTTTGGCAGCTGACAGCCCCTAGATACTCTCAGGATTATTCAGTGCAATGTTAAAAAAACCAGCCTAAACACCCAAACTGGTGACTCCCCGCAGCAAACGAACTTCTCCTTCCCATCCCGCTGGCAGGTCCGGAGGAGTGCTCCGTCCCGCCTGGTGTTCATCGACAACGCGGGCAGGCCACATCACCCTGAGGAGAAGCTCAACTTCAGGCTCCTGCAAGGCATAGACAGGTAGGAATGGCGATGCGCACCCTCCTGGGGGCACATCCTGGGTGAGGGCTGAGCTCGCACACGTGGGATGGACAGCAGCCCTACGTACACACTTTTGTGCCCTCCCTGGCCTCTCCAGTCAGGCACCCCTGTGAAGCGGGGCCACCTCCTACCCAGGACAGGGCAGCTGGGTGGGCTCGCAAACTCATCACAGATGCCCCTGCCCTGAAACTGGCTCTTTGTCCTGCTCTGGATGGCTGATGGCAGTCTCCAAAGCCTATTTTCCCATCTCTAATTGGCAGCTGCACAAAAATAATGAATAATCAGGTATTTCAACATTTCTTGCATCGTTGCCCCTCAGGCATTTGGCGTGCTATTGGCCCCTTGATTTGGAGCTCATTTGGATCCGTTTCTGGTGGAGCTGTCCTGCACGCTTGCCGTGGGCAGAGTTTTAAGCAGGAAGCTCCTCATCCTGTGTTCATCTGGGTGGACAAGCGTTTCTTCTCAAAGCACCAGGGTGGCCTTTGCTCAGGTGCCCTGCTGCTGCCCTCCTCCTTGCTTGGCCTTCCCTAGGTAACCCCTTCCCTCCCTCTCTCTTCTGCTCCTCTGCTGCAGTTTCCCGGCGGCGGCAGTGGCCACGCTGCAGTCGGGCAGGTTGCAGAGCCTGCTGCTGGAGTCGTTGCGCATGGACCGGGAGCTCTGGGAGAGCCAGGGTGGTGCCGAGGGCCTGAGACCCCTGCTTCGGACCATCGACAGGCGGGCACGTGTGCTGCTGCGGTACATCCAGGAGCGCAACCTGACGGTGTTCGGGGACTCGCCCCACTGAACCGGCCTCTGGCTGGCATGGCACGCCTGCCTTGCAAATCCCAGCGGCGACGGATGTACCTCACGCCCTCAGTGTGGGCAATGTGAGACTGCGTGTGGGTGCTTACCTCTCCAAAAGGTGTCCCCCACCTTGTAGGATGCCCTGAAAAAGGAAACAGGATCGCAGGGAGTAGGAAAGAGGAGGAGGAGATGTCTCCTGAAACAACCCACAACTGCTTGAGAAAGGTGCTAAGCAATGTTTATCAAGCAGCGGTCTCAGCGTGGATTTTCAAGGAGGGCACATCCATGAGAATTTTTGGGTGCCTTCACCCGCCACCCCTCTCCCCCCACCCCCACTTTGAAAACTGGACGCTTGGACTACTGAACAGCCTGCAGGGATCCTGGGAATGACTAAAGAAGCGATGAGAGGCACTGCTCAAATCTCGGGGAAGTCGCTGGCAGCTTTTTCATGGCTTGCACTGGGTTTTTTGATGACGCCTTTGCTGTTTCCAAGACATTACAGGCAGAGAGGATGAAGCAGCTTGGGGAAGGCAGAGGGGAGCTTTCGAAGTGGATTAAGCAGGGACAAGTCACCTGAGCCAAGCTTTGTCTTACCCCCACAGAGGAGGTGATGTGTGCCTGGGAGCGGGTGTAAACCACTGCCCGAGGCCAGGGCCAGGCAGGACCCCAGACTGCAGGCAGTGCCTGGCAGCGGCTGCCCTAATGGAAGCCCACCGTGCTGTCCCCGTGTGCCGTGCACTGTGCCTCGGCAGGGCTGGGCTGCTGCCAAGGTGCATTTTTGAATGTGGGATTTGAAGGTTTCAGTCTCTCGCTTGCTCTTCTCCTTCACTGTCAGGGGATTAAAAGGCAAACCTACAGCAAGCTCTGCTGCTTGAGAAAAAGCACTCCTGCCTGCTCTCTTAGGCATGGCTGCACGAAACTCTTTCCAAGGCTTGCAGAAAAATCTTTTAACAAAAATGCCAGGCTATTTCAGCAGAAGGCAATCAAGTGCAAAATGCTTTCTGAGCATGCTGGCACCTCCGGCAGAGCGCATCCTACTCCTGTGACCTCCTCAGGCTCTTGCCCAGCAGCTCACTGTGATGGGGCACAGCAACATCCCAGACAGGCAAGTCCACAAGTGTCAGGGCTGAGAGGAAATTCAAAAGCAAAATGAACAGGAGGAAAAAAGATACAGGGATGGGCTCTGTCAGACCCTCTCTTGTTCTCTGCAGCATGTTTCCCAGCTGAGGCATGCAGTCAGTGCTTGCTTGCCAGGAGCAGCCAGCTCCCAACCTGCAGGCTGATGGTTTGCCACCAGGAGAAGGCTTTTTAAAGGAGCCTCACGGAGAAGCCCTCCATTTCTCCAGCATTACAGGTGGAGCCTCCATGCTTGAGGCACCCCAAGTCTCTCGTACCTTTGGAAAATCTCGGTGGGTACACGCTGTGCTGCTGTCCCGTTGCCTCTAGCTTTGGGGAACACGGAACCCATGCAGTGGGAGAGGCAGAAAAGGTGGGCATTCATGCCTTCCCTGCTCCAGGCATCTCAGCACCATGTCAGTTATAGAACCTGCAAGGGGATACTTTAATACCCATGCTGATAAGCACAAGAAATTACCTGTTTCCTCTTGCTTAAGAGAGAATGAAGTGAGGCATAGGTGACATGAATCAACATTGCGACTGCTCTCAGAAAGTGTCAGTACTCAACGTCACGGGCACATCAGCATCCACAGCGCTGGCAGCATCTTCCTGGAGTCCTGCCCTCCAGTTAACCAGGGAAAGCCTTTCCCCCATCACACTCTCCACTCCATGAGTTATCACCTAGATTGCCACACCATGAGATGGATGACTGTCATGGAAGCCCCGCTAAAGCCCAAATCATGGGTATTCATTACTGGGAGGTGAGCTTAGCCTGCAAGCATGGAGAAGAACAAAATAACTCATCCTGGGTCCTGTGAAAAGCCATGCCCAAGCACAGGATTATATGACTAAAGGAGACTAAATGTAACATAATTAAATCCAGAAAATATGCTGTGAAAATATGCTGTTACCATGTGGTAACAAGAGCATTAGTTAGGATGTGTAGCATCATAGTCTTGTTTTTCTCATTAAAATGAGAAATTTCATTAAAAGAGAGGTTTTCATTGCATGCAAGCCAAGCTCTCAGCAAGCAGCGAGAGGAAGGTGGGGCACTGCACCGTGGCCAAAGCTGTTGACTTGGCTGTGCTGGAACAGCAGCTTTTGCCTTGCCTCTGGTTGCATCTCTTGTCTCTGCATCTGCTTGACTTTAACATTGCACCAGGTAATGGGGATTTTTTTAGGGTTTTTTGCATTTCCTTAGTTGTACCATGTGATTTTGCTGGCTAAACACATGTGGGAACATCTGTAAACACACATGTGAATAAAAAAAAATCACCCTTGAATTAACAAGGAGTCTTGTATGGATAAATGAGAGAAGCAAAAGCCATGATCTTGCTGAGACGGATCATTAGTCTGCTTTACTTAGTAGTTTTTTCCATGGGCTTGTCTATGTAACCAGCAAAGTGCACAGGCTCTGAACCGCAGTCACAGCCATTCGGAGAAAACCCATGGACTGCTCTGTCCGTATCCACCTTTACCACGTAGTGTCAGGTTTGGTTTGCTCCAGCTATGAATGTGTAATGTTCCCTATGATAAACTTATTTTTATGGGTTTATAATGTAGTTATAAAAATTCACTTGGGGCCGTGCTTAACAAACAAGATCTCATCTCAGGAGTGATCCTGTTTTAACCAAATTTCACTGGGCATCATCACAGATCCTGTTGGGGTGGAATAACAAAAAAAGGACACAGTCCAAGCTGGCTGCGGAGCTGGGGCAGGACTGCTTTGGCTTTAAGAAGGCAGCAGCAGCTAAGCAAGGGAAAAAAGAGCAGAGAAACAAGTTAAGGCACCTTCCCTGGGCTTGCAAGAGCTGAAGTGCGGGTGGCTCCCAGCAGGGGCAATTAAACACAACCTCCATCCTACCAAGGATGCTCTTGCTAGCATCACTGGTGGCAGGATGGAGGAGAGCAGCAACAAGGAGCCAAGACCATTGGGAAAGTGAAGCCGTCTGCGTGTGAGTGCCCCCAGGGCCCAGCAGCTTGGCTACGAGGCGCTGCTTGCTCCACGTGTCACCTGAAAAGACCCAGGGTGAAAGTCTAATGCAGCTGTCCTCCGGCTTGTTCTTCCTTTGTCACTTCAAGAGCTGCTGGAAAAGCCCGTATGGTTTTCCCCGAGGCGCCAGGCAGCACTCCCTCCAGGGCTCCTTGCAGGAGGGCATCCCTGCAGCACCCTCGTGCCCACTCTTGGCACTGTGGGAATGTGCTGCTTGCTGCCAGCACTCAGGGAATAGGTTGAGAGCATGGGCATGTACCCTCACAGGGCTTCACGAGGAGGAAACTCTTTCTTTTCACAGTGACCAAAGTGGGATGATCTGTGTTTAAGAGACTTCTGGCTGCACACTGCCCTTCAGCGGGAAGAAAACAGGGCAGGGAGAAGGAAGGCAGGGGCCAAATCGGCTCCAACCAACTGAACACATGCATGCATGAAAAACACCTGCATGCCACCCCACCCATGTGTATGCATGCACCCACCCACCCCTGTGCATGCATGCACTGGCACATGCACACAGACATGCACACGTGTGCGCACATGCATGCACATCCCCCGCCACACATGCATGCATGCGCGTTCCCCCACGCACAAATGCACCCAGACACCCCCCCAGGCCACCCCCCCAGGCACACTACTCCTGTTCAGCCTGTTCTTAACCCCCCAAAGCTGGTGATCCCCGAATGCCCCCCAGCAGCCTGCTCCAGTGCTTTGCTGGCCGCACCCTCCATAAACTAAATGCCTTTTTGCTGCATTTAAGAGCCACTTCTTGAGCTGCCCATTGCTGCCACAGGACACCAAGTAGCCTTTGCAGCAGCCCCATACAGACCTCGCAGAGCAGCCCGAGCGCCCACTGAAGCCACCCACAGGCCGGGGACGACACCAGTAGGGTGACACTCAGGGGTGGCACTTGGAGACCCCACAAGATGCTCGGCAAAAACTGCCCAAGCGGCTCCATGCCCACATGGATGACGCATGGGCTGGCTGCTGCCTGAAAGGCAAGAGCTAGCAAGTAAATCCAAATTTATTGTTAAATCACTAGGTATAAAAATAATCTGACTTTTAGAAAGCAATTTATTTATGCTTTCAGTACTTTCTTAAATATTTATGCGGAAAAGGAAAAAAAAAATCCACTCAGACATAAGAATATCATTGTAGCAACGGCCTTTAAGATTAATGGAAGTAAATTAACCTGACATTTTATTTACATCCAGCAAAGCAATAGATAAACTCTCCTCATGATGGATCTTCTTCATTAGTTGGGCAAACGCCTAAGGTACAGCTTTTGACATTGTTTCTTCCAAGTGGTTAAACAAACAGTTTATCAAAAGAGTATAAAATTGTCAGGAAATGAAGCAGATTAATGACCAGTAAAGGGAAGATCATTGAATTTATGATATAAGTAGCAGTATCACTGGAGCCTAAGGAATGGCTTATTAGGTAACCGACATGTACACGCAGACAGAAGCACTGAGCTCCCCTGGATCCGCCGCCCCGGATCGTCCCTTCATGGGGGTCTCTGTACTGAGGCTTCACCTCCCTCCTCCTTCCCTCCCCTTAGGTCTGGGTTTATTCTGTAACTCTTTTATTAGAGTTTGTGAACGTATTATTTCCTCCCAATTAAAAACCTCTTAGACTGGAATGGCTTCAAGGACGATAACCTTGTCCTTGTGTCTGCTCAGCAATAACGGTTTCTGCAACCTGATTCAGTGATTTTGGCTGCTATTACAGCAGTGATAATCATAACAACAACAACAACAATAATATATAGGATTTCTCCAGTCTTTTGATTCTTTGGAAAAAAAATCACCCAGCATTAGCAGTTTATGGATCCCATATGGCTCCTCTAGCAATTACCTCTGGAATGATAATTAGCTGTTAGATAAGGCAAATGGGGGAAAGGAGACTGGGAACCTGGGGGAAAGGAAACATTCCCTGTGATGGCAGAGGGACTGTGCCTGCGGGTGTCTGAGGTCTCTGCCCCCCCCAGGCATGGGCTCAGCTTTTCAAGCTTCAGAAGAGGGATTTTGGGTGCAAGGACGACTAAGGAACACGGTTTTAACCGGTGCTGCGAATCTCGGTCTCCGAGTGCTGTCTCCAGCAGGTGGCATTGGCTCGACAGGCTGTCTTCTCCCTGTGCTTGCCAAGAGCATCTTGAAAATTTCATCTCTGCACTGGCAAATTTCAAGCTCCTAAAGCATCATTAATTCCCTAATTCCCTTGCAGCCTAGTCTGCCCAGCTGCACTTTATATCCCACCACCACCACATTTTTCCCTCTGTTACCGTCTCTTTCCAGTTAAAACCCAGATTTGCAGGAGTCACCGAGCATGTTGCTCTAGGTTGGGAGCGTTAGGAAGCAGGACAGAGCAGGACAGCTGCTTGGAGGATGACACGCCGCAGCAGCCGGGGCTTTGCCTGCCCAAGCGTGGACCCAAGCAATCAGCAGCCACAGGAGAAAGCAACCCTTCCTCCCTGCACCATGTTTAAAATGCATCACACCAGCTGTGCAGAGGTGCAGGAATGGCTCTTATTGTTTAAAAACCCATCCCAGTGACAACTGCGGGGACCAGTCCAAAAGTCCTGAAGTTTAAAAGTTCTCAGGAGTGCTGATGATCCTACCAGAATAGCAGACCTCCAAATATACCCAAATACCACCCAAAATAGCTCTGGAGGATGAGGTCTCTTAAACCTGACCTTCCCATCATGCCTAGTCATACATGCTCTGCCTTTTCTTCCAGCAGCACAGGGCGCCATGGGCATGGCGGGGTTTAGTCCCTCCAACCAGGCAGGGGCAACTCGCTGTGATAAATGTTTAATTCAAACATTTGCTGTGGTCTATCCTCATCTACAAAACATTTTAAAATAAAATGGAAGAAGTAGAGATATGTGTTCTCATTTCTCTCTCTTCCCAATGTTGACGATGACGGGGAAGAAATACCAGTGGGATTTTTTGAGACTGTTGAGAGATGAGAAGCACTTGTACAGCTGCACTGAGCGCTGGTGGGTACAAATGCGAATCGGCAGCATTTTATCAAATCAAGGAAGTGACTGCAAGTGTCCCTGTTCTTGCTCCCACAAGCCGGGATCGTCTCCCCACTTCCACCACCCACTTTGCAAATCAGGTATAAGGATAAGCCCCCAAACCAGGCAGCATTAATGAAGCAATGGAGGTAAAACTCTTGCTGCGAGACTTTGACCAGGTGGACTGCATCTGGGTGTGGACAAGCCTTTCTCTCCAGGGTCACCCAGGCATTTGTTTTTCTCTGACTGATCAGCCATTGCGGGGTCATGCTGGCCCACATCTCAGCTCTCTGCAAGGGGCATCTTCATGGCTCTTTCTGGATTGACGACCTGGAATGGTGTGAAGGTCAAGTTTCCAAGAACTTGTCCCCTAGAGCTATTTTGGATACCTGCTGTTTTGGTAGGATTATCTCTGTTCCCAAGAACTCCTAAACTTCAGGACTTTTTGTTCAGTTCACCAGGGTTTGCCAGTTCTGCTCCTTGCCCACAATAAATAGTCTGGGAGCAAGGAAGCAGTGATTATATTCAATTTAAGGTGATTAAGCCCAATTTTCCTTGATTTGAGGTGAGGGGGAGAGGTGGTGCAAAATGTATGCACAGAATGGACAGGTTAGGCCAGATACTTCTTGCTTTATCTTTTGAGCATGAAACCTGGCATCACATGCAAAGACACATAATTAGGTGTACAGGAAGAGTTCATCCTGGCCATTCGAGGTGAAGTTGAAAGAGATCAGAGGTCTCACTTCCCTCTCTGCTTCCACTGAAGACCAGAGCAATTTGCTGAGGAGCTGCTCAGAAGCTGGTTGCCATGCCTGGCTGGTGACCTCTGCCGGCTGCTGCCAGGCCCCTGTCCAGCCCATGACAGGTTTGTACACCCCGAGCACTCTCCCTTCTCCATCCCTTCCCCCAGCTCTGCCCCCATCCCTTCGTCCTTGCCAGCTGTAGGGTAAGGGGGGGCAAGATGTTGGTTTTGGGTCCCCCAAATTGTTGGGGTCCATCTGGAGGGTTTTGACATGGTAGCTTGCACTGCTTCTTCCTCACCTCAGATAAGGCATGAAGGTCTCCAGGAAAGTCAGCACCTTCAGCAACCATAACTGGTCTCAAAACAGTTAAGCAGGTAGACATACGCCCATAGCATATGGGGAGAGGACCCACAGAAGCCTGCTCTCCTCTACTGGCAAAGCTGCCTGGGCTGGCACAGGTGAGCTATTCGCTGCCACGGACATCTGGGAGGCTTTGCAGGGTGCTGCAGCTCGTTGCAGCCATTGCGAGCAACCCTCTCCATCTCCACCCCACTGCAGAGGCCTGAGAAAGGACCTTCCCTGCAGACATAAGTTTGCAAATTCATTTTTTTCCCCCCTACGTGGAGGAACTCTACGGAGGGTCACCCCACGCCAGGGACTCCTGGTGTGCTTTTGGCCTCTCCTAGCTAGCCCTGGCACTAAGAAAAGCAGTTTCTGTGGTGGGATTGAGCAAAAGCACACCTACTAAATGAAATCCAGCCAGTTCTTCATTTGCAGAGCAAACAGCAGAAGAGAAGCCAATGCTTGCTGTCCCCGTCCAGCTGCTGGGCACTGCAAGCCCTGGGCTGGACAGCGTTCAGGACTGATTTCAGTGCCAGCCTCCTGCCTGCCCTTCCCACCAAATGGCTGGTTTCAGAGCAGAGCTGGTGGCTGAAGTGAGGATAAAGTGGAAGGGCTGATGCCAGTCAACCAGGGAGGCTTTGCCTATGGGAAATTGTTGGCAAGTGGTCTCAGTGCTCCTGGCTCGGGGATGAGGCTGGGGGAGCCAGCCAGGCATAGACATCTCTCCTCTCCCATGTCAGAAACAGCCAGAAAACCATTGCTTGTACAGCACAGCCGAGCTCCAGCGCTGAGCTGAGAGGGGACTTGGGGCAGGTTGGGGTGGAATGCCTTGGTGGCACAAGACCAGGTAATCTGCCCCGCCACTTTGCTGCAGTCTGGAGGCTTAGGAGGTGGCTTTAGGAAACCCTTTGGCTGCCGTTCCACAGATCTGTTGTTATCCGTGGCCAAATCTAATCAAACATGGATGTTCCTGAGCAAACAGTGTTTAAGACTTTCTGAAGACTTGGGCTCAGTGTAGCTGAGAGAGACTACCGGTGGAGAAATGCAGCCTCCCTTGTCAGTCTCGACTCAGAAATGTAGGCTGAGGCAGGCAATGACTGTGGAGGGGTCACATCAGCCGGCACGGTCTTGCCCAGGGTTTTACAGGGAGAGGAGGCAACTGATGGGGGAGATAAGGTCCACCCTGCCCGCTGAGCTACCCCCCTCCCCCCAGGCGATGTTGGGGCAGTTTGGGGCACACGGTGCCACCAGCCCCCATGTCACCAACGTCCCTGTATGCTCCGCAGAGGTGCTGGCACCACCTGGGAGCCGTGCACTTTGTTCGCACTCATTGATAGCAGCGATGAGGCAATATTTGTCCTGCTTTCTGCCTCCACAAAGGCAGGATTAGGACATCAGAAAGTCCTGCTGCTTAATCTTCCTTTGAAGGGACTTGGGGAAAGAAAGAAAAGGGAAGAACAGAGTGCTGAAAGCGGGCAGCCCATGTGAGCAGATGTGTAAGAAGAATGTATTAGGGTAACATGTCTGACCTTATCATTTGTGATCTTGAGGTGTCCTCAGAGACTCAACCTTCCCCGGCGAAAGCTGGTATTTTTAGCACAAGACGAGAAAACTGAGTTGAACACCTCCACTGTGGTCCCTGCAGCAATGAGATCCCTGCTCCATCGCCAAGCAAACCCCAGGATCCTGCCCTATCCATGTGTGAGGCCTCTTTTTTTATTCCCCGCTGCTGTAGTGCACAGCGAGTGAGTGTTTTCCAGCGGCCGGGGAGGTTTGGAGGCAGCTGGGGAGAGCTGGCTGATAGTCAGGGAGCGCTGTGCCAGTGGAAAAGACCAGCACTTGGTGCCCGTGTGGGGGCACCATATCCACTGCAGTTGCTTCCCTGCATTTATTTCTCCTCCTCTTCTAGAAATGGGAAACAAGCAATACGTGCGAGAGCTGTCTCTGCTTCAGCTTGGCAGGATCTTTTCAAGGCTGACCACAATTCAAGAGGCACAAGAAAACGTGCAAAGCCCCCAAAACATGTGCACTTCTGTGTTGGCAGATTGGCTTTGCTCTCCTGGGCTCCGCTCCAGCCTGGCCCCGGGCTGTGTGGAGGGAGAGGCTGCTTGGGCCTTCCCTCCCTCTCCTACCCCATGATGCTTTTGCACATGCCCTTGAAAAAAAAATCTCATCTTCCCAAGGTGTTTTGATTGCTCTCAGTAGAGAGTGCCTTTTTTATGCCTGCAGCATTACCACTTCCCTGCCGCTGTGTGCTGGAGCTGCCCCTTGCATGCTCCGCAAAGCAGCCAGGCACTGTCTATTTTAATTGCTTTCTCCCACTCCTTTGCCTGTCCTCGAAGCACAGTGGCACATTAGCAAGGGGACGTGGGGCAGTGGAAGGGCTGGGAAATAGAGAACATCTAGGTGTCGAGAGGCAGAGGAAGGGGAGGAAGCAGGTACCTGCTGGGCTGGTGGGTTCAAGCCCCAGTGTGGTGCAAGCAGAGGTGTCCATGCAGTCACCTGCAGGGACACGGGCAATAAAGTAGTTTCTCTGTCTTAGAGGAGCTATGGCCTTGAAGTTTGCCTCTTTTATTCCGTAGAGACCACTGACTGCAAGAACCAGATGCCATCTGTCCACCATGCCTCGTAAATCAGGTTTTAATTGTCTCAGGGAGAGGGCTGTCTCTTGCCATGTACTGCAAACCAGGTCTGCAGGAGTTACTCTGCAAAATTTACATTTCTGAGATGGGTTAGTGATTAGGGCTCCAGCTTCATACTGAGGAGGCTGAAATTCAATTTCCTCCCCTCTCACAGATTTCCTGGCTGATGGTGGAAAGTGGCTTAGGCCATGCCTACGTTAATCAGGTAAGTGCAGATCTGGTTTTTCACCTCCCAGCTGATCTCCCTCCCCACCACACTCGCACTGCAGCGCATCTGCATCCAGCACAGGCAGGGGGGCTCCCATGATGAAGGACACCTTCGAGTCAGGACAGAGGCACCTCCAAGATCTGGTTTTGCTCCATGAAAACCAAAGCAAACGGTTGCAGAGATGCTGGTGTCAGTGTTGCCGTCTCCTCCGGCGCTGTCAGCAAGCTGATTCACACCAGCTACGGGCTCGCTCGGCAGATAACGCATTTGTTTCAAGGGCTGCTGGGTGCTGCAGTAGGTTACAGTGGGCAGTGGAGGAGAGAGGCGGGGAGAGAAATGGCACAAGGTCAGACATTGTCTGGTCTTGTAGAGCCCTTATACAATTCTATAAGGCAAATGGTGCATTCCTATAATAATAAAATGGGCTGCTGAGGATGCTCAAAAGTACAGTGAACTGTCCTTATCCCCTTTTTTTGATCATTATATATTGAAAAATCATTGCCAGTATTACAGCGAGGCTGCAAAACTACCTCTCTGTGAGTAAAGAATCAATAATTTGTTTTCTTCTTCCCTGTATGAAAACAATACCATTAAATCATATTGGTTTATTAAAAAGGCAGTACGCTCCGAGCACAAATGACAAGACTGATCACAGCCCGCCCATGGGGAGCTACAGCTCTCTTATCCACAGCCTCTATGGATTTATTTATCAAAAAAGAGACTAGTGAGGCCTCTAAAAATGTGGTTATTTATTAGTCGGCATGGCCAAGTTTTGACCCCCACAGAGGTACCCTCAGGGGCAGAGCAGATACAGCGCAGCTTTACCTGCTGGAAGCTCTGAGACAAACCTCTGCTCCTTCTCCTCCATCCTCGCCACAGGGCTTTGTCATGCAGGATGGCTCCCCGCAGCCGGCCTGTAGCTCGCTCACCTCTGCCATCTTATGCAAAAGAAATGCATCCTTCCGGACCGTGTATCGTGAAATCGCAAGAGGGTGGTTAGCTTGGTCATATCCTGGGACGAGTTGAGTCCTGTCAGCTCATCAAAACCCAAAACTCCAGTAAGGAAGAAAATGATGCATGAAACAGGAGGTAAAAAGACTGAGGATGACCTAATGGTTACAATGATCCAATCCATTACTTTTTTTAATCTGATGCCATTAGAGTTTAAGCTTTTGAAAGGTTACAGGAGAAGAAAGGTGCATCACATTAGCATCTTCTGACACGCTGCAGAAGCAAGCCTGCCCACGGGCAGGGGCAACCATCATTCATTTTGCACGAACTCTTTTTCATTTGGCTGGGCGAAACAATTAACAAGATGGGGTGGAGGACGCAAAAGCAGTATGGCTTGTATGGAAGCCATTTAATGGGGAATCACTTAAAGAAATGCTCCCTACCCCCACCCCCCACCCCATGCACCCCCCAGAGAGTTGTTCTGCAGGACAGCTCCGTGGACATGCTTGTGATGAAGCTATCCGCAGGTTTAGGCAGGGCTGATGAGGCTGGTAGGAGGTGTCTGATGAGCAACTTCTGTAACTAAGGGCATCAAAGCAACTTTGTTAAAATGTGCTAATGAGCCGGTAGTGCGGTACTCAGCTAACAGGGCGAGCCCAGCCTTGGCTGGTTCATGGACTGCCCTGACTGTGCTAGCTCTCCGCAGCGCTGGGATGCGTTTTAATTGGCACTCAGATATCAGAAAGGAAAAGGAAACATTCCCCTTCTTTTTCCATAAAGATTTGATCATTTATTCCATCAACACCCTGGCAAGGCACCTTACCGATAGATGTGTCATGAATAAATATTTTCAAAATAATTAACCTAAATGTTACAAAAAACCACCCCTGTTGTATAGCTGGTGGCTGTGGAGCTGATATAAGGAAAAAAAAAAAACAACCTTCATCTCAGCCCTGGAAACTCTCCGTGATAGCTGTCAAAAATGATTCCTGCTAGCTCCTGGCAGTTTTGCACTGAGTTCACCCTAAAAAACTGAAAACACCCTTAACTAGAGCCAGCAGTGACTTACGGAAGAAGGCGAGAGCTGCAGGCAGGCAGGATTTAGCAGTTCAGGCTCCCGCCATTATCCCGAGTCCTGTTCCTGCAGCCACAGCCCCGCTGCAATGTGGCTGATGGCTGCCACGGGGATGCACCCCAGCTGTTTGTGACCCTGGAGTTACGACCCTGTTCCTAACCTCATTTTGAGGATATGGTTCAGGCCTCTTTCTGTAAGGGCCTTTGGTACTGCCAGTTTGGGTAAAGGGAGAAGCAGGAGGTGCAGCGCCCATAGTGGGGCAGGAAAGGAGAGAGGGAAGAGGCAGGATTGGGGCAGGGGGAGAAGGCAGGACACCGCCTTTTCAGAGGACTGAATGAGACCACGGATTAAACTGATTATTGAGCTGTTTTCTAATGAGCCTGCTACAGCTTTGCCAGGCGGATTAAAGAAATTAAAATCCAGGGGCAAAATAAACATTTCCATTCAAGCCCTATTAGTCTTCCTTACCCCCACATTTCCCCCCAAATCCTTATCCCTGACCCAGATGCTCAGTCCAGCCTCAGTTACGAGGATGCCAGGACCGAGGTGTTGCACCTATTTCCAGGTGAGACTATGTGGTGTCTGGAGGACATTGGGGGCATCAGAGAGCCACCTCTGGGAGTTTCCCAGGAGCTTTGGTGTTAGGACCAGTCTAAAACACTGCCGCTCATCTCGGGTGCAGCTAATCGGGTGCAGGGGGATGCTGTGCTCACCCAGCAGCACTATGCAACAGGTGCTGTCGCGAGGGACTGTGCAGTCCAAGGTCCCAGAGCTCAGCCTCCCTTTGGAGGTGCAGGGGTCCCACCACCACGCCACGGGTTATCTGGCAGGGCAGCCTAATGCTTCTCTTGGCACGGGGACAGCAGTCCCTGCCTGGCCTCACGGCTGTCACTGAGTTCTCCTGGCTCCCAGGCTCTGACAAGGGTCCCCGCAGAAGACCCCGGAGCCGGAGACGATGTGTTGGAGGGAGACAACCGGCACCAACCAGCCTTCGCTCAGCCTCTCCTTCCTCACTAGCATGGGCGAAGGAGCCACTGGGTCCTGAGTAGAGGAGGAGGTAAAGCTGGTGGCCTGGGGTCAGAAGCCAGAAGGATTTCACAGTGTTTGCTGAGAAGTCAGAGGGAGGTTTTCTTTCCGAGCTCTGATCTCCGTCTGTAGCTGAAAGCACAGAACAATTCTACAGCAAAGAAACTGACCAGGGCAACCCCAGCACAACCTTACTGGAGCCCAGGGAGCCATCACCGAGGCTGGCTTCATCCAACACCCCTCCATGAGATCCTTCACCCATGGCCCTTCTTATAAGCACCATCAATTCTCCCTTCTATCTCCCTCTGCAAAGGAACAGAATTTAAAGATTAAACCCTGCTGAGAAATAAAAGAAAACATAGGTCATTTGAGACACAAAGTACAGCCACGACCCAACGTCAGGAGTGGGAAAACAGCTTTTCTACATCTTGGGGGAGGCTTGGCAGGTGAGAAAATATTTCTCAACTGAACACTCTCCCTTTGCTTTGGATTAATAGGTTGGCTCCAGCTTCAGGTAGAAACTCCCCACCCCTCCCATAAATTTTAAAATGTAAGTAGCCCAAGAGAAGAAATATCTACTGGATGTCATTTTAATGCTGATTTTTTTTCCCCTCTGTAAAGCTTTCCTCTTTTAAAGGCACTCCAGCTCTTCACAGCTCATTTTCCTTGGATTTTATAGAGATGCCTGTACTGAGCACATGCGGACAACTAAGTTTTCGTGTTGCTTTTAATGAGGCAACATACACAAGATACATGTGATAAAAAGAACAAGGCAAGCTGTTCCCAGCAAACAATTTATTTCTGCTTGTGAATTATCCATGAGGAAACCTAGATATGGGTTGGTTTTTTTACATAGTCAGCTATTAGTCAAAATTATTTGACAGTTCACATGACCATATTTTGCCCTGCTGCTGGTCACCCTGCAAGGCAAGCCCCCTCCACCTGCATCCGCAGCCCCTCTGCCCTTACCTCTACCAGCAGGTTTCTCCCGCCCATCGCCTTTGTGCAGTGAGATGGAGGCTTGCATGGGTTTTGCCTGAACACATTCCTGTGGTTTTGGGATCCCCTCCCGCTCCGGAGAGGACCCTGCACTAGGATTAAGCTGCTGCTGCGTTGGAGTGCTGGGGGGAAGTTATTGAACAGAAACTCAATTTATCCTTCATACTTTTCTTAAACTAATAAACAATAGATATTCTCTTTAGAGTTAAAGGAAGGTAATTAAACACTCACAAGCTCTGCCTCTCAACCCCAATAAAAGCCCAGCAAGATGATACCAAAGTGATCCTTAAATTCAAGCATTGAGAATGATGTAGAAACGCCCGCCCACAAACGTGAGAATACCACCGCTGTTCTCTCAATTCTCATGGGAAGAGACAGGATTTGGAGGCCTTGCTCTTTCCCTTTTGCCATCAGGTGGATCAAAATGTTTCATATAAAACCCGGTAGTTAAAAATCCAGTCTTTGATCTCCTGCAGAGAAGTCATCAAACAGTTCTCAGCTCCAGGTGTGGCATGGGTTTGGACAACCTTTATCTACATTTTAGCAATATAGGGGCAAAACACAGTGTCTGCTCCACAATTTATTTTACAGTCCCCACAAATGAAACCCTTTGGCAGCTGCCCTTTGCTATTCATCGCACAGTCTCTCAAGACAGGAGGAAAGAAAGTAAAGATGGAGAATAGAGGGGGACATGTGCGGCTCCTCTGAGATAACCCTCTCTTGTGGCAGAGATTCCCTCTGTAGACAGAGAGCCTGAAACTCATGCCTTGAGGAGGAAATGCCTCTGATAAATGGTGGGGAGCGAGGCCAGCACACCCATGGGTCACGCTGCTTATTGCTTGCGGTGTTCCACAGCCCTTTGACTTGACCAGCAACCCGTGGGAGAGGACAGGGAAGCTGCCACCAAATGTAGAGAGACTTGCGGTACCAAGAGCAAACTTGAATCCTACTTTCGAGGCAGGGGTGATGCACCAGTCCCAGTCTGGCCTGGCAAAGCCTGGTCTTGCACCGTGGTGGGCTCCTAGCGTGCAGCCGGGCTGCACAAAGTGCTTAGCCCAGGACTCACAGTCCCAGGTGGTCCCAAAGCGGGCTCAGAGGGTTGGTGGAGGGAGGGTACGTGCTGTGCTCAGCTGGGGCGCACATGCCATTTTGCGCAGCAGAAAGGAGAGTGTGCATGTTGTCTGACCACACATCACGGCGAATTCATGGTTTCTTGATTCTCCTTTGCTCAGGCCAACGGCCAGCTTGGTTGGTTTGGTCAAAGGAGGAGGAAGCAGAGGAGCAGACCACGGTGAAGCTGCTTGGCAGAAGCCCAGTCCCAAAGCATCATGTTTTCCAGCACGCTGTTCTCCCTGGCTGCTTGGGCATCTGAAACACGAAGCCTGGGGACCAGCCCCCCGGAGACCTCCAAGGGCATCCTTCCCAGGGCCTTTTCCCCAGGGTGACTCTTCTTTTTTGCCTCTATCTCCTGGCAGCTCCCTTGGTCCTTCCCCCTGCTTGCTGCTGTGCTGCTCGCCTACCAGCATGGGGAGACAGCTGATGAGAGCTAGCAGGAGCCTGGGCAAGAGTCTGAAACCCAGAAAGAAATAGGAAAGACATGGTGTTAATTACGATGGCTTGGGACCAGCTGGAACCGTCGCACCAAGTTAACTGAGGAGAAAACAGCTCACGGCTCAGGGACAAAGCAGCCTGGGGGGCTCAGCGGGGGATGCCAGATGAAAACCACCACCACATGTCGGCCACTGCCGTGGAGCATCACCCTGGCATCAACACGGAGGCAGCTCAGATAACAGGAAAACAGCAAGCCTACCAGCAGCAGCGTTTTCCTTTGAAGCCCTGCTGTTGCACATGGGCTCCCAGACTGGCAGGGTCTGAGCTGCCTTCTTAGCTAAATTAGGAAATTAATTACCCTGAGCCGCACCTCCAAGTGGATGACAGGCAGCTTGCTCTTGGCGATGCCTGGTGTCGAGCAACTAAATCAAGCTCAGCAAAGCAGCCCGGAGCCTTGTCGCTTGGCATGCCACAGGGCTGTGGCTTTCAGCAGGCAGGATGTTAAAGAAAATGCTGTACATCGAGGTACCAAAATACCTGAAGCTCTTGGTAGCTGGAGAGCTGGGCCGGCATAGCGGCAGATGCACATCAGGTGGGTGCTTCTGCTAGAGGTACCGATGTGGTCATTTAAACTCTTTAAATGGAAATTGACAAAGTCTATTAAAATAAATGGCACTGGTTTTATGCTTCTTGTTGCCTCTGCTTGAAGCTGTTGATTTACAGGTAGTTTGCATTTACAGATAGTTTGCATTTTTGGAGTGTTTCCTTTTGGAGCTGTGAAAGGTCAGCCTAAAAAAAAATCGCATTTTGAGTCTGTTTTGATTCCATGGCAAGGGATGGGTTCCCCCATGAGTCAGGAGCTTCAGAGTTAAGCAGTAAAAGGTCCCTTTTATAGCCACTTTCAGATTTCCCCTTTTGCTGTAAACCTGCATAAAGGTAAGTATGCTCCCAGGGCAGCCCAAGCAGCAGGAGTCCCCCATTTCACAGCCCTGGCAAACTTGACTGCGCTTGCAACGCCGTAGATGTATTTCATGGCTCTCTGCTTTGGTCTTTTTCCCAGTAAGCAATTGCATTCAAGGGCCTGATTTTTGTTTATTCCTCTGCAGCCCATGTGGTTGTTTACATGAAGGCAAAGGGTATGAAAAAAGCTATCAAACCAGAACAGGGAAAAAAAGGGAAAAGCTCCCTGGAGCTGCAGTTGGATACACTGACTGCACCTGGTTGGGTTCAGGCATGTTTGGTTGCTCCTGAAGCTGTTGATCACCTGATGGTGGTAATATTTTCCTACAGATTATATGGGATTAGCTTTAAGGGGTTCTTTTTTTTTCCACCAAGCAGAGAGCATTCCAGGTAAATGGCTTATCTGGCCTGGACCAGCACAAACCAAGGGGCACTACTGCTCTGCATGGGTAATTGTGTGGGTTTTTTTCCCCCCTGCAATGTTACTGCTTTGAAAAAGAGTTGAGAAAGCAGAGCCAAAATCCTTGCCTAGAATTGAGTGGCTTGTTTGCATGCAGCATGCACTTAGGCAGCCCTCATCTGAGCTACTGGTGAGGATGCATCAAACTGGCCACTGATATGCTCTGCTCTTGCTTTTTATGAGGTAAGGTTAAGCTCAGCAGGAGCAGTGTAAGACCAGTGGTGCTTGCCTTGGGAAAAACCACATAGACACATAGCTGTGTCCAACAATAGCCTGGTGTTATATACACACCACCCTCACCTACACCACTGCTAATCTGGAACCGTAATCTGCTGGCGGGAGATGTCCCTAGCCCGGGCCGTAAGAAATCCTGTCTTTTTGGATGGGAACATGCTTAAATTAGGTCCTTGCTCTGAAAGATGATGGCACCTAGAAGGGGAACACACAATTTAGAGAATGAAGCCAACTGCTCTTTGATAGTTTTCTTTCTGTCTACGTGGGTGCACCTAAGCTTTGCTTTCCTTTCTTCCACCTTTGGTGGGAAAAAGTTGCCATGAGATTTCCACCAAAAATTCTGCACTGCAGGCAGGGAGTCTCAGGTCAGTCCCGGAAGTTTCCCAGCCCTTCCTTTAGCATGGGAAAAGGAAAATGCTCTAAATAAAGCACTATTTAATAAAAAAACATCCTCTAACCCCTAAGGAATTGCTGAAAATTGTTTCAAAACTAGTTTTTAATGGGAACCTAGCACTGGAATTTAGCTTGTCAAAGAAACAAAGTGTTTCTCACAGAAGCAGCTAGGATGTGCGACTGTGGTGTCTGGCCCCTTGGAGCTGCAGCAGAGATGTCTCCTTGTCCCTCTTCTCCAAGGAGGCAGCATCTTCCAGGCAACATCATAAACCAGAGGATGTCCTGCAGAGTCACCTCCTGGCCAAAATTTAGCAACCAGGAGGTGGGAAAAGAACAAAAACCCAAAGCACCTGAAACCTTCACTCCCAGATAATGTTCCCAAACTGAATCCCGTTCTTCCCCTCAAGCAACACACATTTCAAATTGCTCCTCTGAAGCACATCATAATCCTGAGGGAGGAATTTAGAGGAAGAAGGAAGGAAGGAAAGAGATTTTTCATGACTGACTGGCTCTGAAACTGAAAGGTATTCATGCGTGGAGGAAAGCACCTTTCTCTGTCAGAAGAAAAGAGATGAAAAAGAAGATATTTATGAAATATGGAGGGCTACAATCATCTTCCATTGGGCTGCACAAGCGATGCTGTCAGGGGCTCCCTGGCCACGGCTGGAGACACGTCGGTGTTTTCCCATGGAGCTCTTGCCCCTGCTCCCACCTGCCCAAAGTCCAGCTCAAATTTTCCATCTCCTGATGGCAAAACAGAAGATGGAGTCTAAAGAAGAGGGAATAAAAAGAACAAAGTAATGGAGAATGATATAAATCCTTGAAACAGAGGAGCAGGATTGGGAAGAGGGCTTGTACAAACAGCAAAACTTAGAGTCCCTAGCTAAAACTGATGGCTTGGACCTACAGACCTCCACTGGTCTCTCACCTAAAAAATAGGAGACTGTCCAGTAAGTCATGCCAGATGGCAGTGCCCCACACGTTACCTCCCTCTCCTCCACACTTCTTGCGGCAAGAATCCCATAAAAAACCAAGACATTTCATGAAAGCATTGGCCAGATGGCCACCAGTCCCCCTACCCTGCTAGTCAGCTTGAGCAGCAGCCTGAGCTGCTGCTTCCCAACCCAGGTCTGTCACACCTTCCCACCACCAAAACATGTAAGAACACCAGGATGTTGTGTGGTCTTTGCTGAGTCATTACACAAAGTCTTTTTCCTTGAGCCATAAATTGGTGTTGGGGGGAGAAGCACAGCTAGGTAAATAAATCAAGTACTAAAGCTTTCTCGAACGAGGAGAAACGGGCATCACCGACCAAAAGGTGGGGTAAAGGAGGTGAAGAGGCTGCCCAGGCCAACCTGCACAGCTCCATGCCATGCCCGTATGGCGGTAGCTACATCAAGAAAAGCAAAATACGGGGAGAGATGCCTCCAGCCAGCCCAGGCCCGGTTGCACCAGGGTGTGATGGAGACACAAGGTGCTGCAGGGTGGGCAGCCACCAGGCCCCGCTCCTCTCTGCCTCCGGGCAGGTCCCTCTGCGGCAGGGCCAGGGGAGCCGCCGGGCAGGAGGCACAGCTCTGTGGTTGCCCAGGCCTGCAACTTGTATCTGCTGGGAAGGCACTGCCACCCTCCAAGGAGTCCATGGGGCACTCCTGGCATAAACGGTTCCTGAAATACAAGCAGACCTGGCCCCTGGGGCTGAAGGGTAGGCAGAGGCCAGTATTCAGCTCTGTTTTCCTCAATATTGGTGAAATCACCCCAAAGCAAGAGATCCACCGGCATCCACACAACAGCTGCCATCTCAGTACCCATTCGTGGATGGCAACAGGGACCCGGCAGGTTTTTGCCAGGCGGATTGAAGAAGCAGGAGGAACTGACTCATCACGGAAATGTCACACCGATCGAAACGTCCACAGGAAAACTTTGTGGGAAATCCACATGCAGTGGGAAAACGACATTGCTGCCAGTGATGGTACGCCTGCAGACTGTCCCACCTCCATCCACCTTACCTCCAAGCTGGAGGAAGCGACCGCTATTGCAGCGACCAGAATAACATCAAAGTAAGGAAGGACAAAGGAACAGGGAGTCTCTAGGACAGAGAAGAGAGATGCTAAACTGAGTGGGTTCGTCTGTGGATGCTACATTATGCATACAGGGACACGGCTAACCCAGAAGGTAAATCAGGCAACTCGAGCCAGCCGTTTGACTAAAATCCAAACAAAGGGAAACTCAATTAAATTTTAAAGGCAACACATTTTCAGGTGGCGGGACTAAGCAGCATTTAAAGGTGATGATTGCTGCCAAGTTCTTTCAAGCAAACAGGATGCTATTCAGTTTATCTGTTTGGACATGCCAACAAATAATTTAGTAATCAGCATGTTCTGAAGGGATGATTTGAGAGTGTGACAAGGAGGGCCAGGCCCTCAGTCAGTGTAAATTCTCACCGGCTTGCTGAGTCGCAGCCAGCCCCGTGCTAGCAGAGGGTTTGGCTCAAGCCCCCCTGGGGGGGACGTGCTGGGGGAGGTGAATTCTCTTACATAAGGACAGTGATGTGCTTCACACACATGCAGATGGTGATGCTTCTCATACCACCCACAGCACAGATGGACTGTCAGTCATCACATTGAAAGTCATTCCAAGAGTGTGCCTACCCCAAGTCCAGCAGGGAAAAATTAAGTGCTCTTTTATCCACTAAGCCTACACTGCCTTACGCTGCACAGACACCAGAAGCAAAAATATTGTAGAAATAAGTCTGCTATTTATATAGCTCAGCAGATGAGATATAGCAATAAAGATGCTGAAGTCACCCTTTTGTTTTATATAAATTAAATTAGGTTGTGCTTAGAGCCCCTTTCATCCAGGGATCCCAGAGAGCAACAACCTCCTTGCTGCGCAGATGGACCACCTTCTGCCCTAAAGAGGTTAAAGACTCAGGTCAGAGCCCTTGCCAGCCCACTCGCAGTAAATGTGGCTCTGCCTCAGAGTTGTCTACACCAACAGCCTGCGGTGACTTAAAAGAAATAATTTCCTAAGTGTCTTAATTTAATTTGGGTTCTGTGAGATGCTGGTGTCTCAGGACAAGCTATCCAGACATCCTGGAGCAATGGATGTGCAGAGGCTTAGAGACAAGGACAAAAAGGTGGCCTGAAATGGAAGAAGAAAGGAAAAAAAAAATCTCAGTAGACAGCTTTGAAAAATATTCCTGTGGTGTGTTTACTGTGAGTAACATATTTAGTTGTTAAAGACTGAGGTGATGAAGCCAAAAAAGGCATTTTGCATTATTTCTCACCAAAATCTTCTAAGAAATGGTCTGGTTTCTCCTGCAAACGTATCTCCTAAGTTGTCTTTTAAAGGGTTTGGTTTTCCTTTTTATTTTCCTTCCCTCCACAGTAGCTCTTAGAAGTCCCAAGTTATTGCTCTTAAGAATTGTTATTTCCTTAAGATAAGGATCTGTCCAAAAGAATCAGGGGAGGGGAGAGGAAGGAGATAGAAAAATCTCAATTTGAACTCCGCAAAACTAAATATTTTGATTAAATATCTCCGGTCACTTTCTGAAGGTGTAAAACCCACATGGGGTGACCAGTCTGGACTGCAGCTAGCACGTCACTGCCTGCCCCTACCACAGGCAGCCTGTGAGAAGAAAGAAGCCAAAAGCTGGAGAAATCCATAGGGCCAGTACAAAAAGGTGCAATAATTTTGCTAAGCAAAAGCTAGTTAGTAATAATCTATGGTAGGTATGGGTTTTTCTGGATGAGGTTTAGGATTCTGCATGCTTGTGAAGGTCTAAGTGCGCTGCCTAAGAGCTGGAGCATCTCTGGCTGGTGAGAAGACAATCAGCTGGTGGCCACCACCTCGCTCCCCTGCCCCAGTGTTCCAACAAGGCGCCCCACTGGCTGCATGGAGGGAGACCAGGAGGAGCCAGGTTGCACCCGTTTGAGAACATCGCTCACAGGGGACCAGCACCCTCACTGCTTCTCGCTTGGCCAATAGCTCAGTGACGTCTTCATGCTGCAGCCAGCCAAGGGAACAAGCTCAGGACACCCACCTCTAAGCCACTCTCCATCATGTAGCGGGTAATTCCTGCCTGGAACAAGGGTTTAAAAGCCACACGGAGGACGCTGATAGCCTGGGTCCTGCCAAGCAACTATCTCAAAAGGACTATTCAAATATACATACAAAAGAAAAGAAAAAAAATAGGATTTCATTATTACTTCCCTGTGTGTTAGGCTCCTGAGAGGCTGGCACACAAGTGCTCTAGAAATCTTCCAACATGAGCTCCCGCAGGCAATCATGCCAAATGCCACCTGCCAGGCTGGTTGGAACAAGTCCCTCCCACCACTCAACAGTCCTGGTGAGGGTCTGACTCAGTGGCTTTTCAGCCCTCGATTTGTGCTACTCTAACCTGCTCCTCAGGCAGTACCCCCAGGGCAACTTGCCTTCCACTGTGCTGAGCAAGGGGTGGTCCATTTAAGACAAGCACCATCCGTAAGTCTCAACTCTCCACAGTGCCGGTGGCAGCATGTCCTTCTTGAGAAACACACCCAAGCCAGATGGGAGTTGAGCCTCTTCAGAAATGTTTCTATTCTTGGATATGGTTTTTGAGGGCAAGTTTGGGCTATAAGCAACTGAAAATAACAGTAGTGTGAATTGCTCTGGCTCTGTTAAAGTCACTATCACCCTTGAGAAGTCCCTTCCCGTAGGGAACCATATTACCATACAACCTGCAGCTCCTGCTCCAACATCTCACGTGCGCAAGCTGGTAAGTGCTCCATTCGGTCCTCCTCCACCCTCATACGCGTTGGTGACGGGTGCAGCCACAACAGCTGGCTGCACCATGCGCTTTGGCTAATTAAAATGAGACATGAAACTGCAGCCAGAGGAAATCCTCCTTGAGGATCCATCTCGGTAAGCATGGCCAAGCCCAGCAGCAGCGAGTTCGAGACCAGCTTGCTATTAGTATCCTGCACTGTCCCCAGAGGGCTTTGGATTTAATCCCAGTTACTTCTCTTCTTCCAGGACAGTGGGGCCAGACAGCACCATAGACCTTAATGTATTTGCTCTGGGAGCAAAACCAAATTATGCAGTAGTGAAAGGCACGAGTCTCTTGTACAATGCAACTTGTCAAAAGGAGCCCCATAAGCTTGCCTGAAGAACAAGCTGCTTTGGCAATACAGTAACCCAGCTCCAGGCTGCTTTGCTGCATGTGTTAAGAGATGCAGCCCCAGCCCTGGCACATGGAGAGCCTGCCTTCATTACAGGATTAAACTTCAAGCAATGCCAGGCAAGCATTCCTTCTAATCAATTAAGAAGTGGCATTGACAGAGAAAAGTCTCGCTGGGTTTTCTGGAAATGTGAAGGCTGGAGGCTGTGTGAGAGGATATTCATGTGAAGCAAGGGAAACAAACAGCCCGTGGGACAGGGGAGGATCGGGGGCGGAAAATGGAACAGGCCTGCAGAGCACTGATGGCAAAGTTGTTAAAAGGAAAGAAAATTCACTACGGGAAGATGCTAGCACTCCAGAGAAGTTCTTGAAGTAGTATGAGTCAGCATAACATTACTGTGCCCAATTCATGACACCTACAGGCTGGGCCAGGTACCCTCAGTGCTGCGTGCTCTGGCAGAGGAGGAATTCAGGTATAGCAGTGAGGCGCCACCATAGACATTCTTACAGTGGTGGGTGTTGGAGGCAAATGGCCACATCACCATCACAACTTCAGTGTTCAGCTATCTCAGAATTTGGAAAGGAAAAGTCCTTTAATTTTGTTTCTACCTTGTAAAGTACTCATAGCACCAATGAGGAAGACAGAACCTGAAGGCACATTTTTGGAAAGCACATTTGATTACCTTCTGGAAAAAGCGAGTCTCTGAACGCAAGAGACTGCTTTATGCTAGAGTTAAAAGCATGGAAACCCACATGTATGATATTTCATTGCTCTGTAGCCAATTTTGTTTATTAGAATCATTAGGATATGAGAAGAAAATAGTTAATGTGCTGTAACCAATCTGCAAGTGTTAGAAAATCTGCAATCGTATAAAACCAATTTTAAGTGAAATGGGATGGTCTACAAGTTACGGGCAAAGGATTGCTACCAAGGGCACTGAGAAAGACAGGTAGAAAAGCAACACACAGACCAATGCCCTGCCCAGGACAAAAGGTGGTCAGGGGAACATAGGCAGCTCACACACCCAAAGAAGATTACTTCTGAAAACTGGTGCAGAATGAATGCTGACCAAACTTCATCCTTCCGAAGGCTCATTTAATACTGACTTTGTAGGGTGCCAGCATTACCACCCTTGTAACAGCCAGCAGGATGGCCAGTGTGGCCAGTGGCCACAGACTACCCCCAACTTGAACGGAAGCGGGGATGCGAGGTTGCTGCAAAACCCTGCCGTCAGTGGGAGCTAATCAGCCAGTGAGGTCCTGGGGAGCTGCAGGTCCTGGTGGCTTCCCTGAACAGCCTGCTCTCATGTCTGTTACCTCTTTATGAAGCTTTTCTCACCTCTGACATAGGTGGCATGCAACGTGCAGGCACATGGAGAGTTTGGGGCACAGCTCAGATACTTCGCTGCAGCAAGACGACCATTTTGTCCTAAGAAAAAAAAAGTGGGAGTATTCACGCACCTCTTTAAAATATCAAGGCAAGAATTATTAGTTGGCAAGGCTACAACGGCAAAGCAAACAGACTTTGGGATTGCTGTTCTGGTTTTTTCCCCCCTTTAAACCATAAACATGTTTGAAAACAAAGTGAGACATAATGAAAATGAATATACAGAAGTAGCACTTGCCTGAAGGTCCAATGTCGTACTGTGGTGTTTTGCTCATTTTTCAACCCTCCTGTTTCTTGTTTGATTTGTACAGCAATGTTTTTCTCCCACCTCTCTCTAGTACTGATATTATAATCCTGCCTCGAGATGCTCATCTATCAGCCCATCACTCAGAAAGCAAGCCATTTATCCTGCTGTTCAAACATCTATCCAGACCTCGGGAGGACGGTGGGGACTAGGGACAGAGAGGAGAAGAAAACGTTTTTCCTGTTGCTTTAACATTGGTTATAAACTATGGAGGATGCTAACTTCTATCAGAGAAACATCTCATGCTCCTGCCCCTTTTTTCCTCTCTTCCCCAAGGCCTGTACTTTTGACACAGAGCTGTTTTTCAAAGACAGCGCCATTTAAGATCTCCACCTAAAGAACCGTGCAGGATCAGGTCTTAAGTAGGTAGTGTGTTACCTCAGCAATGAGGCCAGATTCTGATCTTGGGGAAAACGAGTGTAAGTCTAGAATAAACTACTCCCCTGACCGGAACAACAGAGGTGCGAGTGCCATGCGCTCTGTCCAGCCCAACGCGACAGCACCCATGTACTTGCCCCCTGCCTGACTCCGCCTCCTCCCACCAACACCCAGGAAAACCTATGCCCAGAAAGCTTCCCTTTGCGACCACCTGCCTATTTCTTAGCAAAGCACGTATCTGTTAGCAGCTGTTATCAACAGATTATTCGGATTGAACACCACAAAGATAATTTTCTTGAACGGATTGCTGTGAGTGCAATCTCTTCCCCATCACCTCTTCCAAACCACCCCCTTCCTTTCCAGAGGCCTGTACATAACTCACAAAATGAAAACAGATCTTAAAACACAGTGAATTATTTTATCCACTCCATCCCTTCTATCTCCCATCTGCTACTCCAGCTTTTTGCTTGGGGTGCAGTACAATCTGATCTTAAACATGAAGCTGACACTGTAGTCTTTCTCTTCAGCCAAGATATGAAAAATAAAAAGCTACCCATGTACACATTTTATCACAGCAATATATAAATCACAATAACCATTTTGACAGATAATAAGAAGCAAAAAAATATTGAGGAGGTTTACAGCAGTTTAATGAAGGCTCTTGTACCAAATCTTCAACTCAAAGTTACAGTCAGAGTTATTGAAAAAAATAACTTACTATGAAAAAGCTGATGAGAATTGCCTGCCTAGCCAGGCAATTAACTGCGGTTTGACGCTGAGCTTAAATACTCACCACACAATAGAAACAAATTTAAATCACGACCAAGGTACACACAATTCACTTCCATTCTGTTTTCAATTACATGTATTCCGCATGTAATTTAACCTCTGGAAGTTACTCTGAAGAACACAGAGGTCTTTTTTAAAACACTCACTGGAAATAAATACCATTTAAAGAATACACACAGAGTGCAATAAAATGAACACTTAGGCACTGGTACAGTCTAGTCCTCTTCAGCCCTCTACAAACTACAAGACAAGAAGTTTTAAACCACGGATGGAGTGGAAAGCAGGGCAGAGCTGTACAGGCAGCACAACAGGTTATGTACTACACAAGAGCACATCTGCAAAAGGTCCCAGGAGGTTTTTGTTGAAGATGCAGCGTATCCACACCAAGTATATTGTGAAGGGCTTAATGTTTTCTGAGAAGGTGTGATTCTGATGGGACAATATATAAGGCATGTAAGTGTTTTCCCCTTGCTCTTGTATCCACACTTCATATTTCACTTCCCTGACCTTGAGATACTTCAGGTTCCAGGGGATCTGCCAGGACACAGCAAGTTTAGCTTCGCTTGTGCCCTGGACAGAGGCTTGACACTTGGCATCCCTCACCTTGCCAGGGTAGAGGCTACCAGACCACTTCTGCTTCTTGGGTCCAGGCTTAGACTTCACAGTCTGCCTGATCACATGGATGAGAGAGGGGATGTTCACCTTCGTGTCCTGGTAGGCACGGAACAGCCACTCGGGGTTGCGGCAGCAGAGGTGCCGTGGCACCTCGGTGCTTTTAATGATACGCTCTTGCTCAGCTTTGTCCAGGTGAGCAATCCCGCCCTGATCCCAAGGTCTGTCTGGGTAGGTAACGGTGTCTTCCCTGTCAGTGTTCTGCCAGGCAATGTACTGCAGGTCCATGCCAGGAAGGGTTGCCAGGGTTTTGTAAGGGGTATAGTGTTCAGGGTTGATAGCATAAGGAAAGAGCTCCACCACTGTGGCACCTCTTGGCAGGAAGAGGGACATGACTAATTGGGCCCCATGCATGCTGACCAGCATGGACGCATTGCTGATCAACCGGACGATGTCAGAAAACGAATGCTCCTCCAGAGAGACAGTAATGGTTTTCATCTGAAACTCCTGAGCGAGAGCCAGGATTAGTTCTGCCTCATTTAGGATAAGTCTGTTGATTGTGCGACTGAACACTACGATGTACTCCTCACTGGAGCCTTCCTCCAAGCTGACGTTCAGCTTCTGCGTCATGAATTTGGTGAACTGCCTGATCTCGTTACCAGAAACCAAGATGTTAGCCTTCGGCCCTTGTGGCTGGACAAATCCGTACTGGTACCAGGTGGTGATTTTGGACAGTCCCACATATGACTTGGTAAAGCAGAGGAGCCTGCCCAGGGTTTTAAGCTGCTCCCTGAGGAGCGGCTGCTTGTTACTCAGTAACTTGTAGAGGTCAAAGTGAACACCTTCACTCCACCCTTCCATGAAGAAGAGCCGTGCCTCCAGATCTAAATCAGAGAACTGCTGCATGGTGTAATAAATGGGGAGGAGGTCATCATGAAAGACGTGCATCAGGTTGTCCGGGTTGAACCTGTTAGCGATCAGCGCCACATCAGGCACGAAGACCGGCTTTGGCATAAATTTCAGCGCAGCAGCTGGCAGCTCCACAAAATTGAAGTACTGGGTGTTGTGATCTTCCACCGAGGAGAGGTCGAGCAGAGCCGGCTGAAACCTCCGGGAGCCCAGGTTGGGCAGCATGACCGAGGAGTTGCTGTGAAAGTAGACAAACTCCTCAGCCTCGGTAGAATAGCAGAGGGACTCAAAGCGGCAGATGCGGTCAGTGTGCATCCTGCCGGTGCACACCATCCTGGTACCGTCCTCCACCAGAGCCTGGAGAGCTGCATGGTAGTCAATCTGAACCTGAGAGAGTTCCTGAGACTGACGCGTGAGGACCAACTCCTCTTCGACCATGAAGACATGCTCTCGCAGTTTGATGTATTTCCACAGCACAGCAGCGAGGACAGACACGAGCAGGGCATTAAACACAGCTGCTATGTTCATTCTGTAGTTAGATCCTAGCAAGACGACAGGTGGGGAATGCAATGGAGAGGGAACACATCGTTAACACTCCTTGACATGGTGAGGGCAAAGACCTGTGGAAAATAAAACAGGAAAGGAACCGTTTAAACATCAGGTTTACAGCTCCACCATAAATCACATTTTATGGACTATTCAAGAGAGTTTAGGCTTTTTCAGCAATTTCTCCTCCTTCCAGGGAATGAGGAAAAGAAGAAAAGAGTGCCAAAGCACTACCCAAAACCGTAAAAAAAAAATAAAAAATAGAGCCAACAGAACTGGGAGCTGCTCTACAGGAAGGCTTCCTCTCATTTTCTTTTCTACCCTTTTGGAGAAGAAAAAGTAGAAGAGTTTGAGGATGAGCTCTATGAAGCTTTGTCAGAAAAAAAAACGGTAAGTTCCCTGGGACTTTGGGTCACTCTGCTCTTTGCAGACCAGTCCAACAGCAAGAGGAGAGACAGCACTGCAATCGCTGGGCCACTCACACAGGGCTTGGGAGACCTAGCTCCTTTTCTTGATCTGCCATAGGCCTTTTGCTCATCTGCAAGTACCCAACTCTGCCTCTCGCCTTTTCTGTGCAGATAATAGCACAAGGGGTATTGCCAAGTATAGATTTTGCTACGCTTCATTCCAATATGAAATGTGAACTGGTGAACAGAACATTCAATTTAATTTTATTGGGGGGGTGAGGGGAGGACTTGTGGGCCTACAGATTGCCCTACGGGATACTCCCAGGTCACTCAGTTGTTTCTTTGGCTGCAATCCCAGATCAAAGGCTAGGAGCTGCCATCATCTTCCAAAAGAAATATTGGCATGCAAGAGAGGAGAGCTCCGCTCTTTATGCAAGGAACTGATGTTTCATTAAAGCAATCAAACCTTCGTTTAGTGAGAGTCTGACTTGGTCCAGCACAACTAACCCTTATACAAATGGGAAGGTAATACATTTGAAGTGTTTCTAGTGTTGGCGTTTTCCAATCCCAGCCTGAGAATCTCTTCTGTGCTGCTCCAAGGCCTCCCTGTTTCTTTTTGTGTTGTGGGAGAGATCCTGCCGCTGTTTTCTTTCTATGTAGAAACACTACTGGCTTATATCAGAGTATTGATTATATTTTCAACTGTGAACTTCAGTTGAGATATTCATTCAGCTACAGTATTTATGGGCTCCAATTTTCATTATGCATCAAGATTCACTGCTAGTCAGGCTGTAAATAATTGCAGCCATGACTCATGGGGAACTATAGGAAGGCAAATTTCTGACTGGTATATACCTGATTAGACTGTTTCTAACTGCAGTTTTTAAAGGTAGTAATTTAAACTCCCTTTGATGCAAGTTTGGAGGGAGGGAAAAAAAAGCAATGTCTCAAGCCCATGTTCTGACATCCCAAGCAGTAGTCCCTTAGCATTTTAACCCAGAGATGCTTGGTTTTATATGCCAGAGTGGAGGAAGACAGCAAGACATAATTAGGGCCAATGCAAATACTTTCTTTACTGTCAAGGGAGTTCTTTTGAAAAGAGATATTGCAGACTAAAAGCTTGATCCTGCAGTCTGGTTCATGCAGCTTGGATTGAATGGAGAACCATTCACAGCATTCAATGAAGTTAGAAGAAATCCCTACAACTTGTGAGATTCCAACAGCCTGTGGGATACCTGTCTTAGGAAGAACTGCAGGTATGTGGGAGATTGAATAATGCCAAAGAAATGAGTGCTAGCTGTAAGCCACACAGATTGAAGAGGTGGTCTCTGGGGATCTGAGCAAAAAATTCATTTCAATTTCAGAGCAGCTCTAGCTACTCAAATGAAATAGAAATGAAGTCCACCTCCTTTGGCAAGTGGTCTGAAAAATGCCTCATTTAGCAACTCCCTAAAAGCAAGTAGCAAATTAAAAAGGTGTTGTTTTGATTTCAACCATGGAAAAGGAAATGGAAAGGGACCCAGAGTGGTCATCTAATTACCAGGGCAGGATCAGCTCTCCCTAAACCACTCCCAAAAGATGCTTATCCCTCTCATTCTTAATATTCATTCATCTCTTCAGCCAGTCTCTAGCAATAAAGGCATGAAGGACTGTGATAAACTCGTTCCTAACACTCAGTCTTTGTTTCCAGCACAGCAATTTAAACCTGGTCTTGTCCCAGGTGCCACAGATATCCTACACAGATGAATGATGGCTGTCACACATCTGTGTTACACGTCACACATGTATAACGCCTGTTATACAGGGGACCACTGCTGCTCCTGACGGCTTTGCAACTCTCAACCATTGCTGTTCCATGGACAGCCTTGAATGGAAACCTACTGGGGACAGCAGTACATCACTTGGTTAGGCTATGCTAATGCAACCAAACCAGTTTTCAGGAAAAAAAAATTTTGATGGGGACAGATCTTCAGTTATTTTGTTGGTACCAGACTTCCAAAGCTTCCTTTCACTTCTTTACTATCTTTGAAAGACTTCTAACAATACCATCCAACTCTCCACATAACCTCTCCACTACAGACCTCTCCAGACCTCTCGTCTTGTGAGCACAGCTTTAAATGACTTCACCAGCATCACCATGGAAAGGACCAAGCCCAAGCAGCCACGTGCAAAGCCTGCTAGACTAGTATCTGAAGGAGACCTTTAACAACCAAGTCCTCTGCCACAAGCACACACTTCAAATGAAGGCCAGTCTGCATGCATTGTGGAAGTTAACTACTGCAGGTCAGATGGAACAAAGCACCTACAAGTTCAACAGAGCCAACGCAAGTTGCAAGAACTTGGCAGAGGGGGAAAACCACATGGCCTCTTTATTATTCCAGTACAGTGGGGAGAGTGCATATATGTGGGTGTTTCAAAGGCTTCAGAAGCCAGCAGTCCATAAAAACACCACTGATAACCACCTGCATTTCACGGGCATCTCAGTGGTAGAGAGCTGCGCTGACCATTACAAACCCCTTGAGTCAAACAGGCCTCCTTGGAAACAGCCTGTTCTAATGTTTCACCCCTCACTGATTTGTTCTCTCCCCTCCAGCCCCAAGGAAGGGGCATAAGAGGCACTTCAGAGATGCAGCCTGATGGATGCAGCCAACATTTGGAGCTTAGCAATTTTCATTTCAGACTCTGCTATAGCAATACCTGCTAAATGACTAGAAATGAACAACTCACCTTTTTAATAAAAATCACCTGCAAGGCTCTCCCCCATCTACTCCCTCTCTGCGGGTCTTTCACTTCCCTGCACTTAGCTGAACTGAGTGTATGTGCTTTAGCCAACCAGGTGTCAGGAGTGAATGTTAAAAGCTAGCAATGCTGAAGGAATCCATCTTCATTCCTATTCCTCGTTGCCAGTTCATAAATCCTGGTTCATGCTGCTTGGCTGAAAGCTGCTTTTGATGGAAGTGAACAAGGGGATGTGGACAGCAAGGGGTGTTGCAGGCAGAACTAAAAGGAGAATTTCACAGGTACTCAGAGAACAGTCTTGATTTTTTTCCTGTTTTCCCACATTTTATCATCCACCTTTTTTTTTAATCTGACACTTTCAGTGAACACAGACCTTAGAGAACTAAAATCTTTGGTCCTTCCGGGAATGACAAAACATAAATACATAAATAGCAACAAACCATCCCGCTGTTTGCTTTTCCACACCCAGGAGAGGCGGCACCAGAGGGGTAAAGGCAAGCAATCACTCTCCACATTCCCTGGTTCCTCAGTCCCCCAAGCTGAGATCGGTCATTAAGTGTTGTCAGCAGCAGCCGTCCTGGGATGGGAAACTTTCTCAGGAGACAGAAAGTAACTCTGAAATAGGTGAAAGCATTTAGTCTTCCACCTGAAGAGAGCTGCTTCACAATAAAAGAAACTTGAATTACTAAATCTCTCTCACAACATAGGTCTAGAGCTGCCATTCCCCTCCCACGGCGTCATTGGAGAACATCTTAAGAACTGAAAAGCACTTGCAGAAGTGGCAGGCCAGATACACTGCTACTTTCCTTAAGAGCAGAGTCCTCTGTGCTGTTTCCTTCTACATAGAGGTCAGCACCTAGGCCGTTCACACCCCCAGTTGCCCACAGACTATCTCCTCCCCATCCCTACCACACTCACTCACCCTCTCACTTCCCAGTGACACTGGGATAACCACAGCTTTGCTCCACATGAGCAATGCGTCCCAGTTACCAAGGAAATCTCATGGACTGACATTTTTTCACTCTCTCCTTTGAAATGCTAAAGCACCATCCTTCAGCAAAAGACGTGACAGCTGATAGACTAGAGCCTACCTGGAGGAGACATGCACATAAAAGCAGCAAAGAGCTTCTTGCTGCCAAGCTGGCAGAGGGCAATGACGCCCCATGGGAGGGGACAGGATGCGCCCTTGAGGACTCCCAACAGGGGCAGGCTGCAGGGGAGGAGCGGGAGTGCGAGAGGGAGACAGAAGTGGCAGATTTCCCTGGCAGTGATGTTGACAGGGCAGCGGGGCAGCTGACTTACAGCACCACACAGTCAAAGACAGGGAGCTCAACAAACATGCCAGCATAGGGGCAGATCAAGGCTTTGCAAGGGAAATAAGAGCATGTCCTGAGGTTTGCAGCTCAGCCACAATGGATGCCGCTCCAGAGGCTTAGAGCCCGTGGGAGGGACTCTATTTTAGGTCAGCTTATCTTTCCTCTTTTTCCAAAAGAGAACACAGGCATGAAAAGCTTACTCCATTCTCTTCTTCCGGCCTCACTAACTTAGCAAAAGGGTCACAGCTTTATCTTCTCAGCCCAGCTACTGCTGCTCTAACTAACACTGATTACTGGTGAGCAGGTAAAGACTTTAGGAGAATGCATCTGGTGTGTTCAGCAAGCACCTCTGGCAGAGTCCTCGAGCATCCTGCAGGCCCATAATACTCTATTGGAAGTTTGGACACAGTAACACCTTCTGCCTGTTAGCTGCTGGTCGTCTGATGTTATACACATCCTCAAGAAGTGGGAAAGTAACAGGAAGCATAGACGGGGAAGCTGTTGTTCATCTCTTGTTAACATGTCAAGGAGATCAGAGTGGGTGGGATGGGAGAGATTAATTTCTACTAATAGGCAGTTGGCATAAAGGACTGTTTGGATTCATTTAAGAGACGAGTTCTGTTGTTCTTTTTCCAATTATGAAGCTAGGGTAGGATGAATCACTACTTTAAAGCTATTAATATGATGGACACTGTTTTAAATCTCTTCAATCTAGGTAAGAAATTGGGAGAAAAGCTACAAAGTCCACGCAACAAAAAATGAAAAAAGACACAAACATGTACTACTAAGACCCTCAGAGGAACAAAATAAGAGCTTGATTAGGGAGAACAAGGGTCACCGGGGTGAAAAGCACATCTAAAAGGGGATCCACCCAGTCCTGCAGGTATTAACAAAATGAGAAGTGCTGCCAAGCTTTTGTTACCAACTGCCGAGGCACTTTCCAAGCCAATGCTCAGTTTCAGAGGTACAGCAGGCTAAAAACACCCTCACAAAATGGAAAAAAAAAAGCATGAAGGACACATGTTTCCAGAAAGCATCACCACTCTGTGCACAGCGAGAATTGCCTCCTCATGGAGGCCAGCTTGGGTTTGGCCTGGCTGACCAGCTCCCCACAGAGCCTGCCAGTGGTGGCAGCGGTGCCCAAGCAAAACTGCCTCCGTGGTTCTCAGAAGTGTGGCACAACTGGAACTGGGCTGGGAGAGTCAGGAGCACAGCCGCATGGGTAGGAAACGGGCAGGGGACCCTGACCCTTCTTCTTGTTATGGCAACACAGTGGGAGGGGTGGGAGCAGATACTCCCTCCTCGAGGACATTTTTCCCATTAGCACTCCCTACCCCTGGATTGTCTCTTGCTAACCTGGCTTTCCAGGACTGGCACAGGAAAAAGTAAAGTGTGCAAACATGGCATTTCACATTTGCCCTGCAAAATATCTTCTGTTCTTTCTCCCATCCCTGATGCAAGAGGCTTAACTAAGGATGCAGTATATGTTATACATGCAGATTTAAATACCTACTTCATTCATGCTCAAAGCAAAATTTCCTAGAAGGCAACTTTCCTGACTGGAAGGAGGGGGGGTTAGGATTCGGCAGCCAAGAATTGGCTTTTATTCTGATCTCTGCCACAGATTCCTGCAGAACTACAAGCAATTCAATGCCCAGAGCCCAAAAGGCTGTTATAGTCTTATTCACTGTATTTGTTTAATGAGGTACATATATCTTTCACAGTACATATCACATTAAAGAAAGGTTGGTACACTGGATGATTGATATACTGGAACATTTTCTTTGTAAAGAGCAGCCAAGTGTAGAAGTGCTGACTTTTTAAACAGGAAAAGAGCAGATTCTTGAAGGGAGCAAACCAGCAGTTAAAGACGCAAATATCATTAATGAAGCCTTATACAAAAAGGGGATATGAAAAATAAGAATACCTTAACTCTGCAGCCTCAAGTGGAATTTTAAATATAGAACTTCATTCAGAAAAAATAAAATCAAAACATAACTTTTTTTTAAAAAACAACTGTCTCACAAAAACTTTAGGTATCTATAGACAGTTGTAAGCAAAACTAGGTTTATCTCAAGTTTTTATGGTTTAGCATAAGCCAGGAATAGAAAGCAAAACTGTAAGTCTTTCTATACAAGACTGCAACCAAGGAGACTGAGGCTCTGTGCAATGGTCCCTACTGCAAACATACCTTCAATATGAACAGGAGAATATTGGTGGCTACTGGACGCCTTCCAGTTGTGCTTACAGATGGAAAAAATCTAAGTTTTCTTCCATTTAATTTCAGAGGCTGTGAGAGCTGGAATAAGAAGAAATCCAACCTGACTTTCAGGTTGACTAGCAGCCATTGATTTAGTATTTGTTGGTACTGCTGTCTTGACCTACAAAAGAACATGTTAAAAAAAGAATTCCAACGCTAAGCAGTCAATGCATATAAGCAAACCACAAAACTGAGCTAAAAGTATGAAACTAAAAAGAATACTTCTTGGGCTTTTAAGATCCACATTTCTAAGATGTCTTCTCCATCCAGAATGACACGGAGTATGAAATCCTTTCCCCAAACAAAAACTAACCCTGATCTCCAGACAATTCCCCTAAATAAGATGCATTTCTGATAAACAAGCTTGAGGCGGGAGATGTAAGAAAAATGAGCTGAAAAAGAAAAAAAAAAATAATATTTCTCTCAGCCCTCAAGTCTTCACCTTCTGACAGTCCCAAACCTAAAGATGAAAACCCAGGGACCTCAAAATAACCATGGCTAGACAGGGGGGGAAGCTTAACAGAGTTCATTCCAGCTGATCATTGTTCACTCAAGTATCCCATCGAAACCTATTAGGTTATATTGGCATTAACAGCACTGTCATATGAGTAAAAAACCCTCTTCTTTCACCTGGTCTCTTGCTGTTATGTTAGTCTGTAAGCAAGATACCTTTGTCAGAAGCAAAAACGTGTCAGAGAGCAGCAGGTTTATCTTACTTCAGCGGTCTACCTAAAGCAAAGATGGAGTGGGGGTGCCAGAATGGAAAATTTACTAATGCCGCTAAAGTGAATTGAAAAGAATATGATGCAAAATCCCGAAGTACTGAACAAGATGAGCTTCAGCCACTCCAACTGCGCCTTTGGGCTTTAGCTGCCATTTATTATTCTCTTTATTTTATTTATCCTTTCCTTCTCTATTCTCCAACGGGAAGAGTACCTGTGTTATTTGGATACTGGGACTGGTGCTTAGCAGCACTTACAGCCTGAGCTCTCCCTGCTTCTCATCAGCATGGTGCCTGATACCGCTCCTGTGTGCTGCAAATCCTAAGCAGGAGCCGAAATTGTTCGGAGCACAGCGCAGCCAAAAAGAACAGCAGAAATCCCTCCTTAGTTACCACAAGCTCTACATTAGCATGTTTCTGGGGAGGGTAAAAGAAAACTAATCCCAAAGCAGCACCTGTCCAGTAACAAATACATTTCTGAAAACCTACAGAATTTAGTCCAGATCAAAGATTTTTTCCCCATAAGACTTTTGTTTAAAAATGATAAAGCAAACCACCAGTCAAACAAAGAGGGACTACAAAGACCTGGGATTACAAATGAACTACTGACCTCCTTCCCACACATGCACAGCCATAGAGGAGAGATTCAGTGTGAAGTTGTGGGGGGGAGCAAGGAGACAGCATCAAAAAACATGCTAAGAACCCCCCCCCCACCAAAGTACACTGCAGCCAGGAGTGCCAACAAAACTGAATTCAGAGCCGTATGTGATCAGCACAGCAAACAGACCACAGTTACAATAACACCCAGCAAAGAAACACAGTAATTCAGAGCATCTGCAACCTTTTTCATCTTGGAAGTACTATCACTGGTAGATTAGTGTTTCAGCACATGCACGCATACCTGGTGTCGCTAAATAAAAGGAAATGCTATCCGGTGCCTCTCTCTCAGGAGAAAGAAAAAAGAAGACACCTTAAAGCTACGCTTTGCAGGGGAACGAACACTCTCCAGTCCTCTTCTTTCCCCACCAACATGAAGAAAAAGAAAAAATCGTATCTAAGAGCTCTCAGCACAGTAACCCGTGCACCATCTGCAGACTGAACTACCTTTCTCCCCCAGGTCTGAGCATGCTCTGTCTGTCAGCAGTGTCCTATCGCTCCAGCTGGCTCACCTCAATTTGTTAGCCTCCCAGAGGTCAGCCTTGCATGCAGGATGATTTGCTGCAGTATTCCTGCAAATCCCCAAAGGGCGGCCACACTGAAACAAACACCATCATGCTGTTTCACAAAGCTGAGCATGTCTTGGGAGACAGACGGCAAACTGGTTTGGGAGGGGACGCCGTTTCGAAATCCTGCTTTTAGATATTATTAATGTCACTACTACTCCAAACACTTCATGCAAAAGTACAAAACAATAGGAGAGAAAGTAAAAAAATGTCCCTTGCTAGAGGATGTGAAAGCCATTCAGCGTGCTTTCTAGCAACTCCCTTGTCACCAGGGAAGTGGTTTCCCAGCTGTGATGGTCAGCAAATGGCTTAGTATCGAACAAGGCTGTGAATGCCCTCCTTCAGAGATCCAGGGAACCGTATTTTCAAAATGTACTTATCTTTTACAGTGGAAACAGTAATTCCTAAATACAAAAGGCACAAAAATGAGCCAGGGCTTATAAGAGAGTATCTTACTGTGTCCAAGTTGAAGGTCATGAAGGCAAATGTGTCTTACACCAATCTTCTCAGCAGAGCTTGAACCTGTGGGGACTGAGCAGTTTCTCGAAGATGGCAAACTAGGCAGTACTCACTGGGAACATTTCAAGTCCTAATCCTGCAACTGGATCTACACGCAGGATCAGAAGAGCAGCCCAGTTCTGCCCACAGCACTGACCAAAAGTCTCATGGCAGGAAGTCACATCACTGAACACAGTTATTAGGAGTGAGATCCCAGCCCTGTAGGGACATACTTGCAGATGGATCACAAGGAAACATATGAGGCTTGCTGCAAATGTGTTGTCGATATATTTGCAGGACCCATCTTGCTGATTATCTGGGAGGCTTTTTCCCTTTAAGTAAGACCTAACAGGTAAACTAAGAATGATGAAAAAGAGGAAAAGTTCTTTAACACTCACGTGTACAGACATGTCTTACAGATACTCTCAGATGAAGAGCAACCAGTTTACATAAGGAAAAAGTGAAAAGCATCCTGAGATTTTCGCCCATGATAGGAATTGTCCTCATTGCCAAAATGAAGAAGCTCAAATGGCTCTGCATTAAAAAATGCAAGCAGGTAGGATATGGGGTATTCAAAACACTCAACTAGGAGAGTCTGGTAGCTACAAGGGTTAGCATGTTACCGAAACTCTTGCTCTAAATAGGCATCACAGACAAGCTGGTGTCTCCAGCTTCTTACCCTTCCCAAACATGCTGGAAGTGACCTGAGGGAGGGGATAAATGGATTTACAGCAGCTGTGGTGGTTCACTGTGCTATGGAGTCACACTGCCTGGGCTGGTTACTGTTGATGAAGTCTGCAGTCACTCTGTCCACGAACACCCGCTGCTTACTGTGGAACCCCAGCCCCGAGCAACCTTCTGTTTCCATGCAAGAAGGCAAAGCAGCCCTGCCAAATTAATCTGCAGTTAAGTGACAGGCTGAAGCATTTGCAGGGCAGTGAGGGGCAACACACTTTGAATCACAGTAGCACTAGAGCACAATATTAAGTACTCAATATCCTGCAACTTTGGGGGTGAGGATCCACCAGCATTTCAAGTTATTACAGGTGATGGGTCTCATTCACCATCAAGTACCCTGACCTTACTGAAGCCAGGACTCCCCCCTGGGGAGGCCACTGCACAGGGACCACCTGCAATCTAGGATGGCACTTGGATATCTCTTCCTCCCTCCCAGGACACAAATCCACTGCCTCAAAACAAGCATGTCCCTCATCCGGCTTCTCCTGCCTGCTGCGGCAGAAGCAGCACTCTCTCTGATATAAGATGAGAACAGGGTAGTCCTGAGGCAGAGGTGTGGCAGAACTGGAAGGCATAAAGCAGGCCCAGGAAGATCATGACTTGTCCCAGACAGGACCCAAGACCGCTAGCCTGAATACAGCCACCATCAGAGCTGAGAAATGTAGGTGTCATTCAGCATCACACATGCTTAGAAACACAGTAATACCATGGAATTTATAACTTTGGATTTCTGACTGCCAATTAAAAGCCAAATACAGAAGAAAAATAAGCTGAAAGAAACAAAGAATAAACCCAAATAACATTCTGCAAAATCGACAGAAGGTTCTTGACAAAGCTAGACCTTCAAAAACAAGCCTGCCAACATGACGAATAAACACAAATGTTGTATCTACTAAACTAGGACATCACAGAAGTAAAACACACATTTTCTCATCTCCTGCTCTGGAGTGCTGCTTTTACACCTCTGCCTTCTTGGCACAGAACAAGCAAAATGGTTCTGGCCTACCTGGAAACATTAAAAACCACTAAAATTGACAGGACAAGGTGCCATCTACCCCAGTACCCTCCTTTCCAGGCCTGTGCCACCTCTTCCCACCAGCTGAAGGTGGACTTTGAACTACAGCATGAGCCTATGCCTGTCCTGAGAGGGTCCCAAAGGGTTACTGCTCAGTCACAGCTGCTTGGGGGAATTAAAAACTCCAGCCTGTACTGTCGGGACTAAGGATATCCAGAGTCACCCTTCTCTCTTTAGCTCATCTCATTGCCCTCTGGCCCCTGTGAATGCAAAGGTACCGTCTTGAACAAGCCAGATATTTTTCCTCTGACTTTTGAAAGTTGAGGAGTGGAGTTAGATTTGTAGCTAACTTCACTTGAGAAAACACATCCTGACTTTGTGTTTTTCGCACTTCTGAAAGCTCCACTGCATGACCTAGCTTCCACTGATGCTAACACAAGCTTTTCCACTGACTCCACAGACCTTCACCTCCAGTTAGAGACTTTATCAGTGGGATCCCTGATAACCCAGAGATACCATGCTGGGCTCCTTATCATAGTCAAGCTTTATTTTTATTGGAGAAGAAAGTACAACATTTACAGATTGGTCTTCTATTTACAAATAAGCTTCTTTTCTACCCTTGGAATGAGGTATATGCATAGATTTCACAGGTACAATTTATCACATCACATGGAGATGGATAGTTTAATCCCAGTCCTGAAGAGGGTCCTATCATCAATCTGCCACACCACAAAGTAATTGAACAAAACTACATCATTAAAGAGGGGAAAAACCATAATCAAATAAAACCAACAACTCTGAAATAACAACTGTCTATTACTACTGCACCATAAGGCACTAAGTGTGGCAGCCCCAAACTCCTCTCATATAGCAAGCACCACCAGCCTACTGCAAATTGGTAAGGTTTGAATAGGTTGTCTTGGCTCAGAACTAAAAGTTTGATAAATATTTAATACCTCCCATAAAGTTGCAGCCTCCAAAAACAGTGCCACAAAAGAAAAACATTTAACATTTTTGAAACTCCTATAAAGCAGTACAGCACAAACAATACTAACCAAGCTAGCAAAGAAGTCTGAATAGACCTTTCTTGGTTTAGGACTGACAAAGAGCAGGTAAATCATTATTTACTGAATCTTTGCCTTGGACGTATAAGTTGCAGGGGTGCCTGCGTCATTCCGAGTCACAGCATTTATTATTTATAGTCCCAGAAGTACGCTCTATAAGAAATTGTTCTTCCTGCAGTGCTTTTCAACCAAAAGTGCATCTCAGTTTGAAAGCACAAAAAAATTTCATGCCTGAACTGACAAAAAGAAGTCGTTGTATTGATAAATCCACAAGGAGACAAAGGAAGCATTGGGTTCCTGGACACCAAGATCGGCAGTCCACAGAGGATGGCATTTTGATTCTGCAGAAGCTAACATTAAAACTGATGTCAAAGGACCAGGGCTTCAGCCAAATATCGAAAATTCCTAAGCAAGAATATACTTCCACAGAGAAAAAGCTATTTTTTGAAGAGTGTCTCAATGGCCAAACCCCACTTTGCTCAACTGCTTCAAGCATGACATAATTCCAGGCTTAAGAGATGTAGGATGCAAGTCTTACATAAATATTAGATTTACAAAGGTGTAAGTATGATCATACACATTTCTCACACACACACACACTTAGGTTACATGTCTCTACATCAACAAATTCATAGATATTTATTCTCCTCCACAGATATATGCATATTTTATACATATAAAATATATACTTGTTATGGAAAAGCACACTAGCTATCTGAATTTGTCGTATGCTTAACTATTCACTCTAACAATCCCTCCATCCCCATTAGGAACCACCCCAGCAGCATTGCAGAGATGTAATGGCCTGCTCCTCTAGCTATATACAATGTGTGTTCAGATGAATGGCATAGGAGAGTTACCTGCTAGTTTCCAAGGCAGGAGATGGCTTTGGTAGCTGTTCTCACCCAAGTTAGGTGTCACTTGTGCTCTTTCAGGTTCCCATTTTGCCATCAGTAATGACAGGTCAGCAGGGTGACACAGAAAAACTAATTCCCTCTCCTACAGCTATGCCAACTGCGTACCTGCAAATGTAATTAGTGCCAATGTGCCTGTAAAGGAAGCAGAGATAATTCATGCTCGTAAGAGCAGCTTGGTAAGTAAATGATGTTCACCCAGACTGACATGAGAAACCAAGGGTTAAACATTGCCTGTGAGACCCCTGGGTATTACTCATGGCCTCACCATGGTGCTTCCCATAGCCCACTAAGTTGTTAACTATTTTTGTCTAGGTGGCAGTAAGATCATCTGCCCTCTCTCAGATGACACTTTAATATTAGGCCTTTATCACCACATCACCTGAAGAAACACATCTCCCATTTTACAGATGAAAAGATTGAAACTGTCAAAGGAATCTGGGTAGGACACACCACACCAGCAGCCACAAATATGGTAGCAGCTTCATGTGAAAAAACCACCAACAATCAAACCTTCTTGTGTACCCCAAGGTTGTATTCATCTCCATGGGCTCCAGGGCTCAAGACAGGAGCCAGGACCTCCAAGATCACAGGTGACAGTTTAAACATGATACACAACAGGGAAGATTAAATTATCAGCTCTGTCACTGCTGTTCTAGAAGAGCTGCTGGCAGGGCAGCCATAAGCCTGACATGCTCTGCTCTTAGCACACCTTCCTCCCATCTTCTATCCCCATCCACACCTGCTGTGCTGAGAGCCGTGGTGCCTCCTGCATGCCTGGGAGACCCCCTGCAGCCACAACTTAGCCTGAAGTTGTAGGCCCTGTCAGCATGGACTTGTCCTGAGAAGGGTGGAAGAAAAAGAGAGTCCCTTTTTCCTGTCTGTTGAGACAAACCGGGTAGTCATAACCAGCAAGTCTCATAGACATCTTAGGAAATTAAGATGCTAATACCACAGCAAAATATGGCTGTTGAAAGGAAAAACATCCTTGAATGTGAACATCACAGGGGTGCCGAGGTATGTAAGAAGAGAAATAACAGAAACACAAAACTTGCATTTTAGGATAAACAGAACTGTCAGGCACTTTGATGGATTTGTAGGAGTGAACAGGTAACAAGTGTGTGGAAGTATCTGAAGGACAGGGCTTAAGATGACCAAGCACTTCACTGCCTTCACTGGATTATGCACCTGCTTGCAAGTGGGCTGCAGTTGTTCCAGAACTGATGAGCACATCTCAGTTCACAAGCAGGATTACAGCAGGACTGTTCCCCGCAGCTGTCTTTGCCCTAAGCTTCTACTTTCTGGTATGTTCAGAGACTTTGTGCTTTCCTAAAAACCCTGGAGAACCAAAACCTGCAAACCGAAGTCCTAGTACTTCATGGAAAGAACTCCACAAGGAGGCAGCAGCAGCGCCTACAATCTTGATCAAAACAGCAGTTTCGATCGAAGCTGGAGCATGTGCTTCAATTAGCCAGTCTCTGACAAATGCCTGGAGGTGCCTAGCACAGCAGCATGACAGGAATGTAGTTCAGAGCCAAGGTAAAGGAGAACCTAAATCAAAATCAGGGGAAATAAAAAGGTTTACTGCCATTTTGAGTCCCAAAATTGCAAAGAGATTGTTTTACCTTCAACACCCCTTCAGCCACACCTGTGCACCATAGCCTTGCATCTTAAAGGGATGCAGCCAGCATATAACCCAACCCTATTCACATGACAGTAGTGTAATATTAACAACTGATAGGAGCACAGTATTACTGGACACCCCCCTCCAGTGTATCCACTTAGACTGATGCTAAAGGAACACAAAACATCTGTGTTCTAGGTTGGCAGCATATCACAGGGGTGCTAATATTCATATGAAAATTCAGAACAGAGCATAAGGTCTAACAAATAATCTAAAATAACTTATACTGGAGCAGAAAAAAGGGTGTTTCCTGACAGCGTAGGCCATAGAACTGAAAAATGTCTGCTGGCCAATTTAAACACTTTTTTAAAATTGTTTTTCGATTAGTACTTAAATAACCTCGTCTGATTTTCCCTGTGGAAAAGAACAATTCTTACCTTGCCTCTCATCTGATTACAGTATCATCAGAGGGCCCAGCAGAGCAGTAGTAACACATGGCTGTGGGCCAGGCATTTACTGTTTCAAATGTTGCTCTGAGGGCTACCGCTGCTGCTGACAGGGGGAAGAGAAGAAAGCAATATGAATCATGTTTCTCGGCTTCAATGTGAACCACTGCACACAATAGGGGAAGTGTGATGAATATACTGAGTTACTTGTACAAAACCATTCCAACTCCTCCAGGTGTCATATGCAACAATTTACAGTTCAATAGCTATGAAGAACTTCTTCATGCCCTTGGCAGCCTGAAAATGCATGGAAGGACTACTGAATATAGGCATATTTATGAAGGGCACAGCAGCAAGGGGAAGAGACTCAAGCCTAATTTGAGTTGTGGTTGTTTTGTTTGTTTTTTTTTAATAAGACTTACTGTTCTATTTATTTTAATAGTAATTTAAAATAAGGTAGTTAATTTTTACCCCATAAATCCCACTAATAAATCAATGCATCATTTCCCTACAGCCCTCCTTCTCACCTCACCTCCGTGGAGGTTACAATACCCCCACAAAGAGTTGATATGACATTTAATACACACAAGAGGGTGACAGTTTCAGAGAAAAAGCAGAAAGTATGTGTTGGGAGGGGAACATCTGCAAACCTACTTGCATAGTTGCTGTTCACTGGTGGCCCCCTGATGACAGGAGATTCCTTACCCAACCTTGCCGCAGCAGCTCATTTCTGTTCCCTTCCTTCCCACTGGCAAGATCTGCTGCCTCTGTTGAGTCAAATGCTGAGTCAACTATTTGGCAATGAGAATCTCTTCAAATAACTGAAGCGTAACCTGACTGTCACTGAGAGAATAGCAACATTAGCCCGATAAACCAACTGCTGTTTAAAACAGCTGCACTTAAAAACATCTGCCCCCATTCATTATGTACAGCTCTGGATCCATGTGCAGATATTTGCAAAGCCAAGAAAAGAGTGGTCTTCCACCTACTTTACACAGTATTTCGAGACATCAAGGACACGGCAGGCAGCACCCTACATCAGGATGTGCTTCCCCACCTCTAGACTCCGCTAGTGTTGCTGCTAATGCTGCCATTCCCCACAGAAGCCATCTAGCCCTTATGAAAGCCCTGCAGCATTACTCAAGTACAGGGAGGGTTGGAGCAGGTCTGAACCCTCTCACTTGCGAAGACTTCCCAAGACGAGGCATAATAAAAACATATTCTCAAAGAGGATGGTTCTTGTGACCTTGGAGAAAAGGCAAGGCTAAAATATACAGATATATCAGCCATAGGCAGCAAGACCCATCCCGAGTCTGGAGGGGTCTAAGATGGAAGACATGTATCATCCCAGTCAGAACCTTCCTGCCTTGGCTCATCCAACTCCACCTTCTCCATGGCAGAGCGGCATGCTTATAATCTGTCCTGGAGGCTGACAGGAACAGACTGCTGAGGTAGCCAAGCCTTCTTCCCAGGTGCAGGGATTAAAGCTACAGCCACAAAAAGCTCCTCTTGCAACTATGAAGACTCAAATCTGCACCTGTATTAATGCAGCAAGTATCTGAAAGGAGAAAGCACCCGAGCCGGAGGCTGAGGACTGACTAGAAAACAGCCATCTTGCCAAGTGACTTAAGGTCATACAAAATAACCACCATTTCTTTACCATCAAGGTGATAAAATATACTAAAGTAAAAACCCTCTTTTCTAATTTGCTTGAATATATTCAAAGCTCAAAGACAAGCATGTACCTAAGAGCCCTGTGTTCCAATGGGACAAAGACATGCACATAAATTAAGCAGGGACTAGAGAGCTTTTCGAATAACTTGACTTTATGGTCTCTAATCTAAATATATATATAGGTATATAATACGTATGCATGACTACTACAAAATTCATGTAAAAGATTACAATTAATATATAGACTACATATTGCTCTTAAGTTTATACCTGGATTAAAACACGATTAATCAATGGCTTTATAAATTTAAAGAAATTAATTTAAATAAGCTGCTAGCTTCCAGGCTTTAGTTTTACACCTTTGACACAATCGTTAACAGTCAGAAGCCAAGAAGCTGCAAAGCCATATATAAATGTGTGTGAAGCTGTCCCAAATAATCTTACAGAAGAAGGGAAGGAGAGAGCAGCTCCAATCTTCATTTTCTATTAACTTTCAGGTCTCTGCATGAACATGAGTAATAACCTAAGTAGTAAAGAACAAACGGCCAGAAGCACGGAGCAGAGGCAAGAACAAATCATTAAAAAGTGATAAGCACCACGGGCCCTAACTTAGCTAAAGGCAGTAAAAACGCACATACACAGGAAACCACCTCATGTCTCCTCAAAATGAATCTGGTCATATAGTTTTAGTGCCGAGTAAGTGACTGCCTCAGCACGACACCAGAGCGCCTGTTAGAAAGGACAGTATTTCACCTATGTGCTTAGAGGTCTGATAACCTCTTTTCCCAGGTGTGTGTCCCCCGCTTCTAAAAGAGGAAATCACACAGCAAATTAATCTTTGTGCACCTTTTTATTTTCCACCCCTCCTCTCCTCCCATCCATTGTGAAAGATAAGAGGGAAAATACCAGTGATTCACAACAAAACTGAAATAAATTCACAGCGGCAGGAAAAGCCTAAGCTTGCTTTGGCTCACACAGGTGAGCTTGTGATATGGTGAGTCAGTGCAAAAAAGTGGTCGTGAAACTGGTGTCACACACCTTTCTGGAGAGGGCTTTTTGTCCACACAGGTATGGGTAAAAGGCTTATCTGCCCAGGCAGCACACAATGAAAATTAATCTTGCCAGTGCAAAGGGATTTCAATTCGCAAACCATCAACATCCCACTCAATTTACATTACAGGTGGCCACCTGGGAGAGGGGAAACTGACAGCGAACTAAGACACAAAGCAATTCACAGCTAACTCTTTTGCAGTGCATCAAAGGCCCATCAGTGACTGCCCCATGCAATGGACTGTGGTCACCCTGTAACTACATTTGACTGTCAGCTTGCCAGAAGCAAATGCAAAACCCCATCGCATCCAGGAAGTCACTGACAATACAAAGCACTCCCCTTCAGAAGAGGGAGCTCAGCCCCTATATCCAAACTAAGGAGGGCTTTTTCTGGGACTATAAAAGGGACAGAGCCAGATGGTTTCAAATTCCTTCGAGGCATTTGCAATCGCCAAGGTATTTTATACAGACTGTGCTTAGATGTTTCATTGGTCACCAGTGGTCCCAAATTCACATACAGCTTAAAACTACACATGGTTTCTGAGCTTAAAGAAATCAGGGTCTAAACTCTCAGTTGGATACCACTCTCAGAACAAAACAGACTCACACTAGTGCACCACTGAGGGGGACCAAACTGTCAAGAATAAGTGTTATATAGAGGACAGTATGCAAAAGTGGGCCCTAAAACAAAATGGGTGAATTTTTAGCTCCAAAAGCAATGAAAAACTCACAGCACGGCTTTGAGAAGAATGTAGCAGAAACACCCCAAACAGGCTGGTTTTGAAGATGGGAAGCTCTGAGAAGGGAAGCTTATTTTTCAGTGCTAGCCACAAGACTTCATAAAAGAATCTTGTAAAAACTAAAGGGTCTACTGATTACTGTATCAGAGAGCATAACTAGACGAATAAGAAAAGATCTGTGTGCAAGCCCACTTCATACAAGAGGTACATAGAACACAACTAGGAAACTCACTATAATTCCTTGGCTTCATGCAAACATGGTCCTAGCATCTACACAGCTCTAAGCTGGAGAAAGAGATGGTTCTCTGAAACAGAAGTAGCCTACGCCAAATTTACACAAGGACTTCCAATCAAGGACCCAAATCCCAATATTCAGCTCCTCTTTAATCCTTGAGCAACAAAGTAGCAGGCAGATCAGACTTTGGAGACATCTTTCCCTGCTAATTACATGACAACAGTTTAAAACAGATTATATCACACCCACTGTCTCTCAAGAGCAAAAATACATATGTAATCAAATTGTTCAGGTAAACCAGTAAAAAGATGGAACGGAAATTAACACCATAACAAAGAAATCTTTGCAACCAAAAAATGAAACCATTTTTATTGAGAATTACATTTTCTCAGTTGAACTTTAGCAAGTAAGCTGGATGGTACAAAAACCACTTTTTCACAAATACAAAAAAAAAATCTGTTATCAAATAAACTCTTATTCCTCTCATCTTTAATCTTATCTCCACACAAGAACCAAGCAATCCTCATTTAACATGAAAATGTCCCTTGACCCCTCTTTACACACGTGTGGGTCTTCAGAACACCTAGCAGCTGAAGGAGCTCCTGGATCCAACTGTGCAGAGGAGTCCAGCTGTCAATTACCCACATCTCTGTTTCAGTTTTATGAGGCAGAGTCAAAGGCCAGGAGAGAGGGGGACACTCGCATGTGTGTTTTGAAAGGAAAAGGCAAAATATTTTACAATGGAAAAGGGAAATGTCAGTTAGTTCAGATGCAAGAATTGTGCAGCACAGCCTCTCGTAGGTATGACAAAGCAAGCTTTGCTGTGCAAGACAGTCAAATGGCAACGAAAGCTGCAGGCAGGATGGGAAAAGTTAGTTAAACTTTTCAGCTCTCAGTAGAAAAAGCTTTAAGAACTAAAGGGGCAAATTACTGAGCACTTTGCTTACAAAGCATTTCTTCAGAAAACTTCCAAGTTAAGTCCAAATAGCCAACTATACTTAAACTCAGGTGTATCTCTTCTCAAACATAAACGAAGCAAACTAAAAGAACATAGAAGACATAGGACTGAAATAAGGGAAGGAAGAAAAGAAAAGTAGGAACACAACAGAAAACAAAAAGAGGACACACTTGGACAAAGGATGTACAGCAGAAAAATGTGCAACCTTCAAAGATTGCTCCAGAGAAAAAAAGAGACCAGACTGGGAGATTATCTTTTTGATCTGTGTTTACCAGTAAAGCACCAAGGAATTTCCAAGCACGAGCCTGAGACCTTATTGCACTGTAGGAAGTAAACAAAAATCACTTAAAACACAGGAGATGGATGTGAGAATTGCAGCACCAGCTGCAATGCTGTGGGACTAGTTGGAGGTAAATAATTGAAAAAGAATGACATTATAAAATCAGTGCATCAGGAAAACTCAGCTCCCATCTCTCTTTTAGAGTCTCAAGGATGCAAAAGTGATGACATCTAATTCAGCACCAAAAGAACTTTATCTTTTATGGCTGGACAAGTGATTTCGGCTGCATCTGTGGACTACGATACGTTTAACGAACAGCAGTGTGCTCCATGACCTGGCTGCTCCCCAGCCACGTGCCTGCGGGAATGCTGCCTGGAGTATTAAGCCCACTGCATGTGCTTGAGCACACACAACCCATTGCCAACCCGCTTCATTACCCTTTTCCCAGCAAGCTCGCCCAGAGTTAATTTAATGCATTTAAGGACTGAAGACCAGCCTCGCCTCCCTGCAGTGCTATCAAACATGTTACAGACAGAGAATCTGGCCATATTCCATCTATGGGGTTTCCTCCAAAGTCCACTTCGTCTTGACAATAGCTGAGCTGATGCTCAATCAGTATGAGAACAGTGCTCCATCCAACACAACCCACCACCACTACGGAAAGCTGCTGTACCCTCATGCTGACCCTTGCAACCCCAGTCCCTCCCCTACAACAGCAGAGGAGCTGGATCATTTCCAAGTCTCCTTATCTGGTACTCACAAAGTACGGAACTGCAGAAGATCAGAGTACAAAACAGTGCTTACTTTTTCTTATATTCAGGCTCAACTGGCCTGGTTAGCTCAGCATGACATCTCTCTACAGCTACAGGAGGGCACTCGCAGTCCCCAGGACAGGAAGCAGCACCGAGGAGACACAGGAGCAAGTAGAGGCAAATAAATGCTTTCCAGCTTCTGCCTTAGCAAGCTGCAACAAGAGCCCTGAGCCTGGGGACTGTCATCTTCAGCTTCAAACCCCCATGGAAGAAAGGTTTTTCCTTTCCAAGGGCAACTTCCAACGTCATCAACATTTAGGCAGGATCTAACGAGTCGGAGGCCCAGTATAACCACCACAGCTTTGGGAGGGAGAGGGGAGAGAGTCTGCATTCCGAAACACACCTGGATGTGCCTTTGCAGTCCAATCCCGACTCTGTTTACAAACAAGCTTCCTTCCAACCCATTCATAAGTACCTGTACTATGCTTCCTACCAGTACTAAGAACCTTTAAAGTTCAAACACAAATCACTTCTTTCCTGATCTGGCCAATTAAAAAAATGAAAAATGATAACAAGTTGTGAAACTTATCTTGTCACCAGCCTAATTGCTACTCGGGGCTTCAAATTATGGCAGAAAAAAACCGAGGAACAAAACCGAACTGTTTATAGCTTGTTTGGATTTTGGTTTACAAAGTATAGCATTATTTTTGTCAATGTGTGAGAAAATGCAATTGCACTACGGACTTCTACATCAAAAAAGCCTGCTTCAATTAGTTATTTTGAGTATTAAACCAGCAAGAAAAGAATTACTGTAGTTATTTCAGAGCTGCTTATTGCTTTCATACATATGATCTGTCTGCAAAGGTTAATATTAATTTGCCAAAAATCTTACTTCATTTTACTACAGAATTATTACGGTGTTAGGATTTGGGATTAGGATACTGGGATACCATGGTTATTAGGATACCTTGTGGTATCCTAATAAAAATAGAAACATTTTGAGATCTCCTTTCTAAGGAGGGTCTGGGGGAAGGATTGAGGAGTAAAGGAGGAAGGAAAGGTTGTAATTTAAATAAGTGTGAGAGTGACTACAGGGGAAAGTTAAGGACAGAGAAAGATTAAGTGAGGAACCCACTGTCAAAGAGAAAAAAAAAAAATCAATGACAAAACTAGGAGTGGACTACAAACCTTCCAAGTCTAATTACAGTACCTTAGGTGCACTTAGACGCACTTGGTTTAAAGTTCACTCACCCTGTTTTTACTAAAAAAGTCAACCATAGGTACCAGAAATGAAAGCCTACCAATCAAGAGCAATCAAGGTTACATTTTTAAAGCTAACTCTGCCCCTCTCTTCTTTCCCCCAAGCTTCCAACTTCCCATCTCAGGGCTGTCAGTAGTTGTCAGCACATCATACAAGAAACTCATCGGAACATACAATATAACTTGACAGGCAATACATCAGAAAACCTAGATGTGACAACAGCAAATTCCACCAGATGGTCCTGGATCATATGCATCCATTAAAAAAAAAATTTTATAAATTGAAAGGAAAAAAAAGAACCCACAGAAAAGCAGAACTTCTGAGAAGAAAAAAACTAATCTGGTATATGCACTGTTTCAATCTTTGTCCTATCCATGCTAGAAAAGGAGACACAATAGCTCCACCTCTTGCCCTCACCAGCTCGTCCTGTCATTAATATCAAGTTTCTAAATAAAGATGCCACTCCATTAAAAGACAGTATGTACTTGTAAAAATGGTGCTTTCAAATTGAGAAAACTCTCTCAATGACTGTGGAGCCTGGTCCTGCTCCAGCATCAACATGGTCTCCAGGTACACCAAACCCAAGCGGTTATTCCCGGGAGTAGCTGCAAAATTGGAGCACTTTCAAGACTCCCTTCCCATCTCCCTGTTGCTCTCGTAGGCAGCACAGATTCTGTTTGGGTTCAGGCTGCCTACAAACCTCATCAGCCTTTGCAATGGCACTTTTGGGAGAGACCTTGGATTGTCTTGTCCGCTGTCAGCCACACAATCCTGTGAAGGCAGCTGAGACCTGCAGGTCAAACACTGACTGTCTAGACCCAAGCTCAATGCAAGTAAATCTGCCTTTGAAACACATGAAGCTCAAACCACCTTTCACCAGGTAGAGAGTGCAACCTGCTCCTGATTCTGGCCTCAAGCCCACACAAAACACAGTGCTGAGGCAGGCACACGGTCAGGACTCAGCCACCCTCTGGGAGGTCAGCGCAGTCCCACGGCACAAACCACCAGGTTCAGAGGCAGCTCTGGGGTTAATTCACTGCCAGGAAGACACTGAAGCTGTCACTGTTCTTCAGGTGAGCATCACCAGCCTGGCCACAGCAGCAGCTCAGCTGGGACAAAACTGACAGGCCCATGAAACATAAATCAAACCTGTGCAGGCTGTCACTGCTCAAGCGAGACCTTCAGGGACACCATTCCTGGCTCCTGTTCTGCCCCTACCTTCAATAGCTATGTGCAGATGTGCATGTTTTGCTCTATGAAAAGTAATTGCATGTAACTGGAAAAAAATACTGTGTATCCCTGTCCTCCCAATTACACATACTCTGAAGTAAAAGGTATTTAGCCAAACGTATTTTAAATTGGTAAAGCAAGTAGATATGAATCTGAATGCACGTAGGGAACAAAGACAGTGAATAACGTGGTGTTATTTTACCAAACATTTAACAGGACAGGATAGTGCTTCAAAGTTCTTTGGAACTCTGAGAGCTTCTTTGAATACAAAGCTGTGACTGTGGTAGAAAACAGATCTATCCCCTGCTAGTGCACAAGCTGCACTCCACAGCTTAGGACAGAAGAAATCTCTCTTCAGGCCACTGTGGCAAAATCAGTTTCCACCAAGAAACTAGACTGAGCCTTTAACAAAGGAGTATTTCTGTATATTATAAACACCTATTTTCCTTCCCCTAAGGAAAGCTCCTTCCATTATAAACTCTCCTTTGCTGTTAAACAAAGTGCACCATTTCCTGAGTGAAAGACCTGTGAGGGGGGAATACTCCAGTGCACTGGCAGGGAACTGGGCTGCAGTCGTCCTTCAGAAACAGCAGGTGAGTGGACTGGGCTCCAGAGATTACTAATGGAAGGGCTTTTTTAGCAAAGGCTGATGGCTACTCACCAACTTCTGAAGCAGCAGTTTATTCTCTCCATCCAATCCACTTTACAATTATCACCTTTAGCACAGAGAGGAAGCTACTTTTACATCATGGACCTGTGAACAAAAGGCTTACAAAAAAGTCAATTCTCCCCTCCTCCTCCTCAAACTTCAACAAGGAATATCCGATTTTTTACTCTGCCTTTGTCATTTCAACATAAAAGAAAAAGTCAGTGACATTTTCAAGTTTTGCTGTTGTGCACCAGTGGGGTTTCAAATACTGCAGAGCAACATAATTACATTTAGAGACACTTTTGACTGGAACTCAAATGTTGTGACAGCACATAATAGTCTCTTAGAGATAAGAAAAATAGGCATTTAGCTCAAAATGTATGTTCTGCTTTATCTTAAAATGCACACCACCTTTTTAGTGTGGTGCCTTTTGGCATCTAAAAGTTTTTCTATAAATACTAGACTATGATTTTTTCAAAGCATCAACTTTCTACAGAGCGAAAAATAAACAGCTTACTATTTAATTCTTCTCAGCAGAAATACTGTAAAACAGAGGCATAATAATAATGTTTTTAATAAAATTGGTAAAACGTCACCTCCTCCATTTTGATATTTAATTATAACTCATTAGAAAAGCAAAAATACTGCAAATCAAAGTCCAAGAATCAGCTGTTTATTTATTTATAGGAATTTATATAGCGTTCATCACCACAGCAACCAGAAACCTTTTTTCCTTCTTGTTCAAATGAAAAGTTGTAATTTTGAAATGTGATCCTTTGATGTTATAGTGCAAATAGGTACTTAGGTCCTATGCTGCAAACACTTAGGCAGGTGCTTAAAGTACAAGAATAGACTTAAGGACTAAGGTCACCAAGGTATGGTGAAAGAGACAGAAAAAGAGAAAGGAAAAATAAAAATAAAGGAACCAAGAAGGAGGGAAAGAGTAAAGAGCTTTCCTATGAAAATTCACAATGCACTGAGTCCTACAATAAGCCATGACCTCCCCGGTGCTTTTTTCCTGTAATAGTACGCGACTGCTTCATGGAGCACAGTTCAATTCATCAAGAGTGATCAACAAGTTCCCACTTTATGCTGAGGACACTGGTGAATATTCCTGAGCAAGGATTTCTAAGAGGATAGTAGCTTACAAACAAGGCTGCGGAGGGCTGCTTCTCCTGAGAGCAGAGAAGTCAGGAGCCTCACTTTGACTGCTACTCTCTTCTGGTCCCCCAGCAATTAGCCATTATCAAATTCCCACAGAATCAATAGACCTTTTTAAAAAGGTCAACTGCTCACAAAACATCAAAGAAATTAGTAAATTAGAACATTGCTCCTGCATACAGCATTGTAGAATGAATTACTAGGTATATCATGCAATTGCAGTTTCCCCACGATACTCCTGGTGTGCACAAGCACACAACTATTTTTCAGACCCTCAAAAGAAACTGAAATTGTTTCATCTGGTTGCTTCCCACCACCATACAGAATATACACATACACGCACAACATAGTACTTCAGATCCTTTTAAAAGCTAATGAACTTCTAACTGGGACTGAAAGAAAAGAAGAGATCTTTGGCCTGTTGTCATTTTGTTATATAAGAGATCTTATCATCAAGACTTCCTCAAGACAGAGGTATATGAAGTTATTACCTTCAACTCTGCATTTAGTTTGATCTTCTTCATAAACCAACACTGTCCAAAGCAGTTAAATAAGGAGTGTTCAGCTGTTCCTGAACCAAACACATAAATCTTTACAGAAGACTGGTGGTTATTTTGTAGGGTTTTTTTAAAGCTGTATTCTAAATAGGGCAGAAGCTGCACATATGACAGCAGGAAAAGTGACAAGTTCCTTATCTGGAAAAGCACCAGCAGGCTCTGTTATCAGAGCAGACCAGCTCTTTTAAAGTGGACTGATGAAGCTATTTTTAAAAACACCTAACAACATCACAGAGGAGAATGTGATCTCTGCAAAGGTGGGCTGTACAGCTCAATACTCCTGGGAGGCAGCTAATGAAACTGAAGCTTGTCAGACACAGACTGCGTCCAGTAATTGGCTTTGAAAACTTGCAGTTTAAATTCTGCCACACTGAGTTCAATACCCTGCTCACAGCTTGCTCCAAGCACAGGCAGAGACAAGGGCTGTCTAGCATCGCCAAATGCAAGCGGCCGCCTTTCCACTGCCTGTGCTGCCAGACCCAGTCTGGGTACTTGGAGGGCAAAGAAAGAAACCTACTTTCTTCCAGCACCTCACACCTACCAGTTCACTGCCAGGACAGGGAGAGACAGTTGTGGGGATAAGAACACAGAGCGGTGTCAGACCAGGCAGCGTGCTGATGGAGGAGGGAAAGCATCCTACCACAGAAGGTGAAGGAAACAGGTGAAGACCTAAAAGGAGAAGGAAGAGGGTTCTGTGTCATGCATTTATCCAGCACAGCAGAACCACCAACCAATGCTAACCCTCAGTCAGCGCTCTGTGCCAACTGTGCAAAGTCTCTTTAGGAACAGCCACTGGCTTCCCCAGGAAGGTGGCCACCAAAACAGGGGAATTGTCACCCATTTTCCCTGAAACTCCACTTATCCTTCCTAGCCCACTCCTCCTCAAGCTTTATGGACCCATAGACCCGTTCTACTCCTTGCTCCCAACCGCAAAACTGAATTCTGCAACCATCCTGGGTAACAACTGAAGAAATTATTGTTCCACAGTGTGAGAAGGCAAAATTTGGTCTGTGCAGCTGAGAACCTTTGATCTGGTTCTAGCTCTGTGGTTTAACGCTCTCCTTCGCACCACCTTCGTTTTCGTGATGCTTCCTGCCTCCCACTACTTCCTAGAAAAATCCGCTCCCTCACAGTCTAGATACACTCCAGTTGGAAAAGATATTTTAAGTAGAAAGCAGGTCTTCTATTGAGAGAAGTCATCTATGGCTCTGTTTATTTGAATAAAATGATAGTTTTACCAGTGGAGGATCTTTAAGCCTCTATGTTTTAAAACACTTCCTAAAGACCTTACTATGTTAGAGCACAGGCCAGATATAAATCTGTTAAAAACTCTGGGAAACAGTAACTAAATGTGGGCTGCTGTTATAGGGAACTGTTTAAACCAGTATCACTTACTGAAGACTTTAAAGAAACAATTTTTACGAGAAGGGGGTGAGAATAAGCAAATGAGAATACCGAATTTTCAGATGATTGAAGCAAACCTCAGTAAGTCCACAGTGAGCTGTGACTCAGGATATTGGAAATTTAACCGGAAAAAGATTTCCATATAGTCAATCCATTTTGTAAATTGCTTAATAGAGAATGGGCTCTAGGTAATTAGTCCCAAAATGTTAACCAGGTACCTAGAGTGCATGTTCATAGCACACCTGACAAGTGCTGGAGGCTGAACTCCAGCTCTGATGACAGCTAATTAAAACACAAAAGTGAGACTCCAAGTAAAACTGCCACCTTGCAATTGCAAACCATTCAAAATGCACTCTTGCAGAAAAGCAGGCTGCAAAGCAGGTTTCCTGTACCTATTTCACGCATTTGGTATCTACCATGTTTTTGAAAATGACATTGCAAAATAAACACCCTTACAGTTGATGTGTTTAGCGTAAGTCAGATTTGTTTGGGGGAAGAAGGTCGTCCCAGAGAATAAGAGCTCTTCTGGTTCTCAGCTAAGTCAAGACTTGAGCTAACAAGCCAATCCATCAGTTCAAGTGTTTTGAGATAGCTATTAAAAGGAGTCGTTACTGTTTTATTACCAAAGTCAATAGATTCTCCTGAATCAGCAGCCACTGTTTAAAAGTCAGCATTTGTCAATAGTTATCCAACTATGGCACTGGTGTGAAAACACCAATATGTTCCCTTGCCTTTACCAGTTGTTCAGATACAGTCATTATTCTCATCACCAGAGAAGAGTGTGCCTCTTCACTTCTCTCTTTATTTTTTTTTTTTTTCCAAAGCAGCAGCCATTACCTTAATACCCCATTTAAACATTGGGTTCACTGAGACGGGCTGGAAGGAAGCGAGGGGACACAAGCAGACGGGTAAGCCTGACCTCAGAACGCGCACGTGCAACGCACCCAGAGCTGACGTACGCAAGAGAAACTTTTCCACCATGCTTTGTCAGCACACAATAATCAAAAGGGGCAGGATGCAACAAATCCAGCGTCCGTATCCACTGGGGTCAAATTCACAGGGACTGGTAAGCTTTCAGAGCCGAAGACAGGTGTCTAGGGGGGTTCCCAAGGCACTCAGTCATCAAGGAAAACTGTCAGGAGAACGTAATTACATCTTTGCTTTCCCTGGTAGGCTTTAAACCTGCAGCGTCTGTGACCTCTAGGGAGGTTATTAGAGTTTTAATTGAACCGCGTGTCTGCGGTGCAGGCAGCTGCCTACAAGAGCTGACCCTCACGGCGCCGCCCGCCCCCGGTACCGGGCCGGACCGCCGTCGCTCCCAGCCTTTGGAGACGACAGGTCCGCAGCTCCGAGGGGCCAGCTCCGCTCTGCGCAACCCCAGCCGCGGCTTCCGTGGGTTATTTCCACACACACCCCCGCCCCGCCCCGCCCCGCCCCTCCCCACTGTGGAGCCGCCGCCGACCGCAAGAGACATCGCCCCGGTCCCCCCACCTCCCCTTCACCCACTTTCCCCTCAGAAAAGAGGCGGCGGCCGCCGCCGGACCCCGCGAACCGCCCCTTGCGGGTGCCCGGCCCGGGCCGCTCCCGCCCCACGGCCGCCCCCCGCCGCCGCCGCCGCCTCACCTGCCGCCCGCGGCGCCAACGGCAGCAACCGCCCCCTCGGCTCGGCCCGGCGCAGCCCGGCCCCGCCGCCCCGACCGCCTACCTCACGGCCTCCCCGCCCGCGGCGGGCGGCGCCGCCACCGCCTCCTCCTCCTCCTCCTCCTCCTCCTCCTCCTCGCAGGCGTGGGGCGGGAAGGGGGGCGGGCGGCCCCTCGCCCGCCGTGCTCGGGAGGGCGGTGGCCCCCGCGCATGCTCAGTGCCGCCCGCCGCGAAAGGCACGCTGGGGGCTGTAGTTTGCGGGTGTGTGGGTGCCACGTCCCCTCAGCGTGGGCTTCCCGCCGGGGCGCTCAGTGCAGAGCCTCCAGCCGCTCCCGCCTCAGCCCGGCGGTTTCCCCTCACAGCTTTCTCCCCACGCTGCCCAGTCCTTGCCTCCACATCCAGTCAATTTCCTTAACCACCCTGCTTCTTCCAACCCTCCGCACTCCTCACCACCACTCCTCATCTCTTCCCCAAATCCCCTTCAACCTCCGCTTCATTCTGCTCTCCTCCCACCGCCTTCCCGCACTGGCCTTCCGCTGTCCCTCAGGGTCCCTCCCTGACCCTCAGCACTCCTCTGCCCAAGAGCCTCCTTGCTTGCCGCCCACCCTCCCTGGCCTCTTGATTTCCTCCGCTCAGAACACACCTGCTAAAGTGGAGGGCAACCATCCTTATTATGAGAACATGGCTTCAAATCCACTATGAAAACCTGACAGATAGTGGGCACCTGCATCTTTACTGGAGGAAGGTTCTTCCTGCCAGGGAAAGTGCGAGGCCAGCAGCAGGTCATGTTCACATGGTGAGGTTTGGTAAGGTCAGACTTCACCAGAGCAATCTCGAGATTATTACGGCTTGAACAAACCACCAAGGACACCCTGAGTTTGATACAAGATGTCGAATCAGCTGAGCACATGGGCATGTGTGCATATGGCACCTCTTCTTGACCCAGCCTGTCCCAAAGTCAGCAGGGCTTTTGTCATTCACTTCACTGAAGCTTTTGATTTCTCATGGGACCTTTCCATTTCCACACCCACGCAGTGTTCTCAATCAATGAGAAGGACAATTAATGGCTTGGTAGCATCCTTCACATTAGCTGGTGTTTGTATGCATAACTAAATGCTCCCAGAGTGACAGGGTTGCTAAACACATGTGTGGGAAATTAACACAAAACTTTAACCGTTGAAATGTTTGTCCCTGAAAAGCTGATAGTCTTTTGGGTGAAATCAAATTTAATAGCTTATTACTCCTTCCTCCAGCCTCTTTTTCTGTCTTGCAGATTTTGTAGCTAATGGTCCAAAGAACTATCTTGTATTATAAGAGATACACACGAGAACTGAGGGTTTTCATAAACGTTGCTGCTCTAAATTTAATTTCGTTACGGTCTCTATGAATTTTAGTGCTGAGCTCCCATTGACTGATAAGGCAAATGTCAGGCTTCTGAGATTCGTTTTCCAGAGTTTGTTCAAGAACTATTACTCTAATGAAATTCACTGCAAGAGACCCCATCTACTCCATTTCTTATTAAGTTTGTGAGTTATACTGCAGTCTTACAGAGACTTCAGAATGCTGGATCCGCATCCTTATAACTACAGCAACACTTCAAAATCATAATAATTTTCATTTTCATTAACATTTGTTGCAATAAAAAGTCACTATTTATTTCAACAATGTTTAGAGTTCTCTATTAATTTCTCCAAAGCATTTGTGAGTAGAAATCTTGCCTGGAAACTAAGATTTCACAAATACCTGTTTGCATATTCACATAAATATCACCTGCAGTGCTACTTTTCCTCCTTGTTATGAAATATTTAATGAACCAGTCAAAAAGCCAGACATTACAGTAATTTGAATTAAGTGGCCAGTCACGTATCACAGACGATGAATGGCCAAAGACACAGACATAATCGTTCAAGAAAAAAAAGAACAACCATAAGCTGAAATGTGTTTCTATGAAATATTCATAGGATTGCCATGATTTATTGTCATGTCTGCTTCAGAATAACTTGCAATGGGAAAAGAGCATAATCTGATAAACTTTTCATGCAAAATAGTTCATTCGTTATTCCTGGAGCATCGAGTTTGTAGACCCACATCTGTTGAAGTCTACCGCCTGTAAGCGGTAGGGAAGTGTTTTCCTTAATACAAGGTTTTACAGGGGATACCTGGTGAAAGCAGTGTGACTATGCTGATGGCGGAGACAGTCACTTCAGGTGCCTAGACATAGGTGCCCAGTGCCATTTCAGACAGTTTCAGACAGTTGCCCAAGACATCTGCACAAGGCTGGTAGATACGACATGGGACCTATAAGGCACTCTAAACCGGTGTAATGCCAGCTAGAGGCCTGGCCTGAACTTGAGTTTCAACATAGTACCACAGACTTACATTGCCTGAAGCACTTCCGATGTGACTGTTCAGGGAATAAATCAGCTTTTAGAGACATGGGCAGAGGATGGGCTCACAATTAGGAGCTAGAACAGCGGAGACACCTTTTAGAGTCCAATAGACAGAGCTGTAACTCCAACCTCAAGCAAACATTGAAATGATTCTGCCTCATATGTCCTCACCCCACCTTCTGCACTTGGGTTATAGCTCCCTTTGTATGTGCAATCTCTTTGAATGAGAAAATATCAGAGGGCTCGATCCTGGAAGCTGCCCCCCATCCAGCAGAGCTGCTGATGTGCCTGCTCATTAACACCAACACGCTGGACTGCAGCACTCCAAGCCTTGCTCAGCTGAAGTCAACTACATCCACCAGCTTCTTTGTTGTGTGTTTCTGTGCAATGTTGCCTCAGCTCTTTTGTCTGTTTACCTAATGCCTCTGCTCTCCCTTGGTTTTCAGTACATCTGTGTGTACTGCACAGATGAATATTTGGTGGGCACTGGCACTGTTAACCTTCCTACACCAGGACAGACAGAAGCGTCTACACCAGTCGTTGGCAGGATCTTGCTGGGATTGAGCCACCCAGATTTTTTAAATGTCGGCTTTGTAAATGTTATTAGGTAGGGATAGGAGGACGCACAAAGCCAAAGGATGTGGCAGTCTGCCTGCGGTATAGTTACAGCTCAGCAGAGCTTGTGGGCTGACCAGCCAGTATGTAAAACTGGATGAGCACCAGTGATTCAAGTCTTGTAAAAGGTAATAAGCAACGTCAATGAAGTGTGCTGCTGTCTGATCATCCTGCCAAAGAGCACCGTGTCAGCCAAAAACGTCAGTGAAGCCATTTGGGACTAAAGGCAGCATGTAACTCACTGCACCGGCTTGGCATATTCTAAATGTGGGCAGCAGAGAGAGCTGAATGAGGGATTTTGAAAACACTACATGCTTCAAACATCTCCTAGAAATTCATATAATTTGCTAAAGCAATGATACATATTCATGTCATTCTGCCTCAGGTGTATGAATTTGTTTAGAGGGAATAGACACTTTTTTGCCTGCGAAGAGCAAGATTTCATTCAACGGTCTCTCATTTGGAAAATGCAAGCGGTGACCCCACTCTCTGGAGTACCTGACAGCCAGTAATAGCTGTATCATGATCAGTTACCTCTCCCCTAGTATCAATTTTTCACATGCTGGTGTCGAACACATGCAAGAGTAAAAAAAGAAATTAAAATATCTGCTGCTGAGCAACGCTGCCACTGAAGTGACTCTTGTCTACAAGGCAATGAGGGCACTTGGTGTTCTGAAAGCGCGGCTCTGATCCCAGCGTTTTGCTCCTTGAGCCCAAGGACTGGATAATTGCTGGTGTTGCCAAGGAAGGTTAAAGCTTTTTTTCTCTTGTTACAGGTAAAACGAGGTGAAATGAGCACACGTGCTGTTAAGCAGGTATGCAAACATGACTGTTCTATAGAAAGAGATATTGAAAAACTGTTAAGAATGTCAATTAAAGCTATCCAGTGGTTTCATGGTGGTATTAAGAGAACAAAAAGAGTTACCAGTCCCACAACCAGGGCACTGACCCCTGCTTTCTGGCGCTAGCAATCGGATCCCACTGACCACGGAAGTGAGCAGCATGTGGCAATCTGCGCTAGCATGACAGCAAAGTGACAGAGAGGGTAGCTCTTTTCTAGCTCGTCATGGAGTGGTGACAACTTCTGCTTGGTTTTGGAGTGGTCTGCTTAGTTTGGAATGCAGGATGGTTAGATAAGCAAACACCTTATTTATTTAGCCATTCATTTATTTATGTAACAACATGGTACAGGCAAGCTACTGAGGGACTTGAGAAATAAGGAATTTTACCTCGTAACAGGATTGTAGAGAGATTCATATGTGGACTTTAAGTAGATGTTTCTCTTAAATACAGAAAAAGACTTGCACTAATCTAATACCGTGACTAAATAAAAACCTCCGCAATACAAAAAAGGAATAGGTAGTTATTAGTGACAATGAACAAAAAAGACAGGAAAATGGAGAAATTCAGTGACAGTTGGCATCAAAAGATGTGCCAAAAGCTCATGAAAGCGCCCTTGTATGATAAAGTGACTGTCTCATGAAATATTAGCAACAAACCAGAACTGGGAAAGTGTGAAAATCTTGTTGCTGTATAAATTATCTGAGACACTCCTGCCAATTAGAGACTTGTTGTGAGGAAGAGAGGCATTGGTAATCATGACAGCGACTGTGTTCAAGTGACATGTGAATATTCTCGGGCAATTATTCAAATCAATCATTTCTTGTCCAGATAGGAAAGATTCATCACTCTTAGTACCTTGTGTCATTCAGCGACTGAATTGATGATGCTCTGCTATTTGTGGTGTTCTGTAATCTGCCCGTTTAAGATGACAACGCCGTCACTCATTTAACTGCTGAAGTGGAGAAGTGTCCGGCAGAAAATGGGAGAACATGGGCCCAGATCCCGTGAGAAGCATTACACAGGTCCTAAGAGACCAGTTCCCTTCTACACTGAGCAATGTCCAACCCAGAGGCAATTTTGGAGATGGGAGGAGTGATGCTGGCGGTTGCCACTGGCAGGGTGTGAGAGGGGGGATCACTGGAATGCAGGGGGAATGCGATGCATTTAATCACTCTTCTTCCATACAGGGTGGATATGAGACCTGCTCACCACATCTTGTCATTACAAGCCCTCCAACTTCAGTGCCTGGTGTCCCTGTCATTGAGAATGACCCCCATATTCAACGACATTCCTGCCTCTTGGTTGTCTGACTCCGTTTCCCCAGCCCTGTGTGCCTTGACCTACCCTCTCACATCAGCTGCTCTCCATAAAGAGGGGCTGCTATCACCACGACTTCTTTCATCCTCCCATCCTTGCTGGCAGGAATTCCTCTAACATGGGACTGTGTCCTGCTTCCGTGAGAATTACTGTTGGTAAGAGACATTACTAAAAATGTGCAAATGTGTATGCACCAGACTGTTACAACCCAAACTGTGACTACATACATTTGGACCTTTGATTTGGCCTGATACAGCTGGTCTTACCTTCTTATTTATATATCATGAAGTATAGTTTATCAATTAACTTCTTTTTTTTTTTTTTAATAATATGCCCCATCTATTCCTTCCACCTCTTCCTGTAAACTATGCATGTGTAAAGGCTGATTCCAGTCTGTAGTCACAAGCGGATGGATTAAGGCTGCAGATCTGCCTTCACCAAACCTTAAGCACCTGATTGTGTTAAAATACCGTTAGTTAAATAAAATACCACTTACATGTTACTGCTGGAAGTACCAGGCTGATGTATCAGCTGGGTTTCAGTACCACAGGGCTTCCTGGTACTCTTTGAGAAACAAAACTAACATCAGCAAGTGGAAACTTGAAATGGTATTTGTCTTTTAATAAAATAACAAAACAAAGTCTTCACAGAGGATTAGTTTCCTTTTTTCTACATGTAACTGTTTGTAACAAAGTAAAAGAGCAGTTAACTCTTCAGGCTGGTGATAACAAATAAAAATGTGCTTCACCTCAGCTTTCACACGCTCCGTCTCTCTTTCCAAAGAGCTTCTTTCCTTTATTCACGAGCTCTTCGGGGACAGGATTTTTACCAGTTCTTTCTGCCAACTTGTGGTTAGCAGATTATTTGCTTTCCATTTTTTTTTTAAGGCTGTGTTGTGGCTCCCAAGTATCCATCTGTACCTCTCAGGGAAATAGCTGGTAGCTTGCAGCTAGAATGTATTTTAGGATGCCTAATCTGAGCAGGTTACCATGTCACTGGTTAGCTCAGATGCTGTAGCTTAACCTGCTGACATCTGAAATTCACTGAGATGAGCAGTCCTTTGGAGAGTCTCTCTTCAGCCATCTCTCCCAGGTCACTGTCTGAAATCCCGAGTGATTATTGACATTGGTACTGAGCCATCACACAGGAGAGAATTTTGATTTTTTCTTTTAAGAGTATTTATCCTGCAGATCATCCTCACTCTCTGAATCCCTTCTGCATCTCTAATGAGCTACGATGCCCTTCATTCACGTATGGTTTTGGGGGTGCATATCCTATTTTTAGGAAGTCATTTTAGAGGTAACTTGTATGTCTTACACCTCCATAGCAAAGGTATGAGGCCTGGACATAGATGATAACCATTCCTGCTTCACTTGATGGTTGAGCTGTGACAGCAGTCCAGCCTGTTGCTCTTGGTACCTGCTTTTCATATGATGTGAGCTTCGTCCCAGTGTAGCATAACCTAACTTTTGTCACCTTCATTTAATGACACATGGCTATGAAAGTGAGGAGGAGTTATACCCCCGTCCAAGATTGCAGCTTTCCACTGGCTACAGCTCAGAGCTGTGTCCATCCTGAAAAACAATAGGAAACATCAAACCTAATTCTTGCTTTTCACCCCAGTCTTCCTTCTGACAGATTACTTTCATTTTCAGCAATTTGTTAGTTGTCCTCTTGCAAGCACAAAACATTGTGGTTCCCAAAACTGAGTGGGGGTGAGTTACAGCCGATTCCTCTGCTCAGTGATCCCTGCTGTCCGCCTCCTGGGGAAGTGCTGGTAGACCCACCCTTCTCCCACCACTCCTCCAGCAGGTCTCATCCGTAAAAGAGGCTGGACTGGCTGGCTCCAGCCTGAAAGGGTTCAGATCTTTCTTCTCTGGTGCCCAAAGTGACCACGAAGCAAATGCTCTCTTTGTCTCCTCTTCTGAGGGCCGGACTGTGACTGAGAAGGGAAACCAGCTGTCCTGCTTTTCTAGGTGATCCTGATCCAGGCCAGCTGGAAGGCAAGCATGCCCACTGCCAATCCTTGCATAGCATTGCTTTGAAGTGGGAATATTTGGTCCCTGTGAACTCACACACAACTTAATAGAACCGTGCCCTCCTCAGTAGCAGCACTAGGTATTGCAGAAGCTGAAGAGAATCGTGAATTGGGAGGGCTACAGCCAGCTAATGCCTGTTTCGTTACTAAAGCTGGCTCCCCTTGTTGGATTCTGCCTGCCCCAGGAAGTATGTTCCTAGGAGCTCAGTTTTTAACTAACACAGCAAAGTAAATGAAAGCAAGACAAAGAATAAGGCTCCGCTCTGCTGGGAACACAGGACCTCAAGGCTGTAACACGAATTTAGCACCCGTCTGTTTAGCGAAGAATTTATACACAGGATGGATGGGGATTGTCCAGGGCAACAGCAACCTGGCTACTCTTTTTTTATTTTATTTTTTTTCCTTTTTTCCCTTTATTTTTCTTTATTTTTCTTTTTTTCTTTCTTTTTTTTTTCTTGTAGCCAAAACCATATAACATTTGTCCCTGTATTTTGGGCAGGGAATTTGAGTCCTTGCATTCATCTCACAGAAAGGCAGAGCGTCTCTCAGACAGCATCATTTCCTTCCTCTCTCAAAACACTGTTATCTGTGAGTGTGCCCCGGCTCTCCCCTCCTGCGCTTTGTGCTGACAGAAAAATCATCTCCGGCTGAAGCCGCTGTATCTCCCCACAGCTACAGCCCCCTGTGAACCGCGGCTGCCTTCCCTCTGCTCCCTCACTTACAGATGACACATCCCATCTCATTTATATTATTAAAATGTTTTCCGTGGGGTAACCTTCTGCTTCATGCCTGAAATGATATAGAAAATTAAGCTCTTCCTTTTGTGCCATTTGGATTTAAATTGTAGATTTTAAACCTGTCCTCAATCCTTTTATTTTCCACAGACAGCACCATTGCAGTGGCAACTCCTAGTGACTGCACTAGATGTTCAGAAAAAAAGAAATCACAGGCACATCGACTCATATGCTATTATGATGAGTGCAGTGGATAATAACAAATGCAGTACTTCAGGCACCCACTGGGTCTCTTTCCATTTTCTTCACAGAAAACCTAAACAGCCCACTGTGTAGAGCATAAAAAAGGTCGTATCAAAAGAACATCTGCACATTAGTGTAGTGATTAGTTTATAGAGTAGCACCCAATGGTGAAAGAGCTTTAATCTTCTTTTCCATGCGCAAAAATGATGCGTCACGTGAAGGGATGCTTAAACTGAAGTCAGACCTGATGGCTGTCGTGACTTCTCAAACATTTAACTAAAAATAGTTCCTTGCAGGTGAGTTTGGCAAAAAGCATTTGGGTTGTTTAAGGTAAAGTGCTGGACTCTTTTAGGAAGTGTAATTGCAACTACTGTGCTTCACAGGCAAAAATGCTGCCAGGAATGAGTAATTCTTGGTATGGGATACATACAATACAGTAAATATGCAAACCAATACTTTGGAAATTGCTTCTTTCGTTTGAGCTTGATTTAAATGTGTGAATTCTTTGCATCTTTCTAGTATTCCCCAGTCCTTACCTTTGGTTATTACCAGTCTGAAAGAAGCTGCTGCCATATGGAGAGCTGGAACAGCCGAGAGTTACGTTCACCAGCAACATACCATTTTTAGAAGTTGCCAGTCCTCATGGTCGCAGACCAAAGCTTACGTTTTAGCAGCACTATTAGGTTTTCTTGCTTCTTTTTCCAAATCAGATTGTGTTGGTCTCTCTCTTGGGAGGAGCACCAGATGAGATGGCCTGAGGGGTTACTCCTGATGGCAATTCCTGTAATGCCCTAGATGAGGCTGGCATCCCCAACAAAGTTCCAGTTTAAGAGACGGAATAATCCTCTGCAATTCTTCACTGTGTGTGGTGCAGATCTGATGGGTCTCACCTGAGTACTGGAGCAGGGATGGAGGAAAGGAGGAGCCTTTGCTCCCTCTTGGAGCTAATGACTGAGTTATTCCATAGAGAAGGTTAAGCAATAAAAAATTCCAACTTTTCCATAGTGGCTAGTGGCTAAATACACAATTGTTAAAGAAACAGCAGGCCATCTGTTCAGCCTTCCTTGCAGCATAGCCTTCTACCCAGACCAGACCCCAGAATATGGCTGGGCAATGAGATGGGACAGAGACTCTAGAAAGATGAAAGCTATTGGATTAGCATTTTTGTCCAGAGGCTGTAATAGAAATCTTTAGTAAGTAAAGTCCAGGCATGAAAATCACATTTTAGCTTGAAGATGAACTCCAATTTTGAGTTGAAATTCACCCCCCTTAGTAGTTTCAAGGCCAAAGTATGCAAAGAGACTCTGTAAGTCCTATTTTCAGGGTGTTAGTGGCTCATAGATCGCTCTGCTAATTCCTCTATACATGAATGAATTGGATCTAAGGCACAAGCACAAGCTCATGTCAGAGCACTGCTGTAGGTCATGTTTGAAGACAATTTTATTAGTTCCAAAGTCAAAGATTAGCGAAAGAAAATCTGACCGGAGGAGAGACACTGAGTGCTGACACACTGTGAAAATTTGGAGGTGAATGGGATCTGGGCTCTTTTAAAAATCTAAGTGTTATAAAAGTAAAATTGCAAAATACTGTTCTTTTACATGGAAACCTCAAGACGTGTTCCCATCTTTGAATCTAACTTGCAGTAGACTATATTCCTCTTATGTTCCTTCTTATGAGACATAGTAATATTTAACATAGCAAAGAAGGTGCCCACAAAACTCATCTGAGCTACAAACATCTGATTCTACTGATGGGAGTATTATAGACAAATTTATGCTACAGATCATTTCTTCAAATAGATAGTGAGTATGCTAGTGATGGTCCCAGCCTCTCAGCTGTGGCTTTAGTACTAGGATCATTAACTCCTGGTAGGATTACCCACCAAAGTGAGCTTACTTCTCTAGTCACCACACAATCTGTTAACGGACACAGTCTTCATTAGAATAAAATAAGGAATCACAAGCAGCGCTCTGAGACTAGGCAGCCACAGACAATAATGCCCCCTACTGATATTTGAACAATTCAAGGGGAAAGCGATGTCTCAAATAGCCAGCAAAGGCAACGAGGCCGATACAAGCAGCAAAAACCTGTCTGAGGAGCACAGACAGGCAGCTTGATGCTCTGGACAATTAAATGACTGGGTAGTGCAGAGGAAAGTAACTGCTCATAAAAATTCAAATTTTGGGAAAAGACTGGTTCCAAGACCTTGTTTTTTAGGGTGAAGGGGCCCCAGCAGCTGAAAGTTAAACTATTGGCACCCATTTCAGCTGCCACAGAAGCCCACAGATTGTCCTGTCCAGGACAAGGGAATTGTGTGCACGGGCTGCGTGGGAGCTGCAGGGGCACCACGCAGAACAGCTCACACCAAAATTCTTGCAGACACACACCACGGTAGATACGACAGTCCCTGGTCACCTTACTTACAGGGAAATTGAGCCGAGATAGCAGTGTGACATGACTATGGTATAATCATGTACGGGTAGGCAAATGACTCCCTTCCTAATCAGGGTTTGTGTAATGCCTGAGTCCTATGACCAGCCCAGCAGTTATAATCCTTTACAGCCAAATGCTGCCAGTAAATTCATTGCCTACAAACCACTGTATGTAACAGGTTTACTGAAATTCAATGTCTGAAAGCCGGGTTGCTCGGTGTCATGATGCATTATTATCTATAGAGCAGGTGCTTCCAGTGCTTCCAAGGAAAACTGTTTTACCTTTTATACTGCATATCTGTAGCTTAGGAATTACAAACCTGTATTTTGAAAATGAAGAGAAAACTCAGATTTTTGAGCAAAAAGGCTGCTGTTTAGTTTCCTCCTCTTCCCAAAAACAAGGCCAGCTATCCTGTTGCATCTGCTGAGAGCCAGCCTCATCTCAGAAGAGCGCTCCTGTAAACTGCTGGTGAGACACAGTCGATCCTGTGGCTCAGTGGAAGCTGCTGTACCTCCATCCACACACCTTCAGCAAGCCTTAAATTGTAGCTAGAAGCCACATCTGTACAAGTACAAGCATGAGGATGTAATTTGCTTGTCCCATGTGTATCCATGCTCAAAGAGGGAGGAACAGCCTCCCCACTGCCACAGAAAAGCTACTTGCTCTCTGGTGACTGGGACAAAGAAGGTGGGTCAATGCAGTCCTATGGACTGGGAACCTCAGAGCCAGAGGTAGGACCTGGCTCTGGTCCTACCGTTAGGTGAGTTATTGCTTACTATAGACACAGCCTGCATTTCCAGACAGCTTCTTCCTGCCTATAGACTTCCTTATAGAGTCAAAATACTGCCCGGTAAGTTTGCTGTGGCAGTGCTTTTGCGTTAACTCAGGGCAGCCCTTCAGCATCAGATGAAGATAGCATTTGGAAAAATAGCAAGCCACCTTAAGAAATCTGAAAAGTGAGGTTGAATTTTACTACCACTACCCTAAAACCATGTCTATGTATTAGTATGCCCTTGGGAATGCATTCAGACAGTGAAATCCAGTTTCCTTATCATGTGCAGTAAATGCGGTGATGTTAAAACCTTCAGCGGTTTCTTATGCTTTTATTACTAGGATTTATGTCAGCAAAATAGCATGGAAAGTGTATTCAAGTGGTTATTAGGCACCCATCATTTCCACTGTGATCAGGCCACATGGGTTTGTATCTGGCACCTTGTATGCAAAGGAAATCTGCTTTTAATGGAAACTAACGTATGGTTAATTTGCTACATTAGCATGTGATAATTAGTACGTAGGCTTTATGATGTATTACAACTCCATCTTAGTATACATGCACACAAATACATGCATAATACCTCAGTGTGCTAAATGCAGGCATCTCTAGGACAGAAGGTGATATAAACAAATCTAAGCAGAAGTTTTGGACATGGAATGAGAACTGCATAATGAGTACCTCAATTTACAGTCCAATAACGCAATATCTATTCCTCCCCACACCCTGTACAGTGTGCATATATTAAAATCTCTTCTTTAATCTGTCTACTTTTATATCCCTGAATATATTAGGACTTTCTGGCGTTCTTTCTTTTTAAATTCCATAATCCAGGGTCGATTAAATAGTTGCAGCTCAAAGACGCGCGCTGTGGTGGTGGCAGAGCAGGACGTCTCATCGCTCTCAGTTTTGTGCATCTGTAACCATGGCGACTTTGTGGCTGCAGCTTCCCCCAGACTTCGTATAACCTGGGGTGGATAAAGGCATGCTTCTCCATCTGGTGCGGATGTCACGTACAGGATCTCTTAGGATACATTTTTAATTACTATGTTCTCTTAATTACTCCTTATGATTTCCCCGGTGAATTGCCTTTCTCGAGTTTCAGTGACTCATTGTGAAACCAAGTGAAATCTGCAGCGTCTTCAGTCAGTGTTCAGGAAAATTCATCCCAGACCTCTGTGCCTTCTCAAGGGCAACACCCGCCTGAAAAGCGACGCATACCAGTGCTTTGTGCTTGTGGCTCCAGACCAAATGTGGTGTTTTACAAGTGCAGGTTTCCTTCCCTTGGCTGCTGGCCTTGCCAGCCCACGCTGGAGAGCGTGGCCGTGCTGTCCGAAGTGGCCTCCGAGGGCAGACCTGCTTTGGCTGAAGGCAGGGTGCCGCAAGGTGGGCTCCCCTGTAGCATCTCATTTAGGGAGGTAAAAGGACTGCATGTTGGTGACCCCAGCAGGAGTGCAAAGGTGACTCACATTGGGGTGCAGGGAGGAGGGAGGCTCTTATTGCCCCTTTGGACATTTGATCCCCTCCCCATCCGTCATGCACTTGCGGAGAGAGACTCATGTCCCCACGGGACGTGGTGCCAGAATAAAGGTGTCTCAGACGTGCTCCGGGGGCAGCTGTGGGGTGCCCAGCACATGCATCCCGCTCACTGGGGGTTGTGGGCAGCAACCTGCAAGTCTGCAGTGTGTAAATGTTGCCAGCCCCCGCTGAGAGGTGACTTAGCCAGGCAGCGTCCCCTTTAACAGCACTCTTTTTTTGATTGCTCTTAAGAGACTATGGCACAGTGTGCTGGGACAAACAGCTCTGGATTTAGCTATTTATTTGATAGATACATTGCTAAGAGCTGTATTTTATCCCTTTAAAGGCAATCGCTTCTCCTGGTGTGTTAAACTCACCCCTGGGCAGAGGTCCAGACAGCACAAGCCCTGCACCCCAGGCAGGCAGGACACGTGCCGCCACCATACAGAGTTTTTACAGCCGCACTGCACGGGACTGAGCTACACCAGCTGGGCGGGGGGGCTGTGCCAGACTGGGTGGGAAGGGTGTTGTGTTTCTCCCAGTATAGCTGGGGGGCTTGCCCTCAACTTGGCCTTCATGAAATGGGATGTTATCCTGCACACTTGGTTAATCAGCATTTAAGAGTGCCCGTGTATTCTCCCACTTAAACTGCACTAAACACAAGCGGTAACAGCACTATTTCTTTTTTTTACCTGGGCAGTAATATGTCTTCTTTTCATTAAGTCATCCTTGGGTTAGCCTCACCGTAAATAGCTGAGCAGCTGAGGTGCATTTTTAATCACCATCAGATATTTAGCACATGAAACAGCGCAGAGGAAAGCAATTGGATCGCCTCCTTGCCTTTATGAGAGGGCTTGGATGTGATGAGGGGGATTTATGGTTAAAAGCAGCCTCATGGAAAGAACCCATCATACTTGTTAATTAAGGACAAGCAATTTAAGACCACTACTGCTGCATTTCTGACAGAGGGCAGCATTGAGTTTTTTATCACACCAAAAAAAAAAAAAACAAAAAACCAAAACCAAAAAAAAACCAACCACTTAGCTCTCTGGTGATTACGCAGTTCGGAAAGAAGATGAAGGGAAAATGGTTTTCAGTCATGACAGAAGCAACAATTATATTGCTGTTTGCTACTAGTGATGCTCAGAGCATTCTATGTGTAGACAACCCTGAAGCAGGACTGCCACCACAGTCAGAGAAGGGGAAGCATCTACATACAAAGCACAAGTCAACTGACATTGCTTAGTTGCAAAAAACATGCTTTCTGCAAAAACTTGGCGACCTCTTGCTGTTTGACTCTCAGCCTTGCAGGGTTAACATAAGGACTGATTTGCAAGAGAGCGAGCATCTCCTGCCCACACTTGTGCACTCCTCCAGCCTGTGGACGTGCTCCTGCAGCCTCCTCCGCCTCTGCTTGGAGCCACAAGAGTAAGCCACATTTACGCTCGCAGCCGGACTCGTACTTAGAGCAGATGTGGCAGCAGCAAGCGTTTGGATGAGAGAAGTGGCACAACCGGCTGGCAGGAGCATCTGTGCACACTACCGCCCTGGCAGAGCCTTCTCCATCCTTCCCCAGGCTCCCTTGCTGGTCCTCCCTCCCTCAGCAGCTCTTTTACCCCTCTTTTAATAGCATCCCGACACCTTGCTGCTGGCAAGTTTTGTGCTGTGCTTCATGGCTCCTAATATTTTTCCCCCTCCCAGTAGTCCAGCTCATTGCTGTCTGCTAACCAGCCCCTCTGCACAGCTGCCCAGCCCTCCCTCCCCATCGCATCCTCAAACCCTACATGCATGTGGTACCCATGTCTGCACCCGCCACATACGTAGCGCTGCCAGAATGGGATGTGCTGTACCACCGCTTCTGTCCCTTCTGTCCCACAGTGGTTTTCAGGAGGCGGTTGTGCAGAGCTTTGGGCTGATGTGCCCTTGCAGAGCCCTCCTGGGAGCTACCCTGCCCCTGTGCCTGGCGAGAGGACAGCAGCTTGCGAAGAACTGAAACCAGAAGCCAATTCTGTTTATGCTTCCCTGCCAGAAAGGCCTGTTTTCACTATTAGAAATTTCCATGGGAATTTTTTTTTCCATTGCAAGAAATGCTCACGATGCTTACAGAATGCTTACTCCACTGAGAGCCATTTCTTTGCAGTGAAAAGGCTAGCATTCACATTTCTCAAAAACTGTATTATCAAGTAGCTTTTAACTAAAAATTCCTTTCAAAGCTGGCTATTTTTTGTGAGTATTTTGGCAGGGGGAGGGCAGGGTTGGATTTCTTTGCTCACAGCTTTGTGGAAAATGCTACTATCTGGTCTGCCCCTCTCCAGGGCTGTGCCACTCCTACTTCACCGAGGCCATGAAAGCCTCCAGAGCTGGGTACTACCTGGGCAGCCTTGTAAGGGAAACGTGTCCTGTAACTCCCAGCTGTTGTTCCCCTGTTTTGGGGGACTACAGAAATGAGGGGGGCCAGGGGAATGGAGAAAATATCCAGGGAGCCACCAGCTCCTGATGTAGACACCGGTCTCGTGCCCCAGCTTTGGGCTTGAGTCCCTGTCTCACTAAAACACTCAGTTTCCTTCTGGTTTTTAATAAAACTGGAGGGTTGCAAGGGCATCCCTGAAGCAGCAAATGGCTGGGCCCAGACAGAGGGCAAGCAGAAAATTTTGGAGGGAGGATGTAGCTGGCACAGTGTCTACGATGGGATAGACACTGTCTCTCCCTCTCTGTCTCTGTCCTCTCTTAGAAACACCTCTCTCTTTCTTTTCCCTGCCAGCAAGGAATCAATTCCTTTAATACCCGAGTAATGCATTTTATAATTAGAATCAGTCCTTGATTTGGGAGTTCACAGCAAAGCCTGCATCTGACTTTCTCGAGTTTGCAGCCTGTTGCAGCCCTCTGTTTGTAACAGAGAGGAGGAAATCACTATATAAAATCGCTAAAAGAGCATGCACACCGTCAACTTGAATGGACATTTAGAAACTTGCCCACATAGGAATATTTTTCCATAAATGTGGATGTTTGCCAAAAACAGGGTATGCGTGTGTGTGTATATGTATGTGTGTGTGTTATCTGCTGTGTGTGCCACCTCCCTGTAGGCATTTTCATTATAACTTTGGGAAAGAACTGCTGCATGTTCCATTTTTGCCCTATCTCATTGATATTCATTCATTCTCTAGTGGGCTTAATGCTGCTGCCTGCACAGGGGAAAAAATTAAAATAACAAGACAAGGAAATAATAGAAGGAGGAGGTGATTCTTTTTAAATCTTTCTTGGTAGTGAAGATGAGGAATCATTTGTCCTGAGCCTTTGTTCAGGGAGCCCTTGGCACAGCAGCCATTGGAGCAGGTAGCAGGAACAAGGCAGCTGGCTGGAAATATTCAAATACATTGAAATACATCTATAAATCATGTCACCACTTTTCTCTGCAGGGGCTGAAGAGGAGGAGGAAAGAGGGATCAGAACAGCGAATGGATCAAACAAGCAACCTTCAGAGGAGGCATCAGCCCCACACTGATCTTTGGCATGATGTGAGTGTCTTTGAGGGATCCTGTACGTAGTTTTATTTGTCTAAAATAGGGCTGACCGTACCCAAATATTTATGTGCCTCTGGAGTGGCTTTAAAAATATTTAAAGGCCTTTGCTCATGCAGAGCAAAAGTTTTCAAAGGAGCACAAGTCCTGTTGACTTGCAAGACGATATGAGCACCCATGTCACCGGGCTGCTTTTGGAAATACTCCCTGGAACACAGCCAAGGCAGGCTGATGGATATCGTCCAGCTGTCCTGGTAGGCAGGCGTTGTGCAACCCCTCCAGGGCAAAGGCTATTTGGACAATGAAAGGGAAATGAGGATATTCCTGCCTCGCCCAGCCCCTCATTGCCTTAGGAAGGATGCAAGCGTCTGTACAGCTTTACCTGGAGGTTGAATTGGACATGATCTGGCCAGGGTATGTGCAGGAAACTTCAGCTGAGCTGTCAGATCTCATAGGCTGAGTGTGTGGGTCCTGGGGCTGCTTGTTGCTCCTCTGCCTTAGGCTGGGTCCAGGCAGCAGGGTTGCTCCCCAGCCCTGGTACCCTTTGTGCCACACATCCGGATGGCCTGACGTGGGCACTGCCAACTCTCCGTGGCGCTGGTGGCTGGTGACCATGGGGAGAGAAGTTGCTGTGACTTCTTTCTGACTCCTTGCGCCCATTGACTCCCTTCCTTCCTCTGCATGTTGCAAGTTACTGCCTTTCTGCTGTAATTTCTGCCAGACCCCACTCCACATCTGGTTACCCCTCACGACCCAAGGTGTGTCACTGGGCTGACATTGCTGTCCCTTTGATCACTGCCCACCCCAAAGGCACCATGAGCAATTGCATGCTCAGAGCAACATAACATTTTGGCTGTTGCTGCCAATAGCTTGCCTACTTTGTAAGAGATCTTTGGCTGGGTGAAATCCTTGAAGCTCCACTGCTTTCACCTCTGGACTGCAGTATTTGTACAGAGAGGTGCATGACAGGTTTTATGGGTCTGGAGATGGGCTTTTAACTGCTATGCTTCATTTGTGCCTTCACCTCCCCTGCCTGCCCCTCTATAAATGCCTATCTGGCCCATGGAGTAAAAGACAGTTGAAGATAATGTTAGCCACACCATGTTCTATGTGCCTTAACTACTCTAGCTCAATGAGCCAGCTAGGCTTTGGTTGATTTAGGACTGCTTAAATCTGAACATGCTCACATTAGCCTCCAGAAGGGGAGCAGATAGGTCACTTCTATCCTTTGGGCACCATGCAGGAATGGAGAGATCAAAGTCACCAGTAGCTCAACCAAGCATAAAACTATGTGTATGGCACTACCATGCTGCTGTCTATCAGGTTCACGAGGACTGAGCTTTGCTGAGACCAAAACCAGCAACTCTGTTTATCTTCTGTACAAATCCAGAATACTACGGTATCATAAATCTTAAGCTTTGAATGGAAAAAATCCGTTTAAAGGTGGCAAATGTTCACAGTTTTGTTGCCACATCTTTCAGTGACCTGTAGCGTTCCAGTAGTCATTTTCACTATGTCAAATGCTAGCAAACAGCAATGATCCCATTTCACACAGTAAAACACAAATTTTAAACAGCAGCAAGCATGCCACCTTTTGAGATGCCGTGATAGATTAAGCTCCAAACTGAAAAAACAACCGTGCATTCATATTTCGTATCTTTTATCTCACTCAAGATGGCTGTGGCATTTATTGAATGCTGATAACGTACTGTGTGGTTGTAGCAGCAAGCAAAGCAAACTGGGCCACAGAAGAGCTATAATGTCAGAGGAAAGGAAAACAGCACTGTTGAGCAGATGATTCCTCGCCTGGAAGAGCGACCTTCAAAATTCACTTGGAGAATGAAGAGGCTGAGCACAGCCCAGACCAGGGCAAGGCCTAAGAGCAGTGTACAAACCTTTAGCAGACAACAAATCACAGTTATGTGCATGAGATACCTCCACACCAAGGTGGGAAAAGCTTTGAAGATTCCTCCTCCAGCCAGCTTGCGCACATGGCTGTGTGTTTCGTCCTCCCTGGCATTCAAGTGATGGGTACCAGCAGGAAAATGGATAAGGGTATTAAGGCAACTTACTGAGAACATGCTGCTGCTTCACCCTCCAGCTGATGACAGTGATCACCTTCAGTACAATAAACCCAGCTTTGCTTCTGCAGATACACCCCTCATGTGCTCTGGGGTGTGGGACCACACCAGGCTTTGCTTCTGTGACCTCCTGGAACAGGCATGCCGGCGTAACTGGGAGATAGTCAGACACAGTATGGCTTAAGGCAGTGGAAATAATGGGAAAGAAGAAGGAAAAAGCTGTTTCTTCTCCTTCTTCTTCTTCTTCTTCTTCTTCTTCTTCTTCTTCTTCTTCTTCTTCTTCTTCTTCTTCTTTTCCGTTCATTCCGTTCCATTCCATTCCATTCCATTCCATTCTCAGTAAATCTCAAACACCTTGTATTTAATTTTTAGATCAATGAGACTCTTATTAAAAGGATCACAGTGCCACTCTATTGCCTGCTTGTGTGGTTGCAACCTTAGCAAAGTCCAAGCATCTTACAAACACCGACGAGCAGGCCACCACTGTGTAAAGCACTATCTCCGTTTTATACACAGGCTTTGAAAAATCACAGAAAATGTTGTAACATAGAGTGTTTGATTCCTCTCTCCAATGTATCACGACTGTTTCTTATACCCATTCCATATAAATATATTAGTTACAGATATAGATATAGATATAGATACAGATATAGATATAGATATAGATATAGATATAGATATAGATATAGATATAGATATAGATATAGATATAGATATATGACTAAGCTCTGATTATGCATTATATTTCCACATGACCTTTTGCATTCCTTGGACTTGGCAAGGTGCAACACACAGCAACTCACTGTCAGTGAGGGGGGCACACATGTAGCCCAGACAGAGCCCAGGGCCCTGGTGGGAGCCACCGTGGGCACACAGGTAGAGGGATGCAGCCTGCTCCAAGTGCCATCCGACCCCTCCTCAGCCACCACTTGACTGTATAGGGCACATATGGGGAAGCAGGCATTTCTGGCCCAGCAAAACTGCCTGGTTTTTTTCCTGGTGGTGCATTGGAGTTCAGCCTTGGGTGAGAGTCTCTGTTTTTTAGAAAAGAGCAGCAGCCTCCTTTGTTTTTGATAAATGAAAGGTGGATTTATGGAGTTAAGGAGATAAGGGCAGGGGAGCCCCCATCGTTCAGACCTCAGTTGAGAGGCTGTGCCTCAGGAAAACCTTCCCCATCTCTTCATTCCCAGCTCCCCGTCTGCCTGCACAGCTGCCCCCCATGCCTGTTACTCCGCTTGCACTGCACCCCAGGGTGTGTGTTCTCCAGCCGGTAGAGGACTCCAAAATTTGCTGTCACATGCTTTATTTCAGGACCCATCTGAAAGATGGAGCAGTTGAAGCCCCACTGCGTTGTGCATTATAGCCAGAACACAAAGGGTGCCACCAGTGAGCCCTGAATGAGCGGCACGCCTCCACATGGCTCCAAATCAGGGACCAAGTTCCTGGGCAGAGGCCTCACCATAAAAATGCTCTTCACAGCCTCATCCTGAGCAACTGAAACAATTTGGGGCCATCTGCGGATTTGCCACCTCAGTGCTCACCTCTTTTTCCAGATCATTAAGGCATGCATTAAACACCACCAGCCTTCTTAAAGAATTTGCGAGTCACTCCTACAGCTGTCCTGATGAAAATGATCCCAGCTCCTTATTTCCTGCCTCCATCTCTGTTTCACCATGCTTTTCCTCATGTGACAGGGTGATTTCTCAGTCATGATTATGCAAGGTGTGTTAGTAATCAGGATCCTTCATGTCCTTTGCGGAATCAGGGATTGAATTTCTTCACGAGCCTTTGGGGAGGAGCGGGTGCTGCTGCTGCTGCTGCGCTTGCTGGCTTCCTGGATGTGCTGCAAGGTTGCTGTCTTTGCTGTGTGTATCAAGGTCATTCCATGCAACTCTTCCAGAGGCATGGGAGAGGCATCCGGGGAAGTTTTCCCATTGCTGCTGGTCTGCTTTGGGGCTTTTTGCAGGAAGCTGTGCTGCACCTCTAATGTGGGGTAGGGAGAACCTGGAAAGAAAAGATATAAACAACAAAACTAGAGCCACCGCCACACCGGGCAATTAATTTTATTTACACAAACATCCCTCCCCCACTGTAGTTTTTGCTTCCCTGGCACATATTAATTTTTCTTCCTCCACTCTTCTTCTCAGTACATTGTGGAGCCATGAGTTTCCCATCTGCTGCCTTTTGCTTTGGCTAGTCATCAGCCCTGCCAGGTCAAATGCCCTCGTGCCGGGGCAGGCTGCCTCCTGGGTCAGCACAAGCGCGACGCCTTCATGCAGCAGCCGTGGGGCTGCTGTGTGATAGCCAAGGCAGACGTGCAATGGCAGGTCTGCTCTACACACCCCGGGTTTCCCCGTCACCACCACTTTTGAGGGGCTGGTTTCGAGCTCGCTGTGAGGGATGGGTAGCTTATTAAACTGCTCGCCATGCTATGCAGCTGCATGCCTACAGCCTTCTGGCTCAGCAAGGCCATTGCTGCCATGCTGGTTTTGTCTGGCACTTCGAGCCATTCCTCCTACCCGAAGGTGAGGGAGAACCTGTCAGGAAACCTCCCCTTGTGCAAAACCATGCTTTCTGAACCCAAAGCCAGCCTTAGATTATGGCTTTCCTTTCCACCAGCCATTTTAAAGAGAGGCACACAATCCCAGTCAGGCAGTTCATACCTTAACACACAGAATGGATGGCACCTGCATCCTTCAGCACCTTCCCTGGTTGCCGGCACAGAGGTCTGGCAGCTCCATGGCCAACTGGGGCATTGCTTTGCCCCAACTCTCAGCCATTCAGCCAGAGATGGGTGAAGTGCAGCCCCTCCTCCCAGCATCCAGCCACCCAAGGAGCCAGCATTAGCGGTGCACGGAGGCAAAAAAGCCATCATTGGCTGTGGGAGCTGCCTCCCAGAGTGGAGGGGAGCGCAGAGCTCTCGCTACAGGACTTTGCTGGAGGAGGTGTATTTGCTGCCCTGGGGCGTCAGGGTGCAGAGGACTCTCCTGCCCAGCTGGGCTGTATTTTTTTTGGATGCACCAAATGGAAAATATTAGCCCATAGACAAAACAGATGCTGTGAGGAGGAGTGCAGGGCAGCGTGCCCGCTGCAGGAGCCGGTGCTGGAGCAGCATGCTCCCTGTGGGGCCGAGCTATGCCAGCTATGGACTGCCAGGGAGCCATGCCGGCACAGTCCTCAACCGGCTTGTGCTGGGAATAGCTTTTACTGCTGCGAGTGACCTGAGCACACTCCATGGAAAAGTTTAAAGCTGAAGAGTCCTCTTCACCTTCCCACCGCCTGCCCTGGAGGTTGGGGAAGGGTTCAGTGTATGGCTGCCTGCCTCTCCAGAGATAACCGGGAGGCTGCCGGCAATTGGCCTCCTGCTCTAAAAATGTCTCTATTTTATAACAAACATCCCGCTTGTTGCTGGCAGGTAGCAACTGCAAAGCGGAAGGCGTAACGTGCAAGCAGCACAGGGCTTGTCTCCCCATGTGATAAATAAAGAGCTGGAACTGCACCACACCTGAGGTGACAACCTAGTGCAGCCCTGCAGAAACGCACGGGGAAAAATCACAACTATGGGCATGCACCTTGGGTCAATTTCCCATAGTGCTTTTTGTCCCCTGCTTAAAATAAACCCAAAACTCGCTAATTCAGAGCCTCCGCTTCTCCATGCCATCTGCTTGCAAGCCGGCGTAGCCGACAGTACCTGGAGTCAGCTCTCCTGCCACCTGCTCCCGCTGGGTTTTCCTCCTCTGGCAATGCTATAACCTTCAGTTTGCAGCACGCTCAAATGTGACTCATTATTAATTGGCTGTAAAAGCAGGGCCACCGCAACAGACTTTTGGGACTCCTCCCTCCCACCCGTCTCCTTGCATGCCCTGGGTTGGCTGAGCGGGACGGGCAAAGCATGGCTCCAAGCTCAGCCAAGGAGAAGTGTGAAGGAGGGCCACGCTGCATGGCATCCTGCAGCTCCCATCTCTGATGTCCTCTGTGGATCCCCATCAGATGACAAAACTGGTGGAGAGTCCTTGGGAGGAGGTACTGCTTTAGGGACAGCCTTGCTTCCACCTTACAGGGTGGCACAGCCTCCCCTATGGCCTGGTTTTACCAAGCCAGGCTCCATCCTGCTCCCTGCAAAGCCTGGTGCTCTCCCACTTGCTGACCCATCCATATTCAGACTAGAAGAGCCCATCACTATAATCTGGTTTCACCTCCTTGCAACTCAGCTGTAAAGCTTCACCCAGCGATTCCTGTGCTAAGTTCACGAGCCCTGCCGGAGGTAGCTTTTCAGAGGTCCGGCCCTGATGCAAAGATGTTGAACATTTTTTACTAAAATCTTTGGAATTTCTTCAAAAGGCTGTAAATAATCACTGTGAGATGTGTAGACGGGAAACATAGCTTTCTGTCCCCCCACCCTCACATGGGGCATGTCCGTGGCACTGCAACCATCACTCTGAGCTGCTGCGCAGGCTGCATGCATGGCCCCGGCAGATACACACCAGCCCCCACGACAGACATCGCACCTTCCAGCACAGCATTAGCATGGAGCGTAAAGAAAACAAATCAGCAGAAAGCCCCAGAAGATCAGATCAGGATGTTTCCATCTTGGTCCTTTTGGGGACGGGGGAAAGCAGCAATTCACCATCCCAAAGCACAACCCAGCTGGCGTGGCTGCCACGCAGGTACCTATGGTACTGTGCTCCAAGGCAATATCTCCACTCCCTCTCCAAACCCTGGGGCCAGCAGCAGTGCTGTGCCCCATCCCTACGATGCAGGGCACCTGCACAGCCAGCACCCCTGCTGCTGGGGGACCAGGGGCTGGGGCGAACCCTCCCCAGCTCTCTGGGCACCGCTGGCTGTCTACAGCAAACCTAAAACCCGAGCTTTCCAGCTGGCTTTCTGTTTGTAGTCCTAGAGAGAGCTTTTGGGTACAAAAAAACAATCCCAAACACCTAAAAATAACCCTGAACTTCTTCAGCAAGGCAGTTGCTTTTTGAGATATGCAGAATATTATCAAACACAGAGAGGCCTCCTGCTAAAGCTGGGAAGGGGATGAAAGCCCCCTAACTCCTTTTCTCTGTCTTCACCTGAGCTGCCCTTCGGACCTGGGATGTGTTTTCATCTCAGCATGTTTCAGGACGCATTGTTTTTTCCAGGGCTAAGGCGGTGGGCTCATGCTTCATGTCCTGCTCAGCTGGGACAAGGATGTGCAGCTACCATTGACACCTTCTGATCCTCCTACGTCAGAAAGACCTGCTTTGTTTCTCTTCCCAAGACCAGCCAGGGCCATTTAAACAAGCAACGGACATTTTATTTTATTGAAATAATGAAAAAAAAAAATTAAAAAGAACCTTTTGTTTTATAAAGCTGAAGTTTCTGGCTTTGGTTCTCTGACAGTGTCCCTTCAGCACAAAACAAACCTAGAAGAAACATGACAATGAGATATATTAGCAGCTCGAACACTGTGCTCAATTTAACACTATGTGTTATTGCAGTTCTGAAATGTTATTTCTGTTGGATATACAAAACCTTGCTCTTTTAACAGATTTATTCCTTCACTCCTCTTGCACTTCTCTCCAACTGCAGGTCTTTGTGCTTCGTCTCCGGAGTCCGGGGCTCACTTGTCTCACCAGGGCTGATGTTGTCCAACTCCGCTCGGGATGCTCTAAGCCCTGGGCGCACCCAAAGTTTCCGCCGGTCCCTGCTGCTGCTCCAGACCTAGTGCAAATGCCGGTTTCAGGAACAGAAACCTGCTTGCCTGGGGTGGAGCAAGCTTTCTTCTGAAATCCTAAATTGGGGGAAAGAATACCCATCCCTTCTCTTATACTAGTCATTTTTAAAAGCATTAAAATAGAAAGCTTTTAGGGCAGACAAATTCTCAGCATCAGGCTACTGGTGCCACGGAAGGTGGTTTTGTTACGAGCAAAGGGTGTCTGGAAACATAACTCCTTCTAACAAATGCTCCAGTCACTGTCTTCAAACAATGCAGGTCCCTCACCTGTTCTGTGTGCGGAGGTACACTGTCTCCAGATTCAGAGTTTCTTGGATTATATAGGCTCTCAGTGGGGTTGCTGCCTGCAGAGAGCTGAGGCTACCTGGCCCGTATACCTTGTGTAAATATGCACACGCACGCTTGTGGCAACAACTATCTTTATGGCCACAAAGTGCTGTGAAAGCAGATGGTGCTGTAGTAAAACTACAATAATCAGAGTGATTTACATACACAGGCAACTCCAGCTCTCATTAAGAATAAATGAAGTAAAGAGACTCAAGATGCAAACAGCTCTTCAGCTCCGGCTCCGGGCGCTCCCAGCACGGTTGATGCCTGAACCCGGGATGCTGCTGCAGCCCTGGCTAATGATGGAGCCTGGGAACCCCAGATTTGCATTTACGTGTCAAGTTTGAGCCAGAGTGTGCGCTCAAGGCTGCAGTCTGAGCCCACCTCCAACAGAAACTGAAGGAAAAAATGCTTTTCTTAGATTTTAAGATTTTAAAGTTGGAGCTGAGCCCTAGTGCTAAGTGATGCAGATGATCCTCCCTTGAAAGCTGGAGTCCAGCAGCTCCCAGCGTGCCCCAAGCATGGCTGCCTTGCCAGCAGCCCCCAAGCCTCCCATGTGCTCAGTGGTGTTGGTAAAGACAAATCTGGCCCCTATCATCTGCCCTTTGGCCGCAGCCTCTGGGCAGGAGAACAGCCCAATTACCCAGCGCGGGCAGGCCAGCGGTGCATCTAGCATCCCCAGCCCCCTCCCACGGGAGGTCCTGAGGGGTCCAAGTCAAGGACATGTGAGACAGCAGGGATGGTGTGACCGCACATGGGTACACCCCAGCCCATCTCCCCTGCCACTCCTCACGCAGGTCGCCTTGGCAAGGCTGCCCAGGCTTTCTGCTCACCACCTCTTCTTCCTCTCCCAAAGCAAGCGGCACTCCCTTGGGTCTCCTCTGCCTGCTGGGAGCGCACACGGCCCCTCCACCAGCTCTCGCTGTCCCCCGGTCTGCCAGCCCAGACAGGAAGCCAACAGCCAGCGGAGACAGCTGAGCCCTAGACAAGAGCTATGCCGTGCAGCATCTTTACCTTTCCAGCAGGATTTTGAAACAGTGGCCTCAGCTAGACCTTGGACAGACATAGCTGCTGTACCTGGAAAGATAAAGTCCAGAGAATCACTTGTCCGCCTCTGCTCTCCGGGGCTCTGCAAGGCCTTGCCAAGGCAGCGTGCCTCTCCTCGTGACCCCTCGCTTTGTCCAAAGGGACTTGTTTTGTGAGAAAGAGGGGGAGGAAGGAAGAAAACCCAAGATGCAGCGCAATTAAAGCCGCTGGGAACCTGGCTGGCCCGCAAGCATCCTCAGGGACATCCCTGGGGGCAGACTCTGGGGGTTCTTGCAGCGAAGGCTTTGGGGAGCCTCTTCCCAGACAGCACAGCCTGCCTTCCCTTTCCTCTTACACACTTTAGTGTTTAGGAGTTTCACCTGTGTGGTTTAGTTTTTGTTTGCAATTTGTTCCCGTAAGGTTCAATTTGCACCTCTAAAATTAAAACCAGCTTCCTTGCTGTTAGTGGGCAGCAGGTCTGAGCACCAAGCTATGAAGTTTTCTGGTTTTCTGCCCCTGTGAGCTTAATCAAGCTCAGGGCTCCTTGTAGCCTTGGTGTTTCTCAGCCCAGAGCTACAGGAACAGGGAGCTGCAGCAACACCAGAAAGTTTTCATGAAACTTTTTTTTTTGTAAGTGTCATCAAGCTGCACAATGAAATGGCACCAAAAGATGCCAGATGAGAAACTCTGAATTTCATATTTGGTTTTTTTTTAAAATCTGCTATTAATCATTGCTGCTCATGATATTCACAAGAAGCAAAATATTCCATTGCAAAACTGAGGCTGCCTTACTCCCTAACTGGGAATAAAAAATGGCCAGAGCAAGTTAGAAGCCCTGTGACAAATGTGTACAACATATTCTAGAGTATCTTGCAATCTGCAAAGCAGCCTGTTCATTAGCATGCAATTACTCAGTGCAGCCTTCATGTGTGGCAGGGATGTAAATATACCTGGGCCTCCCCAAAGCGTGGGGCTCGTGTAGCTCAGGGGGAACTTCCCCGCTTGGCCGATGGGCTGAGTGTGCCAGGTCCCCTCAGCTTCTGCCCTTGCAGTGTCTAATTCCATGAGGCAAAGCCGGCGGAGGTGATTCACTGAGGAGGAATGTCAAAACAGCACAGCAGGCTGCAAGAACAGAAAACAGCCGTCCTGGGCAGCTGGCCCCCCCCAGCCCCTACCCAGCAGCCTGAGCAGATGTCCAGGGAGGGCGTAAGAAAAGCGCAGGCATGCAATAGTCTGGCCAGGGTGATCCCACCCAGTGGCTCAGGGAATTCACCGGCTTGAGGTAACATCCATGTGTTTAGCAACCCTTGAAAGATTTTGCTTTCTTGAATTTGCCTAGCTGCTTTCTGACTCCTTACAAAGCTCCCAGCACCCACACCATCCTGTCCCAACAATCTCAGAGGACAACTAAGTGCTGAAATACCCTTTTTTCCCCCTGCTTCTTTTAAACCTGCTGCCTAATAAATTTACATTATGACTTCAAATCTGATGAGAAGGAATTAAAGTTCCTTCCCCATTTCCCTTTCTTTCACAGACCTCTCGCACACCCACCCTTGCCCTGCAGCCATCTCTCTTCCAGACTGATACATCCCAGCCTATCCAGCCCATCCTCCTGCAAAAGCCATGCCCTATCTTTGCCTGCCCTTTTGCCCAGCAGCACAGCGCTACCCATGTTGATCCTACTGAGGCACCTCACTGTGAAGCAATGGAGATACACATAGAAAGAGCCACATCAGTGCGATGCTCTGTCTGAGGTTATCATGCCGTGCACAGCATTGCCCTGTACACAGGAAGTCTCACTGTTTTCCTTTTGATGCATGCTCAGCCATGGGGATGATGCTGCTGGATGTGCCCATGAGTATGTTGGCAGCTCCGGGCTATCCAGGTCCAGCTCCTGCCATGACTGAACGACCACGGTGCAGGCGAAGCAGGGATGCAGCTGAGCATCCCTTGGCCCATGCTGGAAAACAGCACAGGTGAAGAAGGAACAGCATGACTGCCTCAATTTCTCAGCCTGTGCCCAAGAGCACCCAGAAGGCAAACACAGAGCCCATACATGAGGAAGGCTCAGGAGCAGCCACAGAGGAAATCTCTTACTTTGCATCCTGGGCAAAGGATGCTCCTCCCCAGCAGATAAAACAGGCTGGAGGGGGGTAGGTGCAGCTCTTCCCTCTCATGAGGAGCAGAGGGAGCACTCTCCTGCTGGGCACCACCTCCCCTCTTGCCCTGCTGTTCCTGAGCTCATCAGTGTATTTCAATTTACTTTAATTACTGCCTTTACCTCCTGCCTTTGAGAAGTTGCCTGCCCCCCACTGCTTGAGTGAGGAATGATATTTTACCATCATTAAACCAGGCAGGCCAGTAATATCCTATATGTTTTCATATCTGCCTGGCTTTAAATGGGGACTAGCTGTGAAGTACATTGAGGACCAAACCCATACACAATCTATTCCATTCTATTCTCTGTGTCTGCCAATGCTGGGGACCAACCTTGATCAGTTTTCTCTGCTGCAGGTTGCGTCCCAGTCCCGACCACATCCCACCTCTCACAATTTCATGCCCTTTCTGGCTGTTCACTTGATGGCGAGCTGAACAAAACCAGAACAAAAGGAGGCTACAGCAAAATTTGTGCTGACATTTGCTGGCATTGTCCTTATTTTCTGGTAAGTCAAATGTGGAATGTGTCTGATACTTATCAGAGAAAAATTGTCACATCCTACCCCTTCCTCCTGATATTAAAAAAAAAACCCCAAACCTGGAAGCTTTCAGTGCCCTGTATTCTTCCACCAAAGACACTCACAGCCACCTAAATGCTTAAGCACAGATGTGCAGCACGGACCCCAAGGAGGAGACTACAGTATCTTCAGGAGCTCCCTCCTCCCACTGGATTACTTTTAAAGCATGTGACGTGCTTCTCATCTTTGCAGCCTCACACTTGATGTTCTGGGAATTGCCTGGCTGTGACATTTGTACTGTCATGGACCTTTTACATCCCCACAGTCCCCCATGTGAAAGCAATAAGAGTGAAGGGCTGCATGTTCCCGCCATCCGTGGTCAATTCTGCCTCCTGCTGCCCTCCCTTAATACAAAATATCACATCAGTGACTCCTCAGAAGGAAAAATCCTACCTGAATACTGGTCCCTCTTTCTCTTTTATGTGTCTTCTCCCCTTTCCAGCTCAATTTGTGTCCCGTTGTATAATACTTTGGGAAAAGCTCATTGAAATGAACAGTATGAACCATAGCCATGGTTTCTGTGATTACAGATGCGTGGATGTACGGGTGTACTTCATGTGCGCATGTGTGCCTTTGTGTGGAGGTATGCGTGCATGCGAACATGCGAGTTGATCAAAGTATTGCACCTGTATATTTATCAATTATAATAATGCATGGCGTTTTAAAAGATAGCACAGTAGATGTAATAAGTAATGCAAATGTCATGCAAATAATTTACTTAGTGTCACAGCAAACGTAATGGAAGAGAAGGAATCTGACTCTAAGCAAATCCGTTGGGTTTACATTTTACATTACGTACTCACTCCATTTGCTGGGGATGGCACAAGGAAAATAGCTGTCAGTAATACTTTGTATGGAAGCAGATGCAACGTGCAGAACTGCGAGCAGGCTGATGCAGTGCCTTTTATTACCCAGATTAAGGATGGCAGGCAATTTATTTGCTAAAGGCCAACTGCAAAATAATCTTTTCCCTGTGAAATGAATTTAGGCAGCTTGGGGTGGGGCCAGAAAGCAATTAAGTATATTATTAAAGCAGAGCAGGAGATTGTAATCGTACCTATGTATATTATGTACATACATATACAGAAAGGCAAATAAGTCTGCAGCCACCTTTGGAACCAATATTCAAGTCTGAAATGCAATAAGGCTGGAAATTAAATGCTTATCTTCCTTTGTTAATGTGTAATCTTCGCCTTTAATCAGCTGCATTAATTATTCCATCGCACTGAGTTTTTACATTTCTGAAAAGCAGAAAAGTTAATTTTGTTGTGGTTCATGGCTTTTCAGACTTACCTGGGGCTGAACCCAGCAGGGATGAAGGCAGACTGGCTACCGACTGCCTCCTTCCCCTTGCAGGCACCCTGCTAACAGGCTTCTCGCCTCTGGCTCCCGGCTGAGCCCTCCTGCCCGCCGGGGCGGCGAGATTCCCGCAGCATCTGGCGACAGTGGGATACTCCACTCTGGATGTTGTCTGTTGTCAGGGAGACGAAGTATCTAGACTATCAGGCCAAACGATAATACGATAGACGTTCAAGGAAATACATGCAGCTTTTAAGAAAAACTAATCAGAAATCTTCCATAGTATACAGAGGGGGTTTTGCCTCCCTTACTTAGAGGTCTGGTTTATACAGTAAGAACAGAAAACAGTAGGTTTTACATTTGGCAGATGCAGACTGAGACATGCTACCTCCATACAAAATGTTAATAAATGCATGACGGGAGAATATTTTCCTCTATCATAAGAACAACTGCCACAAAGAAAGCATGATTAAGTACTCTCCATTCATGATATCTGATTACAAAAGGTAATCCCCGCTCACACTGAGGACGTGGCAGTCATGGGTGCAAACCACCAGCTAAGCAAAAGGCCATCAGGACTTGGGGCCAGGGTACAACATCTGGTCCAGGGGTGCGCCTCAAGAATCTTCCAGCTCCCCCTTCCACACCCCACCAGTCCCCTGGTAACCTCCCCACTTCCATGGAGGCAGCATGAGCTATGGCAAAAAAAATTGTTACCCTTTGGCTAAGGAGGGTAAAACAGGGATTCCTAAGATATTTTTTTCCTTGTGGAATAGCTGATATCCGAACACAGACGTTGCTCTGTTGAGACCTCTTCACCGCTCTGAGGCACCAGCTCCTTCGCAGAATCCGTATTGCTGCTGCCATTGTAGGCAACGCAGGGGGCTGAACCCCGACTGTCAGATGTAAATGTATAAACTGCTACAGCTCGAATTAAAAAGTTGATTTCTTTCTTCCGGGGCTGTAAAAAGCAGTGGTATAAACCGAGGTCAGCTCAGGAAAACTGAGTCACCCTCTTTCCCCCCTTCCCCGTTAGACAGAAAGACTGATGTTTCCCCAGTTGCTATGAACACCAAGTGCCCAGGCTCATCTCCTTTCCTGTTTATAATTAATTGACTCGAAAAGACCCTTAGCCTTCCTCTGACCAGCAGGTATGCAGGCAGACCTGCTGTGGGATGCCAGTGCTGTACATCTCTCTCAGTGCACACAGCAGGTCTGTCTTCTCTTTTGGTGGGACATACTGCAGCCAAACCCGGAAAAGAGCTCGCGGGCACCACGCACGGCTCCAGGGCTTTATATGGCATCAGACTTGGGCAGGTAATAATTTGGGAAGCATCATTGTGTATCTTCTCTTCATTCATCCCACACAGAGCTGATCAAAAATGTTCTGACCAAACATTTTTCTACTAGAGATTGCCTTTTTACACAAATTAAAATGTCCTGTGTACTGATTTTGAAAATATTACACTTTCCTTTGTTTAAGCAAAATGTTCCAATCTTATTTAAACATCACAGATCCGTTGTTTTATTGAAAACCTTTCAATTAAATCAAAATACACTTCTAAAGTGAATTTTAATTCCAGGGGATATTTCAAAATTTGTCATTTACTTTTGGATTAGGAGTGGAATAAAACAAGGAAACGACAAGAATGGAAAGTTTCCAGGTAATTTCTATATAAGCTTACACGACTCTCACATTAACTGCTTCAGGGCTTTATTGCAGGACAGGGTTAGGAGTCAAACTAATAAAGCGAGGTGAGATAGGATACAGGGCAAATAACGCAACAGCTGGCACAGTGCTCTAAGAACTAAAGGAGGTCACTAAAAATGATGCCAGTCCACACTGGTTTATATAAAACATACTTTCTCAAACTAACCGGATGCCTTTGATGAGATGACAAATTTTGCTGAAAGAGATAAAAAGCCTTGGACTTGGTACTGCATGACATTGGCTTAGAAACTAGAATGGCATGAAATCAATGTGTCAATATTAAATTAAATTAAGCAACTACAAGCTGCGTAATGTCTACATCTTAAAATAAATTGTGAATAGGAATCATCTTCTTTTGTGTGCATTGAATGCAGGCCACTTCAGGGATCATTTATTCTGTCTCCATCACAGCTAATATTTTCCATAACTTCCTAGAAGAAAACCTAATATCACTGCTGATAATGCATGCGGGTGACACAGATGCCGGGGGATGCACCAGTAATAAAGAAAGGATATCACAGATCAGCATCACCTAGTGACCTGCACCCGAGTAAAAAATACTCACTTTAGCAGAGCCAAGCATAAACCCATATATCTGAAGACCAGAAGATGTTGACAAGGCAGGCGACCCATGCCCACATCCGGCCTGTGAGGTTAACTAGTCTGGTAAGAGCCGTATTTGCAATTTAATACCCTAGAAGATACTGGCAGGGCCCCACAGGCATTTGCGTCAGCCAGCCTGGACCTGCTCAACACTTGGACGCCTCCCGAGTTCTTCCTCCTCCTGTTTGTTGACCTGTCTGTTGCTCTATTAAAGGCTCCTTGTAGTTGCAGAGCTCTCTTTAACCCCCATTTCAAGGCACTGCGTACCCCACAGAGGTAGGACTGCAGTTGTCTTCCACCTCAACCCATGGCCTCCCAGCAGGCTTCCCACACTCAGACTGCCCCTCGGGGACAGGGGACATCGGCGCTCGCCTGGCTCATCCCTGGGGGCCAAGGGCAGAGTCCTGCTGTCTTTGGGCTACTGCTGATCTGGAATCTATAGGGGACTTGCTTACAGGCACAAAACATCCTTCCTTCAAATGTAACAAATAAATCTTTGCCTTAATAGTCTTATATTTGTGTGCCATCTTTTATGTCCTCTCAGGATGTTATATGCCACATAAAATGCAAGAGATCATAAAAGTTAAAGTTTGAAAGTAATTAGCTCATATTTACACTGAGGGATGCAAATAAATTATGTTACTCAAATATCAGGCATCCCTTTCTAAATATTGGCTAATATTCTAGCAAAATCCTCAGGTTCTAGAGATGAGAGAATACATTGTATTTAACACAAACTCACCCAAATATTTGACTACACCCAGGTAACGTCATCACCAGGCAAGAGGAGATCACCCTAACACCATCTGCAAAGCTGCACTGAAGGCATTGCTACAGGGACTCTTCCAGCTGCTACATCACATAAAGGGAACAAAGAACCATAGACCCTTCCCCATGAGCCCATCAGCTCTGGCTCCAGAGACTATGAGGTGCTAACACATGGTGCAACCAAAATATATCCCCTATATCCTAAAAGAAACCAATTGCCAAAGCAGACGAATGATATTTAATCTGTTGCCCAGTAAAGGCTTAGCGCCTGCTGCCTCCCTCTTGTTGCTGGCGTTATTGGGATCTCTGCTTTGCCCAGTTCCTATTTTCATGAAGCTTGTAGGAACTTAATATCTTTGCGCCTTCCGTTCCTCTGTCAAATTTGGCTGAGGCCAGCCAACAATTCCAATGTAATAATGGGGAATGCAAAGGGAGCGAGTGGCAGCGTGATTGCATAGCTGTATTTCCTTACGAAGTAAGGCTAAAAATATCAGTGACCTTTCTGAGCTCTATTTTTCCATGGTTTGGAGCAGAGTTGTGAAATTTGGCAGGTGCAAGAGGCCTTTGGGGTGTGCCTTCTGCTGTTCCTGTGAAAATCTTCCCAAATTTGGGCTAGGTATAAGCCTTTGGAAAACAAGACCATATGTTAAGATACATATAAGAACTTTAGTAATTTGGTGGAATTCCCCAATAATTTCATCTTCTCTGAGTCTTATGCTACTTTCCCACTCTGTGCCACTGCCTGGCTCTGGGGTCTCCATCCGGACATCCCCAGGTCCCAGTATGGATACAAGGGTGGAAAGCAGGGGCACAGTTTCTTCAGAGCCCCCTGTTCTCACCCTGCTAACAACCGCAGAGCAAGAGGATGCTCAGACCGCATGAAGGGATGAGGACATGGAGCAGATGGCGGACCAAGATGGCCCTGACTCACCACATCCCGCAAAAGGCAGTGCCAGTGGACAGCCTCCCAGACCCATTCCGACTTGGGGAGGGAGGGCTTGCCACTGTGTTCGCTCTCAGACAGAAGCTGTATATGAGCCGCATGCATTCTTCTCCGGCATGCGAGTATGCAAGCAAAATAATCCCAGTTACATGGTTTTGTCACGCACACAGTCATGGGGAGGTAAGGTCTCGGTCTAAGATCCGCCTGTGTGGCCATGATGAGGAAGAGAGTGTTTTGCTTCACAATGGATTAGTCATTTGCTTACAGTTTAATTAAGCCTCCGAGAAATTGTTGGCTAACACTGTTTTCTGGCTGGACAGGTAAGAGTGGCTTTGAGCCGTGCCCACGGGATATCTGCCTCACTGAACCAGAGGGGTGAGCAATGGCAGAAGGTGGTTTGATGACTCCCGTCTGAGTGAAGGACGCTTCCACAGACAGCAAACAAGGGCTTTTTGTTTGCTCCTAATTTACAGGGGCTTGGCTTAAGGGTGGGTGATTTCAAGGCAAAGGATGAGCTTTGAGGTTCTCCATCCCTCCAGGCTCCAGCCTGCTTCTACTCCGGCATGTCCCGCCGACCTGCCTGGGCCACCCCGGGAGCAGATTATGCAGACCGGTGGGTGGAAGAAGAGACCCAGTGACCAGGTTTAGCCAGGGGGATTACTTGGTCTGGAGCAGATTAACATGGGCACACCTGATCCCCAAGGGATCCAGGAAAGCTTGCCACAGCCGTGAACACCAGGAGTGACTGGGGAGGTTGTAGGTGGCAGGCAGGTGGTGATGGAGGGAAAGATGATGACAAATTGAATCAGAATTGGGATTGCTTGGGCAGAAAAGAAAAACTGGACAGAAAGATAAGGAAAGGCCAAGATGGGGAAACGGGAGAATACTGTATTCAGTAGCAGCTATCACATGGGATTTTTATCCTATGTACCAACGATGGCAAGAGCCCTGTAGAAAAATTAGATTGGAATTAATGCACATTCAATTACATTAGTAATTAAAGTCTGCGTATTGTAGGGGCTGTCCAATTAAAGTTGCACAACAGCAACTAACAAAGAGTTAACAGCTCTTCATTTCTGAGGGGTTGACTTTGTGATGCTCTGCCAGCACCGTTTTCTTGACTGAACTCTAATCCTCCAAGAGTGGTACGGTGCCAGTTGATCCGTGTCGGAGATCTCTGCACAGAAACCAGTACAGAAAATGTCCACTTGTGGGTAAAACCCTACTTGAGCCTGGAGTGACTCCAGCGAGGGACGCTGTGAGCAGCAGGCTCTGCCAGCATTGCTGGCAGTGGGTTAAGGCACTGACCTTGCACATCACCCGGTAAAGCTGCTGTGGCAGCCCGGGAGCACCCTGGCACAGAGAAACAGGGGGGATGCAACACCCTGAGCCCCACCACTAAGGCTACCAGAGCCCATCTGTCAGAGCCCTGGGTGTTAGCAGGATCAGAGCCGACTATCCTTAGTAAGCAAGGGAAGACTTTACTTTTGAGATTAAGGTTGGCCTTGCGGTGCAGGCAGGCAGCTGCAGTTGGGTATTAAAGCCCTGGCTGCAACGCAGACATGGGACAAGCCTTGCACATCTCACGCAGGGCCTGTCTCCATTAGACAGCATGTCCTGGGGCCGTGGTCCTGCTGAGCTGATGGATTGTCCCTGAGGAGCTCTGCCCAGGGTCCTCAGCCTCTTGGGGACAACCCATCAGCTCCTGGACCCTGTGCAGATGCCTCCACAGCCCACTGCATTGGGCTATGGCACTGGCACACATCCACCACCCATCTCTCCAACTTCAGATTGCAGATTGCATCCTAATAAAAAGGCTGTTTTGTAAAGGACTCTCCATCCTATCTGAGATAATGCAAAGCCCTTCTCCTCCTGTTCATGGCTGCGCTAACAGCCCTAGTGGCAAATGCATCAGCTGCTTGTGCGGGAGAGAAATCCTGGCAAGGCTGAATGCAAATTTAGCTAAGCCAAATGGCATACGAGTTTTCCAGAGACCACTGGCAGAGCCCTACTGATTTTCAGAAATACCTATTCTTTTAATAGCTGAGGGACACATTCATTGGATACCTATTTTAAAAGAGATGAAATAGACTCTGAATAACTCAAGTGACCAACATGTCAGTCTTTAGCAGACAAAACCTGGACACAGTTGCTGGGAATTATCCCATGTCAGAATGAGGCAAAGGCTGCAATGTTTGACTTCTGTGATGCTGAGGACCCCCACTTAGCCACCTTGCTCTCTTCCTGGTGATGAGTGAGGAATTACCCACAGATCACAAAAAATACAAAATAATCACATTTTCTCCAGAGCTTTCTTAGCTAAATTGCCTTATTACCTACACTGTTTCATTTGAAAAAATGTTAAACTGGGGGGTGGCTCAGAGGAAAGTCTTCCTGCCACCTTGACAATCTTGGCACAGTTCAGCTCTCCTTCTTTGAGGTAATGCTGTGAAGATATCATGGCTGATTGTCAGCAAAATTTACCTGGGCAGGTGCTAACACTGAGGCCAATCTAATATATATATGTATATTATTGAATTTGGTTAAGACTCTGAATGATTTTTTAAGCAGATGGCAAACCGGGCAGTATGATAGGAGGAAAAACCAGGCAGATACAACTCTAATCCTGTTATATATAGGTTATACCTACTAGGGACCACCTGTTCCTCTGGGTCTGCAATGACTCCTTGGGTTCAGAGTGACAAAGGCAGAATCACCAAAGTCTAATGCTCCCGAGCTAGGGCCTGGTAGTCCCACAGCAGAGAGAGCTCCAGCTGCTTTCCACACCACTGCCAGGGTGAGCTGGGCCAAAGGGACCCAGGGAGACACTAGATCAGTTTTGCTGTGGTCTTCAATGAGAACAGGGTTGGGTCACCACCCACTGTCCCCTCTGACCATGTCAGCTCTTTTTCTGCTGTGTAATGCTTTGCAACCCAAAGAGCAGGCTAATATTTTAACAGATGTAGACTGTCTCCTTCCCCAATCCCCTTATAGGAAGAGTTCATTGGAAGGTTAATAGCATGCTGAGAAGACAGACTGATTAAAATTAAATTAATCCAAATTAAAGTAGGGGAAAGTCAAGTAACCCTGTTGGTTCATAAGAATTCATAGCAAAAGCATTAAAAAGAAGCTGTTCAGACTGTATGGAAAGAAAGGATCTGGCCCTGGGAGTGTTCTTGCCCAGGCATCACCCAGCTGGATTCAGCTGTGGAGTTCGCACAGCTTGTAAGACCAGTCTCAGGAGCAGCCAGAAACACGCTGTGCTCGCTCATCTGCCCCGCCGTACGCCTAGCTGGCCCTGGGACAGCCTGCAGACTTCCCGGGGGACAGCGTGGCTGGGAGTGCCTGGTGGTGGGACCTGTCACAAAGCCATGCAGGAGGCCACAGGCTGCGCCTGGCACTCTGCAGCATCCCATCCTGACTGTCAGGCAGGCTGAGATAGCAGCAAGCGGGAGGTGGTACGTGCTAGGAAGCAGGGCAACACGGAGCCAGTGGGTATTACTGCACTCCTTGCCCTCATCCATGCTGCCGCAGCAGTGCGACTGCCTCCACGTGTAGCATCCATCGCACAGGAGGGTTTGCAAGATCTGGGTCACAGCCCGTGAGCTCTGCAAGGATTCCCAAGTGTCTTTGAGAAAGCACTTAGCACAAGTAAGGGTGTTTTAAAGTAATAATAATAACAATCAAGAGAGCTATATTCATCTCTAATGCTATTAAAGGTATTTCATAAAACAACAAAGCTCTCCACACATATGTCTATGTTATCCATTCCTCCAACCCAGGGATTCAGATGGTCATCTGGTTTCACATGCAGCAAGGCAAGCTTTTTTTGTCAGCATGAGAAGTTAAGACAAAAATTGCTTTGGAAACAAACAAAAGGTCACAAAATATTCACTATCCTAAAGAGCACAAAGCCATGGATCCTGTAGTTCAATATGTAACACCCTTTAATATACATACGCCCAATTTTCTCTTCATTTCAAGGTGTCTGTATTTGCATGTCTCTGGATTTTTGCTTTTTTGTTCACTCTACAAACTAAGAGAGGCTCTTTAAACTCCATAGTGTGCAATACCTCCTTCTAAGGAGGCATTCATCTCATCACAAGATGAAACAATATATATGTAAATGTACATTAATACATAAAAACTGAAATAAGACATTAACATCTACATTTTGATGCACTAATTTGGGCCTAGTTATGTTGACACAGATGGAGTGAATTATTGGAGGAGAAAAAGCACATCTGTTAAATGTTATTGTTTAATTAAGCCATTAGCAACTGAAAGACAAGAGCCTTTAAATTATAGCATTTTATATTTATCTCAGCCCATGGTACTCGTATGGTTCCCCTAGCACTTGGAGCGCATTGCGATCTTTAATGCAATCAGCGTAATGACCCCCTTGTGAAGGAGAATAAAAACGGCCCCCTCTCTCTGCCTTGCAGATGGAGAGGTGAGCTGTTTGGCCACCAGCATCCTAGGAAATTTGGGGAACAATAGAGTGGTCTGAGGTTAACATCGTACCACTGACTTGCTTCATTAATCAGCGTGGCGAAGCCTCACAGGAGTTCTAAGGAAATCTTCACCTGGAGACAAGCATCCTCGAACCACCAGTCATTGCTTGGTGAGGGCTTTGCACCCTGACATTTGTGTACCCCCAGTCATGGAGTTTTGAATGTACAAAATTTGCTACCCGAGTGCCAGGATCTGTGCGCACAGCCTAAGAAATTGGCAATAATCCTTTATTACAGCTGCAGGCTCTCTCTGGAAATCTTATTCTCCTGTTCAATTTTACAGGGAATAAATTTCCTAGCTGGAGGGAAATCTCTTCCTATGAGAGGGGACAAAATGTCTCTGTGAGACACCTTACCAATGGATTTACTACAACACAGAGGGGAAAAAGTATAATCTTGTATTCCAATAAGCCTGCAAATTCGCCAGGGAAGAGTCCACCGTCACCCCTGAGAGCAGAGGGTCAGCCACAAGCCTGTTCTGCATTGCTTATCTCCTGCCATCCTTGCACTGCCCCCACCTGCAAAAGGGATGCCAGAATTAGCAGCCCTTGCTCCTGGCCTCAGTCCAGCCTTCCTGTGTTGCAAGCGAGGCATTAGAAAGATGAATGAAGACAAAATAAGGGAAGGTCTTCATCCCATGCTGGCATGGCGGGGGTGTGTGCTGTTCAAGGAGAGCAACCCGGGCCTTGGAGGCACTGTAAGAAGCTGCTATGAGCTGCTTTGCTCTTCTCCCTCTTATTCAGACAACTGTCTACCAGCCTGCACGATGTCTCTGCAGGTTTCCACACATGGGGAGGTGTTTATTGGAGCCAGGATTTGCCCTGCAGACCGTCCCACCACACACCTGCCCCCTTTTTAAGTTGCGTTTACTGGGGAAAGAGACTCGGGCAATCTCTCCATTTCTCCTTCCTGTTCTTCCCCTCTTACTCCTGTAACAGCTGTTGAATCCTTTGCCCAGTTTCAACCAAATTTTACAGAATTCTAGAGAGCTTAGAGATATTAAGCATCCAGAACCAGTGCAACACCAGACATCCATAAAGAAGAAAGAGACCCTTTAAGGTGGAAGAGGTGAACACCATCAGCCTTATCTTGGCCCAGGAACCCAGGCTTCCTTGGTTCTGCTGCCCAAGCAATGCCTGGTGACTGTTGTGATGGCAAGCGTTAGGGTCACAAGCAGTGCCATAAATAGCTCATTTAACTTTTATGTGCCATTTACACCATCACTGCCAACAAAGTGACACATGATAAATAAAAGTAAGAAATGCTTTCAGCTTTAAAAATAGAAATGTTTTTCACTTTAGCTGCTGCAGGAGGAAGGCCTGACTCTGCTCTCACTTATGCTGGCATAAAACAAAATTAGCTACACAGAAATGAATGGAGTTACATTTATCAAAAACCGCACAAGTGACAGCAGAACTGACCTCTTTTCTTCTAAACTTCTTCCTACTCAATACTGTATGAACAACCTTTTTATTTGATGCAGTAATCTTTTAGGGCTGACTCCTGCCCCTCAAATCAGAGCCAATGCCATTCAGGACCTAACACAGATACAGCTCAGAGTGGAAAATCAGTCTCAATGAAGATCCTAGCCATATGAGAAGCAATCCTTGTGCCAGCTCGAGGGCCCAGCCCAGAGCAATGTAACGTGCCTCCATGGAGGGCTAGCATTTGCTTTTCCTGCACTAGAAAATGCCTAAGCACAGCACAGGCACTGGCAGCAGGGAGGGTGCTCATGGGGCTCCCCAGGGAGCCTCTTTGCTGGCAAAAGGAGAAACACTGACGGACTCCTGATGGTGTCCCATTCAGCTGTCCTCATCCAGATCCATTGACTTTAGCCAGGCAGGATCAAGCCTCTGTGAGACCTAAGCAGACTGGCAGAATACACGGAAACTTCCTGAGGGATGTGCCAGAGAAAGGAGACGACATATCCCTCCTAATGAAAGCAGAGGCTCAAAGACAATGAATCCCTTCTCCCAGGGAGCTGGATCTCAGTGCTCTGCTGTCTGAGGTGGCAGTGATTTGAAAACTAACCAAAAGCCTTGCTGCTATCCCAGAGTACTGCATTAAATAATTGAAAAATGAATAATTAAATTAAAAGAGGATTATTTCCCACAGGCAAGCAGAAAATTGCTGCCTCCAGGACAAAGGATGATGGCAACACTTCATTTTCTGCAGTTCTCAGCAGTCAGCAGCGAGGTGGTGTGAATAACATCCATGGTGGGCAGGAAGAGCCCCCCTGAATCGCGCCGGGTTTTTGGCTCCCAGTTTATCCCTAAATTGTCTATTGCCAAATGCAAGAATAGTGATTTCTGAAGAACGAGGAAGCAAATCAGGAAATACGAGACATTCCCTTTTTCATGAATGTCACCCCTGGGGTGTGGGGGTATCTATTTACGTTCAGATATCTGAGGGATTTGCACAGATCAGTCCCATTGACTCCCTTTTAACTGCTATACATATTTGTAGGATACGTTTCTATGTTTAGTCCTCTACATTTATTTTATATCAGGAGGATATGAGGAGACGTGCATGTGTGCTTTGTTCTACCACTTTATAAGAGCAGTATTTAATGGCACTATTATATTTTTCCCTAAGATGTATATATCTGTTTGAACAGACGACGCATTGTAAGAGTCTGTATTTCTCAGGAACTATAATTAAAAATGAACAACTCTCCACATAGGATAACAATACCGTAATATACTTGCTCTCCTCACAGAAATTTAAACAAGTCGACATGCTGAGTGAATAATGATCCTACGTTTATGCAGCACTTATTTTCCCTGAGTAGCTGCAAGCCCTTGGTACACTGATACCTAGACTATGTGAGGCACTACAATAGGATCTGAATGCATCCATCGGGGAAGAAGTTGTATTCTTCAACCCTTCCATCTTCCCAGCTCCTCAAGCTCTCCTTGCCCTGCAAAACCTCTCACCCAGCCATCGCATCCCTTCATTATCCCATGCTCTTCTTCGTGCCTTTCATATCCGGAAGCCCTCTTTTTCTTCTCTGTGTAAGGCTGCTTCTGACAGCCCTCCTAAACCCCTCCCTAAAACTCATATTTCTCCAATGAAGCAATTTCTTCACTCACCACATCAGAGTTGGCTATAAAAGGTCAGGGTATTTTGCCAAGAACCATGACATTTTCCTTAAGCCCATCTTCTCGTCTCTCTCTGCCCAGAAACTTAATAGTCCCCAATACAGTGGTTGTAGTTGTGACTGAGCTGTCACAATCTGGATGGCCATGATGGTGTCATGGGATTCAGAAACACATGCACAGCCTCGGGAGGGATAAGGCTTCAGCCCTGTTAGTCCTCCTTCCTCCCTCCACTACCAGGTCCATACTCATCATCACATCACACCATATGTATCTGAAAACTGCGACCCTGTGCGGGAGCCCAGCGTTTCAACAGCAGATTTCTCCTTCTCCACCCCCTGTGCCAAAGCAGATGGGCAGAGGAAACTCGGCGAGTAAACAGCGTGCTTGACACTGTGGAGCAAGGCTGCAGCAGAACAATTTCTGGATGCCAACCTGGGGCACCAGTCCCAAAACCAGCCCTTTCCTTCTGGCCACCCATCACATAGGTATATGTCCAAAATGTTTTGCTCACCTATTTAGGTTGTAGCTGCCTGTGAGACAGACCCTTGCACCAGGTTGAGCACTGAGCTCCACCACAGCAACTGGGTAGCTGCCTTCACCTCTAAGGAGACTACGTCTGCAGGCTGCATCATAAGAGAGGACATCTTTTGTGGGACATGGCTTTTGAGTACGGGAGCAATGAACCAATGCTGGAGCCCAGAGCCAGTGGGGCCAAGGTAGGGGAAAGGCAGGGATGAGGCCCTGGCTGGCAGTGCAGGCAGCTCCATCGCCCTCCTCATACAAAGCTCCAGCAAATCGAGGCTAACTTTTAGCACAGAAGGAGCAGAGAGTAGCAGAGCAACTTTTCCCTCCATGTAAAACTATGAATAGCAGCACAGTGGAGGAGATATTTCAGCACGTACCTTTTCATTAGACCACCCTTACGGTTGGCAAATGAATCTCCAGTGCTTTTAAAAACGGCTTAGCTGTGACGCATTCTAGGGCAAATCATCACAGAGCCAAGAATGACATTTGCACACGCAGTAGTTCAAACTCAGTATTCACACTGTATCTGACACCAATGGTCCTTTCTCTACCTAGGCAGCTATTCCCTTATCTCAGCCTATTTAACAGCCACAGAAACATAGTGGGTGACATTTCTTCCTGTCCTGAAGCCCTCCTAGCTAAACCAGTGCAAAGCATCTTTGTCCCACTCAGCTTCAGCCCCAGCTCCCTCCACCGCTCCGGCAGGGGCTAAAACTGCCCGAGGGATACTCTCACCCCAGCCATCTGGCAGTAGTCCCTGGGGGATGGTCCTCCCCCTCTGAACTATCAGTGTGCTGCCAGCTGAGTGCTCCCTGCTGCTGGAAAAACTCCCAGCCGGCTGGCTGCTGCCAGCCTCCAGCCTCTCCCTCCCACCAAGTGCAGAAGAAAAGAGCCGGTTCGGGGATGGGGGAGGAGGGAATTAAGCTTGGACCCTCCAGAGAGGCATTCCCTTTCCCTCACTCGTCAGGAAGCGCTAAAGTACAGGTTTTGCAAAGGTGTGTCAACCCCTGTCATTTAATCAGTTAGCGCTGGTCTTTTAATCTTCAAAGCTTGTTACCGTCGGCCAGCCATGGTCCCCTCTCAGTAACCAACAGGCAACTGTGCTGAAACCAGTGGCAGCGAGCAGAGTGGGTCCCCTCCCAAACAACTGAGGCCCCGCAAGGGTACCCTTGCAAGGCAGGCAGGGTCGGTGCTACTATTCCCTCTGACAGGTGGGAAAACTGAGAGGAGGCACGATGGCGAGATTTGCCCAGGGCCTTCCTGCTAACCTGTGCTGCAAATGCATGAATTACTCAGCCCTGTGCTCCAGCCAGTCAGCTTGAACTGCCTCCAGTGCTCATCGCTGCAAACCACTGACAAAAGCATAAGTGCATCAGTACTGGGTCAAGCCAAGGTTCCCTCTCCCCCTGTATCCAGTCTCTGGTGAAGGGCAGGGGTGGGTGCTGGCAGAAAAGCTGTGCCAACAAGGCTGGTATGGAGCATCTCCCTCACAGTATGCCTTGAAAAATGAGCGATTCCTTTCTATTCCCATCACCTCTTCTAATGATTAAAGCATTGAATCATGCTTTTTGGCTTGCAGCGCTTGCATTGTGCAGGTCTGTTTGAGTTGAAGAAAGGAAACGCTTTGATGATCTTAATCAGAACCTCCCTCTAAACACATGTTTCCGTCCCCGCCATGGCAGGAGCAAACACAGCACTCTGCTACCCGAGAGCTCACATCCAAAATGCACTTCCAGTCCCAAAGATAACTAGAAACAGAGGAAAAAATATAACCCTGCTCTCAAACTGTTAGCCAGACCAAACAAACGATTCCTCTCCAGTCCCAAGAGCAAGAGAGTCTCTGGTAGGCTGTGGGGCATCAATAGGAGATCAATGCATTTCAGCCTGGTTCCAAAGCTACTGAGGTCAAGAGGAGCTTTTCCATTGATTTCAGTGGTGTCCAGATCAGGTCCTTTGGGGAGCGCCTATCATTGACAGCATGATTGGCCATATGGATCCGAGATCTAAACTGTGTCATAAGAGCATACGGCAACGCTTCAACACTTTTTTCAGGCACTGAAGAAAGAGTTATTCACCATATGCTATTGATCCTCCCTTCTACCTTGTGAAGATGTTTTATATACTTTGCATCAGAGGTAAAATTTACCCAAGGAACATAATAAACAGTATTGCCGCAAAGACAGTGCACAAACTTTACACTACTAGCAGATTAAAAAGTCATCCGCTCCCTAGCGATTTCCTCCTGCACGTACCAAAGAAGTCCAAGTGTGGATAAATTTAACACAGATGATTCTCATTTTTTGCTTCTGGAAAATGTTGCCCTGGCAGATCTCAGAGTCAAGCTATACATCTGTCACTCCCTCCAGTCAAGTCCTTGGGAATCTATATTTATAGTCCTAGGTTTCGTACATTTAGAGTCTGTGCCAAAGCCTGCTGCAGTCAATGGAAATCTTGGAAAAAAGCCTTAGAAATGTTTTATAAAAGCACAGTTTTGACTAGAATATGTTAAAATGTTAGAATATGTAAAAAAATTCAAAAACATTTTTTAAACATTTCAAGGAAAAACCTATCCAGCCATAGGCTTTCTATACTAGATTCTGAAATCAGCTGTGGATGTGCTCCCGAAAATGCTCGGGGCAGGGAGATTACTTGAGCAAAACATATTACCTGCCGTGCACAGCATCCTGCACTCCTCCAGCACTTCAGCCTCTGAGCTGGGTCAGAGGGAGTTTTGCATAGCTGATTCAGGTGAACTCCGATTCCACTTTAGCCTACCTTTCTGCTAAACAAACACCATCCTGCAACCTCATTATCTGCTGTTACTAATCACTGAGGAACCAGCGGGTGAGTGCATTAATAGAAGCAGGGAGATTTTTCTCCCTTTTTAAGTTTGCAGGGAACAATAGCATTTCCTGCAAGAATTTTTTGGACGAGCATGATCTTCCTTTGGGACTCTGCTGCAAAATACTGGCTTTTTTTGGGTGACTGCAAAAATGTCAATGTATCTTTTGTCCTGGACTACTTCAGCTTTTGGCAGATTTCATCGCTCCCTTGAAACCTAGTGTACGAGAGTCCAGAATGTCTGCTCTGTAGGTCAGAGATGCAGTTACCATGAAGGAGGGGGGAGGGAACCCCAAAAAACCTTCACAGCAATAAATGGACAAGGGAAAAATATACATCACAACTTTAAAATCCTGGAGCAACTGAAGAAAGTTATAAGAAATTCTATAAGCAGCTTCAAAACAACAGCATTTCCAGCTGAGACACCCAAGAGAAAAATGTATGGAAAGCCCTTTAAAAGGCTAATCAGGAGCATTTGTAGGAATTACAGACTCCACAAGAGTTCTCCAGTAAACATGGCTTCTCAAGGTTGAAGAAGGTCTTAACCAACCTTGCTGAGCCTTACACAGCTGGTGTAGGCCTCTAAGCTAACAGGATCTGGCAAGCCTGGAGCCAGCTTTAGCATCACTTAGAAACAGAGCACGATGAAGTCAAATGTCTTCCAATGGTCCCACATTCACATGTATCTTCATGTCATCTACAGCAAACCCATGGCTGAAGATATATAAAAGAAGACACTGATACATTGGCCCATGGGTTCACAGTTTTCATGGTGCTGCATAGCTAAGGACAGGAGGTATCACGATGTCCAAAATTAGGGGATCCTCTGCCCAGGTCATCTGTTAAACCTCATCTAGGCAGTGTTCTCACCACACATGTAGCCAATTAATCCCCCCTGAAATTGTGAAATAACAATTTACTCTTACTCTGCTTCTCCACCCCTTTTACAGCAAGAAGCTTCATCCACAATGTGGGAATCCCAGGCATAATTCAACCTTCTAGGAGCATAGGAATATGTGTGTCCTAGATACATGCTGTAACTACCAAATAACAGGTTTTATCCTGGGGAGGTGCTTCATGCCCAAAATAAAACAGGGACACTTGGCAAGAGACAAGATTTGGTGGGGGAATCAGAAGCTGTCAAGGGAAGTTCTGCTGCTGCAACAGTTGTGAAGAGGAAGAGGATGTAGGATGACGGAGGCCATGGAGCAAGGTCACTGCTAACTTTGGCAGTCTGGGTCAGAGTCCAAACTTCTAGCTCCCTGTCTCACCTGAAAACTGGATTTTTAGAAAATTCCTTATAAGTTTTATGTAACTTCTCTTGAGTCTGATGCTATGTACTCCCTCCTTTTACATGCCATGATATGATGAGATCTATTTAATGTATTTCACAGTCTAATGTTAATGAGTGGCTTTTTATGCCTCACACAGTTGGCTTGCTACGTGCTTGGGCAGATGCGTGCCCCAGGACTCCAGGAATGTCTCTGTTTCCAGAACATACCTGTTGGTTTTATAATATGGAAATATTTGTTTGCTTTTTTGGTAACTTCATGAAGTTACGAGCCACTGAAATTGAGACTAGCCTTATACTGCACAAATCCAAAGCACACCTCCAGTCTGTGTAAATCAGTGTAGCTCCACTGCCTTGGATGGAGTTCGGTCAATTTATACTAGTGGAGGAGCTCATAAGCCTAGAGACATAACCCCAAAACAGCCTGTAATAAGACACCATCCTGCTTTTTCTCTCTGCAAGTGCACTAGCACTGCATGCTCTGTTTCACGCTCTTCAAATATGTGTTTCCATCCCCTCCAGAACTACTGAGCTTCCTGTAACATCCATAATGCATATATCACTCCTTGAAGTTCTCCTTTACTTGTATCAGCATATACAAAAGCAACAATCCCCAAATTTCAATGTGTTCTGCCTTTATGCAGATCATAACAGCCTTCTTACTGCAACCAGGACTCTGATGATTGTTACATGCTATGATTTTCAGCACAGAAAAATTGGAGGGGGGGCTCCAAAAACCCATGGGGAATCCCTCACTTCGTTCTTTAGCAAATTGCTGGCTCTTTGCAGATGACTATGTTATGCCACGTGCTGGCCCTTCACGCACAGCAAATGGCACTGATATTTATCAAAAGCATTGCATGAGGTGAGAGGGAGAAAACCACAGCAAGAATAACAAGAACCTGCACCACTTTAGTCCCATGTGAGCCCTATTTTGATACTGGGAGTATTCCAGAGGCTCTGCCTGCCCGCTCTGCGCAGGCACAAATGGCAGCCTTTGATTCCCCGGGTGGCATCAGCTCCTGCCCTTTGCTGTGGCTTTAAGACACAAGTGCATTGTAAGTGCCTGGCTGCAGTTCTTAAGAATACCAGCATTTTGGGCTCTTGGAGCAGCTGCATCCTTATCCCCAGCATCTGAAAACCACTTGTATTATTGAAGTGGCAGATTTCAGAATTGGCATTTCCCCATAACCACAGGTATTTTAAATATTTAGCAAAATAAGATGGCACGCTGGAATGGTTCTTACGGGTCCTGTGTAGTGCTTAGGCAGGAGACAAAAAATACCAGAGTCGGCTCTGTGCGAGATGAGCGCTGGATGTGATTCCTCCCCTCTCTCAGGCAGAATGCAGCCACTACTCTCACAAACCCACAAAGATTCTTCCATAAGCATTGTTCTTCTTGAAACTTTTCATGTCCTTGTACACAAAATGCTGCAAGACTTATAACCTACTTAAGGTTGGTAATGCAAAGTGGGAACTAATTGTCCCTGGGAAGCAAGTGGCTGATGAAAGTTCCACTGGTGTGAATAACCAGCACAATTACAGGGAAAGGCAGCCGTCTTCAATGAACTGGTAATGGGACACTGAGCCCTTAACTGTTAGATCAAAGTGCGAATTTCTCCCAGAGCAGCACTGACTCACGTTATTTGATGTCCTATGGGAAACATACTAGTAAGGCTTATTCCGTCTCCCTAACTCATCAGAACAATTGAAACCAAAGGAACTGGATCCTCCAACAGGTTGAGATGCTTCTGTTGGTCCTACCAAAATCATATCTACACCTTTGGAAACCTGACCTTACTTGTCTCCTCCACAAGGGCCACCAGGGCCACTCATGCAGACTGACTCAATTTTTGGCCAAGGACAGAAACATCATGAAAAGGAGAATCCCATTTTAGCACTCATGTCAATTATTTATTCATGAATGCTGATTTATTCATCAAGATGTCTGCCTTCAGCTGTGATTTAACAGCTTTGCTAAACATGGGTTTCATTTAAGTAACAAGGAACTTCACTCTGGTCTTTCATCTATCTAATAAGGACCAGCAGGGGTCCTTATTTAATAAGGACTGCAAATGGACCAATCTGAATTCTAGCTTTAATAGACAATATTAACAGCAAAGATTAATTTCCTCCACTGCAGGAATGAGCATTAGGATGAGCGTTATGAGGAAGTCAGGCTAAATGACTGTCATATCTAAGCCTTAATATCTATTTAGGTAGCCATTTTACAGTAACAAACAATTCAATCTATACAAAAGGCAGATATTGCATAGGAAAAGTGAATGCTCTGTGGACCTTTCTGGACCATAAATGTCTGTCACCTGGTTGCCCAAGACTGTGTGGAACCAGAACCAAGGAGCCCAGGTGGCCCTCACAGTTCTATATTTGTACTGAATATAAAGTAATTCATTTATTGGTCAGAGAAGATCTATTACAGGTATCTCCAATTTAGATAAAAAATAAAGGCCTTTCTACAGCAATCCAACCATGAATCACCAGGACTTTTCAGGGAGTGATAGCCATGTGTTGCAGGGAAGTCTTGCTGTAATGTTAGATAAGGTACAGCATGTCTGAATTGCGATATGAATTCTTAGTCTAAGCAAATTCACTTTGTAAAATGAGAAGTTCCTACTCAGTGTTGCTCTTGCACATTAGAATGGGTAACGCTGGGTTCCTGGTAGCTCAGTAAAGATATTTAATAAAAACAGAATAGGCAGGGATCAGTGTACCTAGAAAGCAGCCGGAGACCTAATAGGAAACAAAAACCAGTAAGTAAGATTATCTGATCGTGACTGAGTCACCACGAACTAGCATGAGCTGTGGTAAATAGCTACGGGTACAGTTTTAGCCCATGGCAATTATGACCCTTTGTTAATATTCTGCTTCTCAACTGCAGTAGTCTAGGAGCTGAGCATGGCTCAGCTCAGAAGCAAGACTGCGCCCATACCATCTCTTACTACCACAGCTGAGCTGAAGGAAAATATTACCAGCCCCAGCTCTGCCACAGCCTCCCTGCTGACGTCCACTGTTCCCTCACACTTCTCGGTACGGTGCTTAGGCAAACATTTGCCAAGCTCTCCCACCAAAGGGACTAGACTAATCGGTTTAAATGGGCCCAAAGAGTTTATGAAATGCCGGGACAACGAACTCAGCAAGCAGACTAGGCTGGGTATAGGAGATGTGGGGAGTAACAAGGGGCTACAGGGAGCGACCTCTTAAGCCAGCCAAAAGAAGACATGCACCCACAACCTAAGCTTGTCAAAAAGCAGTAGCTCAGTCACATGGACTGAGCCACATGCTGCTCTACTTCCTCCCCTTTGGATGGTGTCTATTAACAAATCCTTCTACAAGTCTGGGGGAATGACACTGGGATGAAACAAAGTATGTATTGGCAGTGAATATGCACCATGGTTTGCTATATGCTTTGCATGCCTTTGTATGCATGTGTGTAAGTGCCGATGTTTTTCTTCTTAATTTTTTTTTTCAAAGCCTGGCATATTACCATGACAGCTTTACAGTGAGACACCAGTCCAACATGCTGACATCAACTAAAAAGGCATAGCAACAACCCAGCCCTTTCACATACTTTACGAGTACAATGTGTTAGTGTTAAGCAATATTTGAAGAAATACTAGGCAAAATAGTTCCCAGGAAGACCTGGATTCTGTCTTTATGCAGGCAAAGAAATATATGACAGAATAGATAAATCCTAATGACATTGTTGATGGCCCACCTAGTCAGGGAGCTGTTGTGAGACTGAAGTGTAAGAAATGACCCATGAAAGACTGTCTTCTTTGTTCTTCTCAGTCCATTTGCTCTACTTTTATGTTGGTGAGAGTTGTTTGGTAATAATAAGTAGCATAATAGGGTAAGAGGTTTGCTTATTTGGCATCTAGTGAAGATAGAGAGGTAAGAAAAAACCATGCCAATAATGACCTGTATTAAAAAGGGTTGAGATGGACAGTGTACTCTGCTGGAACCATGCTAAAGCCCAAAAGCAATAGCACATTTGCACTATCAAAGGTCTGCACATTCCACAAAGAAATGGTGCTTAATCTCTGGAAATGGACAGATAAAGGGTTCAGCTCAATCTCTGCTGACATGCAGTCCTTCATCGCTACTTTACAACATTCACATCTTATGCAATTCACTCAGCTCCCCCCGCCCTTTGCCTTGTTCAGAGATGGAAATATTCTGCTGGCTTGTGTGCTGTAGCAGCTGCTCCTCTTGACATTTCTGCTGCAGGCTGGGATACAGACCCTGAGAGTTAGTTCTAATGAAATAGCTAATATAACCCTTCCTCTCCTTTCCCAATATTTCATGTGAAATAGATATTCTAATTTAGGCAATCGTTCCTCTGAGAAGTCTTCCAAGGTTAGTGGAGATTCAAAAATAGTTTGAAACAGCAACAACTAAACCAAGAGTGCTTCAGGCTTTAATTTTCTTCCAACAACTTCTGCTGCTTATTAGAAGAAGGTAAATGTTATTTCTACCAGGTATCCTGCAAGGAACTTCAGTCTGTTAGTATTAGCTCCCACTTTTTTAGATGGGTGCCCAGGTAAATAGAATAAAGTAAATAGAAGCTAAATTCTGGTGCTGTGAGTAGGGCTGTGAGTCTATAGGACACAGCACAATAAGACAGTGTGATTTTGGCCCACTGAGTGCATCTGTAGATCAAAAAGTTCCAGGGAGAAAGTGTCTTTACAGAAATTAATAGTAATGCATTTATGTGATAGAACATCCAAACTGAGGTTTCGTCTGTTGAAGGAAGAAATAAAGCACTGCTTTCTGGATAGGAAAATGAATACAGTGATTGCAACATGAAAAAGTGGCTTACTCTTGGCAGGCCATTTCTCTAATGGGCCTGCAAGAGCTGCTCATTAGGAGTGTTTTAATCACAACCAGTGACCACTGAAGTCTCTGTAAAGACAGCCTCCATTAGTTCCCATCACACTGCAAATACACAGCCCATGCAAACATTCAGGTTTTTTCAAGCTCCACTGAGACCACTGGCTAACAAACCCATCAGCATCACACTGAGCAAATTTGACAAAATAAGAAGCAAGATGAGTGTCAGTCAATGAGACCTGGGAACAGAGAGGTCTACCTCGAATTACCCTTTTTGTGCTTCCGTCCATTACCTGAAGAAATGTGGGACATCTGGGAAGTAGGAATTGCAAATGCAGTCAGTTACCCTCTCAGCTGTGACAGATCCAGTTTGAGTTCTGGTTGTATTGCTCAGTAATTTCTTTAGGGAAAGGTATGTCACAGTAACAATTAATTGAAAAATGGTAATTGACATACACACTCCATCTCAGCAACTGGAAAATGTTCATTCCTGGCACTGGAAAGAGACAACAGTCTCCTTGTCCCAGGTCATTTTACAGCTCTATTAATCACCTGCATTTGCTCCAATGGAGAACATGCTTCCTGCAACTGTTTTGTCTCATGCCTGTATACATTTTCTTACCCTGATTCTAGCATAGCCTCCAGGAAACTCTGTCAGCGCAGGCAAGTTACATGGTGCAGTTCGCAGAGGCACACAACAACAATGCTTGGCCTGCTCCATTAATATCGTCACGCAGCAGATTGATACTGCTTTTTATGCATGTATGTTTTTCAGATCCCAGGAACAGCTTTACCATCATTAACTAACTAAAGAGAATACTGATGAGATGCAAGTTTTAACCCATGGTGAACATTTCTCAACACATGAAACCCTGGTGAAGGCTTCCTGCTAGATTGCCATGGACCTGTTTCCAAGGTTAGGTTTCCACCAACCTGTTTTTCCCCATTGGCCACCTTCTGTATGCTGATGTCTTCTATCAGTACAGTTAAAGCAGGAGCTGAGATAGCAACTAGAGACATAGCTGCCTTGGACATGCACTGGATTACTATATATCAGGAGTCCCAGCAGTGAATTTCCAGGTAGAAGTGAGGTACAGCCAGTTGATAATACAGCCTCCGCCAAACCTTCTCTCCTGTCAGCTTCCTCCCTGAAACCTGCATTTCCCTCAAGATCCAGTATTGATTCCTCAGACTCAGCCCAGAGATTATAAATATCCTCTATCTCCCACGTTCCAGTTAACATTTTGTGAGAAAAACTGAGGAAATACAGCCACACAGCTAGATTTTATGCGGCATCCTAAAACAGCTCATTAAAAGCAAACAAACAAAATTGCTCTCCAAACCCCAAGGCCTTTCTGAAATGCAGCTTCCCTCCATCTAACTATCTTCTGCTTTAGAAGTCCCCAGGCATCCACCTGTGACAAGGAAGGGAAACAGGCAGTTCAAGGGGTAGGTGCTGTGAGACCTGCATCCCTTGATCTAGAGCCCAGTTCAGCCCCTTCCTCTCATGCTCTAGCTTTCTTGCGCATCTCCTTCGGACTTCAGTCAGCACACCTTTTAAATCCTCTTTCATCACCTCTTTGGCCTTGCCAAGTTCCTGCACTCCTGGAAAAAAGGGTACTAGCTGTATTAGCAGATAATGTAGTCAATGGACTAAAACCCATTACACCAACCAGCAGCAGCAATCGAGTAAGCCGCTACACTTTGAATATCAGGGAACACCACAGCTGTAAATCTTTGCAGTGTATATATAATGGCTTGCCTGTCATGTTGGACTTTAGGGACCAGTCTCCAAACACAGACGCAACAATTTCCTGTCCCTATTCCTGATAAGCAACCGCTAATGAAATATTTTTTGGATTTTTGCCAAAGGGAAAACAATAGCCTGCTCGAGCACTTCAGCTTGAATGGGTTTGAGCTATTGTGCATTCTCTGCTTAGCAAAATCCTGCAAGAAGGCTGGGGGAGTGTAGCCAGAATTCAGTGTACATGGAGAGAAGAGAGATTCGTATCTGCTTTTTGCTTAATCCCAACATATTCTGTCATCCCACTGGGGAGGACGGAGCTATGGAGATAAGGTTGCGACTATCAGCTGAAGTTGAGAGATCAATTCTGACAGCAGCAGTGTGTATGCCATGAGCATATGAATGCATTGACCATGAAGTCACTAACTCACCTGAACAATTTTGTTGTCCTCTTTAAATGTCAGGTTTCACTCTGTCGTACACTAACCATTATATGACCCCACAACTTAGTCAGAGCTTGGGCTAGCAAGCGTACGGTATGAAGCTGCATCAGGGGAAGTTCAGGTTAGACATTAGGAAAAGGTTCTTCACTGAGAGGGTGGTCGGTCACTGGAACAGGCTCCAGGTGCGTGGTCATGGCACCAAGCCTGTCAGAGTTCAAGGAGCGTCTGGACAATGCTCTTAGTCATATGGTCTAGTTTTAGGTAGTTCTGTGAGGAGCAGGGAGTTGGACTCGATGATCCTTATGGGTCCCTTCCAACTTGAGATATTATATGGTTCTATGATTCTATATCAGACAATCAATAAATATGGTCTCCCCAGCAGTTTTAGAGGTGGAAGAAACTTCAGAAATGGAAAGAGGTAAATGAAGTCATGAAACATAACATACATTTCTTTAATATTAGCTTTGGTGTTTGTGAGACTTTCCATGAAAGTAAAGGCACGAAGATAGGACAGGAAGGTCACATACAAGTAAAATTCTCTAAACTGAAAAAGCTGGGGTTTTTTGTAAATGGAAAATAAAGACGTTCTGTGCTTTAAGAAACTTGAAAGATGATACTATTATATAAGCCAGCTATAGACTATGAACATAATTTGTTATCATATTGTTTCAGTAAATGTGTTTGTCCATCCTCTTTCAAGTCCAGCTGTAAAGGAATTTATTTGTTTTTCCAAATGCAATCAAAACATATTTCATTGTGCTTACGTGCTAGGAGAATGCCTGTCGATTTTACAATGAATTGTCAATAGTTTGAACAAAAGTCCAAATTCACAACTGCTGGTAGCAAGTGCCTGTTTTTGACACATACCTCTTTCTTAGCTGCTGCAAATCAGTCATCATGAAATTGGAAATTCATTGCAGAACAAGGTATTGTACGCCACAGGAAACATTCCGTGACTAACAAAGGATAATTTGTTTATTCTGATTTTATTTTCTAAATTAAGTGGCTTTCCATTTCTTCTTTTAGATTCAGGAATGAACATTGTATTCGAGTGCTTATCTCCTATGTGTACTGCCTGAAACTGTACAGACACAACAGCTTGTCTGCAGAGATCGAAACCAAAGGTTGGTTTGCCTAACTTTGGGATACGGGCCAGGTCTTGTCTATGTTTTTCTCTCTCTCCCGATATCACTCTTGTATTGGTGCCAGGAATTAGGATATTCATCTTCTCTAGGTAAACATCAGTCTATAAAAGGAGAATATAATTGCACAGAAGAAGCTATGATATGTCTTGGGATTAGTGAATGCCTTCTAATTGAGCTTTAGTGAAAGTGGCAGTTCTGGCATTATTTTTATTCACCTTGTGGAAAATTATTGGAGCATATTTCATATAATTAGGATCAAGAATGGACTTGGCATCACTTCCAGCAAATGCCCCTGAACATTAATCTGGTTTATTTGGCACCACTACTGAAGCTTCTCTTGTGGGGAACACAATGACAACAATTAACCTGGCAATACAGAACAGAAATGGGAAGTGGGAAACGGTCTTGTATTTTATCCACATACAGCATGAAGTGTGACCTCATTCAGCAACAGAGCAGCAGTGCCTTGAATATAGTTTCTTCTTTTTTTTCCTTTTTGAGATGCCCTAAGGAATCTTCTATATTTTTTTCCCATCTAGCTCTAAAATCCACATTTTTCCTGCTGTCCAAGAGGGCCTGAACAAACAGACACATGGGCCCAATTGTGTTTGTAGCTAAATGTGTTGGATTTAACTGGGTGTTGTTGAATGACCAAAAGATTCCTTCCCTTTCTAGAACTAGACCGATAGTGTCTTTCAACAGCTGTCAGTTCAGAGTGTGAAATCAATGGTAGGATTTGGACAAGGTCTTTAGGTTATTGCACTAGGAGGTACACTCCTTTTTATTTTAAACAATCACATACGGTGTGTACAAGCTCCAGTTCCTAGTGGGCTCTGTTTGTTCCTTTTTATTGCAGTGTTCTGGACAACTCATCAAAACCCTTTTTTCCCCCCCCGTTGTCCACTACTGAGAAATACAGCACTGGCAATATGTTTTAAGATTCCTAGGCCAGGTGCAGTGACAATTCATCCATCCGTAGGTTTTTTTTTTTTTCCTTTGATATAGTCACCAAGATGGACGATGGCGCAGCAAGACTTGGGAAAACTAGTTTGTTTGCAGGGAGGATGTTTGGAAGAGGAGAATTCCACTAGAAGCAGGACAAAGAGATTAGGTATTAACCTGGGATCTTAAATACTGTAAAGCTTGAGAGACTTAGAGAGATTTATGGAGATACAGGAGAACTTGACAGGAAAGAGGAAAAGCAGAGTGATTTGGTTTAGCTGCTGAACCAGCTGAGAAAGGGACGCAGAAGAACTCTGTGGCGAGGAGTGAGAGAGGAGGATCCTGTGTACTCAGGAAGCCTTAGACTTAAGCCCAAAGAACACTATCAAGTGGTGAGGAAATTTAAACACGGAAATATGTAGAGCTGCTTATTGCTGAGTTTTTTTTTCCCTAGAGCACTATATTTCTTTTGCCAGATGTAGGACCTAGGAACACAAGAAATGCCTTGCCAGGCTCATATTCTATCTCTGATCGTGACAGTAGGAAACATCATCCAGGCAAGCATGCTCATTTGATTTAGGAATAGTCACAAAATCTGCCTCTCTTTCCTCCATCCCAGGTGGCTGGAGAGGTGAACAGGGAACCCCGGAGCACTCGCAGCACTGGACCTCATGGAAGGAATTTGCTTAAGCTGCTGAGCAGCCCAAGGTGGGGCAGCTGTGGGCCTGAGACATATGATTCCTATGCAAAGTCCCATTTCTTCTAGGGGAAAGACAGAGAGAGGCTGTGGCCACGGGACATGTGAGAGAGGCTGAGAAAAAGGCAAGTGCTGTTGTGCACTCAGATCTAGAGCACCCAGTGAAAGCCACACTAGTGTGTGTGATGAGTGGCTGGAGATCACAGGATTTTATTTCAGTCACATTATTAAAAATCTTTCCAAACACAACAGATTTGGGGAAAGCTGTCAGGTCTACCCCCACCTTTTCTGAAATCTTGGGAAAACAGATGAGACTCGCAGCCTGTCCTGACCATTAACACCCCGCTCCTGTCAGCCCCCAAACAGCCTTGATCAAATGCTGAAGCTGAGAGCTCCTCACAGAAAGTGTCCTTCCGTTATCTTGAGCTCAAATCTGTGCTCTATCCTTTTCTTCGACAGCAGAAAAGGGATGTGGTAAGTAAATCCTGTGCAAGCTGTTCACATTAAAACCAGCGGCTGAACTTGTAATGGTAAAATACCTTGTTTAGTAAGAGAGCGGCTGCCTACAGCTCCTGCAGCGACTGTAGATGTAGCCCAAAGATGAGCATGTTGCAGCAGTTTAGCTGTGAAGCAACAAGTAACCGACCTGCAATAGCAAGGCCCGCTACAGGGAAAAAATACGTTGTCGCAACATCCCCGGCCAGAGAAAAATGAGAAACTTCCTAGAAACTGCTGATCTGTGATTGTGCAATGGGAACCCACCTAGAGCCTCCGTGAGACAAACCAACAAATGGCAGGCACACATCTTCCACGAGGAGTGGAAAAGACTAAGGAAATAGGTCACTTTTGTCAGGCGTAATTTCTGCCAAGCCATTTCATCACGAACTCAGTCCTCCACCAACAATCTGTGAGGTTTTCAACAGCACCAGCCTTGTCAGGTAAGCCAGAGAAAGGGGACTGGTTATTGTCAACACAGCTGCAGTACCACGGCCAATTTTTCCTATTCTGTCCCCAAAAAACCTCATCTACAAAGCAGAGAGGAGCAAAGGGCAGGACAAATGACACTGCACCCAGGAGGATCTGACCCTTGCTCTGGAAATGCCTGGTGTGGAAGGAGTGGCAAACATCCAATGCCAGTCCTCTCCACTGCTGCCATCAGCAGGGAACTGAGCTGTGCCCTGCTGCTGCGGCTGGTCCATGGCCTGTGTCGTGCCCCCCCGCCATCCCCTCATGGTTTTATTCATGCTGTTTTCCCTTGCCCGCCCCTCCACAGCATCAGCATTTGGAAGGTGATACAGGCCACAGTGCTGCTCCAGACCCCACCCTGTGCAGGAGATATTCTGGCTCATTTTTCAGTAGTTTGTGTTAAATTAAACATTTTATTTTTATGTGCACATGCCATTGTACCCTATTTTTAAACTCAGAGGCTCTTGAACTCATCCTTGGCTCAAAAATCTTAGATACCCACCTTCTGGCACTTAAGTTTAAAAACTCTGGCCTGAATCCTTCATGTCCTCTCTTGTGTCAGACATTGCATCGCCCTCTAAACAGCTAATTAGTGACAGCTAATACATTGCATATGCTGCAATACCAAGTTCCGTGAGAAAATGGGGTGTCACCCTTAACCATGAATTTCCTTCTCTTTTTCCAAAAATCTGTGTAATAACAATTAGCACGGCTTAAATGCATACCTTACATTTTCACGGGTTTCAGCCACAAATATTTTTACCGCACACTACATCTGAAGTAGAAAAATAGCAATGTTCCTTGTCAGCACAAAGAGGAGTGAAAGATAATAAATCACTGACTCGTAAACTGCACCCAAGAATCAATAAAATGTAAACACCTACAAAATAGAACGTAGAAATACATTAAATATGAATGATAAGAAGAGGAATAAGACTGGAAAATGATAAGGCTATGTATTTCATTACGTGAGACAAGTGATGGAGAACAGTTCTGTGTTGGCAAAAGGAGAGAAGTTCTTTGCAAACAAAATGGTATCTGACCCTGTATCCCCGTCCACTATCCCTCTAATGGAGATAGAATATATCATACGAGTTTCAACAACTTTTAGGAACTTTACACATCACTGATTACAAATGAAATTGTAACCCAGCCTACACGTGTTTTGGCTCTTATCTCTCCTCCAGGGGAAAGCACTAAAGCCTCAGCCTGCCACGGAAAATATAGTATTCAGACATCTGTGACCAGTATGTGCAGAGAAGAGAAGGTGCATACCAAGCCTACATCTGTGACAGGGGTCTCAGAGTCTCTAGAGACAGATGAATGAATGCATATGGAAACTGACTGAAAATTTTCTAATTAAACCTTTGCTTTCCCCAGAAGTATTTGCTCTCTACAGAGTATTTTCTATTTTGAAGGAAAAGCTCACCAGAAAGATTTCAGCCAACATCCTCAATATCAAATGGTTTTTTTTCCCCGCTCCTTTTTCTTTTAAGAAACAAATATCCTATTCTTGAGCAAAGATATTGTGTATACATTAAAGACTCCCTGGAGAAAGTTCAGCCTGCTGGCCTACCACGGAAGGTAAGAGGTAAACTGTTAACGGTTGCAGGATGACATTAGAAATATGGGCTGTGAGAGAGATTTGGATCTCTGAAGAATAACTAGTCCTGAACAATAGCAGATAAATAAATCAGAGCAAATCCATGGGGGGTAGCAACAGTGGCCTGCCAGTGAACATAATAAGGAAAACAGCAGTACCAGTCAGTAGCCCATACTGGCAGTGTAGGTGAGGTGAATAAGGTAGACTTTCAACTTCAAACTTCCAAGCTAGGCTCTTGAGTTTTACAGCTAGAAGTACAATCAGCTTTGTATGGTCAGCAATTCATTTTACTGCTTTAGAAACTGAAGAATAAAAAATGCAAATGCACCTTTGATGTGTTGATTACTTAGGGATGTACAAAACCATGAACAGTGGCGGTAATGAAATGTCTCCTGGGTGCCTTGGAACATCGCAGGAGGACCCGGGCGAGTTTCCCTAGGAAACCAGAGATGCACTCCAAAGCATGTGCAAGCTTGGCCAGCTGACAGCCACTCGGTTGTGCTCCGAACATCGCTGCTACAAGGTATGTGATTCAAGTCTGGAGTGGAGCTGGTGGGACTAATTGCGGAAAGCCTAAAGGAGGTTGGGATAGATTTGTTCCTGGTTACATAAATGTTCAGACCTCAAAAAGAAAGAAAAGACTGATTGCTAGTTATCCAAAATGAGGGGGAGAGAGAGGTGAATAACACCTTCAATTAATCTGACTGTTGATCTTAGTCCCAGATTCTCCTGGCCTAAATTCCACCTAAATCCCTGTGCCTACCAAAGGCTTCTGAGTAATTGTTCCAGAGATGTGAGTAAGGCTCTGAGCACAGAGCCACTTGTGTCCACCGGTGGTCAACACTAAGCAGTCAGATTTATGTGGAATCCAGTCCTGACAGAACCGGGTCTTAGGATTAGACTGTACCTCGAAGGTGCTTATGAAGGAAGATGCCTGCAGACCCAATGCTTGTCCTTGCCTCCTCTGACTTTTAGACAAAATAACCAGTTTAGCACCTTTTGGGAAATACAATTTACCACCTCTCCTAAACCTCACTCTTTTTCTGTATCGCAGCACCTCCAACCCCATCCTCACTGGGTTTGCTCAGGAGAGAGCTAAGACTGTACCTGTGACCTGCATGGGGAACGTGAAGAGAAGACGACAATTACTTTTGCCCTCCTTGGCAGCATGATTCCCAACCCCTTGCAGATCCTTTGACTCTTACCACAACAAGTAGAGACCCTTTTAGTAAGGGCAGAACAGTGGAATTTCCCACACAACTATGGGAGAGATGACACGATTGAACTTCTTTCCAGTTGCATTTCTCTGACTCCCTTAGGACAAGCCCCTGGATCCACCAAAGACTGAAAAGCAGTCATAGAGATTTCAAAGTGCTGTCTATAACTCAGCAGTGAGTCCTTCCCAATGATCAGTGGACGAAATATCCTAAAGATCAAATATTTGAGGATTGGGATGTCTGGAGTGGAAAGGGTCTGCCACGTATGAACTTTCTTACAGAGTCTTCCACGGATTGAAGAAGCAGTCCTGTTCCTGAACTCCTGTGCCTTTGTATGACATAGGGCAGACAGGTGTGGCTATAACTCCAGCACAAGCAATAAATACATTTGGCAGCTAGATTAGCATAATTGCTTGCCTAGTCAGCTAGCATGCAAAGTGCACAAACAAGTATCATAACAGTTTTATTACATGTACATGCTTGTGTTTCCTTGAGACATGATAAAACAAACAGATCAGTAATTTTAAAACAAGCAGTAAAAAACCTGAAAAATGCAATGAGTAATTTAAAACAAATGCTGAGAAAATGGTGTCTTTAAGAAATCTTCTCCAAGCTGCACCCCAATTATATTTTATCGACATACGAAAAAAAGATACTGTGACCGAATGTATTACTGGTTACAAAAGCTTGCATTTAGGTAGCTTTTGTTTTGCTCCATTGTGAAATATACTTCACTGCAATAATTTATACTCTTCAGTGTAAAACCATCCGGTGTGATTCCATCTGGAAACATGTTAAATGGGTGATTGGTTGAGAAATGTCCCCACCCTTTCTTTGTTCAAACAACAGATAAGGAATGTGCCTTATTTCTCAAGTAGAGTATTTAGTTCTTGCTGATAAGATTGTACAGTGCCTTTTGAAGAGCTTGAATATTAGTGAATTATAACTCTTTTAAATACACTTCTAACAATCCACTATAATTTCACAATTTTTACATTAGCTAGCTAGCAACTTTGTTAGTCAAAACAAAAAAGGTAAAAAATCTTTGATGTTACACTGAGATGCGCTCAGCTGTTAAATGAAGTAAAATAATCTGTTGGGGTTTGTTCGTTTTACAAATGGCACATTGTGTATGTTGCAGTGAACAGTGGGAGCGGTGAGCAAGGGAGATATGACTGACGTAGTCTGTCAAATCCTCGGTTTGATTTGTAATAATGGGGTTGCATTGACATAAGACTAAAATACAGCAAAGCATATGTTCACTGTGACTAATATAGACTCATTTATACATTATAGTAGTATTAAATAAACAGTCTCAATCATTTTCTAAAATAGTCCTACAATGAATGTGGTTGTAGTGCCACAGGACAAATACTGCTTCACAGGCAGTGATCAAACAGAGAGAAAAAAAATTCAACCCTTTTTTTTCCCCCTTGACTTTCCAGTCCTCAGCCTGGTGGAGTGAAGGGAGTTGAAATGTCATACATTTTCCTGTTGTGGGTCTAAAGAAAGACTAATCCTGGTCCTTCTCTGGAACAGAGAACAAGCACAACAGTGGCTTCATGACATAACTTGCTCAGTTTCAGTCCTCAAAGAATCTGGTCCCTTTGATTCCCAGTTGGACTGTTTGCAGGAAAGGGCTCGGGAGGACTTCAAGAAAACGTTGACATAGTTTCAGAGGTGCCAGTGACAAATCCATCTCCGCTATAAAATAGCTACTGCTGGAACACAGAGAAATCCATGCATTTATCTTGAAGATCGGCAACCCTTCCACATGAATATTCTAATTAGGAACCACAACATCCTATTTCTTTTTTTAATACCCCAGTTGTAAATGGACAACAAATGTTATTTACTAGTGGTTGAGCAAGAGAACATCATTGTTTAAACATGGAAATGGAATTTAAAGTTCTGCATTCAATTATGTTTGGGGTTGCCTTGCATTTGGAGTTAAACCTGGAGATTTTGAAAAAATGTGGCTCCAATATTGTTTCTCTTTGTAAAATGGGAAGAATGTTAAACAACGTACCCAAGCTGCCTGTAACAGCATGAAGATTGTCTAAAACACAGTAAACCTCTTAGTTGTTCAAATAATTGTGCATTGTATGAGCACAGTCATTTTGTGTTGTTTGAGTTTCCAACTGCTATATTATGTGACAGATCTTACAAACCAGAAGTTTCTGAAGTCTCATTTCTATTTCTTCTCCTTCCTTTTTCTAAGATACATTTTCTGTGAAAACGGTTCTTTCCTTTCTTTATCTCTCCCAGAGACCTCAATTTCTGGCACACCTACTCAGTGTCAAAAGCAAAGTCATTATATGAAAACTGTATTTTTTTTTTTCTTTCCAGCCTAAATGGAGAAATTCTATACCTCCGCTAGTAACTTTGTAAATCAGAAATCTGATAAATTAAACACACAGCATTCTTCTTAGGCCACCTAAAGAAAAGGAAGACTGAGTACAGAAAGGAAGACCAAATGGAAGAAAAAAACCCCAACAAAATAGAAGGACTGTCTCCTGGGCTTTAAGGCACAGGCCAGATTGAAGATGAGGTGTAGGTGGATACAATTTCCGCAGTGCTGGTAGGGAAGCGCGGGCCAGGGCTAGAGCTGTGAATTCTTGGGAATGTGCAGCTTAAAATCTGCTTACCCTGGAAAGCTGCTCTGCCCTTCGCTCTTCATTCCAGGGGGTGAATTTAACTACACGGCTTTAACCATTGGCTTTTACTGCACTGGCAGAAGTAATTTTGACTGCATTTACTGCAGCACTACAAGCAGATGCGTAGGTATTTAGTATGGCATTCGTCAGAATACCCCAAAAAAAAAAGAAATCAGACAAAAAAGCCCCACCTCCCAAATCCTTTGCTGACATGAATTTTTGCAATGTTTCATTTCAAAACTAAAATGGTGCACTTGTAAAAATGGCAACACTGTCCTTTTAGGTGAACATCACTTATTCCACAGAAACACATTTTGCTGTGTAAAACATGATTACTGCTGTTCCGTGACTACAATTGCCCTCAAAGGTGCAATTCTAAGCTTTCCTTCCAAGAAATTGCTTATTTTCAAATCCATGGCATTACGTCGTTGAGATGTGGTTTTACAGGTCTTCAGCTACAGGTCTCCACACAGCATCTTGTTATTTTCTGCAGTGTACTGGATGCAATTAAATTTTCTTGTAAGTGCATGGAAGGAACTATTACTGTTAAATCAGGGGCCTGTATTCCTAAGGACCCTTCGTTAGGTAATGTATGTTTGAACATACCTAAAAATAAGTAACAATGATCATACTGTAAAAAGCTTTTAAATATTTGGTTTTTAGGACATGATGGTCTTATTTCATCCATTAAAGTGGCACAGTAGAATATAGGTCATATCCTAGCCATTAGCACTTATGCTTCAGTAGCAAACACCAGGGTTGAGTAACCTGTCACATGATCAGAATTCTAATTTTGATTTTAACACAAATTAATTGTCTACTTTTTTCCTGTAGCAGCAAACATACGACCGACTTTCTATACTTCCTACCATTTAGTGTATTCAAACCCCATATTTCATAGAGAAATTGAAAGAATCCTTTCTGCCATTTATTTTCAGAGAGTCTCTCACCATGGATTTGTTCATCAGAAGCACAATTTTTCTAAACCCTACCTTTCCTTCTTCCTCTCAGGTCAATGCCGCATTCTTTATTCTTCTACCCTGTCAAGGTGATGGGGGATTTTGAGAATCTGCTTCGTGCAAAGTCTTCCCCACCCAGCGTGACACCTGCGTGAGGAAACATGGCACTTTGTCCCACACAAAGGCCTCCCAACCTTTCCCAGAACAGACAGAGACAGAGAGTACTTCTGAGTTGAACTCATGACTGCTATAAAGTAACATGTTAGCACTAAGGAAAATTTTTTTCTGAAACTGACTCACTTTTTCCTACCCTGGCTCTCTTAGAAGAGTTACTGGGAATCCCTAAATAACTTGGGCCAAGCCCAAAACCATAAGTGAACAGGAATGCAAATCACCAGCCTTAGAAACACTCCTAACCTTAGTATGTTTAATTAGTTTATCACTTAAAACACTAATGGCATGTCCACAGACCTCGTGCCTCTGCCTTCCCTTCCTGATTCACACATTTTTATCCTTTCCAACTGAGGCATTAGGAGGCCACATCATACCTGACTTCATTCATCATTTCTATGCCTGATTTTCTTTTAATGTCCTGTTCCTTCCTGAGTGAAGCAGCAGCTTGTGAACTGTGTCATCAGAACTAGATGTGGGACAAAGGTATCACAGGAAAGGCGAAGTCTCTGCACTGCTTCTGTGCTAACCAGTATTTGGAGAGGCTGCACGTTGGGTCTCAGTCTGATATTTTGTCCCCCTTGCCTGGGGTAAGTCAGGTTGGGCCACATCCTAGGTTTCCTGTCAGTACAGGGGTCCCCTGTATCACTGCCTCTGCTATTTGTGTCACCAGCTGGACTAAAAAGCAAGCGAGGGGTTAGGGGACATGATACGTGCTTCCTTCACAGTGGGCAGCAACTCTCTAATTGTCCTTGGCACTGGCGGGAAACGCTGCTCTCCACCCTTAGCAGGAAGCACACACCTTCTTCCTCCACGGCACTAAAGCACCCCTGGCCTTGCTTTGTGTCTCTCCTCCCCTGGTAGAGGCTGTGGGTGGGTGTCTGTGTCCCTCTTCCTTCCTGGAGGGAGGAGAGACCTTTTGGAAAGACCTGCAGCACAGTGGAGCAACTATGTGGTGGTGAAAAAGCACAGTATTCCAGATGTGGTCTGAGTGCCGAGCAGAGGATGGCAGTCGCTTCCCCCACCTCCTGTCTGTGCTCCTGCTGACACAGCCCAGGGCGCTGTTAGCCTTCATCGCTGGTGCGGGCTCACCCAGCTGCCCCCAGGACCCCAGACCCTTCTCTGCAGAGCTGCTCCCCACCCCAGTACCTGGCAGGGTGTTAGTCTGTCCCAGGTACCATTTGTCCTGGTTGAATTTCATGAGGTTCTGGTCATCCCACTCCTCCAGCCTGAGTCCCTCTGAATGGCAGCTCTGTCCTTGACCATGTTAACTCGTCCCACCAATTTGCTGTCATCCACAAACTTGATGAGAGGGCACTCTGTCATCTCCTCTAGGCTTTGATAAAGATATTAGATAGGTCAGGTCCCAGGACAGACCCCTATGGTACTCCACTTCTTACTGGCCTCCAGATAAGAGTACAGGCCATTAACTGCTGTCCTCTAAGCCCTATCATCCAAACAGCTTTTTGCCCATGTGGTTGTCCATCCATCCGTCCAGATCATAATGTCCTAATTTGGATACAAGTTTGCGGTAGATGGCATCAGAAGCCTTGCAAAAGTCAAGGTAAATGATATCCACTGCTCCTCCTTCAACTACAAATCCAGTCATTTTATTACAGAAGGCAATCAGGTTGGTGAGGTGTGATTCACCCTTGGCAAACGCCCAGAAAAGTGTTCCAAGAGGACATGGATTTCCACATGGGCTGCAGCGAGGCTGATCAGCCAACGGTTTCCCTTTGGGCTTTTTTTCCAAGATGAGAACAACGTTTGCCTTTCTCCAGGGACTGGGGACCTCTCCCAGTCTCCATGACCTTTCAAAGATAAAAGTGCGGCCCTGCAGTGACACCAGCAAGCTCCCTCAGCACCCCTGGATGCAGCTCCGGTGGTCTCACGCATGTTTATGGGTTGAGTTCTCCCATGTAATCCCTGACTTGTTCCTCACCCATTGCTGGTAGTTCTCCTTGAACCCTAAGAGCAGAGAGCTGGGAGACCCTGTTGGTAGGGCTGAGGCAAATATGGCTCTGGGTACCACAGCCTTATCTGTTTCCATTGTTACTAGACCATTTGCTCCATTCGGGAACAAGTCCACATTTTCCTTTTTCAGTCTTTTACTCTTGGAGTTGTGGCAGAAGCTCTTCTTGTTGCCCTTGAGACCCCTGGCAAATCTTAACTCTAGTTGAGTTTGACCTCGGAAAAGAGACTGTGTGTGATTCCTTTGGACATTTACAGCAGTTTCTGCATTGGCCCAGAAACCTGAGTTAGCTACCCTGATGGTGGAAACGTACAGAACGTTCAAATGCAAGCACCAAGACTATTAAGAAATGTAATATCTGAATGTCCCGCATAAGCTTCGGTATAAATTGTACTCCTCTATATCTGTCCAAAGGCAGCTGCTTTGTTCTGCTTTGTCAGGGAAACTGTTAATAATTTAATAATGAAAGGGAACTAATGAGGCCTATGGATTTGAGCCTCATGTTCAGATTATCCAGTGTCTAATGAAGTGTGAATTTTGACTGAAGCTTTTTCCACCCTGAGGGGAAAAAGCCACTCTCATCCATGCGGATTCTCCTGTGACTAATAAAGGGTGAGCTCACACTGCAGCTTTTGCTGTACAGGGCGTACAGGTAAGGTTACTCTTCAGTGCCTAGCCCCAGTTTCATGACACTTACGAAAATGTGTAATTCTGGAGATATCTACCCCTTTAATTCAGATTTGACCAGTGGGTTTGGGAATTACTAGGGCGAACGGACAGGCTGCCAAAGGCTGGTCCAAAGTCATTATTTAAGCCTCAAGTGCTTTGAAACATCCCAACATTTTCACTGCTTTGCACTTCAAACACATCTCATTGGAAAGGTGCAAAACAATTGAAGTATTAGCCTAATTTTTGAAACAGGTGAACCGTAATGATTCATCTTTTGGAAAACATATCCCTCCTCAAATACTGTAGACTAACAATTTCATACATGTTTATATACTCCATACTTTTCACAGATGGCTTACATGTTTAGTGTCTTGTATAAAATAAGGTTGTTTCTAATGTAAGCAGGTAAGACCTCTGTAAAAGCAAATATTATCTACCATTTTCTTTCTACAGTAGATTAAGCTTGGATTTAGCAAAGAGGAATGTCGTCTGGTCAGATCTGGATGCGTACACGCCATGAGCAACTTCTCAAATAGATACACGAGGCTGTTGCCATCGCCTTTCCTAGACAAATACATGCAGGCTATGACCGATGGATGAGGTGTGTTTTGCTGCGGCACGGCTAACGCATATTAGCTATCTTGTTTTAAAACCGATGTGGACGCAGGGCACCGCACTTTTATTGCAAGGTAAGCCACGTGAGGCCAGCCAAAAGCAGCAGCGCGGTGCTGACCTCCCCAAGCAACCTAGCTGCAGCTTGTCTGATTTTACAGGCGTGTAGCTACCACATTAATTAAGTTTTCACTGCGAAAAACCTCACAAAACCAAAACAAGGCCCTGTGCCACTGAAGACAAAGCCCAGTGGAAGTGACTGTATACGTGACAGGAGATTTACGTTAGCCTGTTGGAGGAATGGTATCGGTCTCACCCCAGCAGCATGCAATCTACTGTAAGCAGTAATAAAACTGCCTGAAAAAAGGCAAACCGGCCTGTACTGACTTCCAGCCCACTGTGACTGCCAGACTCCTTCCAGTCCCTGTTGTGTCCCCTGAAGTGCTGCGCATACCCTTGACCCTCCTCTTCTTTTTAGTCTCACACATACTCATCTGCAAAGACTCGTCACATTGAGTAAATGAGGCTGGTTATTGCAATCTCTTACATCAGATCCATCTCGTAAATTCAGCAATCATCAGTTGTGTTTTATTGGTGCCAAATGGGTTTAAGAGTAGAGAATCAGGCCTACGGAATGGTCTAAATGACAACAAAACGATGAAATTCTCATTCTCGTTAGGAAGCAGTGATCAGAATCAACATATCCTGAAATCTTGATGTATTTTCTTTCTATTTCTCTTTTGAAACCTTAAAATATGAAATCATGAGGTCTTTTTATTACATATGATCCCACTATTTCAGTTTAGTAATTTCCTGAACTGTACTTTCAAGTTTAGTTTGTTCACAAATGATTGGTTTCAACCTAAGAAATTCCAGGTTAATTCAATAGCCCCTGCTGTTCAGTGTAATATAAGCTATTCACGAAGGAACGACATCTAAATTTTGTCAAAGCATGGGGAAAACCAAAAAGCATTTATCAAATATTTTCTTAAAATCGGGTTCCACTATAATGAGGTTTTGTATTCCCTCTACATGTATCTTGATTGGCCTTTTCTATTTGGGAAAAAAAAAAAGGGCACTTTGAAAAGTGCCACTTTTAAGTCTTTCCTTCCCCTGGCTATTCAAAGATTTTCTTTCCTTGATCTTCGGAGGAACATATTGCATTATTTCTGATGCTCGGAACAACCGCTTTGCTCATACCCCTCAGCACGTAGGAGCCCAAACACTTCTGTAGCACAATCGTTCAAGGCTTTTCCCTCCCCTTCATTACATCTACAGCCGTTTCCCTCTGAAACACCCGCCAGGCTCATTCCCTGGCCTATTTTCTCCTACTAGCCTCAATGTCATCCTTTCCTTCCACTACCCCTACTTCCAGCCGACCTCCACCATCCATCTTGATCCTGTCCCCCTCACCGCAGGGGAATCCAACGGCGCCGTGCCTCGCTGCCTGCACGCCATCCCTACCCTCCTCGGCGAGCTGCCCGGGACACAAGGGGCACCCACCATCTCCACGCTCTCATTAATACGCTATTATTTCTACATCCCCCTCCCGCCCCCCACTTGCGATCCGATCAGCCAGGAAACACAGGCGTGGCTATTTCACCGCGTTAATTAGCCCGCCGTTCCAGCAGCCCCTCCAGAGGGAGCGGCGCGGCGGGCCCGCCGGCTTCGCCCCTCTCCTCAGACCTTCAGCGGTCCGCCCTCCCCTCCCCTCCCCTCCCCTCCCCTCCCCTCCCCTCTCCTCTTATTTTTGCCATTTCCGGAGGGAATTGCCCGGGTCCTTGGGGAAGCCGGAGGCCAGGGCGGGCAGGAGGGGGACAAGCCCTGCCCCCCAGCGCCGCCGGACCTCCCCGTCCCCTCAGCTGCCCCCTCCCGCCCTACCCTCAGGCGGCCTCTCCCCCCGCCCCACCCCGCCGCGCCCCGCCCCGCCGCGCTCCCTCTTCCCCTATTGGCCCACCGTGACGCCAATGGCGCGGCCTCCTCGCCGCGCAGGCGCAGCGGCGCCCGGCTGGCGGGCTCGCGCGGCTGTCCGTTGCCCCGCCTCGCCCCCGCCCCCCCCGCCCAACGGCTCTCCGCGAGCCGCCGCCGTTGTTGTCAGTTGCGTCTCGGTACTCGCCGCCGCCACCGCCGCAGCGGCGCGGCCCGGCGGGGCGCTAAGCCGGGCAGCCAGGCGCGGCCGGGAGTCGCCGCAGCCGCCGCCCCCCCACTCCCCGACCCACCCCCGGAGGTTCCCGCTGGGATCCCCGACCCTCTCTCTCTCCCTCTCTCTCCCTTCCCGCCGCGCTCCCCGTCCCCGCCGCCGCTCCCGAGGGCGTTCGCGGCGGGTGCTGCCCATGCAGGGGGCGGCGCGGGGCGCGGCGGCCCGAGGAGACGCCGCTGCTGCAGGCGGTAAGTTGCCGGTGGGGTTGGGCCGGGTTGAGCTCGGGCTGGGGCGGTGAGGACGGGGCCGGCCCTGTGGGGTGTGGTGGGTTCCCTGCCTCCCCTCTCTTCGCTTTTCCGTTTCTCCCGGAGCCGGCCTCGCCCGCCGAGCTCCTCCCGGCCGGCCCAATGGCGGCCTGGGCCCAGGAGGAGGTGGTGGGGGGACGTCTGCCGGCCGCCGAAGGTCGGTGTGTCGGTGCCTCCCGGGGCTCTCGAGCCCTCTCCCTCAGGAGGAGGATTTAGGGGGAGGGCGAAGCGGGTGTCACCGCGGGGACGGGGGGCTGCCGGCGGGTGCCTCCCGTGCCCCCCGGCGCGCCCCACGCGAGCCCTCCGCTCCTCCGAGGGGTGCGACGCGTCCCCGCGGCACCGAGGCGTGCGTGTGACCGGCCCCCCGCTTGGCACCCGGCCCCACGCGTGTCCGCCCTCGCCGTCCGCCCCGGAGCAGCGGACGGCGCACCGCGGGGTCACCGCGGGAAAAGTGGCGGCGAGTTCACCCCTCCGCCACCCTGCTACCCTCGCCACCTCCGCCTCGTATTTTCTGTCGCTTGGGGAAAAAAAAAACAAAAAGATAAACAAGCGAGGCGAAAGGCCTGCGGTTAGAGAGTCGGTCCGGTCACGGGTGCGTTTTGGGGGAATGACGGTGCATCTTAACCCTCGGAACCAGGTGCGTAGCCAACAGGTTTGCTCCGAATGCAAGCTGGCGTCTTTTCTGCTCGCAGAGCTGGAGCGTGCCCCTGACAGAGGCTGGAGGCACTAGTATCCCTTGTTCTTTGTCAATACGCGTATTGCTTCTGTCAATACGCTTACTGCATCGAATTTACTGCCTTTAGATTACTGTAGAAATTGGTTGGGTAAGTAGTTAAGTCCTGGAGAGAGGTCTTCGTGCTTTTTGCTGGGTGGGTTTTGGCACTCCGCTAGTTAAATTTGTGGAAGATTACTTTTGAAGATGTTTGTGGTTGATGTATGGTATTGGTAATAGCTGAAGGACAGATGTGTGGTTGGTTTTGGTGTGTGTGTGTGTTTGGTTTTTTTTTTTAATAAGTAGACTGGATAAAGTATTGGAGAACATCCACTAGGGAAAAAGCCTATATTGGCCAGAGGATGGTTGGCGACAAATGTGACCTATTTTCAGACTGGATATTTTTATTGGTAAGGGATGCTAGAACACCTGTGAAGGAGAAAGCTTTACGTGGGATATAGGCATATAAAAAGCTTTGGGTTTTTGCTTATGCATAGATAGTTTCTTACTGATCATCTTGCTTTCAAGAGCTTGTTAGGAGTAGATATGCAAAGAAGTGGTTTCCTCAATGGTACCATTGCAGTTCCTGAAGCAGCTGAAGTGTATTGTATGATTTACAGCCATCTAGCATGAATGAATTGCGTGCAAATCTGCTTACGCCTGCCCTCTGTAGTGCAGTCACTACTTAGTCATATAGGCTGCTTTTTGGAGTTGTTTATTACGGATATATTTAGATCTTCAGGCTCTGGGGAAGGACCAGTTTAATGAATCTCAGCAAGATGAAATCTATGTAGAAGTGTTTACAAGCAAATGTTTATTGTGTTAGAATTCAGCAGTTCTTGCATGCACCATTAGGAACGGGGTTAATGAATGGTGGGGTTTTTTGGATAGCTGTAAGTATATCACAGAAAATGGGAATTTGGCTGCTGGTTATTTTTGTACTATTGCTGATCCTTAGAAAGAAGGAATCTGAAACAAACTCACAAGAACTGGCAGCCATTGCTACATAATGCAATCAAATTTTACCATGTGGAACATGTTGAAGTGTTAACTTAAATAGACTAATATCTGCCCCTTTTACTCCTAGCGCATGAAAACATCCAGATTTGAGGACTTAACAACAAAAGCTGAGGAGGAGAAAGTCCAGTCTAGTCTCATTTTTCCTGAATATTCTAAATGGCTAGAGAAGTGGTAGAATGATGGCATGATTTTTCAAGTGGTTGGGGAAAAAAGCTAACCTGAATGCTGGAGTAGTGCCTGGTAGGTGAGGTATTATCTAAGACAGCACATTAATCTGGCTCTTTTAAGAGAACCTTTGTGATCCACACCTGAGGCTTCCAACAAAAACAGGGAAAAGGGGAGATGACACCTTAAGTGGATTTAGTGATAAACTGTTTTTGGTTTTGGCTTTTTTCTTTTTACACAAGTCAGAAGCAAGAAAGTATGGATTGAGTTTTGGATACTGAAATTTCTGTACAGGTTACTGCTGTTCCTTGAATCATCTTGCTATGAGAACTAATATTCCCATGTGGTGTGGGTGGCTGCACTGTAGATACATAGCCTGCTTTCTGATTATTTTAAACAAATAGCATGTTAAGAGTATGCATGTTAAGATGCTACTGCAGATATTATTCTATTTGCAGTAGTCATCTTCCTCGTGCACTGTTCTGACCAACCTGATCTCTTCCAAGGCTCTAACTTTCTGCCTTTGATATCATATTTGAGTAATTCTTTTGCAGTCTACACCTTCAGTGTATCAATGTCCTTTTTATCCCACTAGCAACTGTAATGCCAAACTAGTGCCTTTGTCTTGCTTTGTTGCCTGCCTTGCTTTCAAGGGCACAGTACCCTGGTACCGCTAGCTTTTTTCCCTCAGAATGTGTGTCTCCTGAAGTAATGCACTTTTTCTGGATTTTTGTCTGCTTTCAAAATTCCGCTGAAATGCTGTAGCTGTAAAATTTCTTGATGAACTTCTGTCCATTCCTTCTTAATAGTGTATTTAATTATGTCTTAAACTGATGAAACATGGTTAAGATCAGGGACACTACCTTTTGTATGTAGGGCTGAACTGCAGTTTATGATGAATATACTAATATTAAATTGCATCAGCTCTTAACTTTAGTAACCTGTGAGGTTCTCTGCATCTTTCATGTCATGCTACTTTCAAGCATTTAACTGGAACGCTACAGCTTCTGTAGTAATGTAAAGTAACTGTTTTAATACACATAACAGTATTATGTAAGAGCTTAAGAGGATTTGAAAAACTGTATATTCACTTACATTTCTAGGATAACTTACCCTGGCAGAGTTCTAGTACACATAAGTTGATTAAGTCACCAGTGTTAAGAACTTAATGAGGAAAAAGTGCTGTGTAGTTTTTACACTTGTGAAATATAAACCAGGGCATGTTCGCTTTCTGAAAAGCTGAATCAGTTGTACAGTGATCTTCTACAACAGTGTTGGGGCATGAATGTTGCACTGACTTTGACAGACTGGCTTTTACTCTTCATATATCATTCTGTGTTTTCTGCAGCAGTCTCCTATCTAGTTACTGACTGGACTTAAACCAACTTTACCTGAGAGATAAGATGATAGCCTAGACTTTTATAATTTTAGTTCATACTTGAAGCGTGGTGAATTTCAGATGTCTGCCAGTGCCTAACTAATTTAGGATGCTGTGAATGAGGATAAAGTATTGAAAATTAGTAACTGTAGGTTGGGGTAGGTGCTATTTCCTAAGGTTTAAGTAGTTTGTATCCTAGATGGACAATGTCAGTATCTCAGAGGCAACTTGACAGAAAACTTAAGTACTGAATTGACTTATCAGAGAGGTTGCTATACAAATGAAGCTATCTGAAATTTGAGCTCAGAAATCATTCTTAAGGAATTTAACAGAAATTATTATTTTGTAATAGGTACTAACAATACATGCGCATATTTGCATCTGAATACTCATATTTGAGCTCACATTTGATGCTTTCACCTCCTTTGATACAAAATAAAAATCATGTTTGTGATTCTGAATTTACACAACAAAGATGATGTTAGGTGTTACAACAGTGGTAATTTATTAAAATGTTAAGCCCCACTGAAGTGTTCATTGATTAATGGTGGAGTATTTAGAGCTCCTCTTAGTTATCTTTGTGACACTGTCTGGCATGAGAAAATTATGTGGTAATGTTAATGAATAGACATTTGAAAAAGGTGAAACAATTCTGAGAATTCATGAACATGGAGCAGATGAGGCGATTCCTCTAAAGGAGACCAAACTGGTGGATTAGAAGTCTGAGTTGTCAGTTTTCTGCAAAGTTCCTGCAGTAGGTTTTCTGGAAATGAAGTTGTAGTGTCCTGTCTAAAAGATAGTGATACTGTCATGAATCACAATAATATGACTTCTGTCTGCTACGCAAAGTATTTCTTCATCAGTTTCATGTTCCTAGTTATTTGGGAGGGGAAGAAAAAAGGAAAACGATATGAGATTTAGGATATTAAAGCCTTTGAGAAGCTATTTAGATACTGCTTAAGTTTGGAAAATTATAATTTTGGGCCTGGGAGTCCAACTACCATGAATTATCTCTCTTGCTTATAAGATGGTTGACTGAAAAGCTTGTTGGCTTCTGTGATCTTCAGACTTCTTTGATACCAGATCTTGGCTGGTTAGTTTTATGGATGTCTGTAACTGAGATACCCATATTAATTTCCTGGGAAACTGCAAAATTTTTCAGAAACTTCAGTGGAACTGCAGAACATGATCATTTCAGTTGAAACTAATTTTTTTTTATAAATCGTGACATCACAGGGTCTGAACAAAGTTTTATAACTGATATACAGATACAGAAATAAAGTACTAGCAGATATAATAAAACTTTGAGCAAGTCCTTTTTAAAAGATGTTATCGCATACTTCTTTGCAGAAGATAATTTAGGGGGCATGGCCATTTGGGAAGGTCTGGTGTTCTTCTCTTCCTCTGCAATAATACTTTAAGAGCAGCTTTAAATCTTAAATGGTGTATTGCTGAAACATCTGATATGTGAACAGGGTGGTGGTGTCTGTTTGTATTACTTTTTTTATTTATTTAGCTACATACTGGGCTTTGAGAGTAGGCACAAGAGAAACAGAGACAACATGAAATTAATTGCTTTTGGAGCTGTGGCTGGTGTGAGGACTTTAGGTGGTGTAAAGCTATCGCAGAGTTCTGAAATCGATGGGGCAGATTGCATTTGTCTTGTGTAATACCTCCTCTTAGAAATGGAAAGTGCCTTGTGAACTACAGCGATTATCAGCATGGTTATGAAAGTATCTTGGGCTTTTAGCACATTTTGCAACTAGAGGCAGTTGGAACCAATGCCAGTGACTACTAATCATGGGTTTGTCAATGGATCATAGCTTCATCAGTCTTAGCACATCTGTCTTCTTAATAGCTTTGGCATCTGGTCTGTAAATGTAACCTTCCTATTGCTACTACTATCTTGCTATTGCTTTTCAATATATACCTACTTCAGTGTTGTCTGGGTTTTTTACTTATTCACCTGCTTGTTGTGAAAGAAAAAGGAAATACACATTCTTGACTTTTAAAGTGGGGGGCCTTGAAGGACCAGTTCAGATCCCGTGGCTTTTTTCACTTGTCTGTACTGAAGATGATCCTCACAAAGATGTCAACTATATAGTGGGGTTTCTACAACACAGTTCTCAAATTTTAGTTTGCTCTTTACTAGTGTTCTGCAAACCACTTACCATAGCTTTGCAAACCCGTGTGAAAGAGGAGAGCTTAAACTTTCCATGCCTGGTGTGACTGTACTAATCTTCAAGAAAATAAGATGGTAGACAGCAATCTATAGGTCTAAAAGTTTGGGAATTTCTTGTCTAGGAAATAAAAGTATTCTTTAATTGACGGTATCCTGAATTGTGCATCATACTTCTTATGTTTCATTTTTCTCATACATTGGAGCTGCCTCGAAGTCTTGCTCTTAGATCTCAGGTCATGCAGGCTGTCATAATTTGCTGTTACAAAATACCGTTAGTAACTTTTTCTTCTCAAACCTATAATGCTACCCACCCTTCACCAACCTTTTGTTTATAGGTCCAGGAACTATGTTTTATTAAGTTTATTGGCCTGCCAAATATTTCTGCTGCTTGGCTGTTCACTGAATAATGGACCTTAGAGTTGAAGCATTCTTGTTAGCATTTTGTATTTATTTCTGGATTCTAAGAAGAGTTAAAGCTAGGCATCAGTAACTCTGCCTGCAATACATTCTAAAAATAGTGAAGCACTAACATTTCACTACAGGCTTCCCAAATGTTTAATGGCAAAACTTCATCAGCAATTGGCAGCTTTCATATTTTCAGAGCAAAATTCTGAAGACTATTTAGAACTAGGGAATACCATGAAATTGTGCAGGTTGATTCTTCTTCATATGTTTGGAACATAGAACTACTTTAACTCTTACCTTCATCATTTTAGGTGTAGCCATGCTGAACAGTAGCGAGATTTGCTGATACATTTTGACATTTTAGTAACGCAGTATGAGGTGGATGCTGATGCTGTGGGAGATGACAATGAGGCCTCATATGAAAATAAAAGAAGTGCATGTACACCTTAAAAAATCTACTGTGGTGTTTTATTGTGGAACTTGCCAGGAGCAGGAGAGTTTATGGGGTTTGTCATCGGTGAAGGGGAGGATATGCACGTGCACGGTGGTGCAGTCATGCAAAGTGGACAATAAAACATTAGATAGCATTGTGTATACAAGGGCTGAGTTGTAACACCCCTGCCCTTGCGTGTCGCGTCCCCCTGCCGCCCCCCAAGAATGCTGCATCTGCAGAGTGTTTGGCTGAGGGCAGGTATAGAGAGCTGTCCTTTCTTTTCAGTACCTTTGAATGGTAGTTGTGAAGGCTTAGGTCACCGGAAGGTGGGGGAGGAAGGGCTTTGCTGGACTGTGACACCTCTGTGTGGAAACAAAAGGAGACTAGAGGTTCTTGGGATCTTAAGTCCCAGATTGTGTCTTGAATATTGGGTAGTATGAGGCTTAAAGTTTCAAATACTCTGGAGGAGTTGAGTTGTGACTAGTTTTCAGAGCATGTGGTATGCATTAGGTGTACGTTCTTCACACTTTACTCTTGCAACACTTTGTACCTGTACATGTTGGCTCACCCTTATATAAAAGGAAAGGTGATCGAAAGCCCTCTGGGGAAAGTAGATTGACACACTGGTGAAGGTGTAACATAATCACTTGTAAGTAGTGGCTCATATAGTAACAAAGACAGGCTGTTTTTAAAGGCTTATGGATTTGGCTGTGAAGGTATCTTATAGTAGCATAGCAGATAAAAATTGATAGGAAATATTGGGAAAAAAGGTGAAAAATTATACTTGCATAATGAGGTGATTTTCCTTCAGTTTGCTCTCAGATACTAATGATTTGGACAAATTGCTTTCAGAGTAAAAAAATTGCTTCTGGATCTCTGATTAGTTTATGTCAAATTTTGGTTTACTGTTTTTAGGAAAAATAGCAACATAATTCTCAACATATAATTATGTACTAAATAAATAATTGGTATAGATGCTGTTATTCATCTGAGACACAAAAGAGCAAAAGGAGAAACAGGCTGAAACTTATTCAGTCTGTCTTGTAGATGTGTATAATAGGTACATCCACTGAAATAGTCATCCTAAACTCCTGTTACAGAGAATGAAAATGAAAATGTGTGCTTTTAAGAAATGATTCATTTGATCTATTTAGCTGTCTACTTTAGGGTGCAATTTGTTTTATCATAGACTCTTATCTATGTTGACTGAAGGGAGACAGGAATGGTTAGCTGTCTGCGGATGGGCGAGTCCCAGTGAAGATTACTTCAGCTTTTATGTCTGTTAGCCTGATAATGCGGGGAAGTTTTCGCATTGATAATAGTATAACATTTTGCTGAAATGGGACCTTGAATCTTCATTTTCTAAAGTAGGAAGCTAATACACACATTAAGGTAAGATGAACTAGGCTGGTCTTTCATTAGATTATAAATGTAACTTTTTGGACAGGATGAATTGCTTAAAGAAAAAGTAGTGTCTCTGAAACATGCTGTTTTTCTAAACAGATCTATTAGAGTATTCATCCATCTTTGAGAGATGGTTAAATCACAGTACTGTTGTTAAGCCTCTTAATAGGATGCATGTGATATTACAAAACGGCTTCTGTAGGTCTCCATTACAGAGGCTGTTTGCAGTAGTTTGTGGGATAGGATATATGAGCTTCTATGGAAGGAAGGATCTGTTCTGAATCTATTTACTGGTAAGTCTCTACATTGCATAAAATGAGTATTGGGGGCGTAGCTGAATTCTGGTATAGTCAGGGGAAACTGCATTTTTTAAACCTAATTAGCCACATGGATTAAATGCTGCTAATGGTTAGTAAGCTCGCCAACTAGAAAACCCAATCCCTAATGCTGAAAAATGAACTTATAAAGGACTTAAGATAATGTGAATTAAAAGAAAGACAGGTAAATATTTTCTGTGATATAACTGTCTCTTAAATGTTTTTCCTCAGATTGTAGTTTGGCTTGCTGGCAAAGTATGGCTGGTTGAAATTTTGATTGTCGTATGCTGCAGTTTCCAGCTCCCTCATTTGGTAAAAATGTTCAAGAGATCACGTTGTAAACTGGATCACTGAAATGACCTGTCATTAAAACTAACCCTGTTTTGGAGTGTGATGGTAGTAGATGCGTTAGATCTGGAAGTTTTGGGTGATTCTATTTATAGTTAGCCTAAAAAGTTTTACTCATATAACCAAGGAGACAGCTGCACAGAAAGGGTCACAAAGAGGCTTCAGCTCAAAAGCTGGTACCTTGTGAAACTGCGCTCTTAGTTGATCCTTAAGTGCTTTCAAAATTCTGCTTTTTTTACTCTAGAGGGAAACTGAGAAAAAGAAACTACTCTGAAAAGTGTTGGTATAGCAACTGCGATACTTTAGGTAGCATATTTAAATTGTAATTAGGGTTTGTATCAATACGCACTATGACAGTTTCACATCCATTTGCTACTACTGAACAATTCTTAATTTTGGTATGTTCACTTCAAACTGTGTGTGCATCTAAGATCCTTGTGTTCAGCTGTGGGAGTTTCCTCTCTGAAGACTTATTTTAAAACCACAGAATGAAAAGTTAGTTGGACTGTTATTGTGGAGACTTTATGTTAAACTGTTAATGAATCTGTATGAATTATATTTCAGCTAATTGGGCTGCAACGTTAGTAAGCATAGTTTATCTTCCATTTCTGTAAGATTTTATCCTATTGATTGCTGTCTGATGTATTTCTCCATGGCTTAAGCATAACTGATTTTTGCTGGAATTTTGTTGACAGGTTGGTGTTTATGTGTGTGTTGTCATTTAGAGATAAATCACTTGTTGAGTTTGTACAAAGATGGTTGAGAATGTGCCAAGTGAACAAAATAATTATGTATAAATCTTCCCTTACTGCTGAGTGTTGTAGTTACTTAAATTCAGACAAGTTACATTCTGTTACATCTGGCTGGGTTTGCTCTCTCCCTTTTGCTCTGCCAAGGATGGAACCTTCTTGAATTTAAGAAAGAAAGGCTAAGTCAAAATTGACTGAGGCTTTTTCACCTCCATCTTCCTTACCTCTTCCAGTAACAAGACTTTGGTTTTGCCATGCCCTAAGAAAGCTCTGTCTTGTGTGTATGTGTTGTTTTTGAATCCAAGGCTTAGCAGAAAATCTCTCTTAAAACCCCATCTCATTCACAGAGAGTAAAGGTGTTTCATGATCTGGGCCAGATTTGTAGGATGTGATGAATTTGTGTGAATAGAGATGTAAAACTTGAGGTTTGACTTAACATTCAAGAAAAAAATGGTCCATAAAACTTGAGCAGTAGAGTTTGTGGTGTTGGTAACTTCAATTGCATAGGGAATAGCTGTCTGCTGTGGGGTTCTTTTGACATGACTTTTATGTTTTGTTTTGTTGTTTGGTTTTTTTTTCAGTTTAAGGGTTCTAAAACTTCAGGTTAGCATAAGGTATTGACTACAGGTTGCATTGTGGGTAAAACAGATTTGTAGGGAGGAGTGATGTCCTAGTGTCAGTTAAAAAAAAGTTGTCTTTTTAAGTTTGTGTGTTCTTTTCTTATTTTTATTTCTTTAATCTAGAAGCAGTGAAGATTGTGATTAGGGTGCTGTGGAGACAGCAGTTCTATGAAGTGTGTTTGTGAGGGGCGGGGTTTTTTGTTTTTAAATGCTTGCAGTCCTTCTAGGATTGAGACTCTGGAGTCACACAGCCATATGGGGCATAGCTGATGTCTCCCCTATTGCTTCATAAAGGTTAAGGTTAGGTGGTTCATGTGTGTACGTGGACTATTTTTCATTAGTCTGCATTTTGGGGGTTAGGTCAGCATGATGGAACATTATACATCTATAATAAAGCATTACATGAAAATATTATGTCAGTGCTCAGTAGTAGTAAAAAAAAGAAAAAAAAAAAAAAAAAACAACAAAAAAACCAAATTGGCCAAAGAAAGTAGTATAGAACAAACCAGAAAAAGGTGAGAAGAGTGCTAAAGCCTGTGAAATAACCTCTGTAAAAGGAGTGACAGACTAGGACTTGAACAAGATTGAACTGGAGCTGGGAGGGGAGGAAGCTGAAACTGTGACTTGCTTGAGGTAAGGTAAGTAGAGTATGATAGTTCTTGTTTTGGAACAGAAGGTGAATGAGAAGATGCACAAATTATCAGAAGATTAAAAACAAACAAGAGGAAGTGGTTCTTTTTGCAGCGCATAGTTAAGCTATTAAACCCCTTGTTGCAGGATGTCCTTGATACTAAAAACTCACATGCTTTAATAAAGCACCTGCCCAGTTTCACAGGGAGGGGTGGGGTGGAATCCATCAAGCATTATTAAACACAAAGCCACTGCCCTCTGATGTAAAGAAGTTTTTGAATCTCTTTAAGAGTTCCATTATTGATTGTTACGTTTGCCATTGTACTATGTTCTTCTCTATGCATCCTCTAATGGTTACTTACCAGGTAGGAGAGTGTTTGACACAGGCATTTGGTTTAATGTAGCATGCTCTAATCTAGTTTGGTACTTTCTGGTATAAGGATGGGATAGTATTACATGGTTAATTGGGAGTGGTAGGGGAAACTTTGTAAGATGAGCAGTATGGGATGTGTTAGGAAGCAGATATGCCAACCCCAGTTTTGATACTACAGCATCTTCTAGTGAAGTAGAGTAGTTTTTGGAAGAGCATCTGAAGCATAGCACGTAGTAGCAGAACAAAAGGGTACAGTAACACAAAACCCAATGAAGTTTTTTAAAGCTTGATCTTTAAAGAAAAACAAAACCCCAAACCCCAATGTTTGCATGATTGTTAACACTTACCCTGTTCCTTGTCTAAGTTATGAGGTTTGAGAAGTTGATTGATTTCATTCAACTTTTACAGGGGTGGAGGTCTCAAACTGAATTCCCATGGACTTTGTGGAAGTAGACAGCTGGATAGAGAAGAGGTTATACCATGGCTCCAGCTGAGAGAAGCAGTAAGGTGAGCTTGTTAAACATCAGAGGATCCTCATAGGACCCCCAGCCTTGTAATTGAATCCATATGAAACCAGGTTCATTAGTTTCACTGGCTGTGAAATAACTTGTTTAGCAGGGAGTGTTTTTAATCTAATGCTTACATTTCAACTTGAGAATAACTAATGTAAGGGGCTGTTCATTCGCTGGCTTCCTTTTCAAAGATTTTAATTTTGAAGTTCAGTTTTGAAACTGAAAATATACCCTAAAGAGCTACATTTTCTGTATTTTACTGAGTTGGCAATAAGCCATCTAATTTTCAAATTTCTAGCTACTTTGCACTCAAAGTGGGAGAAATGGTTAGCTTTTTGATAGCTACAGATTTTTATTTAAACCTGAATTGAAGTTAAAGATGCAGGAAAAGTTTTTGGGGAGTTTTGTGTGTGGGGAAAAATGGCAATGGGGCATAAGGCCTTCAAAAACAGGTTTGAATATGAATATTTTATAAGTTAGATCTTGTTTGCTTAAATGCCAAATTAATGGGTAAGCAGGAGTTCAACACAAATAAGCTGAACTCTTGAGTTCTCTCCCCTTCCTTCCCACTCTTCTTCCCCTTCTCCTGACTCATTCTCAGGACTGCTGAACATATGCAGCCTACATGCAAACTTTTTATCACCGGTTTTTATGACTCCAGTCATAATATTTAACAAGACATTTTATTTAGCACTAAGAGTACATCCAACCCAAATGTTTCATTTCAGCCTGTAAAGCTTTGTTCATTTGTTGTAATTACAGTATTGATTGATAATGCTTAAACTTAGAGTAACAAAATTAAGTCTTTTATGTCAGTCTGAGCTTTGGTAAACAGGAACCTGTTGAAAGGGAGAAGATAAGTCCAAAGTTATGCCATCAGAACTTTGTATTAGAGCTGTTTCATGCTGCAACATGAAGGAATAGGCCAAAAATAAGATAAATCAAGCATGTTCCTCTTGACAGTGTTCTGTGCTGCCCAGCTAATTTCTAACGTAGCTGGAAAAGTTACAGGTTTATAACACTGATATCTTCAAGTGTTGCTTGCAAGGTTACTAACTCAAGAACATGAAGGTGACTGAGCTTCAGAGACATTTTCATTGTTGCGCTGTTGAAATTCACTTTCTTCAAGCATACTGATAATGCGATTTCAGAAATCTGTTGGTTACCACAGCATGGCTTATCAAACCCTTTGCAAAAACCCCTGAAGAATTTCCTAAGTAATCTGTAGTAATGTGCCAATGTAACTTTGGGAGAATTACAGGATAATAATTTTGCTTATTTTTATACAAATATATAATCTTGTCTCTTTCTTTTTAGGTATGCTTGGCAGTGACAATGGACTATTTATTTGCATCAGATACTCTTATATGAAAAGATCACGTTTCCAAAGAGCTTAAACGTTATTTCATCTTCCGGAACAGAATGGCAGGCTTCAAACGAGGATATGATGGAAAAATTGCAGGGTTGTATGACTTGGATAAAACTTTGGGCAGAGGCCATTTTGCTGTGGTCAAACTTGCTCGGCATGTCTTTACAGGTGAAAAAGTAGCAGTAAAAGTAATTGACAAGACCAAACTGGACACTCTAGCCACCGGACATCTTTTTCAAGAAGTTAGATGCATGAAACTAGTACAGCATCCCAATATAGTACGGCTATATGAAGTGATTGACACCCAGACCAAGCTTTATCTTATCTTAGAGCTAGGTGATGGAGGAGATATGTTTGATTATATCATGAAACATGAAGAAGGTCTGAATGAGGATCTGGCAAAAAAATATTTTGCACAAATAGTTCATGCTATATCCTACTGCCATAAACTGCACGTAGTTCATAGAGACTTAAAACCAGAGAATGTGGTCTTCTTTGAAAAACAAGGACTTGTGAAATTGACTGATTTTGGCTTCAGCAACAAATTTCAGCCTGGAAAGAAGCTCACCACAAGCTGTGGATCTCTTGCATATTCTGCTCCTGAAATTTTACTTGGGGATGAATACGATGCACCAGCAGTGGGTATGTCCTCTTTGAATTCAACCAGTAATCTAAACTTAAGTACCATGATGTTGTACCTCTCTGTTTTCTGTTTCAAAATAATACCATATGTGGAAGCCAGCTAATTGGCAAGAAATAATATTATAACCTGGATGAGTTACGGATGGGTTAATGTGGGAGCAGCTCTGTTTGAAGGAGATACTCAGACATTCTCAAAAATGCTTAAAAGTTCTTTGTATGAAATGATGCAATTGTATACATTGTAATTAACTTTTCTATTAATAATGTGAGTGCAATGTTTATATTTGTACTGGCTTTGTTAGAGGACCCATCTCCTTTTCAGAAAAGTGCCTCTTTTTAATTTATTTTTAACATCATCTCCCTCCCCCCAAAAAACCCCAGCCACCCAATGATTTTCTTGGCTCAGTTTAGCCATATAAGAATGACATTGTGAGCCCAGGCTGCTTTCATGTTCTGCTGCAAGGTGGTAGGCATCCATTTTTAATAAGTACTAACCTGGCTATTGAAGGAGGAGACGGGAAATTAAGGCAGGCTTGAACTCCCTCTTCCCTTTTCTTGTCCGAGAACTGAAAGTAGGGGGTGAGTTCCCAGTTGCTCCCCGTTGCTTAAAAGGTAGGAGAAATAGTAATGTGTAAATTAGTCTTCATGTTTCTAGCTGGAAAGTGGAGTGTGCTAGACAATTACCTGTAGTAGTCTCTCTTTCTCTGTTAGGTCTACTGCATATGCTAGTAAAAGCAGCTTAGAGGTTTTCTTAAAATAGCTGTAAACATTGATAGAGTCACTGAATATGACTGGTAGTCATACAGATTGCTCGTATCTGTTAGTTAAGGTAGAACTCAGTTCTCCAACAAATTTAGGTACATATAATTCCAAATGGTGCTTCAAAAATAGCTTATTGTAGTCAACATACCTCTTGTTCTTGTGTGCCCAGTATCTAATACTTTTACTGTCTTAATAACACTTGTTAGGACTCTGTACACGGCTCTGTGTCTTTTGCTATGGTTATAGTGGTGGCTGTAGTGATGGTTTATGACTGACTTGTCCAATTTTTTGCTAATTTACCTGAGATACATGATCAGCTAACTCTGTATGCTAACAAGGTATTTCTGCACACTGTTGATCTAAAATTCTTGCATTGTTGTTAAAATTTATATTTTTAGCTAGTAGATCTTGTGGTCTTTGCTTAAACATTTCAGTGTTACTTCATGGCTTCTAACTTTGAATAGGTATTTTACTGTGGGTTTTTTGGACTTAAAAGTACTTTTTCAAGTGTGCTATAATCAGGAATTTTAGATGTCTATGCTGTTTGTGGTTTTGCAAATCCATGTTGATGCTTCAGTGATGTTTGACAAAATGATTTCTATTTAGAGTCAAACGTTCTAGAGGAGTTGGTTCTGGTTTTATTAGTGGCAAAGTAGAGATACTAACTCCAGAGTTGTTCAGTGTTCTTCTATGTTTCTCATTTTGAATTTCCTGAAGCATGAGTGTAACTGATTGCAGTGGCCTCTGCAAATAGATGGAGAAGTGCATTTGTTAAATATTCTATAGTGCCTTATGTGAATTAGTTCTTGAAAAACAGAGTAGCAGTCAAATTTTGGAGGATGAGCAAAAAACAAAGTTTTGATATGGGTGCCCAGCTGAAGATGCTTGGAAGAAAGAACGTGTATGGGGTTTAATTGGGGGGGTGGGCAGGGCCCTTAGGAGCATTGTGACCAGATGGTGTAAATTGAATTATATAGTTAACAGAGCACACTTTGGACCTCTTAATGATAAATGTAAGAATGGTGGCATCACACAAAATGTTTCTTAGAGGACTTGGTAAGCAATTAGGTAGGTAAACTTCTGAATAAGTACTAGAAGAAAATGGTTGAAATGGATTCATAGAGGAGGAGGTCTGGCTAAGATAGAGTGGATTGATGTGAACAGTAGAAAAATTAGAAATCAATTTCTTCTACCTGATGTGTAAGGATGCTAGCTAAGTTCTATTTCTGAGAATATTTAAATACATCAGTGGTTAGTTTTTTGCATACTTATTCCTTAGTATACTGTCTCAGTTACTGGGTACTAGAACTTCTCCTATCCTAGTTGACAGATTGCAGTGCTTGTATTCCAACTTCTTTAGTGGCACAGTTTTCATCACTTTGTAATGCACTACAAAAAATCTCTAAAGTACTGTCAGTACAGGAATTACTGAATAAAAAATATCAAAATTAACTGAGTGGCCAATAAGATCTTGAAGACTCTGGATTTTCCTTTTCTAACTGTGGGTAAAGAGGTAAGATACCCTATGTAAGGTCTCTAAGTATGATTTATTTGTGTATTTTAAAAGTAAAGATTATGGGAGAAAAAAAAAGAAATTAGGGACTTCTTTAAATCCCTCCTTCCCCTCTTCCCCCAACTGGACTCTTAAATGTAGAATCTTAAAAGAATGTATGTTTAGGAAATTTATCACTAACCATGTAATTATGCAACTGAGCAATCAGCTTGTGCAAACCTTTTTTAATATTTTAAGATAAACTTTCCTGTTAAGATGAGGTCATACTTGCGGACTAGAAGTATGTGTAAATTGGGAAGTAGACATTTTCAAAAGAAGAGTTATTACATCAGTTACATTTTGATGCTAGTAATGTGCAAGGTTATATATACAGCCTGAAATAGTGGTGAAGTGCTGTGAACTCATTCAGCTATTGGCCAAATAGGGCTATTAATATTGCAAGAATAATGACCGACAATGGCAAAGGTTTTTTGTCAGTTAGGATAAAATTACACTGCACCTGAACCAATCTAAAAGCTAGTTGCTTATGAGAAAGGAGGTCATGCTTCTCCAGTGTGACTACATGGTCCTGCCCTTTTGTGAGCATCTGACTGTGTAAAAACTAACTGGATTTACTAAAATGCCAAATTAAAAAGGATTGCCCTGCTTATGCTCTATGCACGTTAAGGTGCACATTTGCATTCATTATAGTATTTTAAAACCCCCACACCTGTTTTCATTTGCCCAAAATTGTTGTTATATTTGCAAAAATTATTGCAAGAGAAATTGGTCAAGATATATGATGGGTTTTTTTGTCAAAGACCTTTGCCACAAACATGGCTTTTCTGATGCTTTTGAATAATATTAGAATGAGTATGTAAAGGAAAAGACTTTACATTTTCTTGGTATAAGAGCTGAAATATTCAGGGCAAGTCTTTTATTAAGTTACGTGCTTAATAAATATAATGGAAATGCTTGCTTTATGAAAAGGTAACTGTTTCAGCTAGTTTAGGGATTAATCTTCCCTTTGTGATGCTACTTAAAAGTTTTTGCACTTGAAAAGAGACTAGTTAATTTAGGTGTCTCATTTCCTTTTGTGTTTAAGGCTGTAGTTAAAATGATGCAAGAGGAATATTAAGCAATGATCATATGTTCCCAAGGCTTTTCAAAAAGCCAAGTGAGTTAGATAATGAGAAGTTCTGTTGCTTGTAGTTTCCCATGGTTTTTTCACACTTACTTTCCTCTGACTAGAACAAATTTTAATTAAGGGGGCTGTTGTTGCACATAAAGTTCATTTTTTAAATAAGATGGACATATTTTAGATCAGAGTTCTGTCTAGAGTAGTGGTGTAATAGACAAACACCAGCAGTATTGAAAAGTGGATAACTACAGGTGAGAAAGAATAAAGCATGCTTCTGGTAATATCTTTCCTTTAGCTCTAGCAGCATCAACAGAGATTGGATCATTAAATAAATAGAAATCGCCTCTTTCCTAGGTGATAAAGCTTAATTACAGTTTTTCAGATTAGTTGATTCTTTCAGAGGAGAGCAAGTTCTATTTTAACTGCTTGGCATCTCTACAAAGTATTAAGTGCTGTATAGGCTACAGTAATTCTGGAAGGCATTGACACTGATAGGTTTTTATTACTGTAGTTGAGTATTCTGTATGTGATTTCATAGATGCATGGAAACATTTGAAGAGTAAATTCATTCTTCTGGGGATGAGAAATGGGCAAATTGAGATTGTAAGGTTGGGAGTGTCTGTTTGAACACAGTCCTCTAGAATGGTACTGTAATGCACAAGTAACATAGGTATCATCACAATTATTTAGTATTGCAGTCTGTCGTCACAGCAACACCAAGAGAATGGTGGCAAGATGTTCCTCATAAAAGGCATGACTAACAAGAATATTGTGGTTACTGTAGCTCAGGGCTATTCAACTGGCAGTTTACAGTTCAAATCCAACTTGCTGCCTTCTTGGAAGTTGCAGAGGCCAACTGCTTTGATAACATTCATTACTTTAGTAGTTAGATGCTGGCTTTCTTGCACAACTTGGACCTGGGTATCTTCTGACAATATGGTAAGATAATAATGGATGTTTGTATGTATTATCTAGTCATATGTTTTTGATTATTAAAGGAAACAGGATTTGTCGTGCATACCTTTCCCTTTCCTGAGAAAATGATAATTCTCTAGACCTACTTTGTCTCTGTTGTAATGATCCCAAATTCTTTTGTTTGCATCATACATTTGCAAGGGCTTCTTACCTGCATATAGTGTTGCTGGAGTGTGTTTGGTCTTTCAAAGCTTCAGCCATGTTTACCTGGTCCTTGAGTATAGCTAAGTAGCCCCGATGGCCCGATCTGGCCTGTATGGAGCTGGTTTTGATGTTTTGGCATGTGTATAGCACTTTGTTCACAAACTGAATGACTAATGTAAGCGTAATGGCCACTGCGTATGTACAGTAACCTTTTACATTATAAAAATGCTGAATATAAGATTTGACAAACTTCAGTTTAAAGAAAAAAACTGGTAAGATACTTGCAAACCATATAGGGTGTTGAATCATTTAGCATACCTGGCACTATTTTGGAGTTTCAGTGTGCTCAAAATCAGATTACAGCCAAATTTGACAGAAATGAAAAGCAAAAATTCCTACAAAAGCTTTTCACTGATTGTTTTGTTTTGAAAATCTCCTTTTTCAATGTTGTATTGCACCACTTTAGAAGAGTTGTAGTTCAACGTATTATAGAATGAGCTTGGAAGTGTAAGGGTACAGAAGGCTAAAAGTACAATACTTAGCTGCCTCCAGCATAAGAGGTCTTCCCCTTCTGTTTTGCTTGTGTCAGTGCAGAGCTACCCCTTCTCATGTGCTGCACTCTGTTGCATGGCTGACCACTTGATGAACTGATTTTATCAGCTAACTTGACTGAAAACTGTTAACTTTTCTGCAGGCTTAACTTCAGCCAGGTTAGCAGAGCTGTTTGTTCCCTTAGCATTGAGTGGAAGAGCTGGTGCAAAGGAGGTGAAGGGAGCATGCAGCTTGGACTGGAGTTCTGCGGGAAGGTGGTGGGACTTGCCCCTCTTTTGTGTTAGCAAGTTTAGGTTATATCAGCTTGGCCTAGCTCACTTCACCTTCTGTGTGAGAGAAACTCATTTGACTGAAATTCATCAAGTATCATTGCTAGTGCATTTTTAGGAGAATTGTGTGCTCTACTTATCCAGCTTCAAATACTTTTTGAAGCAAAACAGAAGGAATTGCTGTGAGTACCTTGTGTATTTCAGTGCTGGTTTCTCCTCCTGTGTACTCATGTTAGTGGCCATGCTTTTCTGCCTTCCCCCTGCTGTGCTGTGTATCTCACACTGCTGAAAAAACTGAGTCAACTTTGAAAAATTATCAGAAATGAGCTTTTTATACTTTTTAGAAGGGGAAAATGTAAGGAATTCGCTGTAGAATACTTTCAGAAAGTTTGTCATGAGGATAGTCATGTCATGTTAACAACGAATGTATTTAAGTTCTGTGGCAGTTTGTATGCAGGTAGTAAAATTTATTTTTAATGAAAGAGTAGTCCAATTTTCATGTAGTATGCTATCCTTTGATTCTGCTTTTTCCTTCCACTCAATCGAATTACTTTGACATGAAGATACTTTTAATGCCTCAGATTGAGAGTGTTACGCTACAGGTATCAGAGCCTTGTATTCAGAAGTGAAGTTATGATGTGACGGGGCTGTAATGAAGGGTGGAAGTCTGTGATCCTGATGACTTCTCAGTAAATCTGTGCCAGCTAATATTTATGAAGTATCATTTATGTTGCGTTCTGGATTACTTTATGCACAAGTTTTAATGCATTCACCAGTAAACTGCTGGGCAAAGCAAAGAATAATTTATCCCAATGAAACTACAGAGGAGAAGCTGTCAAGATAGTCTTCAGTTACTACCATGTCAGCTAAACTGTAACTTAAGTATAGGGATGTTTCTTAGTCATCTTGCGGTGTTCATGGGAGAACTGTTTTCATAATATTTCAAACTGCTGTTGTGGAGCAAGATTTCATTATGATAAATACATATCCACAGCCAGGGAGCTTCATTTCATGTATATTGCAAGCAAATATTCAGATTACTTAACATTCAGCCTATGGCTGACTAATTTGGCAACACAGATCTGGTGGGACCTAAAGCAATGGTGTACCACTTAGTTATAAACCAGATGCTCGAGTTTTGCACTCATGTGTAAAGCTGTACTAACATGTTAATTTTTATAAATAAAGGACAAGTTATACATTTTACAGCTAAAACCTTTAGGAAAAGATAGTTGATCAGAAAATATGAAGGATTTCTTAAATAACAGGAGCAAACTGTCTTTTTAGTATTTATATATATAAAAAGACCAAAACATTGCAGAGAAACATGTATATTAGTTGTATGTGCTGTATAGACTTTGACATGCCCAATGATTTTGAAAACATGTTTTATAGAGAGAAAAACTTCCTTTTACATTTAACTAATTAAGATTGTGTTTTATCCTGTCTAATTATTTTCTGGAGTAGTAGTACTGGAAAATGAGTTCATACAGAAAATGTTGGGTTTGTTTGTGTTTTTAATGTGGATTCAGTAACTTCTGAAATGTGGCTAAGCAACAGAAACCAAAGGAGAAAGAATGCATTTCTAAATGCACAATTGATGAATCAGAGTAAAACAGACTATTTTGGAATAAAGGCAGTGGCACGTGTTCAGTAAGACCTTTCAATGGTGGTGTTTTTTGTTAAAATATCCTTACTGAAATTTGAGATGTAGTGGTTACTAAAAAATAAAGAACAGCTATTTGTCTGTATTTTAATAGTTTTATGCAACCAGCAAAACCCATGCTATTGTTTTCAGGGAAAAATAAGTACTAGTTGCCAGATAGAATGAAAACAAGAATCGCTTCCAAAGATAAGACTAGTTACTGATGATCATGTGTCAGTCAAATAAAATAACATATATAGAACAGACTGTTTCATCAGACAGAAGCTAATTATGAAAATAATTTACTAAATGCCATTTGCTATTTATGCTCTTTTTTGGAGGGATAGGGGAAGGAAAAGACTTCTCCTAATTTTCTTGTCTGCTATGTGTTCTAGTAGTAATTTTAATTGGCTTTGTAGCGCTTTAAAGCAAGGATAAAACCCAGTTCTGCCTGTTAATTTTAAAAATGTTAGCATTGATTGCGGATGATCTTTTCCTCAGCCTTCTGCAAGGGAAAAATAAATCCCATTTTGCAAAGACCAAAAAAAAGCTGAATTAATAGATGGTGGCATCTCTAAAAACTAGAGAGGTCAGTACACAAGTTTGTTCAAAGCCTTTTTCATGAAAAGTTAAAGAATGGAAGAATAGTTCAATCAGCTAAAAATTAAGTATCTACAAAAAAAATCTTTGTTCTTTACCCATACTCTTCAAACTTTACAACTGGTCCTGTTTGAGCATCTTCCATATTTGCCAGCAGTCTGCACATGGTAGTGTAAAAATACTTGCAAAACATAGAAATACTGAAATTGTTAACACAAAATTATTCTATACTATCTTGCTACTGACTTTTTATACAAGGGATACAACTTTATAAAGCTTTTTAGCTTATACAGGGGTGGAAATACTTATTCTCCTTTTGAAGCACAAGTATATCAACAGTATAACAGGTACTATTCAAAAAATCGGTAGTATGATACCAGCTTTTATCCTTTTATACTGTAGTATGTAATTTTTCATCACTGTTTTTAATAGAAGTCTCATTTTCTGCAGTGTTTGACTTGTCATATGAATTTTTACTCTTGTGAAGCTATGCCATAAATTAGACTATGCTGTGAACAAGATCTTAAATTTCAACTTGTAACAAGCATTCTTGCCACTGTTATCCTTGTGACTTCTCAGCCTGTACCTACCTACTCCTGAGTTCGATGAAGTTTCCACCCCTAAACTCCAATCCAAGTGAAGTAGTTGATGGTGGGGGCAGTCTTCAGATATTGCCTGGTTGCTACATAGCCTTGAATGTGCCCAGAGTGCAGAGATGTTGATGAACTTTACGTTAGATTTTCATATTTACATCTGCATAGAAGAACTTGATATTGAAGTGCTGATGTGTTGAGTCTCTTTCAAGGCTTGTCTTCAACAGCTTTCTATGGATTTGGCTTTATTCCACAAATCTGCTCTGAAGAGGTTGTAGCAGCAGTGGTGATGACATTCTCTTCAATGTCTTAAGATAATGGTTAGAGTAACTGCCCATGATGCTGGAAGTCGGGGTCCATTTCCCGGACTTCATTTATCTAGTCTGATACCTTCGCAGTGGCAAAATAAACATGCGAACATTTCTGTCATCTCCATGAAAGTTGGTTTGTTTACTTTTTTGCTTATTAAGTGGCTTCTAGTGGAAGATAACCATTGTGTTCAGCTGTTATAGTAAACATTCCAATGAGAAATGTATAAAACCTGACTAAATTTACTCAATATTACAAATCACTTTGTCAGAAGCAGGCTTTCTGTAGAAAGATGTCTTATCAACTGAGCAATATACACTGTATAAACTGCTAAGCAGTTCTATGTTTAAGTTAGGAGGAAAAAAATATTTTCCCCATAAAGGTCTGAAATAAGCAACTTTAATAAATTGACTGAATTTACTTTATGTAGTTAAATGCGAATGTGTCTATTCCAAAATAAGTATGGATTTTTAGCTGCTTAAAATCACAAATTCACATAGCATATATAAAGTGTGACAAGTGTCTGACTTCTGAGGAATGGTAGAAATTTGAGCAAATCTTACACTATAAGGATCCCCTATGTCACATAAATTGTAACTTTCTGAAATCTGTAGTGCTTATTTTAGGAGTAAATCAGGAACTTTAGAAAGCAATAAACGGCTAATGAAATGGTGAAGCCCAGCTCAGTGGTTAAGCAGATGAATATGGATATCCTTTGTGCAGTGTACAAACTTGAACATAACAGATGTTTGACTGCCCTGTGTTTAAGACAGGCATAGCATAGACAGCTAATGACGTTGTTTGGTTTCTATGGCAGGGACTTCATGTTATGTAAGGAAGTTGCGTACACACAGCCCTGGTTGTCATGGTTCTGGGAATCCTGCTTGAACGGTCCTTTCCTGATCAACAGTATTTAATGGCTTTAAAAACAATAAAATATTCCTACTGCAGCTAGCTAGCTAGTGCTTTTTAAAAGTCCTATTCTCTCATTTTATAGCAATGGCAGTTTCAAGTTACTAAGCACCTGTTTAGAGGCTAAATTGCATCTTGATCTTCACTGTGCTTTTGAAAGAGACCTTGATTTTGGCCACTGCAGTATACAAGTGTGCCTTCTATCACTATACTTATTTGAAGTTTTACAGGTTATAAGTGTGCTAAATGCATGCAGTATGTCAGGCCTAAATTCTGCTTTCCCATCAATTTTCTGCAGAGAGCAAATTAGTTGACGCTTGGAGAGGAAGAGAGAAGTAAGCAGTTTCCAAAAAGCCTTAAACTGCTAACTACTAAGAGAAGTAAAAAAACCTTGAAATTTTGAAAAATAAATTCTTGTTTAAATCTGCTCTTCTAAAAATGGGTTTCTGTAACCCTTCTCTTCCCTGTGTTCCTGAGTTCTGAGCTGCGATAAGGGAGTAGAGCTGTAAATGTATGCAGACTCATTGGCCCAAACCAAGGAGTTGTACTTATAAAACCTTCTTTACCTGGTTAAACTATCCAGTAGTAAATTTATTACATATAAAGGCTTTGTCTAAAACCTGATTGGGTTTTTTTGACCATTAACATAGCACCAGAGCTAATATATTATCTTAAAATGATATGCCAGGGGGGTGAAGGTGGAGGATAGGCAGATCTCTGCAGAGTTCTTTACTGTGTGTACTGTATGTCAAACTGTATTTGCATTGAAGTGAAGGTGAGATTTTTTTTTAGAATGGTGCAGCCCATTTAACAAGTCTCAAAATGCACAGTCTTGCTGTGCATTCAGATTCTGCCCATAGAGTTCTGCACTCTTTTGTGCGTTTGGGTTTTTTTTATACTTTGGTGCTTGTGCAACCCTTTAGTTCAACCAGTGCCATTCAATGAATGAGTAAAAATGTAAACAGATGATGCCATCTTTGCTTTTAAATGTATACCTACAGCTTCTAATAATGTGTGAAAGCAGGAAACTGTCTCAGCTAGGATTTATCCTCTGAGTTGACACAAGGTATATCAAATTGAGAACGTACTATAAGGGCTGCCTTCACTAAAAAAAAAGTATGTTTTCGCAAGTGTGTGGAGATCTAAAGAAAAACTTCTGTTCCTTTAAACTTCTGAGTTATTTTTCCTCCCCCTTTCCCCAGTTATTAGCTGGTCTAATAAGAGATGCTAATTCTTTCTAGAAGCCTTGCTTTGATGAGATGTCAGGCTCTTATTTCACTGCTGCTCCAACATCTTTCTAATCTGCTCACACAACTGTTTTGTCAAAGTTGATGCTTTTGACCAAATCAGATCACTAGATCTTGACTGAGGCTTTCACTCAGTTTGAGTGAAACCCCCTTTTGTAATAGGGTAAGAACGCTCTTTGGGATTTAGAAATGAAGGGTCAAGGTGCCATTGCCCGCTCTGCTGGTGGAAGCGGTCTTCCCAGCAGAAGCAGTTATTCTGCCTTTGCTACACCTAGTATGTGAGCAGAAATCGGCTACAGCAGGGTACACCACAGGAATGGGCAGCAAGTACTGACCAAGCGTTGACTGAAGCACTTGGTCAGTTGAGCGCACACCATCTCCATCTTGCCTGGGTTCCTTGGGATCCAGAGGACAGATGAGTGTTCACTTTATTAATAGTAAAGAATAATAGAGCAGCGCTGATTATGGCAGCACAACAGTATGGTAACGAACATTCCTGTGTGTGGCTTTGTGTATTGTTTGGGAAAATGCTAAAATTCAGTAAATAAGGACTATAATAAAATAATCTCTGATTCTCCTATACTGATTTCTCATAGGCAGACGTGCTTCAAGATCTTGCATTTTGCGTCTCTCAGCTAGATGGCGCTATTCTGGAAACCAAGAGTTTTCTAAACTGTACTGTGGTTATTACATTAAATGAGTGAACAAAAATTGTAACATTAAAGAGAAGGCATTTTCATTTCTTTCAGTCTTTTTTGCGGTATATTTTCTGAATTTGACTGAAAAATATGCAGCTATGGATCTCCAATAGAGAAAAGTAGAAAGTGCAGATACAGGATTGATTTTTGCACGTATAGAATGGCTTAAAACTAATAAATCAGGTACAAACATTAGCATTTCTTATAGATGTACTGTATAGTCATTTAACTGTTGATCTTTTAAATCTTTCAAAATGATATGTGGGTATTAACTCATTATTTTGGAATATCTGCTTTGAAGACTTCAGATTCTAAACCTTGGATTTAGAGTTACGCTGAAGGCTAGCAAGCCAGTGTGTTTAAACTTACTTGCATGCTGAGAGTGTAGGTCACCTATTTAAATTTAGAAGAAATATTTACAAGTAAGTAAGACTTTTAACCCTCAAGTTTATGGATCCTTTTTGCAAAGAGGAGATTTCCGCTTTTTGGTGGTGTTTCCTATGTCAAGCTGTAAGTGGCTTCAAAACATGCAAAATAAAAACTTTGTAATGCAAAACTCGCAGGAGTTCGTGCTTTCTTGGAAACTTAATTGCGGAGAGATCTACCAGCAAAAAATCATATTTTTTTTATTTCATCCAGTGTTGTGTGTGTCTTAGAAAAAGTGCCAATGTGAAATTCTTGTGGTAGGTTGGGAAGGGCAAGATACTGTTGTTAATGTTCTTATTTTGTTATGATTGCGCGCAGTTGTTGTCTGAATAATTGTGGTAGTTTGAAATATCAGTCAATATTCCACTTCTCTTATACCAGTTCCATTTTTCCATTGTTCTTGCAGGGCTTGTATATTTCAAATGAAGTTACTTTGAAAATTTTGTTTAATGTTTCCTGTTTTCTGTCAGCTTTTTTTACCACTTCCTTCATACTTAGCACTCTTTACACTGTGTTTGGTGTGGTGAGTGAAAAATAGTTGTGTCTTATAGCTGAGTTGAGACAGCCTTGTGCTGGTTTAAATGGAGCATTCAAGTTCTGTGTGTTCACACTATCAATGTTATTTTTAGCTCTTACTGTGCTGTGTCATGCTTTCATTTTCTCAAACACCTACAATATGCTGCTTCTGATGGGCAAAAGTAAGTATAGTTTTCCTATTGATGCTGGATACTCCAGTGAGGTATCTCTGAAGGTCATCTCGTGTAATCCCCCTGGTCAAGCAGGAACACCTAGAGTCAGTTGTCCAGGACTGTGTCCAGACAGCTTTTGAATATCTCCAGGGACGGAAACTCCACAACTTCCCTGAGCAACCTGTGCCAGTGCTTGGTCACCCTCACAGTGAGAAAGTGTTTCCTGATGTTCAGGGGGAACCTCCTGTGTTTCAGTTGGTGGCTATTGCCTCTGGGCCTGTCACTGGGCACCACTGGAAAGAGCCTGGCTTCTTCATCTTTGCACCCTCCCTTCAGGTATTTGTATACATTGGTAAGATTCCCCCCTGAGCCTTCTGTTCTCTAGGCTGTACAGTCCCAGCACTCTCAGCCTGTCCTCATAGGAGAGATGCTTCAGGCCCTTCATCATCTTCATGGCCCTTCATTGGACAATCCAGTAGACCCATGTGTCTCTTGTACTGGGGAGCCCAGAACTGGACACAGTAGACCAGGTGTGGCCTCATGAGAGCTGAGCAGAGGGGAAAGGTCACCTCCCTTGACCTGCTGGCAACACCTTTGCTAATTACTGTGATTCACAATTATGGTGATTCATTAAGTGTTCATATCTTTTTTTTTATGCAAACACCCATAGATTGTTGCCTGAAATACTGGAAGGCAAAACGTAGCAGTGAGCTTGGCCGTCACACTACTTTTCCAGTCAAAAAAAAAAAGGAACCAATAACTTCTGCAAACACCTGTGATCCAAGATCTGTAAGGTTTGATCTGGCCACTTGTATGTAGGACAAAAGCTGCTGAAAGATTCACTAAGTAAGCTTTGTTACTTGAGGGGGGAAGGGGAGGGTCGCACAAAAAATGTGGGTTTTATATTTTTCTTAGATGTGGCTGTAGCAACATCTACACTTTCCATTGTGCCTTCACCTTTAATAAAGTGGCAACTTGCAGTTGACCAGAAAGAGAGCTTTCTTAAAGACGTTGCATCATTCATCAGGTTGGTTGGTTCGTTTGTTTTAGTTGCATGTGGAGTTGCAAACAAGCGATTGGGTCTAGTTAAACCACAGCACAGAGAACAGGCTAGGGAGCAGCCCCTTGCTTTGTGAGTATGCATATGAAGGAGCAAGACAGAACTCTTTAATGTGTCCTCTTAATATACCTACAGACATCCAAAGATTTGGCTCTGATTCCATAAATGAGGAAAGACTTGCTATAATATGATCCTTGGCCCTTGATGAGGGCTTTTGTGAAGATGATGCCAGGGTGACATCTGTTGTGTGACATAAGGCCTGCACTAAGTCTTCCAGGGATTTTTCTGTTTTCAGTCTTCACATGTAGATTAGACTGACTTAGGCACACTATTTTCTTGCTTCCTAGTTATTAGTATACTTTTAAGTCTGCTTAGGCTGTTCAGCTGTGTCCTTGACGCTCTGAGCTGAGTCATTTTAGTAGCCATGACTGCAGATGCAATGAAGTTGTTCTTCAACCACACCTATAAAAATACAGTGAGAATAAAAGCCATGTACTTGTTTCTGTCCACTGTTACTTCTTACCCACATCAGAATAAGAGTCTGCTATGCTGTCAGGCTAACAAAATAATGCATTTGTCAGAATAGTGTAATGGTAAGCTTTGCCTGCAGTATTTAAGAGGGAGATAAAGTGTACTTGTTACCTCCCTAGTGCTCTTCACGGAGAGCGTAAGAATATCTGGATAGTATCACAAGGTCAAAAGGTCTTAAGCACCATTTTTAGTTTCTAACAAAACTTTTTTCTGCACACACACGATGCCTTTTTAGTAACACAAAATGCGTGATACAATGAAATACAGTAGCAGTTCAGTGCATGATTGATATCTCACTATTAACAAGAGTTTGTATTCTCTATTTTTCATGCAGTTTTATAAAAAAAACCTGTTTCATTTCACCATTTGCAGCTTTTATCTGGAAAGACCTATGGATATGGAGTGGAAAATATAGTAGCTAGTGACAGAAAAATATGCAAAATTCTCTGTTATGTGCTGGCTAATCAGTAACTACTGTTTTGTCAAAACATAAAGGTTGATATCTAACTGGACACTGCGTTATAGCAAAAATAGTTATTATTTTGCATTTAGAGGATCAGTTGGATTCTGCTTCTGAAAAGGTTTTTATTCTTTTTATTCAGTGAATGTACATACATGTTCACCTAAACTTTTGGAAGACTACAAGAGTGTCTGTCATGACAAGTCCTTCCGAACTTTAATACAGAAAAGTGTATGTATATCCGAGAAAAGAAGCCATGTGCACAAAATAGAAAACTGATTAGGAGACTACCTTCTAGGAGAAAATACTTAAGGATGTTCAGTATCTACTCAGTGCAGTTGAAACCTCAAGGTCTGCTAGAGTTTCCTGTATATGATGATTTCATGGAACTTAATTGTTGTCTTACTGTGATTGCTATCCTTTTCTTAGGACTGTCTTATTGTTTTAAGCTTGATTTCTTAGAATATCATGTTTTTCCTTCTGTTCAAACTTTTTATATGCTTATTTTTAACTTACGGTTTAATTACATTGTTCCTCTCAGCAGTATTCTTCTCTTGGCTTAAATTTAGCCAATGTGTATTGCTTTATTACAGCAAATGTAATTTGTCTGTAATTATGAATACCACGTGGACTCTTCTAAAATACTTCATGCTGAAAGGAGACGTGAAGCATTCTATTCTATTTTATTGTGGGGGCAGTATCGAACAGAATACTAGGATAGATCGTTTCACAAAATAGACTTTAGGCAAAGTTAAAAATCTAGGAGGGACATTGATATCCAAAAGATGACTTTGTAGAAATGCATAAATTCACGTTTTATGTGTTTGCAAAAATGACTTCTTGTGATCTGTTGGGTGGTGGGAGATAGATAATGCACCAAAACTCTTTGGCCACTTCCAAACTAAACAGTAGGAGAAAGGCATAAGTAACTTTATAAAATTAAAGGTGTACCTCTTAGGTGAAACTACCTCTCTGTCTTGTGAGGCTTTTTAAAATCCTATGTTTCAGAACACTCGGCTTTCTGGCATCAGGATATCCAAGTATTAAAGCTTTTATTGAATCTTAAGCTTGCGAACAGTCATGTTGAATTGGCAGGTGTACAGGATATGGTGTACCGGCCTCAAAATGCTCAGTACCTTATAGGATCGAGGCCCTAGTAAGCATAACAGAAATCAAATAATTGTCTGAGATAATATCATACACTTACTACGAATTAGAGCTCTAGAGAAAATTACCATGTAGTTTTTTCTTCCTCTGTCAGCTAAACCATATGAAGAATGGGTTGTAACTAGCAAAATGAGTAATTGTTCTAGGGATGAATGTGTGTGATTTACATTATTTAATAAAATTCTAACTATCCTTCAGCGTTAAATCCGTGTCAAGTATTTTGAGTAGGCCACAGAAAGCAAGATGCAGTTGGGTAGGTAACTCAGTGTGGTTCCCTCTGGCAAGCCCTTCCAGGACAGAGCTGGTGTGCTCTGCTTCCTAGACCACTGCCAGCCGCTCCTCCCCTCTTCCGTCAGGAGGCTTCTGCCTGTTCATGTTTATCGCTTCAGCCGTTTGTTTGGTTTTAGTGGGTGCAGATCTGGGAAATGCTACGGTTTAAGACCCAAAATTGCCATTGAAATTTCCAGAGCATGGAGTTGTAGCTGAAGTTGAAGAGTGTGACCTTTTCTTTAGGCATGTATTGGAGTAATTTATTTATTTTTGTACAATAGGATATATTTCTCAACATTTAAGCTTCCTGTATTGAATGCAGTGAGACTTGTGAAATATTTTCTTCTAGGCAAACTCTTAATAAAGATTTGAACTAAATATTAGTTTTTACAATAAGTGGTAACCAACTAAAGGGCTTCATGGCCAGAAGTGCTTCTTTTTCATCTTTTGGTACGTCATTTCACTGCAGAGCAAGACAGTTATTAGGTGTTATTTTACACAAGCAAGAATTAAAAGGAAACAAGAAGACTCCCAGAGTGTAGTAGAGATCACTGTTCATTATGTTATGTTTGATAGATATTTGAATAAAAAACACCCCACACATTGTAATATGATTGGTGTAAGAAGGGAGTTTTACCTAAATGATTAAATTTCATTATTTACCATTACAAGTAGCAAAGAATTTTTTAAAGCAACTCTGCTGAAGGAAAAATGTATCTAGTTCAGTTTCATTGAAATAAGTGAGTTTCTTTGTAATTTCTTACTTCATAGAGTAACATGTAAACAATACTGAGAATTGTTTATGTTAGTCCTTCAAAAAGGAGCATGTTTTGAATACAGATCTCTTGAATAATCTGTACCTACCTATGAAGAAAAGGGGAATGAATTCTTGTCTTCTGAATGACTGGGCTTATCTTCAGCTTTATCTAACACTTTCCTGTCAAAGATGTTTTGCATCTCAAACTGTCATGCATCCTTGAAGTAATGAATTCTGATAATTTTTTCCTCTCTAAAACTATAAAAGCTGTCAAACAATGGAACTACTATATTTTGTACTTCAGTGGAATTGCAAATTCCGTAAATAATGCTCATAATCAAGAGTGTAGTAATCACCCCAGTATGCATCTCAAGAATATTTCATGGTTTTGATGGTAATTATGTCTGTTTCCTCAACAGTTATTTTAAAATACGTACTATATATTTACAGATATATGGAGTTTGGGGGTCATCCTCTTCATGTTGGTTTGTGGACAACCACCATTTCAAGAAGCAAATGACAGTGAAACTCTGACTATGATAATGGACTGCAAATACACAGTGCCACCTCATGTGTCCAAAGAATGTAAAGAGTAAGTAGAGTACTAAAGAACTTGGAAGCATTCAAAGAAGTGGATTCTTGTTACCTTTGGGCATTCTCCATACCGTATTATCAGTGTGTGGAATGTTCCTTGCCTGTTAATAAGATAGTATGCCTACTGCTTTTGCTCAGTTGTTAGTATTTCTTCACATCGAGTGGTTTCTTGGGCACCGGTATTGCATTTTTTTTTTTAATTCTTTGTGTCTCTTCTTACTAAAGGTTAACCCCATGATATTTTTTGCCAATGTATTTCTCCCCGACTTGTGTGGTACTTCATTTTGATTTTACACAATGTATCTTTCTTTTATGTGTCTCAGTAGTCATGCATTTTATAAATGATTGAAGGAGCTGCTCACCACTGACTGGCTTTGGCCACCAGTCTTGTCGGACAAATTACAAGGTGTTGCTGAGAGTATTGTGTGGCAGGGGTTAAAAAGGTAATGATTCCTATAGACTTCTGTTCAAAATACAAGTTGTCAAAATCCAAGGATATAACAGCAAGTTTTGCTCATCTCCTACTGAAATTGCAACTCCAAAGCAACATTGTAGGCAATCAAGGGAGAAAAATATTATGTCTGCAAATACCACATGCCACTTGGGAATCATGACTCATTTGGATGTGTTGTTTTTCTGCAGAGTTCACTGCAGCTTTTTTATTTTTTTATATGTTCCAATATTTCGCGTATTTCCCTATCGGTTAATGACCTCTTCAGTTCTTTTAATATATATCCCAGTTGCATCACTTAGACTATTTTACAACATTTGGCTGAGTTCTTGAATCTGCAACTGAGTTTCTTTTCATTTTCAATATGAAATTCCAGATGCCTTTGTAAATGCTTGAAAAATGCATTTGGTCCAGTCAAAAAACTAGAGCAGCATCTAGGATTCTGTTGTTTGACACAGAATGAAATTTGTTACAGCTGTGGTCATAATGGCTGTTCCTCTCTTCACCTGTCATCTGTGTGGTCCAGGAATCTAATGCATGACATGATGCCATAGCTGGTTTTCGTGTCCTGTCATTAGTCTCTAGCATTCCCAGTAACATGGAAAAGCTGCTTGCTGTCAGTGCTCTCAAGAGTTTGAAGAGCTTTACGTACAGGAAGAGGTTTAAAATACAATACAGGAAGAGGTTTAAAAGAGCTCTTATCAGTGAATTCTATCGAATAAATCTCTTGACATGCTGCATGCTGTGCTGAGGCCAGGAAACTTTCTTAATATGTTGTCTAATGCTAATTTGCTTAAACGCCCAAGTAGATCTGCTTTCTCTACGCGATGCATCAACAATGTGTGATCAGTTACCAAGTCCTCTGTAGGTTAGGTTTTCTTAGGGAAAAGACTCTGGGAATGTTTAAACTTCCTGCATAGAGTTAAAGCGTTATTGGTAGCTTGGGATGCATAAGCAAGCTTAAAGCAGGAAGCACGTGTGGTACATTTGTGTGGTTTTACTACAGGTATAGTTTAAAAAAAAGTCAAAATATATAGTTTGTTCCCTTTCTGTCATAATATTAACAAAAGCAAAGAAAATTAAGGCTCTCCTGTGTCACCCCGCCTTTCCTTTTGGTAAAGACAGAGACCGCAGCTACTAAATATATATGTGGCATTCTTTTTTTTTACAGTAGATTTTTAAGAAGTCTGAATTAACCTCCATTTTTAATTCCATACATCATCTCACACTTAAAAAAAAAAAAAAAAATTGTGATTACCTTTGATTTGTGTGGCCTTGCAGTTTGAAGTTACATGGTGTAGTATAGTTAGTGCAATAAAAAGCATTATGTGAGAACCACAGAACTTAGACTCCACATGTTGGAGCAATAAAGTTTCATTGAAACCTTGGCACCAAAACTGTATATTCATGTTCTGTTTGTTGTGCAAAGCCAAAAATACCTCCCCCAAGAATTTTTCACATTATAGTAATAGAGCAGAGATGTGCTGTGCTAATCAAGTTGTCTTTCTCTATTTGAGGAATTTATGCAGTTCCTTTCCAGCACTTGTAAACACTCAGTATCAACCCATTAGTAGGTTTGTCACTTCATCATCCCAGATAGTGCTTTGTTTTGTGTGTGTTTTTGAGTTTTTTTCTCTCTGTGGATAGAACAGATCACTGTTCTTTCAGGGATACTGAAGAATCAAGTGCCTGATAGCTATTTCAGAATAAAATATTTCTACTTATCTTGCCATTCCATATTCTTGTTGACAGCAGCAATAATAAAAATTATATTTCTGTTACTTTACAGACCAGCCTGTAGGCCACCTATGACAGTTGCCCTATAAGACCTATTAAAAACAAACAAACCAGAAAAATTGCATTAAGAATCTAAGCATAATAAATGAAGACTGCAGAGTTCATGATATTTATTGTTTTTTTTATTAAATTGATCGTTTCAGTTCAGCAATATTTGGAACGTCTTTAAGAATAAATACTTTCCTATCACATTGTTTACTGTAGAGGCTTCTAAAGACCTACTGGATGTCTGTCTGCTGGACTGACAGCAGAAAATTTCTTCCTAATGTTGCTCTTAAAATGGCTGCTTTTTAAACACGAGTGCGTTTTTGTTTAGAATTATTTTTTATTTACAGTCTAATTACACGGATGCTGCAGAGAGACCCGAAGCGAAGGGCGTCTTTGGAAGAGATTGAAAACCATGCATGGCTCCAAGGAGTTGACCCATCTCCTGCAACAAAGTACAATATTCCTCTTGTGTCATATAAAAATCTGTCTGAGGAGGAACACAACAGTATAATACAACGCATGGTTCTCGGTGATATTGCAGACCGAGATACAATAGTGGAGTAAGTTGTCAGTTTTCTATATGCATTTTTCCCTTAGTACGTTTCCAGTATACCTGAATCTTTGTTAATTTAAAATATTACTCCTTTTATATATATAATGCAAAATAGTCATTGCCACTGAGTGAGCTTGCTAGAAAGCTACGTAGTTTTTTCTAATAGAACAAAAAAACCCAAATTTCTAAAATATTCCCAAAACTGCTGAGGACTAAAAATTGTTTTTTCCATTTGTTTGTGTTTTTAAGCTGGAAAAACTGTTACTATCTTACCATTGGGGGGGGGGGGGCAGGGGGCGGAGGCAGAAAGCAGCAGTCTTGCCTAACAGTGGCATAATTCTTTCTGTTAGAATGTCTGAATGATGCTTACTGGCTTATGAACTTAATTTTACTGTAAACTTAATGTGACAGCCCTAAAATAATGAAGGTTTTTCCTCCAGTTGTTGCATAAACAGATATTAGTACTTTGTGGTTGTATGCGCCAGTGGGAAGGCCCACCATTGGTGCGTAACATTAATGAAATACAATTTTAGCATTTAAAGAATATTCAGTAAAGGAAGAATTACTTAATTTTTTTGGATGATATTCTAAAGATATCCTAATCTGACTATAGTTGAAATTACTAGACTTGTTGGCTCTTCATTTTTAATAAAATCAAGACATGCTTGTCAAAACATAAAAAATACCCAGTTCTGTTTTCAGGCACTCTTCCTGCTATGAGAAGTACAACCAAGTGTGTGAGATGCATGTTCGGCTTGCTAAAAACAATTGATCTATGGTTTATTTCATGTTTTGTATTTTCCGTAGGGCACTGGAAACTAACAAATACAATCACATCACTGCTACTTACTTCTTACTAGCTGAAAGGATTCTGCGAGAAAAACAAGAGAAAGAAATTCAGACCAGATCTGCAAGCCCTAGCAACATCAAAGCTCAGTTCAGGTGAGAATTTAGTAATCTAAATGATTTCTTTTTTTTGTTGTTGCTTTTTGCTTTTTTGTTTTAACCTGGCTTAATGAGAATACTATTGAATTGCTCAAGAAATTCTTTCTTAAAAAAAGTAAAATACTTATAGACTGCAAATTTTAAATGTCTTTGAAGGGCTGTGGATGCTTCAGAAGCTGTTCAGAAAGCAGTGACCAATAGCATTTTCAATTCCTACCATTTTCAGGAAATGCCTAATCAATCTGAAGTCTGTATCTGAAGTAGGAAGTTCTCACACCTGCTAAGAAAGGGCATGTTCTTTGACCTTCAGTTCCTCGTACAAATTGTGTATGTAATGCCCCTGGAAAAAATCTTGTTGCATAATCTATAAACATGTTGATGGGGAATTGGTTATAAATGAGAAATGACTCTGAATTTGATGTTACAGTTTAGTTGTTAGCATCGATTTTTAATGGACCAAACATCCCCTAAATCAAGCTTAGAGCAAACATCTGTAGCTTTTGTTCTTTTTAATATCAGTTGATACGCCTGTTGTCGAAGGAAAACTGTAGAATTAACTGCTTCAATCACCCATTTAAAGATATTGCAGTAGATTTGGGGTAGCCATGTATGTTAGGGAGTGTTTTGATTGTCTAGAGCTTAATGATGGTGACGGTAGTGTTGAGTGCTTATGGGTAAGGATGAGGGGGAAGGCCAACAAGGCAGGTAGCCTGCTGGGAGTCTGTTATAGACCACCCAACCAGGAAGAAGAGGCAGACAAAATGTTCTATAAGCAGCTGGGAGAAGTATCACAATCGCTAGCCCTTGTCCTCGTGGGGGGCTTCAACTTACCAGATGTCTGCTGGAAATACCATACAGCAGAGAGGAAACGGTCTAGGAGGCTCCTGGAGTGTGTGGAAGATAACTTCCTGACAGAGTCGGTGAGGGAGCCAAGTAGTGAAGGCGCCCTGCTGGACCTGTTGTTTGTGAACAGAGAAGGACTTGTGGGTGTCAAGATTGTTGGGGGCTGTCTTGGGCACAACAATCACAGAGTGACAGAGTTTTCGATTCTCAGAGGAGTAAGGAGGGGGTTCAGCAGAACTGCCACCTTGGACTTCTGGAGGGCAGACTTTGGACTGTTTAGGAGCCTGGTTGGCAGAGTCCCTTGGGAGGCATTCCTGAAGGGCAAAGGAGTCCAGGAAGGCTGGACATTGTTCAAGAAGGAAATCTTAAAAGGTGCAGGAGCAGGCCGTTCCCATGTGCCAAAAGATGAGCTGGTGGGGAAGAAGACCAGCCTGGCTGAACAGAGAGCTTTGGCTGGAACTCAGGGGGGAAAAAAAGGGAGAGTTTATGACCTTTGGAAGAAGGGGCAGGTGACTCAGGAGGACTACAAGGATGTTCTGAGGTTATGCCGGGAGAAAATTAGAAGGGCCAAAGCCCAACTAGAACTTGATCTGGCTACTGCTGTAAAAGACAGTAAAAAATGTTTCTATAAATACATTAGCAACAAAGGGAGGGCTAAGGAGAATCTCTCTCCTTTATTGGATGCAATGGGGGGAAACATAGTGACAAAGGATGAGGAAAAGGCTGAAGTACTTAATGCCCCATCTACAAGAAGGGCCAGAAGGAGGATCTGGGGAACTACAGGCCTGTCAGTCTGACCTCAGTGCTGGGGAAGGTTATGCAGCAGATTATCTTGAGTGCCATCAGGTGGCACGTACAGGACAACCAGGGGATCAGGCCCAGCCAGCATGGGTTTATGAAAGGCAGGTCCTGCCTGACCAACCTGATCTCCTCTATGACCAGGTGACCCGTTCAGTGGATGAGGGAAAGGCTGTGGATGTTGTCTACCTAGACTTTAGTAAAGCCTTCGACACCCTTTCCCACAGCATTCTCCTGGAGAAACTGGCTGGTCCTGGCTTGGATGGGCGTACTCTTTTCGCTGGGTAGAAAACTGGCTGGATGGCTGGGCCCGAAGAGTGGTGGTGAATGGAGTTAAATCCGTTTGGCAGCTGGTCACAAGCGGTGTTCCCCAGGGCTCGATATCGAGGCCAGTTCTGTTTAATATCTTTACCAGTGATGTGGATGAGGGGATCAAGTGTGCTCTAAGTAAGTTTGCAGTTGACACCAAGTTGGGTGGGAATGTTGATCTGCTTGGAGGTAGGAAGGGTCTGCAGAGGGATCTGGACAGGCTGGATCGATGGGCTGAGGCCAACTGTGTGAAGTTTAACAAGGCCAAGTGCTGGGTCCTGCACTTGGGTCACAACAACCCCATGCAACGCTACAGGCTTGGGGAAGAGTGGCTGGAAAGCTGCCCAGCAGAAAAAGACCTGGGGGTGTTGGTCGACAGCCGGCTGAACATGAGCCAGCAGTGTGCCCAGGTGGCCAAGAAGGCCAAGAGCATCCTGGCTTGTATCAGGAATAGTGTGGCCAGCAGGACTTAGGGAAGTGATGGTGCCCCTGTACTTGGCACTGGTGAGGCTGCACCTCGAATACTGTGTTCAGTTTTGGGCCCCTCAGTACAAGAAGGACATTGAGGTGCTGGAGCGTGTCCAGAGAAGGACGACGAAGCTGGTGAAGGGTCTGGAGAACAAGTCTTGTGAGGAGCGGCTGAGGGAGCTGGGGGTGTTTAGTCTGGAGAAAAGGAGGCTGAGGGGAGACCTTATCGCTCTCTACAACTGCCTGAAAGGAGGCTGTAGTGAGGTGGGTGTTGGTCTCTTCTCCTGGGTAACAAGCAACAGGACAAGAGGAAATGGCCTCAGGTTGTGCCAGGGGAGGTTTAGATGGGGTACTAGGAAACATTCCTTCCCCGAAAGGGTTGCCAAGCATTGGACCAGGCTGCCCAGGGAAGGGGTGGAGTCCCTGTCCCTGGAGGTGTTTAAAAGACATGTAGATGTGGCACGCTTAAGGACGTGGCTTAGTGGTGGACTTGGCGGTGTTAGGTTAATGGTTGGTCTCAATGATCTTAAAGGTCTTTTTCAGTGTAAAGGATTCTATGATTCTATTTCTTATTTTTTTCTTATTTTTTTTTAGTTTGACAAAAACATGATTAAAAAAACATTGTAGTAAGGTTCCCTGAGATTTTCAAAGCTTCAGCTGGTGACACAGTAAAACTGAAGGGGGAAGTGGGGCTCTGGCATGTAGTTGGTATTGATATGTTTTTGTTTGCTCTGCAAACAGTTATCGAAGCATCCCATATTTTCAGTTACAGCAGCATATGCTTAAAAAAAAACCCAAACCCCAAAACAAACAAACAAACAAAAACACCAAAAAAAACCCCAGAGATAAGGCTAATATAGATTCTGCCTGCACATTGATAGTGTAGGATGTGCGTTTTGAACAGTTATTTTTCTTAAACTTTTTGGTTTTCATTTCCTGAGTTAAGTGTTAGGCTTTGACTAAGGATCTGCTGGTATTGAAAAAAAAAAAAATCTTTACTGCCCCTCTTGACAATCTTTCCAGTGAAGATGAGGTTGTGCTGAGGTATTTCCATAATTTTTGTTCTCTAACCTCCAGTCCCTTCAAGAGTTGCCTTTTAGGTTTTGGTAAAATACTACTGGTAAGTATTATTAGCAATAATAACAATTGTTAGTAGCTGATCTCCTAATGAGAGAGGAATATTCAGTGCTGATGCTTAGAGTTGCTGCCTACCTTCAGTGTTAATCTATCGGTAGGATTTACAGAAAAATAAACAGCTTGTCCGTTCCAAAGGTTTCTTTGTGCAACTTTCGTACAAGATTGCATGTGAAATAATTTAATAGGAATGATAATAGGGACATAAATGCTGTGGTGTCCTTCTGGTTCATATTCATATTTTCCTTGGCCTAACTGATCAAAGTAAGGCATTACCACCTCGAGTTCAGTCTAGGAAAAAAAGGACACTTGTTACAAATTAAGGGCATGCACTTCGGAAAATACATTACAGATGCATCATCTCCATTGATTGTTACCTTGGATTTAGGCTGAGATTTTGGAGGCTTTTAGAGTCGTCTCTTCCGAATACCATTCCATCTACCTGAATATTGAGTTGTTTCTCTCCGAACCTTACAGTGGTTCTCAACATCTTTGTCATCTCCAGATGAGACTGCATCCTGTGGTGTGTACTAGAGTAGACTGAAATTTTGTTGCTGCGCTTAAAAGGTGATTCATTCAGTGGTCACTTCTGTAGGAAATTTTATCTTTTGTTGCACGGTTACAAGTGCTTTAGAAGGGTTATTGTTGCAGGCAGCTAAGGGTTGCCTACAGAACCTAAGTGGTCTGGGGTTGGTGTTACTGAGCTGACCTCTCTTCAAGGGTAATGCTGTAACTTTCACTCTGCAGTTCTCTGTTAATGGGTCGTCCTCTTACTTTATGTCATTTTCTTTTTTTAAAAGAAATCCAAGCAGAGCATCAAATGTGTCTAATACTAAGTATTAGCTATAAAACAAATTACTAGAAATATTTGTGTTTACCTTCAAATGAAAATTGTAAAACTACAAAGTCTGCTTTTAAATTGTTCCGTTTTTTTCTCTGCATCAGTGTCACTCTTCCAGTAGAAGAGCTGCTCCAGTTCTATGAGGAACTGGAACAAACAAGTTCATTGAATCTAAATCTTGATATGAATTTGTAAAGTTGAATGGAGTAGTTGAAGCCTGCCTTATGAGTATGAATTTTCTCTTCATGACAAGGACATCTGCATAAACTCAAACTCTTGCCCTTAATCGTCCCAGGTAGTTATTCCTTGTCTTCATGATGGTTCTAAATTCAAAGTGTTAATATAGAATGACCTCACGGAAAAGGCAACGAAGTTGTGTGTTACTTTGATTTTGAGACTTCAAAAGACTTTGCAAGCAAGTTAAATTATATTTTTTTTAAAGTGGAGCTTCCCTTCTGTCCCACTCTCCCTTCAGGCCTACTGGGAATAAGGGGAAGGGGAAGGGAGGCAAACATGGGCTGCTGTGAGAGATAAACATACTGTAGTGAGGAGGTTTATTGCCTGGAAACTATAGTACTGTTGGGTACTATATTTACCCTTTATTGTGACAGCCGCAGAACTCTCTTCCTTTTTTTGCTGACAAACCAGGCTGTTCTTAAAGCACAGTAAATTCTTGAAACGTTTAGATCTTCATTTTCCATCGCTTTTGTAGTTATGTTTCTAATTTATTTAAGTCCTATTTGTTAATCACTGACAGTTGTTTGTGTTTAAAATACCCAGCATAGCACAAGTCATCAGAAAACTGGGTCAGCGGTTCCCAGCGTTTCTGGAGTCAGATGGGGCCTAAGGGAGGATGCCTGTGTCAAACCAAGGAGGACCACAGCCTAGGCTCCACTTCTTGTCTGGACAGCTTGGGTCGGAGCTGCTGGGTGTGTGGCCTCCCTCCAGGCAGAGCTGCTCACGGGAGGGAAACTGGTGGGAGGGCACCAGCAGCTCCCAGTGCCCAGCGAGGGCACAGGGAATGGACTACACAGGCTCACACGGGTGTGTTGGCATCCAGGTCCTACTGTTAGAGGATCCTGGTGGGTTTTGGTATCACTGGTTTGTTAAGCAAAACCGAAGCTAGCACTTCAAAACAAAGTCTGCAGTTAGGCTTGGTGAGTTTAATGTTGGCTTTAATAAAGTACTCTATCTTCCCAACTATATGAACTCTGAAGAAGTTGTCAGCTGTTACCTGTGTAGACAGGCATCTCACTTCAGGATCCTTTTCTATCCAGCCATTACAGAGGGAGCCTTGAGCAAATGCAGTCCTGCTGCAGGTGCTTCCATTAACTTCAAATGCTTAAAAAGAACATGTTTAGAATAAGAATATCAAAGAGGTGTCTGAGCTTTCCTTGTTTCTTCAGCTTGACCTCTTAACACAGCAGAGATCAGGAAGTTGGTATGATCCTTCCGTCTTTGTATGCAGGCAGTCCAAGCAGATAGCTTGGGTCACACTTGAAGTGAAACGTTCTCTGCTTCCACTCCTGCTCTCCTCCTACACCTTGCTTCTAAAGCGGGCTACAAAGTCATGCAGCCCTTTCTTTTGGCAGACCCAAAATATGGTTGGGAACGTCTTGTAATAGGCTCTCCATATGTGAACAGAGGTCTCTGCTACAGCTTTTCATGCAGTATGCTAGAGTATTTTAGTTATGTAAAATTAAGTGATTGGCATTAAAAATAACTCCGAGGTTAGAAAAAATGTCTTGGTCTCCACAAGAAGCGTGGGGCTTATGCTGAGTGAAGCAATTGAAGAGTTATTCAGTGTTAAGGTGTTGGTCTTCTGGATTAGGCTTTCAAAATACAGAGAGAGGAAAGACTGACAGTCTTTGTTCTTAATTTATTCTGTGTGCATTGTGGGACAATTACAGTATATTTCAGGATTTAAAGTAAAATACAAATGATTAGATACTGGAGATAGGAGATCAGCTGCTAACTGTAAAACTGATTTACACACGAGTGTTAATTTCATTTTGATTTGAGCTAATGCTAGTACACAGTCATACATTTTGAACTTTGATTTACAGTTTATTCAAGTGTCATATTCTTAAGCAGCTTGAGTCCTGAATTCATGCAGCTGTATTATTGCAGTTGCTCAGCTAAGGTCAAATAAATGTATGATCTCAGTTCATGTGTGTTTAAAATTAAAGGGGGTTTTGTAGAATAGAGCTTGGTCCAAATAAGACTTACTGAAAATGAGAGAATGTTTCTTCTGACTCTTCAGTCTCATGTTAATTCTAACCTAATTTTTACATTAAGAATACTGGGTGGAAAAAAACAACAGAAGCTTCAAATGCAAAGTAGCTTGCAGTGCTATCTTTAAGTTCTGCTTGAATTGGCTTGTATCTTCCTCTAGGTACTGGTGGTTCTATACCTACTTCAGACGATTTTCTTTGAGACACAATTTTTTAAAGTTTTATATTGCTTAATTCATTTTCTGAGAGCTTTCAGAGGTTTCATTTGACAGTAACCAACGTAATTTCTAAACTAACTCTTGTATGATGTTCCTTCTGAGTAGCTGCATTTCTGAAGGAATGCACATTCTCCGAGAACAGTTCCTGTTACTCGGTACTGTTATTTACAAATGTGCCACTCACAGGCCAGTTTGTGTGGCAGCACTTGTGCTTCTCTTGTACAGATCTTAACTCTTCTTACATGTTCTAAAATGCTTGCCTTGATCTAACTTTTCTTTCATCTTCTATAATCATTTATGTAGGCAGTCGTGGCCAACAAAAATCGATGTACCCCAAGACCTGGAGGATGACCTTACGGCTTCTCCTCTCTCCCATGCAACCGTTCCTCAGTCACCGGCTCGCACGGCTGAGAATGTTCTCAACGGCCACAGAAGCAAGGCCCTTGGCGATTCAGCAAAGAAAGAAGATATCCCTGAATTAGCTGGACCGGCACTTTCGGCAGTCCCATCAGTGAGCTTAAAACCCACTACAAGTGGCCGGAAGTGCTTGTTCAGAGTGGAAGAAGATGAAGAGGAGGACGAAGAAGATAAGAAACCTATTTCTCTTTCTACTCAAGTTGTTCTGCGCCGTAAGCCTTCAGTTACAAATCGTCTTACTTCGAGAAAGAGTGCACCGGTCCTCAATCAAATCTTTGAGGAGGGGGAGTCAGATGACGAGTTTGACATGGATGAGAACTTACCCCCAAAGCTCAGCAGGTTAAAAATGAACATTGCTTCACCTAGCACAGTGCATAAACGCTATCACAGGAGGAAAAGCCAGGGACGGGGCTCTAGCTGCAGCAGCTCAGAAACAAGCGATGACGACTCAGAAAGCAGGCGACGCCTTGACAAAGATAGTGGGTTTACCTACTCCTGGCATAGACGGGATAGTAGCGAAGGGCCCCCTGGCAGCCAAGGCGACGGTGGTGGACAAAGCAAACCAAGTAACGGCAACGGAGGGGTCGACAAAACGAGCCCAAGTGATAACAACAAGGGTGGGGGGAGTCCCTCCGGTAGCTCCAGTGGCAGCACCAACACCACTTCGGGTTCCACTCGTAGGTGCGCTGGATCCGGAAACTCAATGCAGCTATCGTCTAGAAGTGCAGGGGAACTGGTTGAAAGCCTGAAGTTAATGAGCCTTTGCCTAGGTTCACAGATTCACGGCAGCACTAAATACATTATTGATCCTCAAAACAATCTGTCCTTTTCCAGTGTAAAAGTACAGGAGAAATCAACGTGGAAAATGTGTATAAGTTCCAGTGGAAGCGCAAACCAGGCTTCATCGCTGGGCAACCTAAAATTTTTTTCTGACCAAATGTCAGACACGGCGAACGAATTGGAACGGATAAAGAACAGGAACTTGAAAAACAATGTGCTACAACTACCTCTCTGTGAAAAGACGATATCTGTGAATATTCAGCGGAACCCGAAGGAGGGGCTGCTGTGTACCTCCAGTCAAACCAGTTGCTGTCACGTCATTTGACAGCGACCTGACTTTAATAGCTCGATCTACTTGACAGCATTAATCTTCCTGTTCAGAGCTGTGAACACCTTGTCACCGGACCCCCTTTTGTTGTCTTAAGATTTTTAAGTGGGCTTTGAGCAGTTATTTATTACACTTTAATTTTGTGTTTGCTTGATGGTATGACAATGCATGGTCTTTGCATGCTGCTAGCCGATATGTTTTTCTTTTTCAACAAAACAGAATATTTTATTGTGTAATTTTTACATTTATAATTTTACTATGGAAGATCTGGATTAAATTAAAATAAATATCTGGATCCTCATGTAAATGGAGCACTTAGAAGTTTCATGTTCTGCACTTAAACTAGAGAGAGAAGCTTTTGTTTGCTTGTGAAATGTTAATTCTTGTTCTGACCTTCTGTGATAACTAAAATGTGATATGTGGCATACTTCTATGTGTCTGAAACAGAACCAAAGCAATAATGTTTTGATGCTGAAAACTCTTCAGGGAGCTTTCAGATGTTCCAAGGCTTGTACAAAGCAGAGATGCACTGAAAATTAGTGATCTTGAAATATGATTTTAAACCCACACCTATTTGTCTTAAGCTATGTTACGGATAAAGTTGTGGCTCAAAAATCAAACTGAAAAGATCTTGTTTTGCTAGAGGCAGTTTTCTTTTCAAAACAAAAAAAAAAAGGCAAGTAGATTTGTAAGGCAGCTTTCTCCCATAGAAATGTGTTAATATTACAAGCAGACAATCTTCTTTTTTAATATAACAAAGGTAAATTATTAAGTCTACTTCTGAGTTTTTACATGCTAACTGAAAATAAAGTATTTGTATGACTTTTGTTATTAGTATATCATGACACTTAATATTTTAGGTTTTTACTTTGTAAACCTTCTCCCCTATCTTCCCCTCCCCTCCCCTCCCTGAGATTTCAGAAGGCAATAAGGGATGGAAAACCTTTAGGTAATTGGATTAAAATTGAAATTATTGTCACTTACATTTTTCTCATTATTACTCTTTCTAAGATTTAAAATACTGCTGTTCCCCACATGTACACCACTTCTTTTCCCTCAGTAATCATGCTTTTTCATAAAGTCAATTTAAAATAGCAGATAGGAAAGTATTTGTTTTACAGCTCTTAGCCTTTCTCTCGGGTTTCCCATTGCCATGGCAAGGTCTTGATTTAGAGTATTTCTGTACAAAAGGATACTTTTGACCAGATGAATTAACTTTGTGGAATTTTATTACCTAGAATAAAATATATTGCAGATTGCTAGTTTTGGGAAGGGCAAGAATGTTTTATTTTTTCATGCTGTGCACTGGGTCTTCTAAGCAATGCTAGTGAAACTGGTGGTATTATGTAGCAGCGCCCTGGGCAGACGTTGGACGTCTGAGAGGAGTTTACATGGTTGAGCATCTTGTAACACTTGCAGAATGGTCAAATACAATGCATTTCACATCCACCACAGAGTGAGCAGAGCACCAAAGACAGGCGTTACGCTCGGACATCATTTCTACAGCTCTTCTTGATAAGTAAAAGGCTTTACTAAGGGAGTCTAAATTGCATGGGGTATTCCTACTGGCTGGCCGAGCCAGGGGTTTTACATTCTGCTTCCTAAGCAAGGCAAAGGATAAGCGTTTTGCTTCTCTAAGTTTTAAACTCTAGTTGCAGTTTAGTCAGTGTGATATTTATAAATCAAAAGCTACAAGAATAGATGTGTGGGTGAAGCCATAGAACATATTTGCTTGAAATTCCTGAGCAGGGATCTTACCAAGGGCCAGAAATGAGATGTGTGGTTCACGGACAGTGAGCGTAACATCCAAGTAGGAGACGAGTTTATAAAGGGCATTGGCAATAAGCTTATTTGTTGCAGCTTTTTTCCAAGTATTGTAAATACTCTTTCCTGATATTATGTACAGCCTTGGAATGGCACCTTTTAACTAACCCCAGGTGTATTTTGTTTCCAATGTTTTTATATACAACTGTATATATGGTGCTCACTTTAGAACAGCAGTGTTGACCATTTATGCTGCATAGTTGTATTATAGCCTTATAGCTGTGTGTGGTTGGTTGAACCTTTGGGTGTACAGGTGTCAGTCTGAGTGGTGTCCCTTATCCCTTTGTTGATAGGTGAATGACTGTGCATGTGGTGTATGTTGTATTATGTTGTCACGTAAAAGGAAGGGCGAGAATAACCACTACATCAAGATAATATTGGACCAAACTATTTAGAGCGAGTAAACAGTTTCTTGTACCCCTTAACGTGTCTTTACAAGTTGCATATAGTTACAGTAGTGTAAAATTAAATATTGTGGAAAAACAATTAGTCTTGTATTTTTCTGTATGTGTGTATATAAATATATATAAAAAATAATGTACCTCTAGCAACTTAATCTGTATTTAAGATGTGACAATCTTGACACAGAATTTTAAGAGTAGCAGTATAAATAAGCAGAATTAATGAACAGAAATATAAAAATTTCTCACCAAGAGAAGAGTCCACGTGCGTGTGTTAAGAGGGTACAGAAATATCAGCTGGTCTTATTGCTTCCAGCAATGTTTGGCTTTTTCATTGTATAAACATTCATGGTGTGCGACAGAAATGGAAAATCTGGTTAATAAAAGTGATATCTCGATTGATGCATAACCGCCGACTTGCATGTCAATGCAGTTTGTTACTCCTGGTGTTCCCTGGGACGAGCTCCTGGCCGAGTCCCCATGCGCTGCACGTCGGAGGCCAGACGGGCCGGGGACGCGCTTGCCGGGAGCGAGTTCTTGGTACTGCAGCCACCGAACAGCTCACGCTGAACAGCGCTGATCGAGTTCCCACAGTGAAAATAGAAAGCAGTAGAAACGTGAGCTCGGTTGCCTTGAAAAAAACACAGCTGTGTGTGCGGATGCACGGTAACCTGCAGGCTTTGTTGTGCTCTTGCATAGAGCAAACCTGTTCATTTGGGCTTAAACGTTGTCACGGTTGGCACCTGCTAAAATGGCTCTTCGTTCAGCGGCTGAGGTTGCTGTTTCTTAGGCAGAACTTCAGAATGATTTAAATGGGTTAGTAAACTTTACCAAGCTGCTCTTCAGCTAGAGAACGTCGGTGACAAACGTGTCCAGCTTACCAGGGCTGGTGCTGTTGGGGCAGCTTGTGCCCGGCAGCTCTGGACTACAGCATACAACAGGCTTCAAAATCTCAGTTAAGATACTTGCTGTGTGTCTGCCCAAGTCAGCCAGATGAGGCTTCTCTCAGCCACACAAGTGTGTCTGTTAGCAGCTGTGGGAGGGATACCTCACCCACCCCTGCTGTAACTCCTGGGGAAAAGGAGGTGCTTTGCTTGTCTCAGGCTTTTCTTGTTAGATGAAGATTGGTTGTGTACCAGTTTGCCAGCCCTGCAGAGGTGGTGGGTAAGCTGGTTTTTTTTTTTTTTTTTTTCCTTCGCCTGTGAAGATGTAGGTGAGTTGAAGTTTCACCAGCATAGGGTGAATGTTTTTAACCCAGACCTGACCCAGTGTGATTCTTCTTTGTAATGTAAAAATAGGTAATACTAAAAAAAAAACCACCTGCTGCTGTGAGTAGCGGGGTGTGCTGACTGTGCACCAGGAGGTGGGCGCCTTAAGGCAAAGCCGTTGTGCCCCTGTGTGAGCTGGGTCAGTGCAAGAGCAGAGAGAACAGCTGAAATGCCCGGGCTCAATCCACTTACAAAGGGCTGTGCCTCGATGTGTAGTGAGGAGAGTAACACGTCTCATTGCTGTATTTTTTTCCAAGGGGGCAGTTCTGGTGGCTGCTGCGTGTTACCAGTTCACCCTGGGAGATCTCTCTGGTGCCCAGTGGTTGGAGCGGTTCAGCACAACCTGCTCGCCTGCAGTGACTTAACTGCTCGTGAAACACGGACTGTACCCTGCCAGGGACGGGCTGGACAGAGGGCGTTTGGCATGCCATGGGTTATGTAATTATATGCAATTAATGTGTGATTGCTTTATGATTGGCTTGTGGTGTGAGGCTGTACCCACAGGCTTCTGCAGCTGGGACCTTGCCAATGCTGGTGCGCCTCCTGATGCTGCTTAAGGCAACATGGGAGGGAGGCGGTGGCAGGTGAGGTACAAATCTTGTACCACCTGCCTCTTCATTAAGGCAATAAGGCCAAGCAGTAACATCTTGGTGGCTGGTACATGCAGGTCAGATTTATTTTTTTTTAATAACATTTTCATTAGCAAGTAAAGAAATGTGCTAACCAGTTAGAGAGAAATCCCAGTGTGGGTGGCTGGCAATAAGCAGAGAACAGGGGAATCAGAAACTGGCATGTCCCAAACATCACAGCCAGCCACGCCACCCTGACAGCCTTTCCCATGGATGGGTTTATGTGGATGAATCAGAACAGATCTGTCTGTCACTGGTTCCAGATTATGACTTGCTTTCAGTAAAAAGTGTTTGAGCAATAACCCCTTGATGTGACTGTACGTGGGAAAGCCTAACAGTGACTCACTGGTTGAGTTGCCGGCTGTGTGCAGCCAGCGCGGCTCCCTCGCCGAAGTCGCGTTGGTGCGGTGTTTTGAGGGACAGCAGGATTGCCCTTCTCTGCAGTGATGGTGATGTACCTGCTCTAGCCTGCTCCTGGCTTGAGGCACAGGCTCTGGCTATTTTTTTTTTGAGCTTAATATTGTAATTACTTGTAACAAGTTGACTCAGTTTGGCCTGTGTGTATTACAAGTGACATCAATTTTCTAGAAGTCAAGAACCCTGAATTAGTGACAGAGTAAAGTCCATTGTAGTGGGGGGGGGAGATGATCTCTATTTACTTTCCCAGAAGGTAGAATTATGTCATATGAAAAAAAAGCAAGTACACTTGATACTTCAGAGGATTTGAAAAGCATGGGATTTTTGTAAGGACATCACTAGGCTCTCAGATGTGTCATGCCCCAGCTCCTTAGCAATTAATTTCAGCAAACCCTTGTGTAACATCTTCCTCTCTCTTCCCTCTCACTATGCTTCAGAAACACAGGGCTGGGGGAGGCAGGAGGGAAGGATTAAGCTGGTGAAGGGTCTGGAGAACAAGTTTTATAAGGAACAGCTGGGGGAGCTGGGGTGGTCTAGTCTGGAGAAGAGGAAGTGGAGGGGAGACCTTATTGCTCTCTACAACTACCTGAGAGGAGGTTGTAGTGAGGTGGGGGTTGGCCTCTTCTCCCAAGTTACTAGCGGTAGGATGCAAGGAAATGGCTTAAAGCTGTGCTAGGGAAGGTTTAGGTTGAATATTAGGAAAAATTTCTTTCCTGAAAGAGTGGTCAGGCACTGGAACAGGCTGTCCAGAGGGGTGGTGGAATCACCATCCCTGGAGGTGTTCAAAAACTGTGTAGACGTGGCACTTCAGGGCACAGTTTAGGAGGCATGGGGGTGTTGGGTTGACGGTTGGACTTGATGATCTTAGAGGTCTTTTCCAACCTTAACGATTCTATGATTCTATGACCCATTTTTCTCCGGGCACTTGTGTGCCACATGTGCTCACTTTGGGCACCCAAGGCCTGGGAGAGGTTTGGCTCAGCACTGCAGACCCGGGAGCCGGCAGGAAGGGCTGATGAAGGCTCTTACACCATGCCCAGGACCGCCCTCATCACACCAGTGATGACAGATGCCATCACTAGTGTGTTTGGTATCAAGCAGGGGCTGCAGACAGATTCCTCCTCTCAAAAGGCATCAGCTGTCAGGGCTGACAGGTGAGTCACCAGGCTCTGCTGTCAGCTCCTCCTCCTCCTGGATGAGGCAAGGGAGAGCTCTTGTGAAGAAAGCACATGGCAGTAGTAGGCGTGGTTTCCACTGGCTTTGCTTATTTGAGTAAGAAAGTAAACTCTCAATCAGTGCCAGTCTTCCTGAATGAGATTTGAGATCCCTCAGATGTAGGTAGGCTAAAATACCCTGCTGACAGGGGTGCCTTTCCTTGTGTAACGATTCCAGTGCTTTCCTTTCCTCCTGTCCTCAAGTTCAGAGGAGGTGCTGCAGTCTGGCAAGTAGAGTAGAGATCTTGAGTCAGCAGATGCCCCTGGGCCATGCAATTAGGCCTGTGGCTCACAACATACCTGATGAGAGAACTTCTGTATCACCAGTACATTCTTTATGGCTGCCCTTTTCCTTAAAAACAGCTTGCTTGGTTGTTATTGCTGCTGCTGAAGAGCCATGTAAAACTCAAGCCTTATGGATAGGTACGGGTTACTCCCACACAGTCATCCCTCCAAACAGGATGCCTCCACACTCATCCTGGGTTTCTCCGTAAAGCTTGGGACCAGAGATGAACTTTTCTTAGAGGAAAATAGATGACATCATGAATGTTAAAAAAACAAACAAACAAAAAGATCAACAAAAAACCAAAAACAAAACCCAAACAAAACCCCAGTATCAGTCCAATATCAAACAGTATGGAAACACAGCAACACAACAGCCCCCAGTACAAGGACAAAGAGCGGAATACAGAGGAATAGGAGCTACATTTCAGTTCAGTGATAAACTGTTGCTTGGCAATACACAGGTAACATTTCTCAGCCAGCTGAAGTATATGCTTGTTAGGACAGAAACACTCTTGTCATGACTGTGTAGCACCTGTGATGTTAAAACAAGAGTTCTCCCAGTATCTGGAACAAATCTAATCCCTCTAAAACAAAGGATTCCCACACTTTTCACTCATTCACACTATGGAAGGTCATAATTCCCCGATACCTACTAGCTTTAGGTGGAGAATCCGCCTAAAGAACAGTATTAGCCCCATTTATAGATAAGGAAACTAAGCAGAAGTGAAAGGATTTGCCCAAGGCAAGGGGAACAGCTAACATTACTTATGGCACCAGGTACTTAAACCTTACTAGAGACTTTCCTGTTAGTCTACAGAAAACAGAACGAAAAGACCACAAGGACAACCACAAAGCCAGTTTTGCAGAAGTCTGCTTATTTTTTTCACACGATCACAGCTGAGACGCAACTCCACTCCTTTTCTAATCCATCTTAGAAAATTATTCCAGACACCTGATACAGTTGCCACCAGCAAAACACACCAACTTTACGCTCAGAAACCAGCACAAATCAGCAGACCAGCAGAATCCCTTCAAGCTGGCTACAACAAGCTCACAAGAACCTGCTCCACCAGGAACCCATCCCACAGAGATTTCTTCTCCTGAACTGTTCACTCAGAAACACTGACTAGGCAGCATGGGTAAAACTTGAACAAATGCGAGCTACTTCGGCTCAACGTGGGCAAGAAATGGCAAAGCTGGGGAGCTTTCATGGAGAACGTGCTGGTCCCTTCCTCAAAAAAGCTGCGGTCCAGGGCTCTCTCCAGCGCTACGGGAAGGGAGGCGTGTTCCCCTTGGAGATCCCTGCTGGCTGCTCAGGGCAGAGCGTGTGCAGCCACAACCCTGCCACGGCTTCCGGAACAGGCTGTGAAACAGCAGCAGCCCGTGAGATACCCCTGAAATAGCAGCAGCGCGGGGGACGCACAGTGGGAGAAGCAAGAACAGAGACAGCAGCTGTAGCACCATTTTGCTCCTCTTCCCAAGGGAACGGAGCTGTTTCTTACTGGGTCACGCTTGCAGAATTTGAGAAATGCTAATTTTAAATTCCAGACAGAATACATTATTTTGGCTTAGTTATATTACTCTGCTGTGGGGGCCCTGGGGCAGAAATCTGAAATGTGCAAAGCTGGCAAATACCTTAATTATTGTAACAGCAGATTTTTCCAAACAGAATTCCAGCAAGTATCACGTATAGGTAAGTTACATCTACCAAAGATGAAGGTCACAGCAGAGGAAAATAAACAGTCTCAAGGTCACAGGAGCAAACACTGTAGATTTTTGTCCTATTACTGTCAGAAAACAATGAAACATGAGGAAAACTACCTTTTTGTGAAATGCAAGAAAAAAAAAATCAGATATTCACTACATCCACGCATACTGGTATATCAAGTATCAAGTTTAATTGATCCGTTACTATCAGTTCATTTAACCAGAAGATCCATCCATACAATACTGCAGTTCAAGATCCAGAGAAGTGATACCAAAATCTGATGTAAATTAAAAAATAAATACACTTCATAAATTACTGATCAGCAATCTGTTTCTTAGTGAATGCTTTCTACCCAGCTTTTGAAAAGATTTTAGCTGGGGCTTATTTAGATAACTAGCACACAGGAGTATATAATGCATACTTAATATTTATGTTCAACTGTTTCTCAGATCATATAGGGAACAATGATATATTTCATTATGCAATGTATAAAGTATTTAAATTATTTTGCTATGTGCAAACAGTAGCTAATAAACAAGTCTTTGAAATAATACAGGATTGATTAGCTATTGTAATAAAGGAACAGAAGGGGCAGTAACCGACCAGGGACAGTACACGGTGACTTAAATACTGGTCTACCTTCTTTTTTTTTTACTTCCGTTTACAAAGTTGCAGTTGAAAACTCTCGTTAGCTCCTGGATGCTTACTCGCAGGGTCTGTTTTCAATCACTTGAAGCACAGCGAGTCTGGCAGATCTCAACCAGACCTAGCATAAGCTGGAGTGGTTTATTTAGTGTTAACTTCACAAACAGTTGCATATAAGAAAGAGAGCAGAAGAAAATACCTTTTTTTTTTTTTTTTTACAGTGTCAGGCAAAGAATATTTACCAAGTATCATATAAGCAGGTGCCACCTACTGAATAGATGGTAGAGTGCACACTCCGAGCGCTACGCATCATCATAAACAAACGCTCAAGAAGTGCCCGCATTCACATGTGACTGCTTTAGTCATCCTCCGTCCCTCATGTTTACTCCTTCAGTGACTCAGCCGCAAGCTTCATTTGCTGTGAGAGAAGGGGAAAAAAGAAAAAGGTACACTAAGTGCAGTGACGGTATGATGAATTACACAAACCAGCAAAATCTGAAAGCAGGAAACTTCTGACTTCAACTGAAAAATAAAACTACACAAAAAAGTTAACTAGAGCTTTAGTAGTTAAAAACAAAAACTCCAGTCTGTTATGCCTGACTTGTACAAATGACACAGTTTTACCAGAGGTATCGCCTTTCCCACCAAAAGACTTGGCAAACGATGATGCAATTTGTATGTTAATTAATTCTTTTTGTGATAAATAATGCCTTATGCTGAAATTACTGGGCCCAACAGACAGAGGAAAAAAAACCCCTTCTCCCTCAGACTCATGACCAGGGGGAACTGCTGTAAGAACGGCAAAATGAAAAGCCGGGGGAAATTACTGTTGTATTGGGACTGTTTTCTGCCGCTCCTCGGCAATAACTGTGCTCGTGACAGCGCGCTGCGTACGCTGGCATCACCACCGCCGCTCCTGGAAATCCCCGAGCCCTATCTCTGGTCATGCCTGCGTGCGGGTAACTGGCAGTCGCTTTATCTCTTCCTAGGCAGCACTGGCTGTCGCCTGAAACAATGGCAGCGAGCACAGAGAGGTACAGCTGATGGGCTGCACTGGAAATCCGCTCTTACATTTAGGAAGACATCGATACCAGGCCGGAACCAAGAATGCTTATCTCTGAATCATACATTGATTTATTTATTAAAATACAGGGTAGTTCTCTGAGATAACTTCAGCTAAGCAAAATGCTCACCACAATGAAGGACTGTAAGATCAGACCCTCGGACACAAAGGGAATTTGAAAATAAAATATGAATTATTCCTTGTTATAGCAGATATTCATTCTCAAGACATGAATGCAATTTGCTTAGTTAGTGGGAGAATCTACCTACTGGCCAACTGGTATGTACATTTTTAAGGTACATTCTTTGCAGATGTGAAATTTTAGTTCATTGTGAAGTCTCCAACACTGTAGAAGGGTTTTTTATTTTGAGATAAATCATGAAAGTCATTTAGCCTTAAATATTTAAATTCTTAAGGGATCTTAAAAGGTCAATGAACTACTGACAACGCTGCCCCAAACTTCCCATTGCACAAATGTTGAGCTGTAACTGTTATTCAGTATTTCTGTATTGCCTGGGTTTGCTTGTTTTGTTTTTTTTCTTTTTTCCGCTGTTGAACTCAACAAAAACATCCTGTGATACAAGAAAGAGGTAGCAGACTCTATGGTGATACGTGTTATTTCCAATCCTATTGTTAACCAGTAATTGTTTTCGTTATCTTAGGATGTCACCAGAGAGATCTCAATGTGAAACCAAAATAACAATTCCAGACTTTGAAAATATCTGCTGAGTAAGAGAAACCAGGGTCACTCTTTGAAGCTTCTTGTTAGAGAGGATGTTTCATAATACAAAATTTACAGAGGCAATAAGAGCGGAGTCTAAGCTGTGCCAAAGGCATCTCTCACATCACTTGGGGTTATCAGCTGAGGGTCTTGCAACATCTGGAAGGCTGGAAACCACCCCGATATACTAAGAAATAATTACAGTGACTTAAATCCCCAAAAAAAAAGACGGAGAGCCAACAGTCAAAGGAAGGAGACTAGATGGAGACCAGCCCAAAGGCCAGAGTGAGCAGCGGAGGCAAGGAGACGCACAGCACTGCTGGAACTCAGGAGGCCACAGGCTGGCATCCAGCATGACTGCCTCCTTCGAGGCAATTTGGCACACATGGAAGCAAAAGGGCTGGACATGAAAAAAAGTGTGAGTGATCAGATGAAGAAATAATTTATGCAGCTTCCAACTCCTAAGCAGCTGTGTAGTTTCCCTATCATCCACCCAGGGGTGGATGGACGCGTGCTTCTGAGTTAAAAGTTCTGTCTTTTATGCTTGTACTTGTTTTTATACAAATGGCCCAGTACATAGGAGCTATTAAGGAAGACAAATAGCTAATAATGTTATCAAAAAAAGCTGGAAAAGAGGAAACTGCAAACACAGTGGACACTTTCATTTTCTATCCCGTAACATAAAGACGTCAGATTGCTTTAACACAGCACCTTCTAACTTTCCTTTGCTGCTAGTCTGTGCCCGAACCTATTCCAAAACATTACTCTGCATGATAAAACCCACCTACAATAACTCTTCTTTACCATTTTTATCTGTATTTTCATGCCATCTATAAGGGAAGTAAAATTAGTCTGTGATACAAATATTTATATGCTTCTCCGTAGCAACAGTGCAGAAAAAAAGCTGTAGCTAAATGCTGGGATACAGATTCCTCTTCTACATCCTGATTCACTTATTTAAATAAACGTCCATATAAAACTACAGCATCCTCATTGAAGTGACTTCTACCCCTATTGTAAAAACATTAAAAAGATACAGAAGACAGCAACTTAATTCAGCTCATGATTCATCAAATTCAAACAGAAATCTCTTATTTTAGAATGATTTTCTTAAATTCTGAGTGTTGTAATTATATAGGGATTGATGAGGAATATAGAAAACTGGAAAGGTATTTTTATTCTCTGATTTCTGCAGGGCTTGCCAAAGTCTGGAAAAAACTAAGCACATGGCTATTAATGATGACTAGATTGTAATCTGTCCAAAAATTCTGTACAAGCGGGACTACTGTCATTTATTTCTGAAGGCCCTCCTAATTTTAACTGAGCTAATCTTAGGCTAGTAGTCTCTTACACTGGCAATCTTATGCTAGTATATTTAAAATATATGATGGACAAGTTTCTCAGCTTCTTCAGTGGGCCAGTGAATAGAAAAATCTCTTCAAATAGCTTCACATGCTGCCATGGCACACACAGCCTGGGCAAAACCAGCCCAAACGCAGTCACTCATGTATTTCAGGAAATGAATCATAAGCAATGTGAGAAGCCCAAGAGCTGCATATTTCATTTCTTCTTTATAATTTCTAATACCAAGATGTATTTTGCAGTACCTGGCAGCACTGGGCTCCCCTAAGAGCTATCACTTCGGCAAGCAACATGTGGTGGCACCATTACACAGTGAAATTCTTTGCCGAGTTCGGCCTGAAGAATTTGTAAATTTTATTTTCTCTTACTATGAAAGGAAATGTTCCTTTTTATGGGGAAAATATTTCTCTAGGACAACATATGGGAAAGGGAGTGTATTTTTTTTTCTGATACTGAGAAAGGGAACTGACAAGGTACATTTTAAGATCACCTTTCCCCTGATGGCCCCAACAGGCTCATTGACAAACCTGTACGACTGAGTTGACTACTCTTCCATCAAAAAGACATGTCTTTCTAAGTTTTAAGTAGTATTTTAAAAATATAGAAAAGGAGGTATTAAAAATTTCTCAATCTACTTTTCAAACCTACCAGATACATAATGACAAAGAAAAACAACGCTCAGTTGAGGGGTATTAAAAGCCTCTGTAAACTAACCAGAGGCATAGTTCAGAAATGAGTTGGCTCAAGAAACAATTCTTCATTTATTATCAGCTGAGAGCTCCTAGTGAAAGGTTTATGCTTCTGTTCTGCAAAACAGGTGGCCGGTGCATGACAACTGATCGCACAGTCCTGCTCCCTAGCAAGCTAGGCCTGGCTCTGCGCAGCACTTAGGACCACGTCTCTCTCCCGCTGTATGGCCATACCAACTTAATGGTCTGTTTTATGCAGCACACTTAGCAATAGTAGCCTATGCATGCAATACGTAAGTGAATCACATGTTTAAACTAATACTAGTTTATTGTAGTGGGGATATAGTGTAGTTTGTTCTAAAATTCTGCTGTTAGGAATTGCTCTAAATATTTGTCTCCTGTAATTCAATAGATTTGCTATTTCCATTTTATTAAGTTTAAATTTCTTTGTAAAGCACATATAATATAATTAGACGGTAGTTTCAGTAGAAATAGCAAAAATTCTTCAATGCGGTTTACAAATAGGCTTTACCAATTAATTAGATTTCACTACATTTCAACATTGAATTTTCTGAAAGCACTTTAATAAAACATAACAGATACTTTCACACCACAAATACAGTTGCATACCAAGCCTGAAAATCAGGCTACTTACCCTGTGTGTTCACAACCAGAAACACAAATTTTGGTGCACAGGGTATTGACTGTGGTTATCAACAACTGGTAACTCTCCAGTTAGAGGGTCTACGGAATTCTGATCTCGAGATTTAGTGCTACGAACAATACTACCTCATATATCCAAGTAAAAGAAATAGCTACAAACACGAACTAACAGAAATACACAGTAACACCACAGATCTCGACGAATGCAAAACCAGTTGAGTTGCCAAGGGATTCGGCACTAGCAGTGCTAGGGCTTTGTTCAAGCCGCGGCCTCCCTGGAAATCCAGGTCGCTTCTGCATGCCACGAGGAGAACCGTGGTCCACCTTCATTTTTAAACCCTGTGCACAGAGCCCACGGACGACGAGATGCTTTGCATCTCACTCTCCGCCGTAGGGCTGCTTTGACCAAGAACATTGTACGCCCCGGCGTGAAGCTTCTTTCTGTCCCTGCGGCTGAGAAGCGTGCGCTGCCTTTCACAAACCCTATCTTGCAACCCCATCTGTGACCTTCTTTCTGCACGAGAGGATGACAGAGATAATCCAGCATTTCTGCTGTTACCAGTGCTCAATTCACATACGCTTATCATCTAGTATAACACTCTCAACCTTCCTGTATGGTTTCTATGGGACAGCCAACATTTTATCAGGTGGCTAACAGGCTAACAACCACTTCTGGTTGTCCGTTTAATGTTGATTTCTTGCACTTGTGGAGCTCTGTGTCAAATGCTTGAACACTGTTATTTTCCAGTTATGCTTGGTCTTGGTCAGCCAGCCTCTAACTACTCTTAATTTTACCATTGTGTGTGTTAACGTCAACTGACAATTCAACCACAACCTGAAGAAAACCATTTTAAAAAATAAAAAGCATTTAGAAGTGAAAATCAATAAAACCAGGAGTTAATGACTCACTGGTTTGGTGCTTTTCCATATGCATACTCAATGTACACATGCTCGTATATACAAAGAACAGACATGTAAATAGCTATATCGTTAAATATAAGATACAAAGGCAGATGTTCCTAATCAGCAACTCCATCTTCTGCTTTTCCTGTACTCACCATGTAGAACAGCTCATTAGCAGTTTACTGCTTAAAGAAAGCGTAGTGTTACATGGCATCTTTCTCACTTTCTGAAATTAAATACAATATGAAAACACGATGGATATATATTAAAATTATTCCTTCCTAATGGTGTACAGTCACAACAAAGGTAGTTTGTTGCGGTTGTCAGCAAACAGCTCAAGGCCCAAGAACTGCATCAATCTGTAAGTACCACTCAGTTATTGAAGAGGCAAATTAACACCTACTTTAAAACTCAGTAAGCCTCTTCCACATCTATTATTTTATTCTCCGTAAAAGTGTAAGAACGTATTTAATGAAAATTTGTTCTCGTTGATTATAATGGTGGAAAGTTGTGGTAACCTTGGATCGAGAACCACAAAGCTTCCCGCAAGGTTTCCACACATGGCATTTAAGACTCTCCACAGGAAATGGAGCTTAAAGACTTCAGGTCTGGGGTAACTTTTAAGCCTCATTTCTGACTCTGACCAGTTTTTCCAGCAACCTCTTAGTTGCCATAGCTGGAGGTAACTGATGCTTCTTTACAGTAGCAATAAACACCTTCTATACTAGTACACTCCTGTTTATAAATCCACACAGCCACAATATAACACTGAACGCTTACTTTCAGTAACTCATCCAGTACAACCCCTTAAGTCTTCTTGAAAGCTATTGATTTCCAGAATACAGTTTCCCCCTACTTAAGTAATATGATAGGAGACTTGTTCTTCAAGACCTGCAGGAACAATTTCGCAATGTCATTATTTAGCAGAGCAAAGACCAATCGACCTGTGATGCTGCAAACCAGTGAAAACAACTCTAAAGAAAAGCCATACATAAGCATTAAACAGCCAAAACGCAGATTTTTTTGATGAGGAAGTGAGAAGAATTTTAAACTGAAGATAACAAAGAAACAAATGTTGAATTATGTAGCTCTCATGAGAAGGACTCTATAAGCAATTACAACAATTTAACTTTTTGAGGACTGAAAAGTTACCAAGCGCTGCAACTAGTATTCTTCTTCCCTCTAGGCTGCACCTGGAAGTTGTGTCTAGTTTGGGGCCTCCAGGATAAGAAGGATACTGATCACCTTCACCAAGTCCAGCCAGGGGACACAAGATGAGCAGGGAGTTGATGCAGATGCCCTGCGAAAAAAGGCCGAGACACCTGCCAGTATCTACAAGGAGGTTAGCAAGAAGATGGAGCCAGGCTTTTTGCTGAGGCGCACAGCAAAAGAACAAGAAACAAAGTGGTCATAAAGAAATAAGCCAAAAAGAAAAAAAAAATCACTACAACGATAACTAAGCACTGCAGCAGGGGCCCAGGGAGGTTTTGCAGTCTCTGTCCTTGGAGGTTTAACACCCAGCTGGAAAGAGCCCTCAACAAACTGGTCTGAATTTGATGTTGACTCTGGCTTTGAGCACAGGGTTGGACTAGAGACCTTCTGAGGTCCCTTCCAGGCTGAGAGGTTTTTATTGCTGTTCCTACAGGAATTGTGGCAGAGAAGTTTGCCTGAACTCCACAGATCTAGAGTGGGAATCTGCTACAACAAATAGCAGGTAACAGCACACAGCAAAAAAATAATTCTCTTTTTTCCTTTCTTGTACGCCTAATTCATGACAGAATACCAAGTAAAAAAAGCTAGTGTTAATGAAACAATAAGTTTGCAAAATTAGTAAATGCAGAGTCAGGTAAACTTGCAGAATCACATAATACGTGCCTTGGAGTATTGTGCCTGATTAATAGTGCTGTGAGCCATAGTAGACAAAGCAACCCCATTTGTAGTAGATTTTTTCCAAGATGTTTCTTCTGATCTACTTCGTATTGTCTGATTTAAATTGCAAAGTATTAATTAATACCATTACAATATTCTTACTGTATTAGTCATCCTTTGCTGAACCTTATTTTAGTTCAGTAGACAGTACAAAAATGTGGAAATAACAGTAGAAGCCACCTTAGATAGTCTCATAGTATTTTCTTCAAAAGTACAGCTTATGTATTCTGACCCTCAGAACATTTATTTTTATCTTATTTTAGTTCATACTTTTAAAAATTCACTTCTTCCACCGTATCTGGCCATAGAGTTGCAAAGCGAAAGATAAATACACAAAGTGAAACAATATGTTTGAATGCCTAGTGAAGAGCGTGTGCTCTAACCACAGTCACGGGGTAACAGATGAGCCTAGCAAACGCTCTCCCCTTTAGCTTATGCCATTACCGCTCATCCAATAAGCAGCCAGTCAATAGAATTCGGAGTCAGAAACTATTGACTAGCTATGAAAGCAATGATGCAAAAATATTCAAAGTGTCATGACCTTGACTGCGTCTCAGAGCAGAGGGGTGGACTGCACAGTCCTTCCAGATCTGTGCCTGTCAGTCATTAATTTTGTGACCTGGGTCAAACAGACTTCACTGCGGTTTAAGAGTGCGCTTTGTCCCCGGGTTAATAGCACACCAACATTTTAATGATTTCAGGGTGAGCAATGATAAAGCTTATTATCTCAGGAGTTTTGGATAATGTTCATTACCAGTTTGCAGTTATTAGTCACAATCAAGAGGAAATGGGTGTAACAAACTATTCCTCCTCTCTGAAGTTTACGCACTAAGCAGGGTGCCCGAGAATGCTTTTATCCTTTGGAAGAGCAATACCCAGCACTTTCAGAGTTTAACTAGGCTTCTGGACACAAACCCTATTTTATGGATGTGCCTGATACTGAAGTAGTGAAACTGCAGACATAGCTGAGTTAGCCTTACATCAACTGTAAGGGCAGTAACAGCCTGGCTAAGAACCAGGGTGCTCAGTATACACTAATTTACTCTGTAAGCTCACATGCCGTGCACTCACCCTGCCTCATGATTCAGGAGGCACAGCTGAGAAGCAGCAAAACCAGCATCTGAAAAAAAATGCCAGCACCAGTGGTGAGGGACTCGAAGGCACTGCAGTGAGACAGCCAGCAGTCCTGCCTCCTCACACTTCTGCTTGAATGATTAAGTGCTTGGGTGATGTCAAAAGTACACAGCTCATGACAGCTTCTGAGAGAATATACATTTCAGTCTAACACTTTCAAGACAAGCAAAGCTATGTGAGCTCCGTGCTTCCATTTTTTCCCAACTTAAGACTGCAAGGGACCTGCTGGGCTATAGACACAAGCCTCCCTCGAGTGCATAGACCCACACAGTAGTAGAGGTTCAGCCCTGAGGAGACCACACGTGCCAAGGCCCACACAGTTTTTGCCAACATCCTTTAACAAATTCTATTGTACGAAAGGCAAAAGACTAGTTTAAACTATTTAATGCCACAAAAAGAACAGAGGAAACATCAAGAGCATAAACACATCTCCTTGTAATCCACGCAACAGCAAGGAATAAACTGTGTGAAAAGCCGAGATGGTCTCTCAAAATGAATTATGCCCAACCCTTGGAAGACGACAAAAGAATACCCCGTAATGCCATTACTTTCTGGTCACAGATTTGGCCATCACTGGAACCCAGGCACACAAAGCCCGACACCTAAGCACCCACAGCACTGGCACCCTCCAGTCTCTGCTCTGCCAGTGGACACAAAGGCATGCCCAGCCCAAGCCCAGCTCGCCTGAATAATAACCAGGGCCCACATTTCTTTCCAAATTTTTTCATTTGTGGATCCATACAGAGCCCTACTCAGTTTCCAAAAGTTAGTAATAACAACAAAGCAGCTTACTACTCTATACAGGAAATTATCAAGTTGTCTAGACTGGACTCCAGATAGGAAACAGAGAACCCAACTTCAGGCATTATTTTTGGAATTTTCTATCTGTGATATAAATCCGATATAAAAGGCAGATAAGCACGGAGGGTGCATGGCTGTGCTCTGTCCTGCTCCCACACGCCAGCCAAAATGCCCCAAGCACAAAATTGCCGTCTGTCTTGTAGCAGGCAAGAAACTTCAGCCCAACAAATACACCAGACGACATGAAAAATCAAACAACTGAACAGTATAAGTAGAAAATATTAAAATATACTTGACATATAAACCACATGTTTAGAAATTAGACTTCCACACTAAGTGCTGGGCAGATACATAGCAAAAGCAACCACCCTCTTTAAGGAGTTGGGGTTTTTTTAAGAAGGAATTTGTTTCTCAGTTTATCTGCCATATCAGCATGGAAAGTGAGTTCAATTCTAAAGTTATTGTTACCACAGTATTCACAAAATAACATTTCACTACAGTAAAGTAGGACAAACTATTCAATGTTTAAATTATTTGGTGAAGAACAACTACTCTCAATTCTACCCAAGAGTTTAATAGGCAAGGAATCCAAGATGAGAAACAGGAGGCACCTGCCAGGTCACCCTATTTGCTTTCCTCCCCAGTAGAGGCTCACCTGCCCCAAGTACTTGTCCTTACATTCTAATTTCCAGTAACACTTTCGTCTTTCTCTTCAAAGATAAGCTTTCTTGTACCTCCTGTGGGGCCTCTGCTACTACCTGCTATTGCCTATTCGCAGCCCTGTGAAAAATAATCAACATAGAGCTGGTAACCAATTGCTAGGAACAGTCATTTCATAACCATTCTGAAGAAATCAGTTCTACCAATTTAAAAGTGTATCAAAGGTCCCTTTACAAATACTTTCAGAATGGCCGTGGCACCACTGACAGAATTCCTTCTTGCACCAAAGACACCTGCGACAAGGCAAATTCCCATTCTGCCAAGCACCCTGCTCCTTGGGAAGGCTATGGACACATGGAAAAAGAGGCACCTTGTTTTCCCTTAATTAAATACCGGGCTAAGCATAAGCATGGATTGGTTACAGGTATTGATTTGCTTTTAAAAATATATTTAAGTCAGTATCTATTTGACCAGATAAAGCCATATACCTATTCAGATGAAGTCAATTACTCAGATTAGTTATGGTGGATTTATGGTTTGATCTGGCTCAGGAAGTTCTTGAGCTGAGCACAGGCAGAGGATGGGAAAATATTATGGGGAAATATATGTCAGCCCTGGTCTCACAGCTCTTATGCAGATACACACACACACAAAGGACATATAGCTTACTAAACGTGCCATTTTCATTTAAGATGCACAACTGGATACAAAGCGTTACTCAGAGAACTGCAGAAGATTGTCTAATAAGCATGTAGGAGACTCAGAATAAACTTTGAATTAGCTTGCACAGATATTTTGAAAATGAGTAAAAGATTGGTTTGGTAGTTTATAACTCTGCGTTTCTTCAAAATGAGTAAACTTATAACAGCTGACAGAGTCCTAAATTATAGGTATAACAATATTTATATAATACTGTGCTATGCCTGTAGTAATTTTAGACAGCCTAGCAAAGGGTAACGGTCTGGTTTCCTTGAAGGCAACAGCAAAGCTCTCATTTACTTCAGTGAAGCCAGAATTTCCCTTTACGTGCTTCCTAGGTTACGAGTGAACAAATCGCTTTTCCTTTTTCCCAACAAATTAGTGGGAAGAAATCCTCTTTGCTACAGGTTGATCACTGCATTTGCTCAGAAGTGATGTAGGGCTTGATTGGTAAAGCTCCTGTCCATCTGTCTGCTTTTTCACTAGAAAAACAAAGTACTCCTGCAAGTTACATCAGTGAGATGCTGTACTCATCAGCACTGCCATGCCCTAGGGGCTCTTACTCTGTAGCCCCGTTTTCAGAGCTATCCGTATTGCTATCAGAGACCCTAACAAAATTTTGTGGTTTTCTGCCTCTAATACCACCAGCAATTTCTTTCCAAAGCTTTATGAAATTATTTTGCAATAAAGAGCAAGCTATGGAAAATTAAAACTATCTAATAGCTACTATTTTCAGGCTGAAGAGATTTGAATTTTTAAGCAGCTTTGTAGCATAAAGACAAACAACGATCTGTAGATAGGCTGAGTATTAGCATGTACTCTGTTTCTGAGATCTGCTTTAGTGCCTTGGAACACCCTAGACTATATAACTGAGCAATTACAGAAATAGATTTTAGGATGAGGTTTCGATTGGAAAAAAATCTAGGAATGATTTCTGAATACTTAATTTTATTATTTCCAACCCTATAATCCCAGTTCCTCTCCATTAACTTAATTTTTGTGCAAAACCATACATAAAGGCATAAGCAGATTACTAGTATTATATAAAATACATATACATTTGTAAGAATTTATTAAAATAAGATTGTCATTTTTAGGTTTAGAACTTCATATTAGAACTGTTCCCTTCTAAACAAAACTTGAGTAATGGTAAAAAAGGGTAAGCATACTGAAATTCTTCTTTTACTTTTTCAACATGAACGCTCTGTGTCTATGTGGGCTTTCCATGCACAGAATAAGGCAATTTTCATACACTTTGGTGACACTCCTCCTTATTTTTTCTGCTTTTTCATTTCTGTCAAGTATTTTTGCTTTCTTTATTCATACATTTTAATCCCTTTACTTATTTATTCCTTGCTGATTCCCTGTCCTGTGCTCTGCTGTCCTAGTTGCACCCTCTCCCTTAGATTTTTTTACTTCCAATTTCTTCAAACCAAGAAGTTGCTCCCTTTTGCATCTAAATTCACTGGTCAGTAAGAGTCAAACTTGCTGGTAGAAAAACTGCCAAGGGGAATGTCTCTGGAGGCTGGCAGCTCCCTGGTGGGAAGAGAGCCGCACTCTTCCTCCCACTCTCATCATCCAGCTCCGCTTTTCAGGAGCAGGGGGAAGAAAAGGAAGAAGAGAGTACGGCTAGCATGACCTCACTTTGCTGCTCTGCTCTGAGGGGCTGGATAAAGCCTGGCAACAAACCGAAGCCTAGAAATAATGTGTTGAACATATATATACTGCTTCAGTCCAGCCTCTGCTGTAGCCTGACCTTCTTTTGCTTCAATGGAAATTAGAGCTAACGGTGCCAGCTTCGAGGGATTAACTTGTGATTCATGTTAAATTGCTACACCAATTCTATCAGACTTCAAGGCTTTGCTTTGAAATGTTTCTTATACATTGCAAAGTGCTTTTGCTGGGTACCCTCAGTTACCAGTATCATCACATTCCTATTTCTCAATTTTAATCTATCACAACATTATCTAGCATGCAACCACAAATAACTAAAATAGTTTCTTTTCAACACATTAGCTGTAGCACATTAAAACCCTGTCCTATTGCTATAGAAACACTATACAATGTTACCATTTGTCCAAAAATATATGTTGTCTTATAAATTTTATAGTAAGACCTTTATAAAATAGGTTGTTACATCTGTCAAACAAACCAGATTTTAAAAAAACATGCCAGTAAGTGCCAAAGGACTCTAAATAAATGTTTAAGACATCATATGATTTTGCATCAGTGAAGTGAGTTAATATCATCCAGTGAGTCACCTAGTTAATTCACTGTAAATTTATGTGATGGTATAAGATGGAAGGTGAACACACATTTCCACAGATCCTTCAGGGCAAATCAAATACACAAGCTGGGACAGGACAAATAATTACAAAATATTAACAAGCTGCAGAAATCCATTTTCTGCACTTTGATCTTGATAATACGTCAGTGCTCACATGCTCATGTTTCCTTTTTGGCACTGGAAACAATCAGAAAGTAAAGAGTGAAAATTCCATATACCATTATAGGACCAAGAGAACTGGAAAACCCATGACAGTCAGTTACATCCTCTCCTAAAATAATAATTTACAACCATAGCAAAAGAGTCTTTCAATAATCTGAATCAAATGCCTCTAACATAAAAAAAGAAAGTACATAATTTTCCATATTAATAGGAAATAATGGTAATTATTAGTGGTGTAAGGAAATACATCAAAGGAAAAGAGTATGCCCAGTAAAAAGAAATGGAATTGTAGGCTGTGGTTTACAATAAGCCAGTGTAAGAGTGCATCTACAAAAGGAACTCAGTAGCATCCACACACATAGATTTCTCATTCTCTCTCTCTGTACCTATATGCTGCACCTATACATATATAAAAAATAAAGAAAATGCAAGCACACACACGAACAACTTAATGCTAGTTTCACAGGAATGAGCAGTGTCAGTATAATGCCTGTATTTAAAGGGGCATTACCAATTATATTAATGTTTTTTTGGGTTTTGTTACCTTGACAATTCTCCTCCTGATGCCTTCCTCATTTGTAACCCGTGAAATCTGGAAATTGGCCAACATTGCTACCATAATGTTATGGGGAATTCACACTTCAGATCAGCAAAGGAGTTCTTCAGCAGATAGTATACCCTAAAGACTAATTAGCATTAAGCATTAATTTAAGATAGTAATATAGAATAACATATATAATTTCTAAGAATTAATATAATATATAAATAACCTTCGAATAATTATGTTTCAATTTTGCAAGCTTATTAACTTTTGATCAAAGAAATGTATCCCATTGAAACTGCCATCTGCTGAACTTGCTTCTTGACTTTGTTTGCTCTTTCTGTGACATGGGAATAATCACAAATAATATTGGGAAAAATATATAAATAACACCTTAACAAAATCCTCTCTCTTACGGAATCTGCAGGGGTTCGACTAAGAAGAAGAAAAGAAGTCTTTGTCCTGTATTAGTGAGTGAGCGAATCTCTTTTCTTCATTTCTGCTGATCGGTGAAAAATTAGAAAAGAAAATACAACTCAGAATTACTAAGATTTATATAGATGCTCTTGTATTAGGTGTTCATGGCACAAACTGGAACCTCCACAGTGGCATTAAAAATAATCTTGTTTTTGAAGCAGACACAAAAATTCTTCCAATTCATGAGATAAGCTTAATACTAATGGAATCAGCAAGTAAGCAGCTGCTCCCATTAATCGTTACTGCAAAGTTTTAACTGTGTTCACAACACTTTCATACATTTCTCATGGAAACAACAGGACTGATCACTCCCAGAGAAGAAGTAACTGGATGAACTACTTAATGGTTTGGTCTGATAATTTCAACATCACCAACTGAAAAACAAGTAAGGGAAACTCTGGGTGTGTCCCACCTGCAGAAGAAAGGTGTCTTCTTACCACATGTGAGCCTAATTTAGTCACTTCAGAGTTTCTCAACTTGGCAGACCAGCTAAATTCCAGGTTTGCTCAACAGTACTTCTGTCTTCCATTTTCATTAAGATTTTACCTCACCACCAGTTACCAAATGTTAGCTAAAATGTGGTAAGAACAGACCTTTCCATCTCCCCAAAGATGACCAACCCTTTTTCAAGAGACAGACTGATTAATTTGATAGCATCTCTCAAGTCAGAAACAGGAATGCCCAAGAGTCACAAGAAACTTATTTATTTAGCAAATTTACTACTCCTTTGTATATATATATATATATTTCTAGGAGTACTCTTACCTTTTGAAAAAAATCCATCAGCCTAAGAAGATGCTGATAAGAAACCCCATCCTTTCAGGGAAATGGACTTCCATAGTTTTTCAATTTATTTCAAACTATTCAAGCAAAGAGGGCACCAACACAGAGCTTCTCTTCAACAAATACCCAGCAACCCTGTTTTGCTTCAGGCAGCCTTGCTCTTCCAGTAACAGGCAAAATTGCCTTTAAACATCTAGGGCTGTGCTGCTGCCCAAGCTTTTTCAGCTCTTCTTTTTTCTTCCTAGGTAACCAAAAGCAGTTCACAGGCAGAATTGTACAAAGCTTTTGGAACCTGCATGGCTAAGCAGACGGCGACCTGTGTATGTAGCACAGACATCCAAAAAGACCTCTGGGGCAGGAACTTAACACTTGTGCATTTTTATGGAGAGCTAAAGCAACAGAAGTCCTAATGTGTGTAAGCTCTAAGTGCTACAACTATATAAACACTGCAATATAAATAATTACCTACCACACACAGTTCTTTTGTCTCTGTCTGACCTGAATCTTAGAAACCTGGGTTTGGTGAGCCATTCTGGCAAGGTGTACCATCTCCTACATGAGAATTACCAAAATAGTTACGAAGACTTTTAAAATCCTGCAACTTTTTCCCATTTCTTTCCTATCAAAACCTATGGAGTCAGCATGCACACACGTCTGCTAAACCTTCAAAGTATTTTCTTTGCATTGAAATTTAAACTCCTCCTAACACATCTTTGAAGGAACTATGATTGGTCACATCCCTGAAGTTTGATCAAGCAATTTGGACATCATTAGAGCAAGATTGCTCAAAATACCACTTTTTTTGCCTAGCTTTTTTACAAATGGTTTTAATATTACCTCCGTTTACCTGGGCATCAAATGTAATCGTCCTCTGTCCTTACATAGAATCTCTAAAGAAAGCACTTGTTCTAGTATCCAAAACTGGTTTTCATATCTGAAAGGAAAAATCCTTGCTTTGCGATCTTGAATGTCTTTGTTGCTTGTCCCTGGGGTTTTGGGGTGTGTTTTTCTTTACCCCCTCCTTTTTTCCCTCTAAATGGAGATTGCTCTCTGCACCTCTCCATCCTTTCTGCTCAACTGCCCCATTGATTCATTCTGCAGTTTTATCTGGGAGATGTTCCTTTCTGGCTTGTCCTCTTCTTCCAGAATAAGCCAATACTCTACCAAAATTTCAGTGTCTGACAAGGTAAGAATTTCTGCCCAAACAGGACATGTTTTGAGTGTTTCCTACTCTGCTCTGAGGGACCAAGGAGAAGACACAGAACTGCAGCAGACTCTTCCATTGAGATGTGCACTATTGCAGTATTGTATTGCCCTGGACAGCCTTGCTCCAAGATAACAAGGGAGAAAGTACAGCTATGGCTGGGCCCAAGGCAATGCCCTGGCAGAAATAACCTACCATGTACTGCTTGTTTCTCCACACACATTCGAACTAGATCTTCCAGGTGAAACAAAAATTGAGGCAGTAGAAAAAATTAGTATGCTGGCATATAAATGATATTATCATCATCTGAGGAAGCCGAAAAAAGGAAAAAAGATTCTCCTAAGAAAGGAATCAGACAAAATTTCATAGATTGGCTATGCAGCCCTCACAAAGACTCAAGAACTACAGCAATCTCAGAAGAAAAAAAAAAAAGGCAGAAAAGCCTATAAATGAGGGAAAAAAAAAATGGGGCAAGTAGACTACTAAACTTTAGATTCTCCAAATGCTTCTTAGGAAAGGAAATCATTCTCTTTTCAATCCATTTCACAGGATGCATAGCCATAAGCAGTGCACATTACACCTACTGGGTAAATAACCTAGCAAACTACAGAGGAGCATAATGCTCTGAAATGATTTCTGAAGTTTTACTTGCGGTCAACAGAAAAGAAAAAAAAAAGAAAAAGAGTACTATAGTACCTTAACTTATAAAATATTCTCTTTGTTTCTAGTCCTGCTTTTCCATTTAGTTTTTATTTCTAAAACTTTAAAATACAATAAAGCTTTAAAAGTATCTGCCTGAATTTAGTTCTTCTGCCAGATATTTTCCTCCCGGCTTCTCTGATCAGTTTTATATGAGCTGGCATCTTAAAAAGCATACTTTGGTATGCAAAGCCTAACAGTACCATTGAAACCTCCCGATAGGCTGCTTCTCAGGAGCAAAAAGACGTTATCTGACCAACAGACCTGCTCTAAACAGTGTTCTCTTTTGCACATGAGCTACTTATCGCTGCATGCCATGTCACCTGTAATTCATATAACTGCACATCAGAGAGGAGCAATGCTGAGAGTACATACAGGAAAACTTATTCTTTTGTTTAAGCATACAGCTGTTTATATAATGGTATGATGCTTTCCATGTACATAAATGAACTTGGTTTTTATGAAAATTCTCTCTGAATATTGGAGACTTCAGACTCTTCTTAAATAAACACAGAGCATCAACACAATGTTGTTTCCGTAACACAGCAATACTAAGTCTGACACATATGCAAGGATGTATATATGCCTGTCTATAGAATGCTACAGTATATGCCCCGTGATTTCAAAAAGTTCCTAGCAGAATATTACATTGAGTTGACAAAAATACATGTCAGACACTTCAGTTTAATACTTATTTCAGCAAGAGAAGGTTACGGGAACTCCACTGTTCTCTACTTTCTAAAATACCTCAAAATACATTTTAGTACTTTGGAATCTGTTAAACGTACACCATCCCGTCCTCTGTATGAATAATGAAAAATGGTTACTTTCAGCTTGGCAAATACACATTTCTTGCAGGTTTTACAGCATAGCATGTAATGAATTAACTACAGACTAGACAATAAGAATCTAAAATATTCCCCATGCTAACTGAAAAGGATGCTGCATACTAATTAAAGACTGACATGCTCTTTGACCCTAATCATCTTTCCTTGAACACAAAACCTCTCACATTTCCCAAATGTCAAGTCTTGCTGCTTTTCCACAGAAGCGTATGAGACTTCAAATGCAGCGGAAATACTGTGTTTATGATGCACCACAGGAGAATGAGAGAAAGAACAGGCAATGCTCATATGTTGACTGTTGCAGACATTCAGGTTAACAAAAAAGTCATCCTTCATGAACATGGGACGCCTCATTTGCTCCACTTAATGTGGTGCTGCTCCCTATTTTGCTTACATATTAAAAAACCCTCATATTAGTGTGACTAACCTTCTTATATTCATTTTTCTTTGTTTAATCACTTCACAATTCAATCATTTCATAGTTCAGCTGTTTTTTAAATGAGATGGTCTGTAACAGATTTGTTGGCAGTCTGAACTACATGTAAGTTCTGTCCAGAATGGCATTTTCCCCAATCTTGTGCTAGAAACAAATCTGATTTAAAGAGAAAATGCAATGGCAATGAAAGTGTTTTATACATCCATTTCAAGTGCTTTATGATCTATCATCCTACTCTGAGTTTCTCAAGCCTCTAAATATCTGCCTTCCCCTCAGGTTTGTTCTTAATAGTTTCACATTTTGTCCACATACCAAATGTCACCTTCCAGGAAGACTAACACAAGCTATCCTTACGCAGTTTCACACTGCGGATGCATATTCATAATGAAGTACAGCGTGAATACTTTTTTGCTTATCCAGTACCCAAACAGTTTATATACGCCCTCTCCCCTCACGCTAGACTAAAAAAGGACTTGGAAGAAGGTAAATGGTAAATTTGCATATCGACAAAACACTTCTGACAACTCTAATTATTAATGGGTAGCTTCCTTTTCTCCCTTCAATGCCTGTCCATACGATCATCCACATTGTCGCTGATTCAAGGCAGTATCCTCCCACATATTCACAGTTGATTAGGAGTTAGATTTGAGAGTCTTTCAGCTGCACAGCTAACACAGGACCGCCAAGAACAGCTTTGCTTCTGGATGTCTCTGAAATGGAAGAGTTTGGTAATACAGTAGCGAACAAGAGTTACTTTTCAGATGTCAGAACCGCAGAATTTTCTGAGAGGACAACGCTGTAATTTGAACACTGATGTGCAGACCTGGATAACCGCAGGCAAGTACCTCACTGCAAACTCTGATGACTTGTTATCCACTTAGTCTCCCTAGTGATAGGCTTATATTGAGTATAATGATCTCAAGTAACCAAAACATCAAAATAAAATAAAAATCTCAAGCTCAAGTATTCAAAACACATGTGCATCCACATTGTAATAGGCATCTGGACAAGGAAACAACAAACATAACCCCACATCTTGAATTGACAGGATGTATTACTATAGAATAATTACTAAATAATTCTTCTTTAAAGCTCAAGCTAGTCTCTGAATTTCAGTGGTAGCCAACAACTCTCTCCTAAAATGTGCAACTTTCACAGTGACAGTATGTCTTCAAAATCACCTGAATCAGATGTCTAAAGGGCAGGGGCTGTGGAGCAAAGGATCATGAAGTAACCTTCCAGCTACTTGCCAGTTTCAACAAAAGTTATCAATTTGCAGAAGTCTCAAGGACACTAAGCACCTCTTCACCTTATGAAAATTAGTAGCTTGGTATGAAGGGAAATGCAGACTAACACCCTATCACTGAAAACACAATTGCAACTCAATTCCTTCTACTGTCCAGGAAGTGGCTGCCAGGTATTTAACCAGGACATGTGCAGAGCTGCATATAGGTTCAGGGAAAACAGAACATAAATCCTGAGGAAATCAGGATTCGTTAGCTCTGCTACTCACAAGCAGATTGTGTGTAACATAAGGGCATGCAAATGGAAAAGTTTATTGTATAAGAAATCAGTCCAATCTCCTTCACAGTATCTGCCCCCGTCCAGACTTGAGAAAAATATTTTTCATTCCCTTCCCTGCTCACAACCTGCATTTATCGGAGAGTTCTGCTATTTTCACTAGTCTCTCAGCATGCAGGTACTGAATTTTCCTATTTCTTTTTAGTTTTATTTAAGAAAGACTGCAAAACTCTATATGCAAAATACTTTTTCGCCCTTTTTTGTCTCTAAATGAAAGCTATTGTTCTATTTGAGAGAGCAAGCAGGTAAAGAATTTTTAGAACATTTTTTAAAGAATAAAATTAATGCAAGCATATGACAGAAGGAAACTGTCAACAACAACAAAAAAATCAGAGTAACTACAGCTTACTGCTTTGATAAACTTGAAAACACTCACTGTTTATAGAAATTTAGCTCTCCGAGGAGCCAGGAGAATAATATCTGCCATGGCAACCAAACAGAGCAGTCTTCTGGCACCTTCTGAATGAGCATTTAGGAGGAGATTAATTCAATACTCCGAATGATGAAAGGGCTCTTGAGATCCATAACTGTCTCCCACAAATTACCCTTATTGTACAACTGGATGTTTAGAACAGATTGCACATTATCTATATTGAACTAGAGCTTTCACAGCAAATTTATATGAAACAGATTAAGCCCACATGATGTGTCACACTATTTTCACCCACTCCTTTCAGGGCGTTTACAAAAATGAGTACTTTATTAAATGGATCATTGCAGTTTTGCAGGATTTATTTTTAAGCTTATTTATATTTGGAAGCTTCTGTAAGCCTTTTTACTCTACAACTTTGAAATTTCTCAAACACGTAAAAGCATAAAAAGCTACAAAAAAATTTACAATATAGTATATAAACAGACAGCAGAAAGACCGCCACATAAGTGAGCATTTTATGCATTTCATGCTATTTTGAATTTACAGGAAATTCAAATGATGACATACCTCAATAAATATTTTTGCATCTTCCTATTTATATGTATCAAACCACTGGTTTTTTCATCAAATGCAGCATCTGATGAGCACCAGACACCTCAATAAAGACAAGTATCATAGAAAACATTTTAGAAGAACACCTAGCTGCTTCATCAGAATGTAAATCACTATAGAATCTCGCCTCTCAGGATAAAAGTAATTTAGTATTTTGTTTACTGATTTCCTTATATTGTAAAAAAATCACACTGTACAACACACAAAACAGAAGAAACTTGTAATAAAACAAGGTTTATACCACAAATGCATTTACAAATGATTACAGCATAAAAGAGCTGGTCAGCTAGTTTTAGGAAAGCAGAAATATGTGCTGTCTCTTCTGAGACCACTGCTAGACTTCTCCACAGTCTAGCAGTGTTCAAACCACAGTACTTCGCTTGCTGTATTAAGTGAATAGCTTTCCAGTTGTTTGCAGTTTTGAGTAACACCTGGATTACACAGATTGTTATGGAGGACATACACCTAAAAATTAGTCCTGGCCAGTCTGATAAAAGTTACTTGAGATTTAAGATTATAAATAGCATTGATTAGGTTTTGTATTTGGCAACTGAAATGAATGAAAGATGAACTTTTCAAAAATTTCTAAAGGCCGCGCATAATTCGTAGTGATAGACAATGGAAATTAGACACTCAATCCACCACCATGTCTGAAAATCCCACTTTGGCTTTTGATTACATTATCATATATTATTTCTGCAAAACCCCTACCTTCACAACTCAGAATACATTATGCAGGCAACAGAGAAACAAAAAGTAGTGAGTGTAATTACAATTTTGAAGATCCAAGACTTATGCAGAACTACCATTTATTTGCAAATGAGACAATTCTGAATTTACACTGCATAAGCATAGATTGTGGTCTACACCGTGTATGGAGGAACGGTATATGCTGAATAATAAACAGCATATAGATGAAGGAACAGCAGTTAGGTTCTAAGCAGAGAAGAAAGTATTCACCTTGACACTGAACAGTGAAAATAAAAATAAATTTAGGTAAAGCAACCTCACTCGCTGAACGTGATCTAACTTATCGCAGACTGAGTTAGGAATATTGGGGGGGAATAAAAACGGCAGTGAAAGCTTGAATAATGATCCAGAGCAGAAGGAACAGAACTGTGGTTTGGCAAGTTCCTTTCAATTTACTACTTCTCACTTTAGTCCCACTTTACAATCATTATATCATTAACACACCTTCAGTCCCCATTTTGGTATTGATAATTAATGCTGTTTAAGTTTTAGAAGGTCTTTCAAAACATTAGGCTTTTTAAGCATCAAACTTCACCATAAAAACCCTCTGGGCTAGAGCTCTTGAGAGCAGGAGGCTCTCAAATCTAATGGAGTTGGGCTAATTATTCCAGCTGAAGACTTTTGGGCTTCATTACTTTTTACAAGAGTCAAGAAGTGAAACAGATTTCTACATTTCACCATTTAGACTCAACAGGAAAGCTACACAGGTTTTAGTACCTGTATTTTAGAAAACAATTGAGGTTTTCAAAACAATTATAATGACAGCTCTCAGAGAAGTATATCTACTGATTAATAAACCTCCAAAACAAACCAGTCTTTTCCTTGAAAGGAGAATTAAAGAGGTTACAATTTCAAGCTAATATATTTCCATGGAATTCTGTCTCCAAGGATTTCCAGAAGTACTTACATTATTCAGTAAATCACTTCTCCCCAACAGTATTGCCTCAAGGTCATTATTTTCCACATCTACCCTTCACTTCACAAACAAGCTAGACAAATCTCCAAAGTGTGTTAAGAATTTTTATCTGCACATTCATGAAATAAAATGTGTAACTAGAGAGCAAAGAGTCATTCGCAAATGTGAAACCTGTCCCAACACCAAATTCCTCTGTGTCCATGTCAGTTGAATCTCTTCCGAGTCTTTATTATGCTTGCATTCATCCCTCCCTCTCTTCCATTAAAAAAAAAACCAACCATAAATGTCACTGTTAAAATAATCTTTCTAATCTGTCCCTTTGACTTTATTATCATTCTCTTTGACTTACTGTTCCTTTGCATGAAACTAACTACTTTGGCCTTTCAGAAGATAGATAATCTACTCCTCATCCACTTGCTCCACTCTGACATGGAGAGCTAATTCTTCTCATCACTTTGCCAAAGAAATGCCATCATTGTTTCCTTTCCAGCATGCCCCTCCCTCAAAAAATCTCTGTTTGTTCTTTCATGTTGCCACACAGGTATGGAAAAGCTCTCCGTGAACGTCCGTAAAAAGTATCCTGAAAAAAAATCGCTTCTGATATATAAAGAACATTTCATAAAAGCATGATCAGGCATTAGTGAGTCATCATGATCACATCTTCCTGGGGGGTAAAAGCTCTTTATTAGATCTGCCAAAACCCCTGACTATTTCTTTACCACATCCTCCAGAGCCTAATTTTTGCTCTCATTTTAATATTGTAGTTTAGTGTAACAGAAAGTATTAGATAATCTTAGCTATAGATATCACTACTTGTCTCCTATAATAGTCACAGTGAAAAACTGGAAATGCACTATGAACTGTAACATCTTTAGAATATGGTGTTGGGGAGGGAATATATTTTGTAGGACTGAGTTCTTCTCATGACTGTAAAGATGTATTGAGAGCTGTACTCCACATTATGAAAGTTTTGTAGTTCCAGATATTCTGAATGAATGTAAAATTTAAATTTAGTAATATGTTCTCTGAAGCCAACCTTGTCATTTAAACACCTTTCATGTCCTTCAGAAGACGGCTGATTGTTGCCTTGGAAACAAAGACTGCTCTAGTGTGTTCATTTCAAGGGATTCAGTCAATTTGAAGTCAAATTTCCAATTGCTAATTTTATACCTGCCACAGCTGCAAAAGTTCTTAAGATTAGAACAGAAACTGTTTGTTTGCAATGCTGTTCTCTGACAACAGTGTACCTCTTTTTTTTTGCACTGCCCTTGGTGAACTACACCATTCTTGTTCAATACTCTGCAGGAAACTTGATTGTATACTTTCCCTGTGTGTAAGAGGATGATAATGATAATGGAGGAAACAAACCTAAAAGTGAAAATGGAAAGACCTTTAGGCATAAACAAGCAAACAGGTGGATAACAAATAATCTTAGTCCTAGTGTTCTTTAAACTGATCTCAAATATTTATAAAAAAACAAAACAGGATAACAAGCAAAACCACCCTATGCTCTACTTTTATGCATAGATTTTTTTATAGGTATCTATGTTTAGATAAAGTATTTGTGAAAATGAGGACTGCCACTTAAAAAGACATTCCATTCATCCATTTCAGTCAAGCCATATTGTTTGAATAAAGCTTAATAAAAGACACTAACAGACACTACCAAGCAGAGTCTTTGATAGGGATGATACTCACATTTTCTGAAGTTCAAATTCAACCTTGTGTTAATAGGCCCCATTATTCACCCTCAAGTACATTATGAGCTATCTAATTTTGTCCCTTGGTCAAAATAAAAAGGCTTTCTTTTACAAGCAGGATTAATATTACAGACCAAGTTCTTAGCTGGTGTTTATCCATGAAGATATTCATGCTTTACCCTAAGGGAGACGTCCCAGGATGCTCCATGTAACTAACAGAGAGGGGTAGGTTCCTTCACAGATAGCTCTTAACTCAAAGTTAAGTTCCTGTTCTGAATTATCTTCCAGAGGAACCTCTTTCTGCTTTGTTCAAGGAGCAGGGTAGACTAGCATATCTAAAATGAATTCTCCCAGTATGTCTATATAATATTTAGTGTGGATATTTTACTTTCAATTATATTAGCTATGATAGCAAAATGTTAGTACTATACAAATACTTCCAATTAGTTATATGAGTTTTATGCCGTTAAAATATTTTTTGTTCCTCACATGCACAGGGCTCTAACTTCTATACCTATCCACTGACTTCAATGATTTAATATGTATGGCAAGTATCTGTACACGTGGATATACCACGCATTAGGACTGTCCTTAGACAGTACAGAAATGTTGTCCTTTGTACAATAGCCAAAGTAGCAAATAACTTGTGTATAAAAGCACACAAAGTTTTCCAGCAGCATGCATCTTCTCAAAGCAATATAAATGTCAAGCTCGTCGCATTTGTGCAATGATGCTTTTCTTATTTTAATTGAGCCATGTTTGGAAAATAACATTGTATTATCTCACATTGCTTACGGATTCACAATGTTACTGTAATCTTTCTTTTTTTTAGTTGAGTAGTTACAAAGCACAACCACAGAACATCCATTCATCAGTCCAGCTTTCAGAAACTGTGATTTCCACTTAACTGTAAAAGAATCACTGGCTTGACCTTCTTAAATCTGCATTCTTTATTGCCAGTCAGTGAAATTAAACCAGACTCTACTCCAATATTCCAGGGCTTAATATATCTAAAAATTTCTCACAACCAGCCTAGCCTTTCTAATCAAACTGAGGAACTTCTATCTCAAAAAGACACAAGAAATCAGAAGTGATTTTGCAAGAGGTGGAACAGCTCATATAGATAAAGTTATATTTCCACATAAGCATATGCAGAATCAGGGCCATAAGCTGCACATATACTCAGAAGGAAAAAATAAATACATAAAAAAAGCTGAAATAATAGAAGTTAAAACAAAGCAGCTACAGAATGATTCAGTATCACAATTACTATCAAAATTGTCACTGACAAGCTGATTCAGTATTACCAAAAAACACTTATAAAGGACGCATGGTTATGTACAGACCCATATGCACATGCAGGTGTATAGGGACATGTATACATGCACAGGAGTTAGTATATTAGGAAAAAAGATGTACTTCAAATAGAAATGTGAGAATTCACAGTTAATGTACATTTTTACATGACGACAAAGGCAGGAATCGCTTATAATTTTTTCTACTGTGAAGACAATCAAAGTGCTTGATTTTGGTATCAATGCAAAATTTAAAATGAAATGAAGGAACATCTTATGAGTGTACCATGTGCAACTACCTTTCCTGTCACTCCTCCGTCTCCCTCAACTTTCAATTTCAGGTTTTGGCATTCACTCTTGTTTGCACCAGGCTTTCTTTCCAAACCAGCACATTCTGTTCTCATTGAAATGAAGGCCTTCGAGAACTGAGTATTTTGAGTGCTATAACCAAAATGTGTTTATAATGAGGGTAAATTAAATGCAATTTCATCTAGTTGAGAGAATGGGAGATTTTGTTCAAATACTGAATATTGTGATGAGTGAACAGCACAATTCAGAATAGACTCCTTTCTTCCTCAGTTCTTTGTTTGTGTCCTAATAAAATAAATGTAAACAAATTGCCTAGTGGAGCAAGGCTGGCATGGGTACTTAAATGACTTTTTTTCAGCTTGTTTTTTTTTCCTGGATTAATTCCATTGTCACTGTGTGTAGAGCTGTGGAACACTCATAGTGGCAAATAAATGGATGTTTTCAAAATACTCACTGTACAGGGACTTTAAAATGCCTAACAGCTGATTAGAGTTCAGGGTGAACTGCAACAAGGCAAAGAGTACATTTAATAAATCAGGTTCATGAAAGTCACTGCAATACAGCCTAACAATGTCTATCCTATGGAGGTTATAAACATTAAGGTAAGTAAAACAAAGAAATGCAAAACTGAAAAGATCAGAAAACTCTACACACCAAAATTAATAAAGACAAAAACCCTTTCAGGACAAAGCACAGTGGACAGAGTAAGAAGAAAAGCAAGTATAAAATTTGAGAGAATTGGGCAGGAGACCATTTTTATACCAAACAATCCCCACAAACCACATGGATTTCATAGTCAGGGACTCTTTTGTCAAATGAAGGTAACAGTCTGGCTGCAGATTGACATACAGAACCAGAACACTGAGCTAACTCTTGCCCCTTGTTTACCTACAAACTAAAGGCTAAAAGAACCAGTTAAATAATGTTTCTTAAGTTATATTGTCATATGGATTTTGCTAGTGATACACTTGACACCCATGATCGCTGTGGTCTGGCTGTCCTGAAGTCGCAACTGAAGAAGGAACCATCAGCTCCCCATTTCTTTATCAATAAGGCATCAGTAAGATATAAAACTCTGTTGAGGCAAAGAATTCGAGTGCAGGCTAAGATGAACAAAGGCTATACATCCTGAAGAACAACCTATTACTACAACACGTAAATAATTATTCTTCTTTAAACAACTGTCCAGAGATCTCACTCCCAGTGACTAGCAGTGAGTTACTATGTGGATAGGTGGTGTGTGTGAAATGTTCCATTGAAACAGAACAGGGACTGCAGGATGGCTTCATGGGGCAATCTTCCTAGATACAGGAAATCAGAACAGAGATTTTCCTCAAGGAAAAGACACAAAACTCAGTTTGCACTAACAAAGCAAAAAGGAGTGGCTCGCAAACTAGTCAATGAGATCCTAGCAATTGTGAGGTGGCAAAACGTGTTTTATGGCACTAAAGTAGGAAAATGGGCTGCAGCAACGTCTGCCAAATGTTTCTTTGTAGAGTTAACAGAAAGCTGTGATTGCTCTAGAACCAGCCAACATACTGAAATAGGAGAAAGCTTTTCACAGGACGTTAGTGATTAACATTAGACTACCAACAGACAGAATTTCCTTCAATTCACTTAGCAACTGAGTCTACAGAAAATTTTGTTTTTTGTTTCATGGATAAGAAGGTTCTGACCTATAGCTGAACGGTCCCCCAAATTTGACAATGATTTGTATTAACCTAACTGTAACACACCAGAAGCAACCGTGCGGATATGAATGCAGATCCCAGCTGCCATTCTGTGAAGCAGGATCAGGCAAAGGAGGTAATGGGGCTATGGGCTGGCCTTACATATTAGCAGAGTACTAGCATAATCTGCATCATGGTAATGGAGCCTTAGGCATATCCTTTTTTCTTAGGATTTTCAAGACTAGTGTGATTAAAGGATGCAACATCCAAGAGACGTCTCTGATAAAATGTGTTCAGTTTAGTTAGATGTTTGACAGGTACAGAGGCTTCAGCTTAATGTGGTGATGAATACCCCAAGTCCAAAGCAAAGTGTTTCTGTTTCCGGTTTGTTTGGATAGTGACCATCGTAGAGCTCTGTTACCAGTTGGCCCCTGGAACCCACGGAGAGAACATGTCATCTGTATTCCAGAACACTTGGATGAAAACAAGCTCCTTGCAAAGACCCCCATGCCATTTGTATGAAGGTATTCTGCCATCTACCCCACCTCTGAGTGAGTTTTTGAGAGGAGGCTGAGGGATGTAGAAAAGTACTCCTTCGCAAAGCTGAATTCAATCTTTCCAATAACTTAAGGAGAAGAGAACATCTTGTAGAGCTATCATCTGTTATATATTACAGTTCCTAAATTCAGAGATTTCAACCATTTAACCTGTAATATAAATTAAATCTGGCACACTATTAAGAAGTTGCTGCAGCTATCTGACCAAAGCATGAAAAGTTGAGCTCATACTGCTACCATTAAAATGTGCTTCAGAGGGTGGAAAAGGTTCATCATCTTCAAACACCTTTCAGTCTTGATCTTAAACTGTGATGAATTAAACAGGCCTCAGCAGATTTCCCCCCACCTGTCTCTTTTTCACCCTAGAAACAGGCCTCAGCAGATTTCCCCCCACCTGTCTCTTTTTCACCCTAGAAACTATCCACGCTTCTATTTGCAAGAGAACTGCAGTTGAATCTACAGAAGATTTTACTAGCAGTATCAAAAAAGCTAGCAAAAGCTGAGCTGCAATTCTTTTTTTCCAAATGCAAAGAAATGCTTATTTGGACTGTACATAAACAGCAGGTTCTTCCTGCTGGGCCTAAAAACTCCCCACCGTATCAAACACAGGATTGAAACACATTCCACTGCAATACAAGCTTTTGTATACGATCTGCTCTTTTAAACCAATACTCAGTCAAAATAAAATTTCAATTAATTTCTTATGGGCATTTGGTTTTGTTCTTCTTACAAATTAGTCTATCACTTTCGAATATACTCAAATACATAATCTCATGCAAATCTGCTGCCAGTGCTGCAGAAGTAATGTAGATGCCCATTTTCCAAGTGTGATCCTTGTGTTTCTGGGCTGGTTTCAGGCGGGCAGCGGTTAGTTTTGGAAGAGCAGCCGGTGACCTAGAGCACCGGGGAGCACTTACGTAACATGCTTATACACCTTATGTAACTTCCATATACTGTGACAGCCAAAGCATCTCCCAGATATTTAACTACCCGACAGCTCTTCCTCTCCAACTCTCTCACTATCCAGCTTTTAAGGAGATATTTTAAAAAGGTACTAACAGTCCTGACCCCCCTTGCCCACCCCACGCTCCCCAGATTACAGACACTAATTGGCATCACACTAGCTACTGGCAGAAACAGATGAGGTCTCTGGGTTTAACATTTTCACATATATCCCCTACAAGTAAACCCAACTTTAGAAGAAAAATCACATTGTGCGCACACTACAGCCACTGTTTCACAGCAACAGAAACCCCTGTTTTTACAAATGTTTCTTCTCCTTCCTTAATAATCCAACCTTTAGCTAAGTGGATGGCAAATATTAGCTGAGGGCGTTCACTGAGGAGGAAGGAAAAGGAAATTTGTTATGTGGTACTCATCTATTAACAAGAAAGCTACAACTTCTGAAGAACTCTTGTGAAAAAACAAATCTTATCAATTGAATTATTTTTCTTGGCTGATATCAATGCAGAAAAACCAAGGCATTTTGTTCTTAAGAAAATTAGTTCTATTTGTCTTTTCTGGGATAGTCATACAGTACATAATGTTTAATTTTTTCAAGCATGTTTGCTTATAATTATTTGTAGCATGGAGAAACCAGTATTTGTAAGATAAAGTCTTTCAGAAAACTAAAAGTCTAAATGACTTGAACTCGTATGTTCTGGAGAACAAAAATTTTAACTCCGAGCACACTGTTGTAATGGAACATCCTCATTTTGCACAGTATTATTATATTGACACTGGCAGAATACAAAAAGCAAAGGTAATATTGTAAGTATAATACAGCTAGCATTCTTCTTAAAGTGCCAGCTGTAGGAAAGTAGAACCACTATCTTGTTCTTGCCGCTGAAGTTGGGACCTCAGTTGTGAGATATCCTCTCTTTAACCTTGTCAACAAAACCACAACACAGAATTTGAATTAAAAAAGTAGCATTTAGCAGTAGCATGCCTAGAAACACAGTCAGAGGATACAAGATAATTTGACCTAAAAAAAGCTAAGAGGCTTTGGGCATTAAAGCAGACTCTCAAATGTTTATCTTAGTGCAACAGTTTTGCCCTCAAAGCTACCTGGTATGATTAATGCTGGCTGGAAAACATTATGCAGACAATATATGAGTAAAAAGACAGTAACTTTTAAATGCACCTACTCTAGGGAAAGCAGCTGCCTATATTCAGCTGAACTTTTAAAAAAACTGCATGTTGTGACTATAAAGATGCCTTTACAAAAATAAAGGCATATAGTAGTTACAAAGGAAAATCGTAACTCAACAGTTAGGCAGAAAGCACAGGCTACAGAAATCTGGCTATGCATTACAGAGGTGCTGGCCAGAACTCCCTAAGCAAAACACCCCCCTTGAAAGGCAGGAGACCCTAAACAGCAGAAAGATTCAACCTCTTTGTATTTCTGAGTGCTCCTGTCATGAAACAAATGCTTGACCCTTCTACACATAACTGCCTCTGATAAGAAAGCCAATGCAGCTAATTACTAATGGAGTATTTACTTTAAATTTATATTCATAATTAAATTAAAACTTTAGATGCACAATACAATTTTATATGAGTCACACATGAAAATAACTAAATACATTATGCAATATAAAACTATTGCTCATCAATGCAATATTTTATTCTTCTAGAAAGTTAACAGTTTGGAAGATGGACTTAAGTGTCCCAGCCCCAAGTGATAGAAATGACCTTAGCTATTTTAAGAAACTAAACAATGTCACTTGCTAAGTTGCGGTATACCTGCTCACCATGCTTCACAGACACAACAGGCCATGAAATCAACCACCACCAACTTCTGCGTAACTCATCTAATGACAACTACCAAACTGACAATTCTCAGATTTTTCAATTGTTGGGAGCTTAAACAACTTTCCATGAGAAAAGGACAGGTAAGTACACCCAGTGCTTAATATTCCCCCTATGGTGGCAAGGAACAGATTGGCTAAGTTGATTCACGTACCATACCATAGTGGAAGACCAGAAACTACAAGAACCTTGCCAACTTGAATTTTCCCAAATTTGGTAATTAGTCTGGCTTTCATTGTGTTAGCAAAAAGTTAACCTGCCCTCCAAGAAAGAGGACTCTCTGCACCAATTCACATTATTTGGCCATCTATACGCAAACAGAGGAAAAAAGGAGTTAGCTAAAGACCTGAAGCACATGATTTGATTATACTAATTGTCTTAACGCAAATTTGCAAGCATCATTAACAAGCTAAAAGCTAATCAGGCCATCATGTTTTCCACAAAGCCCGTAAAATAAAGTTACGGAAACTCAAATTCACAGAGTCCAGAAGCCAAAAGGACCTCCATGATAATTCAGCCAAATACCTCCTCTCATATCTAAAAGCTAAAGAATTTTTCCATCAAACCTGATTAGATTATATTAAGACATCTGCAGATGATCAACCCATGTCTTTAGCACTGAGAATTATGAGTTGTAGCACTTCTTGCTGAAGGACACTGTGGACCCTAAAGCTAAATTTGGTTCAAAGCGAGATGGAACACCCCCATGGAACTGAAAATCACTGAAGATTACTAAATACAAAGAAACTGTATCTGGCTTAGAAAAATCAGGGCTAAAAACAACTGGAAAGTAGGAGAGTTTTAGGAGGAAGCACAATACCTAGTTGCCATGCTTTCCTGCTCTTTCCTAGACATCTGTTTGTGGCTGCTGATAGAGATGGCGTACCATCTTTGATAAAAGTTTGGTTTGTCCCTGATACACTCCTTTCCCGATCTGGTCCAACATTCACCTTTTTTCTCAGATACAGAATTGTGCCTACTTTATGTAACATCTAATTTCAGCCACTGGGGCCACATTACGCTTTTGTCAAGAAGGTTAAAAAGTCTCCCGCTGTCCTTCCATGCACTCGTAAATACATACATAAGGCATCTCTCAACCCTTTTCTTGACAAGCTAAATAAATTGAGTCTTACAAGACTCATGTCACTAAATAATCTCCCCTATACTATGGAAGCAAAGGTTACAAACTGCTGGTTCAGACTGTCACATAACTCAAGAGAATAATTTGTACATATATTGAAAAGAACTGCTGATATTGGGACAAAAAGCTTATAAATGTACCTATGGTAGATACAGACTTCTTCCCATACACACATCTTAAATATGCATTAGCCAGAAAAACTATCATTTATTCATAATATATCATATAAATGTCTGCAGATTTTTTCATCTCCTGTATTCTTGGTAGGGTATCACAGCTTCTTTCTGATTTCCTAATCTTAAATACCAAGTTATAAGGCCAAAACCAAGTTCCTTTGGGAATACAAGTGCTACCAGACCCCCCCAAAGGAAGCTAGCAGCTTTCTTTGGTGGGGCATACACACGAAATGGAGAGAAAAGCAAGTTAAAACTTTTTTCTGACTGACACCCCATGCCTGATTCCAGCTAAGTAACTCAACACAGGGACACAGTCCTGTTGCCTGATCTGGCATGGGATGAAAAGGGGACTCAATCTCTCTTCCCCTTCACATGCAGAGGCTGTCTCTGCTCCTTCCTTAGGGGCTGAACATCCTGTCACGCTCTGTTAAGGGATCAAAGTTTCTGCAGTCCCTCATCATTTACCAGTTTCATTTCAATCAAGTAGTGCCCATCATTGAACAACATATCTCCACCATGGTTACACAATAATTAGTGAAAATATTACTTTCCTCATTTACAATATTTATGAAATACACAGACCAAATTTTGCTGGCGCTGTCCTGCCGTACATGTATATCCAATTTAGAGTTAGAGCACCTACAACTCTACTAGTGACAGAGGTGGGTCTTTTTGGTTTTACCCATGCATAGCATGTTTTCACAAAGAAAAGCTCACATACAGTTCAATGTGTCCCAGAAAACAAATAATGAATTTTGATTTAATCTTCCAAAGCAAGTAGGGAAAAAACCCCAAAACCTCTCTGACAAAGTGTCACTCCAGGGGAAGCATTTATCTTAAAAATATGACCTTTCCTAGCCTACAAGGAGCTTCAGCTATACTACTAGCTCAACATGGGGATGTTGGACTGGATAACCTCTAGTGGTCCCTTCCAACCTATGCCAGTCTATGATTTTATGAAATCAGAAACTCTGAAAGGTCACGTTTAAACATAGTCTAAGTATCAGTCTGGATATTGGTAGAGGGCAAAGTTATTTAAGACATCATAGCAAAGTTCTTTATATTATGAATACAGGAAGTCTTAGAAAATGGGCGTTGACACAGAACAGGTATTTGCTAATTATCTATGAACATGTCGGTGGTCTCTGTTCTGACACAACAGAGATACACCTGTATCAGACATGATTACTTTGCAACTAACACAGATGAACATATGTAGAGTTTGCAGAAGCTTTCTGATGCACTGGAATTCAAACACACACACAGACCTTTGTTGGACCAAGCTGCTTCACATCCGTCTGTTCACTTGGAAGGTTTTCCTCAGCCCAAATTTTACTACCTTCAAATTTGTGAATTACCACAAATTTTGAGAAGCAGAAAAAGAGAGCGAGTGGACAAAACTCAGCTGCCAAATAACATGCATAAATTACAAGAATGTAAATGAAATATGAATTGATAATTTGTTCTTGAAAATTATGAGTGGCACAAAAACCCCAAGCCAAAACCCAAACGCTGCCATACGTTGTTCAGCTTGTGGGACCTCAGTGGCTCCTAGGGGACAGTAGTTTGACTAAGAGTCAATCCCTTGCACCGCTTGCCAAGCAGGTGTCCCCATTAAGACACCTCAAGGGCCAGAGGCATTCAAAGCCTGAAACCTCCTGCAATGCAGTCTTCCTCTGTCTAGCTTTGGAGAAGAGCGAGCAACAATTCCACCCATCCTCAACTAGATGAAAGGATGAAGAAGAGAAAAGTTAATGCTTTAAGATAATTCATTACTAATACTAAAAGGATTCACAGGAAAAAAAAAGTCATCTTAATGGACACTACTAGTACAAAGCAGTAGTTGGAGAGCTAACTGCACAAATTATCACTGCTTGTGTGACAGGGATCCAAGCCGTAAGGAGCGGGTCCAGTCTGTGATGGTCAAGGGACTGTTCTCTGCAATAAAAGATCCCTTATCAGACTGAATCTCAAGCCATATTTGCAGCAGAAAGTATCAGGAAAGACAGTGCTGGAGTGAATTCAGTAGGGCATAGATGAAAATGTCTGTAGAGCATGTCTCCTCTCTTACTCTGCAGCACAGTCCTTGACCGTACTGAGGGATGTTGATGTCTCTTGTGAATTAAATGAAAATGTTCTCTATGTATACACTGTTAACACCTGGTTTTTTTGTACATATCTGATTATAAAAGCAGCTGTGGCCTACCCATTAAAATACTGCACCTCTAACTTACATGTTCAGATCAACAACACAGACTGAAAAATAGGGAAAATAATACAGAATGAACTTAAGTGCTAATTTTAATCTTATCTGCTGAAAATCACCCCTCTCAATACATTTTCAACTACATCAACTCTTTAGATGCTGGGGGAAGTTAGAATTGGATACGTGAAAGTGCAAGAAGCAATGGTCCATGAAACCGCCTTTACAAAGTACTCCATAATGAGAGTTTGGAAAATATTTGCATAAGGACTACTCTAACTTACAAAAATAATATGCTATGTATACGACTTAAGTAGCACATTCAAGTATTCATGGACACTGTACAATTTAAACAACATTTACATATATAAACCACTTATTTTTCTTTTTATGTTCTTCAGACAAGCAATTACATCTCATTTCAGAACAAAAATTATCAATTCATATATATAGCAAGGACTTGCCTATTTGGCATGCATCTTACCCACCTCACTGAAATGGCAGATACATATCAGAGTGCTATTTTTCATACAACAAAAAGTATGTGTATTCAAGGCAGCACCAATAGGCACAGAGATTTTTTTCAAGTTCAAAAATGAATAATACCCCAGTGGCTCTGTAGGCAATGTACCATATTCGATATTTGTTCTTAGAATCAGGCTACACAGCATGTGCAGAGACTCAGTCATGGTGCAAGTGTCATCACTACCGACACACAGACTTGAACCTGCTTTTAAATTTTTGTCTCTTTTTCAGGAATTCTGTGGCTTCTTCCTGCTTTTTGATCTCCAGGTACTCTCAGAAAGAGTTCTGCCTGTGGGCAGGATGACAGAAAAATCATCTTAAAAAAAAAGACAATAACTTTATTTTCTTTATGGTATATGCAGGGGTAATCAGGTAATATTTAAACATCTAAAATTTGACTGAAATCATCACCTCTGAAAAGTTAAGATGTATCCTAGTTGCTGTCTTCCTGCTCATAGAGAAAGCTTTCCAGAGCCAAGTTTAATTATTTCAGTTAAACTAGCATTTCTTTTAAAGGCTTATTGTTCTCACTGGGATCTTTCAAGGCGGTATAGGGAAAAGGATATTTAACGTGAGAGGCATGTAGGAGTCCACAGCTACTTACAACAAATACTACTTCTTTTATCACCAAGTTCCATTCAGTTCTATAAAGAAAGTTTCTGTATCAAATCATGGAAAGTGTCATCTTTTGGGATTCTTTTCTTTTGAAGGAATTTTAACAAGACAAGAGATTTCATTTTTTCTCTTGCTCTAGTCCTTCACCTTCTCAGTAACAGGTGCAACCACTATTTAGAAGTCTGTAACTACAGACATACGAATGTCCTGTTGAAAGCTGGTTAACACAGTTCTTGAAATCAAATCTCATTGTGCACTTTACTCTCATTTGTACGGGAAGTGGAATAGCCTCTTCCTTTGTTCTCAAACCAGTTCACATGTAATTGGGATCCCCTCTGGGTTCTTAAACTAAGTCTGATATTCTTACGGTAGGAACAATTTAAACTTAGTTTTTAACCTATCCCCTTACTCCATGCTTTCTTGTTGCGATCATATCTTGTCAATGATCTGGGATGTCAGGCAAAGAAAGGACTGATTGATGTTCATTCCACCACCAGGCTCTAGGTTGGGATTTGAGAAAGGTAGAAAGGGTTATCTTTCCAGAGAGACTTAATTGTTATGGAAACATAACTTGATGGAGAATTTTACCCCTGCAATAGTCACAGAGAACAAATGGATTGTTGAAAAAGAAAATTACACCTGCTAGGAAGTTGGTGTATTGTTTGTTTCTGTTTCCATTAAAAGCATGCAAAAGTATCACTTACCATCACATTACACTCATATCTATTTAAAAGTTTATCTCTATACTGTCAGCTCTCAAGGATCCCATTTTTAAAAGTTTAACTTATCTGCAAACCAGGCAGACTTGGTGTCATCTCACCTTCAGTTGAAAGGTCATAGATGGGGACACAAAAACCTTCTTCCCAAATCAACGGGCTTTTGGTTTTGCTTTTTCTTCTTACAGGATCATAATTTATTTTGGGTTTGCTAACACTTTTATATTGAAAGTAATTTTCAGAAACATACTTTTGAGAAAGGACCAGCATTAAGGAATTAATGTTTAAAATAAACTGGCAAAACTATGTGTGAACACAATCTGTTCCCCTATGACTGGGTGCAAGTCTTCCTATGCTTAAAAAAACACGTTATGAAAATATAATGAAGTTTACTTGCATTATATCCCTGCTGCTACCCAATATATGCAAATGTTCCATTAAGGCATGCCTGAAAGCATTCTGACTATTCACTAGGGAAAAACTGCATTTGCAAAGATAAATTAATAGGTTTGGACTCTTAAAAAACCTACAGTGAACAACAATGATTAGTAATGGTTCTATTTAACATCACCTGTGAGTTATGTCTGATTACATAAACCAGTAGAGCCTATCAAAAAAAGCAGCCACACATTTTTTGCTGGAAAAATGAGGTTATGCTAAAACTTTTTTTTAGAAACAATACTATTTTTAAGGAATTTTTTTGGGTCAAAATATAAAGTGCTTTATTTAATCTAATTCTGTTTTAACCTAAATTCAGTGTTTGAGCTCCAGTTTCACCAGTCTTTCCTACAGGACATCTTGCAAATCTTTGATTATTTGAATGAAATCTTCTCATTTCAGCTACTCGCCTTTCCCCCTGTCCGACTGCAGCCTTGTGTTTGCTCAGCATTACCAGCAAGCATGGAACAAGCTTCTGCTTTTATAATCAGCGGCATTTTGAGGGTAGTCCTGAAGCTACAGGTAGCCCTTTTCTGAGCCCTGTAATTCTGGTAATTATAGCACTGAATGAGGCAGTAATCCATTGAGTTTGTTTCAGCATCATAAAAACTGTCTTCAATTCCCGTTTTACAAGATAAATAAGCAGGATGTTAAATACTAAAGACTCATGCTCTCCCAGTGTTAAATGGTAAAAAAAAAAAAAAAAGACCTTGTTCTCTTCCTTCCCTCGCCAAAAAAGAAGGGTCATTTCTGAGGCTCATTGCCAGTTCAAGCAGCTATGTTGGCCCATCACACCCATGGTCATATTCTGAGACATATGACATGTTAGTAAATAGAAAATCTCTGCAAGAAAAACAGCTTGAAGAGATGCATGGAGCAAGCATAAATGTTGCAAAAGACCCTTAAGTTAGCAGTATCTCTCTGTTTTGCTCTGAGCTACAGGAAGCTGTTCTCAGAGAGGCTAAGCACTCTAACAGGACAGGGGCCAGATGGGCCAGCACACTCAAACTTCTGGAAAGGATGCTGTTAGTGCTAGCAGGTACTACTCCTAGGAGAAACAGCAAGGTCCAGACACTGCAGTCAGAAACCAGAAAGCTTTGCAATTATTAGAGCTGCTGCAGTGCAGTGAACTACAATGTTAAAGCACTGAAATTACTTGAAGCAGAAGGCTTTCACTGGAGAGAACAGTAACTTTTACATGCCAGAACAGAATCGTACAATGTCCTGAGTTGGAAGGGACCCACAAGGATCATCAAGTCCAACTCCTGTTCCTGCGCAGGACAACTGCGAAATTCACACCATGTGTCTGAGGGCGTTGTCCAAGTGCTTCTTGAGTATCATCAGGCTTGGTGCTGTGACTGCCTCCCTGGGGAGCCTGTTCCAGTGCTCCACCACCCTCTGGGTGAACAACTTTTTCCTAATATCCAACCTAACCCTCCCCCGGCACATCTTCCTGCCATTCCCTCAGGTCCTAAACCTGTAGAAGGAGGAAGAAGAGTTTGAACTTTCTATATGACTGCACCTAGGCAAAGAGACACCTGCCTCTTTCTGTCATTGTCTCACCATCCCTTTCAAAAAGCAGCTAATTAATGCATTATCATGTTTTGAAGAAGCTTTTGGTCAATGCAGATGATACATATATCAGTCACAGCATTCTTTGTTTCTTGCATTTCTTGGAGAGGGAACTGAGACACATGAGACCTGTTTTCAAGAAATGGATGACATTGCTGGAGAAACCTTAGTAATGTCACACCTACTGCTGATTTGGAAAACCTGTTACTCTGCTAGAAATCATTAAGGAGCACTACTGACTTACAAACAGCTAGAACTCTAAAGCAGTTGAAGGAATTGTTTGGCAATATTCAGAATATACCACTGCCATTAAGCACTTGCATGTAGATGGTACAACCACCATGGGAGATACTATATGAAAGAGCAAAAGGTCTTTCTCCACTTGGCCCAGGCTGAATGAGTACATTGCTTTATCTCACTCTGAAAAGAAATACACTAGGGAGGATAAAGGAGACATATTTTCATGGCTGGTGTTCAATAAGCTTGACCCTTTTCATTACTGGCAGTTGAAGGATGACAACTGTCCATCAGCTGACCAGGCCCTTTGCTCACAAGCATGTTACCTATCTGGAGTCTCTTTCTGGTGGAGCATTTACAGATGGACACCAGATACCAAACAGATGGACATGCTTCTTCAGAGGAAGCACTGAAAAGCTTCACTTATCAGAAGGAAAAGGCATTCCTGTTAAAAGGTACTGGCCACCGATGGCTAGAACACCTTAAGAAAGGAAGCTAGAGCATGGGGATGATGGGATGTTTATAGATTAAGTCCCCTTGGAGGTTAGGGCTGGGGAGGGAACTGGGAAGGGATGCACAGAACAAAAACCCTCCACATCTGCATTTCTGCTCCAGCTTAAGGACAGTTCCCCACCCCACCCCGTAGTTCCTCTGAAAAAGCAAACTCTTGCACTAAAATTTCTCTATTATTGCTATCAGCTCTATGTTTATTCTGCTGAGATAGTGAAAGAGATACTATATAAGGAAAAACATCTTTATCCAGTTTATATAATTCATATTTTTTTAATGCAAAAGTACCATAAAAAAACCACTAGCATTTTTACATCAACAAGCTTTTGTTTTCAGAGCTAATACTGATGCTGTCTAGGCAGTTGCATTTTGTGAAAAAATAGGCCATTCCCCACCATTTAAAACTTTATTTTTCCTTAAAAAAATGGCTACTAGTTATACACCATGTTGGAGTTGCTACTTTCTGTATTTCGTGGGCAGAAAATAATTGCATGAATAATTATTTTTCCCCAATTTGTCTCTCGTTTGCTTTGCCTGGGTCTAGTTTCAGTGCAGAAAGAAGGCATTAATTTGATGTTTGCCTCAATCAGAAGAAGGTAATACTGGGAAGATCTCATAATATCTGAAAACATGACTGTAACCTAGCCCACAAAATGCAAGTTATGCTGTTTAATCTGTGGTAGTCTTGTGTTTCTGGAGCTTAGATCTTTTATCAGAATACACTGCTGACCCATCTCCAACCATGAGGGCCTTTTGTCTATTCATTAAGCTTTGATTTGTCCAGAAGCTAAAATGCTTATCAGTGTAGCTTTCACAGTCACTGCCCTGAAAATGCTCGATAGGGTCCTCACACAATTTTTACAGCATTCGTCCTCACCTACGCCTATGATAATTCCTGAACCACTGAAGAACTAACTGACTGTACCCTTGCTGCTTGCAGGCATACCTATACTTAATCTCTCTTCCTTAAAATAGGAACTAGACCAAAGAGCACGGCATGCTTCTGCACTTGCAAGAAATATACGCAACAGAGCAGAGTACTGCAAAGAAGGAAGGGGGGGTCTCAGGCACCTCACCCCACTTTACTAGCTAGCTGCTTCCCTAAGAAGGATCATGATGTTCACCAGAAAAGGGTCCGTCACCCCAGCAGCAGACAGTACCCACTTCTAGTTGCCCAGCATCCAGGCTTTCTTCTGGGTGACAAAGAAACTGACAACACTTCAGGGAGTGTGAACGCAATCACTCCTGCTCCTCTTCCAAAAATCTTGATCCATATTTTCTTTAATAGAGGACTAAAGAGTTCACATTAATTTATTCTCTGCTCCAGCCCCCCCTCAGAAATAGAGTCTAACCAGCCTCCTCTACTCTTCTTTACACTGAAGGACATCAGAGACATTTGAAACAAAGTCTACAGACATAGCACATTCCCCAATTTGGATTCAGAAAGGTTAAAAGTATTTTGTCTTGAGTTATGTCAACACACTCAAAGTATCATAACAAAGTTTATCATAACAAAGTATTTTCAAAATAGATCAAGTTATTACAATCCTTTCAGTCTTAACACAAACTATTTAAAGAAATGTTTAAAAGAAACATTTCAGAACTTCCTAAAAACCTTTAAGTTTGAGAACTTCAAAACAAGACTGTCATTCCAATATAAAATTATTTTAAATTATGCCATTTTTCACCATATAGGAGGTTTTAACACACTCTAATGATGATCCTTCATCTCTATTAGGGAGCTGAGACACTGTATTCCCTAAAATCCCTTTCAAATAGGCACTAACTCAGTCTTCAAATAGATTTGAACACTGAATAGTTACAGTCCCACTGCAGGTTGAAAAGCAATTAGCTTAGTATTAATGAAAATGTAAAGGTGCTCACATTGTCTAAAGTTAAGGAAGCCAAGCATAATCAATATAACTGTTCAAAGCAGCTGTAATAGATTTTTCTCTCCAGGCAATATATACAGAGTCCAATAATCTATTCTGGCATCTTAGAGGTTTACATTCTGATAGTGTTAATACCTTTAATAGCTACATCCCAAGGCAGCAGTACTCTAAAAGCACACATGGTAAAACACAACAGCATGCATGTCTGGATAACATCAAGAGAGGAATGTGATGCATACTTGCACAAAAGTATATAAAACAGTTTCTCTGGTGATCCCAGAACATTTGCCCCAGACTTCTATGTCTGTTTTTTTTAAACAGTTGTTTTGGGGGGGTTTGTTGTTTTTTTGCTCGAAAGATATACAGCTGAAATTACCATGATGACTCTCAGTAACAAGAGGAAGAACTTTAAAATGTGCTTCTAAAATAAATGCTTTGGTATCTTTTTGTAGTGCCAAGGTATTACTTTTAAATGCAGATATTTTTCACTCAAAAAACTAAGGCACCAGAAAAAAAAGCCCAAATCTCTATGTCTATGGGATACATAGCACAGTATCAACCAGAAGAAATCTAAAACGGTGATGGTAGATACTTGTGTTTAAAGTACCTACCAAGGCACCTAAAAAACAGCCAGTGTTCTTCCTGAATCCTGTAGGAAGACTCAACGTATTAGGTGAGAGCTGCCAGGCTTCCGGTTCTTATTGAAATTCAGACTAACTTTTCACTACTGAATTAATGAAACAGCCCTGAAGAACTGGGGGTTAGACTTATATTATTGTAGGGAATGCACAGACACAAGGACAGAAGACGAAGACCTAACTGCTGACATGCATGCTCATATTGAAAGAGACTCCAGTTAGCACATTATAACCAAAGGTGACTGTTTTCACTTGAGCTTAAGGTTCCAGTGGATGGCCTAGTTTTGCCTGTCTACAAAATGAAAACAGATAAGCAACAACTAAACCAGAAATGTAGTCCTGTTCCTTTTAATATTATCTAAAAAGTACATGAGATTCATGACCAGCTCCTGGTAACTTGACATTGACATACTAGAGAAAGGCAAAACAAAACTATATAAGCATTAGATTTGAATGTAATTTGGATTTTGCTTGTTACGGCTGATTATGGAAGACAGTGCTGACCTCAACAGTGATGTTCTAGCATTACACAAAACTGGGGTATTTTAACTAGAAAAGGCCGTGTATTGTTTACAGGCTCAGTTTGTTGAGAATTAAGAGAACATTTTGTTACATGCAGCTATGGTAGATGTTTTAAAAAATAATCTCCAGTTCTACACAAAAAACAGTATAGAGGAGGTTACACACCTGCACACAAAGAATATATTAATGTAAAACCATGCACTGCAGTATAAAAATATCTGAACTAACAATAAATAAGTGAACCAGTCTCTGTGGCTCCATGCCTTTTTTTTTTTCCCTGATATGTAAGCTAGCTTAGAAATCCTATCTAGCATAGTACAGTCGGAAACTCCTACAGTACGCTGCCATTGCAAAACCAGCTCTGTAGAATCCCAATATCCTACTGAAGCTAATCCAGTTCTTCACCTCTTACCATCTCCACTACTCTCTCTATGGAATCATTTGTTAAAAAATCTAGTAGAAAAATCTAGTTCCTTATTTTCCTAAATTGCTTTGGAATGCCTGTTAAGTATATTGTAAAATATACCTTATTTATGCAATAAAATGAGAATATTGTATGGACAGGAAAATAAGGCAACATTACCTTTCCCCCATACATACTTAGTTCTCAAACATTCTTTTGAAAGTTCAGTCTGTTTACAATTTCTGTTTATGTTAGAGCTAAGTTAACTGTTCATTTTTGTTGGTATTTCAGCAATGAAAGAAATGCTAGTGTTGCAACAACAAATACCTCCAGGGGATGAAACTAGGTTTCATAGAGCCCAGTGTCCTTTAAAAGTGACAATATAAACAAAGTATATTTGCACACACAAGGACAACAGACATTATAAGTTGCTACATTACTAGCCATACCAGAAATTTCAAGCTGTCTGAAAAGGAAGACCATTTTCCTGGTGTTGACTCACATACACTGGTGGGTTGAAAGGACAGATGAATTGGTTAAAACTTCCAGCTCTCTGCTCCACTTCTTAAGCAGTGATGGATTAACAGAAAATGAAGCAGTATCTGAAATGCTATAGTTTACAACCCAATGTATAGCAGTAAACCAGCGCTGTTTTCTATTTATTTAATATCCTGTGCTGTACACTGTACTACTTGTGCCTGTTTCACGCTCCACCCAGCCACACCAGCTCTGCCACTGCAACCTGCAAGGCAGGGGTGGAACAACTTCAGCTAGCTAATCTTAATGTAAACAGGAATTTCAAAATCCCCGGATTTAGTATTTATCCAGCTAAAACAAAAGCAGAATCTCCCAAGTTTATCTTTCCTTCAGGCCACCAACACTTTTCATTGTTATACATATCAGTTGCTCTTACCTGTTGTTTGAGAGCCTCTAGAGATTCAAATTCCAATTTGGCTAGTTTTATCTGGATATCTCTTGGTTTATCCGGAATTACAAACGCCAGGATAAACTTTATGGCAAGTAGCAAGTGCTGGAAAAAAAAATCAAAAAGAAAAATACTGTTCTATAGGGTTTGAAGCATGGAGAGAACAGCATAATACTATTTCCAAATTTTAGTAATAGAGGTATAAACAATTATTTGCGACATGTACAACATAGATTGCATACTAACCACACTGAGCCTCAGCTACTCCATATTTTTTCTATTTACAGTCATTCATAATTTGAATATAAACACATCTAGTTTGGTTTATTTTCATAATAATCCTGTTTTCACTATGTACTTTAAATTTCTAATTCCATTTTGTATTTGTGGTTCCACAAAGTAATAGCTTTTCAAACGTATTATTGGTGCTTAGAAATTAAATTATGACATCCAGCACATATAGTTTCATAATGAAATTTTTACATATATACACACATAATTACATGTAATTAGATGCAATTATAACATACATATGTGCATGCACACATGTGCACATGTCACAATACAAATGAAACAAGCACATTCTGAAAAACATGAACAAATCCAGAATTTCTGCATTAGAGAAATTATTAAAACCTAAAAGCACTCCTGAGAAGTCATTAGAAGAGAACAAAACAAAATAAAATATGATCTTTAAAGAAGTGGTACACTCATGAACCGAAACTTTCCAGGAAATGGAGAAGCATTCCACATATAAGATGCCAAATTAGTCAAAATTTATCACAAAATATTATAATCTTACTTAAGAGAAAAGAAGCATAAATTCTCTTGAACCTAGTCATTGACCAGTCTTTAAAATTAACTTGAACATGCCATTCCTCTCATCTCACCAATAACAAATGTCAAACTGTTAAGTCAGTGGTTTTGTTTTTTTGTTTTTGTCAAATATAAACATAATCTAAACAAGAATCATTAAATCTTATTTTATCAAGGGCCGTGCTAAAGTATGTAGCGTGTTTGCATGCAGGAACTTGCTCCTAGCTGAGAAAACCCTGACCAATTTAAGGCAACACTTAAATATACATGCCTAACTTTAAGCACGTGCTTAGGTTCCACTGACACAATGGTAACTTATAGACATGCTTAACTTTAGATTGCATGTCCAAGCTACTTATGAAACTTCCCTGAATTTTTATGAAATGGAACAGATCAGTGCTCCTTTCTGAAACACATTTTGCTGAACCATATTGTCTTGATGCACTTGGGCACATGAATAACAACATAACAGACCAAAAATCCCTGAGATTCTGGAATTACACGAGCAAGAAGCTAGCAAAACCACTACAGACGTGACAGGAGTGGTAGTGAAACTCTAAATAAGCCAATTCCAATAAATAAGAAAGAGTTAAAGAAATCAGATAATAGTAACAAGTAAGAGAACAACAACAAAGAGCCATACATGAAACTATTTTTTAAAATGTATTACAGAAAAACAGTAGGTCTAGGAAACAAACTGTTAGGGCAAGGAATAATACTTTAAAGAGGTGAAAGGAAGGCTGAAAATTAATGTAAAGCTAATACATCATCAGTGAAAACCTGAACACAGATTAAGAGGTTAATGAAGCAATTGGTATTTCTGCTGTGTAATGCAATGGGTAAGACCGCATTATTAAAAAAGATTATGTCAACAGTAAAACATTCTCCCACTCATACAAATTTTGTTTTCCCCACTCAACTTAATAGTATCTGCTGCTAAGGAACTTTTCTTGGGGGAAAAAAAGAGAGCAAACAATGTTGGTTTATGCTAGAAATACATAAAAATAAAAAGATGTCTCAGAGCTAGCATTGGAGGAATCTCTTAAGTGGAAAAAGGTAAATTGAAGACAATAATAAAAAATAAGACAACATACTCCTATGCAGAAGAGAGTCATAAGGAATCACAGGTTGAAGGGGAATAACTAATCTACAGATAAAATTTTGGTCTGGAAACAGGAAAATAAGGAGATTAAAATTTGGACTAATTCAAAACTAAATAACAAGATTAAGGTAAAATCTTACACTTAAGGCAAATGACTGACAGAACCAGCAGAAACTGAGGGATTTGGACAGGGATATTTATTTGAAAAGTGAAAATGGACATTTCAGTTGAAAAAAAAAGACTCAGCATCACAAAATGTAGCTTGTAGCTGCCCAAAGCCCTTTGGAGTGGGGTTCATCTCACCTTGCTAAAAGAAAAAAAAAATCATAATTTTTTCATCACATGAAGAGCGAGAATCAAATTTTGGAACTGTAATTGTTCAGCTCTTGAAGAGCCTTGAAAACATAAGCCAAGCCAGTAATTTTACACAGAGACTTCAAAGTAGCTCCAGATCCAAATAGTTTTTAAGAAAATAAATCAAGATAATTTCAGGGAAATGTAAATAATATTATAGAGGACAGAGACTGTCTGAGATTTTCCCATTTTCGATAGGGGTGAGGAAGGAATAGGAGAAGAGACATCTAGGGAAACCAGAAATAAAACCAACAGATATGCTGCAGTTAATCCTGAAGAACATTGTATTTTTTAAAATAGCTTTAGAAGGGCAAGATGTTTTAACTACTTCACCGTGTCACAAGTTTTACTATTGTATCAACTGACCAGAGCCCAGCAGTTCAGCAGTATTTCAGAAATGGGGTTTTTTGGCAATAGGCTACCTGTTACCCACATGTATTGAAAAATGCCTTTGACACAAACTATTTGTCAGAAGTCAGTTTTCATGCTAGTACAACTCATAGTCCGTAAAGACAAGGATATAGCCTTAAACACGAAGGCAGAACCTCTGATTGAGCAAGCCTTCAAGCCAGAGAGGGCTTGAAAGTTGGAGTACAGATGGGAAAAGTTTCTATTTTTCCTTGCCCTACTGTCATCTTCTTTCCTAGGCATCCACTATGGGCCACTAAAAAAAGGTGACGGGGTTAGACAGACCTTTGGTTTACCCCTCAGAACAGCTTTTTTGTGTCCTTTTCCTTCCCACCAAAGCAAAGCTGTAGCAGTCAAAGTGCTCAGAAGTGCGTGGGATGTCTCTGCGTAAGACTGATCTTGGAAAACACATTGGACTTAACAGACAGCAAATTCAGTTCAGTTCTACCTCGTAACTCCCTGTGAACCTGCAAAAAGACATCAGAGCAACAGCGTCCCATGGATAACTTCTCCAGCTGTTCCTATTTGCAAATTAAGAGTAATATTAATAAAATTGGGAAGGTAACTGGGAGAAATTATGAATGTGGGTCATATGATTCAGGCAACCTCTTTAAAAGAAAATGTATCTAATCTTATTAACAGTTTATATTGCATTTTGGAATCGCCATTTGACAAGGGAAATGTAAGTAGTTATTCAAGAGAAACTGACAAAAAAGTACGGAGATAAGTAGTTGCCTTCATTTTATCGTTCATATTCTGTATGGATTCCTTAACCTTGTTTTATTAAAATTCCTGCGAGTCAGATCCATTAAAAGGAGCCATCTGCTTTCAAAAAAGAATTGCCTTAAGAGTACAGTATAACTCACCAGAATAGACAGCAAAATTCTCATTCGTAGTATAAAGTTACATTAATGCTAGTATGAATATATTATAAAAAGAAAATACTAAAGTTTATTCAATTTTGCTATACAACTAGTGCAAATTTATTTGTCCACTGCTAACATTTCTTCACAGAGGTAGGTTTGTTTTTTTATTTTTGGGGGTTTTTTGTTAAATCAGGTTACAAACCGAACCATTATTTCTAACTGCAGCCATTAAAAAGCGGTGTTGTTTCCAAGAACATGCCCTTCATAATGATTACAAGAGGACTATTTCACTGCGGGCAAAACCCAGGATAACATTCACACAAGCTGTAAGCTCTCTGATGCCAACAGCAAAGTCCCCTCCTATTATGCAATCTGCCAAGCGGGCACAGAGAGAAACAGCAATGAGTCTCTCTCCCTTGATAAATGCAGTGCCATCAAACTCTTTGTGGTCTTGTGCCAGGTGCTTAGAGAGCCAGAAGAACTATTCTGTTCTGCAAAGCCACCGACAAGAGTAGAAGCAGCAGCTGTGTTTTGCAGCAGTGAGTCCCCAACCTTGTCTCTTCTAAATCAAAAAATGCAAACTAGGGTTAAATTCCTGGAATTTTGAACAGCTAATTTGATTTCTATAGTGGTCTTACTGCAGCAATTCCTGTCAAAATCTACTCAACTGAAAAAAGAATAGAAAAAAATAAAAGAACATAAGCAGTAGCTGTGTTGCTGGTTAGCTGATAAAGCACATGCCAAATGTCAGCTCGGAGAGGCTTTAATAAAATTTTGTAGCAAAAGCCTATTTTAGAATCTCAGTTATAAAAACTTTCAATTAAAATCTGGACCTAGCCCAGCCTAGAACCAGTATGCACTATGAAACAAGTCAGTCACTGGTTACTAACTCCACATAGGTAAGGAACCCTACACAAAAGCTAACACCTAAGAATGGCACATCACTTTGAACCTCTGTTCTCTACTGGTATATGCAAAATGCCTTTGCAAATGTAAAGGAAAGCATCACTGCAAGATCATGTTGCTGTGAGAGCAGAAGGCAGGGAGATCATTAGAAGCTTTGCTAGGACTCCGGATCAAAGTATTCTGACATTAAACTAAGCTAAGATCAAAGACTAAGAACAGACCAAAAAATAAATTTCTCTGTGGCAACAGTTTTTTAGCTTTGAGGGTCTTGCATCTTTCTGAGAGTAGGAAAAAGGCGGGAGGAAAGTGAAAAATAATTCTGTCAAGGGAGCAATACAGGCAAAGAAAAATTTCCACGAAGCTCAGGAAGTTCAATTAAATTAAATTGTCTTTAATAGACAGCAATAAAATAAATTTATGAGCAAATATTTCTGCAACAGACATAAAAAGAAAGCATGACCAAACTTTCCTTCCCACTTTTAGACTCAACTGGCTTCATCAGAGTCTTGCTAATGGAGCAGAATCATCACAGCTGAGGGACTTTAAAAAGCAACTTTCTTCTGCTACACTGATAAATGCTGCTTTTAAAACCTCACATCCCTTATATTTTTATGGAATTTTTATAAAATGGGAATGGAAGCTGCCTCAGTAAAAAAACCTCTGATGTTCCTTGCAAAATTTCATTTTACCCACAGACATGTCCAAAATCCTGGGGGGGAAGGGGAATGACAAAAAGGTGATTATTTCATGTTGGTCCTATTTCAAGGCTTCTTCACGTCTCCTGGTCAGCTTGAGACTTTGTCTTCTCTTCCCACAGACATACGCATGCACACACTTACAGTCCAGATGCCTGCCACAATCTGCATGCTCCATCTATCCCATTTATCCCCAAACTAGCATAACCCAGCTCTCCTGCATTTCAGCCACAATAAGCTTTATCCTCCTCCCTGCCAAAACTCCAGGGAAATATGAGGACTGAAGTGCAGCCTTCCTGCCTCAGATTCAATGCCTCTTGCCACTCCAGCACAGTGAAGTCTGTCTCAGCTCTCAACTGGAATATGCTCAGTACAGGTGAAATGTTCATGCACTTAACACCTGCTGCACTCCTTTTAGTCTCTAGAAAGCACATAAAACAAAGGTGTTTCAGGAATTTCCATCTTTGCCAAGTTTGGGCAGTTTTCTCATAGCAGCATCATAGAGCACATTCTTTAGATCAGAGTCAGCCTTCTGTCAACCTTCACATTGCTGCTTCAGAGCACAGATGCAATGCATCTTCTCAATACAACCGTAATCTTATTTTTATATATTTATAAATATTCTGTATTTATATTATTTTTATTTTTATATATTGTCTCCTTTCTTAAAAGGAGGAAGGCATTTATGTAAAAATGCAAAACCTCAAAACTCCAAACTGAAAAAAAACCATCTAGCAGGGAGGGTTTCAGCCTGCCCCATTAAATTGTGGCTGAGACAGATGCAACTAAACAGAAGTTTATTACAAAACATGTCAGAAAGCATAAGCAGAGATGACATTATCCAGTCCATTTGTAACTTGTAATAGAATGTCCATTTCTTCCTCTTAGATGATGAACACATGCGTGTGTGCATACACACAAAAACCTGCATAGGCTACCCAAGGAAAACTGGTAGCTACATTTGTGACAGAACATATCACAAACCATCAGAAGGGTAAAAGCAGATCTGAAATGTCCTATTGACCTTACCAGCATGTTTGTGAAATCTAGCCCCACTCAACAGGGTATTTAAGTTTATTTTTAGTTTTAAGCATATCTATAAATATATTTATGTTCAGAAAAACATTTGAACCCCAGCTTAAAAGTAGATTAAAAAATAATGCCCATGTTATTTGCTGAATCTGGGTCTTAAAATTCAACAGCTGAATCACAATACGTATTTTCTTTTCCTGGGGGTGGTAGGATGTGACATGCACTAAATTCACCTGTCTGAAGAGATGAATGCCGGCTTGCACAGTGTCTCCTTATATTTACACTTCTAAAATGGTTTTAATTAGTGCAGAAATCCTGGTCTGTATTTTTATTACCAATCCACTACAAAACCTCATAAGTAGAAATCTATGCTGAAAAAGATACCAGGCTTAACATGCAGCTTTGAGGCATAATTCAATCATGAAAACAAGTACGAAGCTACAGGAGAAGATCCGGGGTTTGTTTTGTTACATACATTAGCAGCACTGGCCTCTGGTAGCACTGATACACCCCTCCTTCCAGTTAAGTCTTGGCCTTAAGCCTCGAGACTATTGAATTGGTTTCTTTCAGAATTAAAATTTATTCTAAATACTACAATTGCTTCATGTAACTATCCCTATTGAAAAAAACCCATTCCAGACCAGCACTCCTGAGTAAGAGACTAAAATATAAAACAACACGAAATATTAGAAAAACAAAGTAAAGATAATTCTAAGGAAGCAGATTCTCTGGTTCATGTTTCCATGAAGTAACTGCAAAAGCAATGGGTTAAGCAAAGCAAAAAATAAAGTATTGCAAACATCACCTCCTAGTGAGGGAGCCAGTCTCTTCTGTCCTTACATATGTTTTTGTACTCTCCTCCTGTTTTCAAAAAAGCTCTACAAGACCAGTTGGAAAGCAAGCAAAGCAAGCCAGTACCACTTCTGAAATTTAGTCCTGCTCTTGGAAAGCCTTAGGAAGTGTTTAAGCCAGATACAACTCTAAACATAAGTCATCAGGGGCAATCTGTAAAATAAATAAATAAACTACCAATGCAAATGCTAATAAAGTTGAAAGCACAAGTAACCTGATCAATTGCATAGTCATGACAATTTTTTCATCTTACAGCACCTTTTATACTCTCTAGTAATTCAATATTCTTTAAAAACAAATTTTCTAATTATTTATAGATTATTTCTTAACTAATGTTTAAACCACAGCTGTTATACATCATATTCAGTCACTAATGAACTGAAACAGTATCTGGTTTTATTAGTCTTTTTGAAAAGATTTAGATGCCCAACCGTTCTCCATAATTTTCTCCAACAATAGCAATTAAGATATGAGGCAGCCTGGGAATCTACAGATATTTTGTCACTGACTTATTTGATGCTGCAAAAAACCCACTAGTTCTCTATTTCTCAGCATTTTTATATCTGTTCAAACCTTTTTATAGATCATCTACACTGGTATTTTTAAGCCTGCTTTCAGATTACTTTTTCAGGACTTTCTCTGACTTGTTTAAGTACTTTCTGAGATGTTGAAGCATGAAAGAAAGAGGGGCAAGGGTTGGAAAGGTAGAGTGTTTTATTTACATACCCAAGCAACACTCTCCCATCTCTCCAGACAAATTGCCCATTTTTCAGTCTATCATACAAAATTAAGCATTCAGCAGGTTCTAGAAACACCTGCTAAAAGAAAAAATTCTATACAGAAGAACCTCTGATACCAGTCTTGTACACAGACTTCTGACTGTCTGCAGCTTAGGAAAAAACAGTTACACTAATAATCTTGTTTTATAAACACAGCTATTCTGTGACCCAAAATATTACACGATACAGCACACTTGCAAAACTGTCTCTATAGAAGTCTCTATTAAGACACAACATACACAAATGAGTCTTTCAGAAATGTTCTAAGACATGATTTTTCTCACATTCGTTTCATCCTGTAGTCAATTCAAAAGACATGAAAAAAAGCACTGTAGGTGTAAATTCGTCTTGTAGCTTTCTAAATATTTGCTAATGGTTAATTTTGCAGTAACCCAACAGTCTTGAAAGCAGCATGATAATGCACCCTTCTCTATGTTTCCGTTTGATAATCCTGAAATGTTTTGGCACAGCCCTTATCTCAATTTATGGCTAGCATTTAATAAGAACTGGGATAAGAGTTGCCAAAAGCCAAATTAGCTAATGCTGAATGTAATGAACAGCAGAGCTTTGATCACGCTCTGAAATAAATTCTAAGTGAAAAGTGGAGAGAAGGACGCCCGTGGAATTAAAATTGACAGTATGATTAAAACCAAGCCATATGAAGTGCCTCTTAGCTGATTGCTAACATTACATATTGGCTCCCCTTCTGACAGGTGTAGTTTATTGTCAAAATGCCCTAATGTTCCACATCAAGGAAGGAAAAAAAGTTTACTATTGTCTATTAATCCTCAAAACTTATACTTCTTTCCACCTTTAAGCCATACATTTTCCTACATGAAAAAAAGATGCAAGTAGTTTACAGCACATGTCATTGTAATTACACATTTTAAGGAATTCTGTTTGTCAGGACTCAGAAATTCCTCCCTGGTTACACGACTGGATGACCCAGGATTAGCAAAGAGATATGAAGCATTATTTCTGCCAGGGCTGTAGCAGAATCTACTCTAAGACAGTTCAGTGATAAACAGAAATTGTGACCTACTGTAGGCATTACAGATTTTGAGAACTCTTTGCTCCTGCCTCAACCAAACCTCATTTATTTTAGTCCAAGACAAAGTGGACAGGTATAAAACTCCCAACTGAGTTTTGGACAGACTTAGCAACGATATCAAAATGTATGCATATGAAAGTAAACCCACTCTACTTTAATAAGCCTTCCAATGGTTTTCCCCAAATTGTATGTTAGTTCTGAGATTGTGAGACAATTAACAGACTTGTCAATCTGGCATTTTTCTTTAGATCATGCTAGGAAAAGGTGCTGTTCCATCTATTAAAATTAAACTATTTTAAATGCTGAAGTTGATGGTTTTGTCCATCAACAAGCAGCAAGGAACACTAAAACTAACTGGGGTTTAGTTTTAAGAACGAAGTTTCAGCCAGTTGTTCTACAAAGATGATAAACACCTAAGTTTTTACCTTTAACTATGAATTACAAGTTATCTGACCAGATGCATCACATTGTACTTAGATATTTGCTTATTTCTCCCACAACTATCTGGCTTTACATACAACTCTCTTATGATGCTTTCAAAACTGATTAACAAGAACATTATTCCTGCTGAAAAATCTGTTCACCCCACCACACCAAGGTAAGAACAGTATCTGAATAAACACATTTAAACCAAAACAGAATATTTCACCACACTGCAGATTTATTTTCATTGAATGAGTCACAAATTTAGTGTAATGCACAGCTTTATTCTGCGTCTTCACCCTGTTGTAAGTGGCGTGCTTTACTCTACTTCTGTTTCAAACTGCAAGTAAATTCTGTAGGACATGGCACATTTTTAAATCTGGACCAAAAGGTGAATCATGCAAGGTTAAATAATGAACAAAATGTCATGGCCATGACTCAGAGAAAAATAATGGTATTGCAATATATCACACAGTAAGCTGCAGATTAAGTGTTGCCTCTATTCCTGTGCAACTTTAATCAAAAAAAATTAATTGAAATGGGTACAATAAAACTAGCTGATCTGAAACAATTCAGTAGGGGAAAAGTAAATTAACAATTTTCATCCTTGAAACTCATCACCTGCATTTTTCCTGTAAAAACTAGAGATTTTTTTTTCATCAGAACAATGCACAGTCAAATAATACTTTGCTTTTCAATAAAGGTCAGAAGAAAAGCTTTCCATTCAGCTGCAATATTTTAATTAAACATTGCAGCAGGTGTTTGGATATGCTGCCAACTCCTGAAAAGCTTGCATAAAAACTGTATCTTTAAAAAAAAAAATGAAGACCTGTACATCCTCAAGCCTACTTTATCTGTCTTTTCTGTGAATGGGTATTCACAAAATTACATATTATTTTCTCTGCTTTGGAACACCAGTACCTGCCCTTGCTATAAAATTGTTCTTCATCAAAGCTGCTGGAAGCTAGCCATGCAAATTCTCATGTCAACTTTTATCGCCATGGCAGATCGGTGCAACAGAACACAGCCCGCAGTTTAGCCTTAGCTGCTGACCTGCTTCAACTTTTTGGGAACCTAACTGGTCTGTTCAAGCTGACAAAGCTGACAAAAAAAGAATCTTTAACTGGGAGCCAAATGCACTTTTAAGACAAAATATTGCAGTTAATGCAGATCCCTTTGGAGGTCATATGCATGCAATCAAGTTTTTCAGCAATAACACACCTCCCAGCTCTAGCTCTCCATGCACTCACATAAAAGCAGCCTATAAAACACTTCCAGAACTGCTTAGGTTCTTAAGGAATGCAAAGCCCATCAAAAGGTGCAGACTCCAGAAGAGAGGTGGGAGGAAACAGAGTGGAAGACAGGACGAACAAGCTGTGTTCTCCACGGTGGCAGTAAGTGACTCTATCAAGTCACTCTATCAGCTGAGAATGCGAGTCAGAATGTGAATCCCAACATAAAGAATAGAAAGCAGTAACTCTCCTATACATTGGGATATGCACAGCTGCATCAGTGCAGTACTGTTCTTCAAAACTAGACTTCTATCAGCATAATCCAATGCTTACTGCTTGACAAATTCAGTGGGAATCTGGGACATCTCAAAAACCATCACATTTGAATCCGGAAGAGGCTCTCAACTGAATTCTGATGTATGAGGAGAAAGCAATACCAGCAAAAGTGATAATACAGCAACAAAGACTGGTATCCACTCATTCACTTAGTTTTCTTCTGAGACTTGGTAGTTTGGCCTCTTGAACTACAGGCAGAACAGAAAACCACCAGTTTAATCTCAGCAGTGTAACAGCTTTGGCAACACGCAGCGAGCACAACTTCTCATCTCCCTACAAATAGCAAGGCTGAAAGAGAAAAAAAAAAGCACTACTTACAGATTCAATTAGAATTTTAAGACCATTTGGAAGTCAACTTGCAGCAAGGGCTCAGCATCACTTTGTTGCTATGAAACATTATCACACAGGAATAATCAACCATAAAAACCTGCAGCTGACTCATTCTCTGGCTGAAATGATCTCAGCTGAGAAGGCCACTTTCAATTTGAAATGAATTAAGAGCAATTCTGAACACAGCCCTGAATGATGCCTCAAGCATCTCAGATGGGCAATGCCAAGATGTCAGACAAGATCTTGGACCAGTGACTAAACCTGAACAGGTCCTTGAGTAACTATAATATAACATGCAAGCAGAGACAGGTGGCAAGCTGAGACTTTTCACATATGAATCTCAACAGAGCTGACCAGTGCTATCATAGGAATCTGAAAAGTTCAGGGACTGAAAGAAGAAATCGTCTGTACCTGTGACTGGTCTGCTACTCATAATTAAAAGGGGTAACATGGTACCAAAAATGACTGTGTCTCAGCTTCAAAACTCATTCCAGAATGAGAGAAACCTGTGAAGAGGCATTACCTCACTACAGGAGTAACTTCTAGCAGTAGTGATTTCGCCCTGTGGTGAACCAGGAGGATGGTATTACAGAAGTATGTGTCTGCAGACCTTGAGTCTTGAACTAGTCCTGGATCTGCACAGATAGACTGATGAAAAGCAGATATTTATTTCCTGAATCTGGGGACCATTTGTATTTATTCATTTTCCATACAACCAGACTGAGAAGTGATTCTCTTCTTTGAGTTAAGGAAATGCTTGAAATAAAAGTATTCTACAATGCCTTTCCTTCAGCTCCTAGATGAAGCAAAAATGCCAATCCTTTTTGTGCTAAACGTGGGTAAGGAGAGTTCTTCAGGAAAAATGAGAGAAGCATACAGAGAAAGACAAAAGGATGCAGATGTACAGGACAGCAAGCCTGGTGCACAAGGGCAAGGCTGTCACTGCAAACAGAGCATGCCTTGGAATCAGCTGTGATACACCACCACTCCATCAGCTCCACTGCCCCTGAACAGCAACGTGAGCCAGCTCACCATCTCCAAGTCCTGCTGTCTCCAAAAGCGACAAGATTACTCCTGCAGCACAGAGGCAGGTGATCACCTCTAAAAATAGGCAGTCCTGATAAATTAATGCAATTTCTGTCTTAAAAAGATATGCGTTTATAAAAGTGAGATCATTGAAGATCATTGCACTGCATTGCATCTTTTATCCAAACACAAACTCCTTCAACAGTCACATGAATCTTAACTAGAAACAAACCAATAGCACAGTGAATAGGCAAAACATGAACAAAATTTTCAGGGTTCAAAATGTCACTTTGCTGCTACCCTACCTTTTCCCCTTAGAAGTCCTTTAAGGGCTGTTACTTGAGAGAATAAATCCCTAAAACCTCTTGGCCTAGATTTCATCTTTTTTTTTCCTTTTTTACATCCTTAACAAGCATTCTTTGATAATCCAAAACCACATATCCATATGTATAAAAGTAATATTCCCGATATACTCAAAAAGGTTAAAAAACCCACAATGTGAGGACTTATCCTGGAATGTTTGAGGGATTTGGCAGTACTTGAAGTTGTGTGAGCTTTTGTGACATAACAATTAAAGAACTATATCTAACACAGTAAAATGTCACACAAAAATCCTAAAAGGTTAAAGTCATGTCAGATAACAGGCTCATAAATCAGTTTTCCTTCTTCACACTCTTCTCCTAAGCTCTCATCTAGCATTTTTACTTGGAGAAGAAATATCAGTATGTCTCAAACATAGGAAAAGATTTCTCATCAAACAGTATTCAAAAGTAAGACCTTCCAGCATGACAAAATAATTATGAGGAAAAAAATTTAGTATATTTTTCTTTCAACCCAGAAGAAAAACGTTACCTTTCTTTGATAGTACTGAAAGGTTCTGGGTTTGACAAGATGACTTTGCTGTATATAGCAATTTATAATCCATTTGTATGATGAATCATTTTAGCATCACAGATACCTAGGCCTCTCAAACCAGAAACATCTTTACTAGTCAGCAGACATATACAATGAAATTATAATGTTTTGCTCACTTCCAATGGGAACAAGCATATTACCCTGCCACCTCAAACCTGAAAAGCATCTGGATCCTTTTCAGAATTTGCAGGGATGCCAAATGTAAACTAGAGAAGTACCAAATGCTGTATTGCTTCTGGTTTTGCTTTACACATTCACACAGGCAGTGATTTTTTTATTGCCTACCTGATCTTTTAAAATCAGTTACTGTGTTTCAAACACTGTATCATGAAACACATTACACATGTATATCACTATATTTTATCCTGGCTCAGGTTTTTAGAAATTTGGAGGTTTTCCATTGTTGTTTTGCAGGGAAGGGACTTTTTTCTTTTAAGTAACTTTGCATCCTTCCATGTTACATTTACTTACTTTAGCCTAACTTCTCTCACACAGACAAAAAGCATTAGGTAACATGGTTCAAAACAAGAACATTTGGGGACCACTGACACTCAAGATTCTTCTGAAAAATGTAAGCCAGTCTTTATCATCATTATTCTTCCAACAAGAATACTTAGACTTTGAAATCAGGTAAATTGTAAGAGTTTCTTTGTCAACTTGGGTTGCCTGAAGCAAATACAAAACATGCTTTAGAGTTCTAAAATATGATTTATAAAGGAAAGAATGTCATTATGGAAAGATTTAATTTTATTGCTATAACACCAAAGGAGAGACAGAGCTTAGTTTTACAGAACAAACAAGATACTGTTGCATTGATCAGAGAGGTGCTTTGTTACCCTGTTCTGTCAGAGGTTTGATTCCTTGATCTCATTAAGGACATACTTGGTCATTAGTAGAGGTAATCTTTCCGACAATGCTTTTGCTTTTGAGGGATACAAATTTCATTTACCCATGGCTGGGTTAAAAGTTCACCCCTCTCTTTCTTTCCCTTCTTTTTATTCCCCACCATGCCAGCAACCTTACCTTCACATGGCCTATTCAATGTTTTTGTCCTTTGATTATTGTTTTCAAGCTTAAATATATACAGCTGACCTTTATAAAATAATTTAAATTCTCCTTCATACTTTTAGAATATTGTCAAATTTGTTATCTCTAGGTGAACTTGCTGCTGCACAGTAAAATTAGTCTTTTGTGCACTGTCAGCAATGGGATATGCTTAATAGGATGAATTACTGGACTTCTCTGATGAATCTGTAACTTGCACAGCCAGTTCTCAACACATTGCCTTTAAAAATGCACTCTAATGACTTTTGCTGTGGACCAAAGCTCCACAAAGCTGACGTTCTATGCCTCTGGAGCCCTCACCTCTGTTCTCTATACCTGATGTTACAGTGAGAGCACATTCATGTGATGAATGTGCCAACCCTGTGTAATCCAAAAGACTGATACACAAGACCACTCATTTGTATCCAACAGTCCTGGCCCATCCCAAAGAGGAGGTAGTAACAGTTTAGCATCCAGGATTATTACAAGAATTATAAAGATTCAACCATTAAGGAATTTCTATAAACAGGAAACCTAGGGTGATGGCTGACATTTTGTTTTCAGGTGTTGTATGTCTTCTCTTTCTAGGTATTTGCACAACAGCAGCATTTTAAAAAAGGTTCATTTAAAACCATACAATTATCTGAACATATAATGCTGCTTGTAACATCACATTTTTAGAACATGTACTTGTCTCTCTTAAATGAAGAGAAAGGAAAAAAGGAAAGACAACCATTATTTACTTCAGATCTAATACTTATCTTCTTTACACACATTTATATATGCTCTCTGAAAGTACCTCTGGTTAGACTGTGTCAGTGAGAGAAAACTGGTATTAAGATGAAACTTGCTTTTTTCCATAAGGCAATAATGAGTTGCAAAATCCAATTTTGACAATAAAAACTTGCAACTAAATATGAATGATTAAAAATAATGATGCTGATCAAAGCTTTGGGATTGTTTTAATGTTCTTTCTTTTCCTGTGCTATGAGAGTATGTTCAATAGCTTCATAACTAACAGGTTTGAAATGCCAACCAGGTCTGCTGAAATGCACGCTGTCACTCTTAGTCAGTAATAGGTCTAGGAGAGATGACTGCACAAACTGCATTACCTCTGTAGTGCATCATTTTTCTTCCTTTTATGTAATGAAATGCTTCCCAGTGGGCAATCTATTCTTCAATGACCTGTATTAACTTTTGTTACAATTTTCTAATAAAAGATCTTCTTTACACAAAGTTACTTTATGAATTCTGCTTTTAAATATTCACCTGCCAAGAAAAGTAACCCCTTGTATCTCAAAGTGCTTACAGCTGAGCAATTGGAGGAACTGAGGACTGGAAGGAATACTAATTAAGTATACTGAAAGGGATGCTAATTAACTTTGCTGATGACACAAAATTGGGAGGAGCTATTGACACCCTTGAGGGCAGAGAAGACCTGCAGAGAGATCTGGACAGACTGAAGAGCTGGGCAATCACCAACCATATGAAGTTTAACAAGGGCAAATGCCCGAGTTTGCACCTGAGGCACAGCAACCCTGGATGTACATACAGACTGGGGAACGAGAGGCTGGAGAGCAGCTCTGCAGAGAGGGACCTGGGGGTTCTGGTCAATGGCAAGTTGAACATGAGCCAACAGTGTGCCCTGGCAGCCAAGAGGGCCAACCGTGTCCCGGGGTGCATCAAGCACTGCATTGCAGCCAGTCGAGGGAGGGGATTGTCCTGCTCTGCTCTGCGCTGGTGCGGCCTCACCTCAAGTACTGTGTGCAGTTTTGGGTGCCACAGTATCTTAAGGATAAAAAGGTACTAGAGAGTGTCCAGAGGAGGGACACGAAGTTGGTGAAGGGTTTAAAGGAGAAACCATACGAGGAGCAGCTGAAATCACTTGGTTTGTTCAGCCTAGAGAAAAGGAGACTGAGGGCAGACCTCATTGAGGTCTGCAGCTTCATAACAAGGGGAGGAGGGGCAGGCGCTGATCTCTTCCCTCTGGTGACCAATGACAGGACCCGAGGGAATGGCAGGAAGATGTGCCAGGGGAGGTTTAGGCTGGATATTAGGAAAAGGTTCTTCACCCAGAGGGTGGTGGAGCACTGGAACAGGCTCCTCAGGGAGGCAGTCACGGCGCCAAGCTTGGCAATATTCAAGAAGCACTTGGACGATGCCCTCAGACACATGGTGTGAATTTGGGGTTGTCCTGTGCAGGGACAGGAGTTGAACTTGATGATTCTTGTGGGTCCCTTCCAACTCAGGACATTTTAAGATTCTATGAATTATAAAATTATAAAAATTAGGTTTTTAAATAGACTAAAAGCATTTTCAAGAACACTAGCTTTGTTTTTATCTTGAATGATTACCAACACAGTTTCCAATCGTGAGGGGGTAGACTTGCGTTCCCTTGCTCACTAACTCTACTTAAGCTTAGATAGTGCAAATAGCATTTGCTGCTTAAAGTCCATCAGCAGAGCATTCACTCTGTGCAGAAGGAAGCCAGCTAAGAGCAGCAGCCTTCCCACTAAGCATACAAAAGTGTGCAGGGGTAGGTCATGTGCTGCATGAAGATGGGTAGGAGCATAAGGCAGCATGACTGACATAAAATTCCTAATCTGGTTCTGGGCAAGGCCATTTTAAATCAGTCCAGCTAGATACCTGCATGTTCCTTGGTCCCACGCACTCCAGGTACGGTGGTGACTCAGACCAAGGACTCCTGTGTCAAACACCACAGCTTTGATCAATCACAAAGCCATTAACTGTCAACTCCAAACGAGCAAGAAAGCATAGATTTACCATTAGAAAAGAAGGATTAGTGCTGAACAGTGAAACAAGTTCATCTTGATGGCTCCTTTTCAAAACTTTAACACTAATAGCAGTCTTTCTTTTTTCCTGCAAAACTTATTTAACTATGAAGTTCACAAGACAAAATAAAAACCTGTACACCACCCCTAATCTTGCTCTGAGCACAGAGGCAGAACAAGACTAAAAGGGAAACATGTCTTCTTCCATATAATATAATAGAATACGAAAATATTATCAAGGTGAGACACTAACTTTGGAAATTAAAAATGAAAAGCAGTCCCCTATCACCACATAACCTCAGCGCAAGAGTTTGGAGATCATATGCTGCAAACCAGTTTCTGAGAAAGTATCAGCATGCTGTGTTTTTGTTGGCACAACTAGCAGTGTTCTAGTTCTGAAAATCAGGTCAATGCTACTTTTGTACCTACACACAGATGCTTGAAATCAGACACCTGTATTTTAAAAGTTCTGCCTTACTATACAATATCTACAGTTTGTCTAAGTATTTGGGTCACTGAAACAGAGAAGCAATAATTATCCTGAAATTAGAGGCTAGACATGCAGAGGAGGATCAAGACTTCTTTTTTTTGTTGAGCAAAACTAAATAAAAATCACATATGAAATTTTCTTTCATCTAACTTTAGTTATCTAAGAAATCAAGTGTAGCCAAACCTAACCGACTCCACATCCCCAGACGGCAAATCGTTCCATTCCAAACAAAGGCAGGAATGACTCTCTGCAGGTGCCTATACATCCCCCTTGCCCATATAGTAGCCTAGGCAACTAGCTTCAGGTATTAGCTTTCATGTAGTTAAAGGTTAGGGGAGACTTATGTTTTCCAATTTTATAAATTTAAGAGTAAATGCCATAAAAATTTCACCAGTTGAATTCAGTAGGAAATAAGCGCAACAGTGCTTGAGTAGAAGAAATATTCCAAAACCTTTTTAAGATACTATGTTTCTGCAGAAAAGTCACTTTAAAACTTTAAGTGTCTAAGTGTAACTTACACAATATGAAATATGAGGTACAGTTTCTAGTTTGTTGTGAATACTGAAGCTAACTACTAAAATAGATTGTTTAGGCTGCAAAGTGTTGTACTTAATAGGTTTATTCATCTGCAATGGGTGCAGACAGGTCTCACATTTTACAATACAGATCTCTTCAGGACTTCTGTATAGCATTAATAACAACGTGTTCAATATTTTAATAAGAATAAGACTTCAGAAAACCTTTAACTTCTATATGAAATGAAGAATATTAGAAAAATTTTGTGAACTATTTTTACATAAAGATAAAGATATTGAGACTACAATACTGGAGAATATTTTAGGAAAGGTCTTCATACCTGTTTTGATGTGTTCATTCTCAATCATTTTAAAATTACTGTATTCTGATTGAAGATCACTGGATTACTAGGATATAAGGCTTTTTCTTAATTTCTGACTTCTGATGGGGTGGGGGTGGGACATCACACAAAGCTGTATCTTCACTAACTCAGACACCATTCTCAATAATACTAAGTAAGTAAAGAAAAAAATTAACTTTAAATTTCAAGATATAGACAGCTTTTTTCTTGTTGTTTTTGCAGAAAATGCTAATTCCAGCCTTTACAGCTGATGAACTCTCCAAATGAGAGAGGGAAAAAAAGTGTCGTGTATCAGTCACTGAATGGAGGCAGTCCAACAGAATGTACTGAATATTCCAGTAAAGAGTTACTTAAATCTGAATAAAGTACTAGGTCATAGGATATAAGATGCTATTCCATGGCAGGTGGATGGTGAAGTCTAGTAAACCACCCTCTCTTTGGAATGAAAGGATAGTTAACAGCAACAGAAGGCCATATAGACTAATCAGAAGCACTGTAACCTCAGTAACCTCATGGCTCCATCAGCTAAATGCAGTAAAATTCAGCCTTTCTGGTCCTGACACTATCGTAGTGCTGTTAACCGGACACCAGTGGTTCACTATGAAGTCTCTATATGAATTCATATGTTATTTTGACAATTTCAGACATGGCTCTGTAAGCCAAGATCCTAGCTCACCATCTGGTCATCTCAAACATTCACACATGCACCTCAAACAAAATCAGGAATGATGCATCATTTTCAAGCTTCTGGGGTGAAATTATGAAACGCTTCTTCATGTACAATAAAATTACTGACTTCATTCACTTTCCCGTAATATAAAGACCACTTGGCTTGCTGGATCTCCCTCGTCATTGCCCACCAATGCAGGCTACTCTATTGCTGAGGAAATAACTGTCTTTTCTTGCTGGAAAGTGAACTTTCATCACACTAGTGTGAGTCCTTCATCAGCAAACATTTAATCTTGGTTTTACTGGTTCAGTAGCCCCTTGATTACATGGCTAAAGAAAACTCACTCAAATTACAGAAAAGCAAACACACAGAAGTCCACTTTCACAGGACCAAGAGCCAGATAACAAGAAATTAATTCTAATTAAAAACAAAGAGACAAAGGAATTTGGGGTAAAAGCAGTATTCTAAAATTGCTGAGTAGATGTTCAGAGATAATTTTCTTGTCAGATGTGGTCCAGGAATTCCAGATCAAAATAGGTCACTTGCAGTATCCCCACACACTTCGACCCATCCTCCCTTTAGTCTACCTACTCTATGAACTCCTAATGCAGACTAGTAGAGTCAAATGTGCTTTTAAGTGACACATTAAATTAGGAGTCCCATACCTTTTCAGAAAATATAGGTCAATTTACTGGTAAAGCCCCCTGGCCATTAGTATTTCCCACCAACAAGTCAAATGTGAATATTTTAAGCTTCACTAGCCTTCAACAATCCCAAATGCCAGTTTCTTGGTTACCTACTAGGTTGTTGTATACTACTCCATCTCTTGAGCTGGAAGAGGGATTACAGCACTACAAAATCACTTTGAGCTTGCATCATAAAATAAACTATTCATACCATCTGTTATAAAAGAGTGAAAGTGTTCTCCTGCTACATTGCTGAAAAAAAAGATTGAGGTTAATCCACTTTACCAATGCTGTGCAGCAAATCAGAAGAGCAGGCTACATTAAAATGCCGAAATCTAAGGTCCCCCATTTCATGACAACTCTGTATTATCTTTTCAAGAACCTGGATGCACAACTACCCCAGCACATCAGTCTCGTGGCCTAAGAATTCTAGGACTATTCTACTTCTTGAGACTGCAAATCACTTTTTTTTTTAAACATTTGTGTATTATTAGCTATAATATTATATCAGCACCCAGGTAGTTCAGCTCGGGAACGCAGCCTCTGCATGAGATGTTTAAGACAGTTATTTCAGGTCAATAAGCCAATACTACTGCACTCCTGTAAATGAGGCCAGGAGTTCTCATGAGGTTTTACCAGTAACTTCAGAAATATTAAATTATTCCCTTCCTGCTCTTTGTCTCACCTAACACCACAGATTCTACTAAAAAAAAGTCATTGTGTTCTAGGAGAATCTATGCAAACAAAACTCTGAACACACATCCAGCTGGAAAATGAAACTCCTTCTACACTGCCATCTTATTAATTGTTTGCAGAATGCAACAATTAGCATTTAGAAATAAATTAATTTTCATATCAAAATTAAAAACAGCAAGCTCACTACACAAATAGTAAAACAGTTTTAAATGGGCGTATTTTCTTTTCTCATTTCATTATTTTCTCATGCAAATATTTTGACAGTGTGTTTAGGCCAAACTCTCTCTCTCTCTCCCATCACGGCTCAATTTCTGATAATGAGCACTGAGGTCATAAACACTGAATGGATTAGAAAGCAACAGTAGGACCTTTCCTACAAGAATGTGTTGTGTTTGAGCTCAGACAGAAATATCTAAAAATATGAAAAGAAATACAGAAGAACAAAATGAGCATAACAGGTAAAAATGTTGCCTCATTCAATGTTAATACAGAGTAGAAATTCCTTTTTGAGTAGTTTCAGTCAGGTGCTCTGGCAGACCGATACTGTGATGAAGAAGGAAAAGAAGGATCTTACAGTCAAAGCAAAGACTTATTCTGGGCTCAGGCCCACTCATCCATTTCCACAAAATTTGGAAATACTACAAATACTTTGCTTCTGTAAATGGAGCTCTTAGCTAGTTTATATGATATTGCAAAGTTATTTATCATTTACAGCTTAAGATTCATGGATGAGGAAAATTTGTAAATAAGAAAAAAATGAAAGATATCATGCACAAGAAATGTTCAAAGGAAAAAAGTCTACAATTCTGCATTAAATTATCAAAGGAAAAAAGCATTACAGCTTTTAACAAATGATTGAAGAATTAAATTCTAGTTAAGTTGCTTTAAGACTTCAGTATGCATTTTTCAGTATGATGAAAACCAGTAAGAGCTAATAAAAATATTTAAGTTTTCAATTACATGCACAGAAAAAAATGCAAGGTAAAGCTTAGAGAAATAAACATCTCATTTTCTCACCCGTGCACTGTCCCCAACAGATACATTTCCTTAAAGATCTACCTACCCCACCATAAGAAAACCCAATGTAACCACAGCCTTGCCCACGTCACAGACCTATACAAGTGTCACAGATATATACTAGCAACTCTACATGACTTTAGTGCAAGCTTCAAGGATGTAATATCCAGAAGGCATCTCCCCTTAAAAAGTACAAAGCCACTTTAAAATCTTGCTGTTTACTATGGCTGCATATTTAGTTTGCCCACAGACAGGTAGCTCTCAGAGGAATATGAGTATGCCATCAGGTGATGATAAAATCCAGAGCTGTAATGCTGTTACGGCATTTATGGTGACTATGCATGAATCAAACCACGGCTTTATCCAAGTGTGACAGAATTGCTATAAGATAGAAGAAGCTCAGTGAACCAGCACACTGTTCTAATGAGTAAACAGCTTTCTCTCAGTCCTAATCTCTACAATAAACACCAATCAATGATTCTAGGCTCTCCTCTTCACGCAGTATGACACGTAATTTGGAAAAGATAACTGTGATACTTTTGACAGAAAAAAAGATGATGCAACACAAATGGCTATTATCAGCCTTCCTGTAGGATCAAGCCAGAATGCTCCCATATTGTCTTTTTTCCAGTCTAAACTCACAACTGGCTACATACCAAGCCTCTAACGTATAACATATAAACTCTATCTTGAAAAATATTTTTGTTTTTATCCACCACTCTTACCTAGTGTTGAACAAAGACCCCTCAAGGCTAAAAAAAGTAAATAAGTTACAGGTATATACAGATTGAAACTATGCAGATTTGACACAGATGGACCTTCTGGTTTCCCAAAACTATAGCAGTGTGCAGCATTCCGTCTTATGCACTGTGCTGCTTAAAGTGTTTAAATAAGGGGTTTTAATGAAGTGTAAAAAAACCAGAGCAGAGTATTTTTGCTTTAAAATTTCCAAGATTTCAGTACTGTACTGCTTGCTTTAACATCTTCAGAAGGTCCCTTACTTGTTAAACTTCTAAGACAATGTTGACAAGCGTATGAAGTACGTGTCTGTAATGAAGTTTTTTAGATAAGAAATCAATAATAATGCACCAATCACATTATCACTGTTCACAAGAAAACAACTCAATGACAGTTTTTCCAGATCAAAGTTACTGTAAGATTTGGTAGAAATCAGGTATCTCCTATGGCAGCAGTCTAGTAAGAGCTTTCAAAAAATCATACATGCACAGTATACAGAATTATATTGCCCTAGCCTTTTACTTCAATAAACATAATTTAAGCTCTCACTTGTCAGATTTTTGAAGCATTAACTTGTCATTTGAATACAGCTATAAGACTTAATTATTTCCAAGGTAGTTGTTCAGACTTAGTCAGCGATTAATGGTAAACAAGCAAGTCAAAGATCTTGTTATGTGGTACATCCCCTTTAATGATGAAGCTAAATACGTTCCCTCAGTAGTGACAAATCTTAACAAAAGAAACCATCTTAGGACAACAAAGCAACTTCTGAACCCAGCTATAAATAAGTTACTGTAACCTGGATACCACAGCACTAACACATGTACAATCTAAACCTTTTTTTTTCCCTCCTTCAAAAAAACAACCAAAAAGAGACAGGGGCGAGAGTGGAGGAAGAATATGTGTTGCTCAGGTTATTTGACTGTGTATTACAGAATGAATCATTTTGTCTATTGCTCATTTTAATGTTGAGTTACTCTTCGAGTTTGAGACAATAAAATGAACACTTTTTGGTTAAAGGACTTTTCCTTTCTATTTAAATTCTACCTATCTGTGAGGAATAGCAAACATCTTAAAGGAATATCATACAAATCAGAACTACATACCATAACTAGAAGCTACTTCAAGCCCTTTGACCTTGTTTTCACTGGAGAGAAAAAAAAAAAAAACAAAACACCAACCAAAAAAAAACAACAACAAAAAACAACCCCCCAAAAAAGCCTCTGTGCTCATACAAATCAATCTAGGTAACATCCTACTGAAAACAAAGTAGCTTTTGGTCATTTAGGATAAAATGAATGAGCTCATCTGAATTAAGCAAAGAACAGACCTTCATCTTAAAACCTTCTCAGGAGACGGTGAGGAATCACTATGGCATCAGCTCACAATGTACTAACACAGTACATCCCATCCACACATACACACTATTGATTCAGGTGTTTTACAACCATTACCTGCACCTCTCAGTTCAAGAAACTGGGTCAGTGAGGCTATGGGTCAGTGAGGCTAGTTCATGTGACTGACACTTTCCAAGAAGAGGATAACCAACAAGAAAGATGGGAGTCCTGGACTCCTCAGGTTGCCTAGTATAGCAAATCAACTTAGATAGGTTCTTGATCTTCACACCTAATTATTTTGCACACTACTTTTTGTAATTCACTTCTTTTCTCATCACATATGCTTCTGTAACAGGATTAATTAAGCCCAGGTGCCAGCACCTACAACACACTGCCTCTCCCAAAGCAATGGTATCAACTTTTTCCTTGTGTTACATAATATGCCTTACCAAATTTGCCTCCCATTCCTCTCATGAAGTCATCATCTTCCCCTCTCTGGAAGCACAAAGATAAATCACTGTTCCTCTCAGGCTAGTTAAACTGTCAATATTCCACTTCAGCAGAAACTGAAAGACTAACCTCTAATGAACATGATATACACCACCATTTATTTGGTCTCTTTTACAAAATTACAGGTTAGCAAAGCCAAACAAAAATTAATACCCTGCCAATGGGGGTAATAAGGATTATTTATTTATTATCTTAACAACACTTCCATTTTATTTTGTTTTTTAAAAATCTGTATTGTAAAGAAGAGAAGCAGTGACCAATTTGAACACAAGTCAGCTGGCCAGGCACTCACCACTAGCACTCAGGAGATCAGGTGTTCTGGTTAAGCACTCACTAGATGGGAAATGCTTAATTCATAGTCCAAACAACACCTAATGCTACTCAGCCCTCTCAGGTAAAAAACTGCCCTGCAGAACACATCCACTTTACAGTCCATTAACTCAGAAGTTCTGTATTTCAAGGGTAGGAAAGAAAAAAGAAAGAGTCCTTCCAAGTCATATTTCCCAACTATAAAAATACCCTATGTTAATATACATATACTCGTCCTTCCATTGTATTGAGTTTGATATTCTACTGCAATCCCAAACTACATCTGATCCTTGAAATCAGTAACAATCTGGATGGTATGCAGTAGTCCACTGATATTTCTGGTAGCAGATTCAAAACCTCTACCTTTGATGAAATCAAGCTAGAATTCATAGATTTTCATGAAAGTGAAACCATACAAAAGAATTATTGGAGCCACATTAGTATGACCCTCTCTTCATAAGTGGGTTTTTTTTTTGTTTTTTGTTTTTTGTTTTGTTTTTTTTTTTTTTTTTAAACCAGTTCAAAAGCTAATGGCACAGTCTCCTGGAATAATCTTGGTTGAAAAGAAGGGCTGGGCTTTGTTCAGGGAAGATGCAGGGAAAGGAGCTTTTATTCCAGTTCAGAACTAACTGCATTACAATCATTATCATGTGTTTACCAGCAAACCAAAATACTCCTCATAAGACTTAGCATCTATCATCTCCTTTCATTTCATTCTTTTGTAATGGAGAGGTAAATATACTTACTAGGGCTTTCTGAAAATAAATCCTTGACATGCTATTAACAGAATAGTCTTTATGAATTATTACATAAAGTGTTACATATTAAGTGTTACAGATGCTTCACAACACAAGTCTATAACATTAAAGAGGGGGAAACAAACAACAACAGAAATGCATGTTTGGGATATAATCTACTAAGTTCTTTTGGAATTTATTTATGCATCCAGGTGTCAGTCACCTGAAACTATTTTAGAAGTTCACATTTCAAAATACTGTTTCAGTTTTTCTTCCCCTCACCATGAATGGTATTAATGCTATTGGAACTTTTATTTTTTCTTAAAGAGTTTCAGGCTGGCATCAGAAGGTACTTTAAATTTATGAGAGTGCCTCCTGTGTATCCACATCTAACATGTCTAAGAGGAAACACTGTCAATCAAGACTGACTAGCAGCCATACAGGTCATGAAAGGAGTTGCATAACCAAACAGTGCAGACAGAGTTATTGTCTTTAGAAAACACCACAGTGCAGCAGGTTTTAAAACAACAAAGCAAGTGAGGTGTGTGTAAAATTGTAAGTGAAAACATACCAGACTGAAGGAGAACAGAAACATCTGCATACTTTAATCTTGGAAAAATATTTAAGAAGCTGAAGGTCCCCTTCTTCCTTCAGAAAGACAAAAGAAACCCAGTACAATAGGGAATGACTGCTTGTTTTGTTTTGCTGCTCTGGTAGTTATAAATGCCATGTCTAAGGCACTGCTGCTGCTGCTTTGTTGCCATGAAGTGACAGCTGAGAAAAATGATAATGTAGAGATATGTGTTATGAATATACAAATATATGAGAGCCAATTGATTTCTGCAGACAAGAGTCTAGACATTTCATTAACAAGTGCTTCCCCCCGCCCTTCCTTAAATTCAGCAACCCACCAAACCTATAAAGTCTTACCAAATAACACCTCATACAATGTGCTTCTGGAACTCTTTTGGTAAATAATGGTGCAGACATTATTATAGCCTAAACACACTTGGCAGCTTTAACAGCAGCATTGATCTCACTGTCATAAAAGAGACTAGTCCAAGGTTTCCAAGCCTACTGGGACACTGAATAGTCACCTCCAGACAGTCCTGCTTTGTGTGCACAGAAAAAATTGAACTATTGACAATGTCATATTTGTTATCTTTTTAACAAGCAACTGTAGTGAAGAAACATAGTGAAAGAAAGTGATAGCAAACATAACTATCATACAGTATAGAGTAGCCTTCTTGAGAAGTTGCCCATTAAAACTACTAAAAATTTTAGAACTACTTTGAAATACTATATAAGAGCTTCTGAACAATGCTGAAATGCCTGTTGCATTTCTAGGAATTTGGTTATGTTGGCACATATTACCTGCTACTGCAAAAACCCCATCATGCAACAAAGGAAGAGGGCTTAAGCTATTTCTTTTAAGAGGCAGAAAAAAAAATCCTTTTTTTCCTTCTTCAAAACACGAGTCACAAGGCCAGTCTGCAATTTACCTGTGTATTACAAAGTCACTTATTTAATTCATATCCAAAGGACATGGTTTCACATCTGTAAATAACATGTTCTTATAGTGTGTTGACATTAAAATAAACTGAAAAAATTTAGCATGTAACAGAAAGAGTATCAAATCTATGGTGCATTGATGCTGTGAACATTCTGGTAGTTGGACGGTGATAAAACTACAGTGGTTTTTTGCTTGCTTTCTGGGGCTTCGGGGTAAGCTTTCCCTGCCCCACACCCCAGTATAAGTGTTTCAATTGCTCCTGACAAAATAAGAGGATCTCAATAATGGATAAATTTATGCTGACAATTTCAAGCCATTTCAGTTTTCATTGTGTTTCTGTTGACTTTCTAATAATCTACTTCAATACAAATGTAGTCTTGTTTTTAGCATCTTTCCAAGTTAACATAAAGTGCAAAATTACAATAACAAAAGTGCCATAGATTATACAATGGCATATTAAAAGAGGCTGAACTATTTGAACTGAAATCAAGGACTACTTGTTAACAGTACTCTGCATTCAATAACTACATCAGTAATTTTTAAGAGTCCTAAAGTCACTGAGAGCACAGTTATATTATACTTACAAAGGTAAACTTGGTGTGGCCATCACAACAGTAAGTACCTACAAATAATAAAGAATCCCGCTCTACGTGGCACACCCAGTCTCAGAGCCCCCTTTTATGCAAATTCATGAATCCCAAAAGGAAGGACCAGAAGACTGTCTCTCTCATGGTGGTCTCTATTATTAGGCCAGGTCTTGTTTCTGCAGAGCCATTTTGTTTTTCACGTATTTACAACCACAACTAAGTTTCCTGAATGTCTTAATTCCTGAGTAATGCATTTATTTTTAAGACACATCACACTAACTATAAAAGATCAGAAAGAATGAGTATACAAATAAAATTACCTCAAGAGGATCTGATATACAGACACAGAGCATAACACTGAAGGTTTACACCATCACCGCCTGTTTTATGTCTGAGTCATAAGTTCTTGTCACCACTAACAAAAAGTTAGTGCTAATCAACTTGCCTTGGCATGAAAAGTGTCACATTAACTGGATATTGGTTCTTGAGGACATTATAAAACTTGGTTGATAAAAAGCAACTATTCTGATGTAGTATACTTACAGCTTCTGAAAACACGTGACTTGATTTTACACAACATTTTGATTAAATACACACACCACCTTGATATAAATTAAACAGGCTTAAAAATTAGACATATGAGAGCACTCAAGGATACCATCCTAGTATGGTTGTACCTTTTCTGCAGCAGCACATGAACCATCTCATAACCACTCGGTACTGATCAGAATATTCAGATGTTGATGATTTGGAAGAAAAGTGAAATAATTTCTGGAAAAAACCTATGGTGCCTAAGCAGCAATAAATTCTGAAGAAATCAAGGTGCTGATGCAAAGGTACTACATCTCTTCATTGACTGCATACAAGCGAAAAATAAACTTTTCAGAGCAACTAAGTGAAATGCTCTATCTACAAATGTTCACAGAGATGAGGTACAGAATGGGGATTACTGTCTTCAGAAGCACTAACTCTAAAAAGGTATCTGGGTACTGATTAATCATCATTTGAATATTATGCCTTCGATAGCATAGCAATATTGTACTTGACCTGGTAAACAAAGGAATCTGGAGATGGTAGGAAGTGAAATTACTTTGCCTTTGGTACTGATGAGACTAGTACTGGAAATGAAGTGTTCTCCGCTTCAAGAAAAATGCTGAAAAAAATGGAAAAAGCTCACAGAAAAAAAAACATATGAATGATTAAAGAATCACTGTGACAGAGTAAAGAAGCCTTAATTTACCAAGAAGATTATTAAAGGGTAATTTGTTTTAAGTATGCAAATGGGACACCAAAGGGAACAGAAGGGTCCTAAACTTAAGGAGGCAAAGAAGAAGAATGAATGACAAGAAATTGAAGGTAGTCAAATGCAAAAGAGGGGATTTTTCTTTTCTTAAATGGCAAGGATGATTTATGCTTTAAACAAAGTTCCAAGGGTCACCATTTTTGCAACTTGTGTACAAGAATGCCTAATTTTCAGCAACTGTTTTTTTTTTAAAAAAAGAAAATATACTACAAGCTCAGATTTTTAAAAAGCAATAACTGAAAATATATGATGGAAGTCACACCAGAGGTAAGACAACTTGAGTGGTTAACTGGCTTTAAAACCTGGCATCTTTAGAAATACTCAATACAAATAAACTACAGCTACCTGAACAATAATGTCTTATGCACATAAAGTGTTCTATGCGAAATACCCATTTTCAAGGTACACCTATACCCTCATGCATAGTACTTTCACAAGTGCAAATGTCATTTGGCAATCCTGTAGTTTATAAAGGAAACCTGATATGTCAGATGTTCTTATTATTGCTAGTCTTAAGGTCTTACCTGTTTATAACGTGATAAACAGTGCAAACCATTAAGCTTTAGACTGCTATATAAACAATACTTGTAAAAAGTGTTCTACAGGCACTGGCCAACATAAGGCAAAGAACTAATTTTAAACCATCAAGAATAACTCGAAAAAGTAACACTATCTTTAGCAGAACCTGAACTGACATTTTGAAAAACATCCAGTAAAGTGTTCATCTGTGTATCACATACTCACTGAATTTGTTTAGCTGGAAGTCAGACTTAAGAGGTCGTGTTACACGTGAAATTGAGTCCCAAAGGACTAAACCAAGAAGAACACTGATTATTCAATTTCCTTTCCAGTAATTTCATTTTACTTTTAACTTACTTGAAATCTTCTCTAACTCCATTATGTCAACATACCGAATACCACATACTCATTCACTACATACGCTCTACCAACAGCAGCAACAGAAAATTAAAACTGCAAAGCTGCATAATTTCTTTTTTCAGGCAAGTTTTCCCATAATAGCGAAAATATGTTTGTAATTTTACTATGGTAGCAAAGGAACTTTCCTTCATTTTATGAACTGAAAGTGTCTCAACAGATCAGCATGTCAGTACTAACTGAAGAATTAGCCGAATATTTAAGGCCTATATTTTCTTTACCTCAAACTGAAGAATAAAAAAAGCAACAATTAAGAATCATAGGAATAACACCACCACCCCCCTTTCAAAAGACACATAAATCATCTAATTAACACTGAAATAAACTGTCTTTTCTCTGACCAGGGAAGCAGTGAGAACAAGCCAAAAATTATGGCAGTAGAGAAGAACCACTGGTATAGTAACAGAATGAACAAACAGGGCAAGAATTCAGAGGCTCTCCTAGCAAATGACTCCAAAACAAGTTTAGTATTGGACTGATGTTTTATAATCCATTTTTCAATAAGATACAGGACCTAGCAATCCTGTTATCACAAATGAAGTTTGATGATGCAAAATTTTTTTTGCTGTTTAGAGAAGAAAACCAGCTGACCCTGTGCAGCACCAATTTGGGAAAAGCCAGTTCCTCAGATGGAGTATATTTTCAGTCAAATCTCAAGAATGTTGTAGCACCCAACGGCAACATTTCAGAGACTTATTTTGAAATAGGCAGCTCTTGAGTAATAGAAACTGTGGGATTTTTTTATTGTCCAGTTTTGTTTCTGCTTATCACCCCCTAAAAGTAACCAAGCTTCTCAATGCATTTGAAAAGAACTTCAAAGAAAGGACATCAAATCTGCAGAAAGCACCCACATGGAGGATAAAACACTTTATATGATGAACTGTGAACCTGAGCCACCTTTTACTGAGGGGCTGAATACCAAGAAAAAGTGACAAAGGAAGACAATTTATCAGATCATTCAAGAAGATGTCAATCTCCAGCAGACATCATATAGCCCTTGTAAGATGAAATTACCTTGGAGGGGCTTAGAAAATGGTCTAAACTCAAATTCCACCTGTTAATATAACAATAACATACACAAAAAAAAGCAAGGATTGCATATGTGGGGTTTAAGGGGGCTAACGTAACAATTAACATATCATATAGCTTAATGCAATTAATATGCTGCTGTATAGTAAACATTTAGGTGTACTCTAAAGTCATTTTAACAAGCAAAGGGATCTGATTTACCAATATTATTCTGAACTTCTGTTAGGAAAATATGCAATAAAGGATGTTTTTGAGGAGGAGGAAAACGTGAGTAGATAAGTATGTATAAAGTGGGTAAGCACCTCGGATGTTTTAAGACATGAGATTAACAGGACATCCTTTCTTTTGCCAGTTCCCAAATTACGGAAAGTTATATACTCCCATTCTAGGATTAACTGGCAGGCAGGTCAAGCCAGCTGCTTAAGAGACCTGAGAACCAAAACAACAGAAATGTAACCAGTTAGAAGAAAAGAATGTTAACATCTTCCTACTTTGCAATGAGAGCAACTCGTGAGACATGTAGAAGGGTGTCTCAACATGCAATCAGAGATTAAAAAGATAAGTGAAAAGACTGGAACTCCCTACCAGAATTCAGGTGGTATTGCATGCAGCTATAATTGGTGAAGGTATTTTATTTTTAACTTCAGAAATGTGACACTGTTGTCATCGATGACTTGAAGATCCTGACAGCAATCAAGAATAGGAGATAAAGCATCTGTGAATGAAAATTGTAATTTGCAAATGCTGCTTCCATGAACAGCTTATTCTGTATATAGGAACTTTTTGTGTAAGACTTGGAATTTGCATAAAGCCATCAAGGACCTTCCTTAAAATGCCTATGGGACACTGAGCTATCTTTTCCTTTCACAAGTGCATGATAACTTTGAGTCATCCATTCTGTTCGATATTAAAAACTTCATTACATAATCATAAAGGGCTTGCCATGTTTACTTTGAGAACAGGAAAATAACTAGCAACAACCTTCATGGGAGTAAATAACTCAAGAATAGGTTTAGCCTTTCTCTTCCATTCTTCTTGGTTTAGTGGAAGGAGGATCATTTAAACATCTCAAAAGTATTTGATATATGAAGTTCACAGTATCCCTAAGACAATTGCCCAGTCAGAAAATTAAGCCATACAGGTAAGTCTCACACTGCGCATGCTGGAGTGCTCCACTTTCAGGTTTATGCCATTCTGTGCTACTCCTTGTCTATACTTCTCTCAGAACTCCAGAACAGGTTTATGGAATAAATCAGTCATAGAAACGACAGTGTAAAAGGAGACACACACAAAATGATTTATCATCTGGAACTGTTCAATCCTTTGGAGATACTTTTATTGCAAATTTCCAGAGGTTAGCCCATGTAATCATTATGCACTATTTAAACAGACTACTTATTACTACTTTTCCATCTGGATTAGAAGTCAGTCTCATTTTCTTATACAGCTATAAAAAGTTGTAAGGTATCTGTTCAGTTTTTTCTTGCAAGTATTTTCCATATGTTCATTAATTCTATCCTTCAACAATTTTAGGTTGTTTTATTACCCCTTCATAAAATGTAACTACCAGCAATGCAAGAAATCATTCTAATGCATGCATAAATTACATGTTACATAGCCCCAACAGTTTCCACCGGACTGCATGGATTAGCAGTGCATTGTAAAGATGCACTGAAGTCACAGAACATAAGACACTCTGGTATTTTCTGTACCATTTTCTTCCAAGAAATCACCAACCTGCAGATCCGGATGTGGAATTACACTTATTTTGATAAGCAAGATTTTTATTAATAGCTTTCTCTTGACCAGTTTAACTACTGACTGCACTCTAGTGCATCTTTGGTTCCTGTAGGCAGTATAAAGGTCTTGGTCTGGATTTAGATTTTCTATAAACAATTTATCCTCTCTTCTAAGCCACGAACTTACGTATGAGGTTCCTAAAATCTGGCATAAGCATTACCAGTGTTAAAAACAAACCAAAGGCAGTTTAACAGTCAGACACAAAAAAAGGACAGACTTGCCTCTACCAACATTAATTTCAAAATAAAATTCGGGACCTCCTGCAGCAGCACCTTTTTTTCAGCATCCTCTACAACGAATGTCCTCTATTACATTTTATTAGCTCTCAAAGTCTAGGAAAATAAAAGCAAGGGCATTTAATTTAGCTGCTCAACTATACTTCAAATGTCACATAGCACTGCAGAGCTGTACAGAAATAAAAATGAATAAATGTCTCAAAAGTCTCATCTCTATATATTGATTCAAACTAGGGTTTTTTCTGTAGAAGGACCCTATTTTCATATAGGGCAATCCATACATTTGTCCACACTCCCCATTCCTTCTTTAAAACTTACCACAAAACCTTAGCTGAACTCTCCTATAGATAACTTCCTTAATTTAATAGGTAATAACAAACAAACAGTAGCAAAAATGGATGCATGACACAGATGGTTCCAGTAAATACATAGCCTTGATTTACATTTTCCTTTTCCAAACTTCTTGCCTATTATCTATCTTTAAACATCCTGTGTAACTATAATGCAAACTTTTGACATAGAAATATATATGAACTCACTAAAAGCAGCACCGTGCAAAAATACTGAATATATGCAATTCTTACTGCCTTGCTGGGTGATACAGTGATTACCACCTCTCAGGCATAAGCCACAGGCAGCGCCTTCCAACACCACACATGGATGAGGCTATCCAAGCATGTTCACTCAGTGCACTCATTTTAACCCCCAGCATTTGATCGATTTGGAATGGGAAAAACTGTTTAATAGTTCCTTTATCAACTGCTAAGCGCAAACATTCAGATTTTAAATCACAGTAACTGTATTTGTGTGTGCGTGTGAGAGAGATGCTCGGATCTTTACAAAGATTGACAGGTTCAATGCTGGTCTGCTTTTGAAAGCAGACCAAAACCATCAAAAAAATCCATGAAGTTCTTGTCACCTCCATTAGTCACTTTTTCCTGTTGAAATAAGATCCATCTGTAAATTATCAGTATGGTAAGGGAGTAACATTAAAGTGGGTAAATGCACTTGATTCTATTGACTTTTAATTAAAATCAACTAAATTTCTATTAAGCTCCTAAACAGCCCTTATACTATCTCATCAGAAGTTTAAATTGTCCTCCTCCTATCTTTAACCAGGAAAGATGATACAGTTTTAAAAACAGAAAGAAGATAATCTCCTTAAACAGGACAAAGCAATCATACTTAGCTGTAAAATAGCTATGCAGCTCTTAATAAGGCATAAGTTAGCTCTTATGCCAAATTACTTTATCTTTTAATAAGCACTGTAGCATATTTAGATAAGAATGTTAAATCAGTTGACCTGACCTCATGGTAAAGATACACATCTTGCAATAAATTTTCTTCTTAATTTTTCTTGATTTAATGCATAGAGAGTTAAAGCAAAAAATAATTGTCATCTGCAAAGACAAAACTCATGAAGCCCAACAAAGCATCATTCCAACACACAGAATGAAGTTTAAATTGCATTTGTAATTACTGAAACTCAAGTTTTATTGCTGTTTTGGTAAAATAAGTTAAAAAAAAATCCACTTCTGTTAATTCAGCAGTTTTGTAGTAGTTGCAATGGTCCAAATACATCTTAAACACAGAAAAGTTCCAGGCTGACAGTGCAGGCTGTGTTATGCAATAAGCATATAAACACTTCCATAAATTAAAATAACCAAATGTCCTTATTTTCCTTCAACTTCCTGCCTGGCTAGTCCCTTTTTCAAAACAAAAACCCTAATACTGCATGTGAGAACACAGAACACCAAGTAGACAAGGAAATTAAAATGCTATTTTTCTATTTAAAAAAGAAAGTAACAATGAAATAACAAATTCAGTTTCTCATTTCTGAAAACTACTACTTATCTATTTCACTGGTAGCTTGGAGAGTGAGCAATTTTTAGACTGTCCCCTGCAGTGTTCACAAAACACAGACACCAAACAATTCATTTTGTTCTCTGTTCCTCCAAGGAGTCTCGCACAGGAGTCTCCGCCTGATATCCTGTGCCTGTTTACTTGAGCAACAGATGCCATAAATACATCACTCGTATCTTAATTTTTAGCTTCCAAAGAAAAAAGGCAATACAGTTCTGAAGCAAAAATCATCCACTGAAAAGTCACACATATACAAAGAAGAGCTTTTCAGAAGTACATATGGAGTACTCTGAATTATGTCCCACTTGTAAATATATAATGTAGTCTATTTGCCGAAAAAAAAAGTAATTAAAGCACTCTAAAGCAGGAAGTTACGCCACTCATAAGGCCTTGTTCCTTTTTGCTATTCACCGTGGACAGCATAAGCTACCACTCTAAAAGCTCATTCTCCCATCATTTTTCACTAGACACTCAGCCAGTTCTGTGGCAATATTACAGGAGTTTTAAGCAAGATATGGCAAGAGCCAGCACTGCTGTTGCAGAGCCCTGGTAGTACCAGATCCCTTGTAACACCCTGTATGTACAGCAAGTGTTAACCAGCATAACCTAATACTAAGAAAGCAGTACATAAAATCACTCTCTATGGATTTAAGGAAAGCAAGCTTGTGCGTCAGATAAGATAAGGTATGAAGGCTCAAATATATAAGCACTGTATACAGAAATAGCCACAAAAACAAAGGCAGCTGTCATTTAGGGAACAGAGGAAGGAAGGAAAGTAGCAAGAGGGGTCTGAAGTCCAACTCCATCATGAAGGAAGAGAACACAGGAGTTCAACAAAAATTATGAAGCAAAATTAGAAGGAGTTATTACTGTAAACAGAGCTTTGATAAGAACATACAGGCATGAAATTAATTTTAGGGCTGTCCATAAGGAAGGCAGCAACTCTAAAGTTAGAAATTTTCAGTTTATGTACGAAAGCACCATAAATTTCTATTTAACATTTATAGCTATCCTAAAAGAAAATGTGTTTTATGTAGCTGAATAAGAGCTTAAAGATTTCTTTTTGGAATTAATATCAATGTATTTATCTGACTATAAGCTTTACCAGTATCAGTCTCACTTTCCAGACCTTGCAGAAGGTCACCATGTTTCTGGCTAGAGAGTATTTTACAGCACTCTCTTCAAAGCCCTAGCAATGCCACTTGATACAGATCCAGTCCTCTCTCTTCACTGCATTCCCAAGAAAGCCACATGCATTTTCTTGCCTTACATTTCACTACTTGCTACAGACTACAGGAGCAGGTACCGGAGGAATGATCAAGCATTCTAAAAGGCAGTTTATTGTTTCTAACACTATTACACGTTGATTTTGCCTTTCAAAGCCAAACCAAGATTGCCAATACACATAAAGACTCCTCATTAACCGATACATTTACGCTGTTACTAGTAACAGGAGAAAATCACAGGACATCATTTATTACAGAGTAATAGCTGAAGAGGAATAACTCCACTGTAATTTTTCATCTCGTTTGAGACACAAGCTACCAGAGTCACAGTAAGGATTTGTGCATTCTGTTTAAGAGAGCTTTCTTAATAACTATGCAATATTTTTGAAAGTTTCCCCTTCTCTTAAGATCATTATCAAACTACAGGAAAAAACCATACTGTAAGGTAGACAGCTGACAGTATCACGCACAATTTAATGCTTCAAAATATTTACACCAAGCATCTATTTGTTTTTTTTTTAACTTTAAGATGTGGGTGAGAATTATGTCATCACACATAACCATGAATTGGTTTTTCTATTATTGAATATTCCTGCAGATAGACAAGTGGGAAAGACCACCAGGTCTTCCAAACAGTAATTTGTAACTGTTCAAATCATTTTTTGCACGTTCTTTAATTTTTCAGCATCCGTTCCCTTACACACATAAATATACCCAAAAAAGCAGCCAATGCATACTCCTGATCACATACTGATACAATAAAGAATATTCTTTTTGAGCAAATCATCTAAGTACTTTGTGTAGCTTTTATTACAAGCTATTCTTGAATTACTCCCTTTGACTGAAAGGGCAGGGTAGATCACCACCACCACAGTTTGACACTCTGACAAGAAACAGCAGCGGAGCCATTCCAACAAAGTTTGAAAAACAAGAAGATACCAGAGACAAAAAAAATGGCTTGAAAACCTGTTTTCTGAGCTCTCAGGAAGAACCTCGTGCATTTTGAGGAATTCAGCATTACAGGTGCAAAAATGCAAACAAACTCCACACCTTTTCAGAAAGGACTCCTACCCTACACTTCTGTATGCCATCCTACTCGGATCCTACAATCTCCAAGCACCTCCAGCCCTTCCCCAGAAAGTCCAAATTATCTTTTGCCCTTAGATGCACCTCACCGTGTACACTACCCTTCTCCTTTTGCCACCAAGCACTTTGCACCAGTGCTCAGGCTTTCCCAAACCCATAGTCCTCAGTCTCTGCTCAATGGCACTGCCCGGGGAAAGGCAGTCACTCCTGCAGAAGCACAGCTGCCATTCCCCTCGCTTCCTGTCCTTCATTCCAAGTTCATTCTTCTTTTGATTCTGCTTCTGCTCACTGAAACAGCTGTAACTTTTCAGTTCTGCCTGCACAACTCTCCATGAAAAAAAAACCAAAACCAAAAACAACAAAAAAAAAAAACCCCACACCTGCCCTGTCTAAAACAAGACACTGAAGAAGTTAGTGCTGACAGAAGTGTCAGGTGGCAGATTACCCAGAAGGGATGTGGGGGAGAAAGCTGTGTCTCTGCCCTCACCTTCCAAGTTTCCTCAAACTAGCCCTTCTTCCTTCGCCCTACCAATTTGACAATGGTTTTAAAATTAAAGAATGTGGAAGCTGCTTTTAGAAGGTTATGAAAATAAATGCTATTGTGTTACTTGAGAACAGAACATACAAACATCCAACATCCTGTCCCTGGAAGAAAGCACTGAAGACAAGTGGATAATGATAGCTTCCCACAGCGTACCTCTAAGCAAACCGCTGCTTCAGGACTCCTCATGCCAGAGGTTGCATCTGTACCTTTTGGTTAGTCTTATCGTTCATAAAGCATTTTGAAAAATGTAACTGAAAACACATCAATTACTCCTTGCAGCCTGATCACTGTGCAGCACTGCTGGAGGGAAACAGACCATATAAGCTGTTTTTATCAAAAGGCTTTTTTTAACCCTAAAATTTACTCTATACATGGATGAAGTACATCCCTGACTGTGGGATCCATTCTAACAGTATGTTAAAAAAAATACATATTACCTTTAAGCAACTATTGCAAAACAACTTTGACAGCACTGATCAAAGCTAGCATTTCTGTTTCATCATTAGCTTCCTTTAGAAAGAGATGGACTTGCACAACAATGATTTTGTTCTCTAAGTATCTTCTAGATGTTAGGATAAAACGACCAATCTGTGCTTTAATAAATACATTAAATCTGAACTGCAGAAGAAGAGAGCAGCTAAATTAACCCCACTGGGGTTCCCGGCTCTGCTGTTTTGCCCGTTTTGTTTGTTTTTGTTTGCTTGTGTGTGATATAAATATTGAAATATTTGGCTCAAAATACTACTGAGTATACACAGGAGACTTGCAGAGCCAGTTCAGTGTCAGGCAAAGGAAAAGGAGAGCAAATGACATCCCGTCTGCTTATGTAACATTTTTTCCAAAGTTTGCTTCCCACAGTTGGGATTTAAAATAGCATCTTAGCTGCATTATAAAAGCAGAGTTATAAGTTCACAAGAACCTTATCATTTATCACAAAATGAGCATGTATCAGATAACGAGAAGGAATAAATTAATTCCCCTGTACCAAATTCTAAACCCATCATTACATATTTTTCCACATACTTCTAATGAACAGTAGAAAACATGACTGCAAATGGAAAATGAAACAGAATGCTAGTCTTTTTCAGGCCATTTATTTGTGCTTAAGCAATTTTCCCAACTGCTGAGATAATATGGCAATGTACGCGGGATCACTACCTACTTTGACACAAGATTAAAACATTTTTCTTCACTTGAAATGCATATTAGTTCAAAGGGTCAGCAGCCTAGTTTCACTGTATTGGAGAACAGTGTGTCTATATAACAAACAGGTCTTGCTCTGTGTGCATTATTCAAAAAGCTTGCAATATTGAGTGAAAAACTGTTTAAGTGCTCAGATGACTCTCTTTTCAAGCCATTACAGACTCACTCTTCTCCATCAAGCAAAAAAATCATTATCTTGCTTATTCTGGCATCACACCTATGTTATTGCTGATCCTAAACAGATACCTGTTAAAACTATTTTAAGTCAACTTTCATTGAGTTTATTTTCCGCAGCGCAAACATCCTGTCACTAGGGAAACATCTGTAGGCAGGAATGCAAATTACCAATTATGTCTGAGGAGGCATAAAAGAAAAAAGCACAAGAATTTGCCTTCGTTTCTCAAAAACTCTACAATTAAAATATTCCTGAAAACTGCTTCCACAGTTCTGCTAGACTGAAACAGTTTTGGGTTGTTTTTTTTTCTCCATTTAGTGTGTTCCATAAAATCCTCCAAAAAAATATGCTTTATCAGAATTCAAATACATTTTCCAATTTAGTGCTGATCTGGACTAAAATCCCCACCTCCCAAACAATACTAAGGAACTTCTAAAACCTTCTAGTTCCTGAATACGGTTAAAATGCTAACACAGACAGAATTTAAAGCTCTAAGACTAACAAGCAGAAACTGTTTTGAGTTCTGAGTACCATGGTAAATCAGCAGGGAGAAAGGGCAACCTCCAAAACAAAGGAATGCCTATTGTAAGAGTTTAGAGCTTGTCTATTCAAGAAGTGACACCAATATAGGGTAACATGCACATTCATACAACTAGGGTTATTTCAGTATAATTCCTTGCAGATATTTTTACTGTAGTACAAGAGCAGATTACATCGCTTTGGAGGCCTGTTAGAATTTTAGTTCATGCAGTACACCGGTATAATTAATGCACCAAATAATTACACTGGTACCATTTTAACTTCCTCGGGCTAAAACTCAGAAAAATCACCCCAGATCCTCAAAAAGAAAAATTAAACAGCTGTCTAAATTTTGAGGTAATGGTATTTGTCCAGTCAAACTTTCTCTCTTCATTTCAAGATTCTTTTTGGAACAGAGCTATGTAACATTTGAATTTATTCAATATTAGAAGCTGTTTAAAAAGAAGCTTTGTAAAAAACTTAATCCTGCAAGTTCCTCTCACTTAACTATATATTTTTACACATCCTGCATTTCAAAGTTATTTTGGAGAAAGACCTATGAGGTAACTCTAGCTGAAAGAAAAAACAACCCTCTACTGAGCAAAGATCATACACTGCATCCTGTGCAGCATAACACTGCAAGTGAAAATATTGATATTGTATTCCTGGATGTACCCTAACAAACCATGTAACAAACAAAGCCACTAACTTCTTGATAAATAGTCTAGCTATCTAATGGGGATCACAGTTGTAAGGATATACGATTATTCAGAAAAAAACAGAAGTATTCCAGGCAGAAGTCAGAGCTCCTCATACAAGAGAATCAGTTAAAGGACAACTGCTACAACAAAACAATGTATATGAAAATACATTTAATAAAATATGTGAAGAGCCCCATTCAAACACAACCTGACTGTTTTTCATGCGGTAACACGTTAGAAGTTATCAACGTGAAATGATAGACTAGAGCTTCAAAAACTTGTCAAAAAAGTTCTTTTGAACTATCCCTGTCTAGTACCCCCAAAAAGAACATGCTGCTATTAAGAAGGCATAAACTTTTTTTTCTTTTAAACCTATTGCTGAGATGCCCTGTGTTTGTGCAGGCAATCACCACTCAGCACAACAGTGTTAAATGCAGTAAAGGACATGCATTATTCACCTAGAAAATGTTAAGTACAAAAAAAAAATCAACTGAGTCAACATATTCAGAAAATAAAAGATTAAAGATACAGTTAAAAAAATACTGCCAATTTATATTTTAGGGAGATAACTCACGTATGGACTATAAAGTTATCTTTCCCATTATAAACTCCATTTTCATAATTAGCTCTGTCCCATAAAGTGGCTCTTCAATCCCACTTGCTATATTTTCACTTTGCTAACAGGCTGTAAACATACTACCTCCTCTTTTTATTAACCTTGGCTAATTAACCATCAGCTTGAAAATATATACATCTGTCTTACATATTTTTTTTTTCCAGTTTAATTAGTATGCCACTTTGGAATAATACCATTGTTATGCAACTGAGTTAGCCAGAGTTTTAACATAATGCTCACAATTTTAAATGGGAACTAAAAGCTTATCAGTTTGAGAAAAATAGCTTGAAAAACCATAAATATACAAAACTGTATGTGCTTTTTTCCTATGTTGTTCACCACAAACGTGATCCTGTTCTCTCTGTGTAGAAGTTTTCACAAACAGATTTTTATCAGTATCAATACCATCAAGATACCGAAAGTGAAACTACAGAATGCTTTAGTGATTGAATGCTAATTTGACCCAATATTTGACATAACTGGTTCTGTAGTGAATGTATGGAGGTTTCAATTCAACATACACGATGAAACTGCATCTCTAATTAAATAAATTGTTTAAGTGTTGCATATGAAGATCTGACACAAAGTTACAAAATAATGTTACATATGAAAGGGTATTAGAATAAATTATTTCCATGTAACAACAAACCAACTCTCAGGATTTAAAAGATACATCAGCTAGCTAAATTCATTATACTGCTTCTGTTCAGCAACTCCTACAATTATCATGCAAATTACCTGTACATGCACTGCATAGTGCCTCCTTTGATGATAACTATACATTTCCCATGTATTTCAGCATTCTAGCCTTCTCCAACTTTCTTATAGTAATTTCCTAAGAGTATTGGGATATTTTTAAGCTAGTTGTTCCACTATGACCTTTACAGAATTTGAAGGCCATGGGCCCCGATCCATTTCAATTTAGATAAGCAAATATATATGATTTACAATGACTCCTTTTGACTGATATGGATATAGGAGTATTCTCACAACAGATTAGCAGGGATGTTGCCTCTGACAAAGGAGTGAAAAACATGAGTGGAAACATGCAGCTAGATCCAGAATAAAGAAATCTGCCTGTAGACTTGTTGCTGGAGGAAGTGAGCCTGAGCTACAAGTCAATAACGTCGATCACCTTGGGCAGGGGCTCTGTTCTGTGGGAAGAAGATAGCATTAGCTGCAGTAAACTGACCAAATCCCAGGTAAGATATTTATACTTACTCCATTATGTAAGTTAGATAAATGAGGAATTTCAATTCCTCATTTTCCTTCCACCAATACATGGACTAATGCTTAGCTCTGGTAAAAACAACCCCATCCCTCAACTCCAGTTTCCTAACTCACAAATACTGAAATTTAATTTTGGTTTAAACCAATTTTAAGAATACATATCATATATCAATTGATTATTTTTGTATAAAAAATAGAGACATCCTTATATTGAATATTCTCCTCTGTATGCGCACAAGAGAACATATTGTAATTAAGTATCAAACTTTGTGATTATCAAATTCAAAGTGTTTACGTTAATTTTTTTCCCTTCAGTTACACTTCAGTTGATTCAAGGTATCTGCAGCTAATATTCTAAATAAACCAGTTTTACCAAGCAACATGGCAATTCACCAGGAAACAAAAGCATCATGCAGGGATAAGGCAAATCAGTACCTTCATTACCTGTGTGCATCCCTCAAGCAGGAAAACCAATTAACAGACAAAAATAGATCAGCACACAGCCAGGACGGCTTCAAGCTCACTGAGGGCTTGAATGAGCACTGACCAAAAAACCTCCAAAAAACACAAAAGAGTGGCAGAAGAGGTTCTATAAAGTTAGGAAAGGATACATTTGGAAGTGGTTGCCAACAGTTTCTGGTAAGCAGCAGGAGGCAATAACACTGGGATGAAAAAGTACAAATACAAGAAAGTTCTTTAAGCAAAGTATCATTCCCCTCATATCTCAGATATAAGAGAGGTCTTCAAAGAATGCCCAGTATTCATGGCATCCAGCATTAAAAAGGCCTCTCCTGTGCAAAACAAAGGCAGTGTTCTGCTACATGTCTTCATAGACAGAGCTAAAACTTAGATTCAAATATGCACCAGAGATTCAAAACCTGAAACCACATTAAAAGATTTCCAGAAGTTGGAGGATGAAGATTTAGGCTATAAAGGGAATGTCTGGAACCTTGGATATCGAGGTGGGTCTGGACAGAGTTTTTATTTGGGAACAGTATGTACAACTGGCTAATAAAAAGAAAACTATCAATATGTTCGAAATTAACACTTGAGGTCTCGCAAAACTATATATTCATTAAGAGGCACAAATCAGTAACTTTAAATCAATTCTGGATTTACTTTGCACTTAAAGTCTTGGCATTTACAATATTAAATTTATTCTTATTTTTATTACTGATGTTTAAACTGTAAATGGTAAAAATTAAAAAGTGGCTACAGTATGGAATTAATTTACTTGTGTAAATTACAGTGTATATTTCTGGAGAGATTTAGAAAGTTAATATATGCCTTAAGAATTACAGCAAATTCTTAAATGATATGCAAATGTGTTTTAATAATTCCAACCAGAAGAGTCCTTTCTTTCTCCTACCCTTTGTACATTTATGCACCTGATGCTTCCTGTCTACAAAAAGCTCCCAAGTACTGAAACGACTCATACACACCTTTCATTTTGAACTTTTAATTCTCTCTCTCCCCCCACAAACAGATGGGGCTGAGAGCATGACAAGCTCTGTCCCTCTCCAGTTCATGGAAGCAAGGAGTATTAACTCAGTGTACAGTAGTGTCAGAAACTGCTGTGAGAATGAAAACCCCAACTAAATAGATTCTGGTTCTTCCTGAGCTAGTATTTCTGCAGACTGGTGCTGGTTTGGATTCTTACCCATTCCTACAGTTCTACATTTTCTCCTGCAAGACACTATGGCACTGTTCTGCCAACTTTTCTTCTCTTGGACAAATAGATAAGCTTTTAGACAGGGCAACTGTCCTCAGGAATCAAATTAGGTTCATAAACTACAGTGGCATAAACCTGTGGGATGGAAGATGGCAATAAAACAGAAGGATTTGGCATTTTACATCTTTTGGTGGATGCAATCAATCCCTGACTACCTCAAAATGCTATAAGTCCCTAAAATACACGACCATATGGAATGACCCAAATCCAGCTTGCAATCAGTACCCATACTGTCATTTATATGGATGATTCTTGATATAAGGAATATATGTTCTGTTTCCTCCAGCAAGAAGGGATATTGGCCCTTCTGAATCTCTCTGTTTATTTCACAGCTATTTTGGAGTTGTTTGAGAAAGAATGTTTATGTTAAAATATACTGTGAGTAGTTAAGGTCAAATCTGTTTTTTCCCCCACCATCTTTTTTATTGAAATGCTCAGAAACAGTTTACATTCCTCTGCTCAGTATTTATAACTGTCTCTTCTGCTCTGAAATACAAACCACAGGCATTGTGATAAACATACCAAGAGGTTATCTAGTTACAGCAGCTTTTCTTAAAACCCTGCACATCCTCTGCCAATGTGCAACCATGTAATCCTCATCCAAGGGCTGATTTTGGTCCTGCTTTGTAGTTTTGCTAAAGACATGGATAGTGCTTCACCTCTAACATCATTAGACATTTATTTGTATTTTCTCACTGTAAGTCTGACTTTAATGATGCTGCATTTCAATAGACAGTTTTGTTGGGCATTAAAACTTCACTTTTTGCTGAGATAAAAGAAAGAGGATATTGTAATTCTTGTTTCCTTTTCATAGATTCCAGTTGTCTAAAACAAGGCTTACACACATGACCTGGCCCTGCACCCTGTATTCACACCTTTGCTTCTCCTCTTCCCTCTAATAAATCTACTGAACCTCTTTCAAATCAGGCTAGACTCTCTTCATGCATAGCTACTGACACTAAATGCATGAACAGGTAACATACATTCAATACATGCTGGTCTTCAAATTATAAGCACATCCCTTTTAAGCCTTTTTAACCACGTCTCCGACATACTTGCTCTTTACAAAGTTGCTGAAATATTTCATACAATGAAAGTAGTCATTCTTTTTATCCAGAAAACTAGTGCCAGGGATGAAGGATTACTGTTCTCTGTGCCATGTATTTATATTCAGGCTGGTTTTACTTCCAAGCAAAGTAGAACCAAACACTTCCTATTTACAGTAAGAAAATTAAAAATCAATATTTGTACCACAACAATTTGAGAATTTTAAGAATTCTCACTCTTAGAATACATTAAAAACATACAGATAATTCTCACTGAGCTAAGTCTAAGAGAAGTGGCATCACCAACAATAAAGCAAAATCCAAATGAGTTAGCTTTGTATCGATCAGCTCCAGAGACAATTCCACAGCTGCCACATCAACAAGCAGAAGAGCCAGCCAAGAGACCAGAAAAGAAGCCAAAGAAGAGGTCAAGGCTTGGGAGCCAGAACTTGGCATCTGGGTCTTACAGCTGTCAGGGTCACTCATGAGAGAGGTCACTGTTGTCTACAGTTTTGGGAAACAGGAAGAGGGGAAAAAACCCCAAATCTTTATCTACAATGGATTAAGAGCCAAGTTAGTGCTGAAAGGCAATACATGCCACTGTCTGTCACAGCATTGTGATACCAAGCCACTACACCAAATGAGAGAAGTATTACCTGCACAGAAATAGAGTTTTGTAGTGGTGTGGAACATTAGACTTCCAGAGAGATGATTTCTTTTGGAAAAGAAATGTCAGTGAACAAGATGGAAAAAAAAACCAGACAACTACTATTTCTTCATGTTTCAAAACACAAAATTTTGCCTTAAAAATTAGGCAAACTTTCCTTTAAACTCCCCATTGTGTAATTACTACCAGCACCAGTAAGAACTCTTGTATACAATCAAGTTCATTCCCAAGTTATATGTACTTTCTATTAAAAACAAAAACAAAACAATATATCTAGAGAGTACTGAGAAAATATGAAGCTGCACTGTCTACATTAGGGATTCCATTCTTGCTAATGACAGACACAAAACTCAGAATGACAACTGCACATTTTAAGACTCATTAAATAGGATGTGCAGCATCTCTAAACAGAAGAATAGAATCAGACTAACAACTCCAGTTTTGCAAAAATTGAAGTGCACATGCATGCAAAAACCCAAAGCTAGTAGCAGTTTTCAGGAAAGCTGTCTCCACAGATTCTGTGCTTCTCAGCCAGGCAACTGCCAAACAATGTTTAAAAACAAGAGAGGCTCTTGGAAAGTGCCAAAAGAGATGTTATATTCTGCCATTATAACTCAGGCTTTATGAAAAGGAAAAAGAGGATACTTGCACTAGGATTCTCACTGGCACTGTGAATAAGGCACATTCCGTACTAAGCAGATTCCCAAGGAAATATCTTGCATGTTAGCGTGGACTGTAAAAATGAAGAAATGTTTGGCTGTGATGAAAAGTAAAAGAAAAGTAGAAAACAAGATAATGCAACTGATGTAAAAAAATGTGTGGCTCTGTCAAATAGGTGCTTTAAGCATAGCTGAAATAAACAGCAAAACTCTAAAAACATAATTTTCATTTGTTTTCTCCAATCTTTTCTTACTCCTAATCAGCCTGTATGTTTAGTTGTAGATTGAAATACAATCTCTCATTTCATTTTCTGAGTTTGGAAGAACTACAATTATCAAATTGCTAGTTCATAATATTCTTAACTTTGTAGTCTGAAGTTCATCTCTTCAGTGTCACATCTCCATATGTGGTGCTTTTCTCTGGTTTTCTTGGACTATGTGTCAGAAAGCTGTCTCAAGGCAACCTTCTCAAGCACACTTTTCACTGTTATACAAAGAAGCCCTCTAGTGGTAAAATAAGCATGAGACCTACTGTATTCAGAGTTTCTGTGCACCACCTCTCCAGGATAAAAATCTTGCTCTCCTAATATCTCCTAACTACAGTTTAGCCACTAATGCCTATTTGCAACCTCTTTTGAAAGCTATTCGTTGAAGATGACAAGCTCACTTTATCTCTAAACACGAGTGCGTGGCTTGCTTATTAAATCCAGGGATAAAAACACAATGATCAAAGAATAGAACTGTCAAAGGTACAAAATTAATTTTGCATAATGCCACAGAATTCTCCAGATTTTACTAATTTTTGAAAAGTATACTATTACATAGATAATAAACCCCACCACACACTAGCACTTAAACAAACCCTTTGATTACCAGTATAAGTGAATGCTTGTGTTCTTTCCATTCTACACTACTACATTTCCTTTCCCTTCCTTAAGTATATTTATTCTCTACTTTTTAATACTAGTCAGTGAACTGAAAACAGAAACACCACCAACTCTGACCTATGTTCAGGGCAGCAATGTGCATTATGATTGGCAAAATGTTGCCAATGCATCAGATATAACACCTCAAATAGCAACTCAGTTTCAAACACTGACAGACTTAGCACTGTCAAATATTCCTAAATATTATGTTACCATTTCTTAACAGAAGGCTAGCACATGATCTAGTTTTAAATTAAAATAGCTATATTTTAGATTAGCAAGTGTGGGTAAAAACCTCTCATCCACATACTTATCCTCTTTCTTTAATGCAGTAATCCAGCAAATTATTATTATATTAACAATGGTTCAAAGGGACTGTACACACTAAAGGAAATTTGTTTCATAGTTCAGTCATTCTGAATTGGTACATATTTGCACATATTCAGCAGTTCCAATGAAACAGAATTATCTGGTGTTTGGCCAGATCAGAGCTTTCACTATGTTTTTAATGACTCAAGAGCTCACTGGCAGTACCTTGGTATATTTGCAATCTCACACGCTGTTACAAATGAAGGAGACTGTGCTGGGAGAGGTCACTAATCACCTTCCACAAAACACTGCTTATCTAGAACACCTCAGACTTTCTTCCTGTTCTGAGCAGAGGCAAGTGTAGGAAACGGCGGCACACCATCAGCTCACAGAACAGACCCCTACCTTTTCTCACTGGGATAAACCTGCAGCCTACCAGGTAGAATTTAAAATGATGACTTCTTCAGAAATGCAAGTGCCAACAAAACTCTATCAACACAAAAAACAATTAACTTTCTGGCCTACATAAACCTTTTTTTGTGTGATTTTTGCCTATCATGCACATGTTAACACAGACATGCCCATGCCTTGATATAACACTAATTGGTTATAATTCAGAGAACAGTGGCAGAGAATAACACATTTTGTTATAATATGTTTGACAGCTAGAATCCAGTTTCTAAAAAAAAAAATCAATGTATATTTCTGATATTCCTTGCAAAACCATTCACAAATGAGATCATGGTGCAGAAATGCATATAACCTCAAACGTGGGTTCAGAAGCAACAATGGAATTAACTAGTCCGACAAGATTGATAGTAGTTGTGTCACTCTCAAAACACTCTAAATCAAATAACTGAACAGGGAAGCACACAACTGACTGGAAAAGAAAATCTCTCCAAAAGTAATCATTAGCGACCATCAAGCTGGAAGGACTATCCCATGAGGGCCCACAAATATCTGTCCTGGACTAGATCCTAGTTCAATAGTTTCATTAACAATTTTGGTGACTGAACAGGAAAATCTGCTTAAGAACTGCACATATGGTATCAAGCAAGGAGAAATCCAAGTGCTCTGAAGAGCAGGATTAGAACTCAGCGATCCTGAAAAACTGAAGATATAGTCCTAATGAACAAGATGAGATTCAGTAAAAACAAACACAAACAGCTACACACTGAAAGATGTATAGCAGCAATTCAGAAGAAAAAAAAGGTTCAGTATAAGGTCATTGCAGAAAAGACAAAAAAATTTTGACATGCTAAAAAGAACATCACATACAACATAGGATGTACTTGAAGTTTTCTGCACTCAGAAGTGATAAGACACTTGTATCCGCTTTCAGGTATCGTAATTAAAAAAATAGACAACCCAGGTAAGGAACAAAAATAGTGCTTTGAAATAAAATTACCTGTAAAGAAGAGCTGAAAGATTTTTTTGAATTCATGCAGTTTAGAAAACAGAAGACAAGGGCATCATGGCAGTCTGAATGTCTCATAAAGGAAGCAGTAACCAATCATTTTTCTGTACTACAAGTAGCAGTCAGCTTAACTTGTACCTGGGAAATTTGGGTTAAAAGCTTTCTAACTAAAAGAAAAGAAAGTTCATGCATAGGTTACTCTGGAAGGCTGAAAACCCCCACACCAGAACCTCACATCCCCTAGGGCTGGCAAAGATACACATGATCCTGGTTCAGAGCCGGGAAAGAAAAGTCAGATAAGCTAAACATAAGGGCAGGGTCTACAAAACACTCTGAATCTTCATTCCCCAATCAGCCAGACTGGCGGAGCTGCTACACTGTACTGCAGCTCCTCCACTTTCAAACAGCCACCCGTGTTTTGTCCTGATGAAAACCAGAATGGACTGGAGCAGAGGGAGAATGACGCACAGTTGAGTCCCACTCTGACAAAGTCAAGCTTTGCCTGAGGTAGACACCCGAACACTAGGTAACCCTCTCAGGCTCTCCACAGTTTCGACACTGACTTTCCAGATGTAGCTATACAGTTTATAGCTAGAGCTAGTAGGAGTACGCACAAAGAATCTAGCATTAATTTCTCTTTAAGTCTTGACCATTTGCAAAAAAAAATCCAAGCTATCATTGTATGTTATAAATTGTATACACATGCACAAGAACATGTTCGCACCAGCAGAAATGCATCAATATTATTGTAGCAAGACAAAATCTCCACACAGTGCACTAATGGAAAATGACAAGACAGGAGGCTTCTTTCTTTGAGATACGAGTCAAAGTTGTAATTCTCCCAAACTTTAAAATGAAGCCATAATACAACTTCTTACATATTAGCCACAATTGCTTTGTGGCATCAAAACAAGCACCTGTCTCTTTTACACCTCGTAAGATTATGCTCCTATCACTTGCTATATCTCTGCAGCTCAGATGTCTTCAGAGGGAAGCTAAGCAAAGCAAGGTACAGCTGCAATTATTAATACAATGTGACACTGCAAAGGAAGCTGGATTCCCTCCCCCTTTGCCTTTCTAATAAAAACACAGAATGAAATTCTTGCATATAGCTTCCCCAGCTAAAATTTGAGAAATATATCACACAGCTGTATGTACTCTTACACTTCAGCTTTAGAAGACATTTTACAACATACAGCTTTTGATCCATTGCTATACAAATGATTTTGTATTTAAACTGTAACTACAGATCTCGGTGTTTAATCTACATCGCGGGGTGGGAGGGGGGCAGGAGGGGAGAGCAAGCTGCCATTACTGTTACCCACTCCACCTTCAGAAACAGGGAGGAGGGGAGGAGATATGGAAGACAGACTAAAAACTCAGCGGATTTTGAACCTTTCATTTTGAAGATTTATACCAGAATAAAATTATTATAATACTATAGCAGATCATCCATAGGGGGAGGACATTTCTTCAGTAACTGTTACAGTTAACTTCTCTGGGTAGTTGAGGCCTTGGTGTAACCATCAGAGCACCTGAGGTTCCTTGGAAAGCCTGAGCAACTTGCAAGATTCATAGAAACAGAAAAACAAAACGGTAGAAGGCTCTACCTATACTCAGCAAATTCAGAACTTGCAATTTCAATCACACCGATACAAAGACCACGCAGCTGTCAAAGAACTGCAGTCTCAATACTACCTAGGAAATCAGCAGTTACGTTTTGTGCTACATGTGGCTTTCGGGATACGCACCAAAATAATCCAATCCAGAAGTCCTCACAAGGCAAATTCACTCATTCCTTCTGACATATCCAAAGTCAGTTTTATTTGGCCATGACAGAACCATCCAAGTTTAGGAAAGACCAATTCATGAACCTATCAACACATAATGGTACCAGTGTCACTTTTCAACCTGCTGTCTCCACGGGGAGGAGTATGGCCACATCCCATTCTCACTACTGGCTGTGGTTTTGACTCTTAAAGGACAATTTGCAGCCACAATTTAAAAGTAATTTTATAGTCTCCTGTAATTACAGGGAATGAAACTGAAACAGGAGCACTTACAGGAACACTCTGCAGTCTGGGTTGTACACTCCTTATTTACATGTAAGGAGTTAACCCTCAAATCCTCCCTATATACACATTTTATGCTTTTTAAAGAAAAATATAATACACTTTCCCCAGAATTATTTTATTAAACTGGCATGAAAACCACTGGAAAGATGTCACACTAATACTCATTATATCCCTCCTGCTTGCTCCTGCAGTTCCTATAATTATGCAGGAAAGAGAGCAGGACTACCAAATGCAACCAGTGTTAGTATAAACTAATACTTCAATTTCCAACATCATATTCTTCAGGATGCATTAACAATTTATCTGTTACAAACTACTCCTAGTATAGCCAACTTTTTTTAAAAATGAAGCCTTTTAGACACTAGAAGAACAAGAAAGTACTGGAATTCAATAACTATTCACTAAGCTATAACAGTAAAAATTTAAACATTTCCTTTAATCAACTGTTTATTCCCATTTCACTGGATTTTAAAACAAGTTTCACTCAGGTTATGAACTTCTGAAAAAATACCCTGAGATGCAGTAAGACCAAGTATCACAAACTCTATATTTCAAGTTTAATAAAAGATAAACCAATATCAAATATAAGTCTATCTGTAATCCCTACACCAAACACACACACACTCTTACTTTTTATCTTATGACAAATCCTCTGACTAAAACTAACCTTGATCAAACATATTATGGTTTATGAATTCGCAGCAAATTGTAACTGTATCTCCTTTGTATTATTCATTGTAGAGATTTAGCCCATTATAGGCATGCATTAGAAATCTCCCATGACTTCAAAAGGACTGTTCAAGGTAATAGAATAGAAAACAGCAGCATACCAGGCGGCTTGCACACTGCCACAGAAAATCCCTTTGAAAATTACACATCATTCCACTAATTTCTTCTGATCAGAAGAGTGAAATTCTGGATTGACACTTCCTTCCAGTATAAGATAAAAATTCAGTGCAAAAATGAAGTAATTACGCCCCACTACTTTTGACATTTACTTTACAGCATGAGTCACAACCATCTTCAGCCTGCATTTAATAAAACATTTTCACAGAGACTATTAAAAAAAGTTAACTCTATACTACAGCCTTTCAGTCCAGTATTGCATTTTCTTCTGCACAATTTGAGTTCTAAAATCAGTTTTCAGTTAAGTGTGCCAGGTGGTTCTCAGCACTTAAAAAAACAAAATAAAGCAAGCAAACGAAAAACAAAGGGTTGGTTTGTTTTTTTTATAAACCCAGATTTTAAAAAGCAAATGATGCTTTGGAACTCTTTCTGAAGAGGATCAGGAGGAGAAAACTATAGCAACAAGTTTAGCTCACTTTTGAATAAAAGACTGTAGAACTCATGCTACAAGTTTCCAATAAATGACTACTACTTTTACAACACTGAGTAGGTGTGTAACAAAGTCAACAACATGAACACAAAAGTTGATCCAGAAAACTTAACACTCGAGTGTTAGAAGTTATTGCAAAGAAAATTTAATAAAAGCAAATTCTTCTGCAATTTTATAACTAGAAAACATGCAAGCAACAATATTACCTCATTAAGACTCTCTGAAAAGAGGTGTTTACATCTAATCGACAATGCAGAGGCTCCAACACAGGTATGACTGCCTTTCTCCTGCTATATGGAGACAGTTTAACTGATCTCCTGTTCTCCATCTCTTTTCCAACTGCAGCTGCAAACCCCACTTTTTCTACCTTTGGATTCCCTTACCTGCTTAGAGCCACTCATTTTCACTCTCAATCATCTGAGGATACAAATGACGAATTGGATTTATCCTCCAGTGCTACACACAGTTTAAAAACCAAACAATCAAACAAAACATACCATCATCGACAAAGACATTATATAAAACTTTGGAGACAGGAAGAACACCACAGTCCCTGAAAGGGAAGGCTTCTAGTAAGAACAGTACAAAGACACACTACTGTAAACTGCATCACAGATGTATGGAAACGTGGTACCTGAATCCTATAGCTCTACTTGTTCTCTAGGAGATGCCACTATTCAGGCTTGTGCTGGCAGCTACGGATATCATATTTGCAGAAAATTATATTTAAATAATTTAACTGAATGAACTAATACATTATTTACAAAACAAAACAATTCAGTTCCATGAAATGCTAAGCCAAGCTCGGAAGGGTTGTGAAGCCAGGAGGCTTTGAATGTTCATATTCAACAACTACTAATCTTAATCAAGTGGAAGGTAAACAATGAATATTAATAGGTATTAACTTGGCTTTCGTCTGGCCGATCAACTTCCAACTGCCAGCAAGGAAGCTGTACATTCTGATCAGGCTTGAGTTGGAAGTATCATATTTATACACTAAAGGAAACTTCTTTGTGGGAAATATTAAGCTAAGTGGGTTTTAAAGAGATCTGAAAGCCTGATTCTTATGAAGTTCTTTAAAATGTCTTGTAATTGTCTCCAAAGCTCTGTTCTCCTTCATCTTCCTTTTAAAGTTTTCTCATTCGGAAGCCTTGCACAATCCCAAAAGGAACATAAAAAAAATATTCCTGCTCAGTCTTCTCCTGCTGTTTTTCCAGGTTGACACTTCTGAAGCACTTATTAGCATAGTTAAGGAGTATGCTCTCTTCCAGGAAGAATTCCTAAGGTATCTCCCCCATCCAACCTTCCTAGTATGCACACGGTTTAAAAATACAGTAGCACCTACCAGTTAATATTAAATTCATGAGGAACGGCACAATCCCAGAAGACACACCGATTTCTGCTCCTTACTGAAGGGACCCCAACATGAGTTAAAGCATTGCCGTGATCCTTCTTGAAAGTTCAGGCCTTTCACCTAACTAGCACCTGGTACCTTTGTAGGTCCCTGCTCCTACCACCACCTGGCCGACAGCAAGAAGAGAGTATTCCCTCTTCACTATCTTTGTTTCTACAAAGACACCTCCCACATTTTCTTTCCCAGTGAGAGGGCTTCCTGTGCCACCTGATTTCTTAACCTCCACTACAATGTCACACCCACACTGGCAGTATCCAATCTAGAATCAAAAGTCCCTCTTACACAGAAAAGACAACTGAAAAAAAGAGCAGAGAAAAACTAGAAAAATCCAGGGTAGAACGAATACACATGATGATTACTTATTAAGCTAAGAGTATATTAACATTAGTTGCTTAATTAGCTTTTTACTACAAAATAAAGTTCTTTTCAAAAAGTGATATACCATAGTATAAAAGTACACTTTCATACACACTGCCATAATGCAGCTGTGGCCAGCTCATTTTCAGTAATGAGAAAGGTCCTTAAAAAGGTTTACACCGCAAATCACCAGATCCTGGGAATTAATTTTGAGGAACGATGACTACATAGTTGACTATACTAATACACTCTTCCCTTGGCCTCTGCTGCAGAGACAATTCTGGCCTAGACAGACCCATGATCTGACCTAGCTCAGCCATTCCTTTGCACATACTCCTAGTTCAACTGGATCAAATAATTGTTTAAAAAAAAGTAAAGCTGTATTTCATACACCAAGTCTGACCTTTACAACCAAGACATGTATCTAAAGGTAAAAATCACATTCTGAACTCTCACCCTAAAGTGAGGAATTAAAATTACCATCAAAATACAATGCTTCATTGGTGTAGACACAGTAGTAAAATATATCAACACCTTTCAGTTATCAGGGTTGAAAACCCTGATGCAATACAATGTTTTCTTGCTGTCCTACACATTACTATATATACTCGCATATTTAACACATTTCAGTGTTTCTACATGGTTTGTACAGCACACTTCATTCATCTGTGTGATTATTTTTCGACTTCTAATGTAGCAAATTGAGCATGTGAAAAAGGAAGAGTTTAAGAACAGAAAATAAGGAGGAACAAATTAAAATGACTCACAATTAAGAAAATGCACAAATGCTGTTTTAAATTCCGAGACTTTCAAAAAGCCTTTGGACTATTTAAGAATAGATAGATGTTAACACACATTTTCACTTCTATACTAGCAGAAAGCTATAGGACACAACCAGCAACTACAAAGTTACTTAGATCTTTGAATTTTTTAATGTTTGTTTTTGTTATGACAAGCTTTCCCCATTAATCTTTACTATTCAAAGTGACCAAAAATCTACACTAAATCAAAATTAGTATCTCAAAAAACCCAGTAGATGCCAATAAAAAGATCTGTGATAAACTTTGGTTTTGTGTTAATGTACAACCAGCACAATTATCATTTCTTTTTAATCTTATTGATATTGTCCCAGGAGTCTGGTTCAGCGGCAAGCTTTTATAAAATTTTATACAGACAAATCCATAAATCCTCCCACCAGCTGAAGATTTAAAACTCTCACTGAGGTGAGAAAAAAAAACCTGAGAACAATCTGTTCCCCTGTTACTCAGAAGAGGAACTTATTTAAATATTTCATAACTTTATATTCAAACTAAACCTACAATTTCAAGAATCTTTTGCAAAGTGCATGTATAAAATGCACAGAAATTTAAGTTCATTTTTATTCTTAAAACGTTGCCCAACAGTAAACTAAAGAATCAGTAAACTAAGCCTCTATACTACTCCAGTACTACATACTGGATAGTACTACTACTATACTACCCAGTTAGTGTTATACCAACATTATTCAGCATCTTCTGGTAATTTTTGCCAGAGTTTCATCTTGAAATTAAAACAAACTATTTTTATGTCTCACAATTGCAAATCTAGCAATAAACCAAGTTGCAGTGGCTTACCTGTCTAGCACAGAATACAAAAACTAAATTACTATTTTGTATGATATTAAAAATGAAAACATACATGTCAGATTTTTAAAGGAGAACTTTTATATAAGATTTCTTATGTATACGTATATTACGTGTATATTTGCAGCTGACGTAGAGGTATTCCTGAAGAGAAACAATATGTTAATTGAAATCACCAGTGGCTCAGATTAACCTTTTTTAACATTTAGAATTAGCAATGCTGCAGAATTATTTTATGTATGTATACATCAATGAACCAAATAATTAAACAATTTACATAAAGTGCATTTTTCAGTTTGTCTTCCTGTATTTTCCTATTTTTGCCACAAGTGCAAGCACAGATAGGTCTTGGCTAGGATATCTGTTTCACCAAAATAAAATACGTGATGAATAAGCTTGATAAGTATTTTCTCAAAAAGGAAGTGTAAAGCTGTCAGTAAGGTTTGTACCTTACCATGAAACATTTCAGAAAAAGAGCCTTACGTATAACTTCTAATTAATACTTATTCATTATAGCTAAATAATCAATTATTTTTTCCTATATATTTAACTATTGGACAGAAATTTAAACCACACATCAAATATTTACCAGTAAATACTACTCCTTACATTTATATCTGAAAACTGACTAGCAACTCAGCTTATAAACAAAACACCCTCATGTAGTATATATGCATGTAATATCAGTATGGAAAAAACCACACCACCACAGAAAAGAATTGGCACATGGAAAGACAGATACCTGGATACTGTTGCCAAAAAAAATTCAGCAGTAAGAAAGTTGAGTTACACAATAGCTCCCAGAAATTATCTTCTCTGATTAAAGAGCAAATAGATTGAGGACAAAGAAAGAATACACACTGCAACTAGCAGAAAAGATTTAAGGGGATAAGTCCACATGAAAAGCACTCCTTGTTTCTTTAAAAGTGGCACCAGCAACTTAGAAAACAGACACTGAAAACCTGGAAGGGGGCCTGTTGGAGGGCCACCAAGACTACAGCGTTGAAGAACCTGACATATGAAGAAAGGCTGAAGGAACTGGGTTTGCTCCACTCAGAAAAGTGAAGGCTTGGGAGGGTGGGGAGGATCTAATCGCAGTCTTCCAATGCCTAACGGGTAGTTTTAGAGAAGATGGAGGTGCCCCCTTCACAAGGATGCACAGTAAAAGGACAAGAGGCCATGAGCCACAAGTTGCTTCAGGGAAATATTGTCTTGCCATAAAAGAAATTTCTTTGCCATGAGAACAATTAAACAATGGAATGGGTTGCCCAGAGATGTGGTGGACTTGCCCTCCCTGGAAGTATTCAAGTCTTCGCTTAGCTTGACAAGGACATGGACAACCTAATCTAGGGTCCTGCTTTCAGCAGAAGGTTGGCCCAAATAATCTCCAGAGGTCCCTTCCAGCCTAGACTACTCTCTGATTCTGTACGTGAAACTCTGCAGCTACTGTATTTTAAATTAGTACCTGTCAAACACAAACAATTTAGCAAAAAATCGCTTTATGCACAGCTGCTTTGCTTCAGCTTTGCACTGTTATAACTCCATTAGTGTCAATGGATTTATATATGTGTGTATGCTGATGCAGCCTGTTTTTCTGCGTTTTTTTTTACAGTTTCTTTACTATGTAAAGTTGGCCAATATGTAAGTGTATTTTGCATATCCGCTAAATCCCAAACTCCTGAATTCCATGAATAAAGCTGTTTGCTCCACACATACAGAACAGTATACCATGAAGAACCACACCTCACTTCCACCCTGCTGGGATGGAGTCATATGTTATTGCTTTGAAATAAGCCAACTAGTACTGTTTCTTAAAAAATAAAAATAAAAAAACCCAGCTTTATCAGGAAAAAACAGATAGCACTGAAATCTGTTGCAAAACATTTAAGAATTTTTTTTAAAGGAAATAAAGGGAAAGGACTTTAATTTGATGTAACAAGCCACCTAAAATTGCTTTTGCTCAGGAATTGGATGCCAAAGATCTTCAGCTGCACTCATGATGTAATGCTACTAATTTCCAAGTTAATCTAGAAATCAAAGTACAGTGATGCCTAGAACCAGATAAATATACCTTCTCATCTACTAGAATCCAAACTGCTCGACTCTGGTAGTGTTTCCCAGTTTCTTTGGCACTTCATTTCAGAAACAACTGGCAAGTTTACTGCTGAGCTGAGTGTTGGAGCCATTACATTAAGAGTGCTCAGCAGAAGCTCAGAGCTTCTACTGTCCACCAGGAGGCCTTTGATGAAGAAACACATTTAATAAAATGGAACTCCAGAGAAAAGCAGATGTACCAGGCAACTCTCAACCACTTTGATTTTGGATCAGCTAACACTTTTAAACATGACACTACTAGCTTTTCAGCCTTATTAACAAGCTATGATTCCTGCTTTCCAGCTTTTGATAAATGGCCTATCAGCTCCTCCTCACCCAGAAAAAAAAAAGCTTAAGAAAGGGTTGCTTCCCTTATTCCACTCCATAACTCTTACAGAACTGACTTGTAAATATATATATTTTTTATGAAGCTCATGAAGATCTATTTCAAATCCTTACAAGGACTCTGTGAAATCAAGTCTGCACAGCGCAATTGTTTATTAAGCCATGTTTACTCAAATACGCTAGTCCTGTCCTTACGCTAAGGTCCTCATCTTCATATATACCAGAGCTGATTACATTCTTCCCAAAATCGTATTTGTCGACTGTAACGTCAGATTTTACACTACAGCTATCTAGAGGGCCCTCCATTATTACTTAGTATTTCCAAGCTAATCCCCAAACCCCTCGATGTGACGTAAAACATCCAGGCTAAGTGCATCTCTGCATAAAAGCTTTCCATTAGTTTACTACATTTGAGTGCTGGATACACAATGAGTTACTTTTGGAGATTAGGATACATTCATGTTAAGCTGTACTTTACAGCTATTGCTTCAAAACACCCCTAACTAATGTACTGTTTAAAAAAAACCACACAAAACATACACACTACTAAGAGTTGTACATACAACTGATTTCTTGGACTCAGCTTTCAGAGTAGTCCTGAAACTGATTTAATTAGAATTCCTTGTATTTATGAGGGTCTATATTAAAAAGAAATAGTCATCAGGAACAAAACTCTTTGTTAACAATTTTCAAAGAAAAATAAAAAAGCATTGCAGAATTAAGGTTACACCTTGTTTTAACCTACTCCCCCAAATATTCACCAAAATTTCTTTGAAGTAATTTCCTCTTTTTTTTCAAGTTAGCATAAGAAGTTAGAGGTCATTGGCAACAGTTTCACACGAGCACAGACACTTGCTTGGAACGTCCTACTCTTTGCACCTGTGGTTCATACGAGAAGTATGCATCTACAGTAAAGCCTGAAGAACTAAACACACTATGGGATATAACTATTTTTAAAATTATGTTAATAAGGGCTTATTGTTTCCTGTTTTAAGGACATTCACCTACTTATTTCTTTTTGAAAACTGCACTTGCTCTATTCACTTAGCATCCATCCATAAGCAAAAGAGGGGAATTTCATGATTCTGCTTCTGGTTCAAATCATGTTGCCATGGAAGCAGGTGTTGGATCTATGAAAATAGGTCAACTGTTTAAAAAAAAAATCACTGTTTTAATCCTTAAAAATTATTATTAAATGTTACAATTTTAATGCTTACCATTATTTATTATGAAATGCTTAATATTTTATTCTATATAATTAGCATTTACTTTGCTGATACAACACGTATTCCCACCAAAAGTGTAGACAGCAGTAGAGTTAGTGTTATTAATGAAAAAAATTTTGCATAAATCTGTAGGGGCTGGGTACAGAACACTTACAAGAATATCACAAACAGTTCTTCATTACGTCTGTACTGTGTGATGTCAAATGTTGCCATATAAACATGTTTCCATTTGAAGAGTATTATTATTATTATTAAAAAGCACTAACTTTTTTTGGAAAAAAAAATCAGGGCATTGCTAATACCTATGCTTGGCTTTGTTAAGAACAGTGCTTTTTTTTGTTTAGCTTTGCATCAAACATATAAATATTCAACTGGAGTCTCAATTACTTAAACTTGATAAAAATATTTAACAACAGCTAAGATTTAAGTAGGTTACCCCATCAATTGAACATGTGAAAGCATACATAGCCTACTAAAAGAAATTTGTGTTCCTTAACATTTTCACACTGCCTGGCAAGCTGCTGTCAAAATAGCATAAACACACTGTAAAATTCTCATCTTCACCTGGAGCAAATACCAGAAAGTAAAATAACTCAACTGTATCATGTGTTTCTGAATCTCTACTATGTGATCTAAAATGCTTTTCTATCAAAACACCCTGACACACCTGACAATTTTTTCCTACCTTGACACTAATATACTTTAGATGAATCAGGTTTGTCCTAGAGGTTTAATGTGATTCTGTTCCTGAATTTCTTTACAACTGAAACGCACAGTTTAATTATCAGTAAAGGTGTATGGGAATACTGCCAATATGTGATTTGTGCTCCTCTTGTAGTTTAGGGATCTTCCTGTAGATGAAATAATACTTACAGGAAAAAGACTCAGTGGTGCAGAAGTCCCACAAATTTAATCCAGCACAAACCTACAGCACTGCCGTGTATCTTCCACACACAGTTGCTTCTGCCCTGCTCCCTTTCACCAGTGAACTGGGCCAGACAGCTTCTCCCAGATCAATTCCCTAATCTGATTCATCGTGCACCAGATAAAAGAAAGTGCCAGTGTAACAGATAAGATGGGAATAAATACCCAGGAAGCAAAGGCAAAAATAGCCCCATCTCTTTAAGCTGCCATCAATCCACACTGCTGCTGTTCATAGTCCCACAGCACCTAGTAATCCCTCCCTTCTTTCTACCTTTTGTAATCAATGTTTTAACCTGAAATAGGTACAACGTAAGTGCTGATAAAAAATCATTTCTGTAACTGAGAATGTGTTTAACTGTCAATACAATGGAAACAGTCTTCAACAGAAGTGAAAATCATGTTTGCTGTATTCATTTTCATATAGTTTTTTTAAAATAAAATTTATGTAAAAGATGTGTTTCACTTTGGAGGACTCTTTTGGACTCCAGAAACTTCATAACTTGTGCTACAAAACTCCTTGCAAGGTTGTACAACCTGAGCTATTCTGACTCTTCTGAAAAAAACCCACCCCCCAAAAACCAAACAAACAAAAAAACTCCCCCCAAAAAAAGTCCCAACCCCCCCAAAAAAAGTCCAACCCCCCCCAAAAAAAACAACAAACCCTCCCCTGTGAAGTTATTAACTATTGTTTAAAATGTACTGAAAGACTGTCCCTCAGGAGACTGCAAAAGTTTTAAATTTCACATTGAACAGGTTTGGGATTGTTTATAACCAACAACATTCCAAAAATCACATGGCTTGTTATGCTGCAGAAAAGTACTTTAAGACTCATGTTGGTTTTGTGTCTTTGCATTTTCTCAGACAATAAATAGTTTGTAATAACACAGAAACAGACAAAAAAATTCAGACCAGCATACTTAAAAGTACTGAGCATATTGGATACTTGTATATTTAAGAAACAATTTTAATCACCTTTTCTGACAAGTACATTATGGGTTGTTTTGGTGGTTCTTTTTAGTACGAAGAACAGTAAGAGAAAACCTGACTTTTCCTTAACCAAATGGTTGCCTTTCCACTCCTCTGGCCCATCCAGCATTAGCTGGATGCTCCATCCATCAGTCCCTTCATACAATGTAGTTATTATAAATCAGTGGTCTTTGCCAAAGTTGCTTCCCAATAAACATTTTTGCCTCTCCCCCCCCAGTACTAATTTACCTTTTCTCTTCAAGCTTTCTTCCCTTTGTTTTCCTTATCTCCCTTTCCACAGCATTTATACAAAATTTGAAATACACTGTTAAAAAAGGAATTCCAAGAGCTACCTAATTACCATGCTGCAATTCCTGTCATCTAAAGATGGCATACAAGCAGAGTTTAGATTTATAGAGAAAAATATTAGTATTCTCCTATGGCCTACCAAGAAACAGAGGCCTGCCTAGAGACCACATAGCCAGCTTCACATTAAAACAGATAAAATGGGAATAAATACCCAAGAAGCAAAAGGCAAAAATAGCCCCATCTCTTTAAGATGGCATAAATCCATACTGCTTACATTTAGTCATACAGTTTTCATAATATGATCTCTCCAGATATGCTGTCCAGTGATGAACTATAACATTAAATTGCCAAATTAGTTTTATATTTAAATACCTCACTGAGGTTAATGCAAACGTTCACACACGCATAACAGGCTGTCTGTAGACTCAAACTTCAGCAAACCAGTTGGCATGATTCATATTTAGAGTTAACTCTGCAAACCTTAAGGCTTGGAAAATAAAACTCAAAGCAATCTCATAATTCGCTGCATAACGCTTAACACTTGTATAAACAACAAAGTAGTACGTGCTCCTGCTACATCTCTAAGGCAATGCAGTGTAAGAACTATACATAGACACAACCCAGACTTTTTGCCACAAGATAAGTAATCCAGTTCCTAAAAACTAACATAGCATAATGATGAAAGTCAAGGCAATGCAATACAAGAAAGCTCCCAAAGATACATAAGGGCAAAGTCCTACAATCTCAGTTGTTATATAAAATGCCCACAGTCATCCCTCCTTGTCTGAAAAGGAATGACACTCAAGTGTTAACTACATAAAATTAGGAAAAGATGAAAGCCAAATGCTGTTACAATCACTAGTATTTATAGTCGTCATACATACTTGTTTCAGATAAACCTTACAGGAAACATCCATAGAGATTATGTAGGAGGTCTTTATAAGATATGCTGGGGTCACAAACCAAGTAGAGAAATAACCAGTTCACAAAAATGTTATTGTGCTTCTTGAAATAGCACTGTTAAACTCTTGAAATACATGAAGCAGCAAATACATAGTCTCTTGGGAATGTATGGAAAAGTATGGAAAAGTACGGCAACAACATTCACAGTACATGAAAACACGGAAAAGATAGAAATCAGAGAGCAAGACTTCGAAATACTACTTTGATAGGGAAATCTCCCTTTCCTTTTAATATAAGGCAGTGGGGGAAGTCTACTTCCTAGTATCATTTCCACTGTTCATGTTATTTGCTACTAAAACACATGCATTGTTTGAAGGCAGACTTACCTCTACCAATGCCACAGTCAGAACAAGGTCCATTTTTGAGTCTGGGAAAAGGGCATTCACTTGTGGAGACATTCCAATCAGTATGCAATTAGTTACAACTGATATTACACTCATAGTTTCAAAAGCCAACTGAAATAAAACACAAATATAATTATGACCATTATGTCTAATTTACCAGTCCCCAAATTGCTCTGGACAATACCTCTCTCCATTAAATTCTCAGAAGTCCCATTATTTTAACTTTTTATTTTCCTTCATCTTTTGAACTCCACAACGTAAAACTTGTTTGGCAAGCAGTCCAGAGTTCATCAGCTTTAAGAAAAAGCAAGCACAAGACCACAAGGTTTGCAATACCAGAAAGACCACCTGGCAACCCTGAATTTTTCTCTAATTTCATTTCTCTATGTGTGTCTATGTGTGTTTGCTGTAAAGAAGTTAAACAGTATTCTTCCACAATTCCATAGTACTGTAAAGACCTTGAGAAGTTAGCGACCACTAACATTCTAGATGTAGATAACGCCAGATCACCTCCCGAAAAAATCTGGAATAATCCTAAAGGAAGAAAGTGGACAGGAGAGCAGCCTTATCCCTGGTATCTTCACGACTCATAACCTGAACACATAGAAGAGTAGGCACTCATCTATAGTTGTACTCCCAAACTTAAATTTCTTTCAGGATAAAGGAAAAAATGCAAAATTCCTAAAGGAACCGATAGTCTGAACGCTCTGGTTTTGGAGGTTTTGTCTAAATATGAAGTAATAGGAAAATGTAAGGATGGTTCAGAATGCCTTTTTTAAAAATCACAACCAGTTACACAAGTTGAAATCTGTTGAAAGAAATATTTACACTCGAACACATGCAATTGCACAAGTCTAAGAAGCTCTTGTCTACAGAGCTCCCACAAAATGCCTAAAAATAATACTACAGCATGACAATTACTTGCAATATAATGGTTACTTCATTCCAGAGAAAACCTTGGAATAGAAAGACTGACACTGAATTGTAGCAATTGTCACAATGAATTAGCAGAAGTAACTGTCCCCTTGACAACAAGCTGGTGACTCAGCTCACCTGATAAAGTAATTCCAGTAGTCCTTTAACAGAAATCTTTTGGCCAATGCTCTAATTTCCCACATGAAACAGGTAAATAATTTTTTAAGTCTTTATTTTTAATTCACAAAGCAAATGCATTTCTACTATTAGTTAAAAACCTACATTATAAAAAGCCCCGCATGACTGTGTTATGGTTTTTCAGCCTACTCCCTAGATAGAAACAAACTATTTTGGCAAAACCAAATGCTATTAATATACCTGCAGCTACGCTTGGGACTTATGACTACAGCCTCATTTAACTGGTGGTCACACCACTGGTCAATGCAGCTCTGCCATCAAGATGTTGGCAGCATAGATTTGGACTGAGAAAATGCATCAGATGTTAAAACACAATCAGATTATAATTTAGACATTTTAATGACTTTTAATATTAAAAGACTTCTCCTGTAAGTCCACTTCATTAATACCTATGTACATGTCTAATGAACATTGCTCAGAACACTTGGTTTGCATGTTTTTACAGTACGTTTCATTTGAGGTTTCCTGATTTCATCTCTCATCTTCCATTTGTTTCATTTGGTACCAACATTTACAACCCCTTGAAATTAAACAATCCACTAATTTATTGTGCCCTTTCTCTCCATTACATATCATTAGAAAAGCTGTTAAATAAAACTAGAATATGGATCATCCCCTAGAAATTTTCCTCAAACTACTTCACACTCCTTATCAGGCTGCTGCTGTTACAGAATGCTGAAGTCTCTGCATGTGACTTAGTAGTCTTCTTTCTTTCCAGAAAAGCTTCTGGTTTTGGAGTCTTGTAGGGTTATTTTCAGTCAGAATCAGTGCACTGATGCAACGTACTCAGCAGGCTCCAAACTAGCTGGTGCTAGCATGATTGCATGGGCAAACAACTGAGGACAGAAAATTCTTAAGCCAGTACTACTAGCATGAAGTTGTTTAGATAGGCTACAATGTTCAGGTTGTGCAGAAAGGTCCAGTTCTTGCTCCCAGATCCAGGTTATTTTCAAATTAGTCAGCCTGAGTACCAGTAATCACAAGGGCACACTGCCAAGCATGGTTTAGGAATCCAAGTACTTACCTATCATTCTTCATTTTTTTTGAAACCCTTGCTAAGCTCCATGCTTCTGAAAGTGCATCAGATATTACCATTTCTAAAACTATGTTGGCTGTAAAGAGTTGTTGGCAGTATCTGGCAGCTTTGCTTTGTTGCAGTTGCAACAGGACTAGAACACATACATATACAAAGACTAAAGGAAGGATTTGTTTTCTTTTCAAAGGCAACTGGAAGACATGGTCAAAAACCCTACAAAAAACACTATAGTTGGATAGGTAGTATCCTCAGGCATTGAAGAGAACAAAGTACCTACTAAACTTTAAAAGCGGCTGATGGGTCAAACACACAGCTTAAATGTATTTGTTAAAGTCTCTTTTAAAACAAATGAATAGAAAAAGAAACTTAAAAATTACCTGCCAAACACCAATATTTGCTGTGGGTTCTGCAAATGGCCGCTTGTAAACTCTACACATCTTTAAGGCATCAGAATATATCTCTGTGATGTTGTTTAACACTGCAAAGACAGCTGCCAGTGGATAAACACATGAGAAAAGACTCACATAGCCAAACTGTAAGAACAACTCCAGGTAATCATCAAAAGTACCCTGAAAAACAGAGCAAAAATAAGAACAACTTTAACCCACAAGAAATACATGAAGAAACACAGAATTAACAATACAGCTGTAAACACACTTCCTCATCCCAAATCAGTTGTTTGGGAATGACTGGTGGTAGAAAAAACAACAACAAAAAAATACACCTAGTTAGTTTGGAATTATTCAATTACTCAAAACTTCTTAATAAGGGGAGGCCAAGGTGGTTCTTTTTGCCTAATGCATTTTCTGCAACAGTCACACTTCTTAGCCCTATTACATGAAGTAATTGTATAAACACATTCACTGAGATAGGAATTTGAATGTGATGAAACAGTTACAGCAGGAACAGTGGGGTATAGGAAAACAGCATCACACATTTAAACTGGCAGAATTTTCTCCTAAGAGCATCATGACATGAAAAGTCCTAGTATTTGAGACTGCCCATGAAAGACTTCACCAGAAAGGTAGGTTGGTAGATAAGCAACTTTTTTCTGGTATTTCCACTTGGTTATTTCAAAACGAGTAAGTCAGAATTAGTGGCCCACTTGAAGGCTGAAATGACAGAATGCAGCACTGACATCTAAAAGGTACAATTAATGCAAACAAAAAGCCCTATTTTGGCAAATGTGCAACACATCTATCACCTGATCTTTAAACCAAGAATGTGGGTACTTGAATACGGACTATTCTCATGTAGGTTATTATGCATATTTGCATATTAGTTTTGTACTATTAATAATAGTTTTCTACGATTGCAGCAGTTATTTATGGAAGCAAAGAACAAAAACAACTCATTTCTAAAGAAAAGGTGCTCACTGAACAAAGGATGGTGAAATACCATGAAGAAGTTAAACTGGGATCTAGCTATGTTGTATTTGCCCAGACCCACACATTTTCCTCTCTCAAAAATGATATTAAAAATAAAGACTTGACAGTAACTGAGATCATCACAACAACCATGTAAAACTTGTTTTGGCCTTATACATCAGACACATGGTTCTCTAACCTTTTCTACTGGTTATAGCTGTTAAACTGCCTGCCTCTCCAGCACCTAGTGCTTTTTTTCTAGCCAGCAGAGAGAGGTAGTAGAAGCCTGCAAGCTCAGAAATCAACATGGGGTGGTCACTAGTTGCGTTCTTCACTTGAGCTCTGTCATGGTTTTAGCTGGGATAGTTGATTTTCTTCACTGTAGCTAGCATAGTGCTGTGTTTTAGACTTGGTATGTAAATAATGTTGATAACACCCTGGTGTTTTAGTTGTTGCTGGGTAGTGTTTACACTAGTCAAGGACTTTTCCAGCTTCCCATGCTCTGCCAGGTGCACAAGAAGCCGGGAGGGGAGGGGATACAACCAGGAGAGCTGATTCAAATTGGCCAAAGGGTATTCCATATCATGTGACGTCATGCCCAGTATATTAACTGGGGGGAATTGGCTGGGGGAGGCAGCGATCGCGGCTCGGGGACCGGCAGCATCGGTCGGCGGGTGGTGAGCGGTTGCAGCACTTGTTGTTTAGTTTTGGTTTTGGTTTTTTTCCCCCTCTTCTTCCAGTGTTTCATCTCTCTCTCGCTCATTATTTTCCTTTTCATTATATTAGTATTATTGCTGTTTTATTCTAATTATTAAACTGTTCTTATCTCAACCCACGAGTTTTCTTACTTTGGCCCTTCCGATTCTCTCCCCCATCCCACAAGGGTGGGGGAGTGAGCGAGCGGCTGTGTGGTGCTTAGTTGCTGACCGGGGCTAAACCACAACAGCTCATTTTAAGTTGTGTAGTATAGCTGGGTCTGACAAACAGATCTGCAGGCCAGACCCAGAGGAGATATCTAACTTTTAAAACCACAGAGATTTTTCCACAGAAATGTTTTGTACAAACTCTGAATTTTAGTAAGGTGGGACATTTGTGCAGAATCCCTCTCTGGAGTGGGAGTCACTTATTTGTCCCTGCTATCAGTGTCTCAGACAACTGTTGCAGGCAGGGAGCAACGCTTCCCCTTGTGCGCCTCCTTCTGGTAACTGCACAGTATTCCCACACCTTTCTTCTCATTTCCTAGTCCAGTACCTATTGACTTTTAGAACAGCAGAGTACAAAAAGAAAAGAAGTATTTCTTTTTCTCCTACTCAATTTATGACACTTTGTGCAGGAAGAGGGGAGTCTGATAGGATGTTAAAGAAATTTCAAAGTGTGCCATTGTCAGCCATAAAAGCAGCACAAACTATGGCATCAAGGAAACAGAATCAAGAAGGAAATTCAGGGAGAAAATTAATTAGAGGAGAGAAGCAGAAATTTAAAAGAAAAATAATTTTAAAATGACTGCAGGGTGTTTTTACATCTTAAACTGGGTTAAGGGCTGGAGATTTGAAAAGTGAGAGAGAAAGAAGACAAACAAAAAAGAATTAGATGTTAGAGTAAGTGAAGGAAAGAAAAGAAGAGAGGAGAGCCTGAAACGCCAAATTCTGTCAAGACTCCTGCTAAACTCCTCAGTTACTAAACATAGTCAAATGCTTCCCCCTTGTGACAGACCTAATTTTAGAAATACTCTTGCCTGCTGACAGCTCACTGCTTGCAAACAAATCAGTAGTCTAATGTTGTGTATTCACAAGCACAGCACAATTAAAATCTTTAGACTGAAAATCAAAATAAGGCCTTGAGTACACAGTACCTTGAACTGAAACTGAGGCTAGTAGCAGACACCTCCAAGGCAGTCAACTCTACAGCTGACCTGTTAGGACCCCATGGAAAATTATTCAGGGCAGAACGCTACAACAGGTGCTGTTACATTTGATCCAGCTCTGCACAAGAAGCACTGGGCAGTGTGACTCAAAGACACCACACTGGCTTTGTATTTGCCAGCTGAGAATCAGAACTCAGCTCAGGTCTAAGAGGTAGAGCTTATTTAGTAAAGCATATCAACACCTGATGCCGCCACACAGCTTTTGGAGCTGTGCTGGTCTATTCACAGGCACAGTGCTGGACTGTGCTGATATACCAGTTCAGACAGACATTAACTTGGGGACTGCAGCTGTGTTCTCTATTTTAAGATAGCCACGCTCTGTAAATCTATCTCTCCTCATATAAAATGTGGGAAATACCAACCTTCCCAGAGGAACACAAGTATTAACATTTGCAGTTTTTCAGTTGCAAAGGTAGTATTCTCTTCCCTCTTCCCATTTCATGGCACCTTATCCAGGAAGAGAGGAATCTGATACGGTATTGATATCAAGTTTCAAACTGCTATTCTCTACCTTTTAGTAAAAGGTACACTATCTACATATAATTCTTATACTGTAAAGGTATAAATCATACAGCATTAAGCCTCTTCTGACTATGCTTGCAGCACCTGATCAAGCAAGTTGTCAGCCAGTCTGTAAGGCCTTAACATACACACTAATGTCTTTGTCAATTCCTTTAGAAACACAAGTAATGACTTGCACAAAGTCTGTTACCTATAACTAAAAATTGTACTGGGTAGGAGGTGGACAGGAACAGAACTAGGAAGACAGCGAATGCCAAAGCTGTAGTTTCAAGAAGCAAGAGCTTCCAGCAGTAGTATCAGTTTGAAGAGCTGGTCTCTTCTGCCCTCTCCATTTCTGGCCCCACCCAGACAAGAGGGCATGCTCTCCGGCTATACTTTAATTGACAGTTTAAACTAGTATCACTGCAAAACCAAACTAAAACAGAAACAGCCTCCCCCTTCCCTATGACAGGCTACTCATCCTGGTAGCCTCCAGGCTACCCTTGGAGATTAAGGGCATATTACACAAGTACTTCTTCCAGTGATATGGGGTTAGGTAGCTCCACATCCAGCTGTTCATTCCTACCCCTTCATGCTGGTGTAACTGGGATCCTGCACTGTTATCAGTTTCTTGATCCAGTGCACCTACAGCTGTATAAACAACACTACCAGCAAAACTGATGAAGTTGGAAATAAGCTGCCAGGCCAGACAGCCAGGAATATTTTAGGTTGCACGGGCTCATGAATCTGTCAACTACAGCCCAGAAAACTTAACTCTTTTATAGCAGTAAAACGTACCAAATAGGTGCCCATTTCTTTCTCCAAGTTGACTTGTCCAACTATTGACAGGTCTGTATCTGTTTTCAGAGAACACATGCGTTTCTTCATCTTCCTCTTATGTCTCTTTTGGAGCCAGTAAGGAAGCAAGGATTCTGCAAACTGATTAAGGATCTGCGAAGTTATCAGCAAAGTGGCCAAGCTCTTAAGTTAAAAAAAAAGAAAAAAACAAACACAAAAAAGGAAAAAATTAATAGATCTGTGATAAACCTATGATCATTTCCAATTTTGTGTGTTCTAGTAATACTCTAAGTTGTTGTTATTTGACAACAGAAGGCCAGCCCAAGAAAATGAGCAATAGCATATGAAAAGCGTAGCTGCTCTAGTTCCCAGTCTTTGCTGTGTGCTGAAAAGGACAAAATAGGAGTTAGATGTCTAAATATTTTGTGGATCTGGATGTATCTTGGAGACAGTACACAAAGTCCACTGAAGGGTAATGATACACACTTAACCTATACCAACACCAATAACAGAGCTAAACAAAGAATGTTTTTCTATTTTCTTTTTCTTCTTACTTTTCACCTTAAAGTCTAGGAGATGTCAGGAGTGTCAGGTCTGGTATAGCTATGTCAAGTGTATTGCTAGAGATTTCTTTAGAGGAACAGAGTTCTTAAGTTGAAATTCTTGTTCTTTTCTACATTATATTTAAGCAAAAATATTTTCCTTATACTTCATTTTCATACATTTGAGCTCAGAAGAGGTTAACAGAAAGCTGATTTCAAATACCAACTACAAGTTATTTTTGCTTTTATTTATTCTCAGCTCCTCACTGTAGTCATAAACTTAATCATTCTCCTATCCTGAAGAGTCTCTCATTAAGAACACTATAGAGAAAACCATTTTCTAATATAAAGGGAAAGAAGGAGGAAATGAAAATTTTCCAGCCTCATCTGTGTGAGGGAATAATCAATTTATTTGAAAACACTTCTTCATTTATATGGAAGGAAAGAATTGATCTACATTATTCTGTTATGATTCTGCAGCTGTGCTAGAGGAACCAAAATATGGAAGCTGGATTTGTAAGAATATATTAACTCAACAATGAATATATTTCATATGTGTTTTAGAAAAACAATTAAAAAATAAAGTCCTATTTCAATCACTTATTTTCCAGATTCATCAACATTAAGATGTTCTTGGAACTCACCTGCCTCAAAAGCTTCATATCAAACAGCACAAAGGCAATGTAGAAGAGAGATGCAAAACAATTTAAGAAGTTGAACTGCAATTAAAAATACTTGTTATTAGTACTCAAGCAAAAGTTCAAATGCAGAATATTATCTAACTCAACAGTTACCTTGACTAAACAGCTTCCATGCAGATGTAAACTGTTGATCAAAATTTTCTTTACCATTTCTAGAACTTCGGTCACAGAAACCTCATTTTTAATATTGATCCTACTCAGATTTTCATTTGACAAGTTTAATGCTTTCCTAAAGCACATTATATGAAGAAATGTGGACATTAAAAACATATCACCTTCTACTTAACTTTTATCTTCTGGCAGTTTCCCCACAGGTAATGCAGTAAAAGGGATGTATTCATCTTAATTTAGGGCAATGATTTTTTTTTTTCTCCAAAGAAATACTTTATCAAAATACATGCATTGGATGACATATCTCTCAATATGACCAACTGTTCCTCAATATATGTTAGTTGAGTTTTATATTTAATGACTTCAAGAGGTTTTACGACCAAGAGAAATATTCCCTGCTTCTAAAATGAGACATAATCATGGTATTGTACCTGAAAAAATCATAATCAAGCTCTGAAGTAAGAGAAAACTTTTCCTACTTGCTGTCACTGCTGGAGTTCATGGGCAACAGATAATATTGGGGAGTGCAGAGAGCCACTCATAAGTTGAAAGTGAAACTTGGGTGAGGGTACATCTGACACTTCATATTTTTTAATTATGTTATATAAATTTCCTATAGGGAAAAAGAGAGGGTGCTATTTTTTTGAGAAAGGCAGAGACAAAGCTGTAAGTGATGCGTACAGGACTTTTAGCTCTAGACGTTACCAGTAACAGAAGGATAACAAGCAGATTTAAAAAATAAAAAGCATGCTGAGTTGAGGGAGAAAAAGGGAACTCTGGAAGAGAATTGAATGATCTTTTCAAAAAGGAAACAAGAGTAAGTCTCAAAATAAGCCAATCTTTACAACTGCTTTTACTGAACATCATCTATGGGAATTCAAGATTTATAGTACACTTCCTTAGAATCAGTGTTGCATCTGCATACACACCTAGAAGAGCCAAACATTATATATACACACACACAAAAGCTACTTTTTCAGAGCCCAAAGTAAATAGATCAGTATATACTATAAACTGCATAGGAGCAGGCTGATGGACTGGTTGTCTGAATATTAGTACAGGTGGAAGTTAATACATGAACTTTTTCAAATACGGGTTTACCACAAAATCTTGCAAAAAGTGAAAGGAATAGTTCCCAGTTGAAGACAGGACCGCATCAATGAACAGAAAAACTTACATATACAGAATTCTAATGAAAGAACAAGTCAATACAAATAAAAACTCAACTGTCCACGATAGAGGCATCTAAAAGAGTCTAGCACTTACTGCAATCACAACACAACAGAAATCCTGTTTACTCCGATATTTGCGCTAGTGGATTTCCTTGAACAAAACTGTAGGTCAGTGAGGTAATGCTAGGAAAGCACTAAAACACATGACAAGTACTTTTTTAAATTATCTTAAAAGCTGCTTATACTACATACTTACCACTAAAACCTTCAGAATTAAATGATTCTGATATGAAGACTCCAGCCTGTGATTTTCTAAAATACCAACAAAATTATTAATCAGTGAACAGCAGAAGAATCATAGAAACATTAAGTTTGGAAAAGACCTCTAAGATCATCAAGTCCAACCGTCAACCCAACACCCCCATGCCTCCTAAACCACGTCTCAAAGGGCCACATCTACGTGGTTTTTGAACACCTCCAGGGATGGTGACTCCACCACCTCTCTGGGCAGCCTGTTCCAGTGTCTGATCACTCTTTCAGGAAAGAAATATTTCCTAATACCCAATCAGGATTAATCAGGAAGAAGCACTTATCACATACTAGACACGTTATACAAAGAGTATGCAGACATTTTTTCCTCCACTGAAAAATCACTTAACTAATAGTTTACGGAGAATAGTTCCTTCAATACATTATGGCAAGAAGAATTTATACTGTACCAGTACCTCACTTAACCTATAAAGCTAATCTGATACACGGTATTGATACATATATTTTTTGCCTACAACTCCAGTGTTTTTTCTACTGCAGAGGTTTTTCCTTTTACATCTTTCTTTCTCAGAAGAGCTGTTTGATAAAAAGAAAAACCATCCATCATTCTTAACATTTCATAAAACATGCCTAGTTATTGATTTTTCTTCGGCTGAAAACAAATGCAAAACTAATTGGAATACACTATGAAAAATAACAATACCAGATTTGATGCAAAACCAGTAAATGCTCAAGGAAATATTCCCATCCATCTGTAAGGAATTTAGATCAGACCCTAAGCTCTAAAGCAAGACTAGAGTACATGAAGTTCAACTGATGCATTAGTCATTCTAAAATTAAGATTTTCAGTTCATTCAAGATAAACTGTCAGAAGCCAACGTTTGAGTGAGGAGGCTGGTTACTAGAAGAGGGGGACAGGAGATTTCTCATTTCTTTTTGTTATTTTGTCAGGTTGTACCTTTAAAGCCCTGGCTAAGCAGTAACTGAATGAGGAAGCAGCACACTAGCATGAGCTGTGTCATCAAGGCTGAAAGGAGAGACCGTCACCTACAGACCTTGCTCAGGACGGAACAGCAGAGTTCTACTCTGACAGAGCATGAAGTTGGGCCTGACACATGGAAGATGCACTTGGGAGACTGAATGCAATTTTTACTTTTAGCTTTCACTAAAAGATCAGTTCTCATGACAAATGGGTGCAAGAGGTGTGCTTAAAAATACCCCAGTTTCCTATGCTTTGCCAGTTTAGCCGGTTAAGTCAGATCTTAGCTGAAAATATGCCAGCTAGAAGTGGAGGTAGGACCGCCAGATAAGCTCTTCATCCTATTCACAGCATGGCAGCACAAACACACTGAATAGCACAGAAAAGGCACAAGTTGTCAATAGAATAAGTTACATAAATACTGTTGCTGCTGAGTAAGAAACATCAGCTTAAAAACAAAAAAAAAAAATCTGCGTTAAAAAAGCTTGGGTTACCTGTTAAAGACATTTTAGTCTACCTGATCAACACAACCAGGCATTTTGCACAAAGGCTTTTTCTTGCAGTAGAATGAAAAAAAATGAAACAAAACAGTCAGTTGAAACCTAGCTATTAATTTAAAAGTCATTATTTAAATAAAACCCTTGAACAGTCATAAACAAATCAAGAAATTGCTTGCTTTTATTATTGCTGCTATCAAGTTGAATTTGCTGAGCAAATCATTTTGGCATGCATAACCAACCCCCACTTCAACACCTCTTCCTATTCTCTGTTTTGCATCAATCTGCCTTTTGCTTAATCTTTCTTAGGTTAATTTTCTGGGTGTCCAGCTTTAGTAACCTGGATTCTGTCTTGTAAATGTATGCCATATTGAGCTACATAAAACACTTAACTTCCCATTAGCTTCATCTATTAACTTTGTCTGAAATTGACTGCACATGTCTGTAGAAGTGCTAAAATTAAAAAAAAAAACCACTAACATTTCACTATCCTTATGCTGGGTTACAAAACATAAGGCCCAATCTGTTAAATAAGTCACACACAGAGGGAAAACAAAGCAATCTATTATAACATTCCTCCTCTTCTGAGAGTGCCCAGAGGAAAATATTTTGATTGGGATGTGAAATCTGTCTTTGTTATATATATAGCATCCACAAACACTATCATATGGCATTTAGTTGATGTATTTAGATTTTGTTCCATTATCTCAGTGCCTCTGTCCTCTGCACAGATATATCAGTAGACCAAGATGTATTCAGCAAACCCAAGTGGTGGATGCAAGCTGCCAGGACAGTCCTTCCTGCCATCCACCTCTGAGCTCCCATCCTCACGATCTCACCCCGCCACTTTTGCCAGCACTATGGCTGAACTAGCCAAACACAGCTAAATCAGAGAAGGTGGACTTCTGCACCAAAGGCAGAAAAAGGCTGAGGAGGAAGGCAGGATCACCTCTTTTGATGGCATGCTAGACCCAGGCCAAATTAAACCGAACTGCAGTTTCAGAACACTCAAAATAAGTTTAAGCAGTTAAAATGGCCAACTCTTTTACCCCACAGTAAAAATCTATTACAGGAAATGTCTTTAGCATTCCATTGAACAAGAACTCACAGTAACATATTCAACAAAGAACCAAATTCTAAACATCTGGGATTCATACAATCATAGAATTGCTTAGGTTGGAAAAGACCTTTAAGATCAAGTCCATTAACTTAGCACTGCCAAGTCCACCACTAAACCATGTCCCTAAGCACCACATCTACGCATCTTCTAAATACCTCCAGGGATGGGGACTCAACCACTTTCCTGGGCAGCCTGGTCCAATGCTTGGCAACCCTTTCGGGGAAGGAATGTTTCCTAATACCCCATCTAAACCTCCCCTGGCACAACCTGAGGCCATTTCCCCTTGTCTTATCACTTGCTACTTGGGAGAAGAGACCAACACCCATCTCGCTACAGCCTCCTTTCAGGTAGTTGTAGAGAGCAATAAGGCCTCCCCTCAGCCTCCTCTTCTCCAGACTAAACAACCCCAGTTCCCTCAGCCGCTCCTCATAAGACTTGTTCTCCAGACCCTTCACCAGCTTCATTGCCCTTCTCTGGACATGTTCCAGCAACTCAATGCCCTTCTTGTACTGAGGGGCCCAAAACTGAACACAGTATTCGAGGTGCGGCCTCATCGGTGCCAAGTACAGGGGGACAATCACTCCCCTACTCCTGTTGGCCACACTATTCCTGATACAAGCCAGGATGCTCTTGGCCTTCTTGGCCACCTGGGCACACTGCTGGCTCATGTTCAGCCGGCTGTCGACCAACACCCCCAGGTCCTTTTCTGCTGGGCAGCTTTCCAGCCACTCTTCCCCAAGCCTGTAGCATTGCATGGGGTTGTTGTGACCCAAGTGCAGGACCCAGCACTGAGCCTTGTTGAACCTCATACAACTGACCTTGGCCCATCGATCCAGCCTGTCCAGATCCCTCTGTAGAGACTTCCTACCCTCAGGCAGATCAACATTCCCACCCAACTTGGTGTCATCTGCAAACTTACTGAGAGTACACTCAATCCCCTCATCCACATCACTGGTAAAGGTATTAAACTGCATGTGGTTCGGGAAACCCCGCTGTGCACTGCGCTGCAGCGCTCCGCTGCGGAGCTCCGCTGCAGATCCTGACAGCGCCAGAGCTGCTCACCTCCATGACTGAGTGCTTCTAACTGAGGATTTTAACCTAAGGAAGAACAAACAACTTTCTTACCCCATGATGTTAAGAATTCAGCAGCATACCGATAGATACGGTTCATAATTTCAATCACAACAGCATATATGATACTGGGCACAAACAGCATCAAGCTGCTGAAGTTAGACTCATTCTCTTCATGATAATCCAGAGCCCACTGTTCCAAGTCAAAGTAAATCATCATCACGTACAGTGAGAAGTAGAGGCAAAGGCACACAAATGGTAAGGACACCAGATAAATCCGCATCTGTCTCTTAATACTTGAGTACACTGGTTCCTCCCTCCCAGTGACGGGATTGATACCCAGGGCACCATGGAAGCCTGGTCTTGGTTCTTCAAACTGCCGTTTCATCAACAGCGTCCCCCAACGGTATGTCATGATGGCGCAAATGCGCTTCCAAACTTCCAGTATCACAGTGGACCAGAGCAGATTGAATGTGGCAAACATCACATATTTGTCATAGTCTTCCCATGCAAACACATAATAAGGAATCCCAATGACAGCCATTGGAATCAAAGCAAATGTGAAGTACTCTAAGAAGCCAAAGTAGAGTGCAATGGTTTCGCCAAAGTAGCAGCGTATCTCATCTGCAGAGAAAAATGAAACAGTTAAGACTACACTTAACATAGATGTCAGTATAGTATCAAACTTGACTTTACATGAATCCCTTGGCCCCAGATTTTTTTTTCTAAATAACACAATGAATATTGCTTTTTTTTTCCTTCTTCTCCCATGTTCCAAAAACTCAGATCATTTCAATTTTTTTTTTTAGTTTTTTTATATATATATACACACACACAAACATACGTACATATATTCAGATGGTAGGGAAGTCAAATATCTCAACACTTACCATGCCAACGTCAGATATCCAGAGGGGAAAAAAAGAAAAAAACAAAACACTAGCATTCTTGAAAACTGAATCTATCAATGAATGACTAGGATGGCATGGAAGACATTTGGCATAAAAACAAACTTTAACAGTGAGACACACATAACTTCTGAAGCTTCTCACTGGTACACGTACACCTGGGAAACAAATTTCTTTCAGCCTGCTGGGGGCCAAAAAGGACTAGTTGTGCTTTGCCAGCCTTCAAGAAACTAAAGGAATAGATGGAAAGGTATATCAAAATCTTAAACGTGTCAGATAGCACACCCAGGCTGAGACACTCCCTTCAGCAGTGGCTGTTCAATACTTACCTTCCACACAGGAATTTCACTTTCTATAGAGGCTAAATGCCAGAGCAGAAGTTAGGAAGGACCCTTGGTCTTCTCACACAAACTGAAGAGAAAACTTCTCCGAAAGAAACTTTGCACTTTATTTGTAGTGGAGTAAGTGTTCACATACCTAAAGGTTGATAGCCAACTTTGACTCGGCCATACCAGCTGTGACGGAGCTTTTTCAACTCTTCTCTATCATGCAGTGGGAAAATCTGAACTAGAATACCACTGGTCAATAATCTTCTCACTAGGAGGGGAGAAAAAAAAAGGTACCTAGTACTCCTTCAAAGGACAGTGGAGTTGATATAAGCAAACAGGCTACATTATGTACTTAACAAGCCTAAAGTTACTTTGAAATAAATCTAGCATTTAAATCCTAAAAACAAATAAAATGTCTGCATGTTAGTTAAAATTATCCATTATAGATAGCAGTTTTACCTATTCTTACAAGGACTGTGCTCTCCACTGGAAGAGAAAGAGTAACCTTTTTACATCTATTAATATTGCAAACCTATGGAATAGTTATCAGCTGCAGCTTGAATAACAAAGTGCTACAGGTCAGAACTGAAATGCCATGTGTAGCTTTGTGGGGAAAGGTCTGGCTCCTGCATTTGAGCAAAGGAAGGCAAAACAAATCAAATTGACATAGCAAAAACAAAACACTAAATTGAAGAGCCATTGTTGTATTAATCGTGGGAAAGATACTAAAAACATTTTTGCATCATCAATTTATACTAATTCATAAATTACAATACATCTTCATTGCAAACAAACCAAATATTCCATAATTCATATTTAACTTTGTTACAGAAAGCAATACCACCTATGTTGATTTTAATTAACAAACTGCTCAAGAAGTTACAACCATAGAAATATTAAAAAAGAAAATAAGTTCAAAAACAGGAGAGGGGAGGCACTGGAAGTTCTGCGATAGTTTTTTACCATTTCCCATCAGCATCTACTTGACATAACTAGAAGAATACCTTAGCTAAATAAAAAATTACCAATGTAAACTCATCTGACATCTACATTTATTTACATTTCTTGAATGACTGACATGCACGGATCTGTTTCTTCAACGACCAATGCTAATGAATAAAGACACTTATTAAAAGGATATACAAATATTAAAAGACAAAAACTCTCCTAAGAAACTGTAGCATCTCTGCCAATGAACCAGTTCCAGCTACCGTAGAAATAGCACTAGCTCTCCCTGATTTCTCCCATGTAAAGGAAGAGCTCTCAAAGCAAAGGGGAGGATAAATGAAATCAAATTACACAAAACTTCCTTCCTTCATACTGTGAAATTTATAGGTCTGGAACACTGTTACTCATTCCAGTATTTCCATACAGAGACAATCCAAGTATATCATTACATAATTTTTAAAAATAACAAATATTTTTGGTACTAATTATAAAAACAATGGGTGACATCAATATACATGAAAGTTATCTAGCTGGAAAAAAATATACGGCCAGAGTCTCACAGTCCCACAGAAGGACTCAGGTTGGAAGGCCCTCTGGAAGCCATCTGGTCCAACTTCCTGCTCAAAGCAGGTCCAGCTTAAACAGGGCTGCTCAGGGCCTTCTCAAGATCTAAAAGTCTCCCAAGACAGAGTTACCAGAATCTCTCTAAGACCTTGTTCCGATGTTTGATTACCATCATTGTGAAGAAACATTTTCTTAATACCTATTCAGAATTTCCCTTGTTGTATTGTGCATCCATTGCCTCTTGTCCTATCACCGTGGAACAGTGAGAAAACTAAGATGATTAAAAATAGTGGGACTCGAATGTCTGAAGGATTTCTCTTCATTGCAGGAAAATTAAGGTTTTTTTCACCACGAACACTATCCTACATCAACACAGTTGAGTTACAGGCAACAAACTACATTGCTTACCAATTGATTTTCCTGGATACAGCTTTGCCTGAGGATATCCAGGTATCATTTTTTCATCTTTAGCTCTCAAATTTTCAAGTTCATGTTTGATGATATACTGACATTCTGCCATCGTAAGGAAATTGTGATTGTCATCTAAATCAAAAAGAAGGTAGTATGAAATTGTGCAGCATAGGAGGACAACCCTGGCAGCAAATAACTATCAAAAATGACCAGAATCAGGAGAAAAATAAAATAGTAACAATTACTGCCAAACAAGGCCCATTAGCAAAAACTCCATGTTTTCAAACAAACGTCTTGGGAATAAGTTTTCTCTAACTGGCACAGGTCAGCCACTGCATTTTTGACTACCCAGGTAAACTAAGAACAAATCCCTCAAGAGACAGACACCCCTGAATTACTAATTGCTGAAGGTAGGGATAGTATACCAGCAAGTGCTACATACTCTTGCCCTGCTGAAGACTAACTTAGGCACCCACTATTTGCTAGTCTCAGAGTCTTACATACCCTTTTCTGACATACAGTTCCTGAAGTATTTTCATTATGAAAAAACAGCAAGAATGCCAGGACAAATCTCCTTTTCAGTAAGCATTTCACACCAAATATCACAGTATCATGCTTTTTATTGCCCATATAACATCATGATAATCCATTTGAGACAATTAGTTCTGATAAAAATACAGAGATAAGATAAAACAATATAAACCTTTCCAAAAACCCCAGATTTTTAAGAGCTACACCAAACCTATTGTCAACCCCATCAATTTATCATCAAGGAAAGCGAGTCTGATTTCCCTGAGATAATGACCAACTGATTTTTTTTTTCCCCCTTAGGAATAAGAAACTATAGGGATGGTCCTAAATACACTAAGTAAGAAGTTAAAACAGCAACAAATCTCTAACACAAAAGAATAAGATTATAGTATCAGTTAAATTGGGGAACTAGAAATATTAGTAAGACACCACAGGCTGCAGGGTTTCTTTTGTAGTTGACACATTTTTCACCTCATCTAAGCATGGTCAACTGTTTTATCCTCTGATCAGATCTGGACAAAACTAAAATCATATTAGTGTTTTAAAAAAGAAAAGAGCAGGAGATACAGCAAAAATTATCTTCTAGATTTACAGTAGTTGGAGTTCCCACTGCTACTTGAGAATGTTAGCAGTAACAGTCAAATTAGCATTAAGAGTGGAAACACATGTAAGAAACCAAGATGGCAGCTTTGCAACTGACAATTCTTCAAGGCTTCCTAATTTCAGGAAAGCAAGGTCACAAAAGAAAAGACATGGCAACAGTTATTGCACACAGCAGTGTTGCATAAACTCCCATCAAACAAACAACAAAACTCCACTTTATTATTGTTTCAGACAGACCCAAGAAGCTTTACATTGCAAATGTGGTGAAAGGCATCACCAAAACAGAGACAGGAGAGCAAAATGAGTTCCGCCAGCGTAGGGAGGCTAGCTACCTTGCAGGTAGTACATTTAAAAGAAAATGTTACGGCGTTGGCACCTCCTCAAAATAAGAGAGGAAAAGGAATGATTTTGCTAATCATGCCTGAATTCCATTGAATAGCTCTGTAGTGCTATTTAATTATTTAATTCTGTCTGGTATGTAAATATAATAGAGGAAAATATTTCTATTTTCTCCAGCTAATTATAAGACAGTAAGCCTCAAAACTGGCTCACAGGTGTCAGTAAGAAATTAAATCGCTATGTTAATTCATAGCATTGATTGTTAACCCTGCACTCATGTTTATCAACTTTTTTCTTGTCTTATTTTCAACAAAAATCTTTCACACAAATAAAAGACTATATGAGGTATACAAAAGCATAAAGTAAAACACATGCAAAAAGCAAAAGCCATGTGAAAGAAAAAAAATTTCATTATATGATCTGAACTTCCACAGGTAAAAATGAGTATTTTTTCATGGTTTGTTCTTCCTATTCCTGTTTCTCCCGTTCCCAGGAATAGAAAGACTATGAAAGAGTTAATGATGCAACTGCTTATAATCTTTAGCCACAGCTTTGCAATGAAAAAAAGCCCTAAAATTGCTTACCTGCAAAATCCTTGAAAGTTTTTCTACTGCTGTATGTAAAAGTTCTCATTGAGTTATCATTACATTCCTTCACCAAACCCACACTTTCAGCTCCCAGCAACAGCCTTAAGTGGGAAGCTCCAACTAGATAAATATTTTCATCTCCATTTTCCATGACCAATGGTTTAACCAGCAGTTGCGCACCTTTAAAGTAAAGAAAGACAAAATAAGGAAGAGAATACGTAAAAATTATGTCTCAAAAACCCTAGTATTTCAGCATCCATCATGTTGGACCTAGTTATCAGGAATGCTGAAGCTGCATCTTTTTAGAAAGGTGTCCTGGTTTCAGCTGGGACAGAGTTAATTTTCTTCGTAGTAGCTAGTATGGCATCATGCTCAGCATATAAAGCTGGGGGAAGAGGAAGGAAAGGGGGGGGACATTTGGAGCGATGGCATTTGTCTTCCCAAGTAACCACTACACATGATGGAACCCTGCTTTCCTGGAGATGGCTGAACGCCTGCCTGCCGATGGGAAGTAGCGAGTTAATTCCTTGTTCTGCTCTGCTTGTGCATGCAGCTTTTGCTTTACCTATTAAACTGTCTTCATCTCAACCCATGAGTTTTCTCACTTTTACCCTTCTGATTCTCTCCCCCATCCCACAGGGAGGGAGTGAGCAAGCAGCTGTGTGGTGCTGAGTTGCTGGCTGGGGCTAAACCACAACAAAAGGGCACAAAGAATTAAGGCTTCAACAGCACCTGACGTGTCGTGCTCAGAATCTTGCAGAGTCACCCCCTGATTTAGCCCTGTTTCTGAGGAAGCTCTCACAGTGAACTGGGGCAATGGGAACAGTTTGGGTCTAACTCCTGTCATGCTCACATCACATAAGCAACCAACGCTTCTGCAAACAGTCCCACTTATTTTAAGGAGACTAGACTTTCAAAATAGAAACATCCCTGACTTACCTAAGAGAGGCCTGAAAGCAAGTCTGTAGTCACAAATCCAATAGCCACAGAAATATTACTGATCATAAGATATGAGCTACAACAGCCATAAGTAATGCCTTTCTAAAAAAATGGAAAAAAAAGTCTACAGAATTACAAATTAATTAGCCTAACTTCAATTCCTGGAAGTATACTAAAACAAGTAATGAAATATTGTCTTTGTAAGAACTTACAAGCTAGCAAAAAGATAATTAAAATCCAACATGAATTTATCAAGATTAAATTGCTTCCTGCTAATTTAATTTTGTTCCACAACATGGTACCAAGTCTTGTGGACAGGACAATATATGTGATGCATCTTCATTTTGGCAAGGCTTACAATGTTCTCATAAGCACCAAGAGAATCACGCTCTAGACAATTAACATAAAAACTGATATCAAAACTATGTTGAAAGACAGGTTACCAGGGTTTCACTGCAAAAACGGAAGGATTCTAGAGTTCAACAGGCATGTGACCTTAGGCCAATATTTTCATTAATAACGGGGTTAACAGGGTTAAGCTATTACATTTTCATGACACCAGCATGGAGCTTTGCTCTTACATAAAAATAAGCAACTTCAAAAATGCTAAATGGAGTGGGATTGGCTAAACAATAATTAAACCACAAGTTATCTGAAAACTAATTTTCTGTATATCTTCATATTATGATGACAACCAATTTGATTTCAGAGTGTTACAGAAGATCATACTGTACTCACCTCCGTTTGCTTTTCTGTCCACAATTCGTTTGGTGAACCATTCTACAGTTTCCTCTTTGGTGCCTTTTGCAAGCTCAATTACTACCAGAGGCCTGAAGTCAGGCTCAGAAGTATCCAAGAAAGACCAGCTTTCTGCCATCTTTTGAGAGCTTGCTAAGTACAAAAACAAAACAAAAATGCCAGCATTAAAAAAATATTTGGTATCAATCTGAAAACCACAGAACTTTACTATAGTGAGCTATATATGCCTGTGCTTAGCAAAGTGGCAGCTGCCCATTTCTGTGGGCCTACTGCAAAGAGCCATTTGAGTAACCTCTCTAATTGTCACTGGGCAAGATGCTACCAGCCTTTGGTGGCATTTATGTCCTGCTCTCTAAGTAGGAAAATTGTTGTTGCTAGTTATAGCAAAGTAGTAGCGATGAGAAAGCAGATAAACAAATTAAAACAGAGTAATAAGGAGAAGCTATCATCAAAAACAACAGCTTGCAACTTCCTACAGTGTATTTGTCAGCAAACGAAAACATTAACAGAAGAGAACATTAGTCAAACAGATATCTAAAACAAATAAGCTTCTGCTAAGATTGTGCAAACAAATTATACGTTTAAGGAGGAACCTTCTCAGTTATCTTGTGAAGCTTTAACCATATCAAGGAAACTTATACCACCTTGGGTAGGTGAGCAGGACACCTATCATATAGATAGGCAAATTATGCACAAAGCACTTAATTAACTTGTTGAAAGCTATAAACCAAGTGTTCCGTGACAAAGTCCAGCTGCAAAGTGTTGAGCATCAGCATAGCTTCACATATAAGTAATCCAAATGATCTAACTGAACCTTTACAGAACCACAGAATCCTCTAGGTTGGAAAAGACCTTTAAGATCATCAAATCCAACCGTTAACCTACCCCTGCCGAGTCCACCACTAAACCATGTCCCTAAGCACCACATCTACACATCTTCTAAATACCTCCAGGGATGGGGACTCAACCACTTTCCTGGGCAGCCTGGTCCAATGCTTGGCAACCCTTTCGGGGAAGGAATTTTTCCTAATACCCAATCTAAACCTCCCCTGGCACAACCTGAAGCCATGTCCTCTTGTCCTATCGCTTGTTACTTGAGGGAAGAGACCGACACCCACCCCGCCACAGCCTCCTTTCAGGTGGTTGTAGAGCACGATAAGGTCTCCCCTCAGCATCCTTTTCTCCAGGCTAAACAACCCCAGTTCCCTCAGCCACTCCTCAGAAGCCTTGTTGACACTGTGCCTTCAACTTTTATATAAATGGTTCTAACATAAAGCAACTTAGAGGTGTTGATATAAAAAGATAAATCTGGTAACTAACCTACTCAGTTTAAAAAAAAAGTAAAAAGCCCAACCAAAAAACCTATCACAGACTGAATTTAAAACTGAGGGGAAGGTTTGGTGGTTTGGGTTTGTTTTTTTTTTTTTTTTTTTTGCTATTAACTTCACTGAAGAAAGGATTTTACCCACTGTCTTTAAGCAGTTTTCCCCCTCCTGTTCAAAGACTGAAATTACTTAATTTCTAAGTAAGTTGCTCTAAGGATTCAGTTCAGCTTTTACAACAGTTATACTTGTGTGATTCACAGAGAAATCACAGTCTCTGGTATTTCATATAAATTATCCTCCAAAATACAGTGATACTGTAACATATGCATATCATAATAAACAATTCTATTTGCTTTTGACTGGCAAAAAAAAGCTTTCAGGTCAAATTTCAATGGGGTTTTCAGTTAGTTTCACTTGCCAGTTCACATGCAGGCAATTCTGCAGCATTCGGATTTACAGCTCTGAATCCGAGCATGTAAGTCTTTAAAAGAAATACGCTAGATTAATAAAACATTTTAGGTGCAAATCTGCACAAGCTGAATGAATCAGACAAAGGAAAACAATCAGGGACAAGGCATTGCGATTGTTAATGACTGACTATGCTGTCTTGAGAAGTCATGCCACCTTACTGCATCACTTTCTATTAGTTTTTTAATAAGAGAACGCCTGCCACATCGCACATATTGCAATTTCTAAAGAATTTAAAAAATGAAAAGCACTAGGTAACTATTAAATATTACTAGTTAACAACATCACTCCACAGAACTGTTATCTTCCAGAAACAGCCTTTGCATAAACAGCACGCTACTCCGTAAGCTCCGCTCCTATCGTTTATTCAGAATCATCGTGCTTGGCGCGGTGACTAAGTAAGACTTGTGATTGGGGGTTTGTTACTACTAAAAACCCGAACAGGGCCGAAGCACTCTCCCGACCTGCGCCCGTGCCTCCCCGTACCGCAGAGCAGCCAGTTCCACGCCCAGCACAGCCCCTGCGGGACGTGGCCTCTTCCTCCACACCCGCGCACGGTGTCGCTGCTCGTGGCGGGCCCACAGCGCGGGGAGCAAACGGAGCCCTGACCCCGCAGCCCGCTCCGCAGCCACGGAGCCGCCGGGCGGCCCCCGGGGCGGCCTCAGGGGAGGCCGGCGGCCCCCCTCCCGACGGGTCCCGCTCGCCCACCGGCCCCGCTGAGAGAGCAGCGGCGGCCCCGCCGCCAGCCGGGCCTCCCCGGGCGGAGCAGGAGCGGCAGCGCCCCTCGCCCTCACCGCTCTGAGGCCACCCGTGACGGCGACCTACCGGGGCGGACAGAGGCCCGCCCGGCCCCCGCCACCCGCCCCGCCGGCACGGCCGGGGACCCGCTCCCTCACGCCAGGCCGCGCTCCGCCAGCCAGCGCCGCTCCCGCCGCCGCCCCGGAGCCCAACCGCGGCCGCAGGAGGCGGCCGCCAGCCCGGGGCGGGGGAAAGCGGTGCGCTGCGCCGGGAACAGGCCGGTTCCCGCAGCTGAGCCGGTTCCAGGCCCGGCCCAGAGCCCCCGGGCCCAGCATCCTCCCCCGCCCCCGTGAACGCCGCCAGGCAGGGAGGGAGGGAGGGCCGGGTGGAGGCTCCTCCCCTGGCGGCGGCGGCGGCGCAGGCAGCAACGACCCCCTCCCGCCGGCCGCCCACTCCCCACTCACCGCCGGCTGCCGGCTCCACATCCGCGGGGCGGGAGGCGGGCGGTGGCCGGGGCGGGGCGGCCCACCGTGACACCGCCCACCCACCGCTGGCCACGCCCCTCCGCCCCGTGGCCCCGCCCGCCTTGGGTGGAGTCTCCTCATCCCATTGGCCGGAGGCGGCGTTGCCCCGCCCCGTTCGCGTCCTCACGCGGCGAGCGCGGGACGGCTGAGGGGAGGCTTCGACAGCGGCGGCCTCTGCCCGTCCCTTGTGCCGTAACGCTCTCAAAGTACTTTTATTAGTGTTTTATCAACACTGGTACGGGCCGTGAGCTCGCGCTTCGTTCTCTCTGTTTGTTTTGGTTTTGCATCTTTCCCTTCCCGTGCTGTCTCCTCTCAGGCCCAATCTCCATCTGGAGCTCGAGCTAAAAACCCCGCGCTTCAGCTGGATTAGTTTTATGCCTAAACATCGTTTTCTACAGGCAAAAGAGGAGACTTCTGCATTTTGATGCCAAGATTTTTGTCGAGAATGTAATTCCACATGTCCATTTGTAGCTGAGAAGAGCCAAGCGACTGCGGAGTAGGAGGACTGAAGAAGAGGCTGGCTAGCAAAGCACGCTCCCCTGCCGGGCTTGTGGAGGGCTTTTTAAACCTGTTTCTCCGAATAGTTTATGTTTTGGAAAATATCAGGGCCTTCAGTGTTTCTTGCAAATTAGGTGAACCTACAGATGTGAACAGTGTATACAGATCCAGAAGGGTTTCAGAAAGTGTCCCTAACGCAGTTTGAAAGGCACCGGCTGGGAGTTGCGCACTGTTTGCCTCTGTGGTTTGTGCCAAGCAGGTGCATACCATGTTGCCTAACAGCAAATGGCACTGAGCTACTACAAGTGGATTTGTAACGGCTTACCAGGTGCAAACCAGCTGGCCGCAAGGCAACTTCGTTTTGGCTTGTCCACTGGAACTGGGGACTGACCGCAGGAAAAAGCCCCCAGCGTTAGAGGTTTTTGTAGAGCCGATGTATAGACCCCATACAGAACACAACTGCCAGAGGGTAAGTTTTATCCTTCCTCTAGCATCCGGCTATTACTCAACATGCATTTTTCAGCATATTTGGAAATACATAGAGGTTTAAAATTTGTAAATTTTACAGCGAAAAGTTTGGTTTGTATTCTGTAGCCGGTATAAAATACCAGTTTCTGGTGATGAGTTTTTCTATTATTTATAGCCAATGAAGCAAGTGAGGGACTAGGGCACCCTGGAAAACAGAGATATGTGAATACTTGAAATTCAGGTACTACAGACTGCAGTGGGGAGTAGCAGACAGACACAGCCTCTATCAGCTACTTTGGGCAGAATGTAGTAGTCAGACTTAAATTCTGCCTCAGCCTTGTCCAGCTCCCAGTGGCCTAACCATATAGTTATTCACCACTGAGTATCTCTTGGCTGTGAAAACTCTCACTTCCTGAAGAGATAACGTGGCAATAACAGAGACATAGGTTTAACAAAAGGGGTTTTTTAGACACGCTTTATTCTTGTGTTTTGCATGTTGCAAGTATCCACTTCCGATGCATCTCATGAGAATCCACACTGTCTTCACGGGCTTTGGTCCCTGCCTTTTAGGAGTCCTCTGGCCACCTTGACCCAAGATCTTCGTTCTGCCAGTGCTTTACAAAAAATCATTTTAAAACAATCTCTGACACCTTCATCACTTCTGAGCTTTCAGTGGAGACTTGCAATTATCCAATTACTTTGGCCCTGTGCACAGAGTCATTCAAGATCAATGTCTTTTCTGGTATCAAGTTCATTGTTCTACTGGATAGGGTCATTGAATGTCAATATTCCGTGATGGGACCGTCACATTTCCTCAATGTCGTCTATCCACTAGGTGTCACGTTCTTGCTATGCAATGAATTCTTAACTGTTACACTCTCTCAAAGGTTTGCATTTTGCTAACCATGCATAAAGGTTAGCACATAATCTCATGTTCACAAAAGGAAAATAGGGTTCATAAGTAGATGGCGGATGTATCTACAGAGTAATCCCCATACACATACACTGCTGGTGCAGTGGGAACAGTCTGACCGTAATGGCAAAAAGTAAATTACCTTGTGCCAAGCACAGTGTTGTAGTGACTAGACATTTTCCATGAGCAGGATTACCTAATTTAAAGATGAATCAGGTATGTCCACCCTGAATTGCAAGCTGCACTATCACTATAGTTAAATATAAATCCCAAGCTTGTATCCATTTGTGACTGTAGTCCAGTCTTGTGATTCTGTTAGCTGATTATAGCATTTTTATGGTCTGTCTCTGTCAGTCATGATGCAGACTGTAGCCAGAGTATAATGGATGAGCTGTAGTAAGGCAGAAATAAAAAAGAGAGAGGCAAAAAAGAATCCATCAAAATTTCAAGAGCAGAGGATTTTTTTATTCAGTGGTTAACCCTCTTCTCCCTGGACTAATAACTACCACAGTACTTAACTAATTAACAAGCCATTAACCTACTGTGAAGTGAAGTACTCTTTTACACCTGGATTAAACTATGCTGACATTTTAGGTATAGTGGCTAGCTGAGCCCATCCAGCATCTCACCGCTACTAAAAGGGTGAGACCTCACTCCCAGTCCACTATTACCATTTCCTTCTCCCTGTGCCTTTGTTGCTAGCTCTAAGGCTCTCCTCCATACTTGCACCAACTCTGGCACTCACCAGATCCTTCTCTGAGCGCACTGAATTCACCAGCTCCACAGAAAACTGCCCCTTTTTGGCTGGTTTTGCTTTGTTCTGTTTTAGTGATTTAAATAAGATCAGAGAAAGGCTAGATAAGATCAAGAGCTGGCACAAGGTAAGCACCTTTCCATACAGCAAACCTTATTAATTCAAATGCACATAGACATATGCATGGTATGACAACCATACTTTATATAGTCACATAAATGAGATTAATATTGGCTCTTATCTGAAGTCACATATAATAGTAATCATTCTCTTAAGATTTACCTTTACCTGGGTTTTGAGGCATACTGGAACATTGTATTATCATAAAAGTAAAGAGCAATTAACAGTAAAATATGCTTTCAATTTACAAGCTAATGACATATTGGTTTGAGTGTAAAATGGATAATGGGATACCTAAAGTTTACAGCTAACATGGTAATTACATTAATTTTTTGTAATTAAATTTAATTTGATGTATTTGTCAGAGTAAGATATAGTGACATTTTACCACTCTTCAGTGGTGTTTTTGATCAGATTATACAGGATTATACAGGATCTTTCCAACAGTGTAATAAACATTACTAAAATGTTTTTATCTTCCTGCAAACAGAGGGGGAAATATTTTTTAAGTCACATCTGGCACAATTTTTACATCCTGCCAGGAATCCTCACATAAGTGTGTTCAGGCAGTCCAAGCATTGTTCGGGTCAAAGTGTTGAAACTTTGATTCATAAACACTGAGCAATGAAGATGATCAATTTTAATCTGTAAGGTACAAGGAAGACACCTCTCTTCCATTTCACACTGTGTCTAGCTGATTAGAAACATCTAGTTTTACCTCAGGTATCTGTTCCCAAATTAGGTGATCAAAGAGCAGAAAAACCCTGTCCTGTCAAACAAAACGGAAGCAGCATAAAAAGAGGAGGATCAGCCTGCCTAAGCCTGGAAGAGGTGAGAGAAACCACTCTCAAATTACTACCCAGAAGGGGCAGGTCAAAGGTAAAACATCTGCAGAAGATAATCATAATTTATACCTGAATTGGAAGGGAAGTGAATTAAAAGTCATCAAGATTCAAAGTTCATTGCACCTGGTCAGAACACACTTGGTTTATTTGTTAGTCCATGGCTAGAAACAGTACTGCACAATCCATTAGTTAATTGCTGTGAGTTATTAGATGGCAGAATTTAAAACGTTTTAACAAAATGTGCAGAGACCGGATTCATCAGTAGCCACGATGCTATGACTGGGGCTGTGCCTCACAGAGGTCCCTGACTGCACCATCTGATGCAGCCTTTCAGTAGACTGTTTTTCAAAGAGCTGTTTTAATAATACCTCTGCCCGGATTTAGGAACTGAAGGAAGATTATGCTAACTCTTGACTAGGCTGCTAAATTTTGATCATAGCAGAAAGAGCTTAACGAAGGTTTGAGAGAGGCAAGTTCAGGAATTTAGTATTCAGTAAAGTCCTTCCAGTCACTACCTTCAAAGTAACACTCACCGAAGATAACGACGTGATAAATCCCCTTACCGTCTTACTCTGAGGGCTCTGAATTATGAATGGCAATGGCCGTAGGAGGGCTGAAGAAGTTAATGATTTCAGTTGTCATTCACCCCTTGTGCCTGAATTCAGCTGCTGTTTAGCTGCTGGACAACCACAGCATGAGGCTTTAAGGCAAACCAAAATCAGAGAGCTGGAATACCATCAGCCATTCCAAACTACACCGGATGTGTGTATGTTGGTTTTTAATGTGCTTCCTGAAATATTTCACATGTTCTTACATACAACTTCATGAAAGTACCTATATAAAATGCAGATACTACATCTTTACTTTATATGGTCTATTTTACTCCAACTTTTAAGTAACTTGAAGCATAACTTGGGAACTGGTCTTTTTTGGAGCTCTTGATTATGAAAAGATGAGTTGTGTAAGTTTTTCTAGCTGATTCTTCAAACTGTCATAAATTGATTTCTCTAGGGAAATACAATGGCCTATCCAGTTAGGCAAGAGCTGTAGCACTGCCATGCTGCTGGCAAAACAATCATAGATTTGACAGCTGTCCAACAGTTTTAAATTGAAAGACTCTGAGATCTGTTTTCCTTTCCTATGCTATACACTGTTGTGTTGTATGATACATTTGCAAGTCTGTATATAATTTCTTTGTTTACTTACTATGCCCTAGTATGAATTGTACAGCTGTTCATTTGACTGTTCTCACCATTGCTTGGAAAATGACAAAACTAGTTAAATCCATTAAACTACACGTATCCTATTTCTGTTAGTTGCTATTTCTAAGGGCCCAAGCTTGTTGTTATTACTGATGTCAGTCTATTTTACATACGGCATCGACACACTCAGAAACATAGCTTCCCCTTCATTTTCGGATGACCCCCAATTGATGGATACAGGTATATACTTATTCAGACTCCAAAACAGAAATAAAAATGGCAAGCCTTGAATAAATGACCCTTGACTTTGCAAAATTATGGAACTTGTCCCCTTAGAAACCAGCAACACCAAGAACAAAATATCGAACTCATGACAATAGTAGCATTTGAAATAATCAGTGAAATACTACAAAGCAATCACTAAAGTAATAATAGCTATTGGAGAAAAATTGGATGAGTGAGAAAAGAAAGTCTTTTGCTGTGATCCCTTCTACAGGGCCGGCAAGCAAAGTACTGACAGAAGGAGGAGGTGTGCATATGCTATTGTTAAAAGACTGCATGTGCTGATCTAGTTCAACATGTACTTCTGGTATCTAGTTAGTTCCTTGAATGCGAAGTCTGGTACAGTTTTTCACCATCTGAGTCCACGTGGGTCCCATCACTGTCATCAAATGTTCAGAGCATAGGGTAATAAAGATACATGGTATATTCTGTCACTTCAGAGGAACACGAGGCACTCTGAGTGAAACTGAAAAAATGTTTAACCTGACCTATCTGCTACAGTCATACATTCAGAAATACCAGCGACATAATGTTTGTAAAAGTAAAGAATTTTTCTATAAATTCTAACTAATTAGAGACTGGTATATTATCTTTATTAGTATCAAGTGGTCCACTTAAAAGTTAGAACTATAATTCTGTACAGAAAAACCTTAATTTTATCAAGGTCATTGAATCTGTCTTTTATTTCGGCAGTGTATAATTCTATAATCTGATTTGAAGAGCACTCAGATATATCAAACCTGATTTTATAAAGTCTTTATTTTAGTGAAAATCATCTCCAATCAGCAATTAGAAACGCAATTTCGTCAAAAACAGGAATCTTATTTCTGTTCTCATTTAGTTCCTTCTGAAGCAGATGTCTAGTGTTTGTCAAGATGGCATGGCAGAAGAGTGCAGTATCTGCCCCATTTTAAGCTGCAGATGGGACTGCTCCTTCGTGTTAGTACTACAGTGAAATAAGCTAAGCAAAACATTAAATTAAAAAAGGATTCTCCATTCTTAATATCAAATGTCAAGTCAAGTGAAAGTCAAGAAAAGATTAACAATTAATATTGCCCTTAAAAATCTTTTTCCTGGGGGATCTGAAGTCATGTACTGAAAACAGAGTATGGAATGCAAGTTCCATTTGGGGTTTCTTTCTTTTTCAGGAAAAATAAAATTGTGATTTGGTATTATGTTATATAATCAAGAGCCTGTGTTCACTTCAGGTTTAATGAGAGTGACAGGTGTCTGGGTACAGACGATCTCAGTTAGTCCAGCCTGAGTGTGAGTGGGTGTACTTAAAGCTGTACGCCAGTCACAGTGAGTCCCGCTAGCATTGCACGTAAGGCCCTAGAACTCATGGGAACATAATGCCTTTTATGTTACTGCAGTATTGGGGTGGGTGGAGGCTCTATGTGAAGACGATAGATGAAGGCTTTTCTCTTCTATGTAGGGCCATGCACAGGAGGTGCGCAACCTGGCCATATCGGGCTATGTGGCAAGAACACGCTCCCCCAGAGGTCACATAAGGTAGGCAGGCCGTCTGGGCTGGGACACACAACGGCGTGGACCAGCCATGCAGGCAGAGACATACCTTTCTTGGCTGTTGGAGACAGCCACAGCTTCTTCCCAGGCACATGGGACTGAAGACTGCGAGAAAAGCTGCAGTGCTATTACTAATAGCACCAGTTCCCTGTACATCCTGGTTTTGGCTGGGATAGAGTTCATTTTCTTCCTGGTAGCTTGTATAGTGCTGTGTTTTGGATTTAGTATGAGAATAATGTTGATAACATGCTGATGTTTTAGTTGTTGCTAAGCAGTGCTTACACTCATCAAGGACTTTTTCAGCTTCCCATGCTCTACCGACTTAGAAGGCTAGGGGTGCACAAGAAGCTGGGAGGGGGCACAGCCAGGACAGCTGACCCAAAGTGGCCAAAGGGATATCCCATATGACATCATGCCTAGTATATAAACTAGGGAAAAGCTGGCCAGGGGGCTGCTGCTCGGGAACTGGCTGGGCGTCGGTCAGCAGGTGGGGAGCAACTGCATTGTGCATCATTTGTTTTGCATATTCTTTTATCATCATTATTATTATTATTATTTTCCCTTCCTTTTCTCTCCTATTGAACTGTATTTATCTCAAACCACGAATCTTACATTTTCCCCCCCGATCCTCTCCCCCATCCTACTGAGTTGGGGAGGGAGCAAGCGAACGGCTGTGCGGTGTTTAGCTGCCTGCCGGCTTAAACCATGACACTGTACTACAGCAGGGAACTAGGCGGTGAAGGCTAATGTCGAGGTGTGGGAGGATTAAATCCTCTGTTGCTTTATTAAATCCACACCTGCAACAGTATCTATGATTCTTTCTCACTTAACCGTGAGAGAACTTTGCTCTTCTGGACACTCTGGAAATGCTGGGAAATACCGGGTGACTGTCAGCACTCACGTATGTTGTCACTGTGAAGCTGGCAGCTTATTAACAAAAGTGAGAGTAAGAAGCAGGGCTGGTCCTGTGTCCCAGCTGAGCCAGCTTGTCTGAATTGAAATCCCACCTCCAGCCTAAGTGAGATGGTTTCAGGTGTCCACAAATAGTCACCACGCCCATGTAAGCGCACAAGTAACAACACAGATAGTCAGGACACTCCCTCAGGCACGCACTTATAAATGGCTGGTGGTAAGGGCTGAAAGGCTGCCCCCAGTGGTATGTGACAACTGTGTTTAGAGAGATGGTTCTCCACGTGCCAGATAGGTAGGACCTACTGGAAATGAGGATCTTTGTATGTCTGGGAATATGGATCTGTGCAACAACTGGTAGAACAGACTGTTCTAAGCCCGTTCCTGCTTAATATGGCTGTGTGAAATGAAACCACTGAGAATGTATGCAGCTGCAGTGCTTTATCAACTCAGAGAATTTTGAAACTCACACTAACCTAGGTTTGAAACACTCCAATCTAAAACATCCTGGGCATTTTAACATTCTTAAAAGCAGGGAGATTGGTAAATGGCAGAATTAGGATAAGTACTGGCAATATTAGATGATGTAATTACAGTACCTCACACTGAAGGTAATGATCCACATGGCAACACTGACATAGCATGCTGTAAGACTACAGATATGCGCATCATCTAGCCAGAAGAAAGACGTGTTGTGAATATACTTAGGTTTTCCATATCCCTTGCTTAGGCAACTGTTAAGAAGCAATACTGAGTTATCAAATACATTGGATTTTTCCGTTAATCATTAGAAAAGAAATTAAACACACATCCCTTTCTGACATTTTTAAAGAGGACTTTAAGATTCAAGGGTGAAGAGCATTTTGCCTTCAATGGACAACATTTGTGCCTCATTTAGTTAAATGGTCTTTCAGGAGCTCTCAGTATACTCCTGGGATTTTGTTGTATAACCAAAGTAATGTTGTGTGATAGGTACTAAGAAAAACAACACGATAAGTTTGCCAAAAATGTTAACATTGATTTAAAAAATGCAGAGCTCTTATGGTAAGATGTAGTATTATTTGTGTGAAATTATTTTAATGATTTTTTGATTGATGGATATTTTGCAGATTATTCTAGATATTAATATCTTGCTGAATTTTGTTATCTAGATCTGTAATGGCTGTTTTGTTCATTTTTTTTTTTAATTTGCCTGTTAAGGGGTAGCTACATTCAATTGTTGATTTATTCACTATGTGTCATTATTCAACTTTCTGAGGGATGCAGTGGATAATAAAGCTAGTTCACCAATTTGGGTTTTTAATTTCAAAAGCCATATACATTTATTTGCTATTTGAAATGTACATGTTTGGTACAGGACAATTTCAAGAGCATCTGAACATATTTGAATAGGGAGGAAAATGGTAAAGAAATTATAGTTCCTTAAAAGATCAGAAGAAATGATACCTTAGCATTTAACTGAGCTTTATTAAAGTTTCTTCCATACCAGAAACCAAAATCAAGTAAAAATTTAAACAAAATAATGTACCCAGTACTGTATACCGTGTGGAATCTGCTCTTGCATAACTTACACATACGTGATTTTTTAATGTGATTTATTTGTATTGACTCCACTAAGTTCAGCCCATGTAACAAAAGTATAAACTTTTATATTTTTGGGGCTGTACATCAGTGCTCTGACACATCTAGGTGAGGAATTGGTTCCCCAGATAGATTCCTCCACACTTCTGTTACCTGAAGGAGTGTCAGCGAGGGCCCCCTGGGTGACCCTTCAGCTGCCACTCACAGAGATCGTCTGCATTATCTAGTGCCACTTGACACACCCTTGGGTATCAAAGATATCTGCAGAGGGCTGGCTGATACATCACAAGACTGATGATAGCTCTGCAGCTTTCTGAAGCAACAGCTGGAGGACAGGAGAGATATACCACATAGCAACTTAAATGGTACTAGACATCTATGTTTAAGCAGCTTACTTAGCTTTTTGCTTCTCTGGTTAGGTGGGTACTTTATTCTTTTTCCTGAGAGAGCAGTGTTCTGCATCAGCTTCAAAAGCCAACAGTTCTTTACACAAGAAGTTACCCATCAAGAACATGATTATATACATTATTTGCTGGCAGGGTATGAGAAGCTGAGAAGTCCTTGACTAGTATTAAGCACTACTTAGCAACAACTAAAACATCAGCGTGCATTATTCTCATACTAAATCCAACACACGGCACCATACCAGCTACTAGGAAGATTAACTCTATCCCAGCCAAAACCAAGTCACATTGTTAACAAGCATATGCATTAATTTTCTTTCATACAAGCTTACAGTAACGTCTTCATACCAGTAACATTTGGTAACACTGTTAATAGGTGGAATGTCCAAGTACTTAACTCATTTCACGCCATGTGCTTCCACAACACATCACCATCAATTACTGCTCTCTTCACAGAATTCTAACTCCTTGATTTCTATTATTTCTCCAGCAGTACAAACCATAATGAAACTTGAGGTGTGCCTACAAAGAAAATACATGGTATTACACACTCACGTCAGTGTGATTACTTAGCCACATACCAGTAAGGATATGGAATGTTTTGACGAGAATAAGCTTCAAAAGTTTCCCCTTTCTTCTCAGAATTGCTCTACATGTCCAAAACACCCTACACAGCAAAATCAAGACATGCCTGTAGCATAGGGAGGTATATGTGTGCTATCTTTAACCCAGTTAGCATAGTTACAAGTAGCAGTGAAGATGCAGCAGCATAGGCCAGACAGCACGTTATATAAATCAGAGTACAACCCATAGAAAAATCTAGCAACACGCTTTGAACCTTCTTGTATGTTTTTTCAGCTTCCAGCAATCAGTGACCAAAGGATTGAGATGGGGTTTGTAACTGGCCACTATCTTCAATGGCAACCAACAGACACCTTCTATTACCCTTCCTACTCCCTCTTTTATTGCACTGGCTTCTCAGTCTCCAACAGCATCACATTCCGCTATTTCTGTCACATGAAAAAGTACTTCCTTCTGATTTTTTTTCATCTGTTATATGATTCACAGGATGCTTCTAATTCTTGTATTGTTAGATTATGTGAATGCTCGCTTCTTGTTTACCTTTCCACACCATCCATTGCTTTAAAGATTTTTTTCTTGTGCTGCTTTCCATCGTAATGCTTCTAGGCCAAGAATTCTAACCTATTTAACTTCTCCACACATGGCAGCTATTACCTGCCTCTGAAAGTCTCTGCCACCCTTCCTTCAACTTTTTCTTGTTCTAGTCTACTATAACTTTTTCAAAATGGTATAAGCAAAACTCCATACAGCAGTAAGAATACTTCAGCCCAAATTAAAATGCTTTAGTTTATTCCTGTTGCATACTTCTACTAGCCCAGGACTAAAACAAAAAGATGAATTCATGTAAGGTGCTCCAGGAATTAACTTGTAGCTACAGTACACATACAAAAAGGAAACTGAATGTCTCCCTGTTTATCTCTAAATATTAGTGTTCCCATAAGTTATGTAGTGATTGGCCTTTACTTGGCATAATGGTATCATTTTTGTAACTGTAAAGAAAAGCAAGAATAGCAAGCTATTCAATGTTACACAGGATATACTATACATAAAACCACAGATCTGCAAAGACAAAAGTTCTGCTGAAACCAAGGTGCCAGACAAACCAAATACATTTAAAAACCTGAAAAAATATTCAATAACAATCCATTTGTATCGCCCAAAGCACAGAAAAAAGCAAGATGAAACCGAGTGCCTCACTTAGAAGAGAGAAGCGTATCCAAGCAACAGCATTAAGACTCAAAAGAAATAGGTCATGTGAAGAGAAGCACTAAATTTAGTAATATCAAATGTATATTAGGCAGCAAAGATAAAGAAGGGTTTGTGAAATAACTTCAACATCAAGAAAAATGAAAGAAATTAAAAGATTACTGATCAGTACATTTTCTGAAGCTGGGAGACGTTTGAGGCAAAAGCTCTGCGCTTGGTTGCAACAGTGCAACTGAAAAGAAATTCCAGGACAATTAATGGAGTTAAATTTGTATGAAATATAAAGTAACTCAAAGCAGATTTTGGTCCAGTATTTTATTTTTGATCAGCTTTATCCCAGAAGCTTGCTAAGAGCTCTAGTTGATTGGGTCTCTGTGCACATGCAGATGGAAGTCATGATGTGTTAAGAAGCGGGTACAAAAGCACAACGGCAAAACTTTTACTGACATCACAGGGTCTTGCAGGCAGCCATTAGGATTTGCTTTTGATCCTAATTAGGTCAATGACAAAACTCCCCTACATCACACAGAATCATATGCTTGATTTAATGAAAAGGTGTGACCACAGCTGCCATTGGCATCCCATCTGGATCTAGTCAGTTCAGCTGAAGAACTTGTTCACCAAGGAGCTTACCTGGAGGTGTGAGTGACAGCTAGCTGTCTTGAGGCGCAGGTGTGGTAACACTGAAAGAATAACTCTGTTCCACAACCAGTTAGGAAAAAAATTATACTCTCTTCCTCCTGTCATGTGCTATTCCCGGATTGTTATCCGCAGCGAGACAGATTCTGTTAACACACTTCACTGATGAGACGCCAGGCGGTTAACATATATCACAATTTTATTAAGTTTTCCACTGTCCTTAAGCAAGTTATTTTAATCTATATAGTAAGCCCAATACATAATAAGACAGAAATTGGTAGAGCAAGATACATGAAATCAGGGGAAGGGGGATACGACCAGTGTTCCAGTAGTCCGCGGCAAGGTCAAAGGTGATGGGGGTCTCAGACCAGCTGAGAGGGAGCTCCACCGAGTTACTCCCATTCTCTGATTTTATAGCTGGTTTGAAGCCCCTAGTCCCCACATATCTTTGTACCCAGAGTCTTAATCGCCGCAGCACACCCTGCTATGACTCTCGGAGGTGAACGGGAGCTGTTTGGGTAGATAAATGAGGGACGAGGAGGGAGGAAGGCCTCATGGTTCAGTGAAAATGTTCACACTTCTGTAATTTAAAGAAGCCACACAACTAAACCCTCAACCACAAGTTGTGCTTGTGATTAGTGTTTAGCTGCGAGTGGGTGACAGCTTCTTGATTTCATTTAAATACTTCCCCCAGGGTGTTGTTAGAAATTGTATAGTGTCTTGACATAAGTTTGGGCCTGATTTTCTGGCAGCTGATAAGCAGCGTAGGGAGTGGCAGAGGCATGTTATCGGAGTCTACACAGTTGGGGCTGTGTGCTAAGCAAGGGGTGACCACCAAGTCTTCACCTAGTTCTGCCCCTCACCTTGGCCTCATCATGGCACTCCCCTCTTCAGCAGACCCCCGACATTAGTCCGGTCCCAGGGTCGGGACCCCACACCTCCCCAAAAGATTTTTAGTCCATTTCAGAGACTGTCTTGTTAAATCCTTGAACACTCATGGATGGCATTTGTTGTAATAGCAGAGTTTCTGCCACTTCAGATGCACCAACCCTGCTGTTCACAGGAGCCATTTCTTCCACTGCTGAACTGCAGGTTTTCCCACCTTTGGACAAGCTCTGAACTCCATGGGCACTCCCAGCCCAACACAGAGGCAGATCATGCAGCCATGATGGATAACAGCTGTGGGACAGCGGAATTAGGACCTCAGCTGGAACTAAGAGAGTCACAGCATCCAAGACAGGAAAGGTCTGCCTGAATGAGCAGCAGGGTCTCTCATCCTTTCCTCCTACTTAGCTCAAGACTCAGCAGGAGCTGTGCTCCGGGGGTCCCTGCCTCTCACGGCAACAGTTCAGCACCATTCTGTTGGTGTGGGAAGCAGCAGTTCCAAAGCCAGCCCTCTCCTGAAGTCCTGTGGGAAGTAGCAGTGGGAGAAAGAGCCCTTTTCCCTCAGGAGTGATACCTTATTTTCATCCAGAAGGAAAAGACACAAATGCAGCACACATGCTGCCATATACCACAGCACTTTGAACACTAAGATTACATAAACACATATTTAATTTTTAATACAAGCTCATTCCATAGATTTGCTGTCTCTGGGAGTAGCCTTTGACTTTGCTCTGTGGGCAGTACTGAAAGTAGTGGGCAGAACAGAATTATCTAATCATGCTAAATTTGCCTTTATTTATCAGTAATGGACACAGCAAAAAATACTGACTGAAATCTGGACAAGCATGACAAGGCTGGGGTAGGAAGTAAGATATGTGGTATAAAGGGTACCACTGTGGTTTGAATGTGAACGCAAAGGTTGAGTATTGTTTGGAATGACAGCGTGTATCTGTGTGTCATCAGCACCCAGCAAGCAAACAGAAAAAAAGCCACAGAGAGCAAGAGAAGCAACAGTTGGATATCACCAAGAGAAAGTCAAAAGAACAAACTGTAAGCAATCTGCCTCGTGTTGTTTGATTCTTCCTCTTTTCAGGGAAATAGGACTTTGTGTACATTTCTTGTAAATAAAAACAGTGCACCCAGACATAACTGGGTTCTCTGTCACTGCATTCCCCAATATAAAAAAAAAAAACTCACAAAGCTGAATCCGGCCAGCGAGAGAGGCTACAAAGTAGAAAAAAAAGTATTTTTAAACTGAATTTAAGCAGTTACTTATCTTGACATTGCCTTAGAAAAGTGATCTTGATGTTAAAAAGGCCAAACTCCAAGGAGAAAAGTATTTTCCACTCTACTACTCTTACTACTATTTTCTACCAGCTAGACTCAGTACAAATATTTCTTTTTGCCTTATCGAGCCCTAATGATTTATTATCAGAACAAAAGAACAATTTCTCTCAAAAAACCCCAATTAAAAAATTGTAACCAAACATGTTTACTGACTTTAAATATTGCTTTCAATATTCTTTTCACACTTACAAAGCAAAATCTTTAACTAGTAAAGGTAATTACTCTTTACTCATGTTGTATACATAAATAACTGGGACTGGAAAACTATCAGTTATTTTTATGAACCTGGTTGAAAACTTTAAGTATTCTTTTATTTCAAGTATAGACAAGTATTAAAAAAAAAAAATCATATTTTTAACAAAAAGAAGCCTGCAGTATGAAATTATTTCTCAGGATAATGTCTGGAAATTCTCAGGTTCAGAGTTTATCAGATATGAAGTATATTACCCACAAGACACTTCCTGTATTTACCCATGGGAGATGTTCGGAGATTGTTGACCAGTTGTGTATTACAACATAGGTTTTAAGGTTAAAAAAAGAGAAGTACTTTTATGTAAAAAGAAAACTCCAAAACATTGCACAAGTTTTTATTTACAACCAACAGGGTTAGGATGAGATCAGGATTAAACCAGCGAAGTTGCGCTGTGTTTCATAGGTAAATTAACTTAACTAGGAGCAGGATTATGAGGAGGATTTTTGGGGGTTGAAACCTTCAACTAGTACCAAGTGGAGTGGCATGGATTCCAGGACATGAGATGGGACCATGTGTGTACTGATGGACAGGATCCACTTTTTATCAAGGCCTGTAGTGATAGATCAAGGGGCAAAGGTTTCAAACTGAAAAGGTGGTAAATCTACTGAAGGTAGATTTAGATTGGATGCAAGGAAGAATTTTTTTACAATGAAGGTGGAGAGACACTGGAACAGGCTGCCCAGAGAAGTTGTGGATGCCTCATCATTGGAAGTGTGCAAGGTCAGGTCGGACGGGGCTTTGAGCAACCTGATCTAGTGAAAGATGTCTCTGCCCAAGGCAGAAGGGGTGGAACTGGATGATCTTTGAAGGTCCCTTCCAACCCAAACCATGGGTTCTATGATTCGATGATCCCTGCCCACCCCGGTCCATTCTGCAGCCACAGCTGGCCTTGATGACATTAGCAACAATAGAAACATAGGGCTGAAGTGTCCTCAGAAGGTCATATTCACAGCCTCCCTTCCTCCAGGCAGCTCCACTACACCTACTAAATTTCTATTTATGGAGGATAAGAAACGTACATAGCCTGTTCTTAAAGACCCCAATGACAGACCCTGACATACAACTGACAATCTTTTTTTACAGTACCTCTACCCTTGCAGAATGTTTGTCCTAATATTTAACCTAAAATATCCTGGTTCCAATTTCTGCCCATGGTGGACATAGAAAACAGGTTATTTCCATCTCATCAGTAACTTCTCACAAATTTGTGGACTGCTGTCGTTCTTCTACTCATCTTATTCTTCCCTAATTAACCAATCTGAAATAATTCAGTATTTCCTCTAGGCCCCTTGACATTCTGGTTGCTCTCCAGGTGGTCCGCAGCCGCCTTCACATACAACATCCAAAATTAGCTTTACAACACTAAGCAAAGCAGAATTGCTTGCCAAGTCTTGCAAACTCTAATCCTCATAATAAATCCCAGCAGAACACTTATCTTTTTTTGCAATTACAAGCCACGGTTGACTCACACCCAGTCTGTGACCACTCAAACCCTGAGTTACTATTGTACAGAACTGCCATATAACCAGTTTTCCCTACAAGCTGATTATTCCTGCCTAAGTCTGCAGCTGATTTTGTTGACTAGCTGCCCATTTTTTTTCGTATTTCTAATAGAAGATCATTTTTTATTCTGTCCCTGTCCTCCAGCATACTTACTCCTTCCCAGTCTGATACATATGTGAATTCAATAAGCATTTTCCCTTTTATAAGCATTCCTCAGGTCACCAGACTCTAGATCTGTGCAATCCAACTTGATACACATTTCCATTTTGATAGAGAACCACGCTGTTACTCTGGGTTTCCAACAAGCTTTGCACGCACTTAGCTGTAGATCAATGTAGAACACACTTCATTAATTTGCTTATGGGAATCACAGGAAAAGTTACCTGAAAATCAAGACCTATCACATCTATAGCTCTTCTCTATCCACAAGGTACGTCATCCTGTCGTAAAGGCAATCAGATTTTTGAGACGTGATGTCTTGCTGATGGTTACTCATCCATCCCTGTGTTACTTTTCAGGAATGTACAAATGTATTTATTTGTTTCACTGTTTTTCTAGAAATTGAAATTAATTTGCTTAATCCATAATTTCATTCCTCCTCTTTTTTATCCTCCCTCCCCTCCCCTCCACCATGCTCGTCACTTCACAGCCTCCCTCTATCCTACCTCACATCCATAACTTCTCAAAGACATTGATTATTGACACTGAGATGCTGTTAGGAAGATCTTTAAATACACTAGGTTAAAGAGAGACTTGAGGTCAATTTGAAAATACCTGACTTAAGTACTCTACCCTTTTCTTAACTGAGGCTAATGCATTAGTTTCCTTATTTTACTGATCTTTTTTAGTGAAGTCTAGAAGGTACTGCCTTCCTGACACCTTTTAGTTTTCTCACTTTACAATTAAAGAGTCCTTTCTGCCTCATACAATTAGCGGGCTTCTAGCATGATGTGTTTTTTTTTTATTTTGCTTGCTAGTTGTCTTTCATTTCATGCCTGTGTCTTTTTGATTTTGTTCCTACATGCCTCTCATACTTTTATTCTCTGCCCTAATAGCCTAACCTGCTTTCTTCTTCCTTATAGGTTTGTTTCTTGAGTTTGAGTGATTTAGCCAAGCTGGTTTCCTAACTACAGTCGCTGACTTCACTTCACAATGAAAACCCGTGTTTGTGCTCTCAATATTAGCAACTCCTGTGAACTCACTCTTTCTTTTCCATTTACCTGTTATACAAGCTTCCCAGGGGATCCCTGCCTTCTTCTTCTCCAAGTTCATTGAAGGCTGCCTTCCTGAATTTCATAGAGTTCATGTTGATCCTACTCCTCGTTCTGGTCCTGCAGATCACTAACTCTGATATTTCATGGACAGTCTCATCTAATGTTTACCCTAACCTTTTCAGCTAGTTGCTTCTTATTGGTTGTAATCAAAAATAAAATAGCCTCGTTGCCCTGCGTGGACTTCTCCAGAAAACCTGGAAGGCTCACCTGCCTCCAGCTTGTTTGTTCATGTAGGTATTCACATTCACAGCTGAGGAAGGGAAAACAGAAGATTGTGGCACAGGGACACTGTGTAGATTACACGCCCTGTCTCATGCAGCTGAAGGTCTCATCGATGTGGGTTCTCACAGCTGGTACATATGACCCAGGCAGACACAGTCACAGTACCCTTGGTGGGAGCAACCTTCCACCCACCTGAAAACAGGAGACCTTGTCTCTCCCCAGCCACTCCTGTATCCAGGAGGGAATTTCAGGTTAATCACTTGTGAGTCATGTACTCTGGAACAGCCAAGTATGTCAAGATGGAAGTTCTGGCCAGCAACACAGCTTGTCACAGCCTCAGCTGTTGCTGATACTGATATATCAATAAAGATGTATGTAGGCACCCCTCTTTGCAGTTCACTCGCTTCTTGGAGGACTTAAACGTCTCTTGGCCTCCCCGTAGCTAACTCTTGCACACAGTTACACAACTTCCTACCGCAACTGCTGTGGGCGCGGTTTCAAAATGGTGCTATAGGGGCTCTGAATGCAAACCCAATCTGAGATGTCGTAAACAGCAACTCAGTCAGGACTGCTATTTATTTTGCTTACATGACATGACCCTGGTGAAGCAACCAGCAAAACTCTTCTTACAGCTCTCCTCAGCTGCACCTCTTTTGCTTGAGTGCCAGACTCAGAGAGACTCATTTGCCCCACACATTCATTTGAGGATCATCCCCTCACAGTCGTGGCCACAAGTCTCGTAGTTTCCCAGCCCACAGACAGCCTCCTCCCAGAGCAGGATCAAACATGAGTTTTGGAAGGGGCACAAGAAAGCTTGCCCTCCTGCACAGCAAGAAGGTGAAAGGACAAGAGGCTGAGACAGATTGTTTCCCTATGCAGGGCAGGCCTCAGGCATAAGGACCATAACAGAACACTAGCCTTGCTTCAAGAAGTGTCTCCCATATCACCAACATCCCTCACAGCTTCCAGGAATTTGGGTGTCTGTAGAAATGGCCTCCTTATGCTCACCAGAGGCAAAAACATGTTGGTTGGAAGAAGTTGGCAAAATTCATGTGAAGGAGGACCTCCAAGTAGTTGAACACTTCCTGGTCAACATATACTGATTTTAAACATATTTCCCACACCCAGATATGTCCAGGAAACAGGATAACATGGAACAGTCACACTAGGAACATAATAAGCATGCTGCCATTGGTCAAAAACTGCCACTCCAGTCTGTGACAGAGTCTACAAAGCAGTAAGACAGATTAAAAGTTGAACAAGCTGCCTGTGGGCTGCAGTGCCCCTGTAGACCACTGGGGTCTAAGAGTGCCCAGTAATAAGAATCTCCAGACTCTACCAAAGACTGACACGGTTATTACTTTTCCTTTCTTCACTGACTTATTCATCCAGCTGCCAGACTGCCATAATACTGAGGTCCAGAACCAGGCAGCAGAGGCTCAGCTGATGTCAGGATTCCTCCCCCACCTCAGCAACGCCAAGAGCTCTTCCCAGAGAAACACAGATGACAGGTCTCTGGACAGAATTCCTCATTTGCACATCCTGAGAGCTGTGTAAATCTTCAGTCCTCTGGCCCTCTTTGGGCTTCTGCTCAGGCTCAGCCACAGAGAGCTCCAACACCTGCAGCTCTACTCCCTGCGGCAGTTGACAAACATAAGGCTTCTAACCTGAAGAAGCATGGCAGATAAGCTAAGTCCTCCAGAGACAGCAAGGCATGGATAGGAGCTCCCAGGGACATCCTACAATGGCTTCAAGGTCCTCTTGCCATCATGAACAGGTTAATTTGCAGAAACCAATCAGTTTTATTCTGCTTTTCCTTGTCATCCTGAGTCCCCGCAAAATGTCAAAATAAGGTGGCTCTCCTTTTCAAGCTGGGCTACCTGGGATGCAAGGCTCAAATTTTCAGCTGGAAGTTATGCCTGAACTAAAACATGGAGAACATGTGGAATAGACACTCAGAGGTAAAGGACCTGTGGGAGCAAGAAACAAAGACCCTGCAGAGGCTGTATGGTAGTCAACTACATGCTTGCTGAAGCACCACAAGGATGCAACTGATGTGAGCCCCTTCGTTCGTGAGCTGGGGTGCCATCTTAGCTTTTGCTACCAAATCAAAATAGGCATAGGCAATGTTCCTTTCATCAAGCTGCTGGTTTTATCACTTTCATATAAATAACAAGCATAAACAACCTTTTCCCCTCAGTCCGTACATACTTGGCCTGGTCAGCCTTCTCTATGGTTTTTGCTCAGACTGATTTTAGCAAGCCATTTGTGATGCAGTTTGGAGAAACAGGTTACTAGGTGGGTCATTATAAAAAATGCAGGTGATAAACACTATTGCTCTCTTTTCGTGCTTCATTAAGTCACAAGCTCTAGCTGACAAGAAGCTACTTCTGTTGGATCGAAAGTAGGGTCACAAGTGTAATACATATAATACAGAAATTCTGTGTATTTGAAGAATATTTACATAGACAATAGTACAAGCCCAAATCTTAAACAGCTAAGAACAATGATACTTACCGTGAACTGACCTCCAACATAGCTAGTCTCAAAGTTATTATGTGAAATCCAGAGTAAGCAAGATGGCTTTGACACTCAGACTTCTGTAATGTCATCTGGAGTCTTTTCTCTAGCACGGAGATTGATTTTTTTTTTTTATATCTCAGTCCAGGACAAGGAGGATTTGTGAGGTCAGCTGGATTGCTTTTCTTCTCCTAGCAAAGGGAACATGTTTTTTCTTCTGATGTTAGCAGGAAAAGATGTTTGCCCTGAAAAAAGTATAGCAAAGGAAGCTGTAAGAATAACGAGAAGTGAGAAGACATCTGTTGGGTTTTTTTAAATTTTATTTTATCACTGTAAGGGAAGAAAGTCTCCCTATTTAACCTTATCTATATTAGATGATGGGATGTGAAAATAAAATTCAGGCTTATAATAGCAACCTCTCATTAAAGACATTATACTAATTCAATAAAGAGGGCCAGATGCAAGTCCCACTAAGAATCAACACAGAGAAGTGAGAGACGAAACAGCAGCAGGGACCATTCCCTTAGAGTCAGAGACATTTTCAGTGTCCAGAAAGTTCTCTGAAATAGAAAAATGGAAAAACTGATCTGAACTATCTGCTTCTCATTATGACACAGCTGTCCTTCATTCATTTACACTGCAACATCAGCCAACTGATGCATGATCCTCTTTTTTCTGACTATCAGCATTATTGCAGTCATTTCTTCATGCACAGAAATACAGCTGCTTTATCCACATAATCAAATCCACTCTAAAGGAACAGAGTCATTTCTATCAAAGGTTGAGAAAGTAAGAGAAGGAGGGGCTGCTAAGTAGGAGGGGGCTACTCGTACATGTACATTCTTAAACAAGTGTAACCAACTAGTGCTTGTGTGAGCACCACTGAATTAAAGTCACAGAGATAACTGTGTCTGAGCACTTGCATGTTCCAGGAGTAGGGCGTAAATCTTGCTTATGACGTTTTAAACTTGCTATTCCACTCAAATTCAGAAGAAAAGCATCACAGCATTCAGAGCTATTGTTTCAGGCTGTTTTCAAATTCTAGAGAGCATCATTGCAAGTGCGTGCCAGCGACCACATACTTCTGCGCTCACAGATATTCACATATTTGGTAAATAAAATCTTTCAGAGAAATAATAAAAAATAAATATGCTCTCCAGAAAAAAACGTCAGTTTGCCAAACCATTGTGACACAGCCAAACAAACTTTAGCTGAGATTGTGTAATCTCAACAGTCACTGTTGTTAAAACTGAAGAATGATTTTAGCTGAGAATAATTTCAGCTATTACAAAATTACCCTTATGCCTTTTATCAAAGGATTTCAGAAACCAAAAGAAACAGTAATCGATCTTCCATCTGTTTTTAACTGAAGTGCTTCAGCTCAGTGGCAAAATTCAGAAAAAACGCAAGACTTAAAACTTCTCGCCACTCCTTCCACTCACCACACCTTGTGGCTTTATTTCAGTTAAGGTTTGTTGACTGTTCAATACGAATGCAATTCTTACGCAGCTGAATAATAACACAATCTGTATTGTGAGGCTAAGTGCTGCGTGACACAAGCACATCTCTTTCTCCCGGCATTCTCCTCCCCACAGGTACGGCTGCACTTCAGTCTTTCAAAACACTTGGAAATGAAAACCGCGGTAGGTGTTGCACTCTTAATCGTCTTAGGGGCAGATAATATTTAAGTTACATCCAGTGCTCCTAATTTGCTTCTTACATGTAAAAACAAACACAAACTACCGCCACGGCTGCCGCCTCTGCGGGCCCTGCTAAGCAAGCCGGCGGATGCTCTCCAGTTGTGGAGGGGCCGAGACCTTTGTTTGGCTCCTGTTCCCTCGCCTGCTTCGCTCGTAGCGGGTGCGGCGACCCGGAGGCTTTGCTGCCTCTCCCCTGCAGCTGCCTGGCGTTCGGTCCCCCGGTGCCACACCGGGAGGCCCCCTTCCCCTGTCGGGGGGACGACCCTGGCCCGCTCCCACACGACGCCGTGGCAGGCGGCCACCTCTCCTTCCCGCCACCTCTCCTTCCCGCCACCTCTCCTTCCCGCCCCCGGCCAGCCCCAGCCCCAGCCCGGCCCGCGGGCGGCCGCTGTCACCGGGGCGGCGCTCTGCCCGCCCCGCTCTATGACGTGCTGGCGGCCGCGGGGATGACGCAGCCGACGGGCGGGCGCGGGAGGAGGAGGAGGAGGAGGAAGAGGGAGGAGCCCGTGATGGCTGGTACCGCCACCGCCGTCGCTCTCTCCCTCGCTGCGCTGCCGGCCGCCGCCGCCTCGCCGCTGCCAGCTCCCGGCCGCCCCGCCGCAGCCATGGCCGAGGAGACCTCCAGCGAAGGGTGAGTGGAGCGGGCCCGGGGCCGCCCTCGTCCCCCGCCATAGGTGTCCTCGGTGCGGGGAGGGAGCCCGGCGGCGCGCCGCCCGTACCGTGCCGCTTACAGGCTTTGCTCGCCCGCCTGCCCCCGCCGCTGGCGTGCCTCGCCGCAGCCCCGACGAGCAGTCGTGCTGCCGGGAGGGACGATCCCCCTCCCCGGGCGGCCCCGGCCCCGCTGCGCCCCCCCCCCCCGCCCCCGCCGTGCGCTCCTCTGTCGCCCCGCCGCTCCCCCCGGCGCCCTGTCTGCCATCTTCCCCGCCGCGCTGTCCTCCCGCGTCTGTAGGCGCGTCCTCGCAGGGGCAGGCGCCCGGGAGGTGTTGCCAGCAGCTCCCGCGTCCCTGCGGCTTCCCCTTGCGCGTACCAGCCCCGTGGTTCCCGGCCCAGCCGTTGTTTTGGCACACCCGCCTGGGCGCGTTACGCACGCCTTTCGCTGCCCTCTTTGTTTTGGCGTACGTACGCGCGGTTACTGTCCTCTGCCCTTCGTTTGCACCGCGGAGCCCGGTACGCACACGCCTGTATACGCCGCTGCCCTGGGCTTTTGTGCGCCTCGGCACCTTCACCTGTACGTACAAATACCCTCCTTCTCATTCCATCTGTTCTGTCCACTCGCTTGGAGGTAGAGCAGGCAGTAGGGCTTGTCAGCCTCTCTGCCACTGGATTGTCGGTATTCTGTGTAACCCTTGATGTAGAGCAGGAGATGAGAGCACATCTTTAAATTAACAACTTGTATGCTGTTGCTCCAGCTTTTCCCTTTTCTAGATGCCTGCCTCATCTCCAGCTATCTTTACTAACCTTTTCTTTCCTTTTGCTATCCCAAGGTATTCACATCTACCAAAATAACTCCTCTGGCATAAATTATTCTACCCCTGTTCTTAACATACATCCGTAATACTCGTTTGTAACCACTTACTCATACCCTAGCTATCAGTCATTCTGCCTGAAAGTACGTAGTTCAGCACTCTGTCTTTTGCCTGTGTACATTCAAATGGTTCCATAATAATCAAGTTACTAATCAGTGGTATGCTCTTCTTCCATTCACATGTTCTTTACCTGCATATGCCTTCTCATACCTTGTCTTTCAGTGTATGTTTTATTTCTGGTACACTCCAGCTTCCAGTACAGACCTCCTCTTTCACCCTTCCATTGACCCCAAATATATTGTTTGCCCTCCTTTATCCCACTGTAGAGTTAATACAGGCATCCTGTCTCTGAGTCTGTTCACCAAACATACTTAATACGTCTGCTGGTCACTTAGCCCCCAGTTTGTTCCATCATATTTTATGGTTCTAGGCCAAAAAATACTCTATCAGAAAATACGTAGCTGTGCTCTAGTCATACATGTGCTTTATCCCCTCTGTCACGTGTGTAAATGTGCTTTGTATGCATTGCTTACGTGAATTTTTCTTATTTTTCCATCCTTTAAATATCAGGTGGTGTATCTCATTGCTGATTGCCTTGGCCCTCAAAAGCTCATTTCTTGCCTTTTCTTCTCCATCTCCCTTCTCTCATAATTAAGTCTTTTGTGTTATTTTAAGTGAAATTTCACTTAAAATTCTTTAGCTACTTGCATGAAAATCATGCTGTGCATTCATGACTTCATATCAAGGATGTTACTGTTTGCATGTTGTCATGTTATGTGTCTGTTCTGTTACCTTTCAAAACTACCTGCATTCTCAGTCTTGTTCTCTTTTCAGTCCTTTTTCCGACTTCTGGCTTTGGTATTTCATCTTACATATTTTGCTGCTCTGCCAGCTCAATCTGACCAGAATGGGACTATCCATCTTTTCCAAACTCCCCGTTGGACCTTTATCACCATATATACGCAGCATTCTCTTCTCAAGTATAAACTTCAAAGGCTTCCCTTCCAAAGCACTATGCAGTTATGTCTACTCTGTAACTCTGTGCGCTCCTCCTTTCCTCAAACTTAAAAGAGCTTTTTAAATTAATCTTCCCCCTCGCCCCGCCTTCTGCAACGTTACCCGTTTGAAACTACGGTCCCCTTCTTGGTTTTGTGTTCTGACCTGTTCACATGCATAAAATACGCATCATTTGTAAAGCCTCTTGTTGATGGTTTACAGGTTTTCTAAGTAAGAGTCTTAAAATAGCTCTGCCTCAGCCTGTGTTTTTTTTTGTGTGTTCATTCAGCGCATTAGCCTGAACTGTATTAGCTGTCTGGTTTGATCACATGAAGTGCTGAGTGCTGCCAAGACGGTGCCAAGCGCCCTCAACTTCAGTAGCCTGTTAGGATTGCAGGGTTGTAACACTAGATGATCTGAACATAGGGTTGGTAATCGCAGGCTAAATTTTCAAAAGGATTATGACAAGTTCCTCATAGTGGTTTACTCAGCTGGATAGCTTTTGAAGGGGGTTGGTTTTCAGGACATTGCCAGTGTTGTCCCTCTGAACAATCAGGCCATTTGATGTGAAATCTTTCAGAGTAAACCCCCCAATTCATTAAAGACTTCTAAGAACAAAATCTCATTCTTCTTTTCCATGAATTCAGAAAGTGTATTAGCTTTGAAGAAATCCTAGGCCTCCAAGTTCTTAGTGCTTTTATTGGTCTGTTTCTAACGCTAGTCAAAATGAGCATTTCTTCATCTTTTCAAGTTGAGCAAAGCTCAGTACCTGGGGAAATTTGTAAACGAGTGAAATATGTTAAAATATTTTTGGATTTCAAACTCTGTGGCAGTGAGAGGAAGAGTTAGGATATACCATCAAAACCCTGGATTAAATTGTTAGTGACAGGTCTATGTACAAAGAATAAATATGAAGTTTACTTTATATTGAAAAAAAAATAGCGTGACTCAACTTGTTATGCAACGTGCTCAGTTTGTTGAAATCCGGTAACTGTGTAAGCGTGGTGAAAACAGGATAGCAGTGGCTCAGTTACTTTCTAGAAGATCTCAGCTGAAAGATACTCGTGACATTGTCCTAACTTTGAATGAGAAGATTAACTAAACAAATGTTTTGGTCTTCATCATGGAAGGGATTGCTTGGTTAACGTGTCACCTGCTAATGATTTCCAAACTTCTTTCATAGCCTTGGACCTTCTCTGCGTGAGTTCTAGATGTAGACTTCTGCCTGTGAGGCAAACAGCCTAGCATAAGCCTTTTGCCAGTATTGAATTCACTTATACTCACTCTGGATTCAGTAGGACTGCTTATGGCTTGTAATATAACTACTAATAGTAGCTACTAAATATATGTGTACATACAGATAAAATCCCCAAAACAGAATGCTGGGGTTTTTCCCTCTCTGAGATCAGTGGAATAGCTTTCTTTAAAAAAAAAAAAATTTTAAGGGATCTGCATTTATGAGCCTACATCAAATTGCTTGTAAGTGCCCTGTAGTCTCACAAAATAATGGCTTGGAGTAATAGGTAAAAATATACACTCCAACAACAGCAATCACAATTATTTTTGTATTATCCTTCAAGTTTGTTTGTATTACAGAATTCTTTGTATAATTTTGAAGTGAGCTGTTTGATTAATGAAAGAGGAGTAGTTTATTAGACTTAATAGAGCCTATGTCTGCCTGTTAGTAGGATGGTTCACAGGGATGTCATAGTGGTATGTTAAAGCATAATATTACAGCATGAAGGGACACTCTCAGCTCAAAATTTTTGCTTCATTTTTGCTCGTTACATCATGTGGGTTTTACAGCAAACTGGGTAGACTGCTGAAAGCGGGGTCCTGCTTGCTTTTCTTTGTGAAAGGAGACTATTTCTAAGGGCCTTTCCTATAGCACAGGTGACAAACAGCAGGTCTGGGACCTACAACTTGCATTTTTACAGAGCGAGTGAGTCATAAGTGCAGCGTGGTAAGCACATGTGGGAAAAGGTTAAAGGACATTTTCTCCTTCTTTCCTGATTTTGTCTTTTTCACTGGCAGGGTCATGTCAGTTGTAGTTCAGTGCTTAACGCTTTTTGTGTTACATTTGTATGCTCCTCTGAAAGTATATGTATGGGCAGGTTTTCAGGTACTTATAGGATTGTTTCAAACAGTTTTCCTGTCCTTGTATGAATTTGGGAAGGGCAGGTCTGTGGTGATCAGGAAGATCTCTCTTCTCCCCCAACATAGACTCAAGGGAGAGAGGGAAAGAAGGCAAAATATAATAGGGGTTATCATCTCATTCCAGTGGCAGAAGGAGGATGGTCATGGCAGTGTGTGATTGTGGCCCTGTCCCTGGACAAGGAAGAATCTCATCTAAATGCCCCCATGAGAAGCTTGATTAAACACTGTGGGAGTTAGAACAGTAACGTTCACCTTTTCCTGGCTGGCAACCATAGGCAAACATTGTGGAAAAAGGTTAAAAAAAAAAATGCAGTCAATGTATAGAAGTAGGTGATGTGTTCAGCTCTTTTTACTTGGTTTTGACTACTCTTTGGATTCCCTTGCTTATGGGTATTCTTTGACTTGGGCTTAGGGTAGAGATTCAGAGAAGAGTTTCCTGTTAATGTTTTTCATTTGCTTCACCCATTTCACACTGGTCCTCCATGGTTATACGTGATGTACTTACCTTTGTGAAGGGGGTTTTTAGATGTCAGGTAGACCCATTTATACATTTATCTACCACTTTTCAAGCTCCCTCAGCTTAGCAGGAAATTCAGAATTGCTGGCAAGGAGTCACTGAAGGACCACTGCTTTGGTCAAGATCTGTTCATGAGGTGACAGTGAGGCCCCTGAACTTTCTTTAACAGTTTAAAAACAAACCAAATAAAATTAGGGCATCCCCTATGTTTCATTTATAATTCAGGAAATACATTTGTGATTTTTCAGATAATTCTTTAGTTCTTTGTAGTTCTTTATGGTTCCTAAGGGAGACTGCCTTAGGAAACATCATCTAGAGGTTTGAATGCCGCAGGCTGGACATGTGTAGGCTTAGAGGTTTTCTCCTCCACTCTCTCTGAAACTTGTTCTTATGTTAGGCGGTAGGAGGAAAGGCCACACCGACGTGCTCCAGCGAGCTGTGGAAGGTGTCCCCCTCTCTTCAAGTAGCAGGGCATCCTCTCAGTCGCTCCTTTCCAGTGGCCTGTGGAAAAGATGGTTGCCGCAGTTGGTGAAGCGGCGTTTGAGTGCGTGGTTTCCACTGCCGCTGCTGGACATGCAGGCGATCCCATGCTATGTGTGCTTCGTGTATGCAGTAGATGGTATCCATAAAAATTTATGTTCGTCACTAAAGATCAGAGGCTTTCCAGTGTCTGACCTGAAGGTTTCCACTGCCTCCCATAGAAGATCCTGCTCTCCTTCAGTGATTACCTGGCCAAGTCATCTAGTATGACAGAAATCCCCCATAAAAAAAATCATCTGACTAGATTTATCAGCCATGCACCTCAAGTCTTGAGAGTAAAATATGAGAAGAGGAGGGAGGAAGATAGTAATTACCTAGTAGCTTGTAATTTACATCTAGTATGTTACTGGGGTGGGAAGCGGTAAGGCAGGTTAAAGAGGCAGCATTAGAAAAATCTGCTACTAATTGTGTGGGTCAAGTGGGAACTTCCCAAGTATCAAGCAAAGACTCTACTACAAAAACTGTCAAAGTAGGACTAGGGTACCTGTGAGTGAGGAGGCTTGTAGCCCCAGTGGAAATTAAAGTGGAGTCATAAATCCAGGGGGGGCAACTAGCTGTGGGGTTGCCATCATGACTATGGGTCACTGGAGAATGCAAACTTTAGCCAGTATTGCATGCCTTTGGGTATATTCAAAGTTTTTTAGGGCCTGCAAGGGGGCTGGTAGGCCCAGTTAGAGACCTTCCCCTCCAAAAGGGACAGTGTCTGTGCCAGGAGGATCTCTTACTTTTCTGAACTTTTATGGGAGAATCTGAACAACTTTTTCAAATGATAAATTATTAAAGCATCTTTTATCTTCCCTCTTATATAGTGGTTTATTAAGATTGCTTGTTGAGGAAATTTTGATTCTCACGTTTCATAACTTTTGAATATTTACTTGCAACTCTGGCATTCTTTCAGGATAGGTTTTTGTACATGATTTGTATTGTGACAGCCAGAGAGAAGAGGGCATGGGAGGAAAGGTGAGCATCTGCATTTGCGTTGGCTCTGAAAGATCCAGATGAGAAGCTGAAAGGCAGGAGAGAGGTCAGTGGAGAAGAGAGATTTGTGAGTCAGTGAAGCCACGTAGGGGAATGAGGTCAGTCTGGAATAAGGTTAAGAGGGTAAAAGAGGAGGATTTTAAGTGACACCAAGAAAACGTGGTGAGGAATGGCAGAGGAGGAAGGTGCTCTGAATGAGTTGTAATAGGAAACTCAGGATCACAGGAGACTACAGAAAGGAGGGGAAGATACAGGCATAAAAATGCATTCTGTAACAAAAGATGCAAGAGTGCCTATTGCCATTGAGAAAGTCCACTAATATATTGAAGTGAGGAAGAGAAGGATATTGCAGTGAAGAAAAAAAAAAAACAGGGTGGGTTAGTGCTAGCAGACTGCTGTAGAATTTTTTTTCTTGATTACATTTAAGTGTCATACTGACACTAAAGGCTTATAATTATATTGTACCTTTCTGTAAGGGGACATTTGATGCAATGGCTTTTTAGACCCATTTAACTTCTTAGCTATTTTTAAGACTGCTTAAACTTCCTTGACATCGAAAGCATTTGTAGTGTAGGCATGTACACAAAACAGTCTGTTAGGAAAAGGGTTGTGCACTTCTTAAATTTTCCAAGAAGTGGAAACGAGGCTAAGTAGCCCAAAACATTGAAGTTCTTGAAGTTTGGCATAGGTAACTCTTAGTCACCGTAGGTGGCGGATACTAGAGCACAACGTAGAAGCTGTTCTAATGATCTGCAGTGAAATACCCTGTCTTCAGTGTGTATTCACACTCAAGTATGAGTGGGGCTTGCGTATAGCATGTTTGGAACTAAGGGAAATAATCAAGTGCTTTAGGTAGTCTTTTATCTATGTTCTTGTATGGCTCCTTATGGAAAATTGAGAACATCCATCTCCTATTTAAGTTGTGATCTGAATTGTGCATAATACACTATGGAATATAAACAAAAGGTAAGTGGGGTAGAGCCTGGGGCAATGGTGCAGGTTTATGAGAGGTGCCTGTTGCATGTGTGTTTTGTTCTTGTCCTGTTTGAAACTCGGGGACAGTCTGAAATGCAGGCCTCTGTCATGGTAGGTATGAGAAGGCTGACAAGATTTAAGTAAGGTTGAGGTTATGCAATATCTGAAGGGCAGCAGGAGTACATCTGTTGGTGGGTAAAGAAAATGAAAGTAGTAGAAAGTTATGCAACATCTGAAGGGCACCAAGAGGAAATTTTCATTTTCTTCATTTTAATTATGCTTTTCTTCACAAATTCTTAATGCAATGTGGTGTTTGTAAAAACACTTTACAGCTGTTGGAATGCCGAGTTATATCAGATGTGAGTTACTGTGGAGGTGGCAGGGAGATGTAGGTCCTCAGTGGTACCTAAACTGTGTTACACACATGATATCTGTCACAAGGTTGAGTAGTTTTAGTGGGACTGTGCAGCTCCCCCCTTTCTTCTGCACCTTTATCTTTGTATTCTGTTTTCTTCCATACCTGGTCTGTAGTTGCTAATATGATTTTTCTCTTGATTGTGTTTGATTTTAACTTTTAAATCAAAATATAAAATAATGGGTCCTTAGAAGAGACGGAAGGAAATAACTGAGGGCTTGCTTAGCTGGTTACTATTAGCAGTTAGTGAACTGCAAAGTTTTTAAGGGGAAGTGCCTGTATGTTAGATGTGTTCTAAGTTAGGGAGGAACAGTGTTTCTGAGAGTTTGTTCGAATTAATTAGTTCTCTGCTCTGTAGCATATTTGTGGCCTGACTTTAACCTGACTGTGGAGAAGATTTTGTGACATTTTGAAGGACGGTAGGACACTGCCCTTGTTTGTAGATTTGGAACCTATGTAGCAGTGAACTGTAATAGGAATAAGTAATAACTGTATGACCACATGCCTGGTTTCTCCATTATTGCACACATGCTTAATCGTTTCTTGCATTGGGTGCTAACACAGCTACTGTGTAAGCAGTGTGAGCATTACAGGTTGCAGGCTTGGGTAGTAATCCACGGATAAACTTCATTCTTGTGGTGTGTACTAAAAAAGCACGTGCCCTGAAACGCACTCCTTTGGGTACAGCTGGAAAGGGGATTGAAGAAAGGACAAAAACATATAAAAAGGATACATGGATAGAAAAATGAAAGGCAATGCTAGGAGATGGAGAAGAAAATGGGGAGGGGGCCACAGTGATGCAAGGTATACAGCAAGACATACCTGTGGCTGAGGTTCAGCATGGGAGGGAGCAAAACTGTAGGTCCTCTCCACTGTCTAAATGCTCAGGTTACTCAAATGAATTTAAATAACACAGTAAACTTCAATATCACTCAAATAGCCAGAAAATGCTCATTGGTTATGGATTCATATTCATTTTTTACATTCTTGGGTTAATTTTGATAGGTGATAGTCCTGTGTAGCACTGTTAATATAAATAGAGACAGTAACAAAATTTGCTTCTGAATTTTTACATTAATTCTAATGTTGAATGTTCTGAATACAGAGTTCAAGATGCAGTAAATACATGAGGAATGCATTGTTTTTACCTCTGACCTAGTGTAGCAATACTCTGCAATAACCTGTCATGGGCTTTTTGTTGGAATGGGGCTGATGTACATTACACTTCCTAGAAATATTATGCAGAGGTTTTTAAAACATTCTATTTTGTTACTGAAGTATCCAAGAGTTTCACAACATCTAATTGCATGGAACATCTTGGCTCAAAACTCATCTAAACAGAACTTCATAGGCAGGGTCATAATGTCATCTGGGGGAAAAAATTGTTTCCTTTTTAACCTATTCACAGCAATTTCGTACATTTTTTGTCACCTCATGAAAATGATAAACAGACATTTGTTAAAGGATTGAGGTTTTTTGTTCCCATACCATATTCCTAACTCTTGTTTCTGGGTCTTGCCTCTTTAGTATGCTCCTCAGGGTCTTTCCCTGAGGATTACATTTTTGGTCTTTTCCTGCAATGATGATGAAGTGGAACATGGAATGTTTTTCTTCTCCCGATGTTTGTCTGCAACTGCAAGAGCCCAGTTTTTGTCCTAGGAACATCTCATTCAAATTGTTGTTGTGGTTGCTACATCTGACTTCTACTGTACATGCAGAAGCTCTGCCCCTGGATATGCAGCCTTTGCAATAACAATTACTGTACATAGATTGTGTATGCTTGAATGATTCTGACTGTATTTGTTATTCTCGGAAAACTGAAGCACTGGAGAACTGCTGCATTTTGGGAACAGGAATGAAGGACTACAAGGACCCCTAAAATTGGTTATGCTCATAATGTTCTCGTGAAATCATATCCTGAACCTTGTTCCTGAGACATCCGTGCCCAGTTAGATCCAGACTGACTGAGGTCATGATTATATGTTGCTGTCTGTCAGTGGCAGCTCTGACTTAAAAGCTTGCCGTCCTTCATCTTGCCTCACTAGTTGTCTTTTTCCTCCTTGTTAGCCCATAGGTCTGCTGGTTAACTGTTTGTCTTCTCTGTAGCTGGGTCTCCATAATTATCTGGTTTAAAACATAGTTCCTTTTAAAGCTGAATCATTTCACAAGTCTGATAGAGAGAGCAGCCACAAAATAGTTGAATTGGCAGAATGGAGGGAATGGTAAGCTTTTAGATGTGATCTGATAATGGTAAGCTTTTAGATGTGATCTGATAATGGTAAGCTTTTAGATGTGATCTGATAATGGTAAGCTTTTAGATGTGATCTGATAATGGTAAGCTTTTAGATGTGATCTGATCTGCTGGTAGCAAGGATGGCCTGAGATTCAGGCATTGCATCACCCAGTTTACTGCATGCTGACACCAGCAGGAATAAAAACACAGAAGTAGGGTGCTTCTCAGGGTTGGGCTAACACACGGACTTCTCTGTGTTATCTTTCTCATTTTGAAAATTGGCTTTCCCTGACTTAACAGGCCAACACTAAATATTAACTGCAGTCAACTACTTCTGTCAAAGGTTTAAGTCTAATATGTACTTATTTGCTGCATCTTGTTCTCAGTTTCATGCAGAGTGTGTTGCTTTCACGTGAGAAACATATTTTTCTGATTTCCTAAACTTTCCAAATTTAAGTAGGAAATGTGAGTCCTCTTTTGTGCTAATCAGTAATGCAGTCTGTCATTTTTCAATTAAATGTGCTTTGCTTTATAGTTTTTACTTAATTTTATAATTAATATCACTGTTAAATTCTTATATATTCTTTGAATAGAAGGAGCATTTAACTTGGTCTTTAAGAATGTATTTTATTTACTACTTTACATTAAAACTTTCTCCACCCCAACTTTCCCTCTCATAGCAAGATTTCTGCTTTAAACTAGTACCAAGCTTGAATGTGTACTTTTCTTGGATTTTACATTATTACAGTTGTTGAAATGCTAAAGAGACTGCTGGCTTGTCTGAAGCCATATAGGAGAACTTGAACACGTTCATAAAATTAAATCCACAAAGATTAAGTGACATCCTAATTTTAGTGGTACTACCTCATGCATTTTAAATTTCTTATCACTATTAGTAACTTAATATTGTGTTACCAAACAGAAATATGTGATCAAATTTTATTCAGAGATATGCAGTTCCAATTTGTAATAATGTTAAAACTTTCTTGCATTGAAAATAGTTGCCACTTCGGTATCTCAAGGTCAAGTTCACTTTTCAATTTACTGGAGTTCTAGAAACATGTTTTCTTGTTCTTTCACACACTAGTTTGAAATAGGTTTACTGCATTTTTCTCCAAAGTATTTTTTTTTTCCAGTGGTTTGTTAAATAACCTACATTCAACAGAAATTCTCCTGGGAGTAGATAGAGAACAAGATGCAACTTTTGGCTATAGTGAATGCTGGGAAGGGGAATATTTTTCTTTGCTTAAATAGAGTTTTTTTGTAATAGTAGTGTTGCTGGTGAATGTTAAAGATGCATTAATTCTTGCCATAATCAGTCATGTAAACAGCGCTCAGTATTCTGGTGTTGCAGGCCATTAAATTAATGAAATGGGAAAGGACAAGTTTATTACAACTCAACTCTATCTTGGACATAAATTAACCAGATGTAAACCTGCTACTTTTATCTGACATTTTGATACTCAAAGTCCTATTTGATTGTGTCATCTCTGACTGTTTCTTTTGCTTGGTATTGTTTCAGGTTGTTACCTGTAAACTTGAAATTTAGTAATCAAAAATAGAATTTGCTCTGAAAACTTGGTGGTGTTGACAATGGAAGAAGCCACATCCTGCTTACCTCTTAGTTTTGTGTATGCTACTGCTTACACTGAGGAAAATGCAGAAAACGTTCAGTAAACAGACTTATTTCCACTGTTCTGCTAAAAAAAAAAAAAAGGCGTAAAAGGGTATCTCTAGTTATTTCACTTAGGCATCCATCCATACAAAATCCTATGTTAACTACAGAGTGTTCTTAGAGCGTTATAGTAAAACACTTTTATAATTGGCACTTTGCTCTAAATTTGGTGTGTTGACCTCTTGCCCCATTAGGAATACCTGATGCTCCTTTTTGCTTCTTCTATTTTGCCCATTATTAATATTTCTATAACAATTGAAAGGGCCGAGTGAGTTCTTTTTCCCTGCTGGTAGGTGCTTCATTCTTTTAATTCTTGATCTCTTTTGAGTGTTGCTTATGGATTAATGATAATATTTAAGTATTTAGGGTTTGTTTTGATAAAATGCTGAGCACTCTAACCTCAATTCAGCAGAACACTTAAATATATGACTAGTTTCCTTGAAGTACAATGCTTAAGTGTTTTTATGTGATGGGGTTATGTGAGACCTTGGAAGAGTAAGCCTTATGATGCTTATCATATTTAGATTTCAACACATTGGCAGTTCTGAATTCTTTTGCTAGCCCACTACTTCAAAAATACTTTCTGCAGAAACAAGATGGGGGAGTCTGAGCTGTCTTTCCATTAGCTTACCCTTGTTTTTCTGTTAGAATGCAAGATTCTATTAATTTGGGACTAGGTCAAATTGATGGATGTTCGTAACTGCCATGCCTGCTGGATGGCCCTGAAGATCACAACGCCATTCCTCTTGGTGCTGGGCAGAAACAGTACAACAAATTTTCTACATGAATTTGATTTTGTTTCCTTCCTTATAAATAGCTGGAATTAATTCTGAGAGTCTGGAGAGGAGAGGGTTAGGGGTTTTGAAAGATCAGCTTGATTCTAATAAGATTTAAGGGTAAAGCTTAAAATGGTTTACCAGTGAGTTCACTCAGTGTTTCAGCTTTTTAAGTTTTTGGGCTTGTTCCCTAGCTAAAACCTTGATGGTTTGCCACACTGTCTTCACAAATTCAATTAAAAATATTAAATATGTTCATTTGCTGAGAGCAAGAAAAAAACACATATGCAGCTCTGGTGCTTGTGCATTCAGTTACATTCCCGTAATCCTTTGCTTGTGAGTTATTTTGTAGTTGTATACCCTGAGCTCTGGCTTCCCTACTGATGTCATTTTTAAGTCCAAATAATCTTCATGACAGGAGAGTCTACTCTCCACAGTTCTGTCATTGATGCATGTTACAGCACCTGTTTCTTGGTCTATATTGGGAGTTTTAGTTACCTTACTAACTTGAAAGTTCTTGGTGAAAAGCTGATTTTTATATTCAGTCTTATAGAAAAAGCTCTGCATGTCTTGTCTCAGTGGGTCAGCAATTTTTGACAAATCATCATGTAGCAAATGGTGTTGCTTTCATTTACTCTGATTTAGTAGAGTTCTGATGCTTACATGTTTTTTGTTATGCTTTTTGGCCACACAGGCTTTGCATAGATTGTTACAGCTAGCTCTACAATGGTGGCGTATGTGGGAAAATAACCTCTGTTGAATGATTTTAAGCTTAATACATCTTGTAAGCAATGCGTTCATGTAACTCTAATGTGCGTAAGTAAATTGTAAGCCTGAAAAGTGAGAGAATAAGCTCCACGTATGTACATTTATGTCTCCTAGTTATAAGCAACTTCTGCTGAACATTCATTGAACATGTTTATATGGTAGAGCTTCATTTTTTTAAATCCACATTACAAGCCAGAAATCAGATAACTCTTTAGCCATTTGAGTGCATGCCTCAGTGTTACAGTAGATGTTTTCAATTCTTCAGTGTTGTCTAAGCTTTCATGGGCTTTTCGTGGAGTATGTAAAATTTGTGACTAGCTACAGATCCATCAGTTGTCTTGCACATAATCAGTTCTCACCAAGCTAAATAGGATTGATCTAGCTGACAGAATGGTAGTACCTGAATTACCTATTTGCCACATTCTTCATCCCGTTGGACCTAATTAGTTGAGGTGGATGGGTGGGTCAGGTTCACTATGCCTCTACCTCTACTTGATCCTCAGTTCTTTTGAAAGTTACCCTTGGGTAAGTTGTGCTGTGGCAGCAAGTTCTTAATTCAAATTAACATTCAAGCAGCTAAGGAAAAGCAGTATTATCCTTAGTTATGTTTTACATGATATTCAATTATTATTTACTCCTTAGATGTCTAAAGACAGTAATTATTCATTATTTTTAAATAATTATTTTATTTATTTTTATCCTTTCTTATACTTGGACCCAGGGAAACAAGACACTTGCTCAGACCAGCCAACAGGTTAGGTCCTGGCTGGCAGCTTGGCCCCTGCGCATAGCGGTTGCAGCTCCACATTGTTAGATGTCTGTGTCTGCATCCCTTTTGTTTTCATTATTTGTCACTGTACTTGGTCATCAGCATAGGCTGGTCTCACTACTCCTCTAGCCTCGTGCCAATCACCTTGACTTTCTCCATATCTAAGGCCATTCAGTGGGTGCCTCTGGGGCTTCCCCTTATCTGGTCTCCTGCCCCAGACATGTTACAAGAAGTGTGGAGGTCTGTTGGCAGAGAGAGTGACTTCTTTGAATGCCTGGCAGGTCAGCAGCCCCAAACCTGCTGGCTTCTGATTTTTCTGGTTTCCAGTACTCCAGACTTTTTCAGGTGGCTGTGAAAAGTATAACTGACCCCAAGTAGGAGATGCGAGGAAGCGTCCTATGGCATCCTCTGCCCTACTGATTATTGCTTATTTTAGCATGGATTTGCACACTGGTGCATGTTACTGCATGGCTACAAACGAATATACATGTTAAATTCCACAGGTTACATGCCTTGGTAATTTGACAGCACCCATGTGTACAATCAGTATAAAAATGATAGAAATTTGGGCTGTCAGTTGCCAGATTTATTTCACACTTTTTGATATAGCGAGCAGCTAAGCCCAATGGATTTCTTAACTCCTCAAAATACAAGATTCCACTGTTGAGTTTTCTTTTTGTAAAAAGAAAGATGGAAACAGAGCGTCTGGGAAGTGGTGGGTGATAAGAGCAGAGTGGGATCTGCCTCTTCTGGCAGTGGGCAGCTCACTTACATTGTGACACTACTGCTGAAATCTTTAGTTTTCTTTCATATCTTATCTCCATTGCTGGTGAGCACACTGTCTTGAAAGGTCCATTGCTTCTTTTTTGACGTTACATAGCTCTTTTAACTTAATATCACAGAAATAAAAATGATAGGCCGTGTAAGCAATTGACATTATTGAGTGCATTTAGAAGACACATTTAGCGCAATTGTACAAAAGAAGTAATGCAGCCACACTCTAGTCTTCCAAAGCTATCAGAGAAATGATTCAAATATATTTAATAGTTGATTGTTCTCCACATGTGGAAAACATGTAGCAATGTGGTAAATCATTTTTGGAAGGAGGGTGGAAAACCAAATGAGTAGGTCTTGAATATAGGTAACTAAATGTTTTCTTTCTAAAATAACTTTTCTAGAAAGTGATGACCTTTTTTGATGGAAAGCCGCCTTCTCTTGCTCTCTTAGTTCAGCAAGTACAGAATGACTGAATTGCGACCATAATTTTTATTTGAAGCATTTCAGCTTGCTGACTATATTTGTCAAGCTGTACATGTATGTGATGTCTCTTGTGAATTAAAATCTCAGTATTTATAAACATTACTGGTAAGTAACAAAAGAGAGAGTAGGCATCTATGTAACAACTTTCCCATTCTGATACAATTCTCTAAATGTTTTTCCTGAGTATCCAGGTGTCTCCCTAAGACTGGGAAATAAAATCTGGTACTGTGAACTGTAGATTTCACTTTTATTTCATTGTGGTCATACCTCTGTACTGTCTTCATGTTGACATGTTGCAGCTATACATTTCTATATAAAAAAAAAAAAATTTTTAAAGAAGTTTCTTTGCTAAATTGGTTGTTTTGCTGAGAAGAAACATTTCATATAATTTTGGCTTGGGGGAAGTAGTGACTGGGTTCTGTGCTTCTGACCTAAGAGTTATGAATGAAAATGCCTAGTTCAGCATATAACTAGCAGAAAGTTTGGCTCAGAAGGGTGGCGACATACCTATTGTTTAATAATTTACCAGAGTAGTTCATAACATTGGACGCAATTAGTGATATTGTTAAACTCAATTTCACAGTTATTTGCTGGTGAAATTGCTTTTGACTGGTGCCAGCTTTAACCTCTTAAAAATCTTACTTTTAAATAAACGTGTAGATTAATGTGGAAGCAAAACACTTGGATGCCTGTTCTTGTAAGATGCTGAGTTCCTTCATTTCTTAGACTGCATGAGGACATGGCACGGAAGGACATACAACTGTCCCTTCCCAGTCCCTCAATACACCGTTATAACGATTCCCACGGTCTGGTGGTTTAGGAAGGTTATTTACAGAACAGCCAGACATCAGAGTGTTTCTCAGAGGAGTAAATAATACAGAATAGCAGTGGGCATGGGTGATTGTATGATTAATCCTTTTTGATCGGGTATGGTTTGTTGTTTTTTTTTTTCTTCATAAACCCTAATGTGTTTCTGTGAATCTGAACAGTGCTGCTCGCAATTGCATTGTACATCCCCAGAAAACCTTCCATGTTGTATCATAAACTTAAGTTGCTATGCAGCTGGAGTAGCTCAGCCTCTTAAAAAGGTGGGGAGAAGGTCCTTTGGATAAAGAACTTGGGGGGCCTGATCTGTAATTTGTTGTCAATGTGTTGTGTACACTCTGAAAAATTGGACATTAGTAACCTTATAGTCTCTTAACATTAATTGTTGTACAACTAATATTCGCAGCGTTCAGTCCTGACAATACTGTAACTAACTGGAAAGCAGTTCCATGTAGGAAAAAAGTGCTAAAGACATTATGTTGATTATGAATTTGGTGACCTTATCCTCTTCCCTGTGAGGAATGGTCTGGGGTCCTACAGTAGCAGCCTTTGCACTGATATTCTGAGCCACTACAAAACCAGGTGAGAGAGGGGAAAAGAGGATTCCGTCTTGAAAACAAGGGATAAATTAACACCCAGGAAGAGCTGTACGCAATTGCTGTGTCCTTTGAAGCACTGTCGGTGAGGCAGTGCTGCTAGCTGAGTCATTCCCCCTGCTCAAGCTAGGTCAAGCTAGTACTACCAAGATAGTAACTGACAGCTGGAGAAGCAGCTTCTGTTGAGGCAATTGAAATCACTGTTTTGTTTTCCTCTGGGACTTTGTTTCTAAGTTGGTAATGAAGGCCCTAGTTTTTTGCTTTGCTAGAATACACCTGCTTATTTTTCACTTTTTAAATTCATCTAGTGTGCGAATCAGTTCAGGTTAGGCTGGCGAGCGCATGGTTTATTGATTTTTTTGAAATAGTAGGTTCCTGCAGGATAATGTGTGTGCAGGCAGACTTCCAAGGGAACTTGAGAGGAGGCTGGAAACCCCAATGATTATATACCCTGCCAGGTTTGTCGGGTCGGCATGAGGGCTGATGTCTCCAGGTTCTCAGAAGCCTGCTCTGACAGAGATAGATCAGTACATTCTGATAAGGAACATACAGTGGAGAAACAGCACACTGTTTGAAGAACACCCCTGATCATGACACCACTTTATAAAAGTCAGGAGAAAGTGAATTTCTTCCCACTGCACACTCCTGTCCTGCATGGCGCGTAATTTACATGGGTTCTTTTATGAAAAGCAGTAGAAGAAATGTCTTCAAAGCATCAAATGGTGCAAAAAATTACCGTCTTGCTCAAGAAATTTTTATTCTGTATTGCTGTTGTAGGTTAGGATGGTTATTCAGCTGGCTTCCTGCCTGGTGTCCCACATCACTGCTACACCTTAAAGAGGCTGAGGACAGAATGCTAAAATGTAAGTCTTTGGTTTTTAATAAGATTTATAGATATAACTAGATTTTGTGTAAATTTACATTAAATATAATCAAAGAAGTTTTTAAATATGGGTTTTACACTGTGATGAAATAAACAGGTTTAGAATTGGATTTTCATTGTGCCCCTTATTTAGATATTTGGTTGTAGGCGTTCTCCGTTGAAAGGGAGCTCCTCTATAAAACAGTGGTTTCTGTAGAATGTACTTCATATTTTTATCAGGCATGTCTAGCAACGTCATTTTTTCCTACTGTTTCTTCAGGTATTGCAAGCACATATAATAAACAATATGTATATATATCTAATGGAAATAAAATATGGACACTGACGTTCTCTCCGGACCTTTCACATAAAACTCCGCTTGTTCTCCTGCATGGGTTTGGAGGAGGTGTTGGACTTTGGGCTCTCAATTTTGAAGATCTCTGTGAGAACAGGACCGTTCATGCTTTTGACATCTTGGGATTTGGACGTAGCAGTAGACCACACTTTGACACTGATGCTCGAGGAGCAGAAAATCAGTTTGTGGAATCCATAGAAGAATGGAGAAAGGAGTTGGGGTTAGAAAAGATGATTTTACTTGGACACAACCTAGGTGGATTCCTGGCTGCTGCTTACTCATTAAAATACCCATCAAGGTATGTGAAAATAACGGAATGAAGGAATTCCTTTTCTGTATTTGACTAGTGTTTTTAACACAGATTTTATTTCATCAGGCTTGTTGTAGATTATCTTTAAGTAAATGACTGTGCTGATTTAAAGAAATTTCTAACTGAATTTTAAGCCCAAAGTATTAATTGTATGGTTTGTTTCCAGGTGAATAGAAATAAGTAGCTATGGTAAACATGCTTTTCTGTGTACTTTTCTGTACCTCTTTGTTTTCATTCGATATCCCCTAGCCATGTTAAAAGACGAAATAGCAAAGATCGTATTTATGGGTAATTGGTTTGTGACATCTCTGATCAAACATAGGATTGTGAAGGGAAAATAGGCCTGTTTCTGCCGAACTTCCCATTATTATGGATAAACTGAAACTTCTGCACATAATTCCCCTAGGTAATTTATGCCTATATGCTAGCAGTCGGCCTGGTGCGAGCACGATGATGTAAAAATTATTTTCGTGACTGTTTGATTTAAATTGTCTGTATGCCACTTCGTATTTCTTCTTTGCAAAACAACCCAGCTGCAGCAGTCTGTAATTGTATTTCATCAGCATTTTCTGCACCACATTGTGGCCAACAGCTAATCCACTTTTTTCCCCTTGAACTAATAATTTGTCTTTTTTTTTTTTTTAATAGTCTGGTTATATAGCCCCAGTGAGCTAGGATCCCACCAACTGAGGTCATTCTGTATCAAAAAAGGACACTGCTTTTGTTTAGATACACATAGTGGACTCCTGTGAAAAACTGTGAATATAAGTTTGGCTTTCCACATCGTATGGCAGATTCTATATTATACAAAACATGTCTTATTCTTTTATATTCACATCAATTTGTACCACGTACATTTCTTTGTCTCTCATTTGGAGATTTTGAAATAAATTCATACATCATTTTTTCCTAAAACACTTTGCCTCTTTCTTTCCAAGTGGACGACAGCTGGCACATGCTGCTGGAAATGATATGTGAAAGTAGGTGTGTGTCTAAATCCAGAATTGCAATGAAGAATTGCAGTCCTCTGCTCTAGGGATGAAAACCTGTTATCCTTTGGGGTATAAAGCAACTTTTAGCTAACTGTAGTTAGTTTCTTGTGGGGATCACTTACAAGTTCCTTACCCCTTTTTTTGAAGTATCTATAAATGGAACTGTCCTATCCCTGTGGGATGGGATATTGTTTCTGCCCCCTGCTGACTTAATCAGAAGTGACGCTTTGTTTTCATGCCTCACTGTGCTTAAGTTGGGGTTAATTAATTTGGAGATGTTTCAGTTTGTGCTCTCACATTACTAATGTTTCTCTGAAATTGAACTAACATCATCAAACTAGCAAATTGACTGGCAGGATCTTAAGATGGCATTGAATCAAGTGATAAATATAGCACAGCTTTCGGACAGATTATCTAACAATGCATTAGAGGCTTAAGGGATCCTGGATACATATTGTTAGGAAAGTAGATCTGTTTCTCCAAGCTTAGATGATCTGTTAATTTACTGTGTTGTACCGAAGTTGTTTGTGGGACATCTGAGGTTACTAATTAAAAAAAAATCCTATTTAGAATATTACCAGGTGGTGGTGGGTCATGATTTTCAAGTACTGCAACTTCTGGACTATTACTTTTAGAATGATTCTCATGGTCAACTTCCCGTTATCCTGGGTTATGTTTTGGGCTTGATTACCAAAAGGAGAAACGCCAAATAGGGAGGAAAGTATTAAGAAAGGAAACATAAAAAAAAAAGCTTACTCTATTTTTATTCATGTAATAGCTCTGTTATGTTTAATGCCATAGTTTGTGCACAGAATGTGTGGCTGTCCTGAACAGTTCCTCGTTGTTTGCGCTCCTTAGCCTCTAATCTCTCCTGCTTGGTTTGTACAGTTAAATTCTACCCTGTTCTCTCTTACTGTTGGTGTTTGCTGCTGCATGCAAATACACTTGTGGCTGAGCTAACAGCCAAGAAACATCTTTGTGAGGTAAATCCTTTTCAACCCCTCACTTCAAGCACAGATTTTTGGTTTCCCAACTGATTATAGTCCAGAATCACTTCTGACATTGTTTTAGGTACAAAGAACTTTGCTGTATTAAATATCTAATCTCATGGCTTTCAAAGAGAAGGAAGTCATGAAGAAAAAAGTGAAGGTGATGAAGCTTGCGTGGAAAATCACTTTAAATATGCAGAACTATAGTTGAGTTACTTTTTCAGAAATCAGTATCTAGGACAGTTAGAGTAGGTGTTGTTACGGGATTAAACAGAACTGGACAATTCCAATCTACCAAGATGAAATAGATCTTTTTGCTTGAGGGGGACTCGCAACATGTAGTGATTGATAGTTGCATGTGCTGAAGACTCCTATGATGCTCTCTGTAGTGAGATTCCTTTGAGTAATAATTTTATAAATTGTGTCTCTGACATTTCTTTCATAACCTAAAATCAATAAATTTAGAAAACATCTGCTAATTTTGCTCTGCCTCTCTCAGTTCAAATTCTACTTTGATAAGATGATTTTTGAGATAAATTGCATCTCTTCTTAGAACAGAGATCTTGAATGGCTTGGAAAAGACAGACTTTTAGCAAGTTTACTTAAATGAAACAGATGCCATTATCTTCTTTTCTCTCAAGTTAAACTGCTCCTGCAAAAAACATTGAGCATATAGATTAGGCTGTTCTTAGAAACAGAAACAAGAGTGGCCTTTTTCTCAAATGTGTATGACGGTGGGTATCTACTGAATACTGAGTTTCTCTTTGTGACATGAGCTTCCAAGTTTCTGGTGTTCATACATATGATTAGTTGCAATTCACTCTCTCTCTAGTTGGCAATTGAAAGCAAAACCATTGATGAATCAGAAACTAGGTAATAAGCCACTATCATAGAGGTGACTAAAACAGGTTGTATAGTCCACAGATAACACATCTCTGTCATACTCAGTCGAAGAAAAATTACTGTACTTTAAACTTCTGAACGCTTTTTGCCAACAGGGTCAAACATCTTATCTTAGTGGAGCCATGGGGTTTTCCAGAGAGGCCTGACAATGCTGAACACGAAAGACCAATTCCAATCTGGATCAAAGCACTAGGAGCTATATTGAGTCCATTTAATCCATTAGCAGGGCTGAGGATCGCAGGACCCTTTGGTGAGTTTTAGCTGCTCTTAAACACCATTTCTGTTTTTTGTTAAACGTAAACATGGGGCAGATACCACATTAGGATAAGCTTTGTTGCAAGCCCATATCACCTGCAGAGAAAAGAGTTGGAGGAGAAAGTGGGAGGGGTTGAGGAAAGATTACTCTTTAGGACAAGAAGGGCAAGCTCTTTCTGTTAGAAATACTAGTATGATAGGTTGTAGCAAGCTACATTACATTATTGTAGGCTACAGTTACAGTGAGTCAGATTATGTGGGCATCTGTTGGGGAAGCCTGACAAAGAGACATGAATGTGAAAAGGTTTTTTTATTGGTTGTCTCCAGTCACAGTCCATTTAGTTTCCCTTGCAACTGCAGTTTGATGGACAAACAGGATTTCCAAATCTGGTTAACGTTAGAAGACAGTCTCTCAAACTCATTTGTCTTTGAGCCGGGTTTAGAGATGTTAAATTGAACCTGAGTTCTTTCCATTAGCCATTTTCTTATTACTCTAGCAAATTTTGTGGATCTCACTGATGTCCTGCATTACAGTGGCAGTCTATCCTTCATATTTCTACATTTCTTCAACGGCACTGATGAGATGTTAGATGAAGTCTATATACCCTAATACTAGGACTAGGTAGGGATGACCAAAAATAGTATGGTTTTAGTTTATGTGAGGAGGGGGGAGAAGGGTGTGATCAAATCCAAAATTCATTATATGTATTCCTTCTAGAGGGGAAATAGGTTATCTGTCTATTACTCTCGGTATTACAGGAGCATTTGCTGGAGAGGCTTGCAAAAAGGTATCCTTCAGGCCCCTCACAAGTTAAAATTAACTCACCTCTTCATCATTTTGACATTTAAGCCACATCTGTTTCCTAAATCTCTTTCTATAGAATATACATTTTAATACATTGATCTATTTGATTGTTTTCAGGAGTGTGACAAAATTAGCTTTTCAGACAAGCAACGTGTTTTGTACAGATTTTTGTTTTAAAGTAAAATGCTAATTCGATTAACAAAACAACCTGAAGCATATTGAATGATAAGCACTGATTTAGTGACTCTTTTCCAATAACAAATGCATGCATAAATCAATCCATGTGGAAAAGTTCAAAGCTAAAGTTGTCTCCTTTAGCAAGTAAGTACAGTCAAAACCATGCTGCAGAAATAGACCCTGTCTTGGCAAGGTATCCCCAGCCTAGCCTCGCTTATAGGTTGCTGTGGAGGGCAGTGCTTTTCAAATTTTTTTCACCCATTTCTCACTCCACATGTCAGAAAAGTTTTCCGTCATCAACTTAATGTGCAATTCTTGACAGGTGAAACGTAGTTCTTAGAGAAGGGTAAGTTTAAACACTGTGCTGTGAGGTAGGCATCAAACCCAACCTGATGAAGGCACCGAACCAAACGCAGTTTCCTTCTGCACGCACGTGTGCTTAGGCTGCTGGGCAGGCGTAGCTGTCTGATCGTCACTAAAAAGCCAATTGCTCTTGTTCAAAGGTAGGAGTTAGGCCCTTAAATGTGAGCCAGGTTCTTTGGGATATCACGACAGTATCACATGGATATTTAATCATACCCGCAGGCAGATACTTAAACGTGGGAGAGAGACAGAATCCAGAGACATCTTTTTCTTTGAGTGGTTTCCAGTTAGTTGATTTACATATTTTCCGTCACTTAACTGGAACAGTCACCCAGGAGGCTCACAGTATAGGGGTTTTGGTGCTTAGATCGGATTTGTGAATTCCATTCCTAGAGCTGAACACCTGTAAATTCCTCAGGACAACAGTAATGTCACTGTGACCACAGCCTTTTTGTGGAACTCAAACTCTTCCATGTTAGTATTTCTTTTAGCATTTCCATAGATGCTATGGAAAGCATCAGCCAGACAATTGAGGGCATCTTCAATAAACATTAGAGAATGAACCAGTGTGATTTCATTCCAAAATTTGCTCCAAGGTGCCTTGACTGCTTGTTTCATTCTCCCCTGTAAATTCCCAGGGAAGGAAAACGTTTTTGCAATTGGACCCACATGCAAAAGCCTTTTTGTCAAAATGGAAAGTGAATTCTAAAATTTCGTAATTTTCAGTCCCCTCGTTATTGGAAATGGGGATGTTGTGGCCTCTCTGCTGATAGCAGGGGAAGAATTAGTCTCTTTCTTCCAGATACTCTTATTCCAAGCCAGCTGTATTGTTTGTGTTCAAAAAAAACCCCAACAAACAGACAAAGACAGAAGTACAGCAATTGAACTCTATATACAGCAGAGCAAATTGCAGAATGTTTGCATAATCTTCATCGTTTCAGAACTTAAATCACTTTTCATAAGGGCATTATTTTCTCTTGCACTGTATTAATTTTCTGAATTGATGTAAAGGCTATGTTGCAATAGTTAATCTCAAGGTTACAAAGTACTGTGACAAAGGTCTACGTAAATAGTACCAGGCCTTTGGCCACAGACAGGTGGGAAGAAGTGACATCATCATAATTACACAGATGAATGACAGTATTTTTAGTTGATAAACCCAAGTGGTTAACTGCAAGCCTGTCTCTTCAGGGATGAATGATATTCTTAGACTAAGATCAGCCTTTGGTGAGACTCTTGTCCCAAAAATCCGTCTGGTCAACTAGAAGAAGATTCTTCCTTAAAGAAGTAATTCAGAATAGGAGCTTAACTTTAGAAAGCCTGAACTGGCCCCTGAAGGGACCTGCTTCTCTACTTTGGCTGTTAAGAGAGCATGGGGACAATAGCTTTCCTAGGTTCAATCTCTTAATTTATTCTTGTGTCTTATGTCAAGATTTCTACACCTGTTTTTCAGCATAGACTTCTGTTCTTTCAACTAAACACAGGTTAGATGAACTAGCTTCAGAAGACGACTGTTCTGTATAAGGAGAGCACAGACTTAGATATAAGGGGAAAAAAAACAGCCCAGCTTTTTCAACAGCACCTTCTGTTTCTGAAAGGTGGGATGCTTTTGGCCCACCCAGTGCTGCCAGAGCAAGGACAAAGAGAGTGTTCATATCATGTGAGACTAAACTGTTGGCAAAAAAGATACTCTGCTTAGCTCTTTTTCTGGTCCCCTTTGCTTGTTTCTTCTATTGCTGCAGCGTCCCTCCTCAAACATTCCCTGTGTGTATTCAGCAGGGATTGAATTGCCCCTCTTCTGGTGCAGCATAAAATCCTTTAGAATATTTATGTTTCATTCCTGTTTGGTGTAATGCCATCATGTTTTCCTAAGACATGCAAGTGGTGAAGCAAAAAGTTGGTTTAGAAGTCATCAAGCTTAGCCATGAGTTTCAAGGGAACGTGTTCGGAGGGTTGTAACGAAAAGCATTAGGCAATCTGATAAAGTTGTCAGTACTAATTCCTCTTCTAATAGTGTTTTCTGTTTTAACAGGATTAAGCCTTGTTCAGCGTTTAAGACCAGATTTCAAGCGAAAATATTCATCCATGTTTAATGATAACACTGTGGCTGAATATATCTATCACTGCAATGTACAGTCACCCAGGTGAGTATGACTTTCCCAGTGTATTTTCTGAAGTCTGTGTCTCATTTACTGAGTGCCTGCTACTCCCTCCGATGGCTATGGCAACAGTGTGCGTGCCTTTTTTTTTAATTGTAACATTTATTGTATTAATTGAAGAAAAAAATAGCATTGCACTTTTTCTGAATTCCAGAAACTGATAAATGTAAAAGCTATCCTAATTCTCTATTTCTTTTAAACTACCTGCGTGTTAATTCTGAGAGAGTTTGGGCACTAATTTTTTAATTAAAAAATTTTTACAGTGCTTTAATTCGTAAAGAATTTCTTAAACTTTAAAAATAAGGCATTTCATTCTTTTAAGTGTTATCACTCAGTACTGTAAAAACATAAGCACTTTTTGTTGAAAATTACATGCAAACCTTGAATTTCTTAATAGTAAAAAATCCCAGCCTCATGTACTATTGCACTCTGTGTTACCAAAAGGCACAGATACTCCAATTTAGAGAAAAGGCAAATCCAATGGAAATTTAATTGTTTTTACCCTTTTGAATGACTTGAAGTGGAGAAACAGCTTTTAAGAACATGACTATTCCTTACGGATGGGCAAAAAGGCCAATGCTGCAACGGATTCCACAAATGGATCAAGACATTCCTATCACTGTGGTCTATGGAGCACGTTCATGTATAGATGGCAATTCTGGCAGCACTATCCAGTCTCTGAGACCAAATTCGTATGTGAAGACAATAGTAAGTTGACTTTTAAAGCAGTTTTTTTTTTTTATTGTGTGGATTTGTTTAAATCCTATCTATGTTTTTTGTATACCAACTGTGGAAATGCTAGCCCTTTGTTTTAAAGCCCAGGGTAATAACTTCTGATTTCTGTAACAGAGAGAAAAAACAAGTGTTAGATCAGAGAAAACCTACACAAGAGTATTGAGTTCACAGAGTAAGAAGGAAACTTATTGTCGCACTAGAAGCTGAATTAGGTCTTTGAGCAAGGTCATTCTTCTGCTCTACAAAATATTTTGCTCTACAATGTGCTAATGCAAGTAGTTTTTGTGGTCACTGGTAAGTATCTGAGGTTTTGTGTGTTTCAAACCACAGCAGTCCTGATATCTGCATGTACATGTGACATAATGAGGAGGCTCTCATAAACTGTTCTAATCTGTCTGTATGTTTTTGTTTCTCTGATAAGAGAGTGGTTTGTACCTGGTGCTTAGATTCTTGTAAGCATCTGTCTTTAAGTCATTAAAAAAATACTTCGTGTTGTCTTCCTAGCTAATGCATTCTTGTTTAGAGATATGGCATTATGTTTTGAAATGTGTGTACTTGCAACTTGCTGTGAATGTGCACACTGCGTTTCTGTTGATTTCTATAAAAACAAACGAATTTAAAAGTATTCTTCACGCATTGTCACATCAGTCAGCCATGATAATTGAATATGCATATATGTTACAATGCTGTGAGGGGATAAAATGTTTGAATACACCAGCTGTCTTACTGATGTCTAGATCTATCTGGACGGAAGTGCACTATATGTGATGTTGATAGTATACTACAACAAGTCATTTAAATAAAATTTTATAATCTTGGTATAGCTGACTTCAGAGCTGGAACTCAGAGAAAAGACATTGTTATTGAACTGTTAACGTGTTAAAGAGCGCAAATACGTGTCATAAATGTTGACATCCAGACTGAAAGTGTCACTTAACTGCTTAACCAGAGAGAAAGTTGTAAGAAAAAGTCACTGTTAAGAAGTATACAACAGATTGCTAGGATAAGCATATACCATTCAGGCTGATTTTTCCAGTCTGGTCAATGGCTTTTAGAAGGGACTGTAGAAAACTATTGTATGCCAGGTTAAAATTTTGTCAAGCCAAATACAGATTCTAAAATGTAAACTGGAGAGGCAGAAATTACACGGGCATTCAAAAATCCGTAGGAGGGAAAGGGTTCTCATGAGGCTGAGGCTGAGACATGGACTGGCAGTGCCAACCTTGGTAAATTGCACAGAGGTTCTGGGGTTTTATTATGTGTGTTTATTTCTAATTTTTTACTTTGAATTTGTGGGGTTTTTCAACACAATAACATAGCTATACTTTTATGGGCTTCAGTTAGAGACTTAAGAGGGAGTGTTTTAATGGAGGGAGGGGAAAAGTAGATTTAAATACAAATTAATCTTGGATTGATTATAAAATGGAAAGAAAATAGGTCAAGTACCTTTGCTGTATACTCTGGTGATGGCTTGCTTCGTACCAGTTTTGGCAGAGAATTTTAAGTTAGAAATAGGGTAACCACCTGGTGTGTAGTTACTTAAGCCCTTAATTTTGTTACATAGTTGCTGAGAAATCTAGGTCACAAATGCAGGGTTTTCCCCCTGTATATTGCATCATTTGGACTTTACTTGTCCCAGCTTAATTATAGTGGTCTTTAATTCAAAGTGTTGAAATCTGCTTCCACCGGTCTAGAAAATCCCCAGCAATTTAAGCTTCTGAGTTCTTAATCGTTTATCCTAGTACCTTCTTTAGTCTCTTCCATATCATTTTTATAAAAATAAATTTGATGCTCCCTCTAATGCAAACAGAGAAACCTGGCAGAACTATTTCAGTGGAGAATGAAGGGGATGAAGATGAATCAGAAGTTTGATATGTAAAGCACATTTTGCAGTGAGTTGTGTCCACTTGTATGGTGGTTTTTTCAACAAGGTGTGCAGTTGAATAAGCGGTAGTTTCACCCTCTTCCTGTGTAGCAAAGTTCCTTTGACAGATGAAACAAGCTTTCGTTTTTCCTTATGTGTACAGTCCTTCTTAGGCTGTATGATCCCACCTCCTTGCAGGGTGCAAGAGATCAGTTCCAGTTTTGACATTTGTCTTTTCAAGTAATAATGTATCAAGTAGGTAATGTGTAAAAGTCGGGGTCTTCACATTATCCCAGTATTTATTTGTTTGTTCATTGCCTTCTTGTGATTTTGACCTGTTTCTTCACCTTTATCCTCTAGGCTATCCTTGGTGCAGGTCATTATGTGTATGCTGATCAACCTGAAGACTTCAATCAGAAAGTGAAAGATATCTGTGATTCTGTGGACTGACTGTCTTCTGTTCATTAGAAAGTCATACCGTAGATAGCATTTAATAGCAATACTCTCTAGGAAATGCGGAGCTAATGGAACGGGCTCTGTTTGCACACTGGTTCTTCTAAGAAGCCATTTGCACACTTTAAACCACTTAGTGCCTTTTGGGGGGGTATAGGGAGATTTGAAGCAAACTTTGTACAGCTTTGTTTGAAATTGGTCTTTAAATAATTGGCCTGTCATATATGAAACTACATATAACTTTTTAAACTGGAATTTTCTTCAAAATGTAATTGAATTTTCCACATGTTGAACTTCTAAAGATGCTGAGTTCTCCACTAACACAGGAAACTGTATCAATATAGATACAACATATAAAATGCAATTTGATTTCTTTATAAACACTCAGATTTTTTAATTGCTGTTTCATAGGAAGAATATGAAATTGCTTATACATTTTAAGAGGTGGGTTTTTTTAATTGGATTAATAACAGCTTATGAAGCTGATTTTGAGAGAGGGACGGGGTCAAGATAACGAGCAGTGTCTGTCACTGAAATATGTGTGTTAGTTCGTAAGGAATTGGGGCTCAATATTAGGAAATCTTCTGTTGGATTTTATTTCCATTTGTGTCAAGGCATCTTTTTCCATCTGTGCAACTTTTACGGAAGGCTCAGTTTGTAAGAGTCAATGATGTCACCAGCACTCATGCTTCCATAAATATTTTGATATGTAGATTTCAGTGATTTAAAATACAGAAGATGGCTTGTTAGTTACTCCATCTATTTTTAACATTTTACTGTAAGATCTGTTACTAGCCTAAACCTAACAATTGTAGATAAGTTAAGATTTTGATTAGGGCTAGGGAATGGCCATCTGGATAGTGAGCATAATTCCCTTTTTCTTTAGGTAGAAAACCTAGTCTGCTTTCTAATAAGTTTGGAGCGGAGGAGAGGCAGAGGAAGAATATTGATGTTCTCTAATTGGGAACTACAACAGGTTAGTGTATTTTAGTTAACATGCAACCTCCTTATAGGAAGGATTATTACTGGAATGAACAATACCACTGTAACAAATTATAATTATATTTCGTGGAGATTCTTTATATAATTATATATTTTAATTGAGTATTTCAGTACCAGAAATAATCCAGTCTCTGCATCTTTTTGAAATAGTAGTTTGACATTAGTTCTTCACATGCTTGGTAAATTATATTAAGCAAAATACTTTGTCACTTTAAAGCCAAATTATGTGGTGGTTTGTTTTTTAACAAGCTTACATAAAACTATTGATCTGCTTTTGAATGTTAAATTGACTACTGAATAGTTCTTGATACTTTTATACATAGAGAATTTAAATTAATGGTGGCAGCGTCTTAAAGCTTGAGTGGAATTCTGTGCATTTTTTTCTCAAATTAAGGAATTGTTGCACATATTTATGATGTGGAAGGTGAAGATACCTAAAATATTCAGGAAATACTCTGATTATGTTCCCAGCCCAACATTATCTCTCTCTTTCTGAAGGAAGTATTTATCTATATGGTGCTACGTAAACATCAGTCTTTGTAACTGCCTTGACTGGTAGTACTTAATATCTAACAAGCTAAAGATTTTAATTAAAATTAACTATTGAATTAAATTACTTTCTGAGTTAGCAGATGGCATATTTTATTAAACAAAATTTTGGGTTATTTGCTAAAATCTTGAGTTCAAAATGGAATATCAGAATATCAATTATATTTTTTTAATATAAGCTATAAATTATCAGTCATGCCACCATGTAGGTGGATGCCTTCAGTATGTATTTTTTCACCCTTTTCAGTGTCTAATTTGTATTAGCTGTTTTAATTGTGTGTAAAAACCTAATGCAAAAATATTTTGAGTTTCCTCCAAATAGTAAAAAGTGAAATAAACTATTGGTATTTTCAGATAGCACTTACTGATGGGAATTCTAGATTCCACATCAAAAGATGGAAGTAGGGATAAAAATTGCACACTGAATGTGAATACTGTTTTAAATATCCCTTGCTTTTTCAGCTTATTGTACTAATAAGGCTTATTGCTTAAGTTTTGCACAATAAAAATAATCTTAAATGTTGTTTTTGATTAATGTTAAGACGTGATGTTACTTTTGTAAAAATTGTGTGTAATTAAGCCCTGGAAATCCAGAGTAATTAGTAAGTTGAGCTAAACCATCCAAAATACATTAAAAATACAGTAATGCTTATTTTCAAGTGTCTCAATGTTCTTGTATTTAACTGAAACCGGTAAGCATTTGTCAACAAGTAGCTGCAAGCTCAGAATGCTGATTGTATATACAAGGAAGATGTTTGTTGGTTATCTTACAGGCAGTATTAGATACTGCTGTGAAGGTCAAGATGGAATTTTGAATATCCTGTTGTGTGCAACATAACCCAATAAAGTTACTTTAATAAACATCATAAGAGATGCTGAACAGAAAATGAATGGCACACACTGGAAAGATGTGGGAGCTAGACCTTTTGTGAGCAATTACTGTCTAGGAATAAGCTCAGTTTCTCCAGAAATTCTGTTTCAATGCAGTGACCAGTTGCTTAAATGTACTGTGGCGAGCACTGAACACTGATGGTGCTATTTTTATTACAGCACTATAAACTGAGACAAGAATCACAGGCATAAATGCACCTAAAGATCTATCCCATTCTAGCATCAAAATGAAGACAGCTATGTACCAGAGGCTAGAGCTTAACAAAAAAATTCAAAATATTAATAAAATCCAAGATTAACTGTCTAAGTCTCCAGGACACGCTCTTCTTCCTGAGGTTGTTGTGATAAAATTTTATTAAAGTAACTTAGTAATATTTTGTTTGTATGGCTGAGTTCATCTTGTTACTTATTGAACCCTGCCAGATTAGATTTTAGTTCTGAAAAACTGATTTTCAGAGAAGTAATTTATTGATAAGACTCTATAATAAAACATTCACAACCATCACAAAAAAAGTCCCTGATTGTGAAAGGGAAATGGAGAATGTGAATTCGTAGGCGTTGAGCTTGGAAAAATGAGTCCAAACAGAAGAAATGTCATCATCTGGTCTCACTTAAATTAAACCAATGCTGGCATTTCTTTTTTAACCTTATCTTTTTAAGGTTGCTATAACTGTTAGTGCTGAACTGATGTGACAGTCTCTGTCTGAAATGCTCTCTGTGGTCTGTTGAGGTTCCTCAAATTCCGAGCCCTACCAGCTCACAGTTAGTTATTCAGCTTTTTGACTGGGAGTAAGACAAGATTAAATACAATAAAACCATCTGGAATCAACTTATGGGCAGATGTATTCAGGATTGCCTATTTTGCTAGCATTTGTTAAAATGTGAGCCTCCAGAAGCCTAAGGCTATTAGTCAACTGCTGTTTAAATGGGTAATTTCTCAGGGCTCCTCCAATTATCTGTCATTTCGTTGGGTTCTGTTACATTGGCGAGTTCACCGTTGGCCCATCCTGCAGTGTTTAAGCGTGGCAGCACATGCCACTTGCCAGAAGCCTTCATCTGGGGTTTTATTTTGTAGGAAACACAAGTGAAACTTGCCAAAGGGTGAGTTGCTAGACATAACTGGAGAGACACATGTTTTAGTGGGACTAGTGAGTCCAGATCAGAACACATGTGCAGCAACTGCTTTCTGGTAATAGTGGCAGTAGATGAAAATGGTTGGAGACTTCAGGTTTTCAGGCAGGTGGTGGTGGATGGACCAGTGCGTAGAGCAGAGGCACATAACTGGAATGACAGCATACACCACAAGGAACAGTAAGAGCTAGAAATGAATGATACAGCTGAAAACAGCAAAATTCAGCTGAAGAGGGGGGTGTGTGAATGTTTGCTTCAAGAGCTGGTTCGGCTCTGGATGAGGATAAGGGAAATGATGAGGGAAAGGCTCAGGGGTGCCTAGAGCATAGACAGAGTGAGGGCCAGCGAACAAGGAGAGAGAAGAACCTGCCTGACATGCTTGGGGTAGGTGTGAAGTTCTGGGCTAGAGCAGAAGGTAGCCTGCTGCTGAAGGAGCACCTACAAGGAGACAACAAAGCCCCAGGCAGCCAGCATCTGTAATCCAGTTAAGTGCTAAACTGAAGTATCTTCTTGTATAATTAATTCCTCGTTGCCTCCCTAAAACACTGAATTGTCTTAGCCACAGCTTTCTCTCTGGATGCTGGAACTAGGCACCAAGCTAGTGTTTACATCTCCAAGCTCCGTTCTGCTCAGTTTTATTTGAGCTAGCTAAGGCTGCCCCACAATAACACAGCTTACCGAGGTAAGGAGGACGCCTGCAGCACCAGCTAGAGGGAATACTGTCTAGCAAGCTTGGATCTACGGTATGTGTGGCACTGTAAAGTTCTGGTATCCCTACTTTCACTAAAGCTTGTCCTCTGAATGGAAGTGCTATTTCACAAGCTGGATGCTGTTGCCTCAGACTGGTACTCGGATGGGAAACATTTAAAGAATGGCTGTCTCCTGCAGTGCTCAAGAAATCATGAGAAACAGCATTCTTACAAGTCAAAAATGAGCTGATGGCGAAGCATGAGGTAGGGGCAACACCGGACTGCCTGAGGTAAGATGAAAAATCTAGATGTACAATAAGACTTGTCACTAAAGATCATAAATCCATCTTTTACAAGAGGAGTGGGGGCCTTGACTATATTCCATTTCGCCTCATTGTGTTTTGATCACAGGAATATCCTACCTTAAGAATTGGATGCGGTCAGTAGAAAGTAGAAATATAAAATATGGACATAATGTTATGTATATTTTAAAAATAAGAAACACAAGTAGCAAGAACGTACTGTGCTGAGATTGAGGCATTTTTGGATATGTACATAATTTGCAATAGTAATTAGCAGCAAGATGAAAGTGGTGACAACACCAAATTTGGGTGTTTACTTGTATTTTATGCTTCACTTGTAGAGGAAAGCTAGCAAGATGAAACAGCTTGTTTGGGAAGGCGGGGTGAGGGCTGTGAGGTGGAGTGTGACCCAAATGTATGCTAAGAAGTAGATGTGCTTTGAAAATGGAACTACTGCAAAAGCAGAATCTCCATATATTTACAGGTCTATTTCTGCACTCTTGAATTCACCTACTTGATGTGTAAATGACTGGAGCTGTATGTGGAGCAAGGTGAGGCTATCACTTCCTTTGTAGCTTTGTGACATTTAAATGCTTGCCTGATATCCAGCAGCTTTTCTGCTTTGACTTTATTTGCATTCGCTCAGAGCTCAAACCTAAAACGGAGGCTAAACAGCTCAGTGGATGCAAATCCCCCAGCTAGAGCACCCCTCTGAAAAGGGGATTATTGCTTACATTTACCGAGGTTCATGTTCTCGTCAGCGCCTGCCAGGAGTGAGATTGATCTCCCTCGGCTCGTCCTGCTGAACGCTGAGCCCCTGTGTTTGACCACACGCCGGTGGCCAGTTTTGCCTTGTGAGTGGCCCCAGCAGATGCTTTGATAAATACAAGGTTAAGGAAAATAACTGTTCTGCAAGCATTCTGCTCAGCAAGGGTGTGCAGGTGGAAGGAAGACTCCAGTAGTGGGGTCATGTGTGGAGGAGAAGGACGAGCACATGATGATTTCTGAGAGAGATGGGACAATAAGCCCCATCCAGCCCTTGCCTCTGGCTTTTTTCCAGGCTTGCAGGGCCTGAGCACTGTGCCACTGTCTTCTCTGTATGCTGCATGCCCCTGACTCACAATTTAATTCCCTGCGTCCAGCTGCCTGAGCTGCAGGATGAAACCTTTTAGCCTCTTGGGCATCTTAAACACCTCTGTCCAAGCAATCCACCAGCAGTTAGCCTGCTCACAGCTGAAGTTTTCAGGAATTCTCAGTAGTTTGTACAAAGAAACTTTGCAGGGTAATAGTGGGTGCGGGTAAGGTGCAGAGAAAGCCGAGGAGATGAGCTGGCTGGCAGGTTGTGGCCCCGTATGGACTCCTGCCCAGCTTTCAGCCCCTCTCCGTGCCCTGCAAGAGGCCCGGCATGCAGCAGCTCCCCCACTCAGGAACGCCTCTCCCAGGCCACAAATCCTCACGCTTTCCTTCATGGACATGTCTCATGCTTCAGCCCCCGTGCTGGTGGGTAGCTCTCTGTTCTGCACAGGCAGGATCAGGCCGTGCTGGGACTTCATGCATCACCCCAAAGCAGCTTCCAGGCTGTGTGGCACCTGCCGTGGTTCCTGCCAGCAAATGCCTGAGTCTGTACCTACCGTGAGTTACGGTTATGCCTTGTCTATAGAAAACAAGAATTCAGGTGTGCCACAGAGGCAGTTGTCACCAAAATGTTGCATAAACTTTTTTTTTTTTTTTTTTAAATACTGGCAGATTTCAGCGGTAGTTTGGGTGACAACAACTTTAACCACACAGCAGTGTTTGCCTATTGTGGAATGGCTGTAGACTTGTTTTTAAAAGGGATCTAAAAATAGTTTTTACTAAACTACTGAAGTGTTAGTGAGAAGCTGCATTTATTTTTTTCCTGGCGATATCCAGAAACAGATGAAAATCCAGCCAGGTGAATGAATCCAACCTCTTATTGAGTCACACCTTTAATTAGCAGGCAAATGATTACAGAAGTATTACCCCTGGCTCCTTCAGTGCAAGCCAGCTCCTAGCTGGGGCTGCACATCCCTTTCACCCTGCTATCTCCATGCCTGCACTGTTGGCCGTGCAGGAGGACAGCAGGAGCAGGGAAGGAAGCAGAGGCTCTTGCCTCCTTTCCTCCATCAGCTGGGAAGAGGAGGCTCTCACCTCCTTTCCTCCATCAATTATGTGCAGCCCCCACTAGAGGGGAGATGGCACTCCCAAACCACGCCGGCACCTTCTCCCAGCTCCCGCTTCTGCATGGCACTGCCCTGAAGGAAAGAGCAGCACTGCAATTTCTTCTTCCACACCTGGTACATTGATACCTATAGGTATGGGTAGGGCTGAAATAGGGATTTCATCTATTTGATTCACCACTTTCCTATATGAAAGGGAGGATCGTGGAAGGGGTGAGCGCGGTGTGGTCCCATTAATGTAGACCTCTGTAGTACCGCATCATTGTTTTATTTATCCTAATGTCTTTTCACAAGGTAGAAATTATACCCACGTAAAAAGACTAGACATTGGGAAGAGGAGGGGGAGCACAAATGAACCTCCTCTGTTCTTACAGACTGGCCCCAGAATGAGAATAAATGGTGATAAGAGGAAAAATAACTGCGACAGAATTATTAAATAAGAGGCAACTTTTAAAGTGGCTCCAGTCTGGCTTCTAATTTTGTTCCTGTAATTTGATTGTGGGTTTAAATGGAACTGCTTAGACATTAGCTACTTGATCTGCAAGCAGCAGCAGGTAAGCAGTGCAGAAGTATGCGCTGGGGCACAGCTGCGGGCCCACTCTGCTGGGTCTGAACAGGCGCTGCACCCTGCCAGCCTGCTGAGAGGGAGGGCTGCTACTGCCCTTGGCTGCAGGGCAGGGGGGAAGCCCCCTTTGCTTCAGTGAATCTGTCACCGGCAGGCATTGAGACCCCCAGAGATAGGGAGATGGTGGGGGCTGTGTGGGGCACAGGGTATGAGCAAGACAGCCGGGATCACCCAGCCTGTGCCAGCCTCACCTCTCGATACACCCTACTTACTCCGGGAGGTGCAGCAGCATCGCAGCATCGATGCAGATGCATTGCTGGCCCTGCCCTAGGAAAAGTGGTAGCAGCTCTACTGCTGCTTACTTGCATCCCTGCAGAAAATTTTGTAGCAGGCTTACATGTGTGCATGCATGGGTGTAACAAAAAGGAGCTCAGAGAAAACAATGTTGTACAAACCAAGAGCAAAATTCATTATGGAGATAATATTGAGTAAATAAAAATAAAGATATGGCTACAAAAACCTGTTAGGTACCGTAACTGGCACCAGCAGCTCGGGCCGAGTGCAAGGGTATCTCCAGCCTCCGTTGCAGCGTGCTGCCACTGCATGTCACTGTTAGGACAGAGCGACACGGGAAGGGTGGGCTGAGGATGTGCAGCTCTGGTGGGGACAGACCCTGCTGCCCCCGAGGTAGGGACCACCCCTGCGGAGATGGGCTGTGGGCTCCCAATGCCCAAGGCCTGTTGCTCTGTGGAGGCAAGGCAGCTGAAAGGCTTAGCGTGCCCTGCAGAAATAGGTTGTCCCCGAAGTGACAGAAAAGTGTAGTCTAAGCTATGTCTTTAATTATGAGGGTGGGGATTTTTTCTGAGAGGCACTCAAGTAGCACCTGGTGTTGATGACTGGGGACAGGGGAGTAGGAAGTGCCCTCCTGGCTGTTCCCAGTCAGCCCAGTCTCTCACTGGGGCAACTGGGGCTGCACCAGCTGCTGCCAAGGGGAAGGGACAGTTCGCCAGACCTTACTGGTGGGGCTGGTAATGGTGGGAGCTGGGGCAAGGTGAGGCTGCTTCCCTCACCTTGGCTCCCCCACCCAGGACGGTGACCAGCCCATAGCAGGGAGCTGGAACTGGCCCCACCACGACTGGAGCATGGGGCTCGCTGGGATGCCAAAGGGTGCTGGGGCAAACCCATGAGGCTGAAAGCTCATCCCACATTTTAGGGGATTACTGCCACAGCCAAGCCCATGTGGGCGTTGTGCTATTGGACATGGCTGCTGGGCCACCTGCCTTCCCAGTCTGGGTGCTGATGGTGCGAGAAGAGGTGAGACCCTGGCCCACGCCTGCACCCTCCCCTGTACCCCTCCTTCCGATCAGAGGTGGGAGCATGGTGACAGACCACACGAGGGATGACACGTCTGCCCCAACAGCACTTGTTAGAGAAACAGGGCACGATTCACGGTTCAAGGGGAAAATTGAAATGCCACTGTGTGCTGAGCATCAGTCATCAGGGGGCAGGGGTGTAAGTAAAAGAGAAGCTCTTGCTCTTCTCACTCCATGTGCTGCCAGACATCTAACAACACCCTTCAGAAACAGGGATTTGTGCCGAGGCAGGGAGAAGTACGTCAGGCCAGAGAGGTGATGTTGCTGCAGCCAGGAGCATTTTAAGGACGCAGAGTCATGGTGGCCAGCAGTGTTGTCACACATGAAGCCATGTTTCGCCTACCCAATGCCTGTGTTCATGCATGCCAGCTCCAGCTAAACAAAAGCATTATAGTGCCCAGGTGGCATTTGAAAAGATCACGTGGGGGATGTCCGTGGCATCCTATCTGACCATCTCAGCACCTGTAACATCATTTCCCTGTCCCACTGCAGTCCCTGCCCTCCATGGTCTGTCACCACTGAACTAAGGTGCCCAACCCAGACCCTGTGGCCATGTCATGTCTCTCTGTGGGAGCAGAGGTTGGGACTGGAGCGGTCTGGCAGCCCAGCACTTGCTGCAATACTGAATTTCTTAGAGCACCTCAGCCTGAAAGACGCTCCCCAATGGGAACATCTGAGCATCTTTCAGGCTGAGATGCTCTAAGATGCTCAGCAGGTTCCCCCCAGCACATGTGCATAGGCTGTTTGTCTCAACAGGATATTAAAAAGAAGAGGTTATAAAAGCAAGGCGCGATATGAGGTGAGGCTTAGCTCGCAGCGCCAACATTTATCTCCTGTCTGCAGCTCGTGTTCAACATGCAGGAAACATTGCAGCCCCCTCCACCCCCTCCTCATGCCCCTCCAGGGCTGCCACACTCCCCATGGGGGCTCTGGTGCTGTGATGGGGGTCGAGTACCCTGTTCCCACCAGGCTGTTTCCTCATGGCGGGCCAGGAGACCTGTTTCAGCTCTGGCTGGGTCACCCGGTCCTGCCTGCAGTATGCTGCCTGCCGCTGGTCCTGCCTCCAACATGGACTGTGGCCCTGTGCTGCTACTGTCTTCTCCCCGGCACGGACACTTTTCTCATATGTTGTCACTTGTCTCCATCCCCGTCTCCTTTTGCTCTTGGCTGGATTTCCTGTTGGCACCCTGGAGCTGGCTCACCATGCCTGGGGCTGTCAATGGTCCCCAGGTCCAACCCTGCTACACCAAATCCCCATCACTGGCTGAGTTCTGTTTAGTCAGTTTCCCAAAACTTCTGAAAAAAAATTCTTGTTTGTTTTTTGATTCCTGCCAGCTGCACATCTGGTTCAGTACCTAGGGCAAATGGTGATTCCCACCACTTTATCAGGAAAAGAAAGACAGACAGAAAGGCAGAAAGGCAGAAAGAAAGGCAGAAAGAAAGGCAGAAAGGCAGAAAGAAAGAAAGAAAGAAAAAGAAAGAAAGAAAGAAAGGAAAAGAAAGAAAGAATCAGGGATCGTGTCCCACTGGGCTAGAGGCACTGGTGATGCCCCTGGCACCAGGGCAGGGTGCAGAGGGCAAAGCAGTGGGCAGTCGCACAGGGCTGCCCACTGCGGCATGAAATAGCATCTCTCAATTTTAATATCAAAGTAGCTGGCCGTATTTTCTCAATGCGTGCAGGGACAAATTAAGATAGCTTGCTGTCTGGCTCCCGATCCCAGTGGTCAGGCACACATGTGCTCAAGATTTTTCTCTGTCATGGCTGCCCCCTCTAATAATTGTTTATTCCTACTTCCCCCCAGTCATTTTTTCTTCTTTCTCCTCCCTTCTGCTTTTACAGTCACTGGGTAGACAGGCTCACAGGCTATTTTTAGGTATCTAAATTACTTTTGAGATCTATTCTAAATTTATCTCCCAATAATCAGAAGTCTTGACATCGCAGGAGTGGGAATCATGTCTGCAAAAGAAGAAGGAAAAAGTTTAAAACCTGGCTTACTGGGCTGGGACCCCTTCACTGTGGCAGCCTCTTGGTCTTCCTCCTCCCCAGCCCTCACCTCTCCCCTACACGTCCCCTGGCCATCCCAGCAAGCCTCTGCCACGGGCTAAGGGTGGTTATTCCCACCTGAGCAGTGGCAGGGGGCCAGGGGTGCCCCAGGGAGGTGGGGGGTGCAGAGGAGCCCAGGGGCAGAGGGGGACAGAGGCAGCACCCCAGGGTCCCACATTTACTGGGTGCAAACCAGGGAGCTGGGTGGATAGCTGGCTTTGCAGTTGCAGTGCATTGAACCCCGATGGGTTTTGTACCTGCAAAGCTTTCTGTGGGGGAAAAAAAAAAAAAATAGTTTTTGAAAATTAACCAAGAAATCGGGTGTTCTTGAAGAAGATCACGCTACAAGCCCAAGGCAAATCTAGGAAGAGGAGGCGGGAGTCCTGGATCCCTGCTGCACGATTGCTGCAGGTTGCTCTTACGCAGAGCTAGAAAATAGGAAAACTTTCAAATATTCCTTCGGGGCTGGGAGCCCTTTGAACCACTGCCAGCTCTTCCCTGCAGTGCCTGAAGGATAAACCTTTTCTTCCCTCTTCTAAATTTTTCACACACCCCTCAATCAACCGACCGACCCCCAAATCCTCAATAATTGCCCTTTTCAAAAATCACATGCCCATTATTTTATCTCGTGGCCTCAGACGGATGAAATCTCAGGCTGTCAGTACAAGGCTGCCTTCCTGGCACCCTGAACCACAAATCCATGAGGGCTAAATGCTCTTAAAAATAAAGTATTTCCTCATCTGTCCTTCCTCCCAGACAGTTCCCAGTCAAACCAGCAAGACGACGTGCTGGGCCCAGGGAAGAGGAGAGAAGAAGTAAAGGAGGGAAGGGGTTAAGCCTTTTCCCGTGGTAAAGCACTGAGGCTGCCTGCCAGTTTTCAGAAAAGCTGCAAGTCATTCTGCCAGGACGAGGAGGAGGATTCGAAGTCTCTGGGATGCTCTCACAAAAGTGCCGCAGTACAACCCCAGCCGAGCCGGTATGGCAGGCGGGGGAGGTGGCAGGGAGGGGACCTACCAAAGCTGGGGAAGGAGGGAAAGAAACCCCAATTACGAGCATCCTGGCAGGACTGCAAAAACACTGTTATCTTCAGGTTCCCTTCCTCATCTACCCTCTCCTTTGGCCCTCACCCTTCACGTGTCCCAGCCCCAGCATCCTGGACGCTGCCAACTCAGCCAAGAAATCTGGGGAGCGAGAAGGTGCTGTGAGCCCAAGGCAGGAGCAGGAGCAGTCACTACAGCCCCAGCTCCCTGGTGCACAGCTCCTGTGGGGACCACCAGAAAATATTGTGGCTTTTAGATACCTTCTGATGGGAGGAGAGGTCTGCCAGGGGGGCACCAAGCACTGCCTGCCTGTCCTGAAAAGAATAGCTGGCATGTGCCTGGCCTCCTCCTCCTTCTCCCCTGGCTCCAAAGAGCCCCTGGCCACCCCCCACCTGCTCTGGTTTCCAGAGAGAAATGTGCTGGAGCTGATGGGACTTAAGGGGGCATCTTGCTATTAACACCATTTCCTGGGAGAAAAAGTGTTTTCTTGGAAAAATAACAGTCCATGGTGCATTATAGTTGAAGAGAAAATAAGTAATAAGGCAAAATCTTGGTGGCAAAATACAGGGCTGCCCCGAGGCACACCTCGGCTGCATCTTCGTGGCTGCACTGAGCAGGTGGTGGATGCCCAGAACAATGAGGTTAGATTAGGCAGAAAATAAACCCCTACCAAGTGGTGCCGCTTTGAAGTCCAGATTTGGAGGTTTGGGAAACAGAGGCAGTGGGGCTGAGGAGCAATGCAAGGCCACAGAACCGGAGAGGTCACGTTTTGGGGAAAAAAATCCCCTTTGCAACTGGATCCCACCTTGATTTTGTTGCTTGGCAGCATAAAACCCGCCCGATTCAAGGCATGTAAAACTGCTAGTGTAATTTCCTGGCTTATATTTTTACGTTTAAAGCATATTACATCCAGCACGACCCAGGCTTTTGAGGGAAGCTTTAGTCAATTAAGATTAGCTGTCATTTCGCATTTATTATCGTCATTTATGAATTCTCTTTGTTGCCAACAGGCAGGAGGAGAAGATGGTGCACGAAATAAATAGATAATTGACGGAGAAGCTCGTCAGGGCCCTGATTTCTATCCCCCTGTCATTTCTGGCTCAGCTATGTCCTATGAGTCAGCTCCGGAGGGCTCTGGAAAACCATCGCCATTTCAGCACTGCTATTAACCCACACATATATTCTCCTGCCAGCTCTTGGGGTGAGTCAGGGGGGCACAAGCGAGGGCTGCCTGCCAGTTGGGGTACCACTGCCCCTAACCTATACTGGTCCCAATGGCACCAAGCCTCTGCTGAATTAAGCATTGCTGGAGAAAGGAGACTGGGCTGTAGGGACTGCCAGGCTGACCTGGCACAGCAGTTTCTGGTTATGGCTGCTCAAGGTGAGACCGAAGAAAATGCCCCATGCTACAGATGGGTGGGAAGGAGGCTCAGGTATTTGCACTGCACCCTCTTCACATGGCTGCAGCCTGGCACAGGGAGAGCAGGACCCCAAAGCACCTGGCTTGCAGGGCCAGATGGCACTCCTGTGCCCCAGACTGCATAGGGGCTGCACAAAAAATGACCAAATTGAGAGAAGGCGTGGGGAATACTTCAGACTTATATAGTGAGATGGACAATGCTGAAGGCCCTGTGCTCCTGGGAGTGCGTAAAAACCTTCTTCGTCTTTTTACCCCTTTAGTCCCTGCCTTGTGTGTGGAATTGCATAATAACAAAATGACCTTGAGAGAGAAAAATGAGCTACTCCAGGATGCTGGTTGATGAGAGCTTGTGTAACACTGTATTTGTGGCAGGCCGTCACTCCAAAAATGTATGTCCCTAATCAAAGGTAGATTTTAAAAAAATACTTCTCCCATCTGCTACCACAGCACTATTTCTAAGGCACGTGTTATTAGCAGCGCATTGTTGGGCAAATGGGTTAAATCTATACGTCTTTTACGTTGCATGATGTGTGCTTATCATTTCTGCATAGATCTGGAGGGGAGATGAAATAGCTCATTACTCATCAGTGGCAAACAAAAAGTACCATGAATCAAATTAATGGCCAAGGGGGAAAAAGGAAGATTATTGGGTTCCCATTGTTCAATGTCTTTGTTATCTTGCAGGAGCACCAAGGAGCAAACAAGCCCCCTGTCTTGTGCAGAGCACCTTTCCTGAGCAAGGTGCTCCACAGTAAACCCTAAGCCCTTCTGCACAGTTAATAATTACAGAACCTGCTGAAAGCAAAAGAAAACAAACACGATTTGATTTCGTACCTAGGGGGAAGGTTAGGGCCACTCTTTATGTTCCCAGACAATGGGTCTTGCAAAGCTCACAGAGGTGGTGCCGGTCAGGCTGAAGATGCGAAGAACCACTATCAGCTGACCTTATCTGGTGACCCACCATGAGCTGGGCAGGGCTCCTCCGCCGCCTGTTTGCAAAGGGTTGCCACAGCCCGCCCAAGCACGGCCTCGTCAATGAACAACTAACAAAAGGACAAGAGCCAAATGGGGCCCAGCCTGGGGGTCATGGCCCAAAGCTCACTTGGTACTGGCCCTGTGCATCCTTTTTCCTTGGGAGGGAGGACACCACAGATCTCATCCAAAGGGGTGTGAAGGCAGAGGGACAACCCCCCTGAGGTCCCACCCCGCCCCTGGGTCTGCCCCACACCTGTATCGGTTTCTGAACATTGATCAGAGTTTTATCGGACCATCTTCAAATGTACATGTGGTCACTAAGTGATCCAGAAGTGATTGTTTCTCACTTCTTACAAGGGAAGCCACAACCTCCCTCTCCCCACAGCAACAAACATTCATGCCAAAGGACTTAATTTCTCCTTTCATAATTATCTTTCCGTGTCCTTCACTTCAGACTTTGGTCCAGCACTGAAATCTTTCAAGTAGCTGGCGACAGGACAAACTAAACTTGGAATTACACGGACTCTTCTCCGAATTCTTTTTTGCAGTGTCACCTCTTTGGGGTCACAAGAGACCTTCAGTTGCATGGGGAAGGACTGACACCCTTGTTTTGAGTCACCGTCGTTGCTGATGAGAAGCTCCCACACCCTTTTTTTGGAAAAAGAGTTCCCACAAAGTATGGGTCAAGAAAGAAAAACTAGTTCTGTTTGTTACAGCTGATGATTACATACATATTGTATATGATTGCCTTTGACCACAAGGGCTAGGATGACTCACAGCAGCAATGCCCTCTGTGGGAAGCTGTGGAAATTCAGTCAATTCAAACCCCATATCCTGCTCTGTAACCCAAAAAGAAGAGGTGCCAGCTCTGCTGAGCCACCGAGGGGACTATGGGGCAGCCAACGCTTGGGGGAGGTCTCCTGCAAGACCTCGTCTACCTCCTGTATTTCCCCCACCATGGTATGTGTCCTATGGGTGCACATACACATTCTTTTCAAAGCAAACTCCCTTCTACCATTTTTCCCTCCCAGAAACACATACTACTTCTTCTTGCCACCCTCCCAGGAGGCCCTCGACCACACTGGGGAGCTCCAGCAGCAGCAGTTTCCCTGTCCTTGCAGCTCAGCTATCCCTTGGTTTCCTCCTGAAGCCCCTCAGCTCTGGATGACTCAAGGAAACCTTTTGCTTGCAATGCTGGGAAAATTCAAACCAAACTGTTGTGTTTTACATGATGGGGATGCTGCTGAGAATTATGATGTTTCTTTGCGCTTGGAGAAGGTGGTGAGTGACTGGTGCAGATGCAGCAGATCTCTGGCAGAATTACAGCACTTACTCTTTTCAATAGCGGATGGATTTTCAAATAATTTGCAAATAAATTGGATAATTTGCCTGAGTTGGAAGTACTTTGGAAAATACGTCCTTTAACAAATTTAGCAGCAGTCTTCAGACTTCTGCCTTCTCCTGAGTGCACCAGAGGAAATGTGTAGCTGTTTCTCCAGCCTTCCCTTAGGGGCAAAGTATTTCGCACAGGCTGCATTCATGGGCTCTCAAAGAACGGTAGGTGAGTCCCTCTCCTGCCATTGAGTGCTGAAGCTTTGTCAGCCTTTCAGAAAGGAAAAGGCAATAATGTCTGTCCCAGAGATTGTCCTATTTCATAATGGATGGACCTCCCTTCTAGGAGAACAGAGGTCATGAGGTGGCACAATTCATCTATCCGTTAGAGAAGAGGAAGGTGGAAGCACGTGTCTGCTCTGAAATGGGGATATTTGCTGGGCAGAAATGGACTTAGTGCAACTGAAAACATTGGGAGCTGACATATCTTTTGGAAAAGCACAACGGCTGTGAAAGGAGCAGAAGGATGGAGTGGGGGGGGGTACCCACACACCTGCATGGGGCTTGCGTGCACAAGAGGCGCGGGGAGAGGTTGTGGGCAGGAAGACTATACAGGGGCATGTGAGGGGATGTAAACTGCAGAGGCAGCAAGGAGGTCTGTGGAGCATGCTGTGTTACCTGCTCCAGGAGCTCTGCTTTATGAAACTAGCCTAGGTTCTCTGCATACCTGCAAGAAAGCCAGAGCTTACAAAGGAGCACGCTCATGAAAGACCAGAAATGTAAGTACAACCACTACCCTCCAGATTTAAGTCGTTACATTTCCTGTGTATAATAGTGTTCTTTCACAGTGACTTTCACAGTCACTGTACAAATCTGACATTTTCAACCTGGGCAAAAAAGGAAACTCCTCAAACTGATACATACACACTAGTGTTAAATGCATCTAAAAAGAATATTCAAACTGCACACACTGCCATCCTCCTCTCCCCAACCACTACCATTATAATCTGAAGAAGTGCAAAGATGGACTAAACATTTCAAAATTTGGAAAGTCACAGTTAAGGCATCCCCAAATCCCTGACTCTGCCCAGTGTTGATAGCATCAGAAAAAATAAAACAGGATTAACTAGATTATATTTTGGAAATCAGGCTCATCTAGTGCTGGACTGAAAACTTAGCTGAAATGTCATAGTTATATGATTACTTCACGGTGTCACTAAGGGGCAGAGTTAAGGATTGTCTCAGCCTACCTAATATACAACTCCTTACTCTGAATAGATTTGTTTTTTTTCTTAAAATCAACAATTATTTGTGATTTCAGGATTCACAATGTCTTGTTTTGGAAGAATCAAAACATGCCAGTGATTACTTTTCCTTATATATGGATGCTTTACCTTACCCCCCTCAATGTCATAGGCTTTTTAGTTTTTCCCTGTAGGGAATAGAAACAAGGAAGCCTAAAACTGTGGTTGGGGAGTTAATTAAGATTATATACAGTATTTTCACACCTTTTAAGGTTTCTCTAGTACAAATTCCCTCCCACACAGGGGCAGTGGCTGGCTGCGAAACAGGCCCAAAGCTCTTGCTCTTCTTGCTCTCAGTCATGATTCTCCATTTCCCAGGGAACTGGGGTATGGGAGGATGGACTAGAGAGGTGCTGGCAGGCAGATGTATGTCCTTGTGCCTCTCATTTATGGATGCACATGCAAATGCACACGTATTTGTCTGCATGACAGTGTAAATGAAAAAGCCTTGTTACCCTTTCCATCTCCCACCTCCTCCTTGGGACTGCTGCTGTTACCTAGGCACACATAAAGACACCACACAGGAGGAAAGTGGGATGAACCACCTGGAGGCTGTCTAGATTTAAAAGGGAACACTGTATGGGGAACCAGCCCACCTCCGGCTTTCATAGCCCCTGGTGTGAAATGGTGGTTTCAGCCTGGTAGGACCCTCCTGCCCTCACGCACATGGTTCTTGCCTCTGCCTGTAAGTGATGAAAGCAATCCCTGTGCTGTGCTTGCTGAGGTACATCAGCCTTACGGGGATGTGATGTGGGAGCTAGACACAGCCCCATGGCTGTCCCCACCACGCAGCATTCCCCTCCCATTGCTGTTCCTGCAGACTGCAACACATCCCACTGCACCGTCCCATCTCATTTCCTTTAAGGAAAGGAGCTGCCCAGCTTCTTTTTGGTGGTGTTTCTCCTTTGGGCTTGGGCAGTGGGTCTTGAGGCTGCACTCGGGCAGGGAGGTGGGTGGTGCAGGGCTGGGGCAAGGAGACAGGACTCGCCAGCCCTACTCTTTACATGTTGGAGCCAACCTCCCGAGAAGGCAAAGTGCTGACCACAGATCTTCTCTTCCTCCTCCTCTGCTTGCTCTCCAGCAGTAATGCACATGTGCTTTGTCCATAAATATATTATTTTGTGTTCCTGCCAGCCTGGACTAATAGGGCTAATGTTTCCTGAGGAGCAGCCCAAAGCTACATTAGACGCAGATGTTTGATTGATTTAAAACAAAGAGCCCGACCGCCAAACTGCTCCATATGGTTTCTCTTCCTGTCACTTTGCCTGCAGGGTTATCTCTGAAATGCAATTAAGGTGCTTAAAAGTACATTTTCAGGAAGATGCAGAATTGATGAGGGTGGGTTTGCCGATGGGTGCCTCCAAATTGTTCGAGCAAGAGCGAGGAAAGTCATGCCCTACCCTTAGCAGCTGTACACATGGTTTTTCCACTTACATGAGCATCTTAAATAGGAGGGCAGGCCAAAAAAATGCCCCCATTGTAAAGACTTTGTTGTAGATGTACTTTGCCAGTACTCATGTCTCCTGATATTCTGCTCATTTATTATTGAAGTCAAATGTTTCTCTAATTAGATATTTACTTGGGAACTTAAGTGCTGCAGAGATTTCATTCAGCCCCACCTCTCCCCTGCTCCTGCTGCCTGGGCACCAGAGACAAAACTCTTCTCTTGTGTAACTCCATTGAAGGCCCGCTGATGTTGCCAAGGACGAGACGGGCTCTGCCCGTCGTTTGCCATGAGGAGGGTGCCAGTCCTGCCTGAGCACTGGGGACTAATGCCATGACCAGGGACACCCACGCTGCCACTGCAGACCTGGCATGACAAGCCTGGCTGCTGAAACCATCCCCTGGTCCCCCATAGGACTGAAACCCCCGCTCCATTCAAATCCCACAAGGACCACAGCCTCGTATGGCCTGGGGGGGCTGAGGCCAGCAAGAGAAAGTTACAGCCTCTTTGGTTTTAATGCACAGAGTAGATCTTTGTAGATGAAAAAAGTGTGCTTCTGTATGCCAAGTCTCCATCTTCTCCTTAGTTCAACTGGCACAGGCAAGCAACAACCCTGCTGCTTTTTAAAGAACTTAAATGCGTTGGTTTCTGAAAACAGAATTTTTATAGCCTTTTCCATGAAAACTCCCAAAATAGGTGCCTGATATCTGGCATCTTAATCCACGTCCTGGTGCATAAGGAAAGGAGAGTGGGATGAGCCACCTGTGATGACCTGAGGGACTGCCAGGTCCCCTCTCTGGACCACCAACAAAAAAATATCCATGGATTTGAGCAGGGAATCCCAAGCCATATGCAGAAGGAATTTCATATTATGGAAAACAGAAATAATTACATTGCAACAGGTCTGAAGATTCATGGCAACAGTACATGTTGTAAATATGCAGCAACAGCACAGGATAATTATCCGGTGCTCGACTGTCTTCAAACTAGACCTCTGTTAACCTTGTCCTTACCTCTTTCAGAATTAAAATCCTAAGGTAATTCATCATAGAAATTATTGGTAACTTCATGTATAATTGCTAAGTAATTTTCAAGCACATGTAATTACCATGCCCGATTAATCTCATCATGAGTCTTAAAGCCAGGTTGTTTAACGGGCCTTAGATCTAAATAAACTGTAGTATATTTATGTATATATATGCATATGTGTGATCCTGTTTGTATCAGGGAGAAGGAGAGCGGCCTACAGAAATGCATCTTTCTCTGTAGCCTGCTTCATCCCCTAATTAGGCATTTGTAGAAATATTACCCTGGCTACCGCATAGTCCTGAAATTCACATGCGTGATGAACATTATCCAGATCTCCATAACCATTTAAAGAGAAGTTTTTCACAGAAAACTGATTGTGCAAACAACACCATATTGCACCATGTTTATTTTCTTTCAAGGGCTTCCAGAGCAAATGTTCTTCAGCTCCAAACAAGAGGAGAAGCTTCCTTTCTTTTTTTGCCCATGCTGCAAAATCAACCTGAGATCTGAAACCTCAGCTATTTTCTCCTCTTGGCTTTCATACCCCCTCAGGGAAGGGAAACACAGATTAGAAGAGCCTACCCAGTCTTTGCTATCCTGGAAGATCAAGCAAATGAACTCAGCTGCTTTCTGATTCATCCCTACACCACTGACCATCAGTAATAAAACAGCAGAAAGACTCAGCCCTCACTGTAGTAATAGGTTAAACGAGGTGTGCTGGCTCCCAGTATGTGCAGAAGCACTGGGCCCCACACCTTTGTGGCAAGCACATCTTCACCAGTTTATGTGAAACTACCTGCTGCGCTCACAACTTCTTGCTCCAGCAGTGAGAGCAGAGATTTGTTTCAGCTCATGACCACAGGATCTGGGCTGGCAGGTGGAAGAAGGGACATTGCCTCTGTGTGTGTGGGAAACGGAGAAAGCACCATGGAGGGTGTGGTCCCTTCAAGGATGGGTGCAAAGTGTATTGCTGGGCTGAAGGACCTTCCCGGTGGCCTCAGCGGTGCTGTGTGGGAAGCTCATCGGTGGGAGGCTCCATCCTTCCTGTGGCCACAGACCCATGACCCGCACAGCCAGGCCAGCCGTGGTGGCAAACCAAATGCATGGGCAGGCTCCCAAGTGGCAGTGCCCACCCACATCTGCGCTTCCTATGGGGCAAGGTCATTGCCAGGGCCACTGCAGGACCAGCCTCTTAGGGCTAATAACAATGTGGCCATTATAAACTGCTTGAGGATAACATTCAACATGCAGTTCATAAATTAAGAGAAGTTTTGCCTGAAAAGGTCTTTATTTGGTCACTGTTACATTATAGCTCAGAGATTAAGTACCTAAGACCTGTGATGCTTGGGGAAGGTGTTAGAATAACATGACGGGTAACTGGCATCATCCAACGCAACAAAAATTTCCTCCCAAGACTTTGCCACAGCTATAATCTGAAGACATTTCCTCTGAACTGGAGACACCAACAGGGACCCAAACACAAGTCTCAGAAACCTCAAAGCAAGAAAAGCATTACTGGCCTGTGATCCTCAGAACTGAGCAAGTCCTTCAGGCTTTGAATGCATTTTATAGAAATCAGTCTAAAACAACTTGCTAAAATGGACAGGGAGAAAGATTTACTGTATAAGATTTGAGAAAAACATCTAAAGACTACTAGAAATAGAAAGACGATATTTTTTCTCCTGCAATCTGCAGCTTCCCATTTCCATACAAGGTTGAATCTGCAATTTCCTGCTGTTTCTCCTTTCTTCTGAAAAATATTCTTTAAAGAGAAGTGCCAGGAACATTGCCAGCCAGGCAAATGTAGTATGAGGCATTATTTGCAATGCTCCTCCCCAACCCCTGCAGACAGCTTTGTCCCTTGCCTTCTTGCCCTTGCAGACTCTTGAGTAATACCTGTCCTTGAATTTGGCTGTCCTCGGTGCCTGCCATGCCTTACGCAAAGATCCCTGGTCTCTGGGACAGCCCTGCTGCCTGCTCTGCACAGGGATAAAGCCTGATCCTTCCTGCATCTGTGTCTCCAGGAAAGTGTGGCAGAAAACTCTGTGCAAGCATCTCCTTCCCACTCAGAGGAGCGGAAGTGGCCCTGGGACCAGACTGCTGTGAACAGCAGGAAATGTGGACATGGCGGGAGGCTTGTTAATAGGAAATAGTCATGGCACTGAGCCATTACCTGCTTTGGACCCTTCTCTGATTCATCTCCAAGCTACAGCAAATTCAGCTGGTTCTTGGAGCTACATTTTATCTCCCCTCTGGGAGGCTTCTGGGTCAGCTGTATTAAAATGCATTTATTCTTAAAGGGGTCAGTAATCTGACACGGTAGTGATGTACGAGTGAATGGGGAGAATACATAAATTTCTAACAATGTAGAAAGAAGAATCCCAGAGTTTTGCTATCTGTAAAAATGGAGCATGGGATCTGTCACTTCATGTCACGACAACCAAATTAAACAAATGCAAGCTGACAGGAAGAAAAGAAACAAAGGACTTGTATCAAATTACTTCCAGAATAATATTAAATTATGGGGGCACTTACTTTTGTATTAGCAAATAAGGATTTAAATGGACCTAAAGTCCTTCATATTCTGAAAGTTGCGTTTATCTGCATAGGAGAAATGGACGCCGTGGACACTCGCTCCTGAAAGGGAAACGGAGGACAGGCAGTGCCTTCGCCAGAGGCTGTAGGCTGACACATGTGGTTTGCATGGCCGGGAATGGTGTTTCTAAGGCTGCTGAGTTGAGGGACGGGGTGGTGAGAACACCTGGGCATCTCATCTTGGAGGCCTCTGCTGAAGCAATGACTTGAGGGTATCACAAGAGCCCTTGAGAGGGAGATGCCTTTGCAAACAATAGCTCAACCTCTCTTTTCATAGCACGCAGCTGGTTGACTTTGGTGACCAGTAGTATGAAGAAAAGAAGTTGACTTTCTGCACTTGGAATTGTCAAGAAGACGATACATATGGCTAAGCCTTGACATGCTGGGGGCAGGTAGAGCTGCTAGTGCCACTGTGGAGGAGGGACTCAGCGTTGCTGGCACAGAGACAACAGCCTGGGGCTTTCTGCAGCAGAGCCCTGAGAGGACCAGGGAGGAGATGGGTGGTTACCACGGGGCATGGTTGGGTGCCAGCGGGATGCAGAGCCTGATCACCAGCCAGGAGGAAGCACCAGGAAGGAGCCATGGCTGACTTGCACCGCCTGCCTGCAAAACACAGTAGTGGTGGCTCCACATGTACGTGGAGCAGGAGCTGTCTCCCACGCAAGCGGGACACACAGGGTACAACACAGATAGGTCAATGGAAGAAGAGGTTGACCCTATCACCCTTGCGGTGTGCCCTGGCCTCTCTGGCAGGAGGCTCCAGGCACTCCTGCTGAGCACTGAGTAGGGTTGGGTGTGGGGTGGGTTGGAGGGGGCAAATCATTGATGGCCAGACTGCAAGGAGCAAGTGTCCTGTGCTACCTCCAGCATCAGAAGATAAGGAGCAGTGTACACAGATGGGGGCTTTGTTTAAAGCACGATGCTCAGGGATGTGAGCAAACGTAGTACTGGCAGCACAAAACAGATAAACATTGCACTCCTGGAAAGAGATCAGCCACAGAGAATATTTCCTGCTGGAACAAATAGGGGTGTAAGGTGTTTGCAAATAGTACAGCGAGGGACAGAAGAAAGCCAAATTTAAGCCATGTGAAAGTCCAACCTGACTCTAAGAAAAGATGAGCATGGACCTGAAACTTCTTGATGATCACAAGATTGAAGTGGTCTGTTTGACCAAGCTTGTGAGACGTGGACTATGCAAAGGCTCCTCTCATAAGAAATATGGTTAGGAAAGCCAAATCCCAGCAATCTCTGGTGTATCTGACGTGTTGCACTCAGGCGAGTGGTCAGAGCAGACTGCAGCAAGACTGATATGCGTCACGGTGAAACAGGAATGTGAGCCAAAGACACTTTCCCCTGGGTGCACACAAGGAATAGGAAGGTAAAAGTGTCAGGAAACATCAAGACACTCAGGAGAGAGAGAAAACAGATACTGAAAGACAGCTGTAAGCAGTGACGGATAATGACTGCATTTTCCCAGGGTGCAGGTAGCCGCCCACTGTCACAGCCCTGGGGACCTGCCTGCATAACCCATGAACGCCTCCGGCAGTAGGTAGTCCCAGCCTGGCTTGCACAGACAAGCCTTGGGAGCCCAGGGTGAAGGTCAGTACCCAGGACCCAGGGGGTCCGTGCCAGGACAGGGGTGCAACCCCAGTGCACAGGGTGCTGAGGAGAGGTGCATGCCCAGGGGAGCAGGACAGCGCTGCCACAGCTTTTTAGCCACATCCATCTCCCCCAGCAGTAAGCAAGGCAGGCAAAACCGAGAGTGGGAAAGGGAGGAGTGGCTGGATCAAAGCCCCTCTATCCCACCCTCCTCTGGGACATCCTGGCCAACGCTTCTCCAGCTATCTGTTTTGCCGGTGGTGCAGATGTGGTTGTGGGTCCCAGGCAAAGGGAACCCTTTGCTTGCCTCTGTGTCCATGCCTCCTGTTCAGGCGGTGGGCAGGTGGCCAAGGAGCAGGTATGACCCTCTCCTGGCAATGCTGGGAGGGTAGCGGCTCCAGCAGCATGGGGACCTGCCTGGAGGGGGACCCCAGGGCAGGAGCTGCTTGCATCAGACCTCTGCACAGCAGCAGCCTTGGCCAAATTTTAGGCTTATTTATAAATTTTTCTGCCATGTTGCCTCTGCCTGTGCAAGTCCAGGAGTGTCCCTGTTTGAGGAGAAGCTGTGGAGAGCTGCTTTGGATCATGGGCTGGTATGACCAGACCCTCGTATCATTGAAAATTAAAGCAGGGAGGGGGGAAAAAGAGAGAAGACCAAATTCCTTTGTCGCATACCCTGCTCTAACTCCAGGGTAATTACATTAAATGTAATGAGCCTCCACACTTCCTTCCCTGCTTCCACTTGGGAACAGTCGTTTGCTGCTGGCCAATTCCTGCAGCAAACGATGCTCCTACCTACTGAGTTGGCAAAAGTCTCCTGGCCAGGGGACTGCAGAGAGGAGCAAAAACTGCTGCCCCGCCCTGCCCTGCCCTCTCCTCCTCTTTCTCCTCATCAAGGGCGAGAAGCAACACTGCCCCTCTACTAAGGCATTTAGCAAGCCAGCATCAATTTTAACTACACCCAGGCTTTACGTGACTCTCACCAGTGCTGCCAGTCCTTGTTCCCACACCAATACACCCCTCTGCACTGTTTTCCTCTCCACCTACCTGAAGAAGCAGCTCAGTATACACTTCAGGGCAACATCAGCGGCTTTCCTGCAGGCTGGCAGTGGCCAGCACTCAGCTGTCCCGTGCAATGAGCCAGGGAGGAGGAAAAGCCAGGGAAAGAGAGGCTCTGGTTCTGCTGAGAGGAGGTGGTGAAACAAAGAGGTGCAAGAGCAAGGAGAAGAGCAGTCTGACCTCCCCAAGGCCAGGAATAAATGGGCAGGGCTTCAGGCAGCCCTCAGTTTTCTAGACCCTGGGCAAAGGCTCTCCTGCCAGTCCAGGCATAGCCCACTGCAGCCCATGCAGCGAGACACTGGGCACCACAAAAGCATCCTGCCAGCCAGGCAGGTCTACTCCAGCCATGGGCAGAGAAGATCACGAGCAGCAGATAGAGGCATTTAACCCTCCCACTGATCCCTGCGGGGTCAGTCCCCTGCATCCCCTTATCGCCTGGGGGGTTCTTGGAGCTGCTCTCCCCAGCTGGGAAGCCTGTTCCAGAGAGCTGTGGAGCTATATATAATAACTGCATATTCCTATATATTAATTCGAGGACCTGGATGAGGTGGCAGCAAAGGCCCTATGGGGGTGATGAATAGCTGTATTCAAGCCTATTGGTTTCACCAGAGGAAGTTTTGGGACCTTGACATAAGAGCAAAGCTGCCTTCAGCACTTAGGCCATCTCTCTGCTTTCCTTCCCCATGCAGAGAAATATTTTCAGGCACGTAAATCAATTCTTTTGTGCTCAATCCCACTGCACATTTACAGTGTCAGGGCTGCGATGCATCCGCGCTCGGCACAAAGCAGAAGGGGGAGATGCGATTCCCCCAGAGAGCTGCGCTTTGGGAAGAAAATCCTCCAGAAAAAAACAGCCCGTGCTCTGCTTTCTTCTGATGGTGCGGGCTGATTCGTGCTGTCTGTAATTGTAATCAAAGTTAATTTAATCCTGGTGTGGAGGTTGCTGAGCAACTGAAGACATTTATCCAGAGGAGACAGGGACTGTAATCACGTCACCTCGAGTAAAGTTGGGAGGGCAGCCATGTAACCCTGGTAATGCCCAGGACGGAGAGCTGTGGGTCATGGGAAAGCACTGGTATTCATGGTATGGAAGCCAAGGGGAAATCATAAGCGTTGTGCCAAAACTGTGCTTTCTACCCTCATTCATAAAGATTGACTCAGATTGGGGATAGGGCCCTGTATGGATGCAATACCTGAAAGTATAACTTCCCAGAGGACAAGCAGTGAGTGCCTGCCTGGACATGTTACTGTAAGCAAAAAAGGGGTGCAATGCCAGGAAAATGGTCAGTCAAGTTGGTTTGTGTCACAGGTGGCCCCTTGATGCCTCCTTTCCTCTGAAATCCCAGTGTTTCCTCACTGTCCAAGGAGCTATGAGCCCTCCTGCTCAAAACCAGGGAATGCTGGGCTGGACTGTCACCACCAGCGCCAAGGCTCAGGGCTGAGCATCCTCAGCATCAGCAGCCAGAGCCTGAGGGAGCTGCCTGGGGCAGTGGCAGAGCAGCCTCCCCCCTGCCAGAAGAGGTGAGAGGCAGGATGCTCCAGCACTGCCGGTGAAGCTTCTCTGCGCTTGCTAAGAGCCGGCCTCACTTGACACCTGCTGTGCCATCATCAGGGCCATTTGTCGGTGATGAGGAGATTTCGTGAGGCTGCCTCAGTGGGCATCCACTGCTGGGGGCGGGGGGGGGGGGGGGTGGGGGCGGGGGGCGGCTGCCGGAGGCGTTGGGGCCGGCCTGATTAAGTGCTTTGACAGGGAAAGAAACCTGCCAGGGAGGAGCGGTCCTGCCATCAGGGCCTAAGCAATCAAGGAGAAATTTTCCTCTGTTTTTTCTTTCTTTTTTTTTTTTTTTAATTATTATTTTCTAAAAAAACAAAGCACTTTCAGGGAATTTAAAGACCTGTGGGTGCAATAAGGGCAGGAGGGGGGCAGCAGCCTGCCAGGGAAAGGGGCCAAAGAATGGTGGCATCCCAAACATGCCGAGCTCCTCGCCCCAGCTGCTTCCTCCTGTCAGACCCCCTCCGGCACAGCATTTTTGGGAAAAAGTAGATACCACAGAGTGTCCAGAATCTAGCTCCTGCTGCGCCGGCCGGGCTGGCTCTGAAACAGCAGTTGCAGGGAGAAGAGGGAATTATTTTGCCTTTTTAAACAGGCATGTCAGATTCCTAGCAGAGAGGAGGAGCAGCTTGCTGACTTAGGAGGAGATTGTGGCTTTTCAAAGCAGATCTGTGCTTGGGAATGCCCGAGTCACTAAAAAATTGGACGGATGGCAGGGAAAAAATAAAAAGAGAATGCACCAAGTAGCAGTATTGCTGCATGTCAGACCTTATGAACCAGCAACAGCTCAACCGAGCAGAGGCAGGAGAACAGAGGCAGGTGAAGCGTAGTTTCAAGTGGATTCCCCAAACACCAGCTTTTCAAAACCAAAACAGCCAGAGGATTTTATTTAGCTTTTTTTCTTGCACTGAAAAGTTTGCTACACTTTCCATAATTTTGCTCTTCTTCCCTTATGTGTTGTGCCAAATATGGGCAAAGCTGGGTCATTTGTTTCCATCACAGAGTGGCCATCTCTGCCTTCTTCCTCCCACACTGTTTGGGGGGTAAAGGCAGTAAGTGTATGACACGTTGGGTAGTTCCCCGCCTGCTACCCGTGCCAGCGCCCTCCAAAACGTGCCTGTCCTGGGTGGATGCAGCTCTTCCCCATTGTGGGAGGCTTCGCTTCTGCTTGTCACCCAGGGTGTTGGCCAGTCCCCACTCCTCACCTGCTTTGCTTCAGCTACTCGGTGGTGACTGCAAAACCAAGAGTTTGCCTGCCCTGGGGAGCATCAGTGGTACTGTGGGGATCTCAGCTCCTGCACTAAGCCAGCCAGGAGAAACATGCCAGCCATGCTGTGCTGGGCTCGGTGTGTGGTTCTCCTCCCCGGGAAACCGCAGAAGGGAGGGAGGGTTAGGGCAGTACTGGGATGTGGTTGTCAAAAAAAAAAATAAAGAAAAAAAAAGGGAGAAAACACAAACAAAATAAAATTTCCTGAGAAATTTTCATTTGGGAAAAAGGAAGTGTGCCATTTTTAATCAAGATGCAATTTTGATTGAATCTCATACCTCTTGGATTGCCTCAGCTTTACTTTCATACCCTGGTTTTGGTCAGTCCCAGCAATGATGGTTCCAAACATGAGACGTTTTGAAGCAGTTCCTTAAAGGAAATGGAGGGATGAAGAAATACAAATGACTTCATGTAACCCAACTGTCAAAGTAAAAATACCCACTGATGCACAACCTGCATACCACTGGTGCCCTTTGGTCCCCAGGAAAGTCCATCTGAAGCCCCACAAGCTTCCTGCAGTGTTTTTGGCACCTGGCTGCCTGGCAAGCGGTGCTTAGAGCTGGTGAGGGAAGGAGCTAACCCATTCCTGGGGGCCTGAAGACTTGCACAGGCCCTGCCTATACCTCGCAGGTGAGATTTTTTCCAGAAGGGGCTGAGTATACAAGACCTACAGGAATTTCACGGGGGCAGCAGGTCAGGGGTTAGGATCTACCAGTGTGGCTCATCGTAGACCTCTTTGGCACTGTGCTGCATAACAGGGATAGATGTCAACCAGCCAAAGCGTTCCCCTTCTTGCAAGGAGATTCAAAGTCTGTTCCCACCTCAAGTTTACATTTATTCCCATGTTACAGGTTTTCTTTTTTTCTTTTGTTACTGTAAAGGAAGTATTAATTTCATGCTTGGCTTGTTTCTCAAGCAGGAACCTTCTCCCTCCTGCATCATGATGTGGGTTTTTTCTCTGTGTTGGGAGCTGCTGAATGATTATTTGCCTTTCCTGAGGGGACAGGCTGCAGGCAGCAGGGTTTCATGGCCACCATGGAGCTGTTTAGCACCAGCACAGAGGCAGAAACCCACCTCCACCTTCACACCTGACCCTGTCTGCTGACCGATGACATCCCTGTGCTGAAGCCCCACTGCCACATGCTGCATTTTTGAGAAAAGCAGCGCATCTCAGCTTTACTTTAAGCCCTGTTTCCTATGGTAGAATCCAAACTATTATTTGATTGTGCTAAATTCTTGTTTGATTATTTGCCTTTTTTTTTCCTGAACACTTGCCTCCTCAAAATGTTCAAACAACTAATGTGTTTACAGATCCTTGGATGGTCCATTTGCAAAAATGAATCTGTGTTGTGTGTATGCCCAGAAAAATATCATATTTAGCTTTTTCTTAATTTTTATGAGTGGCATTTGTTCCTAACACCTTTATAGCCCTCTGATTTTCTGAAATTTCTTTCTTTAAGTAAGTACAGAGAAAGCAAATGCAGAAGCAGCAGTTTCAGTAGCTGAGTAGGCTACTGAAGATTTATGCTGACACACATGCTGTGCCTATGGCTGAATTAATAGTGCCACTAAAGCATTTGTATTTTCTGCTTTTTTTTCACTCTGACTTTAGAAATGGAAACACAGCAACACCTGCACACAGGGAGTATGGATGAAATGTGTACGGAGTTCATCTGCAATTTTTACTTATTCTCTAAAATAGAACATTGTAGAGGTTACTGGTCCAGAAACATTATCCAACTCCCCTGTGTTTCTCTCCTACATAGGTGAGGATTTGTCTGTTTGTGGAACTGGTCTTCAGACCAGTTTTATGCCAAGACATTTTCATTGTCTTCACTAAAGTTTATCTTCATTCATATCAACATAACCAAGAGCTGAATCTAGCCCAGAATAAGGAACTTCCCAGTTCTAAGCAAATATTTTTGCTCACTTGTTATGTTAAGAAAAACTAAACCAGAAATATTTTCTTCCATGAAAAAAAAATCATCTTTCACCTCCGTAATTCAGTATCTTTCAGAGCCAGAATTCAGCTTCCCACACAGCAACATGAACCACTCAGAGATGTCGAGCAGTCTATTCATTGCTCAGATTGTATTTTGATGTTGCTCAGAGTTTCCAGGTAAGAAAATACACTCCATCATTTATAGCTGTGAACCACAGCAAAAGACCAATGCCTTAAAGGGAAAAGAAGGAAGGAAAGAAGAGATGTAGGTTGTTAAGTGAAGGTGGGGAGCAAAACAGATGAAATTGATAAAGTGGAAAGCTATATTATTCACTCCAAGGCTCCATTTAGTCCCTCTGCCCTGGTAGTTTCAGCAAAGTGAAACTCTTGCTAGAATCAATACTGCTATCATTTCACAAAATTACAGTGGTTTGAACAGAAAACTAGTCATAAATCAACTTCATGCATGGACAGCTGGAGGAAATATTTCTTGCTTCAAAGATTTGGGTGCTTCAGACCTAGTAAAGAGGAATTTGGCTGTCCAAGAATCCACATTTACTGCACTATTTGGAAATAGAGGCTGGCATTGCATATTCAGACAAGGTATGCATCAGAATAGCAATGTAGAAAGGGCAGTACCTCCATTTTAATCAGATGAGGAAAGAGTGCATTTGATTTCAGTGAAAGGAGTTTTGGAGATGGTCCCGTTCTCTGATGCTCACTAGGCATCTCTTCAGACTACGCTAAGAACATGTCCTTGTTGCTCCTTTTTCATAGACCTAGGCTAGATCCTATAGATTTTGAGGGATTTTTGCAGCCCATCACTTTCAGCTTAGTGACTTAACAGACATATGGATGGAGCCTTTCATGTCATGGCCACTGGAAGGTGTCCAGCCCTCAGCTTCCAGGGAAAGGGACTGGACTTGGATACTGACCTCATCTTCGGTATTTCAGGAGAACATCCTTGAAGATCCTTCAAAGAAAAGCATGAAAAGCACAGCTGCTGCCCATCTTGGGAAGGTCTCACTATGACCACCAGTGTTTTCTTGAATACCTCTGAAATTAACATTTTCTTGTAGTTCTTGTTTTCCACAAAGATATATCAGGTAGCAAGAAATTATCTCTGCAGATGCTGGAAGCTTCACGAGTATAACGCACAGCAGAAAAGAAGTAGGGAGGGACAGTGTCTCCACATCTGCTTCTGTGGTCTCGGCAGAATAAACGTCATCCACAGCTCCATGGCCAGAGTTGGTCGGCTGATGCGTTAAGCCTGAGGGACTCTTAGATGTCCCCATTGCACCTGGGTCCCATTTCCTCTTTCCCTGTGTGGCAGATTTGTGTGGCATCAGGGCTGGGGCCACAGGGCAGGGCTGGGAAGGCTGCGGGGACAAGGCAGCCCTGCTTGTGAAACCATCCCCAAACCCTGGAAACATCTCAGGTTATCTCAAAACATCTCAACATCTCAGTGTCCCTAACATACAGCTGGTAACACAGCTCTGTCTTAGAAGCAAGAGACATTTGGGTGCATTCATCTTTGCTCAGCTCTGCTTGCCGTGAAAGGGCTGGTTCACTGTGTCCTAACTCGGCGCTGCCAAATTGAGGAAGCGGAGGTTTACTATGTGCTAATTTGTTATCGTACCTGAGGTAACTCGGTGCTTGTTTTCTCTCCTCTAAGTTACTTGTGAAACACACATTTGTGCAATATCTAAGCACCATATAGCTATAATTATTTATAATGGTTTCCCGTATCTTGTGCATTTAGTGCACTGCTTTCTTTTAATTTTGACAGATATTTCTGGAAAGTACTCAGTTAAATTTGAATTCATTAAAGCGAGCAATCATAATTATTTGATAAATAGCATCATTAAATCCATTACACAATAAAATATTGCAAATATGAGCACAAGTAAATATTTGCAACAGTATTCGCACTGGATTTCCTCTCCTGGCATTTTGAAAAGCTCTTTTATTGTCTCACAACAGAATTGCCAAGTAGCTACAAATGTTCATGCATCATCTGCAAACAAGAGAGAAAGAAGGCTGCTGTTTAATAAAATTTAATTCATCCAATCAGGGAAGGGAGGGAATAACATATGACGTAAACAGCCAGTTAGATGGCATGTGCTCTGACGAATAACACCAGCCAATTTGCTAACAAGACACAAATAATAATCTGTAATCAAAAATAATTCAAGTGACTGAGGCTAATAGACACCTTTACTCACACCATGACCTGTTCCTTATTCCACTGACATGAAAAAATGAGCTGAGGTTGTTGTGTGAGTTAGTCGTCATGAACGGCTTGGTTGGCTCTGTTTCCAGACGTTTAGAAATTCAGAGAGCAGCAGGGCAGGCTGGGAAGTGCCCCAGGAGAGGCAGCATGGCTCCTGGCAAGGAGGGGAAGGACCCCTGCCCAAAAGGCATGGGGTCATAAGGAAAGAACTTCATGGGACCACCGCTGGGGTTGGTCCTCACCTCCAGAGTGCTCTTCTGCTGCCAGCTCCCCATTGCCCCCTCCGAAAAGGAGGCAGAGAAGAGGAGAAATGCCTAGACCTCCAGAGAGGGTCCAAGGGTGACGGTGGCCCTGCGGGAGCAGCACCTAGCCCCACATCCATCTGCCCATCCCTGGCACCCCTTGCCCCATGGGTCTGTTGCTGCTGCCCCAGGTGCGAGCACCCACCAAGAGACATGTCCAACTGCCTGCAAAGTGGGATGGGAAGGCAATGACAGGTTTTTACAGCTTATTTCAGCCAAACAGTCACACTTTTGGGCTGATGCATTAGTAACAGTGAGTGACCAGGACGCTTCCCTAATGCTTAACAAGTCAAGCTCCACTGCACTGGAACAGAGTCAAGGAGGCAGGAGCCATTTAATTAGACCAAAGCAACTGACAGCCACTCTGCCATAAATCTTCCCTTGCTGCCTTTGAGGCCTCTGGTCCTCTGTGTCTTAATATTAAATGATATCTCAATGATGGGCAAGCAGGGAACAAACATGCCTCTGCATTTTGCTCTGACGGAGCAGGACAGCAGGGCTTGTAAGGGGTCAACTTACAGGCCAGGGTAATGATGGGGGGCCCTTTTCCTCCCAATACTCAAGTTTCCTGGGGAGTTACATGATGCTTTAACCAAAAAGTGTCAATTCCAGACTCAGCTGTCGTTTTGTGCATGAGGAGGAGGGAAAACATCTTTGCCAGCACGTTTGCAAAACCTCTCTGCTGACCTGAACCAGTCCTTTCCATAGGCTGCTCCATCAACACTGCTGCTGGCACAAGCACTGAAGGAGAAAAATGGTATTTGAATAATAATATATAGCAGTCTGGAACAGCATTGGTATCCTGCCTGATAGTAATGTGGGATTTCTTTTCCCAGTCTAGGTGAATCCTGTGATTCCTCTGTGCCTGCCAAAGAAGTTAGGATAGGAGTATAAGTATTCTGATGAATATGGTGCATACTGATGTAAGGACTATCCTCCCCTACCATACTTCCTCTGAGGTATATTAAAACAAATGTGTGCACCTAGTTGCGTAAAACTGAGCGATGGGCATTAATTACTCACAAATTGCAATAAAATTGCATCTACTATACCTCAGGAGTGGAACACAGCTAATAACCTCACAGGTGACAGAAAGGACTGACTCCTTCAAGTAAACAGATCCCTGACATGTCTTATCTTCAGCAGCCAACAGGCACTCATTCCTTCAGATCCCATGTCCTGTCTTCTTGCCAGGAGGCAGAGTAGTTGTTAAATATTCACCAATTTACATTGGACACTGAAGCATCATCCACAAAAAAATTGTCTCATTTCTCACTTCTTGCCACTGCTGAGGGGTCTGGGTCCTCCCAGCACTCAGACAAGCTGCGTTTCCCACGCCGCTGGCAGCAGCAGATTCCCCCTCAGCATCATTTCCACCTGCACGCTCCTTTCTGTGCCATGGAAGGACTAAGCCATGTGACCGCTGGAGGGGTGCATGTCCAGTTTCATTCCAGAATCCTTCTATTGCATAAGGATGATGTCCTTCATTGGTCCACCTGGGTCCATCTCTCCCCATGGTTGACACAAACGTAGATAACCCCTGGGGCTGGCCGCTGTGCAGGTCACCTCCCAGCTGTCTCCCAGCCGCCTCCTGGGGAAGCCTTGAGCTTCTGAGCTGGGTAAGGCATCATCTTTTTTTATAAATCAACTTCTTACCTCTGGCCTGCTGACAGACTCCCACCTCTTGGTTGGCTTTGCTGAAATTCTTATCTCCAGTGCAGGCTCTGACCCCACAGGATATGTAAGCACCTTTCAAGGTCTGCAGTCTCTACTGCCTTCCTTTTTACTCCTATCTTACCATGACAGCACACAGACTCTGCCCAGGACACTAAGGTCTGCAGTGGTCCATGCTTGGAAGAGCACCACCTTCCCCTCCCCGACTCACAAATGCTGCAAATGGCAGGCAAGGCGACAAGCAGCAGCGATGCCATCCCACTGCTTGAGGGGTGGCACATTGTGAGGCTGCAGACATGGCATGGATCTGGTGCCCTTGTCCCTGTCCTGCTCCTCCCACCATGTGGCATCTCCACCAATACATTATTTTGATGCAGTCAACCTACAACACCCTTTGTTTGGGAAATTTTTTTTTCTGAGGCTCCTTCCCTGGGGCCAGCACTCCTCCCACACATACTTTATTTTTGCTTTGCTCCCAAATTTATTTCCCTGAATTTTAGGAGCTCCTGAGAGCTTCCATCAACTGAGGACAGGAGATGTCTTCTCATCATGCACTGCCACAGCCGCTGGCACTCGCCTACCCCTCAGCTCCTTCCCACGGTATCCTTCCAGCCCACAGAGCTTTCCAAGGGCTTGCTCCACCCACCCTCCTGACCTCAAAGCCCTCCTCTCCCAGCCTTGGCCCCTTCCTTGTGCATCTGAGTCACACTTGCTCCCTCTCTGGCACTGACCCATCCAGCGTATCAGGAATTATCTCTGCAAGCCACTGAGTCACTGTTTAAATGTGATATTAAATTTTCCTTCAACCTTTAGCCTGTGCATGCCTCACCCCATAAAGCATTCAGTAGATACAACGCATTCAGGCTGATATATATATGTGTATATGAAGGAGGTGTATGACGTTGCAATGCATAAACCATCACCTCTTGCTAACTCTCACAGCATTTTTTCCTGCTTGTTCAACATTGGTCTTATATTAAATGATTTGCAATCAGCGTGTAGGTTAAATGATAACCTTTCAAGGCAACCTTGCTTAGGAGGCCACAGAAAGATCAAGCCTTCTGCCTTGACACGGTCTCTTTTTCAATTCCCGAGGTGATATGTGCCTAATGCCACTATAACCAGCTGTGCAGGGGACATCGCCCTAGTACCTAGTGTAGGCACATGGGGAATTGGGAAAATTGGCCTTGGCTGCTGCTGGAAAAACATAGCCCGAGCACCTGCCTTGTCTGAGGCTCTGGCCAGCCTTGGCTGGTATGGGTTAGCACAGTCCCCAAGCTGCAGTACCACGAAAAAAATAAACTATTGCATGAAGGCAGGGAGACGGGGTGGAGCAGCCAGGGAGCAGCTGCAGAGATTTGGCTCAACATGCAGATCCCCCCAACCCTATTGCGAAAGGCTGTAGAGGAGCAGCAGCGAGCGCTGAGGAGGTTGCAAAGGGTAAGGCATAGGGACTTAGGGACTCCTTACACTGCAATGCCTGCCACTCCCCCATGATTTCATGGCATTTCCCTGCCATAAGACATGGTAAAGCCTTTGAGACACCAGAACAGGCCACGACTGAGGCCAACTGCATGGTACAAACAGACTTTCGGGAATGACAACCATTCGGTCCAGCCCTACATTAAAATATCATATGTAAAGCAATGGTGAAGGTGGCCTGGTGGCAAAATCACCAACAAAGACACTGCATCAAAATCTTCAGGGAGAAAGTTATTTTTCAACCATTTTATATGGCTCACCCTGTACAGACAGCTTTACAGTGACAAATTGTTTTCCCTGCAAATGTCAATACGCAGCCAGGCTTTCAAGTGCGGATAGACGTCTTGCCAGTTTGTTTATCCAGAGACAGAGAGAGACAGGGCTCTGCTAGCTCCGACCCAGCAAGGTACTGCCGGGAGACCACACTACAGCGTTTCGGATGGTTTCAACCTTTAATATCAAAATTTAATAGGTCAATAATCACAGGGGTGCTGGCCAAACCACAGCTCTTGCGAGCGGTGTCAGCATTTTCTGGAGGTACGGCAGGAGATGGTCCAAGGAATTTCCCAACAGACAAGCCATTTCAAGATTAATTTGGGATGCAATGGCCATCATTTCCAGACCTGTTTTCCTTCAGGGAGGAGGTCATCGTGCAGATTTTGTCCTGGCTGTCCCCTCCCCGGTTAGCTCTCTGAAGGAATGGCCCGGGCAGCTCTGGTTACTAATTTTGCACTGTATTAGGGCACAAGGCATCCATCCTTTGCCACAAAGTACTACACAGTCAAAGCACAGCAGGCATGAATTTTTATTTTTGGTGGTGGCTCTCCCTGGGGGACCTGCAAGCCTCCCTTGCTGTGGTACAGAAGGGAGTAAACAAGGGGGGAAAGCCTGGGCAAGCAGGTGTTCTTCTCTTGTCTGATGATTTGAAATAGTATAGGCAGCGCTGGCATGTATCTGAAGCGCAATCATTATATTTCCATAACTTTATCTGCAGAGGACATAGGAGTTACAATGCAATCAGCGCTATACAGTTTAAAGTGTAGCTGAGATGTATTATAAAGTCAGCTGCAGCAAAGAACATATGGTACAGCTTCCCACCCCACTATAGTATTTCTTCAAAAGACATTTTTCTTACAAAGACTAAGACATTATCAGTCAAATTGTAAGTAACCCATTTCCATTTATAGCGTGCAGTCTACCCTCTGAGTCACACACATGATCGGCAATAGCAGCTGCGAGACTTCTAAAAGTTTGGAGGTTTTTTTTCTTTTCTTTTTATATTCTTGATTCTGAAAATGTTTCTGCTTGAGTAGTGAGTCTTCCCTCCTCTCCATTGTGAAGGCTAAGCATCACCTCGGCTGCGCCTTGTCTTACCCAGACAGGCACGCACGGTCTAGCTGCTCATGATGCTCGGTGCTGCCAGCCACGGTCGTGCCTGGAAGAGCGCACGGGATGTGCCTAAATAGGGGCATGTAATGGATACCCTGCTACTCAGTGCAACTTAGGAAGCATTTCTGCTGTGGCTGGGTTGATTTAGCACATAAAGCCCCTCAGAGATTTGGGGGAAATGGCCTGAAACCACGAATTATTTACCACTGTTACTCAATCCTTCCTCCCACCGTCTGCGTCACCTGGAAGAATGAAGTCTCCCTTTCCTCTCAGGAGCAAAAGTGCTCTTTGTGATGCTTAGCAAGACTTTGGTGCCTCTTGACATGGAATTGCTTTCATTTATAGCATGTTTGGTGTTTGCTCTTATTCCAATGTGTTTTCATTCAGAAACCACTCTTAAGGATTTCTCTGCAAAGAAAAAAGGTCAAGGTTATTTCCTTGGGGAAGGAGGGCAAGAGGAAGGTCAGAAAATTATTTGACCAAATAAATAATGTGCTAAATTGTCAGAAAAGTATTGAAGCAGAGCAGATGGGCTGTGTTTGCGAGCTTATTTGCATCATGAATACTTTGGCATCGCCCAGATTTTACATAAGCCTTCTCCCTAATATTTTGTTACTTTACGATTGTCTTTGTGCTCCCTTACACACACTTTTCAAACAGATCAAATTCAGAACTAGTGAAAGATGATGCAACTACAGTGAAGAAAGATTGTATATTTAAGAGCCTTGAGACAGTGCCTCTGACTGTCACCTATAGCCCTAGAGCCATATCTTGCAGGGTGTACTTAATAAGGGAATTTTTATCTGCATCTTGTTTATATCTTGAGCAAAACTAGGGTCTGAAGCTTCAGCCCCAACTCAATTGAAGGGGGGGGTGTCTATTGTTTCCACTGAAAAAAAAGCATTATTTCCTGATTTCACATAAGGAAAAGTGTTATGGAGTCTATGATATTTCATTGTGGAGATAAAAACCATGAAGAAGCAGCTGAAAGAAGATTTCAAATCCACACTGCAACATTTTGCTGACTCCGTCCTTGTCCTCTTCTCAGGTTGAATCAGCAGAATGAGGTTCCTGAATAATACTGGAGTGGCCAAGGAGGGACGTCCAACACTCGAAAGTGAGAGACGTGCGCCGACCTCACCAAAGACAACCATGCTGCGAACACTGCACTCCTAAGTGTCATCTCTTCCACGATGGATAAACTGGTAAGTACCTGGGGGTCAAGTTGTGGGGGCTGGGATGCAGGACTGCGGCACAGCAGCTCAAATTACAAATATCCGGGGATAGAAGTATGCAACAAGGAGCACAAGCGATGGTGAAAGCACTCAGTGTGGTATGAAGGATGAATGCTCTTTCAGTGTTTGAAACTGAAGCAGACATGAGAATCCTGCATCGTCTGAAAACTGTGGCTTTACTGCAGGTAGACACTGAAACTTTGGACTTCAATCCTCTCCTTCTTGTTATTGCTTCTTAGATCCTACTAGACATCATCAGAGAGATGAGCTCTACGAACAGCTGTACACATTTACCAGGTTATCCATCACTCTCTTAAAAAAGCCTGCTTAAAACTATCTGGAAAGAGATGGTAAACTGAGTCACAGCCTTTCAGGGTGTTTGTGATGCCTACCAGCCTCTGGATAAGGAAAGCAAAGAAAGAAAATCCCGCAACTGCATGTTGTGTGCTATGCCTGTGTCCATGCTTTACACTGCTGCAAGGCATCTGGATAGGGATCTGTGCCGCCCTCTCTGCTCAAGAATAATGATTGCAACACACCTTGCTGCAGCCATTCATTTTTTTTTTTAAGAAAATACTCAATGGCAAACTTGGCTGCTTTTCAGCACAAAAGATTTCAATATATAATTCACTGATTCAAAAGGCTCCCAAATAAAACTAATCTTTCTTTACTGGGGAGAGGGGTGTCCAGTCTTCATCTTAGCAAGCTTGTAACTTCTCTAGAAGTACCTCTGTAGAGGTAGCAGTAAATGAAGCTGAGAAATTATTTTTGCACTTGCTTGTGAGAAGAACTGCATGGAGTTTAGGATAATCTCCTCACGAGACTTACTTTTCCCAAGAAATAAATAATGGTTGGGCCAAAGCCCCATGTCCTGTGTTTAAGACCTCAAGTCTCAAATGAGATCATATCAGTTTTGTACAAATGAATCAGCACCCAAATTTGACTCCAAGGGAGGAAGCAAACTGCAGAAGGCACCATAACCTGAGTTATGCACATGAACTAGTAGAGAAAAAGGAGCCTAAACCAAAAGTTTCCCCCTTGTCCTCCTTTGTGGGAGCCTCTAGCAGCAGCTAATGGGCAGCATCCTGAGGCTTCAGTGCCAAAGCAAGGGCCAAATCTGGTCTGTACAGATGCACCCACCGATGACAGCTTTGTAGCAACCTAGTGAATTGGCTCCTCCACAGCCCGCAGCACTGAAACATCGCAAGAGTGTGGAGAATTTATCTGGAATGGCTCCAGGGATGGTCCAGGACACTGCACTGAAGCTCTTCACTCCTGGCACACTTTTTCCCATTCACTGCTTTCTACCCTGGCTGTTTGCTCTAATAGCTCGGGCAGTTGCCTCTCTCCCCGCTGGAAAAGTAACTGGCGTACTTCTATTTGCAGACTTCCGGATGCAAGTCCTTCACATGGCCATTCTCAATTAGTTCTTCTCTTGGAAAGGGAGGGAGACAATATCATGAATAAAGCTATTTTGTGGAATGCAGTTTTAACTGAAATATTTGCTGCTGTTGTCAGTGTTAGATTAAGACAGAAGACCTTTGTTAGCAAAGAGATTGTTAGTTTATATCTGCAGAATGGGGGTGAGAGGAGCTACTGGAAACTATAAAGAGATAAAAAAAGATATTGCAACTCCAGCATTGTGAATGGGGAGAATGTTTTGCACTGCTATCGGCACATTTAAATAGGTGCATGAAATAAAAGCAGCCTTCACTGCAAATGCTCCTGTCTTGCACTAAGACTTGTACTTGCACATCCTACTCTGGTCTGGAAACAAAGAAGCCACACTTGCAAGAAGTTCCTCTTCATGTTGGAGAAACAAATTTGTGCTAATACCTTCCAACTCTACTGACACAAAACTAAAAACATATGCAAAAACCCCCATTTTAACGTCTTCCCCCAAAGTGAAATCTCTACCCTAGCTTTCATAGCTTGCTAGCTTGTGACTAGTGTACGTTCTTTAAAGCTGAATAGACTTTGAGGAATTTACACCACATGAGAACCTGAGACTGTGAGCTCTCACTTGGTTGCAGCAATCGCTACAGAGAGATAGGTTTCATTCTGCTTTGTAAAGTGTTTTGTGACTAGGTATGATGCAATCATGCAAAGGCCCCTCACAGTGCTCGGCTGCTGTCGTACAAACCCAGGCTGTGCAGCCATTTGCAAGTTGAAGCCCAAGCTCAGAGGGGGCTGCTTCGCTCACGCAGGAGGTGTCTTTCCTTCTCTTTTTCTTTGGTCTTTTTTTTCTTCCCTTTAGCAGACAGAAGACTTGTTCATTTCCCATTCCTGCCTACTGAATTATTCATCCAAAATGTTCCACGGGTATCATCTTGTCTGCCAGGGAGCTCATCATCCAACAATTCCTCTTCGGTCTTGACTTGTAATCAGAGCAATTAGCAACCCATTAAAGGTCTCAGCATGCCCATGGCTGCGGGGGTACAGAGTGCAACTCAGGAGCAAGGCCACTCCAACTCCAAAACTCGGTCAGAAGACCCACTGGCTACAAACTGTTGTGAAGGACAACAAACCTACAGCAGGAGGAGGGGTCTTATGCTCAGAATAGGAGTTTTCAGTTGATACAGCAAAATCATGGAAATCTCACTGCATCGTTTTGGACTGATCTCAGTGGCAAGAGGACGAGGTCCTAGGCGCCGCCATGGTCTGGCTGGAAGGTGTGATAAACTTCTCCTGTGAGCACTCAGCCTGCTCCAAACAAGGTTGTTCAGCTCCCATATGTATGGGGGCTTCCTCCCCACATGTAACAAACCCTTTTTTGCCAGAAGGAACCAACAGAGAACTTGAAGGGCTGTCATTGATTCCCTCTGATGCTCTGAAAATGATAAAAAATAGTAACCAGATGGCAGTGGAAAGCAGGGTAGTAGGGCCGGGCTGTTCATGCCTTCAGTGGGCTGGGTGAGTCTGGTTTGGGGAAGCCCACAGTGGGTTTGCAGGCATCTGATAGCTGCTGCCACTCAGGACCAACATACTCTGGGGCTGCAATCCCACTCTTCTGCCTCTAGAAAAGCACTTTACCCTGATTCAGAAAAGGGTGCATGATTTCTCCCTGTCCATGAGCTTACCAGCTCCCAGGGGAAGAAGGTGCTGAGCTGTGATGTCTCCCTACCTGCTGCCTGCACCAGTGATTGACTAAGCAATATGTAATACGAAGTGGTGCATGACCTCGGTGTGAAAGGTCAACGTAAACAGCATCCTTATAAATGTTCCCTATAGAAAATAGGTACATGGATTTCCTATTCTATCTTCCAATCTGTGCCAGGAGCTTAATAGGTCAGGACCAGAGCAATTCATCACCTTTCCCCCCTGTTCTCTGCCTTCCTAACGTATCAGAGATGCTCTCCCGCACTTCTGCACTCTGCCTCTGCTAATGTCTCTGGAAAGATAATCTGTTGAGAAAGAATGTGAGAATTATTAAATCAATAAACACTGCTAACCTTTCAACTGTGTCTGCCCAAGGAGATCTCACCGCTGCAGCAATCGCCTGCTTTAACAGATTGAAAGCAAAGTGTTCTTATTGCATATGTCAAACGAGACAGGAAAAAACATGCTCTTTCTCTGTCAGAAGAGTGGAGGTGTCCTTTGGGGCTCACAGCATGTTCCTCCTACACCCCAAGTCTGAAAGGCTTTGCGGCATTAAGGGGAAACACAAGCCCTAAACCCTGTATGAAATTCTCCCGCGTATACCCAGCTGATGTTATCAGGGAAAAGCAAACACATTTACATATAGCCATGAATAAAGCCTAAAATTATTTTAACCACTTCTGGTAGATTTTTGGGGGTTTCCTGAGCGGAAACTTCTGCCTTGTTTTTTCCAAATTGTCTTCTGGAAGCCAAATGCAGAACTGCAGCACGTGCTTGAGCCTAAGCCTGCCAGGAGATGCAGTGAGCTGCTGGGACATCTTTCAGCTGCTTAATAGTGAGGGGATGGCTAAACATTTTGCTGTTCTCATGAAGGCCATGGTCTCCAATAAGCACACGGTGCCTTGGCTTGTTGTGATTATCAGCAGGAATCGCACATGCTTATTTCATTATCCGCTTTTAGCGAGTTTGTTTCTTTGGTCTGCACAAGAGGTATCTGTTCTCAAAGCCAAATCCGCAATGTGGCTCTGCAATAATGACTAGAGAGAAGGATTTTGCTCATTCAGGCAATTTTTCCCTCCTCCAAATATCAACAGGATTCCTCAGCTTCCTGGAAAATACATGAATGAACTGTTAATTGGTCTGGTCTCTTGTATTAGAAAAAAAACATGATATAATATGTATTTGAGGATCATCCCTGTTTACATGCCTGCAGGAATCAAAACTGCTTTCCAGAAGCTATTTCCAGATAATACCAGCGTACATTCTGCTGACTTAAAAATAGTAAACTCCCTGTTTAAAACGCAGAGTGAAAATCTTTCTATCTGTAAAAGCAATCATGTTTATGGTTTTTATAGGAGAAGTGTGACTCTGAACCACCTTTATCTTGCAGCGTGAATGGGCCAGGCTCCCATGTTTTGTGTATGCGCTCATGCTGTACCAGTGAGCTTCCCAGAGACTGCAGGAGAGGGATTTTCAGGAACAGTATTATCAAAGCTAATCCTTCTGGGGAAAAGTACGCTGAAATCTACTGCAGTGCTAAATGATATAAGTTGTAGCAAGAAGTGTTTGGGGTTGGGTTTTTCTCCCTTCACACATTCTGAGGAGCAAGCAAAAAAAAAAATTCCTCCGTGTGGTTTTTTTTTTGGTAAGAGCTGGTACCACAGAAGTAACATGCATGGTGAACAACAGGGCAACACACAACATCATTTCCATGGCATGGAGTCCTTTCCCAGCATCTGTTGCTACCAGCTGCAATGCACTACACTGACTCACTTTCCCTGGCTCAGCCCAGCTGCAGAAACATGTTGGTACGACTTAGCATTGTAACTCCTCAAGACATCTTAATACTGAAAAGATGTACTGAGCCCTTAGTCATATCCTGGGCACAAACACAGCATTTGAGTTCCACAGGCCAGGTTAAAGAAGCAGTAATTTGTTAAATTGGTGAAACATCCAACAAAATAGATTAGCAGTCCAGCAGTAATGTAAGCATGCCAGATGTCTCTCAGGCTCACTGGGGACAAGTTGATGGAGAAAGCTGCATCGAGCCCGCGCTCAGCCTTGGTGGGACTTGCCCGAGCCCACAGGACAGCCGCCCAAACTGCCTTGCCCTTCATTAAATGCAAGCACATTTATTGCACGATCCCATTGCCGCCATGCACTTGAGCCTCCTCCAAGCAAGCAGCAATGCCAGTATGCTCCGTCCTTCCTCCCCACATCACCCGTAGGAGGCACCACCTGCTGCCAGTGTTCACCTCATCGGGGCAGAGCCAGCCAGCTCAGCCCCTGGGACTGGAGGCAGTGATGGTGGGACCCAGAAAGCATCCTCTGCCACCTGCTCCTCTCCCTGCCCGAGGACACAGCCACTTTGGTGGTGATGGACATTGGCGTTGCATCAGTGGCTGTCACAGACATATCGGGGTGGGCTTCTCTGATGAGCCAGGCACCCTTGCTGCCATAAGTGTTGTCAGTCGATCAGTCCAGCAGTGCGGCATAGGGGCAAGGGGGAGGCATGGGCTGGCGCAGCTTGTGCTGAAACCTTTCCAAACCCGCTGCTCAGTAGCAGCACCTCCAGAGACTCCCCTTCAAACAGGAGATCCATGAGAGCTACGTGCCAAGCTGCAATAAGAAACGGAGGCTGCAAGTTGTATAATATTTACATTTAATACAATCCACTGACATCTGACATTTTTCTGGTAAATTTTACGTGGGCCATAAACACTTCTGGAGCACTGAGTAAATTTTAACTCCTCCGAAGGTCTTTTGTGCTGGTGGTATCTGCAATGAAATATTTCGCTGCCTTCCCCTCCAAAGCCTCATCCATCTGCATCCGTCCCAGCATCAAGATCTGTCATGAGACTCCTTATGCATCCTTGGTGCGCCGATGCTTCAGAAGTGTCCCCCCTCTTTTTGTGTTTTTGGTGTGATATTCTCCACTATCAGTTCCCCTCTCCCGGGTACAAACAGCATGCAATGACAAACCCAGCTTTCCTGCACCATGGCCCTCAGGGCAAGCGGCATCCTCCCTCAAAGGGCTTTGCACAAGCCATCCTCTTGGCTCCAGCAGCACTATGCTTTCTCTTGGTGATTTGTACACAGCTGCCCTGCCGATGTAATGATGTCACAAAGAGACACCTTTTAAAAAGCAATAAAAATTCAAAAATGGGGAAAGAAAATTAATAGCTGTGCAACCAGATCACCTCTGGTAATGAAACAGAAAGCAGATAGACAAGGAGAACCTGAGTCAAATGCAATGGCTCCAGGCTCCGTCTCCAATGCCTTCCCCCCAGACCTTGGAAGGAGGCCAGCAGAGCATCCTGGTATCTGAAACAGTATCCGACCCTGAAGTTTGGATCAATTTGTGCTCTGCAGCCTATTAAATTTTTGTTAATCCTCCCCACATTGTTTTACATCTTGCCTTCCATCATGGAGAAGAAGGGTTCGTGGCAGTGTCAGGGTGACTAATGGTGAGTCCCCCCTCAAAACCGGGGGATGTTCAAGTTACAGCCAGGTGCGGGGCTTAATGGGTTGTGGTGATGCTGCCAAGACGTAATTGCCGTAAATCAGTCTGAGCCTTATGGAGACAGTTCCCTGTGTTTTGAAGTCCATTTGCCCTTATTGCTTGTTCAGCTCCTTAATGCATTAATGATAAGATAGCATGGGGAATATGCAGTACAGTCATTCCCCCCACAAAATCCTGAAGTAATGAATCAATACTGCGCCTATCTGGTCTGACCGCGGAGGAGAGGAATGTAGACAATGCTGGATGCAGGGGAGATCTCTTTTTCCAAAGGTTTCTTTGTCAATCCCAGGGGAGGTTCAGCATCTTTAAGGACTGTGGGGGCTGGTTTGCAGAAGTATCCCCCAACTTTACATGACCGCAGTACTCCTTCCTCTGCTGCCTGTCTGCATAGGTATAATTTTATTTGTGCCTACCAATGTTTTTCAAGTGCCTTTCTCAACTGAAATGTGCCGCATTAACAAAAAAAAAAAAACAGGGAGAGTACCACAGAAGGACTGGAATGCTTTTTCTTATGTCAGGCAAGCTCTGGAAATCAGGTGCTGAGTGGTACTTCGTGGCAAATAACCCGGCTTTAAATGGGCCCAACTCTTTTGACCTTCAGGAAGGCGAGGTCAACTGCAGGCCGTGTCCCTGCAGGTGGCTTGGAGGGCTGTGCTGATGCTCACCGGCACCATCCCCTGCTTCTGGGGCACCCAGAGGCTGTGGCATCCCGCGGCAGCACAGGGTGGCTGTGTGGGGGCCAGGAAAGCTGAGCAGCTGTGAGTCAGCCAGCAAAGCCGGGGGCCCTGGCGCTGCCTTGTTACTGAGCGACTCCCGGGAAGTTATTGGGCTTGCCCGCAGATGAAAGAGCCCCGGCATTATGCACTAGGAGTGGCTCCCTTTGAGCTGGCTGAGTCTTGGCAGGGTTTTCTCCCCTCCACCCCCCTGATTAGTGCATTATAACTGCTTGACAAATCACTGGTGCTTTATTGACACGTTTATGCTGCCGCTTTCTTCTCAGCCAGTCAAGAGGATCCTGGCTGCTGGTAACGGGTGCTCTTGGGCATTGCAAATGTCGCCTAATGCAAGTGTCACCCTGTAAGAGTGAAAATAGTAGACATCCATGCAGGGATTATCATCCTTTTGATGCTGACATAATTTTCATTCTGCCCTGTCTCCTCCTTTTTCATGTATAAAATTTAAAAGCAGGAAAACTCAGACAGAAAGGGCAAAGAGGTAAAAATCACTGCCTAGTTGTTTTTCGTCGCCTACTGCAGATTAAGGCAGTGAACAGTTTCTACCCACTTAACAATTAGAGCATTGAACAGCCTCTGCCTGCCTCAGCCTGATGGCACATCTCGTTCCTGTCCTTGTCACCAGCACAAGGTAGGGGCTAGCCTGACCTGCACCAGCCAGCACAGCCCCAGCAGGAGAGCTGGGGTGGATCTCAGTGTGGGCACAGTCTAGCTCACCCCTTCCCCAACACCTACCCCCAGGTAGGCTTGGGAACCAGCTGTCCTCACATAACAGTCATGAAGCTGTCTCTGTGGGGTTTCTTATCTTGCCAGGGAGAAGGATGACCAGTCCAGCTCTGCCATAAAAAAATCAGATCAATGATGGGACAAAGTCTGGGCTGCTGTATTTTTTCTCTAGTACAAAAGGCAGTCCCGATACCCTTGTTCTGTTTTGATTTTGAAAGATTTTTTAACCATTGCTTGTTGAGAAACTTTGTGCCCTGGATCAATTTGTGTTCTGAGTATTACGATGTACCTGAAAAGACTCTGCAATCTGGTGTCACTGGTAATAAAACTTATTTATTCACTCTGCTATCTTTCACTAAATTGCATGCAATAACTCCTCAAAATACTGTGTTCTGGCTAACCGGGAGGGTCCTTCAGGAGAAGTCCATGTCTTTGGACGTGAAGGTCAAGAGTTTTGTTCCTGTTGCTGCATGTGTGCAACTGGCCGTCACCCAGGGCTGGCTCCACTGTTGCGTGCCAACAGACCGCTACGTCTTCTGCTGCTGGCAGCAGAACTACATGAAAGACAAGAGATGCTATACCATTAGCAAGTGACACTTCTTGCAGGTTACAAAGCAGAGATGGCTCATCACAGTGTGGCATTGGCTCCCTTTGAGGTGTGACTCAGCTCGGAGAATCTGCTGTATCAGAGCACGGGGCTCGACAGGGCTGGGGCTGTGAATGATGCTGAATGCAGAGGACCAAAGAGTTGCAGGCAGATGCTATAGAAGAGGGAAAAAATAGCCCAGTTTTGTTAAATGAAAAAATAAAGCCATAATATTTAAACACAGAGAAGAGTTATAACTTACCCAGTGCACCCACTGTTGCTGCAGATTTGTGCCTTTTAGTATATTTTCAAGTGCTTTTCTAGTCTAGTGCTAAATAACCCCAGATTTCACGGGGCCCCTTAGGAGAGGATTTCACGGTTCAAGAAATTTCTCCATAAGGAACCATTTCTTACGCCTCTACCTGAATTTTCATTTGTCCAGTTTCACCCATTTCTCCCCTTTATATAGCTCCCAGCCTTGCGTGACCCTAGGGATTCTTCTCATTCCTTGGTGCCCAATCCTTCAAGTCCTTGGAGTCAGCAATTACGTTCCCCCCAGATGTCATTTAGCTGAGTGATGTGTGTTTAGTTACTTTAATCTTTCCCCATAAATCATCTTGTTCAACCTTCTCTCTCATTTATGAGTTTTTCCCTCTCTGCCATCTTTCCAGTATTACTGAGGCATCTATAAGTGAATTTAGCATCATATTTTCAGCCTTGTGGGGGAGTACCATCATTTTCTTGAATAATGAGATGGCATTTACTATATGATAGGTATTTTCTGAGCTATATGACTCTCCACTACCATACTTCTTTTTATACCCATTATCACAGCTGGGTTTCTCTCTGCAGTACAGATTTCCTATTAATTACTGCCAACCATCAACTCCGCTCCTTAAATTGGACAACAGGTTCTGGAATAGGTACTAAAATGGTTTTTTTGTGCCCTACACCAGTCTGAGCACTACAGAACTATGTGACCAGCAGCAGGAGATTATTCAACATCTGCCTGTCTTGGGTTTCTTGTGCTATTCTTTGAGGCATGGAACGGCGGGCTTGCCCAGTATCTCATCTCCAATGAGGCTCAAAAATTTGGCAGTTCCTGTGATCTTAACTGAGATGATTCTTTTCACAGATAAATCCTCACTTCTATTATTTTTTTTTTTTTCCAAGTGCAAAACTGAGACTGCAAAAAGGTCCACAGGTCGCCATTCCCCTCAGTTACAGGCAGCTGCTTGAAATAGATGCTTCATCTGGAAGAGTCCACCGAATTCATGCAGGACAGGGCTCTCTCCACCACTGTTGCAAGCACAAGACTTGTAGTACAGAAGACCAAAAGCTACACAAATAACAATATGCTTCAAGTAAAGAGCAATGAAGGACACTACTCAATGTCCTAAATCCCCACACCAGCAAGAAATTTGTTAGCTCAAAATGTCCAAATGAAAGATGGATCTCCTTCCTTACAGTATTTTTAACTGTTCTTCATTGTGTTTTGCCCAGATGACTTCAGTTATTTCATAAATCACCACAGCTCCACCGAAGACAAGCAAGGCACCAAGACATGCCCTTGTTCGGAGATGAGTGATACTGAGTTGTCACTGTTGGCGTGGAGAAAGAGGTTTTTTTGATCCCCTGTTAAAGATGGCAAGTCTAAACCCATATACTCAAACCTCTGCAAAGGCATCAGAATAAGTGGCCTACTCTTAATCTGGGCAATAGTAACCCCACTTTTTAATGTCCTTATCTACAAAGTACATAAACACCTTACACATAAGTACAGTGAAACAGAAGCAGGTTCATAAACATTGACAGATCAGGGTCTACCTGTCAAAACATGGTTGTAAATTTGTTCCTTCACTTGCTACACTGCAATGGACTTCATGTCCATGTACTTATTTCTTCTGGTCTGAAATTCTACACAGAGCTTCACCATTTATGCAGCAACAAAGCCAGTGTTTAAGCAAACTGCTTTACATTTTACACAGACTGAACACTTGCAAACAGGTATGATGGAAAACATAGCTTATAACATGAAATCCTTGCTGCATGGCAAAAATGCAGCCCTTTCTGTGGAAACGTGGAATCATCGTCCATGTACATGTTGTATTGTAGTTCGGGTTTCAACAAGCTGAAAGGACATGGGATAACAGCCTGTGTCCCCTGTTGCAAAAAGGACTGATTTCTTTCCACAGGAACGCAATCAGTAGAACAATGAAAATAATTCATCAGATTAAAATACAAATAAATCCTGTCCTGACAATTGGATGTTATCGTGTTCAATTTAAACTTAATTATTTTTGTATTTAATTACAAAATGGTTAATTGCTTCATTTTAATTATGTATCTCTTTTAATTAGATTGAGGCTAAAAAAACCTTATAAGGCTGCTGCCACCCCACAGTCCTTCCAATCTTCAGTTTATCTCACACCGTATCAGTTGCTTTCCCTTGCTTTGCTGTTAGTTTCCTGAGCCAGGTCTCTCAAAAATCCCCTGTTTCATATTTACCTTCACTTCAGCAAATGTAATTTGATGCATCTGTATTTGTTTGAGGGTTTTTTATCTCAGCCCATCTGGGTAATTCTAATATCAGAAGAATTATTGAAATATTTATGCTATGCTTTTGAAGAAATGCACCTTACATTTAAGAACTGGTCCTGCTGAGGTTTATGCTGACTAAAGTCCTGGCTCTTCCTTGGCTTCCTGCTGTGAGAAGGGATGAGTCTCACAGAGTTTGCAATCTCCCTGGAAAGTCTCTGATGGTGAAGTGCCAGAGGCAGGTTCATGGCCATGGGGGAGAACCAGCAGCATGCACCCCGCTACCACCATTTCCCCATGGCCTCTCTTATTCTCTGCTCGGAGACCAAGCTAAACAGAACATGGCCTGGCCTGTCATCCCTGCCTTCACAGCTTTCAGGCTTAGCAACTACAACACAGGTGGGGCTGGAGTATTACTTGAGTAAAATTGTACCAAGTAGCCCACTTCTGCCTCATGTCAGTACTGCCATGCCAGCTGTACACAGCAGTGGTACCCAAGCAGCAGCCTTATGGATTGGAAGTAAATATATATATGTATAAGTAAATACATATATATTTAAATACAGTATCACTGTCTTCATCAAAAGGTAGTGGATGATTATAAAAGAATTCATGGCGGAGAGAGCTCACCTTTCTCACAGGACATTCCACCTTTCCGCTGAAGCTGAGTCATAAAATAGTTTTTAGGTTTTAAATAGAAATGCCAAAGTACCTGAGGTGGCACCAGTTAAAGCTTTCAGAGAGGACCCTGGGCTGGGAAGGAGCAGAAGGCTTCTGGTGTTGTGCCAAGAGACGGATATTTTTGTACAAACACCAGCAGACCTTCGAGGTGTTGGGTTTTCTCTCCTCCTCCCACAGGTGTCTACTCCTGACCTGGGGGCAATTTCCAGCTAAGTCCTGCTGCAATGTCTTTTCTCCAGAGATAAGGTTACACCTTTTTTGAATAAACCTGGCCTTTAATAAAATGCCTGCCTCTGTCCTGCTAGCTAAGCCTGCCCACAGGAGTGCGAAACAGCCGACTGCTGGTAGTTCCCCCAGGGTGCAGTGAGAAGGGGAATTGGGGCAGTGGTGGTGGCAGTGGCGGCAGCAGCTCTGCTCCTGGGCTTTGGCAGAGGGTCGCCAAGCTCCCTGCATGCACAAGTGAACAACAATGAGCACAAAAGCCAGGCTTGAGCTAAAGTTGTGGGTTTTTTCTGCCAGCTCCCCACCTTCACGCTGGACTAAGCAGAGAGTCCAACTGCCCCCAGCCCATCACTGCTGGTTTGGGTCAGTCCATCCTGGAAGGAAGGAAATAAAGTTCTCGACTCTTGACAGATCAGTGCCATAAAATTCAATATTCAAGGGGCCTTCCCTGGTGGCTTAACCTTCCTGCCTTGTGACATAAACCTTATTGCAACACGCAGCTCAGCACAGGGTCAGGGACCAGCAGGCTGGTTTCAGGGATCAGAGGTCAGAATAACCTGGCGTGGCTCCTTCCTGCACAGCCTGAAACTGCCTGCGCTCAGCAGCACCATGGCTGCAGCCAGGCTGGCATCACAAAGAGCTGTAATCCAATTAATTGATGTGACATGGGGGGAGGGGGGAATATGGTGGTATCATGAGAGAGTTTGAGTGAAACACTTTTTAGCCACCCTTTCAAAGAGCTCCTATCAAGTGCTTTATTTTTAATGCTTCAATTTGCTTTCCTCTTCTTGATTGTAATACCCTTCTTGAACTTTGCAAATAAAATGTGCTTTCCCTTTTGATTTTTGTCATCATCTCCCTGGCAAGTTATCAGACTTTTAATTCCAAGCCTCCATTTCCGTCGCCCCCCACCCCCGACTACCAGCAGGGCAAGAAGCTAATGAAGTATTTCTCCTGGATTCCCTGCTCTCCAGTGAATCAGCACTGTGCCCGCAGCCCTGGACAAGGTATATTAGATCAGTTGTACTGCCTCTTCTCTTCAGAAGAGGAATGAGATGTTAAGCAAGGTCCGGGACTTGGTAAGTCTATTACAACTTGCATTATACTAACCTCTCCTCTGTCAAAAGTCTTCTTCAGTTGAAGCAAGGTCATAACCCAGTGTCTGCAGATGCAAAATATTCCTTTTCCCCAGGTGTCTTAAATGACTGAAAGGAGAAGAGGTGCTTTAGGGAGAAAATAGGCGGCACTGGAAACTAATATGCAGCCCTTAATGACAACCTACAAGGAAGTCAGAAGTGCCAAGATGCTATCTGTATAGAAACCACACTCTAAATCAAAACTAAGGATGCTAAATTCTGGTCACTGAGGAGAATCGCAATAAACAAGATGCTCCAGAATAAGACTGGCCAGCAGAGAAACAGAGGCAAACTGGGCTGCTCTTCTCCAGGTCATGGTACCGAGAGGAGGAGAGCTCCTCCTCAGGTCTTAGCTGCCGTGTATGCCCTGCCTCCCTGCTGGCAGCTCTGGGCAGACCCAGCAGTCAGCAAGGATCCCTGCCCAGACAGCCCCATCAAAGACACTTCTGAACAAGGCTATCACAACCACTTCACAAGAGGAAAAGAATCACAGGGTATTGGCCACTGGGAAGACCAGACCAGACCAGAGGTTTAATTTGCTCGGTAGTGGTGAAACTCAGATGTGACGCTGGGGATGGTACAGGCACCTGGTACCCACATCTTTTGGGGTCAGCAAGAAATAGGAAATGATGGAGCCACCACACAACACATCAGCCAGACAACTCCATGGGATGTCAGAGGCAGCAAAGCTGACCCCATCCCCACAGATAACTTCTCCAGGGCTGGGGAAATGAAACTTCATTCTCGGGAGCATGAAGACACCTGTGAGGGCAGTTAATTGAACCACTGTCACTGAAAATGATGTGGGTAATGACAGATAGTGTCAGCTCATGCTGCTGTTTCAGTTACTGGAACAAATGAGAAGAGAAGAGGGCAGAAATAGAAACAAATTGAAGAGAAATTTCTACCAGATGTCAGGGAGAGGGTTTTATTTTTATCTCTCCACCTTTCTTCATTCAGAGAATAAGCAGCCTGTGCCACCAGAAGGACCATGACCAGACACACGGCATTGGCACTGGTGCTATGCTGAGGTCCTGGCGTGGTGTGTTAAACACCTGTCATTGCTTCCCTGGAGCCTTTCTCTTCATCCCATGCCTAACTGGGGAGCAAGCCGATATTGTGCATGGGCTGCCTCGGCAGTGGGGCAACACCAAGGGATCCCTCAGAGAGGCAGCACCAAGCACCAGCCTTGGTATGCCTGCACAACACTTGCATCTGGTGAGGAAAATGAGGTGAAATTTGATCTCTGCTGCAACCACTGGCTAAACTTCCCCTGATTTCTGAAGGACTGGGGTTTCACTCTGGGGTTGTTTCATTTCCTTGGCTGATGCTCCTCGCAGAGGGGCTATGCTTTCATGTGCTGCAGCCATCTCCACTCCTTAGGAAAGGATGCTGACTGCTGCAGCCCTGGTGTTATATTATTGTACCTCCACATGAAATATTAAAATCTGACCTGGTGAAAGATAGCACAGAAGTACAAACCACCAAGGACTCAGATGGTCTCACTCTCACTCACTGGCTGTGTTTTTCCTGGCAGCCAAACTCAAAGGAGATGCAGCCTTGGTAGGAGCAGGATGCTCACAGTATGCTCCTGAGCTGCCTGAGACAAGAAACGGGGACATGTACAGGAACAAGGGAAAAGCTAGCTCTGTCCTGGGGTGGCTTTGCTATACATTGCAGAGGACAAGCCAGCTGTCCGTGACAGAGACTGGGCCACAGCACGGCTTGCCCATAGGACCCTGCCCGGTAGCTACTACTGAGACACAACAAGAGAGTTTCGAGAGCATCTGAGTGAAGGACCTTTGTGCTCTCGGTGGCACTGAGGGTTAGCCTATTTCTGGCTCGTTCTGTGATAATGCAGCTTGTGTTTTGGATGCTTGCTTGCACTTAAGCCTTTTAATCACTTGTTCATTAAGAAAAGGTTTTCAGGACACCTTGCTGAGAGGCAGCATCTCATATACCTCTGAGGAGAAAAAACAGCCACTTAGTCAAACACTCCAACCACTCAGATCCTAATGATAGAATAGTAATGAGGGTGAAGTGTATTATCAACTTAATGATAAACTAAGAGATTTGGCATCCGTAACATGGGTTCATTCTTTAAGCCCCATAGCAGGTTCCTGAAGGATAAATGAGATGCAATTGGTAGGGGCTGGGAACTGGACCAACTAAATTGCATTTTAAAAATGGTTTAGTGCAAGTGAGGAATGGTGCAAAGTGGTGAAAAAGGAACTCTAGACCTTCCTTGTGGTGACTCATGACATAACAGAATCAGAAATCAAATTTACAGAGGCAAAAATCCTTATAAAGTGCATATCACTTTCTGTTTACTTCTGTGTACGTCTGTCTTGATGTGTAAATCGACATTTCTTAACTCATGTGCTGGAATAACCAATAGTTTCAGGTGGACATGGAAGTAAAGACAATTACTAACCCTCCTTTGTCCCCAGTTATCCAGGACTCATACTTAGGGCTGAACCCTTCCCTGAGAAGCCTCCTCTTGCCATTGCTACATGCCACCACTGGCAAAGCTGGTAAAAAGCTCTTATACAAGACTCAGACCACTGCTCTAACTGGAATAGATACCAATTTTTTTTTTTTTCTGCCAAAGTATCAGAAATTGAATCTCTCAGTCTTGTCCTGTTTTGTTCCTGGATCCTCACTACAGGGCAGCCAAGGTGCAAGGCACGAGAATGCTTGTCCTGCATTTACAGCAGACTTTGCTCTGGCTGTGGGAAGATGGGGAGAGATGCCCATGACACCAGACCTCCATGAATATTGCATTTGCTAAAAACTGATGCAGCTTTACATACTTATATACACAAACATATTGATCGGCACACATAAAGCACAATCTAATGCAATGCCATGACAGGCATTGCCCACTGAAGCGATTTGCGATTGCTTTAAAAGATTCCTTTCCTGACAGAGTGAATAATTTCTAATTCATGTAGACATGGGCCATTTAGCATGGTTAACCTTAAAGAGTGCTCCTCAGCTTGGCCAAAAGGCAAACCAGCTCTGCTGGAGGCCCAGGGAGCCCAGAGACAGCTAGCAGCAAATCTGGGCTTTAAAAACTCCATCTCCTCAAATATAGTGTTATTGTTGTGGTGAGTTCATCTCAGGTACTTGGAAGTCTGGCCCAACCATTTCTGGGCCATCCAGTCCGATAACATGCTGTGAAAACAAACCAAGGCACAAACTGCCACAGTGTATTAAAGGATGCAAAGCTACTAGAGAGTGTCCAGAGGAGGGCCACAAAGTTGGTGAAGGGTTTAGAGGGGAAACTGTATGAGGAGCAGCTGAAGTCACTTGGTTTGTTCAGCCTGGAGAAAAGGAGACTGAGGGCAGACCTCATCCTGGTCTGCAGCTTCATAACAAGGCGGGGAGGAGGGGCAGGCGCTGATCTCTTCCCTCTGGTGACCAATGACAGGACCCGAGGGAATGGCAGGAAGATGTGCCAGGGGAGGTTTAGGCTGGATATTAGGAGGAGGTTCTTCACCCAGAGGGTGGTGGAGCACTGGAACAGGCTCCCCAGGGAGGCAGTCACGGCACCGAGCCTGGCGATATTCAAGAAGCACTTGGACAATGCCTTCAGACATATGGTGTGAATTTTGGGGTTGTCCTGTGCAGGGACAGGAGTTGGACTTGGTGATCCCTGTGGGTCCCTTCCAACTCAGGACATTCTATGATTCTTGCACTCAGTCGCATGAGCGCATGGGTGGCTGTTGAGGACCAAGGGGGATAATCATGAGGGGGAAGTCTCAAACTAAATGCTTCTTAAAATACAGATGAAATTGAAATGGACTGCCAGCATGAGTCTAAAATTCTTAGCATAACTCCAAAATGCTCAGATAACGACATTTTTTCCAGAGTGGGTGTTTCACTTTTGCTTGGACTATGTGGTTTCAGAGCCAAAACAGACCTCGTGAAACTTCCCTGATTAGGGGAAAAAAGCATGTTTCAGTCATCCTGCTGCACCTACAGACATGGGTGGCTTTGGAGGAGCTGGTTTAAAGATGAGGCTTGACTCAGGAGCCCTGATTTTCAGTCCCAAAGGAGCAGACGTGTAAATACACCCTGCTGTCTTGCACACCTCATCACGGGGCATCACTAGAGGCTCTTGACAGCCAGAGACAGGCCTGGTTGCATGGAGAATGCTGATGCTTGTGGCAAAGCTGCTGTGGGAGGCACAGAAGGCCCAGGGAGCCACGGGCATGGCCAGCATCCTCACCAGAAGACACCCTGCATGGTACCCGTGCTACTGGGGCATTGCTGGCAGCTGGGGCTGAGCATGTCGGTAGCTGTCATGCTAATACTTGTCTCCTGAGACATCTTCCCAGAGATGTTTTTGATGCCTCACAGCACCCTGTCATCTCTCGTCATTGTGATGACTACCCTGTCTGGTAGCAGAGGGATGATGTGTGTGTACACACTGTCGGGTACCACAGGGGGCTTTTCTCCAGGCAGCGGGTTTCCTTCCTGGGTGTATTATTCCCTACCAGCTCCTGGCACTACCTTTCCTTCTCCGAGCTCAGGCAGATACAGCGCTACTGCGACACGGCTCTGGGGCACCTCATCACTTGTTTTGAAGGTCTGGGACCAAATTTGTCAGAGAAACACAACATTACTGTCATTAGTAATAAATACAATAGATGATAATTTAATTCTTTGAAAATGAAAAGGCATCAGCTTTTAATAAGGTTTATTTTTTCCCCTCAATCTCTTGCATGTCTAAATTCAGACCTCTCCAAATCAGCTCTCTCTATTATGTAAAACACTTTAATAGAAGGATTAAAAATGCTTCCCACCATCATGAACTATAGACTAAGGTGCATTTATCTTCTGCATCAATGTTCAGCTTCTGCATACTCTAGGAGGGTGGTGCTGAGGTTCAGACATTGGTAGCAGATGTATGCAATATTTTAAAGAAAAATAAATTTCAGAGAAAAGGGAGGGGTTTTTTCATTTTCTGTCCTATTTGCTCTCCTGTAATTACCATTATTAAAGATTTTTTAATTGTATATTACAGGGCTCTTCTTTCATTCCTAGTGTAGATCTGGCACCCTAAAGGAGCATCAACCACCTAAGGCAGTTCCTCCTGTGATGGTGGGATTATTCCCCATGGTGACTCTGAATCAGCTGCCTGAATGAATCTGATACCCTCGCTGCTAACCTGAAAGCACAGTTTCCAGTTTAAAAATTTGGATAAAAAATATTGGATGTTAATTCCCAGCCCCTTTGCTGGTGGCAGGGTGTATGCATGTGGAGGAGAGGAGGACAGAGCACACTGCAGGAGCACGGGGAGCCTCTCAGACCACCCACTAGAGCAGCCTCCAACCTCCAAGTCCTCCTTGTCTGAAACCTCCTACCAAAATCACAGGACATGGAAAAGCCACATTTCAAGTCTGCTTTAGGATTGACGTGTTGCTGCTCTTTTCTTTTACAGATAAAGCAGTGGAACAATAATTAACGAGAAAATATGAGGATGATACAATCCAGAGTGAAATCCCAGTTTAACCAAAGCCAGTGGGGTTTTTGCTTCCTGTGTAGCTAGAGTTCATGTGCCAGCAGGGAAGTGAAATAGGGGATGAGGCAGCAGTTAATTATTCTAGTGTTTTTCACTTTGATTAGTAGGCCAGGGACTCCTCTCCCAGCTTTCTCTTTGCACCCACTTTCCTCCCTTGCTCCTGGAGGCATATCATGCTTACAGACACACAGACAAACCCCTAAGACAGGACCTCGCTGCGGGATGCTGCAGCCCAGCAAGGAGTTTGTTTATGAAGCAGATTGCAATGCAAGGCTAGCTCAAATGCCAGAGGAATTTTTACCTTCGGAGGCTGCTTTTCGATTTCTGGTCACCAGACAAGATAACGGGAGAACAAGGGGAGGAAGGACTGCAAGTGCACCTGGCACTAGGCACCGCTCCACACTCTGAGTGTCAGTGTAGCAGGAGATACCCGTAGAGAATTCATTCCCCCATCTGTTGCTCTGTAGATCACTTTAAAAATTAACTTACTCTATTAAAAAGAAAATGTGATTGTTACAGTTAAACGGCTGCAGTGCTAGAGACAGTTTGTCCTCCCCCCCTCTCAAATTATATCAAAAAATGCACAATTAATAACACATTAACTTAGCCAGAAATGAGAGAGAATAAGTTAAGGTTTTGTTATAAATACATTGTATTTCATGTAATAAACAGATTTTTTTTTTCCTGGCCTGTAATATTGCAGAAGAGATAATTCTTCCCTCCATTGCATTTCACACTTCCCTAGTTTCAGACAGATTAACACAAATGACATTTTGTGCTCAAATCATCTGATTTTAGAAAGCACTCCTCCATCAAGTTACACTACATTCAGATAATTATTCTATAAAAATGTTCTTAAACTAATTGTATGAATGGAACAAAACTACAGTTACATCAGCTAGACACTCTCTCCATGTTCAGCAGAAAATGTGGAGCACAGGGAGCTGCCAGGGTCCTTCCACCAGTGGAGGGAGCGGACATCTGACAAGGTCGATATTTATATACAGTTCACATGTAAGGACATAATCATTAAAATCAAGGTAATACAAATAAAAATAAGTATTAATGTTTCAAAAAGCTCAAGGGAGACTTATAAATCCATTAATATTTCAGCAAGACTGAATCCATCGGAGCCCAGATCCTTCTTTCTAATAAATTCAGTTGTCAGACTCTGAGTCATTTACTGCAGATGCTGACAGTGCTCTATCAGTACCCAGGTTAGGCTCTGCTTTGGTAGAATTTTCTTTCTTTGTCTTTAAATTGATCATGTGATAAAGCCTGCTGCTTAAGCAATGGGTCTTATACCAATTAAACCCCTTCGTTTATAAATTTTTTTCTGTGGCTAAAAATAATAAATGGCTATGGGTAGCACTTTGCTGTCTACAGAGCTGATCTGGGATCAGTTCTCTCATGAGAAAAACACTGCCTGAAATGAGATGTGAGCTCTGCCTTGTTACACTCTAGAGCACAGAGCAGCGTAGTAGTGCTCCAGAGAGCCCCTTTCCAAAACAGTTTCCTTGCAAGTATTACATTAGTATCTTGGGCAAAGAGAAATGTAAAAACATCTTTGTGAAGTTAGCAGTAAATTTGGCCTTTGAATGCCAAGTTCCTGTCTCCATTTCACAAGATGTTTTCACCACCTTTGGATAAGGCCTGCATGAAGGTCCCCAGTAGTGCTTGTTCTGGCTGATGTTGTATTAATTCCTTCTCTAAAAGCTTCTTTGCAAGATGTCCCTGCAGTTCTGAGTTTCTAAATTCTCTGATGGCATCACTTAGATATTGGTGGAAAAGTCACACAGATACTAGACCTGTTTGTATCAATCCTCGCCCTTCGTTGGGTTTGCAACCTAAGAGGCAAAAGTTTCCACAAGTTAAAAGAGATGATCAGCAGCCATTAGCAGTCAAAACAGCTTTGCATTCTCCGGTAAATAGCCAGGAGATTGTGACCATTCCTTTTCTGTTTCATGATTCTACCTCTCTGCAGGTGCATGGGCTGCTATGTTTCATGTGACGGTTCATCTTAAATCTGGTTAGCTGGTTAAGTTGGTGCAGCACTTGGTGGTAAGTGTCCTTTGCTGCAAGCAGTGTCTGTACTACAGAAAGCTGCACTGGCTCCATGTTGGCTTCTGGGTGACTTCTATGGTGAGAAACTTAACTTCAGAAACACCTCAACACTGATGCAGCTTGGGCAATGTCTGAAAGTTCAGCCAGGGAAGATATTTGATGCTGAGTCTTCAAGCCACCCAATGCAAAAGGAAAGCTCAGTTAACTGCCCCAAAGGCACACGGGAGGTCTGCGGCAGGACAGGCTTTGAGTCCGCTTTCTTAAATCTGAAAAATGCACCTCCTGTTAGTCTTAATTTGACTGGTCACAGTGTCTTTTTGCAAAGCACAACAGAGGTGGCTTTGCAGACCCACGCCACTCAAACCCACAGCTCAGAGCAGCCCTAACTCAGGCAGCCTGGATGGACAGCCAGCCCTGCCTCATCTGGTCTTGCCTGCAGACAACCTGCAGCCTCCTTCCAGTGCTTCCCCATGTTGTCTGGTGGGTCAGGAGGTCCCTGGCTTCCTGCAGCCACCGCCGTGGTGGTTCCTGCCCCCACGCGTAAGTGCAGTCCCCCACCAACCCTCCTCCCAGGCTGTGCAGGGATCGAGCTTGCTGGCCTCTTCACCAGGCGTTCAGCCTTTCTGTAACAGAGCCCACATTTTCTGCGGGGAATACTTGCACAGAGGAAAATGTAAATAGTCAAAAAATTCCCCCAAAGAAAAAAGGATAAGAGAAGAGAAAAAAAAGATTTCATGGAGGTTTTTTAGCAGGTCCCAGTGGATCACTTCACTGCAGGCAACTAATTTGTGGGACTTTGTGCTGGAGGGCAGTGTCAAGTGTCATTGAGTTTCATACAGGCCCAGAAAAAGTTTGACCTGCATTTTAAATTATGGCAATATTCAGAATGACAATGGGCTTGCTTTAATCACTGAGCAACCTGCTCTGGGAAGGTAAACCTTGTGCTCCAGGATCTACTTCTCAGCAGCTAGAGGTTAGTCTATGAGGAAATGTCCTTGGTAGGAGGGGAGGGAAAGGTTTTTCTATATTGCCTAGATGAAGTACTGCCTAAATTCATCTAACAACCTGGACTCAGGTGCCAGCAAGCATTGGGAGGTAATGCAATGAACAGAGCTGGTGTCCTCCAGCCTTGGCAATAACCACTGCTCCACACCTGCTGGCCTTTTCCTACCTCTCCTCCCCTTATGTAGCCAGCCGTTTTCATCACAGGTACATGTAAGCAGCAGCCAGTTTACATACTATATTCCCAGTTACACAGTCATAGAGTGTGAAGTCTATTTGGGTAATAAATACTGAGATGTTATGTATATGTATATAATACATTTGAAGCACAAACTGCAGATATTCTTAAGTGTATATGTAAATAATTAGTATTCTTCAGCTGTTTCTGAAAAAGTATAGAGAATAACTTTAGTAAAAGCTATGTCAAATAAAGATGGGAGGGATAAAAATCCCTGTGAATTTTTAATCTGAGAAATAAAGAACATACTGTTAATATAGCATAACTGTTTCATTAAATATTTAAAATATACCTTCCATACTAAATTTGTATTTTAACAAATATCTTTTCTGTTTATAAACTTGTAACACATTTTATGAATATTGCATAGATCCAGGAGAAACTTCCTCAATAAAAATAACTTAATCCTTATGTATTCAGCCTCCTGATCAAACATTTCCATTTTATATCAGGATACATCTGTATTATTCATTATAATTTATAAATTTTCTACTTAGAGATAATGCAATTAAATGTTTCTTGCAAATCTTTCTTACTCCCCTTACATACTATTTCATTGAAATATCATTCTGTTATTTACAATTGCTTCATTTTAATAAGAAAAGATGCTCACAACCAATTATTTAATTGAATGGTGCTTCTCAACACACTATTCATCTCTTTCAAAATAATTTGCATTTTGTGTATTTGGAGCAGATATCGGAAAACATTATTGTCATTTTGTCAAACAACATTTCTGCAACGTGACACTATTTGGGGCAAGACCTGATATGAGAATGGAAATCAACAGCCTCATCAGCCTTACCAGGCTTATATCCTTCTTTACCAGATGGAATCTTACTGGAGACAGACCTTCAGCTGGCAATTATTTTATGCCCCTGAAAACTGAGCTGAACATGTTAACTTGGTAGGAGTACTTACATGTTCTTCATTTCTTCGTGTTCTCAAAACAGTCAGCAACTCCACCAGAAACTCTGGCTGAGAGGGAAAGCTTCTCAGCCCCACTATATCTCAGTAAAGACATCCATATTGTGCTCCTTTTTATCTTTATTTATTTTTCTTTTTTTTTTTACTTTTTTTCATTTACATTTAATGTAAGTCCAGGTCGTATGAGGAGAACAAAAGGAGCTGAATAATGGACTAAAATTGTCTGTAGGCAAACAGCATCTCTGTAGTACAGCAACACCCTTTCACAGAGTTTTCGCATGGGTTTTCATGGTGTGTTTTAGGGTTTTCCCCATTTCCACATCATTAAACTATGTATGAAATAGTAGTTGCAGGAGGCTATCTAGCATTGGCTGGCAGAAGTGGTATTTGTGCCTTGATGCTCTTCAAAACACACATGTCAGATTTTCAACTGATATAAAACATCAACATTGATGCAATTATATTATCTTAGACCAAGAGGGTGTGCTCAGACCTCAGTTCTGCAAATACCAAAGCAATTGGTGAATTGTATTAGGTAAGATCTCCTAAATGAGTGCTTAATTTTGCATGGTTGTCTGAGCAATTGTTACCCCTTTCTACGGGCATGTGGATTATGAAACCTCTTTAATTATCTCACTATACTACTGGGTTTTTTCTACTTGACCCCTCCCTCACTAATTGCTCCTCAAAATCCTGCTCGTCCTCATCATAAATGCATGACTGTCTCATTTACTGCACACTGTTCACACCCTGCTCTGAAAGCAGAATTATTCATGCCTTCCTGGGCTTTGCTGCAGCATGCGGTATCAGTGTTTCACAAACATTTAACTTACTCCCACAGTGCTTCTGGTGAGATGAATTATCAGTGGATTATGGTTATGCATAGAGAACCAAGACACACTGAACGAATGGTCCAAACTACACACTAATTCAGGGTGGAAGGTTTGAAATATCTAAGGCTTATCATTTCATAGTACATCATACTTTCTACAGCACTTCATGTGCTCAGAAAATAGCTTCTATTGATTTCAGATGCAACTGTGCACGTCAAGTACTCCTGCAAGCCCAACCCCAAGATTTCAGGCTGGATACTGCAACATGTAAACTGCCATCTCTGAAAAGCTTGATTCCTGTGGCTTTCCACCATTACAAAGGGATTTTGTGGCAGAAAAAGGCCAGGGTGAGATCCCAGGCGGGGATTTGGCTGCACCATAGAAGAGGCCTTTGTCCACAACACCATGTCCCATGTGCAAACTATGCTCCAGCTGATGTAAAAAATGAGATGCAGGGAACTGCTTAACTTGCTCTGCAGCCCTGATTCAGTCCAGAAGCAAACCTGGGCTGTGCACAATGCCAACCCATTGCATTCAACAACCCAGTTGTCCTTTAAAGAATACAGTTTGGCCATAAGATGCTGTAGATGTACAACAGAGTCAAATGAGAGTTGTCTGGACTGCCTCACTTCTGGCACCTTTCAATGTTTGAGGAATTTCCTTTATCAGCTTTAAGACAGCAGCTTTTTCATGTAGTCTTCTGCATTCTTTTTCTAAGAAAGATGGTAAAAAAATTCCATAATTTAACATCGGATAACATCCATGTGGTTCATTCGGGTTGGTGGAAACTTCTTTACTCACAGCATAAACCTGCAACCCTGGAGCCAGCCAAGTAACCGATAACAGCGGTAAGCTTTTGTGGACTAGAACTAGAAGAGGATGAGACAGGTGAGATTCACAGACAATGCATATAGCTGAGAAACAGCAGAAGTCCATTTGGGAGTCCATTGCAAGCTCTGGATGCCCGCACCTCATCCTTGGGGGCCAGTAACAGAAGCAAAGCTGCTGAGAGCACTGCAGTGACGTTGTCCCATTTTTACGCTATTTATGCAGGCATTTCAGGTAAGTGTTGGGTAGAGTCCTCCACCACCCTGGTCCTGGGCACGCTTGGGTGCTCTGTGCAGGTGTGCTGCAGTCACTGAGGTTCCGGAGAGGGGAGGTGGCATCGCAGCACATTGTGTGATGTTGGTCCCCAGGGAAATTTTTAGCCATTCTGTAGGACAAGTAGTTAATAAGCAGATGTAGCCCACAATGGGTGTTTTTTTCATATTCTTGTTCTTTAAACAAGTCTGGGATGGGGATGGTAAAAAGCATGTCCTTGACACAAGGTCTTGACTGCAGAAGAATTGCCAGCCCCTACCTCGAAGCTCTCAAATTTCAGCTGAGAGGTATATGGTTTTCCCCAGTTTCATTCCGAGAAAAAAATCAGTGAGCAGTAAACATCCAGCATAGAAAACTTTAATGCAAATACTTAATAGTTTCCTATGTTTAGAAAGGAATATTTTAGCACAGAAAATACCAGGTCTTTTCAGTAAAAGGTAATTCTGTAATTAGAAAAACTTCTGTAGTCCTAAATAGTCGTTTTAAATAATAATATTTTCCAAGTAATTTTGATTGATTAAATAATGAGCCACAAGCAGGAATCCAGAAAGATCAATGAAATAGTTATTAACGATTTGATATGCAATCCTTAGCCTGTGAGCAGGTAAGTGTGCCCTGTTTTGCAGCAGGAGGCCAACGCCTTCCAGAAGCATCGCCTCAAAGTGATCATTGAAAAGCTTTTAATCTGATATTTCATCTTATACCTTTCTTTTTACAAGTGGCTCTCTGACCAACAACATTAAGTTGGATTTCCTGTAGACACAAGGCACGGACAGGTGCTGGCTTCATTGACAGGATCCCTTTTCCCTTCTTAGTCCCTTAGCATTTGTAGGACCTACCTGCAAGACCTCTGGCAGATTTTGTTGGAAAAGGTTCAAAAGTTAGCAGAGAGGGCAAACAGACACGATAAGGTCACATACACTTTTATTAAGGAGATGGAGCTAGGAAGGTGTGTGCGTATATAATCACTATATACAGAAGGGCACCATATACAGAGCACAGGTGAAATAGCTGGAGTTGCGCCAGTTGACATGAGCCGAAGATTTTGCATGTATTGTGCATTCTAGCCTTTCATTTGTGTGGCATGCAGAAAGTCCAAATGTTTTGCTTTTCTTAAAGCAGCACACCACTTGAAGTAGATTTCTAGGACATAATTGCTGTAGCTACACCATGTATTTATTATCTTCGCACAATAACTGACTGCAAAGCTTAATAGAATGGGATATCATTTCTTGCACAATAGTGATGTCTTGTTAAATTATTCACATTATTTATTTGACAGATACTAATAACCATTATTTGGTATTCAAGAGAGAGACAAAAATGACTATTTGTTACATTCCTCCATTATCTAATATTCATAAAACGTATGTGATGTAAAATGTCTTTCTGATGGATGGCCGCCTAGGATGTGTTTACATGTTTTGCTTTATTAACAGAGAAAACAGCTACTGAAACTTATTTACAACTGTCCCCCGGTGCCCAGGCCAGCAAACTTCATTTCTAATCGCTGAACCTCCCTCTTACACATTCAGAAAATATCCCACTTTGGACCACATCCCACTCCCGCGCTCCTTGGCCTTTCCCTGCGTGCCTGCCAGCCCACTCTCACGTCTGCTAAAATGTGGGCAATGGATTTGTGTTGTGACCCCTCTGCTCAGGGCTGAGATCCCTCAGGAGGTCTCACTTACCCTGGAGGTAAATTGATGTTGACATTTGCCTTCAGAGATGAAAACCTATTATACGAACGTTGGCTGTGTTTCCCACCCCAGCCGATACCCCACCACGAAACCATACATTCATAAGCTTGATTCATATGACAGAATGGGCTGCAGGCAGGATTTATTTTCCCATTGTCAGTTCCCATTGAGGCAAGGGGTATTTACATGTGTTAATAGACATTAGTCATGTAAATCCCTGGTTCATCAATGGGAAAAAGGTCTCTGAAATTTGTTAAATCTGATTTTCCAGAAGATTCAAAACAAGCCACGCTTAATCGTATGCTGCTATCACTAGTCCTTTTTTGTTTTTAAGAATGTTATTCTGATTATTCAGATATAATGACCCAAATATATTCAGTTATGCAGAACAATGAAGGGAAATCAAGCATCCTTGATTCCCTGACATGATCTTATGGAAATAACAGATTAAATCTTTCGAAGTAACATATTTTCTCATCTTCCTTTTTAATCATTACATTATATACCACTACTGTTCAAATGAAAAACCACAAGTTTAGTTTTAAATGCACCTCCAGCAGCTTCCTTGTTTCATTTAATCTTTTTAAACCCCACAAAGAAGTTATCAGCTGATTCTATAACCTCGAGCAAGGGCTTTCATTCTAATTAGCAAACAGGAGCAAACAAATCCCAGCAAAGAAGAACCGTTCCAAGTTTCCTTGCCAGTACAGCCCATTCAGGGCACAACAGCCAGGCTGTCAGCTCATAAATGGGAATTCCTCGTATTTTCATGAATAACTTCGACTTTTTTTTTACTTGCAGATAAACCCAAAGCAAATGGGTTTATAGGTAGACCACAGGTTGAGATTAGAGTTCAAAACTGTCTTGGTAAACCTGGGATCCTTTCTCCAGCAGGAGGTGCCATGCAATAAATACAAGAACAAAGTAGGAATAATTCACTGTACAAGCAAAAGGGCGGTCAGGCAGCAGTTTTGCAGAGAAGGATGTGGGCTTGAAGGGGCTTTTGACCCAAACATTAGTCCTGGTGATGTGCTCTGGAACAGCCAAGACATGAAACCACCCCTCACAGAAGAACCAAATCCAGTCTTGGATACTGTTTGCAGGCCTCTACTGTGTGTTGTCTTAGACTGCAAAACTTTGGGGCAAGAACACACTTTTTTCTTTATTGTCTCTGTACATCACATAGCACTATGGGATCCGTGTTAAAGCTAAGGCACTCCATTAGTGATGAAGATGATGATGATATTTACTGACTCCACAGCCCCAATAGGAGACGCAAGAGATGGCAAGGTTTGACCAAGTGGGACCCCCAAGTGGGACATGTGGGAGCCACAGAGCAGGTGACTCTCCTCTCCCCCAGCCCCTGCAGAGCTCAGTCCAGCTCACACACGAGGGTGAGAACAAAACACGGCGCATTTCATCCAAACTACTGCAACAGAGACACATCTGCATGCTTTCCTAAATGTTAGGCAGACAGTTTGGTGAAAGACCTGTCATCAGCTTTTGGGGAAGCCAAATATGCTGTCTCCAGAGGGTCATCCTCATCCACAGACATACCGGCTCTTCTGAAGAATTCCAACAAATCTGCAATGCAGCACAACCCTCCAGTATCAATCCAACCTATCTGTCCAGTATTTTTTTCATAGAATCATAGAATCATTAAGGTTGGAAAAGACCTCTAAGATCATCAAGGCCATCCGTCAGCCCAACACCCCCATGCCTCCTAAACCGTGTCCCAAAGTGCCACGTCTACACGGTTTTTGAACACCTCCAGGGATGGTGACCTCACCACCTCTCTGGGCAGCCTGTTCCAATGCCTGACCACTCTTTCAGCAAAGAAATTTTTCCTAATATCTAATCTAAACCTCCCCTGATGCAACTTGATGCCATTTCCTGTCCTCCTATCGCTAGTAAGTTGGGAGAGGAGACCAAAATATTTTCATCACACTGCCTGACAATTTGCTTGGTATGGAAGGCAGACAGACTAGACTGTGGTTTCCCAGAGCTCTTTTTTTAAAAAAGAGTATCCTATTTACCACCTCCGCTTCCTGTCATATGACTGATGGAAGGCAGGGGTTACACATCGCAGTTGGTAGTTCAGCAGTCTTGTAACTGAGTCTCCTCAGGAGCCCAGGGTGAACCCCGGCCTGACCTGGTGATTTGTTGCTATTCTTTTCATCAACTAGCTCTAAAACCTTCTCTTCTGACAGTTCAGTCTGAGGCAGTTTCTCAATCACCCCCAACAGGCAAATGCAGTGGCGTGGGAGGATTCCCAAGGCTCCCCTCCAGTGGACACCAGCACAGAGGGTTTGTCTGCCACCGCTGTTACAGTCCTGTTGTCTCTGAGTGCTCCCATTACCCCACGGTCATGTGTTGGCCCTACGTGTTTGCTGGCATGTGGCCTCCACCTGATGTAGTTGAAAAAGGTTTTATTATTGGATTTTATGCCTTTTAGTAAGCTATTCCACAAAATCCATTTTGGCTTCTTTTACTATCGTTTTGCATATGATTGCAAAGCTTGTGCTCTTTGGCTTTCTCTGGTTTGGACACAACCTACACTTCTTAAGACTTTCTTTGACAGTCTTCTTTATCCAGCTGCTTACCTTGCGCCTGTCTTTCTTTCTAAAATATTTTCTGATAGCTGGAAATACCTTTATGACCCAGTAATGAGGTGCCTTTTGAGATAACCTCCTTGCTACCTGCAAGCATTTTACCCTCTTGGTTGTTGTTTTTAATTTCCTTTTAACAAGCTGCACACCCACATGTCACTGGTCCCTGTGTGAACCGTGCACACCTTTTTCTATCGAGCACCCAGATGCTCTACAGGCTGTGTTATTACTGCACCTGGTGGACATCACCAGGCATGGTAACCTACTTATCTGCTAAACAGGCTAAGGACAGGCACCACCACCTTCCCACTGGCCTCATTCCTTTGGATTTGGGGAAAGAGGGAGGAGACCCTGTTTCTTGTTTACCTATCCTACTTTAATCTGGTATGGACTCTGGAGAGTGAGGGACTCTCCTTTTCTGGAGTTGGGGACTGAGACCCCTCTCACTCCCTTCTTCTCCATTGCCTTGTCTTACTCAGCTGGAGCAAGCAAAGTGACTGAGGCTGCCCTACAACGCTGTCCTGCTCCTCCATGGCTCCACACCACCACGACCCAACAAATGAATGAGCCAGCAAATGGCACCCCCTATGGAAACCAGCCTGCTCCATTGCAAAGTCTTTGGTCAAAGCGAGCAATTATCTCTTCACGGCCTTTAGTTTTGACTCCTGTAAATTCTTCTTTTATGATGACCACTCACTAGATATTAATCTTCAAAATGCAATGACTCATCTCTTTATATGCATATGACTGGACTCATCCCTGCGTGCAGGAGTGTTCAGTAGCTTCCTGTGCATTTCACAGTCCAATACAAAATCTGCTCCCCACCCTTAATGACTTTGTGAATTATTGACTTGCCCATCTTTCCTCACTTCAGCTCGCTGAGATTTATTTATTCCTTTTATACATCATTTCGGGGAAATAAACAGCACACACATCTCCTTTGCAACCAAATGCATGATGGTGATACAACAACAAAATCATCGTTAAGAAAAGTCCTTCCTTCCAGGTACTCACATTCACTACTTTTTTGGCATCTTGCACAACCAGGCCTACTAAACACTGTGTAATTAGCCCTGCTCAGGATTTCTCTCTAATGCCATTATCCCTAATGGCACTGGCAAAGATTTTGCTTCATGTGCAGCCTCCATTGATTGTGTAATCACCAACACATTCACACAAATCGTGTCCTGGATGTTGGAAGAGATGTCTTGGTGTAAATTAATGGAATTTGAAAAGCTCTCAGCACAAAATTTTTCAAAACTTATTCCCTCATTATCTCTTGTGGTTATCCGCAAAGCAAACTATTCCTCTTTTCAGGAAAAAAGAGCTGCACTCTCCTGTTGTGATCCCAAGCCACACTCCCAATTATTTCCCTGAGACCCAAAGACCTAAACGGGCTCTGAATCCACCAGTCCGCAAGGTGCCTCTAGACTTCCAGGAAACCGTGTTTGTTCAAAGAGATCCTTCCCTGGGTGATGTCAACATGGTGCGATGCTCTCTGTGCTCAATTCTGCTCTGGCTATTCATGCATTTTGTGTATGCTGGCTAGTCTCGTGTAAGAGAAAGGGAATAAAAAAAAAGCTGTTGTATCTATGCCCCCCAGTAACCCCTCACTTTCACAGTATAACAGACACTAAAAAAAAACTGGCCAAGATTAAGTAAGTGCCAAGACAACTCATGGAACTAGCCTTGCAGCAAAGACTGGGTGAGCCAGCCCCAAAAGCTGAGGAGGAGTGATCTGTACCCTGAAAAAGATGTGGTTGCCATGGAGACTAGCAGCACAAGGTAAGGTAAGGTGCAGTGAGATCGGATGGGTGACAGGGCTAACACATCCTCTGGGTAAGTATGGGACAGCTGAGCAGAGGCCCTCATTGAGAGTTGCATGTCCGTATCCTGGCTTCAGAGGGCCAAAACTCAAGCAGAAGTGTCATTCTTATTAAGTGCTCTTTTATCAAAACTGTTTGGGTCGGCCTCCTAGCCAATTGGGGCAGTGTATATATGTAGGCAGCTCAAAACCAGACAGCAAGCAAAAAATAACCTGTACACCACATCTTTCTTTCAAAAAACGCCTCTGGCTATTTGATGGATTTTGGCTGTGGAGGCATTGACCACCCTATACTGAACACAAACCCCTTGGGATACTTGGGATGCCTTGATCATGGGATCAGACAGAGGCACACTTAACCCTTGTGACCCTCCTTGCCAAAGTCCTGTGCTGAGTGTACCACCCCGGCCATGTTTCCTCAGGCTGCCCTTGTGTACACCACACCTCACTGATGACGCTGAAATGGTCAGGGGGACAAATAACACGCAGGTACGCATGGGGCAGTCCAGATGGCTCGGACCAGAGGGTCCCTTTCAGTAACACACCACACATCTAGAAGCAGCAAATGCTGGTTGCTCCTAGGAAAAAGAGGTCTGCAGCCTGGAGTGGGTTCTTCAGAGAAATCCAGGGACCCCAATGGCTATTTTATAAAAAAAAAAAGTAACTAAGCTCATCTGTGTGCAGCACTGGTGAAAGCAAAAACTGGGAATACTGAGTGTACTTCTGACATCCATGTTGCCAGAAGTATTTGGAAAAAGTCAGCAAGCACATAAAGAAAAGAGCCCCAAACCAATTGGACAATCAAAGAGCTATTCTCTAGTGAAAGGCTAGGAGTTCAATCTGTTTAGCTCATCAGAAAGAAGACCAAGGACAGAGTTGATAGACAGCAGATAAGAACTCTAAGGGAGGAAAAATATTGGGTATTAAAAAGCTCTTTTAACTTCATGGAGGAAAGGGACAGCAAGTATCAGATTGGATGGTGAGCTCAGACCTGTTCCAATCGGAAATGTGGCACACATTTTTAGCACAAAGGTTGATGGGCACTGGGAGCAAACTGCCACAAAAAGTTATGGATTTCCTCACCCTTAATTATTTCAATGAATTATTAAAGTCTTTCTGAAAGATATGCTTCAGGCAAACATGAACATCCTGTGCTTCATACAGAGATAAGTGTGTTGCACAGAGGGGCAGAGGAAGCAAGAAGAAATGAGAGTATCTTTCTGGCCTTGGACACAACCACCAAGACTAACCTCTTTCATGCTCTTAGGGGCCCTGGTTGCCCCCTCAGAGGAAGAAGATATAGATTTTTCTGGATGGCAAGCCAGACCTGGGGGTATGTTTCTGTCCTATAGAGGGGGGGTTTGATGACTCTTATTCTGGACTTACTTCAGTGCTTGAAGACCTTTGACAGCAATGCAGAAGGCAGGAGACTCTTCTTTTTGTTCGCATTTTAGGTATTTGCAGAAATGTCTCTTCAATTAGCCTCCCCTTCTAACATGTGTCCAGTCAGCTGCGACGGTTTGAATTATTGCCTTGTGGATTTTATTTCCCTTTTTTATATTAAATAATCTGCCTTGTATCTCTGGCTCTGTAAAATTAACATTATTCTGTAGGACTTTTGCTGGTGTTTACTTGGTTAACCTTTAAAACTCTACTAACCACCAATACATGTCAAAACTGGTGTCCACACACCGCTCACTGCTGTTGGATGCACTCGACAAACGCTAGCTGGCAGCACCACATTTGCTGCATACATTAGCATATTAGCCTATAAAGTTATCCATACCAAAGTGCATTTCTGCTATTTAGTTGAAATCCTATCATCTTTACCCTTGCAAGGTTTTTCTTGGCTGAAGATGCAGTTGTTTTTGTTGTTTCCTCGCCAGGCACAACACAAAGGCCTTATTGACTATTCTTGCCTGAGTGAAGGAAGATACCAAGAAGAGTTTTGCTTACCTTGTAGGGTCCAGCACATAAAAGACTTATGCTGATACCATTTTCAGCACAGCGGGAGCCAGGGCTGCTGAATTAAGAAAAATATTAATTTTTAATTCTTTATTATTGCACCTAATACACTTCAGCCATTGACAAAAACAGTTCTTTGTATACACATTTTCTAACCTTCCACCTTTAGGCAGCCATTGTCCACAACCCTGTGAACTGGGAATCGCCTCTGGGAACACAATCTTCCCCTTCCAAAAGGCCAAGAAAGCTGACGCTGTTCCTCACCATGCTGAGGAGGAATCTGGCAAAAGGTGTGCCAGAGTTGGGGCGCAAGGCAGCAAACATCCCATCGATGCCCCTGGAGAAGGCACCTCTCCTGCACAGGGAAGGATGTTTTGCACTTACTGCAAGCCCACTTGGGGACACCCTGCACTGCCTGGCAGCAGGCCTGTTCTGGGGACAACCTCAGCTGCAGATCTCTGCTGCCTCTCAGATGTTGCCCCATACAACCTCCTGATCTATACATAAAATCCCCTGGCTGAAGCTGGGTGACATTTCTGAGCCAGGGTGTTTGGTCTGGCCAAGGCATCCACTTCCAGCTGAGCTGGTGAGGATGCAGGACATAAGCATCTGTTTTGTGCTGGTCCCTCAACACCTGCACAAGGATGGGTATGACTCCTCTCCCACTGAAGGCAGGAGGGAAGAGGGAAGCTTAGTGTATGGCAGTCAGGGCAATATAGGCCACGTCTTTACCATTTCTCGTCATTTGCTTACTGGGACGTAGCCAAGTGAAAATACTGTACCTTGGAGTTGGAAATCATTGATGTTAGCTCTGAACATGAGGACAGACACAACAGGACAGAGGAAGGTCCACATGGCTAATGACAGAGGAGCAAGGTAGGGTAGCACTTCTCTGTTAGACACAGCCTCCAGGTACTGAGAGCTCGGAGGGTACCTGAGGTTGAGGTTGAGGTGATGTGTTCATATTTAACAACCTTTGTGGGGACTTCTTCCCATCAATCTACTTTGCAATCCACGTAGTTTCAGAGGCACCATATCCTGAGATAACAGGTTTCTCAGTGCACCTGTGGGCTGCATAAGAAGCATCTCCCTCTCTTTGCATTGAATCTCCTCCTTGAGATTTCAGTTGGTGCCCCCTAATTCTTCTGCTGGAAGAGCTACCACAGACATAATTCTTGCTTTGGAGGCAAACCATACCACCAAGACCTTAAGCCATGGTATAAATTACAGCAACCTTTGGCCCCTCCAACAAATGCCAGCACCAGGTGGCACAGGAAAAGGAAATTGAGACTGGTCTCTGACACCCACCTTTATTCCCTTTGCTGAGCCGCCTCCAGCTTTGGCTGATAGTCAAGTTCTGCAGCACAAAAATCCTGAGACCTCGTATGTGTAGCTCACATGAGCACATCTTCCTACAGAAAAAGCCCCTTGCAAGCCAGGGAGCTGGCCAGGAACAGGTTTTCCTTTCATGAGAAAAGGTTGCAGGTTCAGACTCTAATTTGTTTGATAATTTTTTTTATTGTGCTGGCCAACATGACAAAAAGAGATTTATTCATGAAAAGGACAACGTCAGCGTCTATTCCCTGTGCAAACAGATGAGAAAAAAAATATCTGTAAACAGCAGAAGAGAGAAAGCATGAAGAGCAGCATACTAAATTACCCCTGCCATGTGGGTCACTTTGGAGCATGTTTTTATTTTATTTATTAAACAGCTTCTGCACAAAGTGTGTTTTGCTCAACTAAGGCATCATACAGTGAATACTAAAATGATGCTGTAGCTCTTAAGTGCTGGGGGAGAGTAGAAACGCCCTTTTTGTTCCTGGAGTTATTGTTTTATAAATAAAAGGTGCTGATGACACTGTGTGTGCAACACAGATAGGGCATAAAGAATCGCTGCAGTGGCTTGATAGGGATGATCTGTAGCTGAAAACCCATTAATGCAGACAGTAGGTGAGGCAAATGTGCTGAAATGTCAGGATGTGGGATGCCAGGAGAACAACCCTTAAAATAGTTCCACCAAAAATAGCCTCTGTGGACAATAGGAGGGGGGGGTTGCCTTCATTTATTTCTATTACCGGCTCCTTGACACACAGTCCCTCAAGCACTCCCGGTCACAGACGGAGCAGGAGGCCAAGCAAAGGGCACACTTTCATCCCACGCATATGTGCCACTGCTGTGGTCCACGTAGGGACAGGAGCACTGGTCAAAAAGCAAAGCCCACTGTCCCTGGTATGCTGGGCCTGCCACAGCCAGGGGAGGAAACAGTCGCCTTGAGCGGCTGGCAAATATGCCAGGTAAAACTACAGCTCCCCAAATGCTTCAGAGCAGCTCTCTGCAAACAGCAACAAATCCTCTGATGGAGCCCGGAAGAAATAAATTGAACGGTACCTGCGCAAGAGGAGGGGACAAGTACTGATGGGATGGCTCTGATGGGGAAGTGGAGTCCTACACTCCATCATACTGAGCACACTCCTATTCAATAACTTGAAAAAATCCTTTCCCAGTATATATGTTACCTGCAAAGCTGGACCTGCCCTCAGGGACTGCAGGTGGTGCCCACGCAGTCTCCATTTCTCTGGGCGAGCACCGCTTAGATGGTTCTGGAGGAAAAGCCATCACTCAAGGTTAAAATAGCACAAAGCTTCAGGGGCACTCCAGAGATGTTGAGTGGTACCAGAGCGACCTTAACAAGGGTTAAAGGGAAGGACCGAGCAATGCTTTTGAGCTGCCAGGTACATGCCCCAGCCACATCTCACAAAAGGATGAGACCTAGAGCTCAACTGCATTCCCCCACCCACCTTTGGTTTGTGCAGGAAAAAAAAGTCCAAAAACCAGAGGTGTAGGCAAGAACCACATGTCCCCTGAGCATGATGGCCGGAGGACTAGTTATGCCAGACTTAGTTCTTGGTGCACACTATAGGCATGACCCAAGGCAAGGAGAGGAAGCCTCCAAGGAAAAGAAAACCATAGGAGAAACTCACATTTTGGCATGTGGTGAAATACATCTATGTTGGCAAAGTTTCATTTGTAATATGTGCAGTGAACATAGGTGGGAATTCAGTGCCTGGATTTGCAGCTGGCAGCTTGCGATTCACTGTGATGACTCAGGACTTTCAGTTTCTCTGCAGGCAAAGGCTGCTCAGACCTCACTTAGGCAGAATTTCCATTTTTCATGACAAGAATCCATGTCTTGCTCTCTTAGCTCTTGCTCTGATAAAGCTAATATTGCTAATTCACAGCATTTCAGAAATTTTGTACACAATCATTATAGCCCTGAAAAGAGTTGTAACCATTGTTTGTTGGCTTTATAGTCACCTTTTCTGTGCTTAAAACAATGTTTTCACACTCTTTTTGAAACCTGCTGACCTGGTGCTGTATCTGCCAGATTGAAACAGTCATTCCCACACCCCTTCCCTCAGGTATAGATGTTAAAGGCAACTCTTGCTCCTGATGTCGATTTTGTAATGTGGCTGCAGTGTATTTCCATGTACCAGCTGTGTGGCATCACCCTCTGTAAGTTCAAAGGGTCCAACCTCTCCCTGAAGCAGAGAGCATCCAATGCGTCCAACACCTCCAGTGCTTTGCCTATCTCTAGGTGACAGTAGAAGATGGGAGTAAGATTTATACCTAGGTCAGGTGTAATTAAATAACATAGGATTTTGAATAAATGAAGTATAAACAATTCACTTCAGGTGTTGGAAAGAAGGAGGTGGAAGTAAATCTGAGTGAAGCTTTGACTCTAGAAAGTGTTGAGTGAACACAGACGTTGAAGCACTTGGGAAGGTATGGGAAGGAGGCAGACTGTAGCCTTTGGAAGCATAAATCATAGACTGTATCTATCTTCTCCAGTCATTAGGAAAAAAGAATGAATGACAGAAAAAGAGAAAGGAGAGGAGGTCAACAGAGAAGGGTTAAAGGTTAATTTCCTGATTGCCAGGATATGAAAGGTAATGGCCCCAGATGCCTGTGAATTTCCTTTCAAAAGAGGCATCATCATTTAATGCACTCTTTTATTACTGCTCTCATGTCAGCTTCCTCGTGTTCCAAAACGGTCTTTTCTTCTGCTGTTAATATGGTAACAATTCACATACCATGGTCGTCTGATGGACCTTGATGTTTTTGACATGTGAGGGTAGGGCAGTAAATCTGTTAGAAACTTAACCTGCTCCTGCTGAAGTCAACGGGAACTTTGCCACCCATGTCTATGGCGATGCAGAAGGTCCGATTCTGATGACTAATGGCATTAGTCACATCTTTACTGGAATCTGTTGTTTATGAACAATTCCAAAATGTTTGTTCAGAGAGCTCGATTTAGGTGCAAACATTGCCAGCTTGTACTCCATTTTATGATATCAGGAGCTCTCAAGCCCTGGTGTGTGTCACCCGCAGCCTGCAGGCTGCCCGCTGCTCTCATTTTAAATGAGGGATTTGGATTTTGGATGGCAGGTAGCGTACAAAAGGCTCGCTCTTACAAGTGTTGTACAGCATGGGAAAGCCAGAGAAGCAGTCTATGTCTAGGTTTCAAGGTTGAAAGGTTACAAGCAGGTGGTGGGAGTCATGGTACCTCCCTGCTCCTTTTCCACTGCTGAATGAGTGGGCAGTCAGATTGGAAGGGATGAGTATCAGTGCCTTAGATTCAGCCAATTCGCCTCAGCCATCCTATAGAAATAATAAATTTTTGTAGACCGTTTGCTATGGGCAATGGCCCCAGCTCCATCATTCCCTAATGGAAGGCAAAGGACCTGACAGGGGATGTCCCCTGCAGCTATGTGGTCACATGTGGATTGGTACCTCTCCCCAGGTTTCCTGGGTCCTGCCCCATAAAGGGTTGTTGGACCCACATCTGCTGCAACAGGTCATCAAAAGGTCCAAAAGGTTCCTTTCTGGGGCTGAGTGAGGGAAGCGGGGGCTGTCTCCTCCCTGGGCTCTCTCGGCAGAGGGGCAGGAGCAACCAGCAAGCCTCCGAAGGCCTGAGCTGCAGTCTGCTGCTTTTAGCACTGCTCTTACTCCAAGCACGTGGCCCCACATGGATACTAGACAGGGAAATCATTTGTGTTACACCCTGACCTCTCAGCTAAGCTCAGGGCCCCAGTTTGTATATGCTTACTTTGTGGTCACCAGTGTCTAGGACTTAAATAGATGTGGCAGAGCAAGGCAATATTATCTCTCTATTGCAGGGACAAAGGGCTGGCGGCTGGCAGGACAGCAGTGGTACCCACAGCTCAGGGTAGAAACTAAAACTGAATCTACAAAGTCTTGCCCCCAACACAACTACAAGCTCACCCTTCCTCTTTGCAAGGCTTTTCAAGTCAAGCTCCTCTGCTCAGAGACAAGAGAAAGAGTCCACAGTACTGTAATGGGTAAATGGGTCTTACCGGCTTCTAACTGGGGTAATATGACACTTACCCTCTTCTCATGTACAGCGAATAAATCAGAGTTCACCTGCTGCTTTTTGGAGAGGAGCCTGAAGTGCCTGGGTAATCAGAATACAGCTCTGAACACGTCCTGAGAGTTGCCTGATGGCTGAACTACCGCATCTGCCTGCCCTCAAAGGATGTAAGAAACCGATGTACAGATCCAGAGCATGCGACTTATTTTTGTATCTTCCAACTATGCCAAAACAGTATTTTACACTTCAGCAGAGAGCGAGTCTCTATGTAAATGGGCCAATAGACAGAGTTATGCCGTATTGGCACTTCTCAGAACATCAGGCACGGATATTGCCATTTTTTGGGATGTGGGATGTAAGATGAATAGATCTCATACCATGACTTCCAAGCCTCCCTACTGGGACTTCTGATCAACTGTCCTATTCACCACAGTTACGGCAGTTATTTATGTTAAATAGATTAAAGGCTGAGCAACTTAGATTTTCTCTGAGTGATGTGTTGTTTCAGCTTCTTTTACGTTAAAATTTATTTGCATTAGTGAGGAAATACCATACTCGCATTCCCCTGGGACAAAAATTTGCTCATGGATTCAAGTTTATCTGTTTCTTGTTAGAGTAGAATTGTCTTCTGGTGAGGGGCCGAACAGGCTGGTTCCTGGTGACCATTACTTATTAAAACACTTATTTCTTTACACATCTTGTAAGGTGACCCCTACGGCAGAAGCAGTGGGAAAGACCTTGTCATCTCCCATAAAAATAACTCTAACACATTTTCGGCCCAGCTCTTTTCCCACTGAAGCCACCAACCCAATTCCTAGAAACGTACCCTATCAGGCAACTAGTACTTCTTTACGTACCATAAGTTGCAAGACACAAAAGTAATCAACTCCGTATGTTATTCGCAGCTTTGCTATTTATTGGGATTAGAATCAGACTCTTTGGAAACACTTTCTAGCACTGTTTAAAGACTTTCAGTTTTCTGTTTTATGTAATTTAACCACTTTTGTTCAAAAATAACTCTGCAAGTATTCTTCTACCGTAAGTATGATTACATTACTAAGGCAATTCTGGAAATTTCTATAAATAAGATAACAAATCTTCCTCTGCTTGTTTCAGGCTGCTTGTGTATACTTTCTCTCTCTCTCTCTGCCCCACAGTATTGATCTGTGCTACTGATGAATTAGTAGATCGGTTCTTATTTTGGTACAATTACCAAAACTTCTGTTGTCCCCCTTGTAAGTATCCCTTAGGTAAGGAGGGAGAAGCTACAGGGGTATCATACTCAAGCAGGGATGCAGCCCTTGCTTTTCAGCACCTTTGCCAGGCTATGAAGCCCTGTGTCCCCACCATGGGCAGATGTTTACATCTGTCAGCTCTGCAGCCTGGCTGGGAACATCTGGCCAAGGAACAGGGAGAAGAGCTGGCAAAAGGGTGTTTCAGGTGAAGGTGAGCCAGAGGCTTTACCTGAGTACTGCCAGGAGCAAAAGAGAGCAGGGGTATGCATTATACTCCTTTTGTAACCTGCTCCTCCTAAGCTTTGCTGCTTCTTAGTAGCACTAAAGGTTTAGAGTATCTGTGCACCAGAAAGCTTTCCTAAATCAATAGTCTCCTGTTGCTACATAAATACCTAATTGGAGCAAAGATGTTTATTTTCAAAGTGGGAGATGTTGCTCCTGTGACAACGTTTTATTACAATGATTTTGATCCTGAACCTGCAATCTTTATGCTGAGACAAGACTCCCCTTGATTTCAGTGCAAGCTTTGTCTGACTAAGGATTTCAGAATTAGCTCTTTGCTTTTATTTTTATTGAAAAACAGGTCTGTGCTTGACAAGGAAAAAACAGTAAGTGGATCATGTCAGGGAGACAAGTTCCTATGAGAAATTTCTAGCAGGAAAAACACAGCTTTACAATTACATGGCAATAAGTTACAAGGTTAAAGTTTTAAGAGCTTTCCAGGAGAAAAAACCGCTAATGCACTAATGTGAAGTGTACCTATTCCGTCAGGGGAAAAGGCCCAACCCAATTTATGCCTCTGGTACCTCTTCATCAGAGACTACACCAATGACTAAAGGTTGAATAATAAGAAAACATGTCCATGAAAATTTGAAACATCCATGGAATTAAACACGTTTTGACCTAAGGATTTTTGAGGGAAGATTGCACGCCAGTCTGGCCATACTTTATGCCACCAAAGGGGCCCTGGTCCCAAGTGGGCTGTAAGCCTAGCCGGTAGCAGCAGCCCTGCGCCAGCGTGCTTCCCTCCACGAGAACTACCTAAACACATGCCATTTGCAGAGGGGAGCCACACGGCGCGCAAACTCCGTAGGGATGGGGAGCACTTAAAGCTCTACAGCTAATAGTAATTACAGAGGCTCTGAAATGGCAGCGGAGGGGCTGGGGTGGGCCTGCCCGGGGCGGGGGCTGCCCGCCAGCCCTGCTGTGTTCTGCAGGCAGGCAAGAAGCACCAGGGGAGTGGGGCGGGTGTGGGAGGCCGGGGGCACTTCGGGTGGGACAGGCAAACGCAGAGCTGGGGCTTCACTCAGTGCCTGACCCTGGCACCCCTGGCATCGGTGGACCCCAAAAAAGCCTGGGACAAAATCCCAGCAGGCAAGGATGTCCATTGGCTGGTCTGGCAAACAGGAGCAGATGGGGTGTTTGGATGGGTTTGGGTTTTTTTCTGGGGGTGGAGGGACAGTTTGGGGAGTCGTGGGGATTTTTTTGTTTCAGACCAAAAATTCCCACTGGGAGCAGAGGGTTGTGAGCGCGTCGCTCAGCCTGCAGCTGCTTGCCGAGCCCTGGTGTGCACCTTCGTGCCCCACTGATACAGGTGGATGCTCCCAAAATTTCATCCCAGCTCTGGTTTGACGAATATAAAGGGATCGGTGCTGCTGCAGCCACGGACATTCACTCTCCCAGGGGTGTGATGGTGGTGTGCTACGTTAAAGAGCAGCAACCCCATTGCCCAGAAGGCAGGTACAGGTGCCTGAATTAGGTAACTCAGTGATCTCAGGCACCGGATTTCAAAGGTGGGGAGCAGCGGGGGCCACGCGTCTGCCAAGCCTGCAGCCCCTCTGGTGCCCAGTGTGGGCAGCAGGCAGGGAGCAAGGCCCCTGGCAGGGTGGGTTCCCCGCCCCCCCCCCGCCCCATTAGGAGGTTGCACCAAATATTGATCTTCAGAAGCGGAGGCGCACCAGCATCACTCTGTAAAAACGAGCTTTCAGCTCATCCTTACAGCAGGCTGCCAACCCGTTTTAATGGAATTTTGCAGCCCCCTTTGCTCCTGCTTTTTAAAAAGAGATAACAGCAGGGTCAATATTTTTAATTAAACTCATTCCTTTATAGGCGTGAAGTACAGGCATCTTCCCTCCGCGAGCAAAAACGCGCGGGTGGCGAGGCGGCTTCTCCCGGCGTGCCCCCCCGGGCCCCTTCGCTCCCCGCCGCGCCGCTCCCGCCCCCGCGGGACCCACCTGCCCACTTCAAAAAGGCCTTGTCACACCATTTTTTATTCCCCCATCCCGCCGCACGCCCCAGCCGCGGATACCTCCGGCCACCGGGGATCTCACTGCGGCGCCATTAAGCGATGGGTACCGGCCCCCGGGGGGGGGGGGGGGGGGGAGGGCAGGGCCCACCACCACCACTCACCCACCCACCCACCCAAGGGCGGCACCTCCCAAGGTGCGGGCCGGCAGGCTCGCCCGCGGCTCTGGCCGCTGCCGCACGGGGTGTCCCCCCGCGGGTGGGCGTGCCGGCAGCCGCCCGCCCCGGGGCGGCAGCGCCGGGCACGCGTGGGGCGGGGGGGCTCGGGAACGGCTCCGTTCTAGAACGCCGGGTCCGTAGAGCCTCCCCGCCCACCGCGGCGTTCTAGAACCCGGCGCGGCGTGGCGTGGCGTGGCGTGGCGTGGCGTGGCGCTCCCCCCCGCGGCCGCCGCCCGGCGGGGCCCGCCCGGCTCCGCAGTGTAGGGGCTGCCCCGTCACCTGATCGCCGCCGCGCGCGCGCGCGGGGGCGGGGGTGCCCGGTATATACGGCCCCGCCGCCCCCGCCCCTGCCTGCCTCCTGCAGCAGGGGAGGCTGCGAGCCGCCGCCACGCCACGCCACGCCACGCCGGGCCGCGGCAGGTGGGCGAACAGGGGTGCTGCCACGGGGTGAGTGCGTGGGCGGCGGGCGCGGGGCTCCTGCCCCCCCCCCCCCTTCCTCCCCGCTCCCCTCCCGGTGGGGGGCGGGGGAGCGCCGCCGCCGTGGGAAGGTGCCGGTGGGCGGGGGGGGGGGGGGGGGGCGGGTTGCCCGGGCTGTACCTGTTGCGGGGCTCGGGGGGCTGGGGGCGTGGGCGGAGGGGGTGCGGAGTTTGGGGGGAGGGGGGGTGGCCCCGGTAGCTGCCCGCGCCTTCGGGGCGTGGGCGCGCCGCGCCCGTGGGTAAGAGCCCCGCCGACCCCCGGAGGTCCGGCTGCCGGGAGCGGAGCGGCTTCGCCCTCCCCGCCCGGGGGCTGCCCGGGGCGGGGGCAGCCTGCGCCCGGTGGCACCGGCACTACGGCAGCCGCGGGCGCAGCCCCCGCCCCGGGTTCCCTCCGGAAAGTTTCTAGAACTCCTTAAAATGGGAAGTTGCATTAAAAACCAAAAAAAAAAAAAAAAAGCCCAAGCGCCCGGGGACCGGCCCGGTGAGGATGCTCGCGTGGAGGCTGATCCGGGCGACCTGCCCTTCCCGCACGGCTGCGCCCAGGCTGGCGTGTGCGCGGTGCCGCGGGAAACACGCGTGGCCCTCCCTCAGCCCGCCGGCAGCGGTGTGCGGTCGGGTGGTGCAGGCGCCAAGTTAGCTACCCGCGCCGGGCACGGCGTGGTCGGGTCTGCGCGGCGCAGGGCGGCAAAGGCTCGCCTGCCTGCGAAGAGCTGCAGAGAAAATGGTTTTGCAGCGCCTCAGTTGTTGGGGAGTGTGGGTTTGGGTCTTTTTTTTTTTTTTTTTTGTTGTTGTTAAAATCCCCCCAAACTTCTGCGAGCATCGCGTTTTAGCTGCTATTTACCTCAGCAGGATCAAGCAAAAGCACAATTTTCTCTCTTTTTAAATTTTGCTGGGAAAAGCTGGTATATGAGAAAACCGATTCCGATTGTCAGGGTGTTGGAGATGAGCAGCCGCTCTCCAGGAGCGTGCCTTTGCCGGGCGGATTTTGGGATGCAGGCGCCGCGCGCTGCGCTGGCGTGCGCAGGAAGGTTCCAGAACGGCGGCACCGCCCGTTCCCCCAGCAAGGCGGGTGCTGTGGGCTCTGCGGCGCGCCCCAGAGCACCCACCTCTCGCTAGGGACCACGCAAGGGGAATGAGCAATCAGGCTTCCACACCGATACAGCACATCTTGCTGTAACCCGCGGCGGGGGACGACAACGTGAAGCTTTTTGCGCCGGGTGTATGTGATGAGGAGGAGATGTCGGCTTCCCTCGTGCAGTCGTCGTTCGGTGACCAAGCTCTAGCTCGGCGCAGTCGTTAGCAGGGAACCACTGAAAAAATGCTGTGGCTGTGTTGCTTCTACTGAGGTAGTTTTGACAAATCCAGGTTGCTACAGCCTGAAAGAAGTTTAAAAACAGCAGTAGTTGAGGATGCTCCCTTTTAACAAGCCCTCTCCTCCTGCAGTAGGGCACTAGCTCTCTTTGTAGCATAGGTGTTAACGTGTTTTATGCAGCAGGACGGGGTCTTTTTGCTTTCCGACCAACTAGACAAACTGCACAAAATCAGCTGAGAGGGGTGAGACCTACTGGGAGGGAGAAGAAAAAGAATGTTTGAGGAGACCTTGATTTCAGGCATCACCTTGTGTGTCCTACCATTTGTCCTAACAAAGCAGGGTTATTACCTCCTGAAGGTGTGAAACGCGTGGTGTTAAGGCTTGCTTTATTCTTTTTTTTTCCCTTGCTGCTTTAGCAGGAAGAAAATAGTTATTCATGAACATGCATTTCAGGTGTTTCTTAAACATTCTTGCATTACAGCTGTTACACCAAGAGGTTAAAATACCTAGAACATTTCTCCATATCCTGTCTCTCTCAAACCGTATTTAAAGTTAGAGCATCATTAGCAAAATCGCAGGTAGTTCTGGGGAATCGCGGGATGTTTTATGGTTGAAAGTAACAAAGCCAACTAATAACATCTTCACAAATACCTGGGTCTTGCAGGTCTTCAACATGGTTGGCACTACCACAGCTACCTCCCTGCATGCGGCTCAGTGCAACGTGTAAGTACAAGAGGTGTTCCTATGAATTTTCTTTGAGTGGATTTTGGTAGATTAATGTTCTTTTCCTCCCTTCTTTAAATAGGCGGGTTGATTGCGACGAATGGAGAACATAGCATATTGCAGATGTTTTTGGTTGGGAGGCATTATGGGTAATACCTGAAAGGCTTTGCTTCTCGTTAAAAAAAAAAAAAAAATAGTAACTAGGAAAGGATTTGCCTGTATTTCCAGTGCTCGCACCACCAGCACCTATTCCTTGTGAAAGAACAAGATATATTTCAATTAATTTGTGGCAATGTTACGGCCTTTCTTGAGCCATTGAAATGTCAGAAGGTAGGTATCCCAGGGATTTAATGAATACCACTCAACAGTCAATGAATAGATGAAAACTGCAAAGCAAAACTAAGGTATGGTAACAAATACAACTTCTTTCCTGTGAAAATAGTGGTTTTAATGTAATAAGAATATAAACCGTCTTACCAGCATGAAACATCTACGTATTAAATGCCAGTTCAGAAGGGGAGAGTTGGCCGTACTTCACCACAGGTTAAGTAATCGTGGGTTAATAGGATTCTGTCAAATACGTGCTGGGAAATATTAGTGTAAGAAGTAATGATTATTCTTAATATGCCTGCGTTTTACCTTGAAAAGAAGTCCACATTTCTGAAAACTCTTAGTACTGTATAGATGCATGATGGCTGTCTGGAGATGTAAAATAGGTTTTAAAAAGATGCTGTGGAGGGCAGAAATAATAGATGCTCGTAAGACCAGTTTTAGAAATAGAAGGGAGGGGGGAATTGGGCCTTCCCATGAAAACAGTGTCCTACCTGATTATTTTCCCTATAATACATCAGGCTAAATGATGCTCCATTTTTGACTTGTGTTAACAAAATATTGTTGTTGGCTAGTCTTAGTCAGGCTTGCGTTATAGAAGATAGGTGAGGGCTACAAGTCCTTTTTAATGAAAATCTCTGTGTATAGAGAGAACTAGGAGAATGTGCTATTACTTAAAATTGTTCTGGGAACAGGAAATATTTTCTGTACTTCAGCTGTGTCTTCAGTATTTTCTCGTAGTGTGTACTTGGTATTTAATGTTAAGGTACGGCTGCCTCAAATCACTCATATAAATAGTGATTAAGTAAATGTGACGTTCTTTCATGAGAAACTTGTAATTTACTATTCTTATGAATTAGGTGGTTAAATTCATGTGTTTGAAAATCTTAACTTGGAATTCATAAGTATAAAGTTTTTAACATTCTTTTCACATGCTGTGCATTTGCGTAGTAGTGTCAATACATATGCTTGGTGCAAGGAGAGGAAACAATAATATTTACTTCATCTTATTTTAACCATTATATTTAAAATGTCATATGCGGATGGAGTGAGGGTGATGCAGGGGGGGTGTGTGTGGAAAAATCCTGTTCTCAAAATATTTTTAGGAAAAATAATTGCCCAATATAGGCTTGCCTTTTTGGGGGGGGGGGGGGGGGGGGCGGGGGAGTAGGTGCTTTGGAGAAGGGTTTGGTTTTTTTTCTTCTGGTAATTGGTCATTTTTAAAGAATTGGTTTCCTAGTTTAAGAAACCGGCAAGGGGAGGAGATATATGAGATGTTATTACAGGATAAGGTCCGTACTATCCTGTTCTTTCATTGTTTCATTCCTGAGGTTTTTCCTCCTCGCATCTGACCTGCCAAAAGATTATTTGGGAGGGAAAGGAGAGGGTGTGTTTTTAAGGTAGATACATGTATCAGAGGCGATGCTTAATTAGAAAATTGTAATACAGCCCTACAGCCTAATGGAGTGAGAAGATGACAATTCTCAGCCAGCTGGGTGGGGCACAATGCAGTGCTAACTGTAAGCCTTTTGTCTAATAAAAATGTCTGAAACAAAGTGATTGTCTGGCAATCAGCATCCCACTTGACCTTTTTAAAGACAGGAAAACAAAGTTAATGAATGTATCTTTCAGTCGCCACCGGGTATGTCGGGATTTTTGTGCATTACTAGGGAGCGATGACTCTTGCTGCTTTGGTTCCTATCGCAGCAGTGGCTATTCAGAGCTTGAAAGATTATTTGTGGAAATAGTGCCTGTTGAAATTATTAAAGCCTTGAGAAAAAAAAAAAAAGCCCTGTAGACAGCTGCTAAACTACTTTGCCTGACTGTTTTTAAGGTTTCTTTTCTTGTCAGTGCAATGAATTGACTTCACCAGAGTTTCACAGGGTTGCTACAAAATACAAATCTTGCTGTTCCTAAGCTGCGCTTTAAGTCTCCTGTATTACCGAATAGTTGGAATTACTAGATAATTACAGAAAACCTAGTGCATTATGTAAGTTAAATGTAGGCATTGTTTCAAAACCTTATTTTAATGAGATAAGGCATTCTTAAATGCTCTTGCTAGAAAAATGAATCTGAGCTTTTTTAAATGCTGAAAATACTGCATGATCATTAAAGAATTTTTAGCATTTCATAGGCAGGATACTTGCAAGGCGCTGTTATTTTTTTTTAGGGCTCTAGAATGTAAAATCATGTCTATAATCCCAGATATGTGTAAACAGCTGTTTATGTTTTGTTAAATTTGAAACAGTATAAAATGCATAGCTTGTGCAAGACTCTAGTAAGCCTGAATCTATTGAAAATTGTGTTGTACAAGAGTCTGTTCTGAGGCAGAAGATCATCAGTGTGAGGGGATTTTTTTATGTGGTTGTGAGACCTTGGAAATAATAAAACTAAAATTTGTGCTGGTCTGCTTAGTCCATTAAATGCTTAATTACTTCCTTTGAACACAATTGAGGAGGTTCATTTACAAATTAATACTTGTTTTTAATGCTAGGTGACAGTATCACTACTGAAATGCAGAATTCTCTGTGGTTTACGCTTTCTGTAGAGACAAACAATTTAATTTGCATGTATCAAAGAAAATGGTGGCTTCTCATCTCGGTGAAGACTGAATATAGAAAACTGATGTGGTGATGTCTTAACACTGGGGCACTGTTTTCCCAAGAATAATGTATACACTGAAGTATCATCATAAAATTAGACAAACTTTAAAATGAGCAGTGAACATTTTGAGGTGCAGTTCCTTTCTGCTGCGCTTAATATCTGAATGTTATAATGGGTGTCTGTGTTAATAGAACACACTCAGGCTTATGTATTGTGTTATAGATAAAATAGGGAATAGGCTAAAGAGGGGGAATGTAAGTGCTATCCAGGAACTGATTTTTCTTAAGCTTTTACTCTAGGATATTCAATGCTAAGATGAAAAAGTATAAATGGTAAACGGTACACATTTATCATCTGTGCAGTATTGATCTACATGAAAAGGAAACAAGTAAAAATCAGCATTTTAAATAGAACTTAAAAATGAATCTTGAAGACTTTGAAACCTGTAATCAGTGTAAATTGGAGGGGAGGAGAAGGAAGGGATTGGGGGAACGGTTGCAGGAGTAAAGCACATGCCTTACTTCTTCAGCTCTGTATAAGGAAGTAGGTATCGTGATGAAGAAGATAAAGCGACCACCTAAATTTACTGGATTTCAGATGAACTAGTAGCACTTGTGAATTATATGGGGTATTTCCGCAAATCAGTGCGTTGCGTTTGTGCTTTGTTGGAGCAGCAGACCTATTTGCAAAGCTGTTTGTCACATTCGTTTTTATTATAGTAGGGCTTATATGGAAATATTCCTGCAATGCATCTAGAGAAAAGACAAATGGCAACATTTATAGAAGGTGGCAGATTATACTGCAATGTGTGTGTAGGGAGGAGGGGGTTGGTGTCATGTCGTCGTCGTCCCCCCCCCAACCTCCTTACTAAAGAGAGATTGACGTTATTTTGTTTAGTCCAATGTAACATGCACCATATTTAATGTAAAGATTAACACAATAGGACCCTTAACCTGGTTAAGGACTCTGGGTCCTGCCCCAATGTAAATAATGAATACGGTTTTGTTTGCCCAGCGGGTCTTACTGTGTGGAAAAATAGCTGCGAGTCTGTTCTTTTTTTTTTCTTTTTAACTGCTTGTCTCGCAGGTATATCAGTTAAAATAAGGGGTGTTTTGGAAGAAGTTTGGCCTTTCTAACAAGCCAAGAGACTTGGATTTTGTTGGTTTTTTTCAGCTGAAGAGCCTGATCCCATTTTAATATTTTTATACCTAAAGAGCAAAACCATCAATTTCAAGATAAAAATAAATGGTCACCTCTTTAGCTGATGTAAAGCAGTAGTTGCTCTGGTGGTCTTGTGCTGTATATCCTCTGTAGTGAATGTGGTCCTTAGTAATTCAGGAATATACAGTTCATTGTTGTGTAAATTTGGAATTTATTTTTTCTTAAAGCATAAGAGGGAAAAACATGAACAAGGAAGGCAGAGATGAGAAAAAATGGTATTTTTTTTTCTCATTGAGAAAGACTGCTTTCCCTGCTGAATAGATTTAATTTCTTTGTCTTCCCTACTAAGGGGTAGCGTATGAAGGGATGCAAGTCTTAGAGGATGATACAGGCTTTATGTGCAGGAAGGTGCAAAGCTGGACCCGAGTTCTTTGGTGTCCTGATGGGTCACACCTTCCCCCCATGGGCCCCACCTCGTGATGGATAGGTCTGGCTGAGGTTTTTGGCTGCTCTTTGTTCTGGTGAAAACCAGTGCTCATCTTGGAGGCTGACAAATAAGAAATAGATTATTTTAAGGGTTTACTAAAATGTGAGCTTAAATTAGAATGCTTCTGAAGACAGATCTAGTCTAGATTTAGACTGCAACTGAAAGAAAAGTTGTAAATTATTATTTTGGTTAACTATTAAGATAATGATGCCATGCACAGTTTTGGAGCGTATTGCAGGAAAATGGCTGCCTCCAGTTGTCTTGGCTGTGCTTACAGCAGCATGAGCTCTGCCCCAAATCCTTCATCGGTGGTGGTGTGTGGTCCCAAGGGCCAAACTGAGAGACCTTCGCTTTGAGATGCACCTTGCACTCCTTGCATCCTTGAACAGCTCTGTTAGCACAAGCTCAGTGTTTTCACTCAGTTTGCTGGTGTGCTATGGACTTTCATCCTGAGCTGCTTGACTCATCAGGACCTCTTAAATATTTGCAAGGTTGAGACAAAAAGCACTAGCGTCGCTGCAGGCAGGAGGAACAGTACTATTAACTGCAGTTGAGCCGAGGCATGCCCTGCTAGCCATCATGTAGTGGCTGCGCATCCTCTTCCTCTTGCATGGTGTCCTCTTAAGAGAGGAGGGTCTGCAAAAGGCACCATAACAGTCTCTTACCACCTGCTTTACAATTTGGAGTTAGGTAACTTACCAGAACAGGGTTACTCCAGCCTAAAGAAAGAAAAATCTCTGTCTAGCAGTTAGTGACTCATGCCATACATGTCACACAGCTGCTTGGAGGCAATCAGCAGCCTTGCTGTGCCAGAGCAGGTACTAGAGCTTCAGAACTAGCTCTGGTTGCAAGTTACCCTTGAGGACTTGCAGGTTTACTGGAAGCCAGTAGAAGTACTCTTGGCATGCTGTGGTAGATATTGTACCAGTAAAGTTGCTAGTGGCTGTGTCTTAAATGGCTGTTGTTGACTGATCACCAGGTCCAAGTGAACCAAGGAAGGACCAGACAGAAAACTGGACAAAACCCAGGCACTTCTACTGTGAGTTATGCCATGCTTTTCCCTGGCCCCAGTCCTGGTATATTGCTGGTCCTGAGAGCTGTTGAGGATGGGCATAGCCTGAGGAGCTTGGAGCTGGCACTGGCAGGGCAAAGCTTGCTCTCAAAAGGGAGAATGATGTTGCAGTTGATTCCACGAGTACAGCCTCATCACATCTTCCAGTGGTTCTCTAGCTAGACTCTAAAAAAAACTGAAACAAAAACAAACAAAAAAACAAACCCAAAAAACCCCCAAAGCCATTCCCCTTCAAAGCTTCCTCTTTAAAAAACTTAGAGGCATCGCCTGGTGACTAACTCTAGGACTGAAGGCTGGATGTGCAGGGACTTAAGACAGCTCAATCTGTCACAGATGCCAAGCCTGACCTTGGACACACAGATAAGCTTCCCTCCAGCACTGCTTTTCTGGCAAAGAATTGGGTGACATGGTGGAAAAGGCGTTTATCGACTTCTTGTGAGCATGCTGTGAGGTCTAATGTTTGTAAAGATGTTTGTGATACTTTGGAAAGAAGTGCAGCATGCTCCTGCTGGCACTCCTGCTTCATAACCCCCTCTGTAGGGGTGAAGTGGGAAGCATGGTTTGAATCTCCACTCCTCCAAACCTGCTCACCATGGGCTCCTTCAAAAAACAAGGACAGCTTTCCTGGATAGAGAGGTTTATCCCCAAACCATTTGAATGCATTATCCAGCTGGCTGTCAATATCAGAGCCTGCTGAAATAAGGAGTGTATGGAGCTGCATGCAGCCTCCTTTTGGGGGAAGGAAGGCTTTTTCCTTCTTGTTTTTCCCTTCCTTCCTGTGTTTTAAGTGAAAGCGATACCTGCTGGCCAGAGAAGTGACTGGGAAGCGCTGTGTGCTCCGTAGCCTGCAAAGGGGGCTTTGACACTGCTTGGAGCCAAGCAACCGGAGCGTGGATGGGATTTACTGCTGTGAGCGATGTGCCCTCTTCCCTCTGCGGTGCACTCAGCGGGAAGGCTCCGCATCTGCCTGCGGCTTTTGCCCCTGGACAGCGTCACTTGCTGGATTATGGAGGCTGTCATTTATCATCACTATCTCTGACTGTAAAAGACAGTCCAGTGCTCCTGACAAAACAACAGGAGGATTGGCTATGGCCAAGAAACAGCTTGCAGGGTTGACAGGCTTTTTTAAGTAGGAAAGTAACTTCAAAGGAAGAAAAGGAGGTTGAGAGGGAGGGAACAACCCCCAAAGACCTACAGCAACAACTTTACACTTGCACAGAGTTGAAATTTGCATAAAGAATGAAAAGCTGTGTAAATAAATATGCCTGAGCACAATTACAGATAGGAATTATTAAAAAGGCAGGAGGGCATGTCTTCAGAAGGGTCAGCAGGATTAAGATTCCTGCAAGGGAAAGCCAATGGGAAGCAAGTAGAGCTTTCTGGGCAGGAAGATGCAGCATATATCAGAAAAGGGAATGGGTGGGTCACCTGGATGCTGCCAGGGGCTTGCTGGGGCTTGCAAGCATGTCAGGCGCAGGGGACCCGGGAGCACGCTTCTCACCATCCGTGCACCAAGAGGTTGGTGTCCAGCTGGATAACAAAGAGCCCGTGTGATGGTGCAAATGTTGAATGGTAATGGGATTAACAGCACGTTCTCAATCTAGAAGCTAACAAGTCCTGGTACTTGCTAGCTCAATTATCTTCCAGTTAAAATCTGCTGGCTTTCTGCTTTTGGTTTCAGCAGGTACAACTACTATACTGAAAGAGAGTCACCTCACGGTGGATAAACTGCACAGGCTCACCATTAGCCTCTCAGAAAGGTGTTGAGTACTTGTGTACCTGTTTACACTGAGAGCCATGGTGCCCTCTACTGCTTCTTTTTTTTTATTTTAGGGCTCGTCTACTCATGCAATGTCAGTGCTCTGGAGACCTCCTAGTTTCCCTTCAGGTACATTTTCAGCAAGATTAAAGTGACTGTATAAAGCCTATTTGCCTAAACTTTGAGCAGCGTTGATCAGTTTAAAAGGTAATCCAACAGTGTTAGGAAAACAGGTTGGAGACCACAAGCAAATTCAGCAAAACCTTCCATCAGAAACCAGAGTGCAAAAGGGCATCTAGCAGGGCACAGCATGTTACACGGGCAAGTGCATTGGGAAAGCCTCTGCCATCTGGTACCTGTACTGCCCCAGTGATACATGCAGGACCTCTGGCTGCAGGAGAGCAGCCTCTGACTTTGTGCTACATGTGTCCATTGTGCATTAAATCCTTGCAAGGCTTGGCTGAAATATGTGGTGGCTTGCAGTGGAACAAGGCTGTGGAGTTGGGGTGTGAGTCCCTCCTCTCCTACTGTGCTGCCTTCACCGCCAAGGTGCCTTAAAAGCCACTAATCTGCTGTCTTGTGGAAAGTGTGTTTGGGGTTTTTCCTATTGACTGTCAGCTCCTGCCTAGTCACATCAGCATCACATAATCCACTGCCCATGTGTTTCTCAGTTGCCATCTCAGTCTCGATGACTTCCCCTCATGGCTCACCTTGTTCTTCCCTGGCTGCTGCTGTGCCTGGCATCCCTGTGCAGTGGTGCTGCGAATAACAGATGGTGCAAGAACTCACATCTTCAATGCGTCCCAGAAGAGGCGCAGATGCAAGTTCAGGTTCCTTAGGAGCAGGGATTTCTGAAAACACATACCCGATGAGCAGCAGTGGCAGCAGCAGCAGTAGAAAGCTTCAGTAGGTATATCTCCACCCACACCTCATTTCAAAATAGTAACGGGAACATTCAGCAGTTGGTAATCTAATGTGTCCTGGGATATACAAATTTTTTTTTAAAGCTGGCTTTGCTGGTTATTCAAGAACCATGTGATCAAAAGTTATAGGGGGTTTATTTTTCTGCATCTTGAAGGTTAAAGTGGCAACAGTTTATTTGTGCTGTTTGATGCAGAATCTAGCCATAGCCCGAGAGCACACGGCTTCCCTTTGGTGCATGGCTGGTGGATGATAACGTATCAAATACCAAGGAACGGCTGAACAAAAGCTCTTTTTAAAACAAACAAAAAAGCCCTATGCCAAACTTCACGGAGGCCATAGCATTACTGGTTCTTAAACTGGTTTGCCCAGTTGGGCTAGGATTGGAGAGCACATTAGATGCATGCGCTCTGTCAGGGAAACAGAATAGACGGAGTAAGCCCTCTACTCTGCTTGCAAAAATAATTCAGGTGAAGTCAAGCTGTTCCTTAACTCCTCCTGAAGCTTGGGGAAAAAGACCATTCCTGCTACTTTCATTGGGTCAGAAAGCATAACTGCAGAAGGAAATGCGGAGGGAAAGGGATGCCCTGTTGGCTGTAAGGATGCCTACAGCTTACCTGCTGTTACGGAGCTACTAGAAATGCAGCCGAGTTGTTGCTACAACCTCATGACAGAGTTGGGGAAGGCAGTGTTAGAAGCTGTGGTGTTTGATTGCCTCCAGACTTTTGGGAGTAGAAAATTGAGGTGACGCAGGAGATGTTTCTGACAGGCAGAAAAAGGGATGTGGGTTGCTTTGCAGGTACCAGTTCTCGCATTGTCTGCATTGTGCTTTATGTTGCTTGCTTATGTTATAAATAGATCAAGTCAGGAATATGCCTCCTTTATATAAATCTGCAAAAAACACAGTATGGTTCTGGGTGTTGTATAGCTAACCTAAAAGGGTTTTTGTTCTTGTATCTGTTTCTGGAGCGGCTGGGCACTGTGTGTGATCTGCAGCGCTAACAGGAGCGTAGGCAAGAAACGAAGGGCAGAAGGGCCTTCACGCAGAGCAGCGGGGGAACAACCTTTCCATGGCTCTCACCCAGACTGAGAGGAGTTTAACCTTGCAAACTCTGAGCTGTCAGAGGATTTGAGGGGGTGTGATGGGGAGCGCATGGTTTGGCAAATCGGCATTAGGAGTTAATGCCACCCAGAGCATTTTGACCCCACAGGCAGGTGCCTGGGGCTGGTGGGAAGAGGAGCCAGACTTGAGGCTTCCCCTCTTGTTTGTGCATTTGACTATCTTTTTTTCTTTTTTTTTTTCTTGTCTGCCCTTGCATCCCAGGATTGATCAGTCCAGTCTAAAACCATGCTCCGGAGGCTGTGCTCTCTCCCATGACCGAGCGAGCAGGGTGAGGCCCCTCGTCTGCTGGCAGCATCCCAAGGGAGACAAGGGGAATGGGGCTGTGGGGTGCCGAGACATCCCGGCTTGGGGACTCCCCACGCCGCTGGAGGCGCAGCTGTGCCTGCAGCCCCTCTCCTGCTCTTAAAAATAAACCCGCAGGGGATTCAATAAAAGGTGAAACCCAACATAGTAATTCTAACGAATAGCTAATGTTTTATTATTGGGAAGAAATTGTCTCTCGGTGTCAGTAGGAAAAAGGAAAATGTGAAAAAGAGCGTGTTCTGTAAGGACGACAGGGTGTGGCTCAAGCATCAGTAACAAATGCCGGAAGAAAAAATGCTCTTTGTTCTACAGTCAGGTGGGCTGACAACTATTCTCACCCACCCCTGGCATGCATAACACCCAATGCAATTAAAAAAATCAGGAGAAGGCTTGACATACTGAAACTGCTGCAAATGCAGCAAGCAAAGAGCTTCATTCAGCCTAGAATATGCTTTTTTTTTCTTTTTAAGCAATTAAGTTTCAAAGCTCATCAGTATCAAATTCAGTGTATGTGTTTCGTACTGCTGCATTGTTTTGTGTGCTTAATGCTTCAAATGGTAAGTTAAAGCTCTCTAGCACTAAAATTTATACTGGCCTACATGTGACTAGAATTGGACCAAAGTGTGCGTTAAAGTGTATTAAAAACGTGTACATCCATATATGCATAGAGTACAGCAAATTGACTCATAATGACAGTCTTGCTAATCAGAAAATAATTTCAAAGCTATTTCTTTTAACCTACCCTTTTTTGTCTGGCGAGTTTAATAACTCTTTTTTTTAAAGAATAAATAAATAGAAAATAAAAATGCATTCACAGTTGCTTTTAGATTGCTACAGGCTAAAGCAGTATCTTGAGCTTAAAAAACCTATTACCCTCTTTTTTTATGCTTTGTTCATTCTTCTGTAAGTTGGTTTGATTAGTGACTAAAACGTTGGTGTCTTCCCCCCCGCCCAATCATTGGAACTAAAACTTGGTCTCTGCAGTTGCTGGCAAGAAGTGAAATCCTTGCATAAGTGAAATACTATGAACTTTTTTGTAGAAAAGCAAGCGGGAATGAACATCTAATGCAACAAAAAGAGGATATGACCTATATACCTCTCCTCTCTTCCCATTTTAAGTAAATTCTTTTAAACTCAGAGTCAGGAATTTGGACAGTCACTTATTTTGTGTGTCTGTATAAATATATGTATATTTTCATACCTTCTAAAAATGTCTTATTTCTTTTTCTGGGAGGAAGAGAAATCTGCTTGCAAATTTACATCTTGTGACATTTCCTTACAACTGCACGCTGGTGTATGCACTGGTAGAGGCCAGCCCATCATTTCTTGGTAAAAAGAACCTTTCAGCTCGGTTACCTCCTGTAGAGAGCTAATTTTCCAGCAGTCAGGCTTGATCTGGATAAATAATTAGAGAGTGCAAGAGAGAGACTAAGATGATCACATCAGCGCTGTCTGTAATTCAGTTAATACAGCCAGACCCTGTGATTTTTGCGTCTGCAGTGTACTTGCGTGGTCTCAAAAGCCGCAGAGGCAAGCAAGCAACAAAGCCAATCGGTTACATTTGTCTTGGAAGAATTAGCGGCACTTTTCATTCATTTGTCGAAAGCCAGCAAACAGCTGCAGCATGCATCTGCAACACGAGAAGGTGATTCTTGACACGTTCGCTCTCCCCACCCCCCCGTATGCAAAAATTTCATCACGCAATTAATGCTGGGGTATTGCCATCCTTAAGGATAGCTTTTTTCTTTGCTGTTTGAGACCTTGCGGTGGTTTTGTATTTGATTTAAAATTGGTATCTTGTATAGCGGAGTGAAAGCTGATTAGGTGAAGCCTACCATTTTGGCATTTCTTAGTTTTTAAAAAGCTGGTCAAAATTATCTGATAGCAATACTAAACTGCAGAGATGATGTGCTCGGTTCTTTGAGTAAGCGGTAGCATTTCGCATGACTCTTAATATCAGTGGAAGAGATCCAGTTAAAGCAAACTATGTTCCCGTACAGTTTTTGAGGATACATTTGTTATTGATGTGAATTTTTCTCCTGCGTGTGGTGCTACAAAGGGGTTAAAAATACATCTTTGGTTCACTTTATTCCCAGTGGTAGCTCCATAGCATTTATACATGGATCAGATTAAAATAGGTCAATATGTTTTGTGGAAGGTCTTTTGACACTTTGGTGCATGACTGCAGTACACCTACCTTGAGGATGAATGGACCCGGAGGAAATCCATGCATTAACAAAAACACAGCCTAGGGATACTTTAGGATCACATTCCTTTATTCATCAACTAAATCAAAGGCTTGACAGAGGATACTTTGTCATCGAGTCAGTCTAAATAATACTTTTTGAGGTGACAGATAACTTCTGCTGAAGAAATAAAACCTTGTATTTAGATAAGCAAGAAACAGCCCAATCGTGTGGGTTTATTCTGTTCTTTACACTGTATCATTTGCATTAAAATATATATGTATATGCTCTAGGTGAAATTTTTCAGAACCTTAATAAAAAGAAAATCGTGTATTCAGGATTTGCCTTACGGCAGGAAGTCTTTGTCTGCTTGTTTGCTTTATTGCAGTTGTTTACTGCCTTGAATTGATTTTGGCTACCAAATCAGTATATTGAGGATGGCTGGGGAAGGCAGATTGGAAGGGGGGGTGCGGTTCTGCAGTTAGCAGGACCAAGAAGATGTTTGCTGCCTTACGGTGTGTATGTTTTTTTGCCTTTTTTTTTAACTTGGAATTTCCATATTATAAGAGGAAGAGGCTTCTTTTTGATATAATGGAGCCATTAACATCTATTAATAATGCAGACAGGGTAAGTAGCTGGAGTTGGAGCTCCCTGGGGGCCTCGTAAAACAGATGTGCACTATATCTTCCCGGATTTGATAGCTGCTGGGGTCGAGGGGGTCGCTGTGGTTCCCGTTTATTTCCTCTGGCAGCAGTTTTCTAATTTAAGCACCTCTGTCTCCTGGCTACAGTTGCCTGCTGTGATGTGGAGGGGGTGTTCGTGCATTGTCATGCCTGCTGCCGGAAAAAGGGGCACGATCAGAGTCGCCCCTGCCTCCCGGCTCGCTCGCTCTCGGCGCTGTCTTCTCAGATATGTTTTCGGTTCAAGCTGGTGGAGCTGGGCTCTTTTGTTGTATATATATATTTTTTTTTTCAAAAGAAATTAAGGTAAGCATTTCTTCCTCCTTGCAGCTGCAGATATTTTCTTTTTGCATGGGAAGGAAGAAATATTTCAGCTTGCAAGAGCATGTAGTGTATCACTTGAGGTGAGGTCTAGCCCCTGGTGGGAAATGTAGTTGCCGTATCCCCTCTTTCAAGATTATGCTTCTCAGTTTTAATTGAATATATTCACGGTGCTGCCTCTGAATAGATAGTGCTGCATGTTCTTTCTTTAGCTATCTGCATTTAACTCTGAGAGGGTGGGGTATGGGGTATACAGAAGGACTTAAATATTTCCATTTTTTATGCTCTTTTTTTAGTTGCAGATTACTCTGCAAAACTAGTGAAAAATATTAGTGGTCATAGTGTATGGCAAAAATTCATTATAATCCATACCGTATCAGATGTACTCGCATCATAGAGGTTTAGAATTGTCTTCAGTCAAATATGAGACATGCATGTCTGTCCTTGTATGCACTTGTATTGCAATATAGTCTTGCTGTGCGCGTTTAAATGTGAAGGTATGCGCTTTTGCTAGCTTGTCACAGATGTGATGGGGGGGAAAAATCCTGGTACGAGATTTGGATCATTTTCAGCTGGTTACAACAGCTGCGTATTACGGTTAAAAGTTGAGAAACATGCAGAAAGGTAATGTAACTCCTTGGAAAGGAACAGACAGAACAGTTATTTCTCCACCCCTTTTATTCTTCTATTACTATATATGCAAATGACCATTAGTATCTCACTGCGAGGAATACTGTATTATATAGGGAAGCATAATTTCTGCTGTATATCCTACAGTAATACCCTTAGCTGAGAATCAGGTTGCATCTGTCTTTTCAGAAAGATAAAGATACATGAGGTAGAAGGAAACAACAGGGGCGTGAGCAGGGTTTGGTTTTTTTGGAAGTGCTGCGTAAGCCCGTCTATGGGATTTCAGCAGGGAGCCTTCAGAATAGGGTGGATGGACCTTACTCTTCCCCAAATTCTTTGAAAACTTAAAAGAAAATTCGCCTCTGACTTATCACATGCTTAAAAACTCTTGCTGTACTGCAAGGATACTGCACTGTGTGTTCTTTCTATATACTGAGACACTGCATATTAGCTCGCCTGTCCTTGTGAATGCACGCCGATATACCAGGCGCTTCGCTTAAAACGGTACTGGGTGATCACTGCCAGACCTGGATGAAATTGGGGTGTGAATGGACATGTTAATAACTTGCCTACCTGGCATATTTAAAAAGCATAAATATTTATAACATTTGTTCCTCAAATGTTTTCTTTCTCTAATAGTGTCCAAATCCAGAGACAAAAAAATAAATAATAAAAAAATTGTATGTGAAACTTGGAGGGGGGAAAAAAAGACTTAAAAGCCAAACTGTACTTTTATATAAAACTTTGTATTATTTTCTCTTTTATTAGATCTAGGCTATACTTGCAGATAGCTGTATTTTTTTAGTGTATTGATTGTTCCTCTTATCTTTCTGATGGAATGCCAGAGTAATGCTAGTATCTGTGAGACTTCAAATATAAATGCGCAGATTTTACAAAACATCTAAATTAAGTAATTAAATGTGTGTAACCTTAAAATGAGTACATTTGCAAATAACTTTTAAAAATAGAGCAATTTTTCTTGGGAAACTTGCTGTCCTGTTATTTCTGGGAATTTTGTTTGCTGAATAATACAGAACATTTGCCCCTCATTACAGAAGAGGTCAATAAGGCTCATAACTGACAGGTTCAAAGGAACAATAAAATGCCATGTATTTTTAATTATATACTTGAGTCAATGGGTTTTGTTGATCTCTTGCTAACTATAATCTGTTTGGTAAACTCTGTTATGAATTTATACAATATTTGTATCATTCAGCCCCTTTTTTATAAAATTGGTGCGTGAAGCTACAGCTGCTGTTAGTGCTTAATGATTCTTTTTCTCCTGGCTCTATAAAATAATCCCTTCAGAATTAATTGAAGACCTAAACACTAACCAGCATAAGGAGGGAGACTATAGGACTGAGCTGTATGTTTTTTAGTTTACCTATTGTTTGTTAAAACAAAACCAACAAACCTGTAACCTTTTTTTTTTGTGGCATCAGTCACTTATTTGGGCCCCTTTTGGATTATCGATGGCAAAAATTTACATCCAAAATGCAGCTCAGATGCATAATATTTGGTGTTTTAATATTTAATGACTAATTATGGTTGAGATTATATATAAATTCTTCTTTGCCCTGGTAAGAGTTTCTCTGTGAGATGAAGACTGTATGGATTTTGTGGTGTTGGGTGTCCTTGTGTACATTTTCCCCTTATTTTCCCATAAAGGGAAAATACATACGCAGATACAATCAGTAATAGGAAATGGTAATTTTAATTATTTTTATACTATGATTGTCCTCTGGATGATCAAAACATTTTTTAAGGTAGAACTGTAAACAAAGCTAAAAGGAAAATTGTCCACTTAGGGAACTTCACTGAATATAAAAATGCTTTACTAGAAGTCAGGCTTCCGCATTCTTTGGGAAACAAAGGAAAGAGGATCTTTCCTTTGTTAATGGTATTTATCATCTTTAACTCATTAGTTGCTGAAGGCAGAGATGAAATGTTGGAGGGATTAGAGATGATCCCCTGATAAAATTTACAGAGGCTCTTTGAGGAATGCCTGTGTGCTGGTATTTTGCAGATAAAATACACACAAAAAGACATAAGCTGCAGGCATTGCTCCTCTTTAATGCTCCTTAAAGAACAACGGATTTTTATCCTGTGTTGATGTGTGTTTAATGCCTTCTAAATAAAGAACAACAATCGCAGGATTCCTTTTTATCTGAACTTTGGGTGCGCCCTTGTGTAAAATGCTTTGTGAGGCATCCATGAGAAGGAGACAAAGTGGAAGGTGATATGGGGCTGCTTTATATGACAAGTTGTGATTTAGCCTCTTCTGAAAATATATCATTATAGTTTTGTCTGAACAGCCTTAATTTTTTGAAAAGCTAACCTTTTTTAAGTTATTGTCCGCAAAGCAGGATCAATTATAGGTTGACATAGAGCAGTATATAAATATAGATCTTTCTTTTAGATTTATTTCTTTTTTTCCTTTTTATTTACATGTTGAGTGAAAGGATATGTCCAAAATGCAAGCAATATCTTTTCTTTAGGTAGGCGTAGTCCTTTTGCATGATGCATATTCTTGGCTTTTTCCAAGTCCAGTGAGTTCTGTTCTAACAGAATTTTAAAGAACAGTGTTTCAGTGGATGCTTCACTACATTGTGTCTTACTTACATAGGGCTTACAAACGCACAAATAATTTGCACAGTTTTTTTTAATTTATTCCCATGAAATCATATCTACGTGTTCCTTGAACCTTCTGTTAAGGGGAAAACAATTCTTCCTTCTAGTGACTCTCGTGTTTTTGTGTGAGGTCTTGCAAACCTCTAACCAGGATCCTTACTGTAGCTGCTTATGATAACCTCCAGCATGTTGATGTGAGGGGAAGAGCAGAAATCTAACAGCTCACACTCCAGACACCCACGCTGATTGCAATAGAGGAAACTCTGTACAGCAGCAAAACAGAATAGTAAATATAGAGTAAGAAATCGTGAAAATGTGGCAAGTTATAATTACAAAGAGGGGACCTACATCCAGCTGAATACTTCTTTCTGTGTATGACATAAGTGAGATTATTTGCAGGGAAAAAAATCCTCAAATTTAGGTATTGTATTTACTTTTCATAAATGTATGTTTGTGTCTCCTGACTTCTGATTAACTGACCTCAAAAGGAGGGGCCCATTCTTCTCCAGATTGTGACTCTCATTTCATACTCTTAAGAGTCAGGACTGGGTACAAAGAGATGTAGCACTGGTAGTGAGAGCTGAAGAGCAGCAGTGATCCTCTGAGGATGTCATTTTCTCTGTTACTGTTTTGTTTAAGTCAGATACACACAATCGTACATATATTTCTGTTTCTGTGGGGCTTTGTGCATGTGGCAGAGTGGCTGCGAATGCTCCTCAGTCTGCAGGGATTCAGCAGGGCAGGTACCATGGATGTGCAGGCATGGTGCTTCCAATACCCTTTCAGTTTCCACGTGCAGGAATTTGAATTACTTCTCCCAGAATCTTCCATCGGGGAGAAGATTATTTGTATCACAGAAGGATATAAATTAGTTCTTTATCAAATGTGCCTGGAAAGACAGGAGGCTGCATTTGTGTACAGAATAGGAGACAACTACTGATTAATTATGCTATAAACCACACGTAGCTTATAAACGTGCATGTGATAAATGTCTGTATTATACACCCTTTTCCACTTTATCCATGGACAAACCATTCATTTGTCTCCCTGAGGACTGCTGCAAATATTCCAAACACCCTTCCCTTTTAAAATAAAATAAAACCTGCCAAGGTAGTAGGTTTTTTCTCCTTGCTGAAATGGTGAATTTCCCCCCTCCTACAGATCATAACTGTTTGTTGCTCATAAGAGGTTTGAACGTGATTGGCATGTTGTAAGCAGCCTGACCTGAAGGAGGGGGAGGCAGGGACCCCCACGCTGGCTGCGGGGCACAGCCTTTGCCTCTGCGGGAGAGGCAAGCGCTGGGCTGTGCGTGGGAAAGGGCTGGGGGCGATGCTTTGGGTAGAGCCCCTTGTCTCCATTCCTTTCAAGGTCTCTGCTTTTTGTGCTCTGATGGGAGGGGGAGCACTGCATTTTGGTGTTGAAGGAGTTAAGAAAATGTGACTCTGTACCAACTTGCCTTTCATGTCTGCATTTAGTAAACGGTGTTTTATTAAAAGGCAAAGTCACTTTCCTGACACTGTAGCTGCTTTGCTCTGACCTTCCCTCAAGGGCACCTGTTATCCCAAAGGTATGGTTTTCTTCCTTGAGGAAATAACATCGCTCTCCCTCCCTCCTGCTTTTTTTATGCCCCAGCATTTAATTTCTGTGAGAATCGATGTATCTTCTCTGTGTGTTTAGACCATGAACACTGCATAAGGAGATTAAACTACTGTGCATGACAATTATGTGTACATGAAACTCTTCATTAGCCTCAGTACTAAAGGAAGTAGAAAATAAATGTCACAGAAAAATTTCTGCCCAGTTTTGCTTCTGCAGCAGATGAGTGGGAGTGTTGAAGTACCTCTTCTGACTCCGGAGCGGCAGCCTGCGGGTTTTCAGGCAAGCCTCATCTCCAGTGCTAGATGAACAGAGACTGCAGCATGCAACCAGGTGGTCCTGGTTGCATGGCCGAACCAGGAGCTGGGGTATCTCTCAAGTGAAGGAGGTGTCTGGGCCTGAGCATCTCCACGCATCTGCATCGCTTTGTCTGTGACCCTTTTCTACCTCTGAAATCAAGCAGCAGAGCCCGGTCCTTCATGAGACCGTGGCCTCCAGTGGAAGGGCTGGAAGTACTCAGTGCGTGGTGAGAGAGGGTTCAGGTCTTGAATTCATGTTGAATCACTGCCAAAAACCATGCTAAAAACCTGCTGTGGCTGGCAAGGCAACACATCATTTTCTGCTTGAACAGCAGAGGGGTTTTTCTCAACATCTTGCAAGCTCCTTGCTCTGTTGGAGTTGAACTTTGAACCACTTTAAATTCATAAAACATCTAGGAATATGCAGATTTTTGTATCAAAAGTCAAATCCAAGAGCCCATTAAATACTATAAGTACTCTATAATTGGCTTGATTAGTCTAATATTAACTCCAAGTGACACTTCAGTGACATCAACTCTGACAACGGAAGTGACATTTCTGAATTGCCTTATTTTTAGGGAGAATGTTGATCATGGCTTTTTCAATTGTCACTATGGCATAATTCTCATAGACCAACATATTTCTGGCAAGCGTGACATGTCCCTGCTCTCTGGTTGCACGGGGTGTGGATGGTCAGACTTGCTGCTGCTCGGTAGGGTTCTTGCACTGGCAATATGCAGCAATGGCATTTCTGTCAACAGAAACCCATGGATTTCTGTTAACGTATTCAGAATTAAAAGATTTCTTGAGAAACAGTTCTTGATTAGATACCAGTAATGTTTAGCAAGGCAAGGAAGAAGAAAAAGACTGCCAATGTTAATGGTAAAGCCTATGAAAATCGCATAGTTTTGGTGAAACTTGCTCTCTTTTAATGATTGTTTCACCTAAATTTATAATCATGCAGAAGAAGATGGATGCAGAATAATTCTAATCATGAAAGGAATGGTTTAACTAACTTCTTATCTTGCTAGATCACCATGATTGGGATACCACTTCCCAAAATATTCAATGCAGAATTTCTGGTTTGTTTGTCATGTAGGAAGTGCAACATGGATTGTAGCTAAGCAGATGGAGTACTGTCATTGTCTCTTCTGATTGACTAGAAATAACCATATCTGCTGTGTTGTTATTCTGTTCTCTTCACCTGCTAAATTTTAGCTTTCAGGACCCTTGAGATACAGGCTTGTATTTTCTCAGTCTGTTCCCTGGACAATGGAGCCTTGGTCAGCTTGACTGATAAATTCTGCTGTAATACGTCATAAGCCTGGGTAGGAACCTAATTAAATTGGCCTGTGCTTCCCTTTTGCTTCACATCTTTCAACCATTGAGTGGACTTTTATCCAATATCTTCTAAGTAACTTGAAGGAATGCAGGTGTCTGTACAGAACCTGTACTGCAATATAACACGTATCCAGCTTCTTCCAGTGTACCCAACCATACAACTTAGCTTCATACCCAGATCTTAAATACATTTTCTTGCTTAATACATTTTACACAAAAAGAACATTTACACACTAGTTATTTTTCCTATATACTTCTGCTGTATTTCCTTTCCAGTAGGCTTATTGAAATTAAGCCCGTGATAAGTCTGTCACTCCTAAAAATCAGAGATTCATGTCTGTTGTTCTCATGATTACATAAGATAAAAATCTATAAGAGATATTTACTCCAGATCTGGTTTCATCCAATTACTTCATTTTGAAAGCGGGGCTTTTTTGTTTTTTATGGCTTTTGTGGTCTTAAATTCTGACATTGAACATTGCCTGCTTCGCTGCCATTGCTGATAGCAAAGTGTTTTATTCATAATATAATATTTTCTACATAAACATTCCAAAGCCTCCTTATCCTTACTGCTTTGGATATGACAGTGTGAAATCACATGTGATTAACCAGGGCAGTATGTCTTGTTGCAAGCTTATTCAATGACACTAGCTACGTTCATCTAATATGTTGCAGCTCTGAGGGTAATTATCCAGGAGTAATAGTCAAGTTTAGTCTACTTGCGTGTGATGCAGAGTCTATTCATTGTTGTCATGTGATCTTCCAGAAGACCATTTACTATGATAACTTTGTAATTTAAAAATTGTTTAATGGTTATGTTCAGGTGAAAAGGGGCAAATAACCTATTCTGTGCATCCTACTTTATTTGAAATGTTTTTCTTGCCTAATCAGTGAATTTATTTCCTGTTCTAATATAAGACTCCAGTTTCCACTGCAAAATTGTGAGGCTATGTTGTACGTGTTTATAGCAGCCCAGATTATCTCTGTTTTGCTGAATCCAGCTTTCCTTTCAGCTTGATAAAAGCTGATTGCTGTAAAGTTTAGAACAGCTGGAAGGATTGTTATCTGCTAATGCCTGGAAGCTTGTTTGCTATCCTGAAGTCAATGGAATGTAGTTCAATGCAAGAACCACCAAAATTAGGAAATTTTTAGCATGATTTAACATTGTAGTGGATCAGCAGCCTTTAGTTTAGTTGTGTGCTGTTAGGTAGATAAGGTGTGTTCATCACTTGAGCTTAAATCTGAAAGGATTTTGCATGCACCTCTGTTTCTGTATGTTCCTAGCAAAGATCATTTGTGGGATTGTTTGAGAGAAAAGAGCATCTAGAGGTGACCACCATCCCAGCAGAAGACTCTTGTGAATTTTGAAGAAGTTTTTTGAGTTCCTATTTTCAGGACTGACCTGTGTTTGATTAATGAAAGGCTGTTGTTGGCTGAGTGACTGACAAGTGTAAACCCCGTACTGTGTGTCTCTGTTACCCAATTTAAAAAAAAAAAAATCTGTTTTAAGCACTACTATCAAGGGTCCTGCTTAATTGTTTTAGTTTTCTTAAATATCTGTAAAAAGAAGAAAAATAGGTCTGTCTTTAAAATTACATAAAAAAAGAAGCACATGGATTAAGTCACCTGTACTGGAACATCTGCTAGGTGTTAAAATGAAGTGCTTTTCTGGTTATTTCCATTGATTGAGGCTCACAAAGGGTTTTCTGTTCCAGCTGTAGCTCTGTGAAACCTCTGACCATGCAGATGATCTCCTTAATGTATCTGGTCAGTTGTCCTGGTTTTGCTTATATCTGAGAAAATCCTGTAGGAAATAGCGGTAGAGCTGGACTCTGTGGTCATGCTCTAATACTTCACTTGCTGAATAATGCAAACCCTTAATTACAAACTCAGCCTCACTAAAAAAAAATGTTGAGGGCTGACATTTGTGCAGGAATTAAATGTGTGATGCATTTGTTGTGGAGGCATGAGGTTGTAATTAAGGTTTTATACGATATTGTAAAAGGAGATTAATGTATAGTGTGTTTCCTTATCAGCGGGAAGCAGGAACCAGTTCCCTGTGACGGCGCGGAGCCGGTCCCCATCCCTGGACGTGTGCTGTGCAGGCGTGGACTTGAGGAGCCCATCTAAAGGGTTTCTGTTAAATACCATCTAAAAGTACTGGAGAGACAGTAGTTGGTAACGTAGGAGTCAGGAGTGCTTTTTGGGCTTAATTCTAGGATTTCCTAATTTGCTAAAGTGGCAAAGTGCACCCCTGTCTGACCATGACATGGTGCCTGGGTACTTCAACGGGGCTGTCTGGAGGTACCTGGAGCCCTTTCAGAGAGGACCCCTGGGCTGCTGTTGGTAGCCCTGTTCTCCAGGCTGCGAGTCAGCGATGCGGGGTGGCAACAGCAAGGTGGTCCAGCCAGCTCTTGGGCCAGTTGGGCATGCTGTGTTACTCGTGTTAAACATCAGGGAGCTGTACAGGGGCATGACTGGGTGACTTCCAATAAAGTCCATCTATCTTTTTTCTTCAGGGATCTGCTGTGGTTCCCAAGCTTCGCTGCTCTGCAGAGCTCACACAGAAATTCCTGTTTCAGCCATCACCAGCCAAATTTGCTTGTATTATCTGTCTCCCCCTTCTCACACCTACACTAAAGTTTTATTGTTTTCTTCTTGCTGCCTTCTCCCAGCTTCTCCCTATACACACTGAGCTACACAGCAAAGGTGGTTATGAAACCTTTTGCATATAGCAGGGTTGATGTTTTCTACATCTGCCCTCTATTGAGTCAAAATTATATTTTTAAGTTAATCTGCGAGTCTTGCTTTTTATGCCCAACACAATGGATGGGACAGGCCCAGCCCTCTGTACACACTCTCTGCTATTCCTTTTCTCCCTAGATTGGAAGCCCCCATTTCTCCATCTTGTTGACATAATTTCAGCATTCCTTAAAGCTACTCATGTGCATATGTAAGTGGTTTGCTGAGCCGTGCATAATGTGGTCACTTGAATGCTTCTGGAATGCATACGTATCGTGTGAAGATAATGATCCATATAAATGTATTTCCTAGCAAGAGACTCATCTATAGATGATGTGCATGTGGGTTGCCTTAAGCATTGGAGCTGCTTTTGCATTTTCTTCCTCTCTCTGCTTACTCAGCTTTAGATCCCTTCTTTCAGTTTTATATTTTTAAAAAGGTTTTCTTTTGTTAGTGCATTAGAAATATTAATTGTACTCATGGAAAGCCACAGTTAGGTGCGTATGTATCAAAAACTACTATGCTCTTCATGTAGAGGAAAATTGCAGATTGTTTTCTTTAGTGATTTGAGTGGTTGGTTGCGGCTCAGTGGGAGAAGAAAGTAGGACTGTTTCATACAATTTCTACATTCCTTTTCTTTTGTTTGGGAAAAAGTGTCAGGTTTTTCACACATGGTTCATCCTGGGTCTGCAGCCTTCCAGAAAAGTCATTCTGTTCTTAAGGACTATGGGAACAAAAAAGTATAGATTTGCAAAGCTATTAATTAAAATCAGCTCCAAAATACATCGTTTTCTTTCTCAGTGAGACAACTGAGATAATTGACCATTTTAGGTGTTGGTTGGTGAGGGCTGGAACTTCCTTTTCCTGACCGTATGTGTAAAAGCATGGCTTGTCTTTGATGTGCCAGAACCTCACGGTCGAGTCATCCCCATGGCCCTCAGTCCTCTTACTCCAAGACTTCATGTCACCCTTCTGCTGCACAGCCCCATCATTTTCTGCTGATGCCGTGAATCATGCCCTGGGGATGCCTGAAGCTGGACAGCAATTTTTGCTATTAGTGAGTGTAAAAAGTAATATTGCCCTCACCATGGCCATACGAAGACTGCAGTCTGATGTCATGAGTCGGGTCTTAGATGGGAAAGGAATCAGATCTTTGCATAATGGGGAGTGTAGATACCAGCAGTATGGTCTTTTGGGGCTGCTTAGGCTGATCTCACATTAAGTGTCAATCTCAGACACACTTAAAGTGTTTTCTTATGTTAGTTTCCATATTGAACTTCTGGGAAACCTGTCTTGACTTGTGCCTTTAACCCTGTTCATTCATAAGGGCTGAAAGTTACCGCTGTATCTGTCTGCATATCCCACATTTTGGGTATTGAATGAAAACACATTAGCCAAAAGGCATGCTCCTTGTTCATTAGGTGTCATTAGTCTTAAAGTGCTTCATTTGAAGCATATTGCAAAAAAATCCCCCAAATTAGACTAGTTCATGATTGGGAAATCAATACTTTCCCTGACCTCATGCCAACAGGACAGTTCAATGACTTCTTATTTGTATGTTCTGAAAAAAATCTCCCTACAACCATGTGAAAAACTGGAGAATAGGGTAAGATTTAAAATAATCTCCAGAAGATATTTGCTTAGTTAAAAACAAGAGAAAGCAAATTGTAATTTTTTATGCATGTAACCTTGCCTTCATTTTGGAACAATGCAACCTATGAAACTAAGCTTGTTGGTCACAAACTAATGCTTTCATAAATGTTTACATTTTAAAAACACTATTAGCATAAATATGCTCAAACATGAACAGTAGCTCAATTTAGAAAACCACGTTAACATTATTAATCAAAATACCGAAGACAGACTGCTGACAACACTGATCCATGTGCGGCACATTAGTGAAACAAGGAATAAGGCTTGTACTTTGAGATCATCTTTATACTGCAAAGCCAGGATGTATTCATCATGTCACTAAATGTCATTTATAATCCATTGTAGAATAACTCCTGAGTTAACATTTTTGCACTACAGGCTGCTAGAAAAAGCAAGAAAGATTTTTAATGCTGTTCCTGATTTGAAAACGTTCATAATTTGGGATAAACGTAAAAATACTGATAGAGCAACCCTATCAGAGTCTATGAATGAAGAGAATGCACTCCAAGGGAGTCCTGGCTACACAGCAGATTACTGGATTTTCAGGGGAGTAAATGGATAAGCTTTGCCCGTGGCCAGATAGCCACAAAGGCATTCTTCTTCGGGCTGAAGTGGTGTTGGCATGAAATCAGTTTGTAAATCACATTGTGCATCACAATGCTACCTCTAATTATTATATGTATTCTAACTTCCAAATTACCTCTTCTCCAGAGCCTTCAAATACTGACTTACCTAGTCAAGCAAGACCTTTTTTTTAATGATTCAGCACATTCATGTGTGTAAAAGGAAAGCTGTGACAGGGTTTTGCAGCTCCTGAGCAGGCAGTTTTCCCACTACCATTTGACCCAGGAACATCAAGCTGGTGAAATACCTAACCTTTCCTGCCTGGCAAACCCTGGCTGTATTTGTTCTAGTGCTGCAACATCAAAATTCTAGCTTCTTGGAAATAAATATAGCACTGGAAAAAGGTACCTGCCAGAGAATGGTGGCAGGATTTTGGTGTCATCCTCTGCTGAGGGGACAGGGAAGCTGTACTGGCTGCTTCTAGTCTGTTGTGGTCTAAAGAGACTGAAGGGACAAGGATTTTGTCTCAAAACCAGCAGTCTTTGCCTTGTCTGCCATGGTTGCCAGCAGTTTTCGGGACAGGGGCACCCATTCCCTGCAAGAGCAGTAATCATCCTGCTGCATACGATGAGCCACCAAACAGCTGCTGTGCACCGGTGACTTTTGGTTTCTAGTTAAGTGCAAGAATTGTACTTTGCTACGTAAAAGATGCGAAGGTGTCATCACACTTTTTTTAATCTTTACCAGTTCTGTAGGACATTTCTTAATGCAATCTGTGTGAAAAGCGATAGCTATTTGTCTTCCTTCTGTCTTGTCCCAGTATACATATTATATCGTACCATGCTATATTTATGTCATCGAACATGCTCCTCATTTTCATTTTGGTCTGTAGATTCAGAGCAGAATTCTGTCTCCTTTTGGATTTCTTGCTCATTCCTTTAGTGAGCAAGTAAGACCACAAAATTCATGGTGAATGTTGTTATCAATGATCATTTGAAGGAAAACTTAAAATACTTTCCTTCAGAACACTTCTGGGACCCCTGTAAGAGACATGGTAATTTGTTCAGATATACAGAAATGTTACTGAAATTATTGACGTGATAAAGTACTTTAGTGAAGGATTCCTACTGGATTTAATCATATCCAGAGGAGTTTCCACATGACACGTGCGAAAGGACGAGCCCTGAAGTTAAGCAAAGCATACGCAGAGGGAGGTGTGTTTGCAAGTTCTGGCACCGGTATAGATGCTGGCATTTGTGTAGTTCAACCCTTGCAGTGCCAGCGGACTTCCACAGACCAGAGGTGGGAAACAAATGGGATCTTACAGTGGTTAACTTACCTGAGGAAGCAAAGACACACAAGTACAAAAAGCCTTGTGCACTGGGCAGTGTTTGCGTTACAGCCAGAATATCTTCACAGGTTCCATTTTTTTACACTAATTAAGGAAACAGATCTTTTTCATTAAGCAGATTTGGAGTCTGTGTCTGCTCCTTTTGAAGTCAGTAGGGATTTTTCAGTTGACCTTGGGGCTGTGTCAGAAGAGATGAACGTGATGCAAAAAAGTGCTTGGATTTACAGGGGGAAAAACCCTGAAATTATCATTACCCCTTTTGGTGTTATGTTAAACCACAAGCAATAGTTTCTGTGAATCGTTAGCATTGTTGAAGAAATCCACAACAATGTGAAGGTTAGCTAAAAATACGCTACCTGGCTCTTTTATAATATGTGTTAGGATCCTAAATTTTTTAAACAGTATTAAATTTGGGTTGAAATACTACTTTGCAATAGGACAGATATTTGAAAATATGTTTTCACTTACATGCCGCTGAGCTAGGATTCAATGTCCCCTTTTACAGCTGGTTTCATCAATGTCACTTGGGTCAGAACCCAGGCATGTGGCCCCCATGTTGCCCAGCCATGGCATCATTTTCAGTTGCAAAAGAAATACAGAATCTGAAATGGAGGAGGAGGTGGAAGGTACTGCAGGCTCTAGTCTGTAATTGGAATCTTTACTTTTATTAAAAAATGTCTTAGCAGAAGCTTTGTTGTTCATCTTTCCTTATAAGTGGATATATTCTCATTGTCTGCTGTTAAGAGGAATATTTTTAACAGCTATGGAAAGGTCCTTGGGGTACATGTGTGTAATAATAATTTCTGACTTTTAAAGGAAATCATCTGTAAATCCCATTAGTTATCATTTTTCAATTTTCATCTTTCTAAGCATGATTTAACTTCAAGTGTTGCAGTTCTTAAATCTAATTAAAGAATCGCCTTTAGTTCCCATCAGAATGTTGACCTACTGTAGACTGTTTGATTGAACATTGGAGATGAAGAAATTAAAGCCCATACCCATTCTGGTATGAAAGAGCTACAGGGACGTTCCTTGGGTGGAGAGTGGGGCTGAACGTGGCTGTCTTCCCTGCGGGAGGTGCAGACCTGGTCTCATGCCAGCGGGGCTACAGGAGGAACCAGTGGGACTGGCAGCGGGTGGATGGAGGAGGCATGTTTCCATCCGGTGCTGTTCTCCTGATGCCTTCCTTGGAGGTGATCCCTGCCAAGAGGAGAGGGCCATGGAAGCAGCCTTAACTCTGCCCGTTTGGCCAGGGGCAGGTCCCTTTCCCCATCAGCATGGTGCATGGCCACCCCCTCCCCCTGCTGCTGCAGCCCTGCTTTGTGCTCTGCAGTATCCGATAGCAGCATCCATGGAAACTGTCACTGATGGTGGCTTGCAAAAGAATTTGTTAATTAAAAGATGTTTAAAATTATAATCAAGTCGCTGTCTTAAATCCAACAAGGTTTTTGCAAATGGTATCCCACTCTGCCATCACTCTCCAAAGCTGAAATGCAGCTGGAGATGAAGTGCCCCTTTGCACCCAGTTCTCATCTTCTGTTATCTTAGCTCACAGTCAGAAGGGATGTATTAGTATTAAAATTTCTATAGCTGCAGAGGTGAGGGCTTGACCCAACCCTGTGACCACCCATAAACTCTGTTATCTGTCCCCCAAATTAGCACAGGGTGAGGAGCCTCTGCAGTGGAGCCATTCCCAAGAGCACAGAGAAGATAAAAGGGGGTGAGCAAAAAGGGAATGAAACTCAATAGCCTGGAAAACAGAGCAGAATCGCTGCAAAATTAATGTGAGAGCGAAGATCAGACTAACTTCTCGCAGGCTGAAGGGAAATAAAAGGCTAAAATCTCGTTAGAGACTTGTGGGTGATTGAGCTGAGGAAATGCTACATGTGCCGAGTCTGGGGAGGGGTCTCGCAGGAAGTAACAGACATTGCTTTGTGTTTGAGGGCTCGATCTGTGCTGCATGTGAAACCAAACATTATTTGCTGCTTTTGCATGCAGGAATAACATGGTGCTAGAGGGCTGTGAACCTGAGAAGTTAGCGGTCTGCTAAAAACAGCTCCAAGTGTCACTTAACAAGCACCTAGACGTTATTTTTTTTAAGAAACCATGATGTTCTCTCTGCATGGAACAAAAGAAGGGAAAAAGTAGAAGCTGGTGAAGGATGTCCTTTGGGGTAGAAAAGTTGATGCAGTTTTAATATTAGCCTCTGGCTGATCATTTCCCTAGGGTAATTAAAGGTGACAGCTGTAAGGTTTGGGAGAGTCTAGGAGTACATGAGCAGAACAAGGCAGCGCTTCTGCAGGAGCTTGCGTCCAGTGGGGTCCGTGTGATGCGAGACTCCACGTAAACACTGAGGAAAGGGTATTTGATTCTTATGGAAAAACAGGCAGATAAGTTCAAACCCTGCTGTTTCAAGACTTCTTTACTAATGTGTTTTGGCAGTTTTCCCTTTTCATCAGTGAATAGGCTGTGAGTAGTTCTTGCTAACATATAGTAGCTCTGGTAGCTGACATTCAGACTTGAAAGATTACATGTGTGGCATGCAGAATAGGGGGAATTAATCGGTTGGTGTTTTTGTTCAGCAAGAAAGGACAAACAACCTGGACATTGAAAATGGCCTTTTTGTTCTTACGTTAGTTTCCCATATAAAAGAGTGTAAAATAAAGGCTGTATCTAATTTTTTCTAAGGAAAACTTTAACTTATTGTAAGGTCAAAACTTCTCAAATTCTTACCCTGTTATTTCATTCTAATTCTTATCACAAATTGATCTTTTCTCCCAGCAGAAATAATTGGTTCCGGCCAATAACAAATCATCTCAATTTCATTGGCTTGTATCTCAGGCAACACAAGAGACATTCTGTAATGGTTCAAAATATCCCTACTGGATAATGTAAGTAGCCCTCTAAATTAATCCAATTAAACTTTTTATCTTTTCAAAGTTAAAACCCAAGGATTTGGACACTGCCCACAAACAGAACTGAACATGCTCAAATCCTTTTTCTGTCTGTCATTTTTGTATGTTAACATAAACTTAAATGAAAATGCAGTTATTTCTATTGGTTATATCTGTTTACTAGTATTACCAAGTAATGAATTTTATGGTTAAAGCAGATGTATTAAAATGGAGAACCTCATCCCAGCAATATATCTGCAGTTAAAGAATATTGCCCCTTTGTGTGTTGAGGATTCAAATCAGTCAATTTGTAATTTGTTTCCTAATCTCCAGTAGGAACAAAAATGAACTGTACAGAGAAAGAAAAAGAGCAGGAATTGTATTGGCCTGTCTTGCTGAGTAAAGCGATGGATAAAGAATAATTCTCCATGAACAGCGCAACTTATTTTATTGTGGAATGAAACAATGTGCTCAGAAAATGGTTGCGTGCTCTCTGTCTCCCTGGTATGGCTGTTTCCACATCTGACACCTACCAGTGCCACTCACAAGGGCGCTGATGGCAGCTGAAAGTTGCATTAAGAGGAAGGAAAGCATTTCAAGCTGACTCATTTCAGTAAGTGAATAAAATCCCTGGATCCTCTGACAAGGGCGTGTAAAAAGTACGTGTTTGTGTCTCTCCTTTGCTAGCAATGTGAAGTAGGGAGTAGAAGGGGTTTTCATACCTTTCCCCCCGCTCTTACACAACAGGGTTGGTGAGTGGAGGAAGACGGCAGGGAGCTCCATAGCAGTGCCCAGTCTAATTCAGACCGCTGCCTACTGCAGGTGTGGGAGTCTCTTGTCTTCCCTATAAAAATGATGCTCTCAACTAGTAACAAAATATTCCCCAAAAATGTAAAAAAGATGCGTTTGAATCAGGTACAAGTGTATGTTGATTTGACCTCATTTTATCAAACTAAACAGTGTTTGATTACTTTTTCTACGATTTCACATTACTAAAGTCCCGTTCAGCAATGGTGTTTCAGGTAAGAGATATAGCAGAGAACTGTTTTGCTACAGACTCCCTCAGCACTGTGGCCTGAAGAAGGGTTTGATTTCTGTGTTCACTGTAAAAGTCTGCAAGTCAGAAGGAGGGGGGAAAAAATATCCTTTTTGCCAGCCATCAAGGTTGTGTTTCAGGAAGAGCCATCCCTGACCGCTCTGCAGAGCTTCCTCCTCAAGCAGAGACCAAATCTCATAGGTCTCATTTTCTGGTTCCTGGGGAGGTGCTGAGCTGTTTGGTGGGGAGCAGTTGCCTTGTTGTGAACGTTTGCTGGGTTGTTTCAAGTCAGCAGCTGGGGTCAGGTTTGAGAGCTAGGCTGCTCGTTGGCCTCTGAGCTGTGCTTGCTGTGCCCCCCAAGGATGGATTGAGAGGCCGATGGTGAAAGGTGGAGTTCAGCACTCCTTCAGAGCAGTCCCTGCGGGCAAGGTGGCCCTACCATGGTCTTCCTGTGGCCATCAGTACTTGGCTTTCACTGGGGACCATGCTCTCGTGCAGGGTGCAGTTCTGTGGGACAAGTGACAAGCGTGGCGTTTAGGCAGGGACAATTCAGTGCCTGAGCAGGGGACGACTCCTAAGGGATGTCTGTTCTGCGGTTTGAAAGTTAGAAAATGTCAAACTAGGTGCAAGTCGACAGTGACGTACTGTTGCAAGACAACAACTCGCTGGATCTGAACAGTGTTGCACGTATGACGTATGGATTAATTCTTTTGAGGTAGCTGGTACCGATAAGGACTCAGCTAGAGCACTTGTGTGTCCACTTTGGGGCACAGCACTTCAAGGAAAATATAACGGAGGGCAATGGTTAACAACAAGAATGAGGAGGAATTTAGAAAATAGGATGTAGGACAGTAAGTTGAAATAATGCAAGCCGTCATTGGTCTCTTGGCTAGGCTGTGCACCCCTGGAAAGTGTAAAAGGCTGCTGGAGAGAAGGGAGTATCTTGTGACCTGTCTGCTGTGAGTTGGATAAAGAGCAGTAAGTTGCAGTGAGGGAAATGTATGTTAGATTTTAAGAAAAAACTCTGCCACAAAGAAGAGAGAAGCACCTGAGCGTCTGCTTGTGGCAGTCCTGGGGTCTTCAGAACCAGGGGGTTCAAGGAGAGCTGAATAAATGCAAGTCAGGAGAAGTCTAGGTCACTGGTATTGCCAACAGGGCAAGGGGGTGGGTGGGGGGCTCCCCGCAGTCTCTGAGCCATGTAGTTGCCTCCTTTATTTTTAAGGGGAAAATTATCACTGCAGGTATGAAAAGTGGGACCATGCCTGTGTCAGTGGCAACTGATCGGCACTGTGTGCACGTGGGGACAGAGGCAGGAGGTGTGCAGGAAGGTAGCTCTCCTAACCTGCTCACCCCATCCTGGCAATTGCAGATCGCTGCGTTAGGGGTAGGTCTGCTTCTCTTGAAGATATCCCCTTCTTTGCAGGTTAATAATTTCTTAAATTTTTCCAGTGCTTTTGATTATGGGATTTGTACTGATGGCTAAATAGTATGTGTGTATCTGATGTACACTGCATAGAAATAATACCAGCGCATCTTCCAGCCTGGATTCTGCATTGCCTCGTTGGGGTTTTTTTTGTCATGTGTCAGGTCACTAACATCACTTCTGTAGGGTTTCATAATTGCATTTAATATGTCAATTACTATGCATGCCTCATCTGATTTCTATGGTAATAATGAGATAATTTATCTTTGCTGGGTTGCACAGTCAGTTGTGTGTTGATAACGCATTTAATTTTACCAAGTTACAAAATCTTGGTTGGTTTTAGAGAAGGGTCAGAGCTGAGATAATTTTGTATTTTAAAATACTTACCAACTCCAAACCCTTAATGTTAGCTTTCTCTTTGTGTTTTCAGATAGGGTAACTCCATTCTGAATTTTACTCAGAGAATTCATAAAACTTTTGTCATTTAACTGAGAGAGGAAACACAATGAGAAATTCTGTGCTAATGTTTATTAGCTGTTTAGGGCTCCTTTGGGGGAGGGTAGATGGAGGGAGACAGAGCCAGCTTTCCAGTATCAGAGCTATCAAAACAGCAAGCCTTCCTACCTTGCAGCAATAAAAACACAGTGAACAAATTAGTGGCGGGGGGTGGGGGAATATCTTCCATGATTTTTTTTTTTTTAATTTGACAGGAACCTCTGGAGCTGTGTTCTGTCATTTTTAGCTGGAAAGGGATGTCACTTGTAGGAATAGTTTGGTTTTAGCCACTTTTTCAAGAACTGTATTTCACTCCTGTGTAACAGTTTGCTTGTGAAGTTAATTGCTCTTTTATTTTAGTGAACCTGACTGTGTTTCATATCTAAAGAAAAATGACATTTGGGTTTTCTAATTTAGAAGCACAAAAGAGGTTGAAAGACACAACGTTAGTACCTGATTCGCATGCTGAAAAAAGGTGTTTGTGTTAAATTATAGGCTGCTGAAGCTGGGACCAAAGATAACATTATTAGACTTTTGCAATAAATGTGATTAATGGGACAACAGGGCTATCATTTGGGCCACTTCTTATGTATATACCTTATTTATTTTCATGAGTAGGATTTCATCATTTAAATCAAATATGTGCATGCATGTATTTTTTTATCTCTCTCATTCTCCCCTTATTTGGAGGTTTAAAATGTTCCCTGTCTAAAAATGTTCATGTTTTCTGAAGCCCACCCTGGCAGAATTTTTAGAAAAAGAGGAACCTCCCTTCATGTATCATCTCTTCCCCTGGTTAAGATCTATAAAGCTTAGGAGAATACAGGTTTTTCTTTGCATTGAAAAAAAACTTGCCTGAGATGTGAAAAGAGTAGTCAGTTAGAGAAAGCTGCCATTTATTTAAGGCTATGAAAAGGTAGGCTAAAATGAGTGCTCTGGCTTGTGCTGAGCTCACTGGGAACAGCTGCTGTACAGGATTCCTCCTGAAAACCTTGTCCAAACAAATCATTTAAATACAGAATTGTTGCTTTACCAAAGCCTTAGTCTTGCAAGATCTTGCAATATTCTGGGGAGGTCCCAGCTGACTGGAAGTTAGCAAATGTGACACCCATCTACAAGAAGGGCTGGAAGGAGGATCTGGGGAACTACAGGCCAGTCAGTCCGACCTTGGTGTTGGGGAAGGTTATGGAGCAGATCATCTTGAGTGCCATCAGGTGGCACGTACAGGACAACCAGGGGATCAGGCCCAGCCAGCATGGGTTTATGAAAGGCAGGTCCTGCCTGACCAACCTGATCTCCTTTATGACCAGGTGACCCGTTCAGTGGATGAGGGAAAGGCTGTGGATGTTGTCTACCTAGACTTTAGTAAAGCCTTCGACACCCTTTCCCACAGCATTCTCCTGGAGAAACTGGCTGGTCCTGGCTTGGATGGGCGTACTCTTTTCGCTGGGTAGAAAGCTGGCTGGATGGCTGGGCCCAAAGAGTGGTGGTGAATGGAGTTAAATCCGTTTGGCAGCTGGTCACAAGCGGTGTTCCCCAGTGGCTTGTTTTTTTGTCAAGCCTGTAAAGAAATTTGGAGTCCAGGAATGATGCTTCCCCCTGCATTGCTTCTCCAACTATGGATATAGATTGTATAAATTTCCCACTATTTTTAAGACTGAGATAAACGAAAAAATATCCTTTCACAAAACCAAGAGTTTTTTCAACCTTCTAAAAGCACAGACCTGGTAGATACTGGGGGGCAGTGGCATCAGCATGATGGATTGGCACGATTCCCATGCCTCCCATGGGGTTAGCAGAAGCACGCATTATTCTGACACGTTGTTCGGCTGGGGGATGGAGGGGGGGGGGATCTTTCAGAGCCTTAAATCATCTTTGGTGAGCAAAGATCAGAAAACATTCCTCCAGCAGCTGAGCTAGACCTATCAGCTTTTTTTTTCCCCTTTAAAACACTGCAGTGCACTCTGTTCCCCACTTCCTTGCCTTGACTTCAGCCTGGAGGACAGAGCGCTGTGGCTTCATTGTGTATATATGGTTTTGCACTAGCCTCCATGATATTTGTGTTTTGAAAATAAGTGTGTCTGTCAACTCCTCCCTGGGAAACAGCTGATTTCTTTGTTTTGGCATGCCAAGATAAAAGCTGCAAACAGAATAAGCACATTTTTCAAATACTGGTATGACCTGATAAGCCAAGAGTTTTTGTTTATGCGTGTGTCTCTGACCAAGATGTTAATTGCCATCTCAGAAGCTGACAATCAGTTAAAATGGCAAAAAAGAGAGTTTTGGCCCATCTGAAAGATGAAATATTTCCCTAAGGGCCTGGAAAACCCTTAACTGTTAGCAAGATAAAATATTTTGATGAGTGACCTAATATTTAACAACCAACCAAAAAGCATTTAAGGTACTTTTCATGCTGGTGAAAAAAATAACCTTTTAAGCCTGTGGATCACAAGTATTTTCTGCTTGTAACCCTACCTGGTGGTGGTAATCAAGTGTGGCCTGAGTTTTTTAGCAACAGTATGAGATGAAACAAGGAGACCATCCATCCTGCTTGCGATCCCTCTCCAAACTGCTGTGACCACTGCATTTGGGAGTCAGGGTTTCATGGGGAGCGGGGGTGTAAGGCTGTTGCTCTTGGATAATGTGCAATGTATTCTTCACGTTTGTCAAATTCACTGGGGTTTTACTAAAATTACTTTGGTTCGGGATTTAGATTGGTGTCCGGTGCTGTGTCAGCAAAGCTGTGTTTGCTCACCAAACAGGTTTTTGCTGGGGTGGTACATCAGCTCTAAAACCCTAAATGTCAATCCCTTTTCCAGCCCTTCTTGTGCAGAGAGTAAAATAGGAAGTGCAGTTTCCCCAGTGCGTTGTCTTATCTCTGCCATCCAAGGATGGATAAAATATGTTTTGAAGGCACGGGCTCCCTCCTAGTACGCCTGTTTGAAGTTGGTTTCCCTACTGCAAAGCTGGCTGCCTTCCCCTCAGCTAAAATCTAGTGCCTCTTTGGGAATTGCGTTTGTAAAACCAGTTTTAATCTCTGCACGGCATGTTAAACTGATGTCAACCTGGCAAAAAGGGTCTGTCCCAGGAAGCACAGCGGATTGCAATCCATTCTGTAGTGAGTGCTGTCTTGTAGGCTATGTCTTTTTAAGGGAACAATGCTGAATTTAAACAAGACGCAGGAACAGCTTGGCTTTTTTGATCCCTATGCTGAAACACATCCTCATTTAAGGATCAAGGCAACTCTGGAAATTCCTACATCTTGAGCTGTTAAATGATGTAAAAACCTCTAAAATTAATATACATGCAGAGCAAAGGTGTTAGATAAGTGCTGAAAGCAGCATAACTACATCAGTCCATTCCAGAGCCCAAATGAATAAATCCAGCCCCAGGACTTTTCCTGGCGGGCCTGAGCTGGCTGATGAGCAGAGCTTAGACCATGCCGCTTGCCCTTCCAGTTCTAGCAGAGCTTGTACTTGGGCATTTGCACTATGGGCCTTTGCTCATTCAAGATAGGTGCTCTGATTTACCCCTGATATTTGAAGGGACTGTCTGTGAGGAAACTGGAGAAACACCAGGGTTGGGTCACATCTATTTCTACTCTCTGCTGTCTCGGGAAAAGTGCCTTGTGGCTGATGGATGTGATGCTTAATGGCAGTGGTGAATGCATACATATTTCCCAGGATGTCACTGGTAGGCGGGGGGTGGAATCTACAATGTAGTGCTGTGTCTTCAAAAGGACACAGCTTCTGTGCTTATTACTGTCACAAATGCATGTTTTAGAAGGGAAACCTGCCGGGTATTTCTCATTCCAGATACTAACATAGTCCTGTACCAATAACATAGAAAAAGGCTCAGATAACTCTCCATAGGTAGCATCTATGTATTTGGGATTAGCCTTTTGTCTTTTTTCTTAAGTAAGCGAAATATTTTTATTAAGCATCCTTATATTTCTTCATATTAACTGAGTGAGTAGGTATTTGCATCTGGCTGGTCTGTGGCCAGTTTAAGAAGTGTCATCACATAAAGAATTTATCTGGGAACCACATTTAGCTCTCAAGTGTATAAATATAGAAGAATGTAGGAATTTCCTGAAAACTGATGCATGATAAAATTAAGGAAGAACAGGAGGAAGTTCAGTTTAATTTCTGGCAGGTCAAGGTATAGAAATACTTACTGGTATGTGTCTTGCTTTGTAGCATCGAAGACACACAAATATTTTTCCTTATCTAGGATCCCTGTCAAATTATCAGCTTGGGAAATAAGATGCGCGTTGAATTTTGACACCAGTGACAGCCCAAGGAAGGGATTGGTATGATTTTGGTACCAGGTGATATGGCTGTACCATACTTTAGCAGCTGGCTTAGTGATCTCCAGGGTAAGAATTTCTTCCACTTCATTGCCAGCATCCTCTTCCGAGGAAATCAGTGCGGACTTTTGCAAATAGCTTTGTCCTTTCTCCAATAGACTGTGCTCTTAATAATCAAAACGAGTTGCAGGCATTCCATTAATTGTCCAGATAATTAGCTTTAGGCAATCTGGCATTTCATCTTTGTCTCTGACTTAATCTCAGCTAGTTTTTGTTCAGTCACTGGCATGTGTAATTCCTCATCTATTTTGACATTTCTCTGTCGCATTAGCATTTGCCATACTTCAATTCCTCTAGACTCGAACAAGCTTTAATCAATCGTACTGGTTTGCAACTTACTTATGCTACATAAAACGCATATAGTTATAACTTTTTGGGTCTGTAGATTTGATAAACATGTGTTTTCCGCTCCTAATGCGTGCTTGCCGTCTTAGATGGCTTGCCTTGTATTTCTCATAGTGCTTCCACATAGGTTGTTTAAAACCTCCTGGAAGAATTCTCCTTCCCTGGGCATGTATGTGGTATTTTAAACCTAATTTTGTTTTTATTGATCCCTAGAATGATGCCAGATGGTGAAATGCAAGAATATGCGATAGGGCTGTGTGTGTGCGCGCCCATGTGCACACACACACATTTTTATCTCTGTGTGCATGAACGCACAGGGCGATTCAGTGTGATGGAAGGTTTTATTAGATAATAAAGCTGCATTTTAAGTTATGCAGGTCACTTCAAGTGAGGACTAAAAAAAAAAAGGATTTATTTAGCTTTATGCTGTGTATGGCTTTATAGAAAAGCTGTTTAGAAAGCTCTGCTATTACTGATTGGGAGCACTTATATTACCTTTCCCCAGAAGTTGGATGCCTTCTGCTGCTGGGTCCAGATGAAAAAGGAGAAGCCGTTATTCTGCGTTCATTTGGAAAACTGTGAACCTCCCAGTTAGTTATATTGGTCCCAAAGTGCTAGTCTGAAATGCTGCATGGGCATCAGGGGCTAGCCCTTAAATCTGTCACTGTTTCCCTGGGTGTTGCACACTTTGCATCTGAAACCAGTAACGAGGTGGAAAGATTTGGCAGTTAAAAAGAGGAAAGCATCTTCCTGCTAAGTAGATTTTTAAAATTTTTTTTAATTAGGTTTGAAACTGCTGAGAAATTCAGAATATTAGAGCAAGCTCTGGTGGAGAGGTGTTGCGTGTGCAGAGGAAAAACAGAAGTGTGTTCCCTATTTAAAAATTGGGGGGAAGGTATATACAACGTGTACGCATTCATGTCTGTGCTCTACAGCAGAAAGGAAAAAAGGCTCTTTAAATAGTTCATTTGCTTAGTTGTTCTATACTTTACTAAATTTCCTATCCTCTGTTTGCTTTTAAAGGGGAAATACTGTGGCTTATTCTCCTAAGGCCAGAAGAAGTTTCCCCATGTCTTTTTGTTGTTGTTTTTGTTGTTAAGGACAGGAGCAGTCAGGCAGAGAAAACTTTATCAAGACACAAGTGCTTTGAAGAGGTGTGTAACCTCGTGCAGCAGCGTAGTGGTGCAGCAGCCACCACCCTTTGGGCCGGGGACTCTTCTGACTAAGTGACTAAGACGTGCCTATCAGGGTGGACGCACCAGCAGCATTGCGTCCGGCACCCCAGTGCCATAGAGCTCTCCTCCCAAGGGCTCAATCGTACCACCTCAGGCTGAAGCTGCCACGGACTTTGCGGATTAATTGATCGATGAAATCACTGCGAATATCAAGGGTGCTACCTAACACTCAAAAAAAACCCAAACAAGTTTGCACCTTCCTAAGGAGTCCCTGGGCTAACTGCCCAGTGCACCGTTGGAAGTGCTGTACTTGGGACCTAACCAGGACCAAGCACTGAGCATCCCAGCATCACATAGATCCTTAAAGATCATGGGGTGTTTTTCTCAGTGATATCTCTGAGTCTTGTGTCCATTTCTGCACAGGAAACCTGCCTTGTGCTGCTTGTCTTTGAGGGAGAAGTCCAAAGGGTTTCAGAGCTGCTGTTTCAGCTGTGAAATGCAAGGCTGTGGCTCAATAGTTCACGTTCAGAGACATCTGCTTCTCAGGAGGGGTGTCAGGTGCAAACACCAATTTGGGGGAGAGTAATATATAGGGCGCTGATTTTGCATGTAACCTACAGATAGGTAAATGCCTAACTGTGCACACAACTAATCCTGCTCAAGTATGCTGTGGAGTTGGAACCCATAAAATCCATTACTTCATTGATATCTAGTTGCTGTGTAAGTCCCCTAAGAAGAGTTTAAGTGCAGTTACGCATTTTTAAAAGACCCTAGTCCCCTTTGGGTTGAGAGGAACAGGCTGGCACTGCTTCTTTTCCTTTCTTCTTCTCTCCCCGAACCTGATTATGGTCTCTCTAGCCCAGGATGCTGTGTAATGGCTGGATTTTTTGTGTTTAGGGTTCAGTTTCTGAAGCACTGTGGTAGATGAGGTATTGCTAGCTTTTAGTAGAGTTAAATTAGATTCATACTCTAATCTGTTCCTCTTTATGTATGATTTCTTCTTCAAATACACTGGTGTTTTATGGCAAGAGACATTATTTTAGAGCTTAGTACAAAGCGATCAAAAGTTCCAGGCTCGAAGATTTTACCATAACTCATCTGATCTCTTTCATAATGGCATAAACGTCTTACCCACTGGCTTACATGGGGCTTTGGTTGATTGGTTTTTTAAAAAAAAAAAAACTGTTTTTCAGGCCAAGTTTACTCTTCTTTTTGTAGAGGGATTTGCCAACTGTTGTGCAAAGGTTTCCCTAACAGATTTTTAAAGGCAGAGGGGCTATTGAATTATTTAGTCACTGTGACACAAGCTATAAAATGTGATTTAAACTAGGTATTTTCTGCAGTGAAAAGTGGAGGTGGAAGCTGTTTCAGCTCCCTTGGCTGAAAAAGCATGTCCTTTTTGGTCTGCTCTGGAGCACCTTGGTCTCTCCTTGCATTGACTGAAGGAAGGGAGATGGACAAAGTTGCCTGTATACTCCTTTGGTAAATACGTACGGTTTGTTTTTAATAAGGACAGCTTTAAGTGGTGTGAATCCATGTACTTGCAGATGACTTTCTCAGCCTCCTCACACATTTTGCAGCCGTGGGAGGAAGTATTTGAACACAAACATGATTAGGGATTTACGGAGACTGCTCGCGTGAGTATAAGTTATTCATTTGCATTACTATTTGCCGGCGTAAGTTCATGCATTATGCTCTGCCTTTTATTTTCCCTCCATGGATCCACTACCACCCTTCATCGCGATGAGTTTGCAGGGAAGAGTACAAACACATGGTGGGATTTGGGTTCAAGCTCCAGCTTCAGCCCCTGCTTTTACACCCCTGCCTTTCAACATGTGGGCTAAGAGCTTTTCTCTGATTTATTGCAGGTGTTTCTGGAGTATGAGGTGAGCTACTGCATCTCTGCCACATGTGCTGGCTGTAGATAGGCATTTGTGTGAGATTACCCGAGAAATGGGTTAGGGAAACTTTAAAGCCGACGGCGCTAATCAGCATCCTGCATGCCTGGTCTATCAGGCACATCAGATTCACAGGAAGGACAGAAATACCGCGTGCAGGAAATAAAGGTCAGAAGTGACGGGCAGGGAGGGGGGAGAGAGATATTTAAGAACTATCCAGCAAGAAAATGGAAAGAGTCAGAAATGCGTTTGCTCTTGCTGCCTGTCAAAAATCAGAAGCTGATGCATGCTTATAAGAGGAGCCATTTTTTGCTTTAATATCTCAAACTGTAGATTGTTGTTTATTCTGCAGTGCCTGAGCAGAACGTAGCATGGTGAGGTCCTGGGCTGTGATTCTTTGGTTGTCGTCGTTGTGGTGCTCTCCTGAATTATAGTAATAAATGTAATAAATTAGAGTAATAAGATATAAAACTACATTTTTTTCTGGGTGTGACAACAACAATTTGCCTTTAATCAAGAAGTTATATCCTCCTGAAATTTCATTTATAGGCTGTTTCCTAAAATTAGGAGCTTAGACTATTTCCTGTCAGTCTTAGTCTGCACTATTTCTCCTAAATTATTTAAAGGTATTAAAAATGCATAGCACATACACTGTACCAGCTTTAATGAAAGAAAAGATTGGTCCTGATTTTACATGGAATTACAAATTAGCCATTATTTATTGTTGCACTTTATTTCATCTGGGAAACAGTATTAACTCAGATGAGTACTTTCTGATGGACATTACTCAGTAATACCCTCTATGTTATTTAAAATATTTTGTAGATCTATGCATTATGTTTCCAATGAAAGCTTATTTTCTATTCAGATTGAAATCATAGAATCATACAATGGTTTGGGTTGGAAGGGACCTTTTAGAGGTCACCTAGTCCAACGCCCCTGCAATGAGCAGGGACACCTTCAACTAGATCAGGCTGCTCAGAGCCCCGTCCAACTGACCTTGAATGTTTCTAGGGATGGAGCCTCCACAACCTCTCTGGGCAACCTGTTCCAGTGTTACACCACCCTCACTGTAAAAAATCTCTTCCTTATATCCAGTCTAAATCTACCCTCCTTTAGTTTAAAACCATTACCCCATGTCCTGTCACAACAGGCCTTGCTAAGAGATTGCCCCCATCCTTCCTGTAGTCCCTCTTTAAGTACTGAAAGGCTGCAATAAGGTCTCCCTTATGGGCAGAGTCACCTCTTTAAATTGCAAGAACTTACCATGATAAAATCTAGTGGTTTTTTTTTATCATGTGTCTATTTCTGTCTTCAGTCAGCCTGGAGGGAGTCAAATAAAAATTGAAGACAAATCCTTTCTCCTTCCTCTCCTCTCTCTGCCAGTCTCTTCTGCGATATGTTTTAAGGATCTGGGGTTTTGCCTTGAAACCATAAAAGAATGTTGTCAGCAACCTTGTTAAAATACTATGAAGTTAAATATGAGTCTTATACAAATGGTTTGCTATTGTATTAGGTATCTCTGATACTTAACACCTTCCTTTGACTGGAGAGTCTAATAGGTTAGTAAGTAGTAAAGCGATTTCACTGGTAATTGGACATGTATTAGCCTGGCTTGATACCTAAATACATTCTTGGAAGAGCATATATATCAGTTACAGAAAGACGTAATGCTTCTCACCTCATGTCATCCATGCAGATATAAGCAAATGCTGGCAATGCTGGGGACTGTGGCTGAAGATCTCTGAGTAACAGCTGAGCTCTGCGTCACGGTTACGGGAGGAGTATTTGCATGGATAGATGAACGCTATTTGATTCAGCTCATGCGCCCTCGTATATCAGCAAGGCTCATGGGCTGGTTGTGATCTTCTAAATCCGCCACTTCTTCAAGAAAAATTTAAGTCATTTAAACAACTGTTTACAACAAGGCTGTAGTTTTGTTGCTTAGGAGAAAGGCACTGTCTGAGGTTTTAGTTGTCCAGATCTCTCTCTCAGGCTTGCAAGGTGGTATTTGTCAAAGGATCTCTTAACCTGTGACCAGGAGTGGGATGGTCCCTTTCCCAGCTTGAACACCGTTGGGAGCCCAGTCAGTCCCCCCATCTCCCATTCAGCATCTTCTAGTGGCTGTTTGACTTGAGAGCTGATCTCCCTGTTTGCTGGGGGATTTATCTCCTGCTTCCCTGCCGTGATATCGCCCTCTCAGGCAGCTGAAGCCCCGGCATTAGAAACGGTCTGTCTTGTGGCAAGACATCCCTAGCCAACACTGATGGTCTCCGCTGAGAAAATCTTGGCCAAAACAAGGAGTGACCTTGTTAGTTATGCCGGGTGCAGTAATTATGCACGCTTGCATAAATGTCGCTAACATGTGCTATTGGTTCTAGATGAGCTGGTCCTCACTTAACAGTAGCAGAGTACTAAGCCATTAATTATAGGAGTCAGAGGAGAGGTACAGCTGCAGATCTGCCCTGTCAGGATTTATCAGGCTCCATTTTGTAATCAATGGTTTATTTATTAAACCATCACAAATCGTGCATGCGCTCTAGCCACAGCCGGCCGCAGCTATGCTTGGATATTTCATCTGAATCAATGGAAGCAATCATCTGCTTTACATCAGGTATCGAACCTGTGCAGGTCCTCAAGTGATAAATGACTTTATTGTCTGGGTGGAATTGACTGGAACTGATGCCTGGAGCTGGGGGGGTGGCAGTAAAAACACTGAATTCCTCTGTAACTAGTGCTTTTGTGCCTTTTTTTCCCCTGCCCCCCCTCCATCTTGCTCTACCTTCTGCAAAGCAAATCAGAGTCTTTGCCTCTGCACGGCTGAATCTGGTGCAATGAGGGGAGAGGCTCGTGAACCAGGGCAAGAGGGAACCTGCTGGAATGCAGAAGTGGAGGGGGTTCATTAGGTGTAAGGAGCATTACAAGTCAAGGGTGTGCCCAGAAGCAGTGGCTGCTGCCCTGGTCTCAGCTCTGACCTCTCTGGAGCAGATGTCACACACAAATGGTCCCAGTGGGCTTTGGGGATGCCGTGGGGCCCTTTGGCTGCTGCCAAACAGAAAAAAGCAAAGCAAACAAAAATGCATTTAAAGCAAAGCAAACAAAAATGCATTTGAAGCAAAGCAATCCCCCAACCCCTGGAAATACCTCTTCAGCCCTTCTCACAAATGTTGACCAGGCAGGGAGTTGACGCTAAGGTCAACAGGTCATAAAATTTCAAAGTACAATAGCAGTATACTTTTTATTTTTCAACTTAAAAAAAAAATCCACACGGTGTTTCTCTGCATTTTTGTGGCAGTTGATTTGTTCTGGGAGATGGCAGGGCATTGGCTTAGGTTCATTTCTACATACAGGGCTCCATTTTTAATGGGGGCAGTGTGTCCCCTTATATCCCTCTGAAACATGGGGCTTTGGAGCTCACAAGTTTTGTGTTCTCGTAGCCTTTGTTTTTCTCTTACCTCTGGCCAGAGGTCTGACAAAGAAGCCAGGGTTGCTCAGCTCTCATCGCTCACTGGGTGTAGCCCCTACAACGTGAAAGGAGACTACTCACCTAAGGATGTTTTGGTTGGAAACTCACTCCAAGGTCATCATTCTTGTACCGTGTAGTCATTGCTGTTATTGCAACAGCAGAGGGTCTTCCTTGCCTGTTAATAGGATACAGTGAATAACTTTGGCTGGGTGGCCCAAGACTGGAAAGAAGCCCAATTTGGGGTGCTTTTTACAAGGCCTGTTGAAGTCCATAGAGGGTGTCCTGTTTTCTGCAGCGAGCCCCAAGCCCATGGATGTTGTAAGAGAGAAATCTGAATCTGTGTGAATCCCTTGCCTTTGCTTTGGGGATAATTTCAGCCCAGACCTGCGTTCTTGAAAGCTAATTCACCCTCATGCAGGCTGGTTTACAGGGGCTATATGATTTGCATGTTGCATGGGGTCTGCTATTGACATAATGAGGCTTTATTGGATTAAAGGGCTTGCTGCCAGAACTAATTGTTCAAAAGAATATACAGGTTTTTATAAGCCTCCAAAGCTAGCCTTTATAAGATCTGTATTAATATATTTCACGCCCATGCTAGCAGTAATTCTGGCATACTGTTCTTCCCTTATGACCAGTACGAAGAGGAAGGAAGAGGATTGCCAGGGAGACGTGTTCTCCTGTAAGACCTTGGTATCCAATGGTGTTATTAAAAAAAAAAAAAGGCTTGGGACAATGTATTATAAAAATACTGCATTAAGTAAGTATTTACAACCTGTATCTGTTGAATTATATCCATGACACTTTGTACTCAGCCCGCTGTCCTAAACATAGAAGGGGGATAGGTAATTTTGTTTTCTCCTGGGAATAACATGTTCTTTTGTTTTTTCCAAATAGTTAAGTCTGAGTAGGCTTCTGTATGGGCTGCTGTTGGTGGTGTTAGGCAGAAAAAAACCAAGGCATTGAAAACCAAGGCATTGCTCTAAAATCAAGTGATTCCTCACCAGGCACTCACTTTCAGAAGTGTATACAAAACTTTAAACTAGCAAATGTAGCTACAAAAGAGCAAATCTGATACAGATCCACATCTGCCAGGAATGCCTTGTTATGTGGAGTTACTGACCCTTGGTGTGGGCTGTGCAAACCTGCTCTCCAGCTCCCAATGCCTGTGTGCTGCTGCTGCTGCTGCTCTCAGCCTACACCGTGCAGGACCTGAGGTCATATTCCTGGCTCTGCTACTGGCTGCTGTTTGACATTGAGCAAGTCACTTAGCATCAGCATGGCTGTCTTCCCTCTTCTTTTGGCTTATTTGGTGATGCATAACTGTAAACTTACAATACGGAGTGGAAACTTTCCTGAGTAGAAGCAAGGGAGAGAATTAATTTCCCACCGGAGCTCACAGTTGATGCTGCGTGATGGGGTAGCACCAGGGAGTGGGAGATAGATACATAGCCATCTGGCAACCACAGCCCGCTCCCTGCGTTTCTCTAACAGCTTCTTCGGAAGAGCTGCCTGGACCATATGAACTCGACCTGCAGGGTGGGAGGCGAGGGCAGATACACACCTAAATCACACAGAGATAAATATTCACCTGTCACTTGGGCACCTGTTACAAAAACCCACTCCCAAAGGGCAACTCTGAATAGGAGCAAAGCAGCATTTTTAAGGGTTTGGACAGATAAAGGAAAAAAAAAATAAAACCTGAGTGTTTAATTCAAGACATCCACGCAGTAAGTGTCAGCATAGAAATGGAAAAGTACAAATACACCTAGTCCTAAAGACCTGCTCCAGCCCATTAGTGGGTGGTCTGTTCTGGGGGGAGCACCAGTGCAATGTGTGGGTAAAGAGGTTGGTTCCGACAGCACTAGGCTTTTGGGGTGTATCCCCAAGACCTGCAGCCTGAGCACCCTTTTGCTCCTGCCTGAGCTGTCCCCTGGGAGCAGGTGAGGACCACGTCAGCGATTCCATTGATGGCAGTGGTGCCCCAGCAGTTGATGTCCAGCAACGAAGCTTTTCCACAGTGACCTTAGTCATCATGATGCTTACTGCTATGATACTTTCAAAAATGTTCATAGCTGAAATTCAGCTCGGAGTAAGTCAAGCTGTCTGATTTACAAAAGGGAGGGCTGCTATTTTCTGCTCTAAACATACATCCTAATCATTTTTGGTGCTGTATTATAGAGAGAATTTTTGTACAAGATCGACTTCCTAACTGGTGACCAATACAGTGATACTTTTCACCTGTGTGCTTACTCTTAATGTTTTCTCCTCCAGTACTGCTAGTAATAAAAACATAGCATTCACTATAAGAAATTCAGTATAAGAAACGTGTAAAGCTGCAGATGTAATATCTTCTTTCCATCAACCCATTTTCTGTATAAAAAAGGTCAAATCACATTAGGTTTTTACCATTGAGATCCTATGGCTTCAAACAGAGCCGTGTGAATCTGTTCAATGGAAAATTAAACTAATGTGTGCTTATATTAACACATGAAAACCTGCACTGTTTTTTTTATTAGAGAAGTTAATTATCTGACCATAAAAGTGTATGGTAAAAGATCATAAATGGAAAATGATTACTCTTATAAACATTTTGTTGGACAACAAGTTACGCAAAAAAGCAGAGATTGTTGCTTCAGAGTTACTGTCTTGCTCCTCACTTGGGTATTAAATGCATTCAAATTTATACTAGCCAGTTCTTTGGTGTGCAATTTGTGTGCATGTTGATAGGGTTTCAAAAAGTGTTGGGTTTTTTTAACCCTCTGGGGACTTTTTATGTGCAAGCCAAGTGCTTCTGCATGCATGATAGAGCAATTTCTTCACTCTGGAAAGTGCTGCTAGAGAGAAATACAATAGCAGAACAAACATTGACTTCCTCAGAATTGTTCAAATAACGATACCATAGCAAAATCTTACACGGGGTCAAAAGTACTTGCCTCTTTACTGATGACATCTCTCAATTTTTGGTACATTTCCAAAGAAAGAGCATAGCTTATTGAAAGTTGGTGCACAGCATAGGGAATAAGCTTATATATACTCCTGATCTGGAAAATCACTTAATTTAAATCTTAAATCTATTACTGAGTATTTTTCTAATGATTTAGGGCTTGTTCCCTAGTTAGAATAGATTTGCAGGGTTTTATTTTGGTCAAAGGACTCATACTGATTTACCCTTTTAGAAAATCGGAAGCTTGATGGAGATGTTTTTGGTTTTGGTTTTTGTTTTTTTTTTTAAAGTTTAGTACTTCATCTCATTGGAATTGTTTAATGCTGGGCCAATGGAGCCTGGAGTGTAAAGGCATGTGTTTTCGGGTTTTTTTAAATTATTTCTTTTATTTTTTAAATTCCCTTGTAAGAGGAAGAAGAGTGGATTACTCATACTGTATGCTGTTATACCAAAATCTATCACGAAAACTTGAACCCAAACTAAGCATGTACATGTGTATGCAGAACCCATTTCAAGAGCAGATTCACAGCACATACTGATTTTAAGGGGATTAATAATCTATGAATAATACATATCCAAGATACAGTAGGGTGGATTTTGAAATGGAGAATACTTCATTGAAAGGTGGATGTTGTGTCCACACTGAAAATGGACTCACTGGGGCACATCTTCTGATGGTGCAAACCAGCACAAGGTCTTTTGGCTTTGGAAAAGGGATACCAATATAAAACAGTGGAGCATCTAGTTCAGTCCATATAGCATATAGATCTATTACCATGCACATAAGTAACAATTTCATACTTGCATTTTAAACTATTATTCCCTTCTTAAACCATATGCTAATTTTCTTAAAGAGAAGTCTAATTGCTCTCTTTATATGCAGCTCCAAGTCAAAAGCTTAATTTATCCCTCCAGTTGGATAATTAAATCATACAATGTTCATCTCTAGTGACTCTTCCTGTCCCAGATATCTTAAATTCTTCTTCTCTAGCTGTCTTCCGCAGAGCACAGCTCCTGACAAAGCCTTCGCCTTTCATTTACTTGTGCCAGTAAGACAGCAGTTTGTCTCAGTTCAGAGGCGAGGCTTCATTTTCCTTTCCTTGAGTTTCACTGCGTATTTTTTCTCCTAGAAAAGAAACCCCATCTCTCCCACACATACCTTCTTCAGGCATTACAAAACAGGGGTTTTTTTTATTTCCCTGTGACCTGATTTTGCAAACCGCCAAGTACTCCCGTTTAAATCAGCAGCCTGGCTTGCGTGGGTATGGTTTTGGAAATGGGTTCACTTCAAAATCAAAAAAACCCAATTTGAGCTCCTGTGTAGTGCAGTATGAGTATTAGAGTTTTGGGCAGTTAGAACTAGAGCTGCAAGGGTGAACCTACTGCACGGAAACAGATGATGATACCCTGCTGCGGGGAAGTCCTGGGAGTCACTGACGCATAGCACCCCACAGCAGCAGGCTGCAGAAGTATAGACTTGTATTGGAAAATAAATTGAAGGTCTAGAAGAGTTCATGCTTGGTGAGGCATTTCTATTAGTATTCCTTCCTTTGTAAGGTTCAACCTCCTTGCTTCATTTCTTTTCTTCAACATCAGAAGTTTTTGAAAGCTTAGCTGTAGATCAAGTAGACCTGGGTGCGAGCAGTCCTGCTAAAGTCAGGAGGACCATGCATATGCCAAAAATGAAGACCTTCTAGTCAGCCTTGCTCAGAGGTTTTGCAGGATTGCATCTGGTAAGAGGGATCTCTGAAGGGCCTTCCTGTGGGGTGCTTGGGAGTTTATAAGAGATGGTACGACAGTTAGTTTGTGAAGTGGTAATTCTGGTGTTGAAACGCTGGTTCTGATATTTCTTGGGTCTAACAGTACCTATACCTGCAATCGTATTAACTTTGCTTGGCCATTATGCTCTTGGTGGAACTGCTGTGTTGGTGCACGCTAAGGCAAGGGTTTGGTGAAGTAAGAGAAGCTGACCCTAAGAGAGCTAGCTAAGGACTGGCTTTGTGCTTTGCTTTGTGTTGGGGTACTAGCTTCTGAGATTTCACAACGTAGCATGTCTACTAGTAATGCTGACTTTTTTTTACTGGAACTGTAGATTAGCATCTCATACTTTCCCCATTGATTTTTAAATGCTTCATGTTTTCCAGTACATTTCATTCATGTCACTATTCAACATCAGTATTTAAACATCGTTTAAAATTACTACACTGGTTTAGCAAGCAATGAGACACTGCTCGCCCTCCCTCCCCATCTTCCCCAGCATCACCCCTGTAGGATCTTCTGTCTCTGCTGTTCCCTTCCCAGCTGACTCAGGGTGAATCCACAGGAATTCCTTGTGGAAAAGCCAGGATATTCCTAGTATTTAAATTAAATGTAAGTTTACTTGCCATGTGTCTGGTTTGGGTCACACAGCAGTCTGTCTTGCGGGGCAGTACCTTGTTGAAAAAAGGAATCAGTGCTCCTGATGGCATTTGTAGTGTTGGCTTAACACTGATAAAGCCCTGACTGCTTTGGGCTTAAACAGGACCACAGAAGTGATCAAAATTTTACTATTCCGGCAACTGGCTGGAGTGCAGAGGTGGGAGGCATCACAACTATGGATTTTTTCCCTTCCTTTTGGTTTTGAAATAGCTTATTTGTCAGATTTCAGGTAACAATCTTTGCTTTGGCAGAGGTTGTGGTTCTTAAGGGAGCAGGTTTGCATGCAAATGTGCTGCTGCTTAGTTTGCAGGAAGGTAGACTCTTGTTTTGCGGTAGCGTGGCCTGCTACCTATGTAGGCATTCTTTAAGCATCGCTAATGGTTCTTGAACTGTTGTTTTATTTAAAACTTGTAGAAGAGTGATGCTTAAAGAATAGACTGTAGTTGAAAGAAGGGGCTGAATTGCCTGAACTAGTTTCCAGAATAGTGCACTACATGCTGTGGGTTAGCTTTAGCATCTACAAGTAGGGGGCTTTTTGTGTGCATGTTAGCCTTGAGACAGCAAGGAGCCATGCAGAAGGAAGCACTGTGATATCGGGGGAGCGATTTTGTCAGAGGTCTTGTGTGCATCTTGAAAGGTCTGCTCCTGAGATTACCCAGATTGCTGAAGTTGCACAGAGATGCGGACAAGGAATCCCTTTGAACACTGACCTTTTGCTTTTCCCTTTTTAGTGATAAAATATTCAAGCGAGCAGAAAGTGACCCATTTTGTGCACTGCCTGTCAAAGCGAGCAGAGGAAGGAGAGTACAGTGAGGGCCCAGGTGGAACCCAGTGAATGCAAATGATTTATGGAGTAGCTGCTTTAAGCATTTCCAATTACTTCTGTCATCATCCAGTGGTGCCTATTTATGGGTGTGAGCTTAAATACATTGCCTAGAAGAAATGGATGGCATAGGCAGCTGCAGGACTGATACGCACTCCAGCATCTCTGTCCCTCTGCTAACCGGGTATTTCCTAATGATTTTCACAGGGAAGAGAAGCCCTGCCAGGCAACCCCTGTGCTTTAGCTTGGCTTTTCCTCGCTGCATCACAGCTAAGCAAGCAAAGTTGGGTACTTGGTGCATCCTGAGCTCAGAAATGCCTTGCCAGCTTTAACAGGTTTTTTTTCTTGTAGGCTGGAAAGCAAGGCAGTTCACCTAACCTAGCTGCACCTGAGCAGGGAAGATGCTTGATGCGGCAGCTGGTTATACAAGTGTGTGCTCTTCACATCCAGTCCAGAAGCATCCCTGGGCTCTGCCTAGCTGAGGAGTGTCTGAGCACCTTTGTGAATCACAGCCATACCACCCCATCAGTGCAGAAAAGTAGCAATCGCTGGCTCAGAGAGAGAGAGAGGAGGCTAACTTATCTAGGCATGGTCTTTCATTTCAAAACAGGTGCCATGGTATATCTGGTGGTACACGTTCTCTCAGGGACTGTTTTAGAGTAACCTTATGTAAAAGTAATATTTCATTCCTCCTAGGTGTCAGAATTTTCATCTGTGGTTAAAACACAAACAAACAAAAACCCAAAAAACAAGCAAAAACCAAACCAAACAAACAAAAAGGAAAAAAAAAACCAAAAGCGGGGGCGGGGGGGGTGTTGGAAATAACAACATCTTCAAACAGGAGCAAGTTTGCAAAAGGAGGAGGTTGGGTAGAGCTGACAAGAGTCTGAAGTTAGCAAGAAACACCCAAGGCAAAGGAATCAACCATCAAACTGCTTATCAGCTCTGCATTTTCTGCTATTTAAGGTAGGCTTGGCAGATAGTTTGTGAAGTCGAACAGCTTGGCACACAGTGGAGCTTTTATAGGGCTTCAGCATCAGTAAGCAGCACACTTCACAATCCTGAGGGGCTTAAAGTATTTTTTCCTCCCTAGTATGGCCATACGAAGAACATATATAATTACAAGTGATAGCAATAGATCAGATAAAGGTAGGACTTCTGGATGTGACTTAAAGCATATTACCAGTATTCTGCCTTTATGCCAGAATTCGTGTCCATTTTCAGGAGTGAGAGCTATTTCAGGACATCTTCTTTATCTTCCCTGCCGCTTTTTACCTTTTTTTATTAAACTGTGTCCTATTTCTGTTTAATGCACCGAAGAACAAGCATTACACTGATGACATAGCTCCAATTCATTAGCGGCATCTTTAGAAAATGAGAAGAGATCAAATTCCCTTGTCAAAGAGGATGCTGATTTAGAGATCCCTCTTTACTTAAAAATATAACCTAGAGATAAAACTTAAAAAAACCTTCCAGCCCAGATAGTAATTTATGTGCATTTAAAATGTAAGCCAGGACAGTTGGTTCTACAAAACCATTCGCAAGCAAAGAGCCTCCAGAAGACCACTATACTATCTTTTCTTCATGGGCACTTAGGTCCTATATAGTAACCGATTTTATGAAATACAGTATGTCTGTTAACCAACAGAACAGAACTCTTCAGTTGCTTAGTAACTAATCCAATCCAAGGAGGAAATAAAAATAGCATACATAATTTTAGAACCTTTAGGACCTTTGCCAAGCAAAATATTCTCACTAGCAGCAGTCAGGTTTGTGATTTGAATGGGTTAGCTTAATAGAATAGATTCTATTTGTTTTATGTAGATAAATGGTCCTTGCTTTTCAAATCTGATCAATTACGTATCCGGGCCATTAGGTCTTGTAGCTTCTGTACTCTTCCACAAGTTTATTTAACTAAAAATATAACATAACTAAATATAATATGAATAAAAATGGAAAAATGTTTTAGTTGCCGGCTTCTTTTCAGCCTTAATCCGGTTAAAAAGCTGAAGACTGCAGTATAACTCAATAAATCACATTATATTGCCAGGAGGAATGTCATAAGCATCTGCTTAATTCAAGTGTGGTTTTTTCCTATACTCATCTGTAAAGCTTGTTGAGAGGAAAAAGGATAGTATTTTACAAAAAAGATATTACTGCCACCATTGGTGGAAATGGCCATATGGTACCATAGCACCGCTTATTCAAGCAAGGTAGGAACCTGATACGTTTAGTTTCTCTAAAAATAATTCTTTAGCTGAAAAGCTGAAAAGCTGAAAAAAAAAAAATATGCCTCCTGTTTTAAAATACATTTTCAAAAATTTAGTCTTTGTCTGCATTTTTAGAGGCTTGCTCTGTTTATGCACATTGCCTGTGCGTTTGACAAGTTTCATACACAAGGCTTTTACAAATTACCGCGAGGATCTGCTTTTTTTCCCCCAAATTTTATCAGCATTGCCACTGGATGAAGGATTTGCAGGACTAATTCCTAATGTGTGTGAATAACGTCGCCAAAGTCAGCTCTCTTGCCTTTATTCCTGAATAAGGTAGGCGGTACGGGATCTGATATTCATGTAATGCATGTATTCTGAAGCGGTCACGGTGCGTTGGGCTATCAAAACAGATAGAGTGCCCCTTTAGCAAAACAATTTGAATACCAACTTCCAAGTACATGAATTCTGATTTAATTCCCTGCTCCTCTGAACCAGGCGTTCAGGAAGGTCTCAGGTATTCCTTAATCTCTGTCAGTTCAGTAAGTATTTTAATGTAGGGCAAAAAGCACTCAGATTCAGTTTTACGTGACTGGTACATTTTGCTTGAAGAAGAATAAATTTTTTTAGATGTAGTGATTCAGCACGTTTTTCATTCCACTTTGGGATTATCATCCTCTAGGGTAAAAAGATAAATATAGCAAATACATGCCTTGCATGGTAGTTTTAATACCTTTTGCTTAATGCTTTTTTTGCTAGTGGAGTTTCAGGCGCTGCTATTCTTATTTTCAGCATTGTAATTTATTAATACATCTAACAGGCTCGTCTGAAGCAAATTAAGATTTTTCATCATTGCGTGCTGAAATAATCACGTGCCAAATCGAAGAGGAAGTTTCCACTGGAACATCGTTGTAATTAGTTTATGTGCCTGAAACCAGGAGAGATGTAGTAGGTACATCCGTCACTGAGAAATAGAGCCACAGGAGTTACCCTGCAAGCCCATCATGTGGCCCATGGAGATGCCCGGGGTGGAATTTCTGGGTGCAGCAGCAGGATACATGGCATGATCCTCCATGCTGGCATTTGGGGTGATACCAGTGGGAAGGGAGCTCTTGCAGGGAGCCAGTGCTCATTTTCTGCCTGGAGCTCCTGGTCTTTGCTGCCCTGGCAGCTTGCCCAACCTCAGAGGTCTGCCTGAATGGTTGTATTTTATTGAGGATAAAAAATGCAAGTGCTGTGGTAAAATGCAACTTGATATGCTACTAATTTTTTTTCCCTAAAAAAGTTCAGAAAACATTGCATTAATACAAAGTATTTGTGGCCAAAATGTATTATGCAGTTAATTTGAGTAAATTGCAGTTACTCTGTAGCAAATAATTACCACCTGTTTCACATCTGCCTCAAATGCATTCAAAATACAGCAATCTAGTCATCATTCTTCTATTATTTAAGTAGTTTTATTATTTGCAGTTAGACTTGTGTTTACTTACCTGACTCACAACAATTTTTTCATGCCTTCTGTACACAGAATGGCAAATTTAATAACCTCCTTTTGATTTGTTTATAAAACCTTTTGAAATATGTTTGTAATGCATGACAGGGCTCCTGATATGCTGCAGACACTCAGTGGCCTTTTCTATCATGAACTGGGTTGGGAGAGTGCTGCTTGCTGCCCTCAGATCTCAACGCCTCTGTTTCACCTTAAAAAATGGTTCACGTTAACCTGTCACACACGTGGTCTCCTGAGCATTGCTAAAATCACCTTTTGCTCAGTTAAGACGGGAGCTCCTGGGTTGCTTGTTCAAAGCATTGGGATGCTTTGATGTTGGGATGGACAGTGAGGTAAATAAGGGATTCTAGCAAGAACGATCACCTCCTGCAAGGGTGGCCAGGTATGATGGAAATGCAAAGGAAAGACAGGGACAAAAGCCAAATGTACGCTGCTTTAAGATACTTAAAACAGTCTGCAAGCAGGGCTTGGACTTTTTGTGCTTTGTGCCGATCGTTCTCGCTCACAGCAAGATGTGTCGTCGTAGTGGTTTCTTTCAATATTACACTTCACAACAAAACAGCAAGTGCAGGAAGGAGGGCGAGGGGTTAATTCCTTGCAGCACATCTAGGCCATCCCCTGAAATCACAGGAGCAAAACCAGCTGAGCGGTGAATCAGGCCACCCTGCCTCTCCCGGACAGGAATAGCAAGAATCAGAAATCTTGCCCTCAGCTGTGCTGGCATGCAGGGATGAAGAAGAAAGGCATGGGGAAATACAGCCAGTTTCTTGTCTCTGAGTTTCACGTCTTCTCCATTACATCCACCTGGTATGTATGGTTTTGCAGCTCTGATATTAAGAGCAAAACGTGGTTCTCCATACTTTCAGCCTGAGTTAGGGTGATTGGCCTCCCAAGATGTATTTCTGTGGCAACACCCTGTCTCCCTTAAATTTTCCACTTTAGGTAGGAATTGGTTTTCCATACGGGCAACTCAGTTTCATTTCTGTAGTGCCCTCTTTACGTTAACCTCTCTCACAACAGGAATGGCATTCCCCTCTGCTAGAAGCATCTCTGCTTGGTTGAGATGAAAAGCTTGTGCCCAGCGTGTGCAGACGAGGGAAATATGGATGCAGTTTCTGTTCTGACATGCTTCTCCAGGAGGGGAGGGCAGCAATTGGCTGGGATCACAAAATATTTGTTGAAGGCGGAAAAAAAAATTATAGCTAATAAAAGTTCAGCTTGGAGGATTCCAGGGGAATGAGTCGCAAACTCAGCAGCAGTATTGCATGTCTGTGTGATACCTCTCAAAACTGCCTGTCAAAATCTCCCATTAAGGAGCATTGCAGATTAGTAATTATGCGCATCTATTAGCTAAGCATCCATTCTTTCTCTCAAACGCTTTGTGGCAATATCTTTCCAAAGCAGCGCCTATCTCATCTAGGTGTCTGCTAGATGGCGGTAACACCTCCCCAAGGGAGATGCCTCTGATAACACTATATTAAAGACAGGGCTTGGTTTTGTCTTTTAAACCACTATCACAGAAGCCAGTGCACAAGGAAAGACACCTATTATCATTTTGTAGACAAATGCTAACAAAAGCTGCCTGCACACGTGCACGCACAGAGAAAAATTCATTGTTAACATTGCAGAGGCTGTGATGATGACAGGAGTACTTTTATTGTCAGCTCTACTGGGGAAGGAAAAAAAAAACTTATTTGTGCAAATAGTCCAGGCTTAGCTTCATTCCTGAGCATCCTATTTGCACATGTGAGTATGTTTTGTCAGCTATGTATTTAGGTACAGATTCTCATCTTCAGATACTTATGCTTGTTTGTGTTAAACAGAGTAGTGCCATAATAACACACACATAGAGGCACTTACTATTGCATAGTAAGAATCCCAAATATATGGTGGGTTTGGTGCCTTTTTTTTTTTTTTTTCTCCAAAAAATGATTGAACTCTATTATGCTTAGTTTTCATGATTGTATTCCGTTCATTAATGGAGAGCAATTCTGAAAAAGAACTCAGAGCAAAACTGGAGGCAGAGGATAATAAAATCCATTGCTATTAATTAAGCTGAAATTCTCAAACATGCCTCCTTCCAACTTGTTATCTTCCAGACTCTAGATTACTTCATTCTTTCGGTGACTACTGCTAGACAGACACATCCTGTTGTGATAAAGGAGACCAGCTGGATTTAGGACTGTGGCTTTGCGTTTGTGGTATGACTGACCATATGTGATTCTCTGTCAAGTTTGCAGCTTTAATGGGAAATCTCTGAAGAATTTGCACTTTGATTCATGTTTTTTCACTGGTTTGGTAACAAAAGAGGGGCTGGCTTTGTGCAGCTGGCTTGCACTAATATAGGTTGCAATGTGGTCTCTGCAAAGGAAAGGGAAGCTCTTGCATACTTATCCTTAAGAGTTGCTTTGGGCTAGTTTTTTTGTTTTAATTTGTTCGGGGATGTTTTGGTTTTGGGGCTGGGGTTTTGGGTTTGTTTGGTTGGGTTGGTTTATTTTTTTAGAAAAAAACAGCTGGGACTAGAAACTACATTTCATTAGGGATATAATTTTGAATACTTATGCTGATCGTGGTTTTTATCTGGCTTCAACAGAACTGAATAATTCTGTTAATTTTTATTGTCTTCCTGCCCGCTTTGAGAAATGCGTGTCTCCAACCTCTGCAAGTCTGGGAACAGAAGGGTAGCTACTTGTGAAAGAAGCTTAACAAAAAGCAGATAGAATTTGGAGGAGTTTGGGGACTTTTTTTTCCTGAGAAGAAGTACTGTCAGACCCCTAGTCAACTTCTCTGATATTTCTGATCTCAGCGTAATTTGATTTGAAAGTGTTTAAAGAACGTGTTTCCCATCCTTTTATCCATGTGTCCACCATGTCTTACCCCCTTTGCTAAAAAATCAAAGCCTGTGTATTTGTATAAGGTCACAGACCCGAATTTGTCATTTAAGTCTTTTGATGCATATATGTTGTTCTCTTGCACATATGGTAATGGACAGCTGGTATCTCTGGCTGGAGGGAGAAATGGTACACTGTGCAAACCTTGCCCACTGAACTCTGCTGGTGCGTCTCCGTCCTGACCTACTATATCCTTGCTGATCTCTGAGGTCCTGTCCCGAATGCTGAATATCCTTCCCATCCACTGACGACTGTAGCAGTGTTCCCTTAGGAGAGGCACCATGCCACAACACTGAAGAAAATCTCAAATTCCTACAGCTTTATTAGACCTTCTGTTAACCTGGCCATCATGCTATGTTAGCTCTCCCTATCCCCAGACTATGACTTGGCTGTTAAAGGTATAGTGGGCAAGAGTTGAAGGTACCTGTGTCATCTGGCTGAGGGCAGGAGGGAGGAACTAACATTAATATTAGTCTCTAATTTTATTAAAGCAGAGAGATGAGGAGAAAGACTCTCTTCAGTCATCAAGACTGATAAAGTAATTGCAGCCTGATGAAGGCTTTGCATTTATTGGTCTTCCAGACTTGAGAGGAGTACGCGTAGGAGGAAAGGACAGCGATGGCCACGTGGATATGGAGGAAATACAAATAAGAAAATTCCCTTTCTTTTTCACTCTATGCAGGTTTTACTCAGAACGTGCAGTGAGTTTGTATTCTTTTTAATGGGTTACTTTCACCTCCATTCTGTCTGCCTCTCTTGAGCTCTCTGGGTTTCAGCCAGAAAAGTCAAATGCCACAGGAAAAATCTCATCTTCTAAGATTTGCAGCCTGAAGGCAATTGGCGAGGCATCAAAACTTCCAAGACAGACACAGAGAGAAAGTGTAGGTTAACACTCAGTACCCAGCCCTGGGCTTACCATTTGCCCTTTAGTTCAATACTTACCACGTTTGTATTTTATATGGCCAGTGGCTTGTGGCTGGACTGTATCTTCTCTGCACCTTATCAAACAGTGAATGTTTGAACAGTGCCTTAATTTTAGTGATCAGTGTTTGCAAACAGCAACTTTTAAGAGAGGGTGGCAGAAAGGGAGCAACTCAGATTTTTTTCACCCTGGCCTGTCAAAACCCAGGGACTGAGCAAAGCAGGAAAAGCAGGGAGCAGCTCCCTCCTCCATCAGTGAGAATGACGTACGGTAGTGCTGGGTTACAAAAGACAGGGGAGGTGAGATGCTTCTTACTGAATTGCTGCACTTTTATGCTTTTCATCCAGGACTTTCATGGTAAAGGAAGAGCAGAGAGGAGGCATCCCAAGAGTCATGCAGGCATGTGAGCCTCTGCCCACCTCACAGCTGCAAAAATCTCCATGCTACAGAGACAAGGGAGGAAGAGGCGAGGAGCTGGGCACCCGAATGCTGTTCCTGAAGCCTCCATCATTTTGGGTTAGGTGCCAGCACCATTGGTCCGGGGGCTGTGCCTCGGTCGCACAGGGAGCAGGTGAATAGAGGTGGAAATATTCAGGTTAGTGATTAGTCACTTGGTTTTGCTGGTAATTCCTCTAAACAATGAACAGGCAATCTGGTAACGGGCCATAGATTTCCCAGACGAAAGCCAGCTTTTTATCACATAGATGGGAGTATTTTCTGATAAAGGGTTTCTAAAATGGAGGCACTGGCATCCAGTTCTTTATGAAAATCATATATATATCTAGGTGAAGGTTGCATTATTTAAGTATACTGAAAGAAAATGGTACACTTAAGTATTTTGTGTATATTTGAGATCCTTTTTCCTTTGAGACAAAACTTTAATTTTTTGAGAGCTAAAAGATGTTTAAATTAAAAAGGAACAGTACAAAAGAAAAACAATCAGCCTCTGTCCCCAAAGAGGCCGTACCGTAGCAGAGCATTTAGCAAGAATCACATCACTACTTGCTCCAATGGTGGGATACTGGTGGCTAGAAGGATGCTTCCAGGTCTTCACAGGTCCTGCTGATGTGGCTGTAGTGTTGGCAATCAGGTAGATAATACCACGCCTGCGTTTTATTTTAAATTGCTGTTTTACTTGCACTGTCCTCTATTGTTGTAGATCAGTTTCCTAAAATGTATGGGTTTTTTTTTCCTCTTCTCGGACATGTACAGTTCAATACTTCTGAATATTTGATCATATAAGCATTAGACCCTCATCTCCAAGCCTGTAAAACAGGTTGTGTGAAGTACCACAGAGTGAGCTCTGTCATGGATGGTAGCAGCCCTGTCCTGCTTCTACTCCGGTAATGGGGGAAAGGCTCTGACTTCTCTCAATATTGCATTCAGCAAGCAAATCTTCGTATTGTTCCTTTAAATCAAAATGGGCAGTGACACCCTAGACTAGTACGGTGCCTATCAGAAGTGTACATTTCATCTAAACATGTCTGGGAGACTATTTATTTTCTCATAAAGAATATGCTGGCCTGATGTAAATGTCAGTGAGCTGAATGCATTTTGTGCAATGAAATGGACAGATCTAAAACAGTAGCAAGAGTCAGGCCTAGGTCCTAGGAACTGCTGAAGAGCACTTTTTTTCCCATTTGTTTTTTAAGCATTCTGTGTTTGTCCCTCTGCCAACTAGTTTGAGTCTAAGTCAGCCTCAGAAGGGCAGTAACTTTGCACACACCTCTTTCCTTGAGAGGGCGAGAAATTATTCTTCATAAAGTAGATGATGTAGCAGGTTATGGTGTGGGGGCTTTGGTTTGTTTATTAACAAATATTTCCTTAGTCTGGATTTTAAACATTCCCATACCCGCTAAGGAAAATGTGAACGAGACATCCTTCATGAACAGATGTGCTGGTGGGAAGGAGTCTCCTATGTGCAAACAGGGCAGTGTACAGACCATGATTGTTATCTGCAATCAGTAACACTTAGCAAGAGACAGTAAAGCATCTGGAACACTATTTTGAAGTACACATGTATTGTTTTAGTGAAAACATCAGAAAAAAGCCAGAAAATCCTTTTGAATTTCACTGCGATGAAAAAAAGTCCCTCTATCAGGGCATCTAAAAGCAATCCTGAAGTCCCCAGTTTTAATGATCAACATTGATTACAAGGTGATTTTTCCAACAGAGAATTAGGTCATCAAAAAAACCATCTTGCTCTGCATATATAGCACGTATCAGCCTTTATTAAGGGATCAGCTGATTATTATTCTGCTACCAGCTTTTATTTTCTTCTTCTACTCCTTCTCTTGCAGGAAGGCTGCATACAAATATAGCAATCGATTGAGAGGAGATGTTCTTCCTTTACGAGATTAATTACAAACATAGGGATGCTGTGTCTAGCCCGTGTGTATGATTGATCTTGTAGGAGGAAATGCAATAGGAAACTAATGCTTCCTTTTATCCAGTAAGCAAAGTTCAGAGATGTTTACATTCTGCTAGGTAAGCACAGCTGTCTAAAGACGTGAAGACAGATGGACTGTCCTGTCAGCACAAATTCATGCCGAGGTAACAGGCTACACCATCTCTGCGGACCTCTTTCCGGTCAGGAGGCTATATGGCCAGAATCACTAATTTAGCAAACAGCTTCATTGTTTTACTTTTTAATTAGCGGGGAGATCCAGGCAGAACCGATGAACTACAAGGCGCAGCAAGGGGAAGGTGTTGGTGGACTGCGCTGGTGGGGCTGTGGGGTGAGGAGGAGGAAGGCTCCTGGTGATGCTGAGCGTGGGGTGGCCGTCGCAGGGCAGCTTTTCAGAAATTACAAGGGGTTTTTGTTTAAAACCTGGCTGGCATCAGGAGAGATCTGTGCATTCACTCTCAGTGGCTCACAGCATGTAGTTGCGGAGGTATCTGCAAAAAGTGCAGCACTTAGCTGCCCTTGTTTCTATTTGTATATAAATATAATCTTACAAACTCTGGATTTGGCTCAGAGTCCTTCTGAAAGGGTTCATTTCATTCTTGGGCACAGGCTGGCACTTGTATTTAGGCTGGGAAACAGTGTCAGAGGTGATGGATCCAGCTTAGTGACTCAGCCTTCTTCCTCACAGTATTTTAAATAATGGATGTGCTACTGCTGATATTTAACTCCTGACGGAGCTGCTGAAATATATAGTGTGTTTAAAATACTGATAAAACATTGAATCTCTGCTCAGGCAGAGGAGGAGAGTTCCACCTGGGATTGGTTCTCTTAAAAGGAAAAAGAAATCGGAGGAGGAGGAGGAGGAGGAGGAGGAGTGGTGAGCCCAAGCCATAATATCTTGTAACACTGTAAAAATGCCCTTCACCCGAGGCAGTAAAGCAGTTAGCTCTAGCAGCATGTTGACAGAGAATCCTGAAATCGATGCCGCAGTCTGCGTTATATTTATACAAGCATATACACTGCGCTGATGACGGGGAAAAGAAGGGGCTGTTCGCTGCATTAAAATAATTAGTGTAATAAATACAGCCTGGCGAGCACCAGAGGAAGTAGGGATCCTTTTGTTCACATCTCGCCACTTAGAGCTGGGTAAGCAAGTCTTGCGGAGTTAAGCTCAGAATTTACTTACCCTTTTATTCTCTGTATAGAGGTCTCGAGCAGGATGCTCTGCTGATGCCAGAACTAACAAGCGACGCTGGATCTCTGCTGCCTTACAGCAACATCGAGGATTTCGGGGGTCTTTTCTTTTTCTTGGTTCTGTTCGTGCAAATCCTGCCTGAAAAACATGGATCTGTTTGCTGTTTAGCAGTCAGTTTGCTAGGCTTGACAAAGGTTATTGCAATAATTGATGTTCCTCTTCTAATAATTAATGTTAATGAGTCCACTAAACAGTAAACAAGACAACAAAGAACTGTTAATGAGACAGTCTTTACTCATTTGTTTAATCTTTTAGTAAGATAATGGGCGATAAATATATCTCTATTCAGCCATCTTCAAGTCCTTAATGTGTGGAGAGTGTTTTAAAAAGAGATTTGAGCTGATTTTTTACACTTCCATTTAGTAAATTCAGCTGACTGGGTAGGTGGGGCGCCTGAAAGAGTTGGGAGACCTATATAATTAAGTGCCTTGACATTCTGCTTCTGAAGGACATTGGCAGATATCCAAATGCTATGTTCTGCTCTCAAACCATTTAATTGAAACCATACGGGGGGGGGGGGGGGGGGGCGGGCGCAAAGAGAGGGAGATCTTGGCAAAAACCTTATGTGCGGTTTTTCGCTATTGGATTGACCAGACAGGGCAACAAAGCTGATAAAACAGGATTAGCAAAATTGCATTGTTGGATATTATATGCTGTGTGACATGTACTACAGCAAAGGAATTTGGCAGGATTAACCTGCGGAGGATAAAGATGTACCAGACAAAAGGGCTGAATTAATAGACTGCTGTGACCAAAGCAAGGAAATCTATTAGCATGGCATATTAAGGGTGGTAATAACCTTGCAGGGTGGGGTTGCGGTTGATGTCCCGGGTCCTGTGCTGACCCCGCGCCTGAGTCCTGCTCACCGCCCAGAAACTCAGCGTACAAAAACCAGCTTGTTGGCACGGTTTTTCGTAACACTTTCCTGTTTCCTGTTCTAAATATATTTTAAAAAAAGCTAATTCCTAGGCAGGATTATCTGTGTTATTGGGTTTTTTTCCCCCCAATCTGAGAAGTTTATTTTCCTATTTATAGGAGATGAGATTGTTCTTGTAATGCACTAGTGTCATCCTAATGTAAATATTTGGTTTTGGTGGTTTTCCTCAGGGTTTCTAGACCCAGCCGGCCGGCCGGGCATGGGGGAATGCAGTTCCCTAGCTGCTGGTTACTCAGCTGTTTAGGAAATTGTACACTTCCGTATACGTAACCTCGCTGAAATCATAAGAGAGCTTTTAAACCATGTAGCATTAAAGAACATGAAACCTATTGCCAATAGATGAGTGACTAAAATCATACTAAGTAAAATTGGGAGAGTATTAAAATTTCAGCTCAGACGTACTCTAGGACTACGTCAGACTATTTGACCGAGGAGGTAAAGAAGCAGAAAATTAACCTCCATCTCAGGTACACCAAGGGGAGAGAAAGTCTTAGATTAAGTGTTCATTTCTTACTTGTACAACATATAATACTGTTTTTTACTTGAAAAGGCTTTTAAATTAGCTTCTTTGGGGAGCAAGCAATGCATATACAGTAGCCTGCTTTTTTAAGTAGTCTGATATACTTCAGTGCAGATTGAGTGAAAGGTTTCAGAAGGATTTAAACAACCTTGAAAAAGGCTTATATCATTTGTTTTTCCTTTCCCGCCCACAGTACTAGTGGCAGACTTTAGTGTTCCCAGGGAACAGAGAACGTACAAAAAGTATTTGGCATTACTCTGTGTGTGACACAATGTACTTCATCAAGTGTGCTCAGTGCCACCACACGCGGTGAGAGATCTGCTCAGGGGAGACAATTCACCTTCATCCGGCATTATCGTGTCACCATTGATCAGCACCAGCCACAACACAAGTTCAGCTTTCAGGCTCTTCCTTTCAGAGTTGAAGGCTGAATAATAGATACGCATAAAATATAAATACATTGGTTTTTTCAATGTGTTAAAATTCCAGAAACTGCTCTTTAAATAAAAGCTCTGTTAGTACAACATGACTGCGACTTTACAAGTGTGCCCACATGCACAGGTGTCAAGAAATTTAGCTCAATTTCCTATGACGGCTAAATTGCATAACCTGTCTCTCTGGGATATCTTCTGTTAGTGCATATGTTAATCGCTCTTCTGCCCAGGGACTAAACGTGACCACGTCTCCCTTCTCTGCAGGGGAAAGACAACACATTAAATTTCCTTGGGCTTAAATTGGGCTGTGGACATGGATGGTGGGGACGCTTCCTTTGTCAGCAGGGTCAGGAGCTTTGCCTCCACATCTAACCCGTTTCAGGAGACCTATTAAAAACCAGCAGTTTCTTGCTGGAGGTTTGCTAGGCTTCATGTTGCTTTCTTTCTGTACAGTCTGCTTAAGGACTCCTGTGATAGGCCCTCATCCCAGAGATAGTCCTGAGCTGATTCACAGAAATTCTGCTTTCTTTTGGGTTGTGGTTGCTGAGGAAAGTCTGTAATACACAGGATGATGTTTATTATTTACTTATTTTTCGCATCTGCCTAGATGAATTAGCCCAATAGGGAGTTGTTGGTAACCCCTTAAGAACCATGTCAAGCAAGTCATTGTACCACCCATGCAGCATTTTGAGGGGAATGGGGGAGAAGCGTGTGTCTGTTTCTACATTTTTTTGTCTGCTTGAAAAGCTGCAGGACCACCTAGACCCGTGCTGTCCCCAAGGCTATTCCTGTCATGCTGCAGCATTGCAACACTGAACTCTTGTGCTGCCCGAGATACATGCTGCGTGCAGGCTACGATGGTCAGCATGCTCACCAGCATCAGCGCTATGCAGGCGAGGGAGATTTTTTCCTCTCAAGCAATGCAAAAGCCCCAGAATCTGTAACTCCCTGTGTGGTTTTAAAAGATCACCTTTCCTGGCCAGGAGTGGCTTGTGTCCCTCGGCTTCTGCAAGCTTGAGGGATGGGCATTGGAGGGGAATGGAAGGCTGCATACTGGGAAATTCACAGATCCCAGCAGGACTTCTGTGGGGTGGAGGCACCTTCCTGAATGCCAACACACTGGGCAACTTCTGGGAACAGACCGTGCATGTGCTGGTGTCTTACCCACCTCAGAGGAGCAGACAGGGTGCAGGTGTGAGGGTTAATGGTGGCGGCGCACTCGGGAAGCCACGCGGTCCCTGGGGCACCGCTCTCCTTCTGACAACGCCCTGGGATCTGTGAAAAAGCAGCCTGTTTCTCCCGTGTCTCTGAGGGCTTGACTGAGTTTCTAGGTTGCTTCCCCCTCCTGCAAGTCTCCATCCCTCCTGAGATGAGCGCAGGAAATGAATAGCAGGAGCGCAGCTCTGCGCATTACTGGCGTCATGCTGCAGTGCCCACCTCTACGAAGCAGTAGATCTTGAGTGCGGAGCCAGTTTGCCATTTTTATTTCTTTTTGTTTTTTTTAGAGACATACACCCTTCACACTTTCATATTTTAAACAGGCAGGGGTATATATGCCATGGGATTGATGGAGCTAACCCTGTCACTTTGCTTTCCAGCACACGGCAAGATGGAAGATGGACCCTGGAGGAGGGCAGAGCGTGGAGGAGCCTGGTGGCGGGCAGCCCGGCCAGAGGGCCCCCTCGGGTGCCGTGCAGCAGCTGGTGTTGTGAATCAGGCCGTCACCAGTCGGAGAACGGCTACTTCACAACACCAGGGTCGCACCGCACCACGGTTCGACCGCCGGCCAGAGAGGAGCAGAGGTTCCCGCGGTGAGGCAGGGGACATGGAGCACCTCCTGGCTGCCTCCGCCCGAGCCCAGACCTGCAAAGGTAATCAGGTGCTCAACTCCTATTTAGGCACCAGCCTCCCACTGAAGTCTGAAATAGAAGTTAGGCCCCTAAATATCTCTGTGGGTCTGGCCCCGAGACCCTGCCTTGCTGTGCAGTGCAGAGCAGTGCTCCAGCAGGCACAGGGCAGTGCTGTCAACCACGTGGTCACTGCCTGTTTGCATGTCCTGTGAATGTTACGGAACAGGTAACTTTTATTAAGCCATGGAAAATAGTAAAAAAAGAAAAAAAAAAACCAAACTCTGCATGCTCCATGTGTAGTTATTCCTGACAGTCATGTCTGTGGTCCTTGCCTGTGACTAGTCCTGATCCCTTCCCTATCTAGACGCGTAGACATGTTATCTGTAAAAGATGCTGTATATACCAGGAAAGAAGCCAGACTCATTGGAAATGACACTTAAAACAGTCCTAGGTGTGTTGTAATGAATGAAAAAGCACCAAAAATAAACAGTGGAGTTGTTCAGAAGTGGTACCAACAGCTGCTGTCCTTAAAATGAGAAAAACGTTTGATTTTGCATTGCTTAAGCAACCCCTTATAAATTATTCGGAGTAAAGGGACAGCAAAGCACACTCAAACCCACCCTGTCCAGAGTGGCCCTGTAACATATGCCATGTGTTTCAGGTCTGAAATGCAAGCTCTTCCCTGCCTCCTCCCTCATACTGTAACACCAGTGTGACGTTAGTTTGAGGGGAGCGGGTTACAACAGAATGCTTTCCACGCAAAACACGTCGTGTTCATGGAGGGCAGCACAAAGCTGATGGCCGTATACAATCCCGTAAATCAAACTGAAATGCTGTTCAGTTTTGATCTCTGCAAGCAGCCATCTGCTTTTGGACTCAGGATGGTGTTTTCTCTGGTGGGTTTTCCCAGCTCTGGTGAGTTTTCCCTTGCTCCCACCCTGCAAGATAGACTGGCTGTATGGTTTTAGGTGTTAGCTGGCTGTTTTCTTGTATGACGTAAAACACTGGATACGTCTAAAGCAAAGAGTGAAGAAATGCAGAGAGCAAACAATCAAGGTAACATAGAACTGATGAGGGATTTTTTTTTTAAAGTTTTCTTTGTTATCCTAACTCATGTGATTGAAGCTGGCAGTAAAAATGACTTAAATCCCTTCCTGGATGTATGGTTGCTGGCAGGGAGATAGACATAGTGAAGGGTCAGGATATATAGAAGATCAGAAATAGCATGGGACAGCTGGAATTGCACATGAAAAGAAACAAAGGTGGTTACATTAGACCCATCCTAATCTTTCTGTTCAGGTGGGCTTCCTACAGAAGTAACCCTGAATTCCTGTCATTGCAAAAAGTCCGCAACCAACACCACGAACAACGTAAGAGATGTATGGGAGGTTCACTTGTACATTAGGAGAGGGCAACCTGTTGATGCAGGCTAGCATTGGCTTTTTTTCATTGATCAGAGGAAAAACAAGACCCTGTTTCTAGTTCAGGCACTATGGCAAGGAGGAATATGAATTTGTCAACCCAACATGCAAGAAGTCTGTTTTATTAAACTTGTTCTGTGCTAACACAAACCGTGTGCTCTGTGTGGTAGTCTCATTGTTCATTATAAACTTGTTTTAAAGCTTGATACCTTTCACTCCAGGGTTTGTTTCATGGGGTAAAATACGCAATTCTTTAGAAACAGGAGCCAACAGTGAAATAGCCCCAATAACCCTTGCACACACACGCTGATTTACATGAGCAGTTATTCATATATAGAACAAAACACCATTTCATCTTTTACTGCGAACCAAAAACCCATTTGACCTATTCAGCTTCTGTCAGTAAATACGCATAACATTTGAAATAGGTTAATGCTTAATATCCGCTGGCGGGTGACCTGATAGACTATCTTCGTACTTCTCTGAGTGTGGTATGTGGAGACAGGCCATTTTCAGTTCCCTTTGTTAAAGAATTTCTCGGGAATGTCACACTTCAGAGGTACCTTTGGGGCATTTATTGTAGTCCCTGTTTCTAACTTGAATCCATCACACTTTATGCTCTTTTAAAGTGATTTCCTTGCAGTTTAATGCATGCTGTAATGTAGCACTGCTGCTGAAAACCAAGCACTCCTGCTTGTCATTAAGGAGCCTGATTGTCTCATCTTGTGGGGTGGATTGCAGGCTGAATAGCCAACCGTCAGCTTCAGGGGATGGAAGCAATTTCTGTTTGCTCCCTTTAGCAGTTAGGAGTACTTGATGTTAGCATGTGACACAGTGAAAGGTGAAAGCACAAAATAAATAGTTCAATATGGGTTTTAAATTTGTGTGAGTGTTATTCTTAAATAAGCGCCCACAGTTCATGTTCATGTCAACCCCAGTTCTGGCTGCTGAGCTGGAAAAACAAGGGCTTGCTGCGTTTCTGGGTAGCCCCCAAAATGGGAGGCCCTGGCAGTCTGTGGGTATGCCTGGAGATCTTTCTGGTGCCTTCCAGATCCTTTCTACTTGCATAGTATTATCAAAAATGGTACTTTACCCCCCAAAAATACCCCTTTGGAATTGCTGAAATGCCTAATTTTATATTCTTAATAAAACACTGTGCTCAGCGGTGGGCGAAAAAAAGAGCAAAGTCTATCAAAGCTGAAACGCTGTGCTGTAATCTCTCGTGAGATTTTTTTTTTTTATTTTTAAGGGGTTGTTATTCCAAAAGTGCTTTTTATATTTGAGAAAATAATATTTCATTTCACCCTTGAACCCTTTAAAATCTAAATCTGATGGGTTTATTTTCTCAGCACATCCACTTAGTACTACAGATGTTCCTCAATTATTTTGAATAGCTGTCTTTGTTTCTTTCCTGGGCTTGCCAGCAGTGCACGTAGCACTTCAGAGAGTAGCATCCTTGTAAATTTTGTTCTCTTTCCCCTGCGTGCAAAAGCCAAGCTGACAGGCACAGTAGGGCTCAGCATCTCTCTCTTTCTGTGTTCGCATGCACGCTGCTTTGTTATCATAGGGTTCCTCATGAAAGTGCCATTAACGGATTTCCTTTTTGTCTCTTTAATTGGGCTTCCTCTTTTGCAAACAACTAATATGAAATTAAAATGCTATTTCAGGCAACATTGTAAAGCAAACAGTAGGTGGGACTGAATTTTGGTACCCACAAACCTGAGTCAGGTTTTATTTCAGTGCTATAACAGCATCTCAATAGGAGGGAGAAAATACAGAAACAGTCTTCAGGCATCTTAACACAGTGAGCAAGAGGTGATGCTAAGGAGGAGGAAAAGGGGCTTGTTCACAGCTATCGTTTTAAAAACCAAAGTAGGACTTTGATAGGAAGGCTGATCAGATTAAATAACCTATGAAACTCCCATCTGTTTATTCTGTGTGTGGTACTTTGAAATCATTTCTGTGGGACTTGTGCTTTATCCAGCACATGGCAAAAAGATGGCTGGTGGCAAAGAAAGCAGGAAAACAGAAAAAAAGGCAAAAGGAACAAAAAGGAGTTGGGAGGGAAGGGGAGGGTGTCCCTGCAGCAGACATTGAGGCCGTGAAGCCGGTCTGCCTCACCACAGCCACTCACCCCACCAGCAGCAGTAGCAGGAAAGGCAATGCCAAAACCATGAGCCGGAGAGCAAGCGCTGCTCAGCTGACGGCACCGAGTGGACAATTATCTCGCTGTGGTTGAGGCAGATGTGAAATGTAGGTCTTGGGCAGCAGAGACGTCGTGCTGCTTCAGCACTTGATTTCCATAGCCCTGTATGCGTTGCTGTAAGGTGATTGCTCTGCAGTGCAGCGTGCCTGGTGATGCCCAGCTTTGTCGCCCTGTAGTAAATGATTGACAGCGATTTTTATAGTTCACAAATGCAAGTGTATATATTAGATATGTATTTTTAAAAAAATCAGAGTCTTCCCAGTATATAGCCAGGCCTCGAGCATGCACATAAAAGGGGCTCAAACATCCCCATTTTGCAATGAAGTGGCACCACAAAGAGCATAAAAATCATGAAGTAAGGCTAAATAAGCCTTACTCAAAGGTTGATGTAAACAACAGAAGAGAGTAAGCAGTCTCTGAAGATCACATAAACTACTCAGAGAAGTTTTATAACCCATCCTCTAAGGAGATTCTCCCTGCTTAAAGGCGAAAGCAATGGGACTTTGCTGTGTCATACTCCTTGTCTTTTTTATATGGGCACTTCCAAAAATTATGATGCTTCTTTGACAAACAGTTGCCTCTCTTTTTTGACAAGACTAACTACATGTGCCTCAATAAATGAGTTTTTATGTTGTACTTGATTAGACCTAGTCCTCCAACCATGCATTAGCAGGAAGGAGCTGCCTACATGTGCAAGCTTAGTGCATGCAGCTCTCACCACCACAGAGACCATTTTGAAAAAGATGTGCAAAACAGCCCAGTCAGAGGTTCTCCAATGGCTGCTTCATGCCAGGAAAACTCCTTTGCTCCCAGGAGGGCACAGGCACTGTGCCAGGTGCCAGGAGGGAGGCTGGGACCAGGCGCCCACCCCTGTGCCACTGCAGCTTTGTCCCCTCCGCTGCTCCATCCACAGAGTCCAGGGCAGGGGCTGGGGATGGGCTGGTTTGTTTCTGGGTTGGGAGAGCACAGAAAAGCAGAACTGGGAAGAGACCTGAGGTGTGTATTAGTATTTTGAGTAAGTGGCATCTCAATGATTCAGCTAAAAATTTCAGTGGTTCGGGAAGAAAAGCCCAAGTCTAGAGAAGAACTCTTCAGTTCATATCAAAACTCAACATCTGAATGCATTATCCCCTGTACGCCTTTAGTGAAGTGGTTATTAAGAGGACTAAACCTGTATTTTAATTCTTTCCTTAGCACAGGGGTCTCATGCCCTGAACTCTTTTCACTCTGGTCTCCTCCTTGCCTCCTTGCCACTTGCAATGTGTAGCTGCAGTAGCACACCATGTCCCTGGGCTCTCTGGAAGAGCCAGCAGCTCCTCCATCTGAATAGCAGCTGTGGACTGAAGCGGCTGATAACACTGCAAATTACATTTCGTTTCCAAAGCTCTGGCTGAATTTTGCAGCCACAGACACCAGACCAGGTAGAGGTCTGAGGAGGCAGCACTTTGTGCTGGTTTTACCCCTACCTGCTGAAGCACATTTCTGCAGGAGAAGCTGAGAAATTCCTGTAGCTCACACCCATTACGATAGCGAGGAGTGCTTGGATCGTGTTGGAAAACATGCCTTGTGAGCTGGTGTAGAAAGTCCCTGGGCAGTCCAGGAAAGGCAGAGAGGTGGCAGCCAGGGTCCTGCCGGGTGGAGGGCAGTGATGGGCACTCACCCAGCTGCTCCCCTCTCCAAAGCCTCCCCTGAAGGCCAAAACACATGTAGGTGCCCACCACCCTCAGCTGATGAAGAGTGGGATGGTCTTTTGGAAAAGGCACTGCTCTCTCTGCACACCCGATAGCTGGCCGTATTCCTCACCAAATGGCAAAAGGCTTTAGTGCCGACAACCTATAGGGGTTTTACATGACTATTTTTTACGATATAAAAATACCAGTTTCCATAGTAACAGCCACATGGGCCAGCGCTTACCCCAACTCTGGAGATACACTGCAGAAGATTCTCGGAGAATAAAAATCCCTGCGTGCCCCGGGAACACATCCACAGGGTGTTTCCAGGAAAAGTACTCCTGCACTCCATAACCTCTCCCTTTGCTGGATTTCAACATATCTAGTTTATTATTTTATTGTTCCAAATAAAAATCTGTTGTTGTTCTACCGTAGAGAACTCCAGAGAGACCCGTCACACAATGGCAGCATCTCCCACATCACCTGCAGTGTGTGATAACTCTCTGGTGAGAAGAGGCAGCCCTTTTCCTCCAGGAATGGTTTTTGATCTCTTCACACTTCCAGCTAGTCTAAACCCAAAAGTATTAAATCGCATTCTGGCAGCTGTGTTGCCAAAAAAGTCCTTCTAGTTTTATTATTTGAATTAAAAGCATACTGTCTTCAAGCCTTGAATTCAAAATGGCAATGTCTCTGCTGCTTAATGACAAGGTAAGGGAAGCGGAGCTGGTGACTGCTGCCAACAGCACGTGCTGAGGGAACAGCATCACTCATCCTGTCACAAGGCAGAAGTGTCTGCTGTCAGGGAAAAGTAACCTAGAAATGCTCTGCCACTCCCCAGCAATGCGGTGGTGAACATGCAGGCAGCTGCCTGCAGTGGGAGGTGGTGCATGCCCTGGTGCCAAGGTGAGAATAACCCCCGAGCTGGGGCAGCCAAAATGAGCTTTCCATGCTCTGGACTGCAACAGGCATCTCAGTCATGGGCAGCTTTGGGTGGAGTTGGCTTGTTTTAACCCATGTGAAAGCAAGCCCACCTAGCTGGGGTGGGGGGCAAGGTTTGCCTTTGTAAGCGAAGTAGTTATATTTGTGCTGGGGAAAAGGGAGACATTCACCAAAAAGCCTCCCCGTCCCTGCCAGGATGAGCAAGCAGCTTTCCAACCATTAACACAGATGCCTCCGGCATGATGCAGCCTAGCTCCCCGCTCAGCCCCTGCCCTTGGCTGCCTGTGTCCCAGGCATGTCACAAATTTAGGCACCTTCACTGGGGCTGCAGGTTCATTCACAGGAGCTGAAGACTTATTCCCTCAAAAGTCAAGACCCAGAAAAATACCAGATTGCAAAATACAGATGTTTCATAGTGACTGAAACACTCAATGCCCAAGAAAACCCTCACATGAGCTTTCTTTTTCAATAAAGCAAACCACACTGCCTTGTCATGTGAATTAATATCACCACAGCATGGCTTTGTGTATTTATTCCTTGCTGATGTTGCTTTTGATCACTACTAGATGAAAATGAAATCTTGGATGCTTCAGGGCTGCTGTTAGGACAGATTCAATGAGATGAAAACACATTTCAGGAAATACCACTGAAGTCAGTTTTTGTTTTCATTTCCAGGGACACACAGGGCTCCAATTCCCCAGAGACAAGAGGAATTGCAGTCGAAGAAAGGCACACAGAAAACATACATTGAAAGTCTCTCCTTCCAACCCACAGAAGCAAATGTCATTCAGAAGCATTGCTGTTATCCCCCTCAGTCACAAGGCTCTTCCTTTTGAGGGCAATATTTGGGAGTCCAGGTCCCTTTCTTCGCAGGATTTTTGAAGATGACATGGTCCCTGAGCACAGACTGCAGCCAGGGCTGTAGCGCCCCAGCACGCTCTTTATGTGCTGGTCCTACAGCCTCTGTCCATCAGTCCTATCTCCAGGTTACTCAGAACCCCACTTCAGTGACTGGCTTTCTGCCTGGCTCGTAGCCTCACAGGCAGGTCCCCAGCTGAAGGCATCACCCCTTGCTTGGGGAGCATATCGCTGGCTATGATCCTCTTCTCACTCTAATAGGGGTGACCTCCTTTCTCTTCTTGAGTTTATATCCCCACGTCCCCATCTGGGAGGTGTACCTGGTTGGGGAGGTGCTATGAACATCAGGTAAGGCATGGGGTGCTTCTGTTCCTCAACACTTGTAATTACACAACAAGCCTAAAGTAAATAGTGCCAGACCAGATGATTTACGTTGTGTAAATCACCACTTTTCACAATCTGCTTGGTTCAATCCCAACATCAATCAGTTTAACCTGCATCTGAAGAATCAGGTGTCTTCTAATTCAAGCACAAGAATGGAATCCACCGAGTCTCATAGTTAGATCTGGTGAGGAAAAATAATTACTTTTCCACATACATTCAGAGAAGGAAAAAACCCCCATATTTGGAAACAGTTTCACTGAAAAAGTCAGACACTCTGTTATTGAACATAACCCAGACTAACAGTGACAAACTCCAGGATTTTCTCAGAGGGGAAAAAAAAAATCCAAACCACTTCAAAATGAAATTTTTCCTATAAAAATTAGCATTAAGTGGGGGACAGCAAAACTTCTGCCCACACCAGCCTCCCCCCACAGTGCAATGGCAAAGGTCTAGGTGCCCTGAGTGTCTCCTGCAAGGGTGTAGGGTGAGCAGGGACAGCTCTCTCCTCCTGCCATTCCAGTGTGCCAAGGGGGCTTAAAAAGCCAAGAAATTCGGCCCCTTTCAGATTTTCTTTTAGCATTTCCCCAGCTTTCTCCATATATATATCACACATAACACAGCAGAGTTATGACACACAGCAGGGTCTTCTAAACACTCATAATAATAAAAAGCCCCGAGCATCTCCATCCGGGTGTCTCACAGAAATGGATTTAAAGAACTCATGGTCTACAGACAGAGCTTACAAAGATGCTGATGAAATCCCACTGCCCCGTTGCAAGGTGGGGAGGAGACCTCTGATGCTCTACCACCCCTAACTGGGACTCAACCACCTGCATCGCCATTTCTCCAAAGACAAATTAAGTTTGCTGCCACATCAGCCCAAAAGACTCATAGCAAGGAAACAGACCTTGGACCTGACGTTCTTAGCAAGACCAAATGAAACCCTCCGCCATGTGTGAGGCTCGTTGGGGCCGTGCTGCTGTGCACAGACCAGCATCAGTCATCTGCAGTATGAATATAATAATAAAAATATACTAGTGAAGTGATTCAGGAATTAAGGAATAAAAAAAACTTGTACATTCCTTCTGTCCAAAACTGTAGGTTGGGAGGGGAGGAGATAGCTGAGAAGAGTCCCAGTGCCTTCGGGAAGCAAAAAAAGTTATATCGTGTTCATTTTAATTACCCTGTGAGGAAGCACAGCTGTTGTTTCAGCATAGTAAAATACAGCAGAACAAATACAACCCAGATGGGAGTTTCTGAAACTCTCCATCAAGTCTTTCCTCTTTCCCCAGATAACCCAAGCTCTCTTACATGGCCACGACACAGTAATTTCACCTTCATTTAGAGCAGAAGATACTGAAATGGAAACTTGGGGGGGGGGAAAACCCTTCCAGACTGAAATAAAAACAAATCACTTTTTGCATATTAATAAGGCTCCTGATTGAAAGTGTTCTAGCTGTTCACGGAGGAATATCAACAGTAGATGCTGCTAATTTAAGCCTGGCTAATTAAAAGCAAAAAGAAAAAAAAAATCACTCTCCTAGAAACCACCACATGCAAGACACTCATCCAGCACATTTCATCAAGCTCCGCTTCTAATTTCTGGGTTTAGGGAAACAACCCTATGGCTTTTTTTCTCTCTTACTGGGTGGGGTTTTCCCACCGCACGTTGCCTTCAGCACCCTGCCCCTCTGCGGAGCAGGCAGCAGTGACCGGCGGGGCCCGCAGGGGCGTCTGTGGCTGTGACCAGTTTGGGGCTTTGGCAAGGCATCACTAATGGCGCGGGGCATCAGAGGTGGCTGAGCTGGGACCATCCCTGCAGCAGAGCCTGTAAAGATTGACAGCTGCCAGAGTGCCGTTGGGAACTTGTTGCAGGTGTGCTCTGTCCCCTCACCCCGTTCACTGGTAAAAACATTAAACTGTGCCAGCCCCAGAACTGACCCCGTAAGAACCAAACCACATCTCACCAGTTTGGCTACAAGGATACTATGGGATATTGTGGCAAAAAACCTGCGAAAGTAGGGACAAATGGCATCCACCACCATTCCCCCAGCCACCAAGGCAGCAAGCAATCTTGTCGGGCGCGATCCTGCTTCCCCTCGCTCTTACTGATTACAGATCAGTAATTTCATCTGACAATGGCACACAGAAATGATGCAAAAACTCAGGGAAAAAAAATTAATGCAGGCGAAGTGTAGGAGGAAGGAGGGCCGTACCCTTGGCTGCAGAGCACTGGCAGTGTCCAGCGGGAGTTGGGAGAGTGGGTGGTAGCAAGATGCCACTTTCCCCAAGCAGCAGTTTTGAAGCAGAGCTACAGTAGGAAAAGCTGCTGATGGGCTCTCAAAAAGCCACCGAGCGCTTTGCGTTAACGGCTCGGAGGCATATGGCTCGGGCAGCACAGCTGCTTTTATGTTCACCAGCTCAAAAGGGATGAGGGGAAGAGTGGGATCTGTAACCATCAGTTCTACACAGACTGAGGGTACCTGCTGTTGGGCAGTGCCTGTCTGCGGCTGCTCTGCAAGGCTGCGGCCAGCCAGACACATTTTCTGGTTACCCCTTCAGCAAGCATCCCTCTTCTCTCTGCGCTGGGTCTGGGCTTTGCAGCCCGAGCAGGGAGGAGAAATGTCTCCACAAGTCTGCTGTCAATCAGCACATTCGCACTGAAATGGGAAGAGGGGTTTTGTTCTCCTCCTTTTTCTTTTTTTTTTTTTTTTATGTTATGGTTATTTATTGTGCCTTTTTGAATTTGCATCCCAAGGGCTTCTGTATGACAGAATGTAATAGTATTAGTCACCGTTTTACACATTAGGGAACATAATATTTAGCACTCATAACAATTTCTAGCTTCAAAGTGCCAGACAAACATTAAAATACACTGTACTTTTCCCTGTTTTTTTCAGGGATAGCTTGTTCTTGCCTGAAGCTGTACAACTTCTCTTTGTATTATCCCTCATGAGAAATGGGGCTTTTCTGTCACCACCTCTGTCATGCCAGAGGATGCCAGTTTTCTGGCATCTCACTCAGAGCAGCTCTGAACAAAAGGGACATCCCTGGCTCCCTCTTTTATCCATCTACAGCTCCCCTGTACCTACCATATTCTTGGCTACTGAAGTCCAAGTCCATCATTAGACAGCACCAGCAGTGGTCAAGCAATCCTTCCTTCAGCAACGTCTCCCATTGCCTGTAGGATAAAAACTACAAGATGTTAACTTTCTTTCTTCTCTTCCACTGACACTTCACTCATGCTGCCAATAAGCTCATTCTCTGTATGGGACTAGAGACGTGTGTTGTAACCCACCTCATGGCCCCGTGGTTTGAGTCTTGACAATGACCCAGGTGACTTGCAACAGGCACGTTTGAACAGCGGAGGTCTGCAGAGCTCACGGACATAATGGCAAGACTGCTCTGTGTCGTTCTGGGGATCAAAAAGACCTTGTCTAGTAAATCTGTACCCTGAGAGCAATGCTGAATGCAAATAACAGAGAAGTAATATCTGAGATGTTTATGTGGGAATATCCAACTTGTGATATATTCTCATAACTTTCACTTGTATTTTTGTTAGACAGGAAGAAATGCAATTTATATAATCGGTGACATAACGTTTTACATGCTATGACATATGACTTTTTGGTCCAATACAGAAGCACATGAAAAGTGATTAAGGGTTTAAAATCTGTTCTCTTAACACCAGTGATTTTTCCACCTGCAAGAGTCTGAAGCTTTTGCAGGATCTATGAAGTTCCTCCAAGTGTCCTGCAGAAGAGGACTAAGATAAATTAGCTTGTCTGTAATTTGGTACATGTCTGCCTATATCACATTTCCAAAGGGCTCTGCTGGAAAACATTTGGGAACCCCAAATCAAAAAAACACCATTTAATGTTATGTCTCAAGAAACATTTCTTGATCCTTTGCATAACAGGTCTTAATCTTGCCTTCAATTTTACTGCGTTTAGACAACTGAGAAAGGAGGATTAAAAATACTGTCTCAGTTGGAGACATCACGCAGGATTTGTATTCATTCCCCAACTGTGATTTGTAGTGTGATGAATTCTCAAGAAATATTTTAGCTTGGCAAGTGTATTCCTGGAAAAGAATGATTCAGGCTGGATGGGATCTCTCTTGGGTCATCTAGCCTACCGCCCAGTAGTAATTTCTTTGAAAACCAAATGCTATGACATTGGTTTCATTGAAAGGTCTTCAGTGAAAGAAAAGCGAAGAACAGTCTGGTATGTATGTCACACACGCTAGATTTGACAAACAGAAAATCCCAAATCTAAGAACAATGGAGCATATAAATATGCCAATTCAGGAGTCATAACAATCCACAGTTTCCATAAATTGCACGCATTTTTCTTCCACCAGCCCCAGCGTTACACGCCTCATGCATTTTAATGCACACTTGCAATGTAAATGAGTTTCGAATAACTCCTGTTTGTCAGCTGAACAAAACCCAAAAGTCTCAACCACAAAACGTTTCTGCAGACTCAACAGATGATCAGCTGCACTTCCAGCCTCAGCCCCTACGGACTAGTCAGTGCCTGAGCTTTGGGGAAGAGAGGGCTGGGACACTGGTCCACAAGCACACTGCTTTGGGAGGGGGGAAAAACTCATGACCGGGAGTTTGTTCTCTCAAATTAAATTCCCTGCCTATGCACAATTGCCAGGTAAGAGTGAATTCTGTAGCCCATTTTCAGGGAGGAATGAAATGTGCTGCCTAGCAAACGACCACAGAAGCATCCGTAGTTTCTACAGTGCTCAACTGCAAGCCTGTAGACATCTCAACTGAGCAGGAACCAGGAACCAGTGCTCCCATAAGCCCCAGCCCCTCGCCTCATTCCTTAGGGCAGGCAGCCAGTGGCCATGGCCATGTCTTTTCCACAGTATTTCAGCTGGTGACTTTTGCCACTTTCTTAATTTTATTTCATGATGAGTGGGGAAAAAAAGTCAGGGCTTATATCTCACTAGGTGCTTCAAACAGTCACTCATTGCAACAGATGTAAGCATGGATGGATTCGGTACAACTTCTTAGCCACGCATCCCTGTGAAAAATTTCCCAGCCTGATCACAGAAGCACCAAGTTTCATATGTCCATGTGCACATCCCTCCTACTTTCCTGGTTGTCTGCAGGGACGGAGCCCTATGGCACATCATCATAGCCCTCCTGCAGCCTCCAGGGCTCAGCCACTGAGCAGAAGCTGCCTGTAATTTGCCCTGGGAAGGCTGGTACCCACTCTCAAACTCTCTTTTCTCCTGTCAGATACAAGCAGTGTCTTCTCATACGAATACATGTATTTGATCACCTGCAAGGGGAGAATAAGGAGATAGGAAGGAAAAGACACCTCTAGGTTAGTTTTCATAGATTACTATGAAGTGCATGTCAGCGTGCACTGGTGTAACACACGTCAGGACCAGTCCAGGGTAAACCAGCTGCATTCTGGGTCTTCACGGGGCTCTGCTTCTGAACCTGAAAAGTTGGAAGCTCTGTTTTGCAGGATGATTGAGCCTACCATCATAGGAGATAAAAATGGTTTGGTGCAAATTATGCCCTGTGTTCTCCCTGTTTAAACTGGCTTTTAGCACAACTCCTACTACAGAGCTGCCTCCAGCCTAACTAGCCAGTGGTCTTTGTTCTCAGGCTGGAGAAGATGTGGCAAAGTCAAGTCTCTGTGCAAGCATCATTTCTAAACTCCTCCCAAGCTTTGCTCTTTGCTCGTCACCCAGGAAGCTCCCAGGAGGCAATGCGATCACCTTGGCTCCGATTCACAACTTCTTCAGCAAAAGACAAAAGAATTATACGGAGTATAGTCACATCCCATTGGTGTGAGAGTACAGAGGATTTCTGTGGAGAAGACCATCGGAGCTTTGATGCATGGAATCGGGTCCATTCATATGTGGGCCATGAGAAGATCAGCTATATGAACAGTCCTCGTCTCCGGTTACATCTACCAAGCCTGTGTGGTATGGACTTGACCCAGGGAACCAGAAGCCCATTGCAAGGTCACAGTTTTGAACAGTCTACCAGCTGGCCTTGCACAGTCCTCCCCCAAACCAGTCATGGAGTCCCTAAGATTTTGCAGGGCTAGGCGTAACTTGCTGGTATTTAGCTGAAGATCTTTAACGTATTTATTTATTTGCAACAGGTCAGAAGTGAAACAGGGCAGATACTAAAACACAAATCTGAGACTCCTCTATTCTTGGGACAGACATTTTCTAAGGACTTACCTGAACGCCTGCACCTGCTTGGTACCCAGCATTCTCCATATTAACATTGTAAATGATGTTTTGAAGCATTCCAGTTCTTTTAGGGCAGAGAGATTTCTCTGAAAGGAAAACCAAGTCAGCTATTATACATTGTTCTGCCTCTTCCCTTAGCAGCTCCTGCATCAGAACCTGGATGTTGCACTGACAGGCAGCTGGTGAACCGCAGGCAGAAGTAACAGCCGGTTTTTAAGTAGCATAGGTTGCCAATTCCAGTACGCAAAAAGTGGGTGCACAGAGGCACCTAGGATCTAATATGAGGTTAAATCGGGGACCTAACCTTGCCCAGGCTCACAGCAGAAGCAGGTAATTCAAGGGTTATTGTCTAGAGGCTTTGCTCCAGGCAGACACTGTAGAGCAGCTGGAAGGGGGCTAATCTTCCCCCTGCTGGCTCCTCTGCATAACAGAGGATCAGGGTTGTCCAGGTTTACACTGCACCTCTTAAAGAGATGGTAGAAACTGCTCAATTTCCGTTTCTCCACCCAACCCACAAACCTAAAATAGACTCTGGATAAAGCCATGGCCTTGTGACCTCCTCTTGTGCAGACTGAATTAAAGCTAGTGCTGAAGGTGCTCTATGGGCAAAGCCAAATGGTTATACGTACTGCGTTTGGACAATGCAAAGAACTGATAAAAGGCACCGAACAGCTTTAGAACTATTAGAAGATGTCACCTTCTTCTCCACCTGAAGAAGGAGGCATTCAGCCAGAGCCTGTTCATTCCCTGTGACCCAAAAACCAGACTCAGGGCCACTAACTGAGCAAACAGAGCAAGAGAAGTAAGCAGCAAAGAGAATTTGGAGTGACTGAAGATCAGAATGGGTAGAGAGGTCATAAAATAAATAACAAGATAAGGAGCCAGACATGAAGCAGAGACGTCATGCAGAGCATCAAAATGAGCAACTGCCAGTGGGCAGCGCATCTATCACAAAGACATAGTATGTCAGAGGAAATTCACAGGTGACCAGGGGAAGCAGAAAAAAGCCCTGCACTGCTACAGGACCCGCTCCAGGCAGGGGGCTGTCACTCCTCCAGCAGAAAATAGGAGTATAGGTAAGATAGGCAAGAGCCTTTATCTGGGAGTCAGTTAATTTAATGCTGCTCACAGTTTAAGTGCAGCAAGAATGCAGAATTTCAAGTGTCAAGTAAGTAAATTTGTATTAAAGTAACTGCAGTTATACACAGCCTGCACTCACTCCCACGGGAGGCTGTGGCAGGTTTGTGATGGACTTCACTGGAAGCAGAATTAGGATGATAATCGATACAAGCACAGCCATCATTTTGCATTTTCTTGTAGCTGCCAAAGCCTACGATAGTAAAAAGCAAAGGGCTTTTTAGATTACAGAGCAAAGGCCTGCAGAGATTTCAGCTACTCGCTGAATAATGGCATGTGATCAAGTCCTTTTGTGAACAAAAAAAAAAGAGTTTCCCGCTACGTGCGTGTAATTCCAATGCTGTGATAAGTTATTTGTTTAACCGCTAGTTAGATCACTGCACAGTGTTCAGTGGCACAGAAGGTTTTGGTCAATCACTGCATTTTTCATCTCTCATATAAATACTGGTTTGTGCCTTAACTGTGTTAGTGGCAAATGGATCTCTGGTCTAACAAAAGCAAAACTAATTTTAGCGCTGTGAATAACCCACTGTGCTCAAAAATTAACCACTTCCTTCAATTACACACACAACAAGGTAGCTGAAAAAGTCATTCAGTATATTATGAGTTTGATTGCTTTTTTTTAAAAAAAAAAAAGTAATAATGGAAAGAACAGCAGTTTGCCCATCCAAATGGCGGGGGGCCAGAAGGGATTAATGGGAGGCAACCAGTGCTGCGGGTGTGTACTGAAGGTTGCTCCCTCAAGGCACCTGAAGTTGGTTAGGAAGAGGAAGGCTTGCTGAGCACCACTACCACAGAAAAACTGAGGGCTGTGAGACTGAAGGTGTGATTACACCGATGAGCGGCCAGTGCAAACTATGATCCGCCCTTCCCAGATAACTGTGGCTTATTCCACACTCTGAAAGTGTGGAATGGCAGGAAAACCCTCATTTGGCTGCCATGCCTGGCTAACCTAAAGAAATAGCAAGTTCTCTAAACAGAATTTCTTTTCCAAGCAGATACCTCAATCTGCTTCAGGGCAAACCTCAATTCCCACGGACTGCACGCAAGGTGGACTCTCTCACCATCTCCTCCAAGAGCCCACCTGCCTCAGAGCAACCTGATATCCCAAGAAACAGACAGGAGAAAGGAAGCACTAATCACCCACTGTTGTTCCTGGGACACAAGCTTTCTATTGATGAGACCTCTACATTTCAGAGGGTACCTACTGAAGCATAGTGAGAATGACTGGCAAGGAGCCAGAAGCTTCCTTTTGCATGCCAAAGCAGAAATTCATAGTTCATTTTCCTCTTATTTGGGGCCAGTGATGTGATTCGCCAGAAAACTTCAGTGGTTATCACAGAAACAGACTCAGAGAGACAAGAGAGACAAGAAAAAGAGGCAACAGTCCTGCAGAACAGCCAGACCAAAATGATGCAACTGTTGCATGAGCCACTGCGTGGGGAGCTGGGGCCAAGCTTCCCTGCGTTGGCTTTCTGGGTGCGCACTGCCAGCCCACTGCTACCACCTTGAATTCCCTTCCGAGCAGACTTGGGTAGTGCTGGTGTTTTGTGGGAGAGCAATACACAGGGCACGTTTTGGCATTTGGGTGCTTCAAGAGGAGCTCAAAGACCTGAAGGAGTTTGAAATGGAGAAGAGGGTCTATCTACCAGCAGGGTGTGCAGAGACTCAGCCCCAGCCAGGGTTAAAATCAATTTTGCACAGTGCTGGAATTAGAAAAATACATATGCATGTGCACAAAGTCTCTCTTATAGAGACTGGCCAAGAGCAGGTGGACACAGGGAGAGGATGGGAAAGATGCTAGGACAGTGGCAGAGAAAATCCTTACCTTAAGCTGCCATGCAGAAACTGTTCAAAAAGAAGAGAAGGAAGGTAATGATGATGAAATGAGACCTTAGGCTGGATATTTGGTAGATTTTTTACCGCTGCTGTATGTTGAAGCTCATGGGAGCTGCCAACTTGCTCCCTGCTGCCCGTTGGGTGCACATGGGTGAGAAATAGGGGAGTGGACCTTCATGGTCGTGGTTCATGATGATAGGGAGTGGGAGACAGAAAAGGGGGATCCAGCTCCCTGGTTTCTTACCAGTCCCAAAACAAATCACCCTGCCCTCTAATGAACAAAATCATTTCGGCAAGGGCTGGCAGGATTTCTGCAGTTTTTACAGTCTTTGGGTTCCCTATATAGTCTTGAGGAGAACTAGTCTCCTCTTCATAAACTAACCTCCTCTCTGCAAAGTCTCCTCCTCCACTGGCTGTAGAGCAAATGGTGCCTCTTTCCCCTGCAGCCCGAGTTACAGGGGGTCACTTCCCCCTTGATGCCAGAGGGCAGAATGGGACATGTCCTCCCCTGCTCCTGCACCTTCTTGAATTTCTCCCGGGAAGAAAAGATGAGCGGCAAGAGTTGTTCATGCTCACTTTTTCTCTGACCCTGTGAGAGTGCAATCCTGAGACTCAGGGCTGAGACACTTGCAACTTGTACTGAAGTTTGCTCCTCTACCAAGAAAATGCCAGAGCCTGGGAAGGTGCACTTTTCTTTCTTCCCCACCTCCTTTCACCTGCATGCAGTCAGGAGGAAGGGTACATCTGAAAAATGATTGTACAGTTGTCTTAGTAGCAAGTCCTGCTACTATTCAGCATGATCGCTGGGATTAAAAGGGTTTAAATTTTCAGCACTTTCCTCTGTGTACGTTCTCTTTTGACAATGTGATGTCCTATTGAAGCTATTTTGCAAATCTTTTAGCTATCTGGGAGTGAGGTGTGACAGACAGATTCAGCTATTGCCTTCTGCCCTTAGGGCACAAGGATAAGGGGGGTCACAGCCGATCTCTGCCTTCCCCCAGTTGCAGTGGGGTCAGCCAGATTGAATGCTTGCAGTTTGTTTGATTCATTCACCACACTATCAGTGTAACCCAAGACAACATGGGTGACATTTGTTGTGAGCTGGCCCCTTTTTCATTAAGAATTGGCCTAAATCCACATGTTTAATGGTAATTGCTAGGCAGGCAGCACAGAGCAAATACCTTTTATTTCAAATCCAAGACAAGTCAGTGCTGGCTGATAGTTTGTTGGCGCTTTCCTACATTAATTAAGTACCTCTCATCTAATATTACACGCGGTCTTTCTGAAAACCTCTAGTGAAAAGTCTATTTGTTAAAAGTGCCAGTTGAAGTCAAAACAACGTCCAATATTGCAAATTAGGATTCCAGATTCCAGGATGAGATCTATTAGTCTTTCCCTGTTTAACTAATTAAAAACATGGAGGGACAGAATTTGTTTTGTCATTCTTCTGTCCATAGCGCTCCTTACAGTAGCTAAGAAAAGAAAACAAAATTCCCTTCATTTATCTTAAGATATCGGCTGGCTTACCCATCTGTGAGCAAAGAATGTTTTTGCTTAGCTTGCTTAACTAAATGAATCTTGGTTCACTTGCTCGCAGCTGAAGACAAATTAGGCTGATTATATACGAAAGGGCATACAGTACATCTAGGAATTAAACTGTGACTGGGTATTTAGGATGAATGAAATGAATAGGCAGCAACAGCTTTGCGTTGCTCTGAATAATCAGCAGTCCCCTTCTCTCGCAATCTTTTTAAAGCACTTTCAAAATAATCCCCGGTGTTATTCTTGTGTGTAAGTTGCTGGTGTACAAGTATGGATTTTTAAAGAAACGAAAAAAAAAAACATGCAAACTTTTTCCCCTTTGGTATGGGAAGCATTACCGAGCTCAGCAGCTTGCTGCAATGCTGCCTTTCATACTCAGCTGAGGAATTCCTGCCACACCACACTGCCGGGCTTCTCCATGTACAAATCACAGAGGCAAGCTATAGCATTGCATCCTCCAGCACTTTGATTTCCCACATCTCTCTTACTCCATAGGTGCCACAGAACGTATACCGTATCTGCTGCAAGTGCTTCACAGGTGGTATTTCACATTCACTGCTCTTGGTGGTATGGGGAGTAGGCTGAAATACTGAGTTCTTCACGTGTCGATGGTTTTCAGTAATTAGCATATTTCAGCCCAAATCACAAACATCCTCCCTTGAAAAGAATGATAATTGGTGACAAAATCCGTGGCATGCAGTTTCATCAAATGCAAATTTGGGCTAATAAGACAGACAGTAGGCTACACTAGGAGAATAAAATGCACCATAATTTTGTAAAAAAGTAATTTTTGCTAACGTTTTGGGCATAATGATTTTTGAGAGGACGCTTGTAATTTTAGTGTTTGCATGATAAAAGTGGGGATTTGAAATGCACAGACAAAAAAGTCTTACAGGACTGTTCTTGTACCTTACCATTGACATGAGCCTATCCCCTGTATTTCTCAGTATGACCGCAAAAGATCCATACCTCTCAAGCAAACTGGAGCTTTAGGTGTCCAGATCCCCTCTGAAACACACATTCTCATTTGTGCTATTCCAGGTACTTGCTGACATGCAGTAATTCCAGTTTTGTGCTCTCCCCCCTCAGTATGGATTCAAAACAGAGGTGGAAGACTGCCTTTCCGGTTGTTTGCATCAACACAGGTTTAAGTTGGTGCTGGCTTCTTTGCAGTGCTGGTTTTGCAGCTTCATAACGCAAGCACGGGGTCAGGAAGATGTTTGCTCCTGTGACTGATGTCAATAGAGGAAAGAAAAGCAATCCCTCTAGCAACAGAAAACATACATTTCTTGAATAGTGGGTGTTGCCCATATATCGAAATCAGATGAAAACTGAAAGGCAAATATTTGTGCCCAGGCAGGACAAACCTCTCTTTTGAAAGCAACAGACAGCTTCTGGGAAAGGTGATGGAGGCTTGAACTGGCCAGAATCCTGCCAGGGAAATTCCTAGGGACATGTCTCTAAACAAAGAACTACACTAAGGTGTTTAGAGCTTGTTGACCAAAAGTCTTTCTACATTGTGATCATCTTAAGGAGAGATGGTCTTGAGGGGCACCTTGACTTGTATTTGCAACTACACATAACTCCTCATCCGTTTGGTACTGCACGCAGATACACTGCTACCTCTCAGGTGCCCATGGGTGACTGAAAGGCAGAAATAATGAAGTTGTTTTACCCACTATGACACAGGAAGCCCAAGCCAAAGCGAATACTGAACCCAGGTCCTCAGGGTCTCAGCTCACAATTTCAGCTAAAGCCATCTTTACTTCCCATCACTTGTTTCCAAAGTCTGATTGTTCATCCCATCTGCACTTGCTTTGCTGCAGCTTGGTTATCCTCTCTCCCTGCTGACCCCTGCCTCTACTCCTCCCTGCCTAGCAAGCGGTGACTCAGTCGTTATGGGTGCAATGCCTAATGCCTCCAATGCCTGGTGTGTTTTCTGCATGCCGTTTTAGCAGCATGGATAGTCATGGTAGGCTGACTCTTCTGCCTTCTTATTTCAGCTGCTCTAACAAATATTCAGGCTATGGAGAAGCAATAGAGCACTTTCTAGACCACAGGCACGAGCTTTTTTCTTTTACTAAAAATACCCAAACTACTGCAGCAACTGCAGACCCAGCCACTCTCTGTTGACTGAAACGTGATTCTCCTCTCAGTAAGAAATCAGAACAAAAGTTTTCTTTCAAAGACTTTCTGACTGCAAAAACATGGGAAGCAAATATAACAAGTCAAATCCCCAGCCTGAGATAACATAGTTGATACAAGGCAGGATATGGCTTTTGGTCTGAATTAGATGCTGTCTTATTAAATACTGATAGGTGCTCATGAATATAAGTTAGCAGCTTCCTTTTATCTAATGTTTTTGTTTTCCTCTGATATGACAGGCTCCTGTTTTAGTGTATAAACTTGCTTTTGATGTATTGAGGCACCAAGAATTTATCAATCATGGGGAAAACAAGACAAATGGTCATAAATTGGGTTTTTTTGTAACACAATTGTTGGGCTTTCATGATATAAGCATCATAGTAAAATGATTAACTACATACAGGAGTGCACATCCAGCTTGCTTTTGAAAAATCGCATTCCAAACACACACACATATATTTCTATAACAGCCATATAAATGCATACTCAGTCATATCCTACCCTACAAAACATATGCTACTGGCAATCAGAGAGATAAACCCTTGTCTAACACTGAACAGCTTTGTCTCTTCCTCACTACAGTTCTCTACCATGTTGAAAACAATTTTGCATCTACTGCTGAATCCAGGCTCTGAAATCTGAAGACTGTTCTATCACCGTCCTGTACAATCACCAAATGCCAGATTAAAATATACACAGGCACCATATTACTCCATTATCAAGAGAGCACAAATACGTCTCCTTTCAGATATTATTTATATGGTTTTAAGAAGCTGCATTTCTTTCCAGAAAAGACTGATTGAGAATTTCCATCTTTATAATACAGTAATGCTACAGGTATCTAAAGGAAAAAAAACAAACGCAGCAATTTGTTTTATACATAATTTGTATAGAATGATTAGCTTCTTAAAAATGAGGACAAAGTTACACCCATCAGAGATGTGAACATTTCGTAAAATAACAGTGCTTTTCTTGGTGTCACGAAGGATGAAATTTAATTAAAATTTTACAGTACTGCTGAAATACATTTAAAGTAACAAAAATAAACCCTCTTAGTAATGTTAATAGCTAGCTTGCTTTAACAGCCATCAGTAACTGATCCTCACAATGACTTCATGTGGCACAGAAAGCCGCAGTATCCCCAGAAGTCTACATGCAGGGAAATTTTAAAAAGCAGTCACACAGCGAGAGATAAACCAGGATCAGAACAAAAGTAACCCCAGAAGCTCCATTTTTTTTTTTCAGCAGTAAAGGCGTGTCAGTCCTTCTCTCATCTGCAGCATCAACGTTTCCTCACGGAGCCGTGTCAGCAAGAGCTCGGCAGCTTGGGGAGCAGGCAGTCCTGGGGCTCGACATGTGTCAGGAAATTCCTCCTCTTTTCCGCTGGCTGAGCTGCAGTTACTGCGCTGGCAGTGCAGCACGGGGACCAGAGGAGGGAGATGCGCCGCGGGGGCCTGGGGAGGTGGGGAGCACCTGGGAATAACCCAAGCCACACTAGCCTTCTGCCTCACAGGCGTTTGCAGGAGTTTCTGTGGGGAAAATCTGATTTACAGACAAGCCAGAGAGCATCCGTTTTCTATAACATGTGAAATCAGGCTACATGGCATACATATGAAATTAAACCTGCCTACACGCAATGGAATTGCAGTCTCAATTCAGCTGCATCATTTTCCATTGCTGCTCTATAAAGAATAGCATTTAAAACCCGACATCAGTCCTTTTAGACATACGGGGCTTCCCCAGACCGATGACTAAACAATTGCCCAGGCAAGAGGTGTAATGAGTATTTTTGAGACTATCTTTCTCTAGAAAAGATGCCTGTGCACAGATATGAGCTCTGGCCAGAATTTTTAAGCAATTCACAAAAGGCTACTTGTTAATAAACTAAGGTTTCTCATATAGGGTCTTCCTCTCTACTGGAAAAAATGAGGAATTTACAGATCAGATATATTTTTTTTAAAAAGGTTGAAAACTGTTGAATTGACATCACTGAGATGCACAGAAAAACAGCAGGGAAGGACAGTGTCACTAACCAGAAAGACTGGCTGCACCAGCTGCCTTCACCATCCTGACCAGTGTGTAACTGGGAGGCTTCCATGGGGGACTGACTCATAAAAACACCAGCAGGTTCCTCGTCCGATGCATGGCAGAAGAACAAAGCCAGAACTAGAGCTTATTTTGACTAAAATTCATCTGCATGACGTGCGTTCAGACAGGAGACACCAAACCTCTCCTGAGCCCAGGTCTGCATGTCCCTAACACTGAGCAGACACAACGCCGATGTGCGAGACACAGGAGGCAGTTCGTACAAGCCCACTGCAGAAAGAGTAAGCCATCCTGGAATGAGTCAGTGCAAAATGTTTCCCAAGATAAAACTGCATTTACTCCACTTCGGTTTCCTACTTTTCCTCATTACCTTTTGGTTTTATGCACACTGACATTTCCTAGTTCTGAGTGAAACTGGACAGAAATGCCAGCTCTCTTCCACAGAAGCAGGAAAGCACAGAACACTCCTGGCCAAATCTGCAGACTCACTCCTTTCCCAAAGCATCTAAAATCTTTGGTTGCTAATTCCAATCTACCCAGCAAATCCTCCATACAGGATTTCCTGGAAATGACCAAGCTAGTTAGTATACCCTGCAAACCCTCTTTTCTGGGAGGTTCAAAAGCTAGGAAAATAAATGTGTCAAACAAGGATTTTAAAGGAATAATTAAAGTAGCAGGAAACATGAGCCAAAAATTGAGCCTGTACCTACTATACTCTAATATTTTCCCTTTCATATTATCAAAAGATCAAGTTCTTAAGCCTGCTGAACTCCGATGGCTACGAAAACCAGAGCTCAAACAGAAGCTGCTAATGAGAGGCATTTCCTAAAGCTGCTTTAGCAGGTGCTTCCTGCTGAAACGGGGAGGGTCACGAATGTAAATCTCATTTGGAAAGTTTCTAACCCCAGGGATAATATTCAGTGGTGCTGCCACTCTCACTGCCATCTGCACTAGAAAGTGGTTCAGACTGAACTAGATAGCACTTGATCCCACTGAGTGAGCCCAATTGTTTGCATTCTTGCACAAATGTGTGAATGGCAGCCTTCCGGCGAAGCAAATGGTGGGTCTGCTCCCTTCAAAGGCTTTGCCAGTGATCCTTGCCCTGCTGGCTTCATCCTTAATTGGCCTACACGGTGGGGAGCAATTAAAAATAAATGGTAGCTTGCTGCGCTGCTGTAAGGGGAAGTTTTGCGACTCCAGGCATGAGCACATCTACCTTAGTCCACTGCATATGCCATGCACAGGGAACAGCAAGAGGGAAAGGGGAGAGACCTGGCTGTTCCAAGTAAGCACCAGGGAAGAAAAAATCACATTGTAGACTGCAATAAATCATCATTAGCCTTATGATTACAGGTTTGATTGTCTGGGGCAGCAGCACGCTTTCCCTGGCGCTTCTGCTGAGTGTGGGAATAGCATTTCTGATTATGCCTGTAGTCCAGAAATGGGATTTTTCATACCATCTTCACAAGACAGTATGCCACCCCTTCCATAGTCTCAATGGAAAGAGCAGAATGGCTCTTATCCACATGAAAAATTAAGTTTCTTCAAATGAAACATCCAATACCAGAAGTTGTAAAACTAGTCTTTAATAAAAGACAACTAATCTTGAAGAAAAGTAGTGTCCCATAACTGCATCATCAGGCTCTCTGAAACTAATCACAGAGGGGGGAAGTCTGAACCAGCAATTAACTCACCATAATCCTCTGTATCAAGCAATGGAGTTTCTCAGATAATTTCCTACTACTTATTAATGAAAGTCCACTATAAGGATGAGCCAAAAATCCCAATCATTTATGGAATTAAAACCTGAATTAAAAATACAGACTTTCACTACACACCAACCCATAGTTCCATGATGTTCAGAAGTTGATTAAAGCACAAGAAAAGGAGGTGCTGAGAGTCACTTGATTTTCCTTTGTTCCCTGAAGATATTTGACACTGAAGGTGGTCAGCTTCACCCAGGAACTAACCAGGTAACTCATTTCCTCTCCCAGGAAATGACCTGCAAGAAGCAGTAGAGAAAGATTTTTCACAGCAGATTTCATCTTCAGAGGGGAAACGGGTTATGTAAATCGGACCTCTGCATAGAACTATCTTGTGTCTTGTGCTGCAATGTAGCAAACCATCTGAATTGCACTGACAGCATATGATTTACTCAACTGCTGAACTAGGACATTTACGTGCAAGCACATACCTTTGATACACTGTTTGTAGGCACCTCCAAAATTCACCTTCTCCCAAACTGCAAGATTTCAAGAGCAGTAGGGTGTTGTGGGGGCTGCAGAGACCCTTTTCATGTTCTCTCCACAGAGGGCTGGAAAAGATAATGTAACCCACAATTCTTCAACAAAGAAATGATACTCATCCAAGGCACTTTCCTTTTAGTCCATTAATTTGTGATACAGTTTCTAAAAAAGAAAAAGTTTGAAATGATGCAAATCTCTCTAAACCAGTTCCGAGCAGAGAAACAGTGAGGGGCCAGTTGCTTAGTGATAATCACAAAGGCAGGGAAGAAAATACTGCAAGCCCTGCTATATCTGCACAGTCAACGTGATGAAAAGGCCGTGGCCTTGTGAGGGAAACAACACTGAGCTGCTTTGTTGTGTTGCTTGTGAAGATTTCTTATATGTTCATTCTACTTGATTACATTCAACATTGATAATCAGGTCTTTTGACTCCAGGGTTAAAAATTTCCTACTAAATAACGTTAAGGATTCTAACATATTGTTACTATGACCTTTGTAATAAGGTCTTTAAAAATCAGGTGGTATTTCAAAGCACAGGGTAATCCATAGCATTTTGCATATACTTCGTGTTCCTCCCACATACTTACAATACAACATTTAAGCACTACGAAATGTGTTTAGATGAGGCACAAAATATGCCAACAATATGAAAGCTGCCCTAAAAAGTTTGTCTGCTCAGAGATAATTAGACAAACTCTGTGGGAAGAATTTAATATTAAAAAAATACTATTGCTAGGGCTGGTCTTAGGAGCCATGAGGTCACTTTATGAGGTCCCTTCCCCATTTCTCAAGAACCTTGATCCCCTATTAGTCACTCCATGGGCCACAGGCAACTGGTCCTTCATGAGGCAGGAGACGTCAGCAAAATTGTTTCTGACTGCTGCCAGCGTCTTCCTGTTGGAGAAATGCAAGCCAGAGCTTAGTGAACACTCACGATTTTTAGTGTCAATTCCTGAGTACAGTGCTTGCGATTAGAATAGCAAAAATGTGATTTTATAAAACAAATATAAAAATTGCAGTTTTGCTTACCTAACTGCTAAGTGCTTTTCACAAGTCACTCCAAAATAGTAGAGTATGAGGTGATCCAAAGATTTTTTTTTTTCTTTTTTTACCGAAATGCTCAATAATTCTTTAATTAAGACTAGAAGAGGAGCATTGCCCTGGGCCATCTAAGAGGACTAACAAAATGAGGGTGCACGTTACTTCTAGCCCCAGAAGTATGCTGTGTATTTATACAAATTATGCAAACCTTGAGGCAATACAATACAAAGCCAATAGTGTAAATGAACTAAAGATTAATGCAAACATAACAAAATGCCACACGGGGAAATTCAGATTGTGCAGCAGCTATGCATATGCGCAAACAGACCACTTCCACATTGCACGGTGGCGATTTCCAGTGTCCTCGGGATCCCTTTCTCTCAATAAATGTTGCATCTCAAGTTGCGTATCACAAAGTGCTGGACAAGAGCTGGTACTGGGACGAGGAGCAGTCCTAGGCACATCCTTCGCTCATGGCCACCAGCGCAGCACCATCTGCTGGGAACACACATGCTTTGGACAAATCTTTCCAGCACCAGCATTTGTCACCACCCATCTTCCTAAACACAAGACGCCTCTAGTTCTTCACCCTTCTTTTCAGCAAAGATGAAGTGATTAATCACTGCAAGTAAATCAGATTATTACTTGAGCAATTGGCAGCTTGGAGGACTTGGCAAAAAGCATGGCAAGGCCTGCACAAAGTGTGCATTTTCAGGTTCTATCCAATAAGTCATTTTGATACAGTAGCCTCTAATCTCTATGGGCTAACTTCATGGGCAGGCATTTTCAAGAGGCTGGACAGGCTAGTGATGCCAAAATGAAGCTGGGACCTGAGGCAGGGCACCTTGGACTGAGCAATGGTTTTGGGTGTTCGACCCTTCTGAGGAGACAGGTTTCAGACATTCAAAAGTGAGACAGAAAAGACAAGGGTTAATTCAGCGAAGGTGCTGCTAGGTGAGAGATCTAAGCTAACGAGCATAGCACTGACTGTGTTATTTTGCCGGCATTAAATCTGTGGAAGAATCAGTCACATTTCCACAGTCAAAACTAAGCTACATTATGAAGTAGAACATCAACATCTTTATTAGCTATGAAAAACACCATGCATCCTCCCAACGTTAACAGCAAGAGTCAGCTGGAAAATTCTGGCAGGCTTTTTTTTTTTTCTCTCATTTTTTTCTCCTCAGAAAAACATCCATTGGAGGAGTCTGAACCTTTGATGGAAATCAGAAAGCTTTCACCCTGAAAGGGTACTCCAGGACAGAATGTCTGCAACCTCAGAAGGGCTGGTTGGGGGTATGGGCAACATGCTGAGACAACCATCCTGCTGCTGCTGCAGGAAATACCTGAATTTGTCCTTCCTCAGGGATCTCCTCACCCCATCCCGTTGTGTGGCACAGGCAGGGCCAGAAAGACATTACTGAAAAATGTCCAAACTTTTTGCTTGCAGAAGGAAATACTCTCTTCAGTGATACTCCTGAGGCTTTTGCAATTTTGGGGTGGGGCTTTTCTTGGCAAAACCTTAATTCTTGGATCTCTTTTAAAAGCAAAACAAAAACCCCAAGAGCTAAGGATCCCTTAGAAAGATGTAGGTAAGGGTGAGCTGAACTAAATGATATTATCTTAAGGTATAAACTTTACATTGAGTAAAAGATATAGGAAAGACACCCAAGAACCCCTGATGGGGTTGTAGGCATTATTTGGTATCAGCTAACCAGTTGTGCATGCTATAAAGTGGTTTGAGATGACAAAATATATCAGAGACTTAGAGAACAGATGCACTTAGGAGAGCCAATTCACCTAGTTTGTTAAAGAAACTCTTTTCCACTCTTACTGGTAATCCCAGTGGACTGAGTTAGCACAGGCAAATCTGCTTGTGTGTTCAGACTTTCAGCAAGAGTTAACTTTTTATTCACTGAGAATATCATCATAGTTTAACAATCAAGAAAGGGCGATCCATTATGTTTTCCAAATAAATGCTTTCTGTTTACAGTTGTTAACGTATCAAAATATTACTAGGTTTTCATCACTATCTGTCTACAGCTTTGCAAATTCACTATGCTGCTCTGTCATTTGCCCCACAATGGTATTTGCCAGCAAAGCAGCAATTCCCTCCTGAAAAATCCAATCTACTACCCACAACCTATATTTCTCCTAAAACATTCTTTTGATTCTAGAAAACGATTTCTATCATGAGAATTTCATAAAATAGCAGAGAAAACTGAGCATATAAATCTATATAAATACCTAACAGTAACAACCTCTGGCACTTTAATTCAACATAATTTAGTTTTCTCCTCATAAAAATGGTTTCATTTCACAAAAGAAACATTTTAACATAAAGATTACTAGAGTTTGAATAATCTGAATGACATTCCTGATTAATTCTTTTTTCCAACTACTTTTAGTAACAAAAAATGAACATGAGGGAAGGTCACTGTGACCAACAGCGTTCTCTGAATCCAGCTGGAGACTGCTAGCAGTAGCTATTTACAGTTTTAGTAGACAAATCCACAAGCCCCAAATATTTTTCAAGTGCTAAATCAATTAGTCAATATTTAAAGGCCATATATGACAAAAGTCTTCATTCAGTTGCCCCTGCAAACATTACGGGTGTTCTCTCACATGTACAGGGCACAGCAGCAACTTGCAGGCTCCGCCCGCTGGTGCTTCGCTCCACGAGTCAAAGACACCCGGAATAATGGTCCCTGACCCAAAAGCCTGAAGTTTAAATGGCAAGTGTCCCCAAAAGGATGACATAAATGAGGGGTTACATGAGAGGGGATAATAAAAATGTATAGGTTGTGTGTTCTAGTGAATACTATTGCAGTGCATATAATTCCTTTTCAAAACGGTATCTCTGAATCTCCACCCGACTTATGAGTGCTGTTTTAGTTTGCTTTTATTTCACATAGGCTATGTACTAATTCATATTATAAAGCTTGAAGCCTTCATGCAAGGTGGAGCAGCAAGCAGAGGAAGGAAAAGAAATGGCAGTCTCCCCACAGAGCATGCCAGCATTTCTCTCTCCAAAGTCGTCTGCTTCTCCTTTTTCTTCTTCTCCCAAAACACAGAGGTTCGTACATGTGTGATGTCTGGCTGTGGTGGTAGAGCACAAACTCCAGCTCACGGGGCCAGCACGCACTGGTTGAGGAGGTTAGCTGTCTCTCTGAAAGAGAACAGATACAAAACCCAAGGTGAGGGTTCAGGCATACCGGTTCTGGCATGTAGGGATTTGTTGTATGAATACTAGTTTTCATTCACACTGGGGTATGCCCTTAGCGTCTCCCCGCACATAAAAGAGGAAGACATAGGTGTCAGGGAAATTGTCGTCCGGCCATTGATTTCAAACAGCTTTCAGGCCATCTTTAAATCCTTACATCATGTTATTGAGAGAAAAACGTGGTCAAATGCCAGGAACATGGGCAGTCATTCAAAATGAAGGGTCAGCTAAAACATCGGCTAAGGCTTCAAAGCCCGAGGCCAGGGCTCCACAGAAGCGAGAGCAGAGCTTCCTAGCAACCCCCAGGCTAGCACCGGAGAGCTGTGCCTGCCAGAAACAGGTGCCAGAGGGTCCTGCCTCATTTTTACATTTTAGCAACACTTGTGCTGGTTTTTGTCCTGCTAATAATATCCAGTTGAATCCAACTGAAATTACAGTCTCTGCCTAGCATTCACTGCTCAGGACTGCTGGGGACAAAAGGGCATACTGGAGTGCAAGGGTGTTTTACTAAGAGATCAGGCAGCAGCTTGCATGGGACCATCTCATTGCTATTTCTCTGGAGCTAAGCAATACTAAAAAAAAACATCGCAGAGCTCTACGCGACCCCATGCGTAGCCTCTCGGCAATGTGGTATGTCCAGCTGCACTGACAAATTGCAAAGCAAATGTAAGGACTCGGCGCAGACCCTGAACTAGTTACAATAACCTCCTTCCCATATCACTCCATTTATTTAGGCAAAAAGAAGAGGAGGATGAGAGTATCGGAAAACAGGTCTCTGAAAAAGCAGCATCAAAAACAAACGCTGTACATAGTGCCTGACTTTTTAAACGAGGCAGCCATTTGTTAATTCATCTTTCTGTTTTAATAAACACAGCCTATAAAGTAAGGGAACATGTTGTGTTCACAGAAGTCTGTAACTGCACCAAAGGAAAGACGTTAGTTAAAAATATCCAAACAGATTCCTGATTAGAAATAATTATTTGTCTTTGGTTACATCTTTTAATTTCCTCAATGGCCAGGAACAAGATTACACACACACCCCCCCAGAAGACCACAATGTAGATTTATGTGACAAACCACTACCTGAAGATGAAATGTAAATGTTATGGGATGGTGGGGAAAAGACAAGGTACCAAGCGTATCCAGCACCACAGGCAGAGGTTTCAGAGCATTTGCCTAGCCCTGATCACCTGAATCCCTGAAGGCATCATTCTTAGCCCACATAGGGCAAATGACTGACTCCACTTGTCTCTTTTCAGACTGTTGAGCATGCAAAATGAATACAAATTATTACCTGTCTCTTTTCAAGGTTCAAAACCGAATAGGAAACTCAAACATAGGCTACAAAGACAAATAACTATTTGCATATTTACAAGAGCAACTTAGATACTTTTAATGTAAATAAAGATATAGTTTATTTACATTAATTTATAGTTCTATTACACAACATAAATTATATATAAAAATGATTTTGCTGTAAATTCACATGGACCAAGGAAGAGGTTCATTTATTGGAACAGTCCTGAAAAATCATTCAGATGTGTCACATACGGAAATATATAAATCCACATATGGATTACTACTGCTTTGCAGCTACTAGCCTGTGTGTCCCAACTTCAGGAAACCCTCAAGAACAACATTTAGGGCCTTCTGGTCATTAAGCTCTGCTAACAAGCGTAATTCCCATAGAAGTTCTCTCCCCTCCAGCAGGTCTCCTCATAAGCAACATTTCCCCTGACAGCAAGTCCTGCCTGAAACCCTGTTCAAGAGCTTAAAATCAGTAGCTCTGTAAGCAGTAGGACAAGACCTGGTATCTGACATCTCTCTTTTCTGTGGATTCTCTGATATTTAATAAAGTGTGAGCATTTCTTTCCATGGACAATTTCTCATCTACGTGGATGTCCACCTTCACGAAATATGCAGGAGCTTAATAGGTCTGTGGTATCTATCCCATCACAGTCAAATTTAGACAAAATTGCTCAACGTTTGATACTTATTCAGAGGCCAGGAAGGAATGACCGATGTAAGGAGGCACACAGTGAGTGCAATACCATCATTGCAGCCAAGAAGGAAATAGACTGCCTTGCTGTTCTGACTTGCCTGTTGAACAGTGACAACATTGCTATTAATTGAGAATTATCACTTATTGCCAGCCTTATTACAGGTGAGTAAGCTTTTGAAAGAGGCTCCCGAGGTGCAAGGAAGGTACTTCTGCATGGATATGGTAACATCAGAGAAGACCTACTCTTCTTGATTTCTGTATCCTACACCGTGCAAATGTGTAACCTCACTTCTCACCTGATCATCACAATATGATTAATGCAAAGTACTCCAATTCTCATGTTGAGCAACATGCCAAATAAGCAGTAAAACTAGAGTTTTAATTATCATCATGAATAAAAGTCTTTAAACCATCCATGTACAGTCTCTGCTCAGAAAGTCTTCATGAAACTAGCACTTGAGATGGCTCATTCACCCGTCCTCAGATGACTGGTGCCTGGGCACCAGGAATATAATTATTCGCTTTAGGATTCTACCAATGTAAGAGCAGTAGTAATATTATGCAGAAAGCCTACAGTGGAGACATGACTCATAATGGGGTTTCAGAGCTGTTGTGAGTCTTATATCATTAAAGGAGTTTTTCTTTATTTAGAGTCAAAGGAATTGCTCTAGAAAGCGGCAAGACTGAAGGGCAGTCCAGCAAATAATTTGTCCTTTAACAGTCAAACATCTCACTTCTTCAGTAATTACATATTTGTCTACACCTGACAGGTACAGAGACATTCTGATCAGCTCTCTGCAGTCACAGACTTGCTGTTTGTGGGACATTGACTCCAGAAATAATAGGTTCCACAATTACTTACACGCTCAGTCTGACCCACCGGATGACAGCCAAGCAGAATAGTGGACACTCCTGCAGTTACCACAGTATGGAACCTGGGCCATCACAAACACATCAACAATCCTCTTGCTGATTAGAAAAATATTTATCTAGGTGAAGAGAAGAAAAAGAAATTAGCCATCCCCAAATGCTGGTTAAGCAGCAGAGCATACAGGCAAGGAGTAGTTAGATTTTAAATGAAACTATCTTCTCACATGCAGAATACAAATAGCTAAGATACCACTTAGAGGTTATGACCCAGCCATTCAGGTCATCATAGTACGAAGATAATGCAAGTGATGTCTATATTAACTGAAGAATTTATGCTGGATGCAACTGCCTGCTGAATGCGTGCCCTGCTTTGACTTAGCATCAATGAATTTTACCTCAAATCCTCACTACAGCACTTAATATGTACCTTGTTTATCTTAAGATTGTTTTCTGTGGTTTTCAAATAGCATAAATAATGACATGTGAGGAAGTAAGCAGATGAATGCAAAAATAGGTAAATCTCTGGTCTCCTCTCCCCTTTCCCACACAGCAATTTGTTGCACACATGAACCAATGTCAACTTTCGTGCCACTCTTCCCATAGATTACCCTGGATATGCAAGTGGGAAAATGTTCAGTGGTAAAGTCAGCATATGTTTTAACAGTCGTATACTGCTTTGGTTAGGGGAAGCTTTATAGACAGTTCATTGCTCAATACAGTCAGCATGGCTGAAACAACTACGTTTCATTAACTGTAAAAGGTACGTGCATTGCTAGAGAGTAATACTGTCTCAAAAAAAAAAAGAGGAAAGCAGCAGCCATTTCCTAGATCTGCAGCTCTAAACTCACATTCAAGTTCTGAACACATACAGTAACTGCAAATACACTCCTCAGGTTCAAAATTATATATACAAACTATAAAATATATTGGGGAATGTGGAGTGATCGGATGCTTATGGATGAATCACCCAAGGAAGAAAAGACACAGCAAGTTATTCTGAGGCTCCACACTTTGTACATCAGCCACCTTGACACTATTAAGCAGAGATGTAAGGCCTTAATGGATGACCATGGCACAAGAAATTGAACCTAGGAGCCAGTCGCTGTTCAATGCCCAACAGCAACATTAATTAGGATTCACATTTGGATTCTATTTTGCTATTGATCACTGTCACCATTCAAAGTACAAGGCTCTCTTTACTTCTCCTAGGAGCACTGCAGAAGATGGTCCTCCACTGTTTCTTCAGTCAGTCTGAACCACAGAGAAGTTTCCCATTGCTCTGTTTCATCTTCACTTCTCCTTTCTTTTTTTAAGGGTGATTTTCTGAAGCAATTTGCCATTTTTTTTGTCTGAGTTCTGTCTAGCACTGTTTTCCCTATTTACTGTTTTATTACATTGTCTATACCTTACCCCAACCCTACTGTTTCCAATCCTATGCCTTTTCTAGCTCTGATTTACTCAACTTTCATTTCCTCTTTTTCTTTCTTTTTTTAGTTTTCTCATTTAGAAATCACATTTCATAATCCTTTTTGGCAGCAAGATGGAGGTGTCATGTACTTGCTGGTGTGCAGATGCTTTCCCCGTAAGTCCCAACACCTTTTTCATCCAGCCACTAAAAGAAGTTGATTCTAAAGGCAGATTTAGTGGTAGGTACATGCTTATGTACTATCTAGTTAAAGCAAAGACATGCTTTATTTAGAGAACTTTAAAATAAATTGAGACTGAATGTGTAGTCTCCTATTTGACTAGTTAATCCTCTACTGCATCTGCATTTTTTTGAATCTCAAATTCCAGCCAGCTAGTTAGTTTATTTCTTCAATTCCTAGCAGTGGAAGTTTAAAAAAGAGCTATAAATGAAAGGGAATAAACCAGAATACGAACCAAACGCAGGAGTTCCCTTGTGGAACCTTAAAACCAATTAGTGCCACTTTCTGTAAGGTTCAGATCAGATGTGATCATCTGGAAAGTCGGTCTTCCAGAATAAATGTCAAGCAGCAGGATTACAAAAAAAAAAGGCAAATGGTATAGATGACTCTCAGTCTGAGAGGCTCTTTTATCCTTCCTATGACTATCCTTTGACAGAAACTGAAGGAGCAAAAAATGTGCCAGAGGGAAACACTGATTCCACACAATCAATAATTTTGATTTTCATGCTGTCACAATTCAGTAGTAAATTAGGAATCAGAGGATCTACCAAGAAATGCCAGATGGTTCATTATGAAATACACCAGCTGTCCTTTTTCCTCCAATGTCTCATTTTAAACTGGTGGAAAATGAAGTTACTTTAATCTACGTTGTACAGCTCTATAATAAAAACAGACACCAAAATAAAGGTTGAAATATCCAGCTACTCACTGGATTCACCTAGACTACCATCATGATGCCATGTAGTGTAATCACTCAGCTACTTCACAAAACAGATCACGTATTTCCACTGAGGTACCTCTGCTCTTAATACCATACTGGCCCTTGTCTAACGGAGTTCATAGTGTCAGGGTAGACAGGCAGACAAACAGCTGTTATTATTAACTGGATCAACACCTATACAGTTGAACTACCAAGGACACGAGTTGACCGTATATATTGTACCTCAAGCCTAACAAGGGCAGTTAGCACGCTTCTCATTAGATGTCATGTTAAAGGTGGCTCCTGCATTATGTGCCTGGGAATGGAAAGCAAAGGCAGTTTTGGAGGGGTATACATTAATTGCTTGAGACGAAACTCCTTAGTTCAATAGATTAGCAATACTACCTACTTCCAAAACGCCCATGTATTTGAACGAAGGCAGGGGGTAAAGAAGTTACTTAAAAATCGTATCTATGTTTACTATCTTTGGGTGCTACCTTTGCAAAAACAATAGCTCAGAACTGTTAATAAATAAATCCCTGGAGTTATAAAAGGATACTTTCTTAGACATACTGGACTAAAACTCTTCCCTGTTTCATTTTAGTTATATTACTTAAGGGATTAATTTGGCACGTTTTAAGAATGTAACAGACTACACCTATTCTTCAGAGCTCAGTCTCAGTTATTACAGCACAGCCAAACTCTTTCCACTAAGGTTTGCTAGAGATAACAAATCTATCCCTCAGCCAGGCATGAAGATGTAAGCAGTGCAAAAAGAAGTGGTCCAGGAGGACTTTTTTCACATTGCCTCACAAAAAACCCAATTCATTTTCAAGTTAATTCTTTTCAGTTCCCTAGCTAAAAAAGATGATTTAATTCCTGTTGCTAGGTGAGTGTATTAGCAAAGTCTAAAATACAGTCCACTAAAAAATTTATATGATTTGCTCACCTTTGTAGCTGCTTTATGTGTTTATAAATTTAAATCCTTCAAAAACTTTTGGAAGGTTACTCAAACATATCATTGTTAGATCTGCAGCCACAATTTCTCCACACTAGTAATGTAAACTACGTTATTTGGGGGGCTAAGTGCACACACTTACTCCTCTGAAAAACGAAAGAAATAATAACTCCATGGACTTTACATAAATGTACTCACAAGTTCCTTTTTCCCTCTTAGAAATTGCCAGGCATCTCTGACCGTACTGGTTATTCTGGAAAAAAAATGGGTTTAGACACCAGGATTCCCTTTTTACTTTCAGACACTCAGTACCTCATATTTCTATTACTGTGTTTAAGTGTCTAGGATGAATAAGAAACCTGTGAAACAAAGCAACAGATCAGCAAGAGTTGAATTAGTTCTAAAATTTAGATATGGCATTGAGATACAGGACTTAAAAAACTCAAAAGAAACAAGCATTTATCTTTATTTCCAAACAATACACAATTTTAAAATAAAGTTTAAAAAATTCCTTGTAGTATTACTAATTCAAATGCTGTTGGAATGTGAAAATAACTCATTTTCCCCCCTTAAGCTGTTTATACGATTTTTTAAAGTTATTTCCACTTTAATAACCTACAGTTTTAATAAACACTTGACACAGAATTTCTTTAAATAATATGTCTATGTATTAAAATTCCCTCTTCTTTCAAGTATTTTTAAAAGATGGTTTAATTGATCCACTTTGCAAGACAATGTTTATACTACCTCTTGTTAGCGGTATTATAAACTGAATGCAATCTATTTTTTAACATAACCCACAGCTGCTTCAAAATGTCCTTTCTGAGGCTCCAGCCCTTTTTTCAAAGGACTTTTCATGAAGAATGTCTTTAATTAGTATTCATTTCAAGTACATTCTTTATTCATTTCATAAAAATCTGGTCTGAGTAGAGTTCTCATCATTGTAAACAACTGACTAAATACTCAAATCTTAAAAATTATACTGGAGAGCAGTAAGATAAGTCATACGCTGTTCTTCCAGATTTCCTTTACTACTGCTTTTCGGCATACCTTTTTCTTTCTTGTCCTGCTATCAAACTTAAAAGACTATGTTACACACTGTAGAAGGTTATATTTGAACTGGAGAAGCTTAAATTTTGCCAGAGCTGAATGTTTTATGTAATACTAGCCTTGCAGAACACTGACGATGATAAATGCTGTGCAGTTAGCTCCTTTTTATTGGGTCCTTTCTGTCCCAAGGACCTGAAGTACAATACTGAGCCGGGGGAGAAACTGCCTAAGAAATCTGTATGTTCTGCTTTGATTAGCTTTAGTGAGCCACTCACTGACTGTTTTGTTGTACTTAAGCATGTACGTGCAACCTAAGATGATAAGCGAAAGAAAGTTAATGGCTTCCCAGCCTGCCTGTTCTTTCCTCATCCATGGAGAGCTTTTGCCGAAAATCCGGTGTTCTCTATCTTTATTTGGACAGTAAAGTATTATCTCTACCTATAGATGGAGAAACAGAGATAAAGTGAGTAACGTGAGCTGAAGTCACACAGTGAGCCAATGTCAGTTGGTAAAACATGCCATTACTCTTCAACTACTCTTTTACATCCACAGTACTGCACTTCTAGAAAGTAGTGACACAAAAAACTTTATTTCTGTTCACGGGTCTCAAACTAGGACACATGAAATGTGAACACTGCCAAGCACTAAGTCAGGGTGAAATGAATTTGAATAAGGCACTTTATCCCTCAGAGACCACCTGTGAACAGAAAGGGACCGCTTGTAGGACACAGTCATTTATCGACCACGTGCAATTTTGCCAGTTGCATTGTTGGCATTAAAGTATCACCTTATTAAGTTTAATCATTTATGATTTTCATAGCATTTGCCATTTAGATTCAATCTTTGTACAACATTGTTTTTGTAAGCTAACTTCTATGTGTTCATGTTATCAAGCAGTGAATGGTCCTGAAGCTTTGGTGTCCTCCATTTGCATTGAGACTACCACATTTGAAGCCCAAACACCAACTTTGTCTGTTTTCTGACTATATAGCCTAACTTTTTGAGCTTTTTTTTTCCTAACTCCAGTCCTGAGAAACTGTTATTTGAAATACAAAGTTTACATAAGCTATGGGTATGGAAACAAGCATATTGCACCTCAATTTTGGAGAGTTTCTGAAGTGCTGTGGACAAAGGAGGTAATGCTGCTTCACTGAGGTGGGTGAAGGGCCTGAAGGAACTGGCAAGCCGGGCAGTCTGGGTTTTTTTCAACCTCTCAGCTCTGGGTGAGCTGAACGTTTGCCGCCATTTGGCGCTTCGCCGGGTTCGGTAGTTCCACACAAGCCCCCGGTACGCTGGGCCACCCCTGAGCCAGCGGCTGCGGCTGTGGCCGGGCCTGGTGGCCTCTCACCCCATGGCCGCTGCGGCACAGGGCTTCGGGCAGCAAGGGAGCAGCACGAAGGCTCCCCAGCCGAAACCAAGAAACCACCGCCCGCCTCAGGAGAAGGGCTTCCACCACGAAGGCGGCAGCGGTGACCCGACAAGAGGCCGAGCAGAGCGAGGGACCGCCGACCCCTCCTCCTCCCCGCGAGCGGCAGCACACCCAGCCACGCAGGGCGCCCCCCCTCACCCCGCCTCGGAGCCTCCCTCCCGCCACCGCCCTCGGCCGCCTCCCGCCCTGCGCCTGCGCCCGCCGCGCCGCCATTAACCCCCCCGGGCGCCCGCCTCTCCTTCCGGGCGGCGCGTTACGGGCAGGCGGCGCTGGCGACGCTTAGGCGAAGCGTCGAGGGACGGATCGGTGGACGACAGCCGGGGCGAGGGAGGGTGGCGCGGGCGTGGCTTGGGCGGCTGCTGTGGCCGCGGGGGTGGCGCGGGAGGCGGCGGGCTGCGTGGCGTGGGCGGCCGCGGCGCGGTCCTTGAGGCGAGGGAGGTGCGGGGCTGCTTCCCCCTCCTCCCTCCGCGGTGAGGGGCTGCTCCGTGCCGGGGGGCGCTGGTGGGGGCTCGCTGGTGGCCGTGGGCTTTCCCCAGGCGGCCTGGGCGGTCTCTCTTGTCAGGCTGGGCTTCCCCGGGGTGACCCGTGAGGCGGGAAGCCTGAGGGAGGTTGTGCTCCCCTGCTGCTCGGGCCTTTGGGTGCCGGGCTAGCTGGGTGCGCTTAAAGGTGTGCTGGAGAGTGGATTTTGTGGATTTTGTTGCTGTCTCTAGGCTCCTATGATGCCGCAGTTAAGGTCAGGGAAAGTGGTAACTGCCTGCGAGGTGAAGTTGGCTGACAGGATGGTCACCAGCCCAAGCTCTCTGGGTGCAGGGGTAGGATGTGAGCCAGGGAAAAAGTTGGTAGTCAAGCAGAGTCCTCACCTGGCACCAAAGAGAAAACCTGAGCAGCCCTTATCTTTCTGTCTGCAACCTGCCATGCTCTCCAGCGTTTCCGGTGAGCAGTTTGCTCCTCTTGTGCCCGTGCAGAAGGAGCAAGGTGAGAGTAGCTGGAGACCCCCAGGTGAAAAAACCAAGGGGATACAGTGCAGGAGGGCTGCCAGAAGCAACAAGGGTGTAGCTCTGCCAATTTCAGACACTGCTGTATATGAAGATTGGCAGGCAGTGACCACAGCTGCAGCAGTGTCCTGGGAAGAGACTGTAAGGAGAGGGACAGGACAAGGTCAACAGCTATTTTTCTCAGGAATTGCTTTGGAAAATAGATTCTCAGCAGGGACTGAAAGGAAAGAATGTAGCTCAGAAGGACTGAACCTCTCAGGTTTCCAGGAGAGTTCAGGGAGCTCAGGAAAAAAAGGCAAATATTCCTTTATGGAAATAAAATCACAAATCCCAACCTCAGAGGAGGAAATTGAGAGCACAGAGAGACATGGCATTGCCTGTTTGCCAGAACCAGAGGTGCTGCAACCCAGAAAGGGCACGTGTAGTACTGAAATGAAAAGCATTGACTCCATAACGATATTGAAGATGCAAATCCCAGGTCTTAAGAATTTGGGGACTCAGGAACCCTTGTCTGAACCAAAACCTCAGGAAGAGGTAGATACACCAGAGAAGTCGGATGGGTGTTCTTTAACTGGATCAAGAAAGCCAGGGACACAGGAGAAAGGAAAGAGATGCTTGAGCAAGAAGGGTGAGACATCTTTGATGAAGCCAAAACTACGAGGTCCCAGAGAGAGGGGTAGATCTGCCTTGCTAGAACTGCATACACAGTGTCCAGAGTCCAAGAAGATAGCTGGGAGTCTGGGGAAGAGGGGCAGAAACACACTGGTGTCACGGTGGCTACAGGGTCTCAGTGGCCAAGAACAATCAACAGCCAGAGGAAAGATGCACGAGCACTGCATGAAAGAAGAGCAGCAGAGCTCAAACCCTCAGAAAGGAGCACACAGCCTGGGGGAAAGTGGTAAGCACTTGTGCCCCATTGTAGAAGTACAGTGCAGAATTTGGGCTCCCAGGACAAGGGACTGCTGCTGCAGACCCCATTAAAAAGTGAAAAAACGAGATAATTTTTCTTTTGCAGATGTGTCTGTGTGGGACAAAGTCATGGCAGCAGGAAAGAGTGGCCTGTACCTTATCTCAAAGTGACTCTTAGTGTGTGGCTGCTAACTTAGCTCAAGAAGTGTAGAGATAAGAATTAGGGTCTGTTTTACAGTATTGTGAATACCAGCCTTAGAAGAAAACAGCTTTTTAGGAAGAGGAAGGGCTTTTCTTGGAGGAGAAAAGCAGTTCTTTAGCACAAAGGAGAGGAGACCAGATACCCTTTTAGGGGGTGGGGGGAGGAAGGGGTAAAGGCAGCCACTGGCCCCAAGTAAGAAATTTCCCCCCCCACCCCCAAAAGCAATCAGTTCATTTATGTATAGAAGGTCAGGTGTAAGCAGTAAAGGAGGCAGTAGTTTCAGCAAAGCCAAAATAAAAGATAGTCAATTCTTCATTCATCTGTATAGTTGATTATTTTTGAATATGTATCGTGCTGTCTTGTTTTAATGCTTGCCTTTATAGGATGCTGCGTTTTGTTTTCAGAACTTTATGCTTTTTAGTTGCTGTTCTCTGCAAAATCCTAAAAGATCTAGAAACAAAGATTGTATTTTGGTGTTTTAGGAGAGTGTTCTATCAAACTGGAACAATTTTGAAAGAGGATTTTTAAAAGTCTCATTTTTCTCAGGACAGTTGTCTGAAAGACATTCCTTTTACTTTCAAAGTGGATACATTTAAATGACAAATATTTGCTGTAGGTTATTATTTATAAATATTTTATCTAGAAACCATGTTCGGAAAAACTGAGGTGTTAAAATTGTATCTTACTTTGAAAACTAAGATCTAAAACCAACATTGTAGTAGTACATTCTTGAGTCTGTTCTCCAGATGAAGTTTTCAGATGTACAGGTTTTTTTCCATATAAAAAGTAGTACTTTTATAAAAATAGAAGTCCTGCAGTTTTCCTGGATCTTCTTGAACAGTCTGATGCATTTGGTTGGACTATGTATCTGAAATAAATTGCTATATTCTTTTGAACAAGCTTTCCTATTACAGAGAATCTACTGTGTAAACAAAAGATTTTAAGGCCAAGTGTGCAAACAGGATCTGCATTTTCTTCCAGACTTGCTCTAATTTGGTTTCCACCTATGTTTTAAATATACAATTTCCAATGTCCTTATGACACCTTAACATCCTGTTCATCTCTGCATTTGTTTCTGAAGACAAAACATTTGTTACTGTAAGTCTGCTAATAGTGCTCATTTAAAAAAAAATTGGTAAAACTTTACAGAAATGTTTTAGCCTTATACAGTGTCATGTTGAATGTTTTTTTGTTCTCTTTATAAAATATTGCAATAGGGTAGTCTTTTTCCCTTAGTGTATTCTTTAATGACACTTCTTTGTTTTTTAATCAGCAAAGGAAAAATGGAAAGCAATTGAGCAAGACTCCGGTGCACAGGCTGTGAAGAAGCTTAAGACAAATCGAAACAGATCAGAAGATTCCAAGGAAGAGGAACCTCACGACTCTAAATCTTCTGCTTTAGGTGGGACTCAGAGCAAGAGCTTTTTATGCCATCCTGTAACAAATAAGTCTAGTGTGCAGTATAAAAAAAGGAAACGCAGAATTGATCAAATCGAGTGCTTGCAAAGTTTTAGTATGGCTACAGCTGAAAAAGTGAGAAATGTATCTGCAAAATGTGATGCTGAACATTGCAGAAATGCCCTAAACCATTGTGATGGCCTGCTCTGTGCAACAGAAAAGAATCCATTTGTGAGATTAGAGGCCTGTAGTTACATCAATACCCTTGTGAAGTCTTCAGCTAGTGGAACTACCAGCAGTTATAAATTAAGTGGATTCTTCCATGTAGCCCAGGATAAAAGAAAGCATGTTTTTCCTGATGGTGCTGTAGAACAGACTGATATGAATTGCAGCACTAGCAGAATGCAAAATGGGAGATTACCCATAAAAGGTGGTTTATTGTTTAATAAAGAAAAAACTCAAAACGGAGAAGGGTGTTTTTCATGCTGTCACAGTGAAAACAGTAAGTGTTTAAGGGGAAAAAAGTGGAATATCGGTAGAAAGCCTAGAAAAAAGATTAAAATTGCTGAGAAATCAGCAGTGCAGAATGTTTTCACAGACATGGCTAATGAATGCAGCGAGTGTGAGTTACAAACGGAAGCGGCAGTTGTCATGTCAAGCTCCTTTGCAGTCTTAGGACTAAATCATAAAGAAATTACTCTGTCAGCCTCATGTGATCATGCATCAGATCTTCATATAGGAAAAAATACTCACGAAACACAAAATGTATCAGTCTGGAGAAAGAATAGTACCAAATTACTTGCATTTGAAGATGGCTTTAAGAAGACATCTGAGCTCTCTGTAATAGCAAAAGGAGAAAATTCAAACGGCATGGCACATCATTCTGCTGCCTCAGGTAGCCTGAGAGTGCTAGCTCAGGTCCATGATGATTCTAATTGTCACAAAAGCAAGAGAGGTGAAAAATTGAATAAAGTTAATAAGAAATTGCAGCAGTTTACCTGTCAAAGAGCAGTACCTATGACCGGTAAAAATGTTTGGCCTTTTGAATCTTGTGCCAGGACTTCTGAATGGGTTCATAAAAATCATGGGTCCATCTCAGAAGGAAAAAGACTTCCAAGGGTTGCCTTTGAGGAATGTTCGGATAAAAGCAGTGATAAAGCTGTAGGAAACAGTGCTCTGCCTGGGAATTTGAGACTGTTGGGTTTGCATACGTCATCAGAAATTAAGAAAGAACCTACACATAAAATAATGGATCTAAATACTGAATGTCTGACTCATCTTGAAACACCAGAATCCTCTTCCATGGATAATTATGAGACTTTGAGAATGAGCAATGAAAATGTGGAATCACCAGTTAATATGGATAGAAGTGCTGTGGCTTTTAGCCATGATGATGTGCAAGAAGTTAAAGCAAACTTGAATTTTACAACAAAACAAAAAGATAAAAATAAAGGGGCAGTAACAAAAAGAAACCTGTCTGTGACAGTCCAGAATGGCACACCTACAGGTAACAGAAACAGAATAAACTTCAGCCGTAAAGCATCAGTAGTGAACCAGATGGTTTCTGATTTAAAGCCAATGAAAGTATTAAACACTGGAAACCTGACAAAATTCAAAATTCCTTTATGCAGAAACAAACCTGAATCCAGGAAATTGGAATCTGTCTGTTCATTTGAAAGAAAAACCTGTAGTCCACTTGAGCTTCTTGACAGCACTAGCGTTTCAAGAAGGCAGAAAACAGGTGAAGAGACTTTTTTGGTAAATTCCGAGCAGCAGCCTCTTCCTGTCACAAGAGATGTTACGTCTACAGCTTCCATGAAGAAAAAAGCGGCGGAGATGAACAGTAAGGACTTTCAGCATGATGGCCCTGAAAACCTTTCAAATGAGATGTCTGCACTCCCTGAACATTTTTCTTTATATCCACTTCCTTTTCTTGATGGACAACTAGAGTCATCTGTGCCTGATTTCCGTGTAACTGAATGTGTACTAAAATCTAATTTTCCTGATCATTCTTGGAATGCAGATGACCACCCTGTTGCATTAGAAATAAATGATGATAGCAAATCAAGAGAGAATCTTTCACAATGCAAAAGTCAAAATTTTCCAGATATTCTTGAAGCTTACGAAGAAGATGTTCTTGTCATTGATGTGGTTCAGGATGACCCTGACCTTTTTGGAACCAATAATGAAGAGGAGCTTGCGCTTGCAGACTATGGAAATCTTCCTGTGAAGGCGTCCTATACTAATATCTGCATTAAAGACAAAAAGCAGGATCTTAAGCCTGAGTATCCTGTTATCTCAGAAAGTAGCGATTCAGTTAATGATAATTTTAGGTATGCATATAATTCTTTTTATTACAATAATCCTAGGTACTTTGTTTTTATCAGTATACTTTGGTTGTAGTGGTCGGGCTTCCTCACAGAATTTCACTAATTTCTGGGTTGAAATGTCAAAATTTGATTAAGGTATGACACTATTCTGAAGGCAAAAAAATTAATTTGTTCTTCATAAGAACTAGGATAAGCTCTGAATCGAAGGAAAACATAGTCCTAAAGAGTTGGTTTAGACCAAGTGAAATATGAGAGTATAAACAAAGCTAATTAAGAGTAATATTCTTAATAAGTAACTTAATATTTTTAATTATCTGACTTGATTTGAGATAGCAGATATCCCTTTGAGGGTAGTTTTTTAGTTGTAAAGTGGTATAATACTTAGAAATATCTTTACTTCCTAGGTGTAGACTATTCCTTTGCTGGATCTGTATGAGTAAGTGGTTGTCTCTACAGTAGTATTCCATTCTGCCATTCTCCTTCCCTGCTTTTCTCCTGTCCCCAGAAATGTGAATAGTTTTCAGATCTGTAATTTGGCTAACATGTTATAGATGTTTATGATCCTGCATCTTCATTCAGCAAGTTCCTGGTGTAAATTATTAGGCATTAATGTTTTTCTGAGTTTTGAGGTGATAATAAAAGTCACTGAAGGGGGAAGAGGAGTTTGAAGTAGAAACAAACTTTTGTAAAAGAGGTAGTAGTCCTTCGTGGGATAGATGAACTCATCAACTGTCTAGTCTGTTTTCTTTCTAATCTTTGCTACTTGTGTTTGATAAATGAGTTTTAAGATGAAATTTTTCATCTTACGAAGAAAAACATAAAGCTTTGTAGGAATAGTACAAGATTTTCCTCTGAAGATTAGGGGTTTTTATTGGGAGGGGTGTTTTAATTTTCTTCCTCTCCTCTTTCTGGGTGGCTTTATGTTATCCTTATTTTAAATAATATTGTAATTATTTTCAACATTGTACCATCTTAGAACTGCCTTCATTTTTTTTTTACTCTTTGTTCTCCTTATCCTTTCCCCTTCATTAAATGCTTTTGTGCAAAAGAGGAAAGGAATCTTCTTTGAGGTGCTGAATGGGTTTTTTTTAGGCATGAGAATATAAAACTTGCAGATGTTAATAGACTAAAACTTTGGCCAAAACAAGCCTCTAAAGCACAGGACAAGTCTTCAGTGGGAGCATCCAACTTCTTAAGAAGCAGCTAGGCTGTATCATAGCAAATTTATTAGAATGAGTATTCATTTTGTGTACAGTGTATATTATATACACTGTATAACAGAAGCAGTATTCGCTGTATATTACCCCAGGGTAATAATGGCTGTTCAGAGATGGTTTCCAGCTGACTGTCCAGACAGCTGTTGCACAGAACGGAAGACCAGAACTTCTGAGCCCTTTACACTCATGTATTGCTTACGGTAGTAAAGTTTGCTATTTATATAAATACTAACTGAAAATTTTATTGGACCTTCTAAGTACTTAGTAGGGAGGACAAATATTCCCTTTAATGACATTGTAATGTCATTATGTAATGACATTGAGTTAGAGTAACATTATCACAACCATTAAATAGGTGAAAACTGAACTTTGAAGTCATATTTCAGCTTTCTTCCTGGTATCTGCTGAATTTGCTTGCCATCAGCCAAGGAAAATAAAAATGCATGGTTCTTATTTCTTAGAATTTCCCCTTAATTTGCTAAAGAAGCAGACAAAATTGTCTGTTTTTGCTTTTTACCTTCCATAATTGGATGCAAAGATCATTAGATAGTGACTAATCATAGTTGGTAACAGTCGGGAACATATTCATGAACTGAATATAAGAATATTAAGGTAAGGCAATAGACCTTACCACAGTTTTATCAGGTAACTTATGATATCACCAGATAATACCAGATAATGTTGGTTTTTATTTTGTTACTGTTTACCAGATACAACTGGGACTTCAACTTTGGCCAACTAAAAAAAGTGAATATGCTGGTAGAGTTATGCTCACATCATACTACATATTTTAAAATAAAATACTGTTTCTGTTAATGTCCTTTTTTCTTTAGAGATATATTAGACTATTGTCTATGTTTTCTTGTTTGGCTTCTTATTTTATGTCTACTTTTTGCTTCATTGCATTATTAGTTTGTAACGCTACTTCAGTCTGTCTGCGTAGAACAGTGAGTCAGAACTGCATTATTGTAAACCATCTCTAACTTGTATAAATATTAGTTTATATGCATGTTTTGTTTAACATTTGGTTAATGTTAGCCATTACACTCTAGATGAATGTCATCTAGGTAATTTTAGTTAGAAGAGCAATGCAAGAGCTTGGTGGCTGCACATGGTGTTTGTTGCAGAATGTTTTCTTTGTATCAATACATAGCTTTTGTTATGATTTCCCTTCAGAGTAATAAGCGCAGGCAGATGATGATAGGAAGAATCTGGATCTTTGCTAAAACTGTTTTAGTGCATGTATGCATGGGGATGGACTTCAGTACATTATTTCTTGTGTACTGATATTTTAGTCTGGCATTGGTACAGAACAGTAAGAACCGTATTTCTGCTAGCAGTAAGTTAATTCTGAAAGTATAGCTGGGTTGTTAAAAAGCTTTTTAAAATGTGCTGAGTGTTATTTAGGAGTTTAATAGCATTTAAATTGTAATTGTAAAGGAAATGATTGGTGCCTTAATTTGTGGTGTTCTTCTAACTACAAAAATCTGAGATCTAGCAGCTTGTCAAAATGACAGTTACTGTAATGAAGTAATACTTTTTGTTCAAGTTTCATTGTGAAACCAAAGCACTGGAACTGTGTGAAGGATGTAGCCGGTTGATTCAATAACTGACAAGTGTTCAGTGGCAGCTGTTAGCCACTGTGGATGTGTAACTATTAGGGTAGATCCATTTTGTTTGAGCTTTGAATTTAAACGTCAAGATGTGTTTTGCCAATGACACTTTTCATCTTTGTCTGTGACCTTGAAAGATGAAAGGGTATTTTTAGTTATTAAAATTCAAGGAGAATAATTTTTGGCTTCCAAATTTCAGATAATAAGAACACATGTCCTTCAAAAGCAGAACATACTGATCACAACAGTGATTGAGGTCCAGAATTCAAATACGGCTTGTTTCTTGGGGGATTTTCTGGTTTTTTGGTTTGTTTTGGTTTTTTGGGGTTTTTTTTAAGCAAACTGACAAAGCACGCAACAACCAGAGGCACCTAACATTGCTACACATCTCTGACTTAACATTTCCTAACTACTGTAATTGTACTTGTGTATGTGCCCAGAACTGATGTCTCTGAACAAGGACGTGTAAGTAGGACAAGCAGATCCTGTCTCTTAATCCAGGAATATTCAAAAAAGGCTCTCTGTGCGTATGTCCTGAACGGTTTGATTCAGTTAGCGTGCTCTGACCTTTAGGATGAGTAGGACTGGTTATTCCTCTGGTGGTTGCATTTTAAGAAGAGAAGAGTGAGTGCTGGTCACTTTCAGCATTAGTTGCCAGTCGTCAGGAAAGGATTCTGGACCTGCAGCCTGAATGGGGCACTGAAACTCAAATAGACGTCTGTTTGCTATTTTCTAGTGACTCTCAACAGTGCAGGTTTTTGAATCAATCATCTGAGGTATTTCTTTCCTCTCAGTAGGGAATCTAGACACTTAACTCTTAAGTGGCATCCAGTGTGTATTTTCATCCCAACAGAACTAGTAGGTTCAGTGGATACCTTTGAAAGCGCATCAGCAGCCACTCTTGCTCTTAGGAGACTTCTGCATTTTACTGTTTTCCTTTTGAATAAAAGGCCTAAACTTGAATCCATTTTGCATATGCAGAATGGCAAACTGAACACTGGTGTGTGTAACTTGTGCTGTAAAGAGAGATTTGTTTAGACTTCAGCAGCAGCATGCAAGAGCATCCCACATTCTGACATGGTCTAGTCTGTCTCCATTTCTAGATCTCTAAAATGTGTTGACTTCTGGTTCTGTCAGCACTCCTAGATTTGTCAGGCTAGTAAGCAAATGCCAGGTACTGTAATAAATGTAGTTTTCTGTATGTGTTTTAGGCACTTTCTTTACAAGAACTTATAAAGTGCTTCTTTAACTATTTCACACTACACAGCAGAATCTGGTAAAGATTTAGAAGTGGCTTTTGACCCGAACATGAAGATTTCAGTCTCTTGATGCTGTTAAATATTTTCAGTTTTAAGCAATATTTATGAAGATGACAGCTTTCCAGAACTGTCTGCACTGCAGTTTTACAGAAAATAAAGTAAATTGCTTTTGTAGGCAAAATCACTCAAACTTTGCATTTCACATAAAATATGGGGGAGAGAGGAAATAAGCCTACAGAGAGCCTGCCTCTAATAAAAATCCCTCTTGTCTCTGCAAACTTGCTGTAACTTATTAAACTCTGCTTAATGTGTCTCGTGTATATACATAGATATCTGTGCCTGAATGTATAGTTCCAAGTTAGGCATACTGGGGAACTTTTTCATTTCCACTATGTTGTTGCAAATTTTCATTGTTCCATTCTACTAGGTAACTTGGTGTCATTCACCAGGTACAAGCTTCCAAAATCTGCGATGATTACGTCGTTGTTTTATATATTCTATATATAATATTTTAATATGTATTTTTACCTTTGAGCTTTCCTAAGGAGAAATACGTGTTTTTTCCCCAATTTATCTTTAAAATAGGTGAAGTATCTTTCTATGAACAAATGTTTTTGTTACTCTCTTTGAGATTCATTGTTATGCAAATTGTCTTGAATATAAAATTACTATAAATCACATTTTGTAGAAACTGATGAATTGGCTCATTAGCATACTATTTCCATATTTTGCTATACGGAGGAGATTTCCCTTCTCAGTAAAGGTGAAATGAGATAATGACAAATGTTGCGATTTGAAATGTCTTGGTTTTACTTAACATGTTTAGATGTATATCTGTAGGGATGGACATAAGAAAGCCAAAAAGGTAGAGTTAAGAACAGTCTTAACAGTCTGTTGTACGTAAGGATTCTATCCCTAGATAAAAGTATTACTGAGAACTTTAATTTTACATAACCAGTTAGATTAATTCTGCTTTTGTGCAGGTTGGAAATCTTAAATACACTTTTTGTTCAAAACAGACACATTGCCATAAAAGAATCTGGAATGTCAAATGATTCTGAAAATTCCTGTGATGGCCTGCTAAAAGGTAAGAGTCTTTGGAGCTTTTTGAATGCATAATCAGGAGAAGAAAGTAACCACAAAGATGTTCAGTGGCAAAACCTAGGCTTTCTACTTTCCACGTAAGATGAGTACTTGTCAGTTCATAATATCTTTTTATTGTAACAGTGATTTGTTTCCTAATGTATTTAAAATGGATGTCTTTCAAAATGGTACAAACCTGAGCCTTACAGGGAACATCTACTACTCTGTAGTACTTTTCTGTTGGTAGTACTGGGGTTTTTTTGTTTGGTTTTGGTTGTGGTTTTATTTACATTTCCCTGATACTTTAGGCAAGGAATTCTGTTTGATGAGATGATAGTAAGACATTGAGTACTGTGATACTGCTTTGGAGTCTGATTCATAATCTCACCTGTTCGTTCTCTCATGTTCATCAGCAGACATAATTTTATAACAGGTTTTTTTCCAGGTTGTGCTTCTGTTTTTTGCAGATGCTATGCCTGTTCATCTGACAAACTGTTCTGGTTTTTAAGGATTCTTATTTTTTTTAGAGACAGTTACTTCTGACTTAATGGCTTTTTCTTCCTGTTTTGAGCAGAACAGTTCCACTAGGCAGCATCTGAACATGCTTTGGTTTGTTTTCTACAGCTTGCATACAGACCTACTATGCAAGGTGTCCGATGTGGAAGTTTCTCTTAGATAAGTTGGAGGAGCAGGGTTTTGACTTTGAACAGAAGCCTGTTACTAACACACTAGAGAAGGCACAGAGTGCTGAGACTAGTTTTGAAGGTTCTCGGTGTTTCCCTTTCTGATGTCAGTTTGTCAGCTTGCTGTTAATCTGGTACTCTGCCATTACGTATTGATTTTGCTGCAGGTTTGTAAAGTGTCTGTGACAGTACCTCTTGTGTGGTTTTTTCATATTAATGTGTTATGTTCCTGTAGAAAGCATGAGTGGTTTGGGCAGATGTAGCCTTCTGGAGAAAAAGGAGTGAAGAGTGACTATTTGGGGGGAGAAAGTTTCAGGCTTCAGTGATCAGAAAGCAAAATAAAAGGTAATGAGGGTTTAAGAGCTCAGACACCAAGCAATAGTCACAAGTTCCCTGAGGAGGAGTAGGGAGGAAGTAAACAGTTAGGCCTCTGGCAATGTAAAGAAACAGAGGGGCCTGTGCCATGGCATCTGCAGTACTGAGGTGATTGAAAGCAAACCTGGGAGCAAATCCTGTACTATGTAGTAACTTCTGCATTTTCTTAGACTGTGTGTTGTTTTACATCATGTTCTAATAAACTTTGAGGCTCAAAGTCTTTGGGTCTTTTTGTGGTGCTTAAAATAAAGAAAAAGGTTTAAGTAGATCCTTCTTCCTGGATCTGAGAAACTTAGGATCACACCACACTCTTAGATTAATATGCACATGGTAACTTATGTTTGATGTATGACTTTTTTTAAAAAGACCTGTACAGAACAAAAGAAAGGTGCCATGTTTTGGTAATTACTGACAATTCATGCATTTATTTAGAAATATGTATTATTGCTTTGGTGTCTTGTCTTATGTAGTGAGGTCATGGCTGCTTGTCTCAGTGGCTTCACAGTCTAAGAAGGGCAACAAATACTACAGTTAAGGTATTCTGGATGACATCAGTCCTCTTCATCTTTCAAGTGGAAATCTTACGTACATTGTCTTCAAACAGATGAGTCTTGTACTGATGATCATATAGAGACCAGTGACTATAAGATAAAAGCCTTTCCAATAATAATCTGATTCTTTCTTTCTGTATCTGGACAATGCAGTGCAGTTGAAATTCATTCATGTGACCCAATTAAATAGTGAATTTCTTTTCTATGTAGAGCTATTCTGCTGTGCATAAACAGCTGCTTCAGAAAGCTGCAGTCAGGTGCTGTGCTCATTTCCTGTGGCATCTGCAAAAGGTGCTGAAATTTCCTGACACTGAATTCGCATTGAGTTTACTGTATTACAGGAATTTGGAGTTTCTCAGAGCTATCTATATTTAGTTCAGGGTCGCATCATGTCATTACGATTAACTTATCCCTTTCTCCAGCAAAGACTAAGTCTTTATTTGCTTAGCAAATTGCCATGTGTATCTTTGGCAGTGTTTTAATAACAAAGCTTAACTGGATTTATTTCTAAAATATTGAATTCAATATTATATAAATAAACCTGCTGTACTGTTCTACAGGTACTATTACAGAACATACAGCTTGGATAGAATTTTAATTGCAGATTCAGTTTAATATTTATTTGAAATGGTTCGTGCTTTAAAGGTGAAATAATTTAACATATAAATTTCACATTTAGGAAGTCCTAGGAGTTCTTAAATGTCATTAGTATTAAGGCTTTGTAATATTTAGGAAATAAAAGCTTTGCCGTCTTGTAGCATGGGAAACACATAAAGTAATGTGTTTATACATTTTCAGCTAAGGGTATTAAAACCCACAACTCCTCCAGAGGAAGCAGTCCTTTGGGAGGTGTTACTGAGGACTTTCTTGAAGATGGGCAACTGAGAGAACTAGATGAACTTTTAAAGAGTTTTGACATGGATGAAAAGGTACTGAGAAATCATGCTTTCTGTCACTAAATAGTTTAAGAGATTATAGTTCATATAATTGGATAATTTTAATTACTAATGCTGTTTTATCAAAATTTTTAATTTCTTGTAATAAAAAGAATATTAGCGTTTCCTAGATTACTGTGCTATTGACGATGTAAGTTTTGCTTGACAGAACTTGGTTTTTTACCTTGTCACTAATAATTCACCTTCAAATTTGAAATGAAACAAGATACTGTTTTATCAGCTGTTACAGTAATTCTGTATTACCTGTTGTATGAAAATTACTGTTATAGTGAACACCTAAGACTACTACTGTGCATATGTGACATTTTTACATAACATACCTGGTTTTAAAAGTTGGTGTTAAATGCTTCTCACCACACAGTCTCAGAAGGATAGGATGGTGTTGGAAAGCTGGGGAGCTGCACAGCCATCACGCATCCGAGGAGGATCATTCTGTGGCTCATTACTTGGGCAGAAGGGCCATTAATTAACATACTGACTTCCTGGCAGTTCAGAGGGAATGTTAAGCTATTTTCATGCTCACTGACTTTATCTGACCTTTCTACTCTCTCTGTCCTCCTTCCTCTAGATAATAAGTCTAGGTCTTTTAAGACTTGCTGAAGTTTTATGCTATTTACTTCTTTGATAATGGACTGGAATTTGCATCTCACTGCCACTCACACATAGCTGCTGATAGTATTTACTGTTTTCCACTACTTCAGGAGTGGATAATGGTTTTAACTGGTTAAGCTAAACTGTAAAATTCACATGGCTAAAAACTGGTAAGTAATTGATAAGGTAATCAAACAGTAGGGAATTGGTTTCCCTGGCAAAATCATTATTTAAAAGCAGAATAGAAACGTTTCCTGCAGCAAATGGAATTGGGGCTGCTAACACCTGGTTCACAAAGTGAACAGCGCCAGTTTGTTCTCTGACCTCTTAGAGAGGGTAAAAGGGTCTGTCAAATAATATAGGTTACCGGAGGTGTAGTGCTTGTTGCAATATTGCCAGGTCAATCCCAGTTGGGCTACTTCATTGTGTTGTGGCTTTACAAAATTGGTGTCCTAACGTTTGCTTTTCTGTGCTGTGTTGGACAACAGTAAATACATACAACTAATCTCATCCAAACCTCAAACTTAACTAAACTTAAGCCACAAAATACATGCTACAGCCCTAAACCTATTCCTGTATGTGGATGGAAAACTAGCTGTGCAGCCCTGGGGAGGGAGTGGAGCGGCAAAACGCTTGTTGGAGTATTTTACCATTAGGGGTGATTTTTCGGTTTTGGTTTTTTGATGGCTTTTCCAACCAATGATTCTGTGAGAAGGACAAAAACTAATGATGGAGAAAACCCTAAAATATTTGGGGGACTGGTAAAATGAAGTTTGGAAATCCAATGAGAGCATATCCATCTCTAATCCTTTGGCTATCATAAATTTGTGATATCATGTGAAGTTCAAGTTACTTCACAAATAATGGACAAAACAAAACCAGGATTCCATGACTTTGTTCTATATCAGTCCTTGCAGATTCTCACCCCCAAATATGTTAGGTGCTGTCTTTTTTCTTCATATCTTTGGGGATTTTTTTTACCTATGCACCATGGTGCACAGCTGAGCAAGAGCCTTAGATTTCTCCTCAATACAGCTTTAAATTTTCAGTAAACTTGATGGAATGTCTTTTGTGGGTTTCTACACATCTGCCAAGAGCGGTTAAAATTGGGCAGTGGGCCTAAAAATTGCTGGGATTATCAGTGGGAGCAAAGAGAAGTGAAGACAATCATGTCACCTTTTTTCCAATTAAAAATTACTGTTTTAAAGATTGCAGAGTTTAATGGCATTGTGTCCATTTAAAAAGATGGTGTAAGAGTAACCCTACAGTCCAAATTACAGTTTTTACAGTCAAGACTATATTATCACACCTTTCAACAATCACTAACAGTTTTAAGTCTGTAGTGTAAAGTGTAATAGGCTTAGCAGTGCTTTGCTGTATCTGAAAGTACATTTTCAATATCTTCACAGTTCAGGTTTGCAGATGGAGTGCCTGGTGTTAAACCAGAAAAAAAGGGTGAAGCTGAAAAAAGGTATATATACCGTGTCCTTCATGTAAACTGTGATGTTCCCCAGCTACTGTACAAATGAAATGTGGTGTTTTTACCGAAACACCGTCAGCATTTTAATTCAATTTTTCTAAGTTATTGTGACTATGTGATGAAGAAAATAAATATGTGAAATAATATAATTTCACTGTAAGAAGTACAAGACAAGTATAGTCATAGCCTGACAGGACAATAGAGGTTATTTTGTCCTCTGGCTGGTGATGAAATATATCCACTTTATGCCAGTATCTCACCTTGGCATCTCAATGTAAGTATAGCATAAGATACATTTCCAGCCACAATACCAAAAAAAAAAACCCAAAAAAACCAAAAAAACCCCAATGAATCTTTCAGCTTTCTTTTCTGCCTCTTGGGACTTTATAAACTGATGAAAGAATTGAAAGATTTCATTCAAATTTGTGCTGACAAATATTTGAACAGCAGTAGAAAAAGGCGCTTAAAAACATGGCATGTGGAGGTAAGCACATGCTTTACTGTTCTGCTACTCTTGTGATGGAATACTTAAGTAATTAGAAGAGAAATAACAGATATTTCAAAGTCATTTTCACAATAATCAAGAAACCTTAGCTGGCATAGAAGAGTGTGTTGATTTTTTTCCAGCAGTGGTCACATTTCTGTGACAGACTTGAAGTATACCAGAATTCCGTTAAATGGAGAATATTGCATCTTTTCATTAATCCACTAGAGAGCTCCAAGCTCCTCCTCCTGGTAAAATACCCATTTAAATTTACCTTAGTAGCATAAATAGTTTTTTATGCTATAGAATAAGTAGATTATGCTGGATAAAATATGTTTGTGCAAGTGATACTGCATTACTTTACTTCCTTAGCTGAAGTGCAGCACTCTCTGCAGTTAGAGAAGAGACATTTATTCCTTCATTTGGAGTCAAACTGTTTTCTCTAGTTTTACTCAAAAATGTTCCCATTGCAAAGTTTCATCTAGAAGAAAACATAGTTACTGTTCTTACTTAGCAAATTCCACTTCTAGTTATGCTGTTACTTAAAAAAAGAAATGGATTGTAGAGCTATATAGTTTACAGTTCTTGGCAAAATTGTGTGTAGTTTCATGTCTAGATTAAAAAGAGACCTGAGATTGTTATCCTGCAGGTAAGATGCTATGAAAATCCTGTTGTGTCAGATCTGAGGCTGGCATCACAAGGAAGCATAAAAACAATTTTACATGGTAACTTGAAAATTCTGAGTAACTAGATCTGCAGGTTTTTTTCCTCTGGACACCAATACAATACACTGACAATAAAAATAGAGATTGACATTGGCGAATTTGGGTTTATTAGATAGAATTTATTCTTTTCTGCTGTAGCATTTTTACTTCAAACTGTATTAAAAATAGCCTGAAATTTAGGTAAGATTTGAATTATCCTGGCTGTGAGAAGTATTAAATAGCTAGAATGTGCCCCTCATAGGGGCTAGCAAGCCTATTTCTGTCTCCATACAGCAAGCAGGCTGAAGTGTCCTTTGTACTGAACCAAGATTCTTAATTGAAGTGGGGAGGGGCAGATGATCTCATGAAAGGGGAATATTTTTTTCTGTGGCTTTATTTATAAATAAGAAAGAGATCATTAAGTATTTTACTAGCAATATTTGTAGCTTATTTTGGAAAACATTACATTTTAGTAGCTTAATTATCTGGAACATACATATTTGGAAATAGTTAAGGGCAGAACAGTCTTCAATTGGAGTTCCCTTTGAAATCAGCTAAATCCACTGCTGAGTAGAGTCAGTTATTAGGAAAGAACAGTTGGCTCTTCAAATGTAATTTCAAAAGCTTTGTGGATTACTTCTTTGACAGATATTATATAACAGACTACTGAAAAGTAGAAGTTTCTTCAGAAGTGACAGAAATCATCTCAGTCTTCCTGTCAGCACAGTGAAAAAAATAGGAGTAGTTCACGGGTGCCTTTTCTACTTATCTATTGAATTTCATATAATTACACTTTAGGACAAATTCATCTCAGTTATGATCATAATCAGATTGGACCAGGCAATAAGAGAAATGAAAGAAAAGTTGTTGGGACTGCTAGCTATTTTAATTTACAGCAAGTTTTTCAGTGTTGTGTAAATTGTTGAAGAAATTCTCATCTTTTTTGTACTTAATCCATCTAGTATATGGGAGAAGCACCTGTTTAATCTGGTTAAACAAATTCTTGTTTTTTAATACTCAACAGTGACTGTAAATACAAAGATCTTGTGAACTGTGAATTGCTATCAGGATTGCCATTGGATGCCCTGAAAGTAAATGTCCTCAGTGAAGCTACGGTGATGAAAACCCAGACAAATGGTATCGTATGCTGTATTGGTGAACCCTCCAGAGTTGTTTTTTTGTTTTCACATGTGTTTTATTTATGTATAAAAATTTTAAGGAATTTCTTCAATTCCTAAAGGCATTGGCTGGAATTTGTTTTAGTTTGCATACATAGAAGCAAAAATGCAAGCTCTCATTCGATACGTTAGTGAGGGTTTTTTGGGTTGGGTTGGGTTTTTTAGCAGAATTCTATTTGGTAGGGTCAAATAGCAATCATTCTATCTTGGTATTTATGGTTCTCAGATACTTTAATGGTACAGCAATGCCTGCATTGTTAGTATTTTGACACATTGTGTTCAAGGCATGTTATTGCCAAGTAACTTGGATTTCTTTATTTGTGGTCAGAGAATGTGACTGCAGATTTTCTTGGTTGGTTGTTATCTGTCAGCAAAACTTGGCTAAGGGATTTGTCCACCTTGCCGAAAGTCAGAACTTTGTTGTTTATGCCAATTCAAATGTTTGTGAGGCATTCACTAGACTGGATCAAGGAAATTATCTAGATTTAATAAGCAGGACTTCATTTTGACCTGGTATATTTCACACCTGGGACAGGTACTTCTTAAGTGCCTCTGCTGCCAAAGAAATCATAATGTAATGGAACTGTAGTCAAGGTTTCCTTCTCTTTTTCTCTACACATAAGAACTCTGACATTTAGCCTTACATAAATGCATAGTTTTATTTGGCATACAAGATAGACAAAACCAGGAATTGATTACTTATGGATAGATACTACATTCTGTTTCTTTGCAACAGCTGTTTTGGGAATTAATGTTTTTAGAATTATTGGTTAATATGGATGTTTCTAAACATGGATTTCCTGAACTGAGATCAGTGGCAGAGGTTCTTGCTTAGTTTCAAATTATACTGCCAATCTGAGCTTGTAGAACGATTTTATAATCATGCCATTTAACAATATTTTCAGGAAGTGCAAGAAACACAGATGCTATAGAAAGCAACTGTGAAATATGTCTCTAGAGTACAGTAGATTGAAATTGCTCATGTCTTTGGCCTTAAAGGTGTATACACCTTCTGAAGAGTTGTTCTAACTCTTCCTTCTTATAATCATTTTAAACAGTTGCCAGAGCAAGAGTTTCTGTGCTAGGAGAGGGCAAAACAGCCTTTTTTTCCCCCAGAACTGTGCAGGCAGGATTAGCTGTTTCACTTAAGTGCCTGCTCCCCTACAAATTTGACATACAGACATAAAAACTGTTGAAAGGACCTGGTCAGAAACTCTATGCTCTGGGGACAGCAAGAATTTGGAGGAAAGACTTCTGAGCTCAAGTTCCCACTGGCGTTGTTCTGCAGCTAGTGGTTGACTGTTTTCTCAGTCTTTTTCCTGTCGCTAAATTTATCCAATCCTGAATTTACGAAATTGCCCACTGTCACTACACAAAATTGTGCAGCTGTGACAGTACGTAACATTTAGATATTTACTTGTTCTATTTCTCCCTCCTATCCTGTGACAGTCCTATCTGTTTAGAAAGACATGCAGATTAAGAACCATGTACCTAGTGCAAGTCTCTAGTAGAACATGCATCATTATTGGATGCTTTTTAGTAACTGTAGTTTGTCAGAAAGGGCTAAGCACCCTGCCTTTTGACTACCCAGTTCTTTCAAGGGGCCAGATGGTAACCTTACAAAGCAAGTCGTTCAAAAGCTCTTATTTGTCTTTAGATATGAGTTGAAAATTTGAACTTTTATTTTCCATTAACATTATTCATTTTTCAGAGGAAGAAATCTGTTATTAATAATAATTAAAGTTCTAAAACCAAGTTTCATGGTTAAGAAACCAGTAACTTACATTGGGCTGAATCTTGATATTGCATTGCTAAAAACATAGAGTATGAAAGATTTTGCTTAGTTCTGGAAGAATAGTTTAAATTTATGGCTAGTGATGTGGGAATGCAAAGATTACTGATAAAGTAGGGTTTTTTTTCCTTTTGAAATGAAAACTTCTGGATGTTTTTATTCCATTTCTTTTCTTATCTCTGTAAATTAGATTAGAAACCTTGGATAGCGAAGTTTTAATTTAAATGTGCTTACTCTTGAAGTTTGTGCAAAGTCTCAGTTTTAAGATAATTAAGAAAACGGTAACTTAAATTACTGACTTTAGATTGTATTAATCAAATTTTCATTAATCATTGTGTGACTTGAAGGAACTATAAATATAAAGGAAAATAAGATAAACGAGAGTGGTTTCAGTATGATGTCTTTTATTACATGATCCATTGATTGCCTTCATTGTAATTTTTAGATTACAGATTTTCAGGAAAAAGTCCTTTACTGCCATTGCAAAATTATGGAGGTTTTGAGCCATGGAAGATGGAAAAAAATGCAACTGTGAGTTGTTAAATCTGTAATGATTTCTGATCCTTTGGCACTAATTTTGTTACGGATATTCAGACAATTCTCCATATATCTAGTCAGAAATTACGAATCTATGTATGTTTATGTTTCTACTCCTCTAAAGATGTTATCACTGAGTAAATACAATTTCTGAGAATAAAATCAGTGATAAGGGGACAGCTAGTCACAGTGGAGCTTTGTTAATTTCTATTTCCAGCTTAAGCAAAATCAAATAATGCTTTTTGCTTCATTGTTTTTGTAGAACTGAAAAGCAGACAAGGTTTCACATGTTTAAGACAGACTGCGTTATCCATTATGCTGGGTACTGAAAAAGGATAAAGGAAATTGATGCCCCACAATTCTCGGACTGTTATCCAGAGCCATGCAGGAGTTTGTCACCCTTCTTCCTCCTCTCTACTCATTGTCTGTCTCATTTAGCAGTTCTTGCATTCTTTGTGTCTGTGGTCTTCAAGACAGATTTTTGTTGTGTTAGACACTTAACACAGCATGGCAAGGGATTGATCTTGGTCTGCTTTGAAATGCTGTAAATACAGTATAGAGATGAGGGTTGTTTCAAAGGTTTAATTGTAGATCACATATTTTTTGCTTTTGTTTATAATTGTAGGTATTTTGAAATTCTCAAAAAAATGAGCATGTTTGCTTTCAAAAAATATTATCTGTCAGGTTTTTTCTGCCTGTTTTAATTTTATTTTATTTTAGGCTTCTTATTCAGTCCAGCAGATCCTCGAGATGATTGAATTGCCCCGTAAATATTGCAGATTTTATTTCATGACTTTGCGTGGTTGTGAAAGAGCAAAATGTTGGTTTTGGCATGTTCCAGAACAAGGGGATGAAAAGGTAAATAGATTTATTGAAGAAAGGAACAGATTGTAAACGTGAACACTTTTAAAATGCAAAATGACATCTCCTTTTTTCATTTATATATGGAAAGGGAGTAAATTTCAGAGACTGATGGAGCAAAAAAATGTTCAGAAATTCTTTTAAAGTTCTTTTTTTAAAAAAAATGTAGAATTTGGACTAGTAGACTTTTTAAGAGAACAGACATCAGCAAAAGAGCAAGAATTAGGCTGTGAGAATACATAGTAGAATGGGGAGATTCTGAGACATTTCTGTCCCAAGCACTGGAGACCTGTAAGCAAACCCAGGCTTTGTATGTATTCTTAAAGTCAAAAGCCATCTATGATGTATTACTTTCTGCAAGTTTTGTGCACCAGGAGCATGTTTAAAGATGCCGTAATCTCCTGAAATGGAGCAACAATTCTTGTAATATTTGCAAGCAAAACTCTCTTCCAGTGGTGGACAAAGCAGATGTGTTTTCAAACCATTTAAGAAAGGAATTATGAGTCTGTAATACTTCCAAGAACTGTGCAAGGCAAGCTAATTGTGTTGTCATGTAATAAGGTTTTGGAATTGGCTGTATGAAACCAAGACTTAGCTGGTTCTGTAAGTCACTTGGAAGTAAACAAAAACATTAAAACAACTAAACACAGACAAATGCCTTAACTTGTCTTCATCAGGCCTTATTAGATTTATTTCTTTTCTACCATCTTATGAGTACAATTTTATCATTGGTGTCAGTAACTAAGAAATTACAGAATCAACATGTAAAAAATAACTTGTGGTGAACCTCTTAGACATAAATACCGAAAAAAAAAAACCCGGTAGCATCTAATGGAGCTTATCCATCTCCTTGATATCTTAAATATACTGTGTCAGAATTTTTAAAATGCATCAGTGTGTAATTTGGTTTTATTTTTCTTAATGTTTTCTCTTTTCCTTTTTATGTCTCAAAAAAGAGCTGTGGGTTTTTTTCCTAATGCTTTGTAACCCTTTGAAAATATATGACAGCTTAAAAATACTGAGAATATTTGAGAGTAATTTTGTATGGGTTTTTTTCCGTTTCTCTCAACTGTGAAATATTTTTGGTAGGCTGTAGTGAATATCAGTAATTTTCAGCTAGTTTGTATGAATTATCATTGTTTGTAGTGCTTCATTATATACAGACACATTAAAGAATTAAATTATTGCTTAAAACTGTTAAAAATCTGTTCCATTTGATTTTACTTGTGGTGCAGCATTCCAGCACGCTTACTGTTCTGCCCACCAAACCTAGTGTAACTTTCTTGGTAGTCTGGAAGTATACTTTGGGTTTTGCTTGTTTGTATATTTATTTAGTTTTTTAGAACTGTCCATTTAAAAATTATAATGGGCCAAGCACCTCATGGTGGCACCAAAGTACATAAATGGAAGACAGGTAAAGCAGCAACAAAGTCATCTAGTCAAATAGAGGGGAAATAAATCTCTTCAGGAACTGTTATGCAGACTCGTAGTCCACTTGCTTAGTACTGTGTTTTCAGTGATGATTATTACCAGAATTTTTGAAGAGAAATACCTTTCTCCATAATGGATATTCCTTCCTTTTCATTAAGTAACTGGCTGATGCTTTAAGGCATAACATACTAGAATTTAACACTCTTCACAGTTGTGGTTGATCACACAACACAGCAGTGATTTAATACATAAAAACATCATATGTTTTGAAAATCAGCATACTCTTGAGCTCAGCAAGTTCTACAAATTACCAGTTTTAATTTGTTTTAAAGATGCCTTTAATTTCAAGCAGTGAAACCTCTTTTGTATTAGGCAAAGTAAAAAACTATTACAACTCTGTTTTAAATACTCCCCAAAGTATTTAAAGGAGAGGGATCTTAACAATATGTATCAGTATCTGATGGGGGATGGTAAAGAAGATGAAGCTGCACTCTTCTCAGTGGTGCCCAGTGAAAGGACAAGAGACAGTGGGCATAAATTGAAATTACAGGAAATTCAGTTTGGCTTGAGTGACACTGCAGACTGTAGCATAGATAATAATTGCACAGTTAAATAAGTGGTTTGAAAACATGTCTCTATGAAAACTGTTTTTCTCCATCTGATTTTATTTTAGCATTGTGCACCTTACTCATTAACTTTTTTAGACTCGTATTCACTAAATAAATGTTTACTTTTTGTGACGTCTTACTCTCTTTTTTCCTTGATCCTATGAACCTCTAACTGGAAACAAACAGGATAGGAAATTTCTGTCTTCATTAATGTCATCTTGCAACTTCAGGGCCTTGGGTGTATGCTTCTGTTGTGGGTTTGGTTTGTTTTGGGTTTTTTTTTTAATCAGGGTTCCTAAAGAAATGAGACTAAAAGTTGCACTGTCCTTTTATTACTGTGTCTAACTGCCTTTAAATAATTTTTGAACCTGTTGGTCAGTTTCAGCCCCACTTAATGTGGAGTGTGTGTCTCAAAGATGCCACAGGGTTCATAAACAGAATCTTGTGTAAAAAGAATCCTGGTTTTGATCTCACTGACCAAAGGGCTGCAGCATGGAGTTTTCCCCCTTAGCAAACATCAGAGTGCACACTGAGTGGGAGATGCTGAAGGATTTCATAAATTCTGGTGCTTGTTCTTCCAATTTAAGCACCTCTGTGTTACTGTAGTAGAACTGTGTTTTACTGGACAGTCAGTTGCTTGTATAAGATACACAGCCCTTTGTTGTGGTTTTTATTAAATTGTCATGTTAAATGAGTTGTGGAATCAACTGATAGGTGACAGAATAGTGTGATCTATATTGCCTTTTGAAAATGGGAATTGTCTTTTTCATGTACCTTCATTCAAAGTCTATTACGGTTGACTCCAAATTTAGAGATTCTCACATTTTTTACATGGTCTGTAGGTTCAGTTACACCTTTTAAAATTGAAACAACTAAATAAACTGAAGGCTCCTAGAAGCTGTAAATGAATAACACATTTAGTTTCTTTTATGAATGTAACGTAACATGTCCCATGATTAAATACTACTGCAACTGGATTTTCCAAGCAATTTCACTAATACTTGGAACAGTCAGAGCTCCAGATGCAATCTTGGCTTTTTTTGGGAGTCAGTCCAAAGAAGGAGGAAAACAGATTCCAAAAGAAAGCAAACTAATTTACATACTGTAAGCATGTGCTAAAGTTTGTTTTGGAAATGCCCTCAGCCACCTGGGATTGTAGATTTGGATTAAATGAGTTAACCCATTGCCAAGTGACACTGCATATATATTAATGATCAAATATGCTATATGATTTTCTGAAAGGTATGTCTTAGACAATAGTTCAACAACATTATGACAATGTTTCAAAGTAAAAACAATAAACTTTATTTATATTCAACATATTTACATGTACAATTTTTGTGTTCTTTGACTTGATGATCTGAACAGGTTAATGGTTTTTAAAAAAAAAAGATGTCTTGGCCACAAGCCAGTATCTTCTGCTTTGATGATAATTCATTTGCTGTGTAACAAAGTCCATGAGTGGATCCTGTCTAATTTTGAAGTTGCACATAAAAATAAACCCAACTCAATTCTGTAATAACATGACTGCTAATTTAGGGCGTTTTCTGTCTCTTGATTTTTCATTATTTCACAAAATAGTATTAAATATGACCCATTTACATTGTTGTGCAGAAAGACTGTAAATGTTCCAGAAGTGACAAAGGGTATCTGAAAGGGTGGGTGTTTTTTTTTCCTAACTTGGAATTCTAAGATTTAATCTCAGTAGTCTATTTCTTCATCTACAGATGTGGAGCAAAATGTGTAAGTATCACAAAGCTGACAGCTTAAGATGTTGTTAAGAATGTTCCCATACCAAATAACATATTAAAATATCTAGGTGTGGATTTTTTTTTTTAATCGAGTGGGTCTGGGGTGAAATGATTCATTAAGTCAAGTTAGTTCTGATTTTTTTTCTTCTATGTCCTTATGAGTGATTCTTCATGATGATCAGCGTTACCAACTTCATTTCTAGATGATTTTTTTGTCTTCTTAGTTGGTACATTCATGTAGTTTTTGTTTATCATGTTTTCACTTCCACCTTTTTGCTTCCCTTTATCTGTTTGTTCACAGTCTGCCACATTTATAGTAATTTGGAAGTAACTGTATTTTCAAATTCTTTTTTTTTGTTTGCTCTGAGCATATACACAGACATGTATGCAGTTGTTGTCCCAGCAGCTCCTTTCTCAGACATTTCATCTACGTTATTTTTGTATTTGATTTGCTGTCCTGTTGACAGTGCCTTTGCCTACAGACACAATTACCTTCTTATACCATTGTCAGCACGTATGGGTTAAATAGAAGAAATGTAAAGCTCATTTCGTTATAGAACTCATGTTTGTGGGTAGTTCTTTTGTTTGGCATAAACTGAGGTAACATTTTACTATGGATTTTTTTCCTCTTTTTTCTAGATTTGCATGGCAATACTTAGGACATACATTAGTATTGAAGAATCGGGCCTTCTAAAACGTGCAGGTATGATATAGTAGTAGCTTTTGGTATATCTTTGATACTTAGCTTATTTAAAGCAAATTAAATAGGCTGTCAGGAGAGAAATGGGTGCCACTTCAACAGTGAATAAGAAGTTCTGATTTCAAAGGAATACATCCAATCCATGTGCTTTCATGTTCCAGTTTCCCATTGAGGCTAGGTATTTAGATACACAGTTCTCTCAGGAGGTTGTTATAAATCTTACTTATACAGAAAAGGAACTTAGCCTGAATAGAACTAGACTTAAGAGCAGAAATGAGTAACTGGGGCAGGGGGGAGGTTTAACAGAACCAGAATTTTTTTAAGGCACTTTTGAACACCCTGGCCAAACATCACAAATCCAGAAACTTTAGAATGAAGCTCTTGAAGTGAAGTGCTATTACAGCACCTAAACAGCTTTAGTCCTTTTACATCACCATATATGCAAACAATTATTTTAGGGACTGTAGTTGATTCAGATCCATCTGAGCTTTTGAGTTCAGTCACAAAGGGCTAAATTTTACTGTGCACAGTCACTCCTTTTGTACCTGTCCTGAGCAGTCTTAAGTTTTTGAAAGCTTTTTAGAGTGTAGCACAATGTGAACATGGGATCAGCTTGCACCCTGTGTAGTAACGTTCCCACGCTGAAATACTGATGGTAACACAGATAACACTGGGTACCAGCAGGTCACAGTACGTGTCTATCAAGGCTAGCACTGGAACAGGTTGTAAGACCACCCACCACGGTAACGCTGCACTTCACTTCCTAGAGCTTCATGTCTGGAAAGGCTTTACTATCTTGATGTGCTTACCAAATCTAACATGGTATTGTGCATTTTTCTTGTGCTGCACCAAATCAGCTAAGCTTTCTTGAAACCTACAGGGCTTATGGTGTTCAGCTCAATGACATGAGATACTTCAGAATAGTCAGTCTAGGTGTAGTAAGGTTAACACTGTATTCAGTGTTATGTATGGATCCTTTCACTCATTTTTCTCCATATCCCTGTCCCATAATATCCTGGATAATTACGGGTTGTTACACGGCATTTAAAATCTAAGGAAATAACTTGTTTAAATAGTTAGTATCAGTTACCCCAAAGTGAAATTAATTTGCTTGCTTTTTCAGTCCAAATATTTGTGAAATATTACAGAGAAGTTACTCCTGGTGCAGATTTTGCTCCTCAAGTGCTGAATGATCTTCTCATTTCTTTGCTCAAGAACTGTTTGTTGCAGGAAGTATTTCAGATATTGAACATAACTGTACGAATCAATACACTGGTAGGTGACCTTGTAGTATTTTTAAAATCTTTGCTCCATAGTTTCTTAGTTTTTTGAGTACTATGCCATTTGTAGTAATAAGTTCATTTTTACTCTGACACTCAAATCTTGGGGGGAAAAAAAAGAGCAATTCAAAAGTTCCTATTATAAAAACTTTAAGCTTTCTAATTGAACAGAGTTGCCAAACTGATTGTGCTTTTTTGTCTAAATTAGCCAGCTGTAGATGTTCTTCTGAAAGTTTTTGAGCATGTGGCTTCTTTGAATGTAAGAGACGCTGTGCCTACGTTAATTGGTACCTTTTGTAAGGTATGAGTTTGATTGTACTGCTGCTACTTGTTGGATTTCTGAAGTATCTTACCTGTTTTAAAACTCAAATGTATCACCTCAATATTATTTCAGTACTGTTTTTTAGAAGTTATATTGTGACTAGCTGAATTTGTGGTACGGGTTTCCATTTATCCCTTTTTTTTTGACTGAGATTCAATGTGGCATGTTTTTCCCACTGTTGTCTGCCACTTGCCTCTGGAAATACATACGTGGTCACAATTTTTTGTATGCTTACTTTTCTTTCCCCTGTCTGATATTACAGCTCATTGATGCTGGTATGTTCCTTGAGTTTGAACATTTTGACTATATTATTAAGTACCTTCACCAACTGCAAGTTTCCAGTCAGGAAATAAATATTGTTTTGAACATAAAATCCAGGTATGTCTTGAAGGAGGTATTTTATAATTATATCTGTCTAATTCCTTATTCAGGTTCTATTTTTATAAATTTATGTAAAAACTTTAAAATGCAATTAGAAAATGGAAATTCAGTGTGTTGGATTAAAAAACTATCATATCATGCCTAATTGTATTTTAAAGTGCTGTGAATCTACTGTGCTTCAAAGATCAAGGATTGTTAAGTCAAAACTTAGATTCTGACCGCAGTTACGATTAGTTTTTTCCATATTGATCATCAATGTACAATCTGTTCCCAGCTGTGCTACAAGTTTATATAACTGCAGTCAAATTAGAAACATCATGGTTTAATATATCATTTAGGCCTGCATAAGCAAACCATACTTCTGCAATAAACAACCCTTTTAGGCAATAAGAGGATTAGTAATATTCTGAAGTAGTTGTCTAGTTTCATTTACTGTGCAACTGCATGAACACTTGTGCCAGCACAACTAGGAAGGAGGGTCATTTTTTAGGTACTGCTGGATTATGCTGGGCAAAATGTGAAATCACAGCCCAGATCTGTTCCAAAACTGTTGATGTTGCCCCATCACTTGCACAAGACTGTGATCCTTTTTTTTTTTTATCATCTGCATCGTACACATACATACAAGTTGAAAAACCAGATTTGCAATTCATAAAGCAATCTTTGATTCTTGGAGGAAACCAAATATGCAGCATCTACTGTGTGAAAACAAGCCATCACTGTTCCAAGTGAAAGCACCGTAGAAATTACTTGCTGCTTTTCATACGTTTTCCCATAGAGTACCTTTCAGCCACGGATCTCAGTGTTTTACCATTGCAACTTAGCACACAAGCTGGAGGTAATTTTTATCACTTTTCAGATCAGGAATCTGTTTCACAAAGGAATGACCCCTTCCAGGTTGCCTCAGAATGTATGTGTTTTCAGCACAAACTGAGAAACTGTCTGTATGTATGAAGACTGAGCAGCTGTGCTACTTCAACTACATGTATTAGCTCATTCATGTCTAGGTTATGTATCCCTACATGATAGCGTCACACTGGGTAGATGTACCCATTGTTTCAGTGGCAGCATCAGAATAAAGTATTATACTACTAGGTATTTGAAGCTGAATAGCAGTTTCTTTCATGTAATTAACCTTTTTATTTTTAGCTTTATGTCAGAAACACATACAATACAGTTCTGCATTTACTTAATGGATTGCAAGCCTTATTCATGCCTTTTCAGTTACATTTCTACTGAGACAAGGGAACATCTTCTGAAAATAGCTCTGCTCAATTATTTGCTTAATACATGTACTGACTTCCCTTGGCATGACTGTAAATGTCTGTCTTCAGTGTTCAGTTTGCATAGCGTGTATTAAATAGGATCAAAAATCACAGCAGTTTTTAGTATATATATCATAATTTGTTGATCGCCTTCTGCTAGTGCATAGATTAGTTCAATAGGATGTGTTAAAATGAAGTATTAATATTTTTTTTCTTATGGAAGGTTTCAGGAAAGACATTTTGAAAAGAACTGGCTTTTTGACTTCAACTTGGCAGTGGCTGAAATTCAGGTACAATATGTGCATTCTTCAAGCTTGTTGGAATACTTAAACCGTGACTTCTTTTAAACCTATAAGAATTACTAATTTCTGCATCATTTAAAATTAGTGGGCTTTATTATTAAGTATATTGAGATTATGATAAAATATTTTTATGCAAAGCCATGTTTGGGAAAGATTAATATGCAGGGGAAAACTGTCTTGGGCTTTTCGGTGATGTCAGTAATTTAATTTACATACTTGTAGTTTTCTGTCTTGGTTTTGCATGTAATTCAAAGATTTTATAATTTTAAGCAATTATTTCCTATGCCTTACATTTGTTGTGCTTGTAATTGGTAGTGGTACATCATTCCTCACCAAAAAATTATTTAATGTATAATTTAGCAGATAGAATTCATCTCTAGTAGAAAAAGGCACAATTGTAAAAGGCTGTAATTGGCAACACTAAGCAGGTATTCTAAAGAATAAGAAAATATTATAAAATAATTCTTTAATTGGACACTTGCATTTTTCATATTCAAGGGCAGATTACTTATTATGCACAATTATGATACAGTTTATATATTATCACACTTACTGCAGAGATCCTGAGACTAAAATTTAAGGGAAGAACCAGGACTGATTTTTTTACTCCTTTAACACCGAAGTCATCAAGTGATCTGGCAAGCAAAAGACTAACTCATATAAAAAATAACCATCAATTTGGCATGCATTGTGCAAAAAAAAAAAAAAAAAAAAAGATAGTAAAATCCTGGTTAAATGCCAGTTCTTAAATAGGATGAATAAGTTATGAGCTTCCTCAATTGGGGTCGTGACATAAATGGAAAAAGGATTTTAATTTCTTGAGGGACAAAAGTGATTAGCAGTCCATGCAAGTTAGGCAACATGGAACTGTGCCATATTGAAGATGGAGATTCTTGGCAGTAGCATTTCATTTGCATCTTTTTTCTGCTTTAAGTCTGTCCCAGGTGTATCTCTCCAATTTCAATGTATTTTCTGTTTGGTGTTCTGGAAGCAGGTTTGCTTATATTTATCCCTTGCCTTCTTCACAGCATTGCAAGGAAAAAAGTGATTGGACCAAGCTGGGAGCTTTGTATGTTAATGCGAGAACTGGATGTGAACATTTTGATGATCTTCAGAAATTGTCTTTATGTATTGCTGACATACTAACCAGAGATTCTGAGACAGACAGACCAGGAGTTCCTTTTTGTGATTTTGCTGATGCAGGTAAAATTAAGATGCAAGAAATGCTTTCTGTTCATCCCCATCCTTTGTAGAGTTTTTAAAAGAGGTAAAAAACAAAAATCATGTACTGTTCTCTGAATATTAGTTAATTTTATATGTTAGAATATTCAGAACTTTTTAAGGTGCAAATACAATCAGCTAAAATGCTCAATAGAAGCCGTTTTCTAGTAGAAGTAAAATCCACAGTGCTTACACTTAAAGTCAAAGAAAGTTCCGAAAGAAGAACATTTGAGTTTTGTGGAATCAAGAAGAGAAACCAAAATTGGTTGTCTTTTAATAAGAATGTCCTATTATCAGGACAAAGACAAACATATTTAAGTATTGTCATGTGAAGTGTCACACTCCTTAATAGCATAAATAAACTTTACAGCTGCAAATACAGTTTTTTATATATATTTGTATATTTCAAAACACATTGAACAGGGTTACATCATGTATATCATTTGTACTTTTTGGGGGTTGTTTTTTTTTTTTCTTCTTTTTTAGTAATTTGGATTTTCAGAATTATTTTATTCTCTGAAGAACCAAGAATTTCTGCAAGGGCTGGGTCCACAAAACACCTTCTGGGTTTTTAATAGTTCTGGCAGGTTTTCTTACCCCTTTCCTCCCTATGCCCCTTCATTTACATATCTGTATCATTCTTCCTAATAAGTTTGTAGGAGACTGAGGCTCAGTGAAGTATCAGTGGGGTATTAAAGTGTTTTATAATGGATGACTCGGATCTTTTTCAACCTGTATTAACTACTAAAATATGATGAATATTTATTCCAGATATGTGACATGACCTTCTGACCACAGACTTTCCTACGAGCTATCACAGCTATCACATAAGCTATCACAGCTTCCAGTTGTGACACAGACAGAAGATTTTGGTGGGGCTTGGAACTTAGCCTGTCTTCCCTAGAGCAGTGGTCTCCAAACCGACAGGCACCTCTATCAGTAAAAAATTTTTGAGCACTCACCCCCAATTTATTTATTTGTTTCTTTATTTATTTATAAATTATATATGTGTACTAGTGTACTAATATATTAAGTACATTATAAAATGTACACAAAAATAGAATTAAAAAGATGAGATAAAAATTAAATAAACACTACTTTTAAAAATATTTTATTTATTTTTTTAATGGTACAAAAAATTTTTTCTTCCCACACCTGCATGGATTGTTGTGCTCACACCCTACTTTGGAGATCACTGCTTTAGAATACCAACAGTCCTTCCAAAGTGGTTGTATAATTGGTTGGAAAACTTGTAATTACTCAGTTCTGTAATTGCCAGCATTTCTTCACGGTGCCAGAAAATGCAAAGCTTACTTTACAAATAGTGATGTTAACTAAATTATGCCATTACATATCCAAGTGTCTTATGGATGAATTAGACTGCTATGAAATAGTGTCTGAATAAACTATAGTTATTTACCCTACTTCTGGTGTTAAGAAGTTACTACTTTTAATGGCAAATATTTCAGGAAGTATATTTAGTATTTTAACAATGACAGTGTTTTTCAAATGTGTAATTTCTTTAAAACTGCATTTACATGTAAAATTAAAAAAAAAATTGTTTTTTTTCTTTCCAGTAATAAAAAATTCACAACATAATGAAGAAGACAGAATTTTCATTGGAAGGATTGGGATAAGTGTAATGTATTCTTATCACAAAGTACTGCAGTGGATAAAGGTATACTGGACTATAGGAACCTGACTGGCAGAAAAAGAATGAGTCATTTATTTTCTAGATGTTAAACTGTGTTTCTCTAGTTGAATGGCTGGACATGCCACCTGCCTCCCACCATCTTAGTACTTCTTAATTGTCCAGCTGGATCAAAGCATTTCATTGTGCCTTTCTGAGCACTAGTCATCTGTGGAGCCCATCATAACTTTGTCTTGCAGCCCAGAAACTTGATTGTTCAGGCTCAGCTTTTGACTTTTCTGAGCTAAGTATGAATCTGGATTAGGAGACAGGTCTTCCTGAGATTCTAGGGCGAGGTGCTGATGGGATCGTTTCCCAGAAATGCCACTTTCTTCTGTCTGGCAATACTGCTGTATTCGGAGACCTCCCAACTCAAGCAATATTTTCAGAAGTTTGAGTGGGCCCTTTCCTGCACTGATCCTTCTGAACCTGACCTCAAATGGAATGGATAAGGGCCAGGAAGACAGAAGAGAAGCCTAGCAAGGCTGCTACTGCACTTGGTGAACTGCTCATTCCCCAGAACGTCACTAGAAGTGCTTTTCTTCCATTGCATCTAGGGTTCTAAGTTCTGTGAAACTTGCAAAGACTCAGACCTCACAAAGAAATACCCTTTACAATGCTTTCTTTGCTGTCAAATATTAGAAAGGGACAGGGTTAAGAGACTAGACCCTTCACTGGATGTTTTACACTCTTTAGGCCTCATGCAGTATCGATCATAAGTTCACGCAGCAAGATGTGTTTCAATGTTAAATTTGTCTTTTTCTTCCTGGAAGGAAGCAGTGTATATCAAGATGGATCTCCTATACAATGCAGCATGACCAGTGACAACATAAGAAATAATATAAACAGCCAATGATTTTTGAGTGAATTTTGGTCAGTGATCACATTCTTGAACTCACCTTTGTGTCAATGGGCCTGATCCTTACAACTAATAATTATCCTGTACTGGAATGTTCCTCATCACATACAAGATGATTTCCAGCATGTATTTTTATGAACAAAAGCAAACACTCTCCTTGTCCCCTTTTGTCTCTTGGAGTTTTTTTGTGAGTTCTCATCGAGGGACCCTTTCTAGTTTGCATCAAAGGATTAAAATGTCTTTTGTACTATTGTCTGTAGTGGATAACCTTCAGGAATTCTGTTATGTAAAACCCGTGCACTGTTCAGTCTATTTCCAGGGTCAAGCCAAGTCCCAGGAGATACCTGATAGAAGTGCTTCGTCTAGAGGCAATGCACCCATTTTGATGAATCATTAATTTTGCAGTATCAGCTTGTTGAATTGAATGGTCTTTAGCAGATCCCTGTCAAGCTGCAGCACAGTGTGGTACTGTTTAGGAGTAAAGGGAAGGAGAGAGGGTCTTTGCATTAGCAAAGACTAGAACTAGAACGAGACTAGACTAGAACTAGCACTAGAACTTTTTGAAGCATTTTTGTTCCACAAAACTCAGCAGTTAGAACAGTTAAGATATTCCTGGACACAGAAGAGGTAGTCCAAATGTTTGGCATTGAGGAGTGGTCAGTGCTCACATGCCCATCAAAGAGCTTAGTTTGGCTTGGGTTTTGGCTGTCATCTTCAGCAGAGACAGCATACATCCAGTGTTTGTAGGAAATGCGTTCATACATTTTAGCTGTTTTCCAGATCCATCTTAGGGGTGATGCTGATATTTGGGTTGCAGGACCTCTGATATTCCAAGGAAGTTAATCTTCATGTCCTAATTTCAGAGGTGCAAGGTGTCAAAAGTATGTGTAGTGTTTCTCTTGTATAACAGGAGTTACTAAAAGTAGACAGTTCTTATGATACTATGACTTTTTTTTTCATGTCTAGAGCAAAAGATCATTGCTTCTTTGAGAATGTGTTGGTATCAAACCCATCTCTCAACAGACTACTCACTGAGATCCTCAAGCAGCCTTGTAGAGAACCTGTGTTGACCATATGGGAGTGTGAATGAGGCTTTGCTCTGAATTATTTTTATCGGAACTGGCAGATCCCAAATTGATCTCTGCTTCAGGGATGAACTAGAACTGTGATTCCTACCTCTCTCCAATCAGTTTCACTCCATTATATGTATTGGATAAGTCCCTAATCCTGTGGTTATGGGCTAGTATCCACTTGAACCCATGTCTTGTTCCTTCCAAAAAGTGGTACAGAAAATAAGATAGTGATGGATTTGTTCTTCATGCTGTGCCCAAAGAAATTTTTACTTTAGGACATGCCCTATGCCATTTTATTAATATGTTGGACTGCCTAAAGCTCTAGATGTGTTTTTCAGATTGCTTTACCTTCATGAACGTCAGACCTCTTTATCACACAGCTTTGATGCTCGGTGGCTCTCGGGTAAGATATGTATGCTCCTTGCTACCAAAGAGAATATTCTTTGTAAGAGCTAAGGAAAGTTCATAAAACAGATGTACTTCGAAAAAACATGTAGCTTTGAAATGTGCGAATAGGTCTTCCATGGAGACAGCTCTTCAAGCCACACTATACTACTTTCAGTATATTTACTTGTAGAGAATCCTGCAACGTTAACACTCCTTTGGCAACTATTTCGTCCACTTCCCATTTCAACTATTTCCTATCTTGAAGGACTTTGCTATGGTTTATTTTTACGCAACTTTTTATTACTTCAGAGGATTGGTCAGAGGTTCTTGTCCAATTAAGGATCTCATTCCACAATTGCATTTTAATTGGGTGCCCTTCCTTTATAGATCATTTGTTCTTATAGCTGCATGCTTTTCCTCTTTCTATGAAGACCCACTTCTTTGTGCCCCTTTTGCTAGGACGATTCCATGATTCCATGATATGCAGATCCTCCTTAATTTTGTGTTTTGTCTCTGGTTTGCACTTAGAGTTCAAGTTTCTATTTTGCTGTCAAAGTTTTTCCTGAGTCTTTCTGGTATGTATTTTTCCCCTTCAACCACATACATCTACAGCTGAATGGGCTTTTTACACATTAAATGTTAACTGCAATGATGTAGTTAGTATTCTTTTACGGGTTATGCTGAGATAACGCATTGCAGATACCTGTAGGCCTTCAGAAGTCTCCAATTTTGAGCATATACCAGTCCACAATATGTATGTGCGTATGCATAAAGCATTTTCAAAAAATGAGCTTCTTAATAAGTAAGTTTAATTTTCTGTCAACTTCTCTGTTCTCCTCAACCTCCCTTTCCCTCTACCTCCACGACCCTCGTTCAGCCACCACAATGTGTGCACACACATGTCCACAATTTTTAATAAGCCACCCCGTCATTGATGCACCCACTAAGCAAGAGCTGAAACGTCTAGTTTTTGGAGTTTTGTTCATGTTGCTTGACCAGCGAGGTGCAGCCAGAGAGGACAAGTGTTGAATCCTGCCTGTCATTGCCTTGCTGGGGACATTAATTTGATATCCCACCTTGACTCGATCACTATCTCTTTTAGATTGGTCAGATATTAATTGTCTTTGGGACTGCTACCTTTCTTCCATCTTTGGCTAAAAAGGCCAACCAGAAAGTTGTTAAGAGGAAGCCTCTGTAGGAAACCAGTCTAAATATCAAGCTGGAATGTGGTGATAAAGTTGTTGGTGGTTATACTGTTGGCCAGATAGGCCAAACTTTTTCCAGCTTATTGTCCTGGTGGGTACAACTATCGGTGTTTTCTTTGGCTTATGATGGAGTAATTATTTCAATTTATCAATTATGCCTCTGCTGCAAAACAAAAACTCTTTGTATGATCTTTTTAGAATTTTATTGGATGTGTAGTGCTGAATGGAATCAAAAGAGTAAAAATATTAATATACTAAAGTAAGCAAATACAAATGAATTGCAAAGTTGATTAAAAGTACTGTATAGGAACATTATATAGTAGAAATAATGTTGTGGGGAATAGTGTGCTGGGAACTGTTCAACAGTGGGTTGGTGGGGTTTCTTTGCCTAAACAGTCAAAAAAAGCTTACTATTAATTAGAAATTTTACTATACTTTTTTTTTCACCCTAACTCAGTTGGGGTAACTAAACTGGTGTCTATAAATCTGTATCACTGAATTGAATCTGCTGTATTTTGTGTAAATATACTCTGTGCTCCCTGATACCATTGCTTTGTCTGACCTTCCCCCTTTCCCTTCTCCCTCTTACGCTAGGGAAGGAAGGTTTTGGATAAATTGCATGAGCTACAGATACATTTTACAGTCTTGAAAGGACTTACAGGTGCAGAGAGGTTAGCATCAAGATGTCAAATTGTAAATAAAGCTGCAGAAATTTTTCTTAAAACTGGAAGTTTGGATGGAGCGACATGGGTATTGAGAGGTAAGCTTGTCTTACAAAAACTGAGTTTTGACTTAAATTTGAACAGTCCCCTTCTATGACAGATTTCAGGTAAAAGTTACAAGCTGGTCTACATTATTAAATGAAGTTAATAATACTGGGACAACAAAAATAAAATGTGATCCATCTTACTGGTTAGTCTTCTTGATATGTATAAGAAATTTTTTTCAGAAAAGTTTTCACAGTAGTCTGCCATCAACACCATTCTACTCAAAAGCCTACCATAATAAGGGAGAGGTGCAGCTTGGAAAGTGACCCTGCCTCATGTAGATTTCGCTTGAGCCAGGTGACATTCAGTATCAAAAAATTTTCAGGCTTGGGTCAGTGCAGTGTTTCTTTACCCCTCATAGTATCCACACATAGTAAAACAGCTTTAGAATAGTACCATATTCCTGCAATTAAATAATGCATTATTACTGGCTTTTTGGAATTCTGATCTGCTGAAAAAAGAAGAAACTCAGAAGTATAAACAAGAATAGAAGGTGTTCTGTAAAGTAATACTGAGGAGCTAAAATTTGCTATTCAATTTTACATATGTACATAGATACATATTTATATATGCCACTGACAGTCCATTTTACTACCGTGATATTTAATAAAAGGGGGTATTCACAATATAAAGGCTCAGAGAATTCAGCTGAGACGTACTGGTGATAAGGAACAAATTATTAATAACTAGAACTGCATTGTCTGTGAAATTCTGAAACTTGTTTTCTGCTACAGTTTACAGTATATTCTTAATCACCAGAAGTCTCAGCGTCCGGCAGTTTCAGTTCATAGAAATAACACTGCACTGTTGTTTGCCACAGAGTCAGAGTGGACCACAAATGCACCACTGTGGCCCTGTGATAAAATGGACGTCCTCAATCGACATAATCTGTTATGTACACTAGTGCACAAATACTTGAGGAAGAGTTTATACAGGCAGGCATTTGAAATTCTGCAGAACTTACCAGGTTTTCATAATCATTCAGGTAAGTAAAGAAAAAGGTACTGTGTTAAGAGCTAAAAATTTAACAGATGATTCTGTACTGTTCTTTTTGTTTGTTTTGTGGGTAAAATTTGTTGAAGTAGTAAGATCGTTTTAGACATGCCCGTTTGTTTTTCCAAAGAGTGTAGTGTCAGTTAATATATGTATTGTACTCTGCAGCTCTGTCTGTGCCGCACACACGCACACACACATGCATGTATGCGTACACACACAGAGGTTATACACTTGTCCTCTTTTTCCAATTGGCTTGGTTCCACAGGGCAACAGGAAAGACCCGCTAAATTTTTAAGGATCATACACAGTCTATAAAATAAGATAAAATAGGGATATCATTCGGGTGATTCATTTTATCTTAACTTCAGATGAATGCATTGTTTTTTTCTATAACTGAGCTAGCTAACCTAGGCTTCTTTTACATCCCATGTTAATAACTGAGTGCTCTTTCGGGCTCAATTTATCTGACACATTTTGCATGAGTACTTCAAGATGAGATGCGTAGTTACTTAGGCTCTACTGAGGAAACCTCAGCTGATTCCTGTGTGTAGATCTCAGTCCTGTTGCCAGCGTGTGCTTTTAGGTATGTTAGGAGAGCTTAGTTGGAAGACCACCTACTTAGGGAATCCTAAAAGGATCTAGTCCTTTGAGGCGCGAGGTAGATACAAAGCTGCTCAGTCCTGCCCAGAAGGGGGCAGTTGAGAGGAAGTGGACAGTTCAGAGTAAGAGTAGAAGCAGAACTTGAAGCACCAAGGTGATTTTTATAGGTGCATATTTTTAGTCTGAACAGATCAGGTGAAGACTGTATTGATAGGCTTGGGCAAGTGAATATATTTTGATCTGATCCTATTGGTTTTGGCAGCAAATTATTACATGGACCTCCATACTTGTCTTTAACAATGTGAATGAACTAATGGTATGAAAAGACTTTTGATGAATAAAGCATTACCATAAGTTATCTCAACCTTGTTCCATTTTGCTGATAGAAGTAAGAGTCCTGATTTAGGTACTGAGTGAGAAGTGATTCTTCAGTTACATTTGCATTTGACCTAATTCAGTAGTTAATATTCTTCATTTCATTTCAGATACTGTAGATGTTTCTCAGTACAGCTGCCTCTTTAACAAGCTGATAAATGCCTGTTTTGAGAGCAAGAACCTTGGGGTCTCATCTTCTGCAGTAGACTTCATGCTTTCAAAAAACATAGCTATTGATTTTTTTTTACTTAGAGGATTAATCACAGCTTTGGGAAGAAGTTCTCTGTGGTCTAAAGCTAGGACCTATTACAAAAGTAAGTTGCTTCTTAAACAATATCCTTCCCTTATGTTCTTTGGATGACATATGCTTATAACAGCTCAGGATGTTGGGGAGAAATGGGTAAGAGTGTACTTTGTAAGAAGAAAACAGTACTTTCTGTGTCACTATCAGGAATTATTTGTAACCAAAATGTTTATTGGGAGATAGTGACAGTTGAAAATATGAATCAGTGCATACTACCTGGCATGAAATAAATGTAATTCTGATAAAATTAATTTTTTACGTTCAATTTCCGAATTTCAAAAATGTGAACCCTGAAATGGTTAAGTGCATCATCTTCACTTTGTCATCTAGGCAAATTAGATTTCCTTATACTTCTGTTTAGAGCTGTGGTGGTAAAATTATTAATATTTAAGATTTGAGAGGTCTGGCTAAGAAGTTTATCCTAACTAAAAGAAAATTCCTTTCAACTAAAAGCTAACAGTCCGTGATTGTTTTCAACTCCCCACTTCTGAGCTAAGATAATACTGGGTGTGCCACTCTCATAGGGTCCACCAACAGCCATCTCTCCATGTTGTCACATTATTTACTTGGCGGTTAGCAAGCTATGTAAGGACTCCATCCGTCCCAGGATGGATACTTGCCTTTGTTAACATTGAAATGATTGGTTTTCCTCACCTCTTTGTTTTGGGTTGGTTTTTTTTTTTTTTTTTCTGAAATGCTATATAGGTTGGGTCTCTGGGATCTCTTGGCAGAGGACAGGGGAGCAAAGAGCGAGATGCTCTTCAAACGTCCTCTCACTGTGATCATAGTTAATAAAGTTTCTGTCTGTCCTTTCCTAAATTGTACTTGTGTTATCATGCACTTGGAGTCCCCGGATTTCTGACAGAGCTCTTTAGTCATCGCTGATAATATTCAGTGATAAAAATAACATTTTACAATGGTGAATATTATGAGTGAATACTATTTGCTGTGTTCTCGAATCAGGCCATTTCACAAGTGAAATATTAAAATCCATTAAGAGTTAGGGTTTGGTTTTTTTTCCACATCCTTAGCCACATACTGAAGAAAACAGAGCTATGTTCAGTATTAGTAATCCTAATGCCTTACGTTTCTGCATTTACTCTCAGGTGCTTTATCACTGGGTTGCTACCCACCACTGCAGGGAAATTTATATCACAAACTTTTGACGATTCCGTCTTACCTGTCTGAGGTTGAGATGCTGTTGGCCATTGAAATATTTCTTGTTTCAAATGCCAGTGATATTCAAAGTCCAATGGCTACTAGTCAGACTCTTCAAATAATACTGAAAAGGTTTGTTGTCAGATATGTACCATTTTGATCTTATTTATCTGTGTGATCATTTAATTAATGAGATCTTATCTTCCATTGGCTGGGAAAGGGAATGCGTGGCTTTAAACTTGTTTTTAATCCTTGTTTCTAAACTGGTTATGGAACAGTAAATGTTTGGGTTTGGTTTTTTTTTAATTATTGTTTTTATATGGGTGTAGCAGAAAAGTAATTGTTCCAGAGTGATATTGGCCTGTGTTCCCTAGCTGAATGTGTCTACCGCACTAAGAGCATACCGTATTTTCAAAAACAGGATAGCTTGATATCTTGGTGTATAGATTCTTGTGTTGTGGTTAAGCAGTGGAATAGAAGGGCACAGTCAAAATGTTACTCTTTTCAAAAAGCAACTCTAATGTTTCTTGGCTTTTTTTTGGAAAGTGCATGAAGCCATTTTACTTGCTTCTCTTTATAGAGCATATCTCAATATTAAACTTGTTAGATTTTTTTTCCCCCTTTCTGTGAGACTTAATACCTTCAGATAAAAATGTGTTTTGTTGCTTTTTCCTTTTGTCCATAAACCACCAACCGCTGTCACTAGATAATACCTACAGTTTATTTTTCAAGACCCCATTTTCTCTGAGATTGACTGGCTCAGCATCAAAATGTGAAACTGCATGTAAGAGCTACATTTCATAAGAAGGATGAATAGGGGCATCTCAAACTTGAGTACTCTGTCTTCCTTCCCCTCTACCCTTCCCAAGGAATACATCTCTTAATTTTGTTCTTTTGATAAATAAGAAGTTTTTTATCTCTTGTTTTCATGTGTATGTTTTTGTGCCTCAGCTTGTTTGCTTAAAGAGTAAGTTCTGCTCTTGCAAAAATATAGGCATGTCACTTAGGCACATCCTTATTCCAGAAGTGGTTACATGCCAAAAATGAGTAATCCTTTTGGATTCAAGCATGTACATGAATTCTTGCTGTATCCAGTTCATAAAATGGTTTGCATTCCTTTACTGAATTTTCCAGCCCAGAGTCGAACATTTCTTCCTGAAACATGCTGTGAATATTGCAGACCTATTTTGCACTGGCATTAAATCATATTACTTTTCATTACTGTAAAATAAGTTAAAAATGTACGTTTTCTAATTTTTTAATTCTTTGGAATAATCAGATAAAATTTGTCTAGAAATTAACATAATCTATTATAAGTGAAGTGAATGCAAGGCATTATTTTAATGTTTTTGTAATCTTGTTGCCAGTGTAAAGCATCAGGCAAGTGACGCAGGGCCTGTATGGTACCTAATTTGTGTTTGTGAAAATTCACTTACAGATGTGAAGATCAGACAGTTCAGAATAACAGTGACTATCAAGCGGCAGTGGAGAGGCTTATCCTGGCTGCTCGTGTGTCTGATCCAAAGCTTTTTCTTAAGCATATGACAATGAATGTTAATATGGAAGAAGTTTACAGCTTGGAGCTTGCATCTGCTCTAAAATGGCTTCAGGAGAATATGAAGTGGGCTGGGAAGGTCTGGCTGTTTCAGTAGTCATTAAATAGTAAAGACTTTTGGTTTTTAATGCTTAAAGCAATCATTGTTGAAAAGAATACAAATTAATAAAGGCAGTTCCCACTGTGTTCAGACTGTGCCTTACTGATTTACAGCAAGGCTTCAAACTCAAGTTGTGTTTTTAAATACTTATATTGATGATAATGCAGATAGTAGCACTGAAAGAGTAATTTTTTTCCTCACTATGTAGATTGTCACACTGACTTACATAGATGTTTTGTAATGGCATCATTAGATAATGAGGAAGCTGCAGCCTCAGAACCTACATTCTCCTTTCCTATGGAGAATCTAGCACTAACCGTTACTTTTCTCCCAGCAGGTGACAGTATATAAGTGCACTGATTGAGCCTATCTGCTGCTTTTGAGTGAGATGTTTTCCACATTGCTGCTTCATAGTTTGTAAAAGTAATACGTGTTTCCTTTTGTCTTCCTCACAGTACCTTGTGAGGATGTTGTCCCATCTGTGTGCCCCTTAGATCTTAATTTCCTTACTCCAAAAACCCAGTAAAATGCACTGAGAATAAAATAACTTCAAAATCGCTTGAGACATGCCTGACTTAGGATACCTTCCTTTACAGAACGGAGAGAATCTACACAAGTTGCTCACAGCTGAAGTTCTTGATAATAACTTCTATATGGCCTCACATTTGTATGTATGCAACTTTCACTGAGAAGGAAAACTTGCTTTCTCCCTTGATTGTACCCTTAGAGGGAAGTGGTTTTGCGCAGTTTTTAGTTTCTGCCAACTGTATGATGAGATTGAGGCTTCTAGCAAGCTGGTTCTAGCATTCCTGGTTCTTCAGGAATTCATCTTTTTTCCACCTGCAAATCCTAAATCAGATTCGGAGCACGAATTGCTTAAGTCACACTTCATCTACTGATCTGCAGCCTGAGTAAGAACCACCAAACGTTTCATATCAGAAAACTCCTGTGGCAAATCAGCGGGACCTCTGTCAAAGTTGATACTTGCCTGAGCTCCCTGCTTCTGTAGTGTTAGTTTAGATCTCCAGTGTCAACCTTCACAAACATGCCAGTAATATAGATCTTTTGGTCCTGCTCGCCATCCCCTTTAGTGCTTTTTGTGCTGAAAATTTCTGCTCTCTTGGATATAGAAGTTTGGTTTTTTTTGTTTTTTCTTTTTTTTTTTTAAGGCTGTTCCATCATAAGTGAGATCCAGATGGTGGCATAACCCCAAAATGTTTGAAAAATCTTTCCCTCCTTTGGGGCAGCATGAGTCTCTTCCCAGTTCCAGCAGCGTTATTGCAGGTGCCCTTTGCGCCTCATGAAAGCCATCATGATCTTAGTGCTGGATGGTTTTGGAAGGGTGTCGGTATTTTTTTTGCTTGGGGGGTTTGCCACTTTAGTCTTGAGGTTCATGCCATTAATCTGATGTCATTAATCTGATCAACAGTAGTTAGATTCCTGACCCTTTTCAGGGTCCTGACCCTTTTCAATACCGCTGCTCATCCAGTCTGTCTGGGAGTTGCTACTGGAAGAGAGAGGATTGAACCTGATGACGGCCAAGATCACTGCCTTCCTCCTGTGCCACCTGTAGAGAAAAATGCAAGGATAGGGGCTCTTGTGCTTTCACAGGGTACCATTCTTCTGTAGGGATCTCATCTGCTTTCCTTCTAAAAAAATGGCAGACTCAGTACTAACAATCAAATGGCATTTCTTTAAAAGCTCCTTACCTCAAAATGTCTCTTGAAGAACAGTTGCCACTAGTTCAAATAGACTTTGGGTTCCACCACTTGGTATTCACCAAGATTGCTCTGCCATTTGTAAGGCTATCCACCTGGTCAAATCCAGTAGCATTTTGCTGCTTTTGTTTCCCAGCAGCTGAAAGACTGGCTATGAAGCGATCAGGTTTCAGGTGAGGGATCTAAACTGATGTTATTCCAGCCACTCCAGCATTAGTGGCAAGAGCAATTTTGGAAGGTTTAAACAAACTAAAACTGGCAGTGAGAAACTAAATCATTTTTGCTAATTACTTCTTGTAAGATCCTTTGTAGCTTAATCTCCCTTGGAATTAGACAGAGGCTATCTGAACCTCAGCTATATCCCACATTTCTGTAAGCGGTACCAGATTTGGCTAATACTGTGTTTGAGAGATGCAGAAGGACAAAATTCTCTTAATAATCTGTACGGCTTCAAAGCTTGGGATGTTTTAGAGACAGCGTTATTTTTTCCGTTGTCAGCAATCTTGAATTTTCACTCAGAACATCTCCAGAAAAAAAATTCAAATGTTGCTTTATTTTTCAGACAGAGGTTAATCATTGACCTTCTAGCTTAACTTGGAACTGTGTAAAATTTGTGCAATGTTTTGGTCCATCCCCTATTATCTTCAGCTGATAGGACACAATCTCATTCATGTTTTATATTAACGAGCAAAGCAAGCTCCCCACATCATTGCTCAGAAGTTTTGTTACAACTGGTGCATCTGGTGTTTCTGTCAATACAGGGTTTCTCCCTATCACCATGATAAACCTCCTATCACCATGATAAACCTGTAGGCAATTTAAACAACTTTATTGTTATGTCCCATATTTCACATTTTTGTACTGTCTGGGTCTGCTTGAAATACCATACAAATCTGGTCATTTTGATGTGTATCAAAACACCAGAAGGGTTTCTTGAGCAACATTCTCAGTACCGTTTTGGTGACAGAAATTCCCAGTGCTAAACAGAACTCCAATGTGGAATGGAAACGAGCCTGGAAAGATGAAGAAACCTTCCAGAGAATAACATTAAGTACAACAGAGACAATGCAGTCTTGCAGAGCCAGCCACTCAGTAGACAATATCCCCGTTTTTCCTTTTCCCCAGGTGTGTTACTGTTTCTTAGTAGCTGAAATAACTTCTGTGTTTGAGATTAAGCAACTCGTTTGATGTATTTCCTATATGAAAAATTAAATAATACAATGTATGCTTACCTGTTTGCCGACAGAGACAGAAAAATGTGCAAAAAAAACCTTTCCTGTGCTGCACTCAGCAGCTGGGTCTAGACAATGCTGTGCTCCTCCAGTATGTTGTTAGATGCATGAGAAATTCCCTTTGTGAAAATCTTTCTTCAGTTTTCACTGATTACAAGGTATGCTCTCGGAAAGATTACTTTTGTTAGGTATGGGCAGTTTCTTGTAACTAAAACAGAATAATGTTGTTTGGAAGACTTACCACAATTTTATTTCAGAGCATTGATAGTTTTGAGAGTTTCTTAACCCACATCGGGGATGGAGGTGAGAAGCTGGAAATAGAAGCTTGATAGTTTTATGTTGTTTTATAAAGAGCAATTGGGGGGATCATTTTGGAGGAGTTGTTAAGATGTTAATAAATGTTTTTTTATTCTTTATATGAAGTATCCAAAATATCTGTGAGTCAGTATTGTCATTAAATTATTTAATTCTGTTCAGATGCCTGTAATTAATATTCTTAGGTATGCAGGAGGATAGGCAAATGGCAAAGTAGACGTGGAGAGTTGAATACAACTACTACAAGAATCTACAGTATGATGTGCTGCATGAAGAGGTTAAGAATGCGTGAAATCAGTCAGTCTATGCAGTTTTTCTCCATGCCGTAGCACATAACATAGCAAATGCTCATGAATAAATTGGGCTGAAACTCCCAGCTGTGGACATGGCCAGCTTCCAGTTTTCACTACAGACTTGAGTGGAGGCTACAGCTAGGCCTGTGGGCTGTGCTCAATTCGCTGAAGAATTCTGATGGACGTTAGTGAGAGTTTCACATGAGGAGAAACACTAGAAGTAAATGTCCCTGGTGTAGTAACTGAACTTCTAATTACCAAGATCTTAATGCCATACTCCTCAGCTTAGTAAAATACAGCCACATTAAGAGCAGTTCCAAGTTCACATTTTCGTCCTTTCACATTCTCCAGATGCATCTTGCATCTTTGCAGGTTTGGGTATTTTTTTTGGCAAATCACAGGTCTACCTGTGATTAACCTCTTCTGCATAACTCTTTTCTAAAATGGCTAGTATGATGACTAATACAAAAAAAATTGACGCTGACATTATCAGCCTCAGTGCTTCTGTGCCACTGTGTCTGGTGGGACTGGAGAAACTGATGCCGCTTTTTGACCATCTGCAGACCGAGGATCAGAAAGGAAACAAAGGAGCAAGGAGAAAATGGCTCAGTTGCTGCTTGTAGCAACTTTATTGTGATGCTTAAAATTCTCCTTCTGCTAGGGGACAAGAAGTAGTCAAAACACAGAATTCTTCAGATGTTTTATACCAGAGAAAATTAACAAGCTTTCCATTTGGAAATGTCTGCACCGCTCTTGCTGAGCCAGTGGGATGTACCCTGGGTACTGATAGAGAATAACGAGACCAGATAAAGCCGCAGCGCTACTGTCGCGGAATATTGTGGTGATATTTATAAGCAATAAGACTTGAGACTTTTACCTAAAAAGTAGGAATTCATTCCTGTGCTCAGGGGGTGGGTTGCCCTGGCTCTGTCTGAAAACGGGTACCCTACACACGGAGCTGGTATCTGGCGGTGTCACCTGCTGATTACCTCTCCCAACTTATTTTATTCCTCACTGAGTTAAATCCCGGGTGAAATGAACAGCACACTTTTCTGTTGAATCAATTAAATTTATTTTCCCATCTGCATAATTATGCAACCAATTTGCTTACATAACTGATGGCTTCTATCAGGAGGCAAAAAACATGCTGCACGTTATGGAAATTATGCAAATCCCCCAAGGGTTGTGAGAGTGTTAACTTGATTTAAAGCTTCGCTGAACTACAGATATCTCCTAAACCTTGTCAGTCGTCTTTTTAACCTTTTCTGCCTGGAAATGCAATGGGTTCTATGCAAATAACTCCAATCCCCAACAGTTAATCTCTTTTTGTTCCAAAACTCGTCAGCAACGGGCATCTTTGCCCTGAGGTTACCTGTCTCTGCGTCAGCAGCTTCTTGACGCCAACTACCTTGGAAGAAAAACAGATGTATAAATGTATACATCGAGCATTACTAAGTGCGGGAAAATAGCTTTTGCTTTTCCTTGGGACAGCCGAGCTCACGGTGGGTTCTTTGCCCATTTGGCATTTTCTTTCTGCAGAACAAAGGAAATGCGAAGCGCACGCCAGTACCTGGGTAACCCCTTCCCTCCTCTTCGCAAAAGAGCAGTGACTTGTTGAGCCGGGGCGGGTTCCCCTGCTGTGTCCCCAGGTAACAACCGCGGGCGCGCCCCGCTATCAGAAGCGGCGGTCACTGGAATGAACAGAGGCCGCTTCTCCGCATCTTGTGTCACAGGTCCTTGAGAAACGGCGGCGCCGTCACCGTTGGGACCTACAAGATGGGGCGCAGTCAGTGACCGAGGGCAGCAGCAACGCCTAAAGCGCGAAACCGGCCCTCCGAGCCCGGGCGCCATTTTCGTGCCTGAGGCGGGGAGGGACGGGCTGCGCGCGCGGCTGGCGGCGGCCGGCGGCGCCTGCGCGCGGGAGGGCGCGCGGCCGCCACGTGGGCGCCGGGGGCGGGGCGCGGGGCGGCAGCTCGCGCCGAAGCCGCCGGGGCCGGGAGCGCAGGCGCGCGCTGTCCCCCGCCGGCCCCGGCCCCGGCCCCGGCCCCGGCCCCGGCCCCGGCGGGAGTTCCCTCCGCCGCCGCGGCGCTGCCCCGCCGCCCCGCCCCCTCCCCCCGCCCTCCCCCCTCCCGCCGCCTCCCGGGCCCGTCGGCGGGGGCGGCTGCGGCAGGCGATGGGGGCCGAGCCCCGGCGGGCGCTGTCCGGCCCTGGCGGTAAGGGCCGGGGGCTCCTCCGCCATGAAGGGATACCGGGGAGGGGGCGCGACCCCGCGGGGAGCCGGATCGGAGGACGGTGCGAGGCCGAGCCCGGTCGGGGCGGGGGGGGGGGGGGGGGTGCTGCGCTGCGCTGCGCTGCGCTGCGCTGTGCTGAAAGCGGGCCGTGCCCCGCCGGCGGGCCGGGGGCCGGGCCCGTCTCGCTGGGCTCCTCCGGCGGCGGAGCGCCGGTAGGCCGCCTCGGGAGAGCGGGGCGGCGGGCGGCGGTAGGAAGGACCGGCGCCCTTACCCGTCGTGCATTTGAAACTGAATTCTGTCGGGGCTCTGCTTGAAATCGTTAAAACCCGTAGCGGTTGGATCCCTAGCGCTTATTTTCTTTCAAGCAGTGCGTCAGTCAGTTTCACCAAAGCTTATTTTCACTGTCAGCCTGGTTTATTTTCATGCCGTTTTCTTCATGCTGCCTTAAGGATCGAGCGCAGGTAAACAGCTGACATCGATCGTCTCCCGTGGAGTGGTGCGGTAGTAGCGTGCGGTGTCGCGTTTGCGAAGGCTTTTGGCAAAATGACTGCAGCGAAATGGGTATTTTGTTTTCTGTTAGCGAGCGCGTCTTTGAGGTGGGGTGCAGGTGGAACTTACTCAAAACCAGGAGATTTTATGTTTTAACTAAGCAGCGTAACGGTTTCTAAGCAGTTACTAGAGTATTTAGAACAAGAAACAGTGGTGCTTTTGTCTGGTTATGTGAAGTGTCACCACGGATTACTGAGATTCGTGGGTTTTTCCATCCTCTGTCCAAATCCCTGAAGCTAAAATTACGGAGAGACAAAACTGTTTTATTACCAGAGAGCTTGTTAATGTATTTAAGTTAGTGTATGATCAGGACTGTTGTTAGGGGCACTAAAAATGAGATGATTGTTGTCTCGCCCACCTAGCTGAAAATCAGAAAACAAAAATTATAAAGTATTTTGGGGATATTTTAGCTCAGCATATTTTTTTCTCACCCTGTTTGCCTCTAGTAAAATATTTGGTAAACGGTTTATATTCTTAATTAAGTATATTTGTATTAGTAAGATGCACTTCTCAGACTTCAAGTGTTTCACAAAATAGTCGTAGAAACTATCGTGCTGTATTGGAACAGGGATGGTATTTCTCTGATAACTGCTTATCCCAGGTGCTTTAAAATGGCATACTTAGTTATTACATATTATTTTTGAAAAGTGCAAAGAAGATCATATTTTTAAAAAAAAGTGCGTTAAAACAGATGAGAAAACATTGCAAATAGGGAGCTTCCTACATAATCCCTAATAATTAGGTATATGTTCACACTCTGACACGCTAAGCGGTTTATCTCCTGTTGGAAAACACCCAATTGCAGTTGCATAGTGCAGAAGTTACTGGTGGAAATTGCTGATCCGTTTTTATGAATGCCAGCAAACTTTTGCTAAAGATTTCCAGGCATTGTTGTATGACAGTGTCTTTCCCTTTGGTTTTATATTGTGCCCCTATAAAATAGTTGGCATATAAATTTTCAGGTATTATCATTTGTTTGAAAGTTTTGGACTTAGCAGAGTAAAAATTTACGTGGAATTCCACTAGCTGGTATGTGTTAGTGCTTAAAGAAAGCTTCTACATTTTTGTTTTTATACTTAAGATAAAAACTGAACACCCGGAAGAGTGGGAAACATTTCCAATAAATAGTTTTTTAGGGTTTTTTTTTTCCTAACTGGAACATATTTAAATACTCATCTTCAAATCAAAATACGGTAACAACTCTTAATATTTGTATTTGTAGAGGAAACTGAAAACCTTCTTATGCAAAACTTCAGGTTTTATGTGTGATTTCTCAGTTTTGTATTACTGTTAAACGTTATCACCTAGGATTTGGAAAATGCCCTGATAAGTAACGGGGGAAATACTCATGTCCATTACTAAACAGGATTTTTTTTTTCTTTAAGTGAGTTAGTGGATGGCTGAAAGTTGGCTTGACCATTGAGTTGCTGAAATGTTTTGCTGCTTGAGAGCCGTGAGAAGGTATGGCATGTTGCTGACCTAATTTACCTTTAGCATACATTTAAGTCTTTGCTTATGACTCGCATATATGCAAAACTGGTTTGGTATTTTTGTTTAATGCTTATTTTTTTGCCTTTCTCATCTTCAAAGCTTGAAGCTTTCAGCAGAGCATCCACAGTTGAAAAGCCCCAAAAGCCACATGCTTGTCCTCGAGTGAGATATTAAAAAGGCTCTCAATAAAACAAGGGTTTTAAAGTCGCTTAATTATGAGAAAGTGGTAGTCTAAATCTGAATATGATATCCAATATATTACTGCATTATTGAGTTATTAAAGCTCAGTGTTTCAAAATGAGTGAATATAGCTCTAATAATGAGCTTAATTTAACAAAGCTTTTCAGTGCCAAAGCTATAAGCCAAAAAGTTAAACTTCAGAGGGATGTGAAGAAAAAAAAGAGAGCTGGAGGGAATTATTTAATCAATAAATTAAATCTGTCCTAGAGTACGATTGCATAATGTGTTCTAGCGGAGATTGTGTTTCATATCTTTCATGAAGTGCAGGCGGCTGTCCTCGAAGTGGTTATGACCTTGATTTTAACACGAAGCCTTTCTCTGCTCTTCAGACATGAATAAAGTTTTCTTGCAACAATCCTTGCTCCTTGTGAGCGAAGCCATAAGCATCTTTCTTGCATTTTCTCTCTCTAAATTCATTTTAATTCATTTATTTTGTCACTTCACTTGAAGGATGCCTCAAAGTTCTGTCTCTCACCTTCAGTGAATGAATTCTTCCTTCTGTCATGCAGACTAATTTTGGCCTTTGAGCGTTTCTCTTTTAAGCAAGTTCAAAATAGACTTTTGGCTGGAATCCTGAGCCTTCCTGCTAGCTTGACAGTGTTGTTTAGATACAAAATAAGGGAACTGAAGTTAACCATACTTGGCCATTTTTCTTGTAGAATACCAAATGGAAATTTATGATTAATAAACTTGGAAGTATGATTAATAGTTTCCAGGTATGTTGGAACTTTTTTCCTAACTACTGGAAACAGCATGCAACGTAGGTCAAGAGTGGATGTGGGAAATGGTGTACGAATAAGGTGAAGAGAGAACTGAGCTCCTTACTTTGTCCTAGCAGCTGGGTCTAGGAGGATGTAGGTTTCTTGCATGGCTCTTAATCAAAACTGCTATCAGACAGGTAGCTGGTTAATTTACTGGGTTTTTTCCTTTGCTGGAAATAATTTTTTTCCTTTTTACCTTTGTGTCCACTTGCTACAAAAAAATAAATTTTTTTCCTCAGCAAGACGACTTTTTTGGTGTTTCCGGATACAAAATGGTAAAGCATATGACCAAGTGGACTTTTATCCAGTGTGCTTTGCTTCCTTCCTTGCCAGGTCAGGTGGAGGTTTTTTTCTGCATCACTGAGCAACTCTGGCACATTCTTGTCATTGAGAGCTTTTGCTCTCCGTAAAAACATGATATTGCTGTGGTACTTCACCATCTTCTGCTGTTTTGAGTATGATCACGGGCTATAGTGATGACTAGTCTTAGGGTCTTTCTCAGATGCAGCCAGCAAGGGAGGTAGAAGTGTTTGCCGGTAATACATCTTGTCTTTTTATTGTCTTACATTTAATCCACACACATGGAAATTGTTTTTAGTCATAGTAATTTGAAGTTCCATCGGTCATCTTACCTTACAGATTTTCTATTCCACTTTTCTACAAAAATGTCTCTTGTTTTCAGCAAGCTGACTTTTAAGACCTACTAATGAAATATTTGTCCGCTTCTTAGGCAGAAAACATTAGCTTTAACTGCTTTCATGTTTCTAATTGAAGAGCTGGAAAGCTTTACAGAAAAAAGGTGAAGTAAGGGTCATCTCATCTGCTTGACAACTCAACTGTTGTCATTTACTCTACCATTTGCCAAAATGAAAAATACTGCTTTTTATCTGAGCACAAATTTGGGGATTTTTTGGATTTTTTTTTTTTTTTTTTTAATTAATGAAGGCAGTCAGGAAATAGTCTCACACGTTTCTGTGTCCTGGACAATTATTTGGTCTAGGATGCTGAACAAATAGCTCTTTGTAAAACAGTCTTGCTTATTATTGTTAATGAAGTTATTAGTTTTATGTCAATTGGAAGAAGCTTTGCCTCCAATCTGCCGTATCTTTTCCTATTTGGGGCTTGCAGTTTGGAATAATGATACTGTAACAAGTGAGACAGCATTGTATTGCTTAACAGAGCAGAATCCCTACCCTTCTGAGTTGCAAACTAAAATGAATGTTAATCACAGGAAAATGGCTAGCCTGTTGAATTTGTTAGCCTGTAAAATCAGCTAAAGGAGAAATCTGTTATTAAATATTTACCAATTCACGTTTTCTTGCCGCTTTTATATAGACTGTCTCTTGGTAATTAGTTTGCTAACCTGAATATCAGCTTTGAGCTATGGGAGGAAATTTTGGTGGTCTTTAGTACAGAACTTGTTTTTCCTTCCATTTCGGTCTTCCGTTACACAAGTGTGCTCTTTGCAGAACTGTTGTCTAATTTATGCATAATTGGAGGTATTCAGTCTTTTGTACTTTCTGAACTTTTACAACTTCTTCAACTTAACTTTTCCTTCTGATCTTAGGTGAAACAATCTTCTTTTCCTACCACTGAAATTTCTTTCAGTCCTTGTTTTCTTCTCTTCCAGTGAAGATCAAAAGGCAAAAAAGTACTGTCTTTTTACTTGATGCCTTCTACGAAAGAGTATGTTTGGGAAAGTAGATTAATTTCTTTTTTAAATGGGTACAAGTATGTGGACCTCAAACTAATGCAGAACTTCTTTTGATTGAATTGTGATTATTACTCCTAGGTAAAATTGAATGTTCTTTTGGCACTGCTTGAAAAATATTGGGTTTGACTTTTTAACTTGGAGCTTCAAAAGTATGTAAGGGTTGGCTTTTAAGAGCAGCTTCAGCAATAGCTACAAAAAAAATACCACTAAAGCCAATCTTCATCATTTAAACTACTTTACAGGGGAATTTTTATTTGAGCCTGCTTTGAGAAAGTAGAGGAAAAAGTTATTGTACTTACTTACGAGTCTTTATTCAGCCATTAGCATCCACCACTTTTTAAACCTGTTGGATTTGCTCTGTATAAACGCAGCTTTGTGAGTCCCAAGGGGAAAAATTCAGCACTCAGACTTCTAATACCAGTTTTAAATTATTACATTTGCAACTGTGAATGTTTACTCCATTCTGTCACATTCTAAAGTAATTTATATCAGTTTGTCACTTGATTGGTTGCATCATACATAAACATTTTGTTACTTTATTAGGTTATGTCTGGAGAAGATATTGCTCCAATGCATTCTTCAGTCAAGAACTTTGTCAGGAGCTGATGCCATCAATGCTCTCAGACCTTTCTATTTTGCTGTGCATCCAGATTTCTTTGGCCAGCATCCCAAAGAGAGGGTAAAAATCTTTTAGTGCTCTTTCTTTGTAAATATGTCATATATCAAGGATGGAAATTTTTTGGTTTTCCTGCTGTCAGAGGAACAAAAATAGTATTAGAATTGAACATGGTTGTTACCAGCGAACAAAAAGATGCGCTTTCTTTATTTTTAACAAGGATAGATCCCTTAAACATCCATTATTTATCAGTCATATTTTCTGTTTAATTGTTATAAAGAAAATACTGAACCCTTCCGGTCTAATTTATAATACATATTACTTGCTTTATCATTTTGAAGTGCTGTGCGTTATATTTGAATCAATGGATTTCTTTAAGCTTGAAAGCCTTAAAAGTGGTGTTTTGGAATGTACAAGTATGTACATCATAAAATTTATTCATGCAAGATAATTATTCATTTATGCTGTGAATATGAACTATATCACTACTTCTTAAGAGCAGCTGGCAGTTTGTAAAAACTAATTCTGTAAGTAAGGTTAAAAAGGTTTAGATGAAAAATGGCCAAATTCATCATCTGTAACATGGGTTTGGGTTTTTTCTTTTTTTTTTTTTAAACAGGAAGTAAATGAAAACTCTCTGAAGAGGTTAAATGGCTACTTGGAGAATCTACAGAAACCAGGATTTCGTTCCTTTAAGCCAACTCAGCTTACTTTTTATGTAAGAGAAAGAGAACCAAACTCTTCTAATGTTCAAGAATCCTTCAGTGCTTCAGGTGCTTTTATATTGTGCAGAATATATCTTCCTGTATTTAAATTCTTTCAGACCATTACTTGGCCTTGTGCAGTCATAATGACTTTTCAACACAATAAAATCCTGTCAAACCATGAAAATATGTGTTAGATCAGTAAGTAATTACCATCCCAAGTAATTAAACATCTTAAGCTTTAAAAAGCATTGAAAGAATGAGAAATTGCAAAGTTGAGGTCAAGTTACAGTATGAGGAAGTAAAAAACATAGGTTGACATGAATGATAATTTTTCTGCTTTTAATACCATTGTCATGTTTAACTGGAACAACGGTTGGGTCCTTGTTTTCATTGCAGGTAATGTGTAGTACGCAATGTCAGGGTGGTGTAGGATCAGAAGGAACTTACTCTGTAAGCAGAGGATGTATAATATCTGAAACTTCAATTTACTGCATTGTCTCTTAGCTTTGAGACTACAGAAGATATTGCCGAGTTTGGAATACTGGTTTTGATTAATTTGATTCTACATATTTGTCTCTGATGTACCAATATGCCTTACCTAATAGATGAGTTTTATGTTCTGTATCCTGCTAGTCAAAACACTTCAGCAAATTGTGAGGGACCCTAGTGCTAGAAAACAAAATCATACTGTTTTTCAAGAAAACAGTAGTGTTACGTCCAGTCTACTTAAAATAAGTTGAACTTGCAGCTGTGTTCTGCACTTGAATCTAATACTTGCTTGCTTTCTAATGGGGCAGTTAGGCCCATTAGCTAAGTGATAGGACATAGCTAAGTGATGGGACTCAGTTTTAGCCAGTGTGCAGGTGTAATCTTTTGTTCTGAAGCTTCTGTTTGTAGCCTGTGAAGAGCTGTTGTAGTACTGCGTTTCTACAGTAAATTATATCCAAAGTGATGATCAGTAATAACGTGAATTGTGTAGAGCTGCTGGACAAAACTGCCACTGCTAAAGCGAAACCATCCTTTTTTGAGTTATGCTGCATCTGTAGCTATGTTTCCAATTTGTCCAATGATTCAGATAGTTAAAACAGCTCTATTTATTATTTTTGGACACACAACAGTTTTAAAAGGTTAAACTGCACATGAATTTTGCAGTGAGTATTGAAATAGTATCATAATAATTTCCAACTATGGAAGCCTTGTTTGGGTTCTTGTAAGATGAGAGAAATCTGAATGAATTTTAAATAATTTTAATTAAATAATACTGATTTTGTGGGACTTGTATTTTATAGGGTTTCGAGCCGTCAGTTTTACATTACATACTAGGGATCTCCTGAGCACAGTATTAGATATTCTCAACTCCTGCAGTTTATCTACGGAGCATATTCAAAGTTTGAATGTGAACTCTCAGCCCCACAAGGAAGCGAAAAGCACAGTGAACAGACCTATCAAATGGGATAAGACTTATTATTCATTTACTGGATTCAAGGATCCTGAGGAGGAACTAGAACAAGCCCAGAGAGTGGAAACAACTTTAATGTATGTAAGGCTTTTATTTCACTGATATTTCGTAACCTAAATTGGTCTTATTCTAATGCTGAGGTTTTTTTAAAGGCAATCAATAAATGTTCTGAACAATACAAAACTTCATTGTCCAACATATAATTCTGTCACACTTTTTATAATTAAAGAGTTCAGATGAGCTACTGGGATAACTACAGTGCCAGCTAAGCTGAGGCATTCTTGTCTCTTTGCCCAGCATTCATGTTCAGTCAACTTACCTCTTACAGGGCTTCTGTAACACAAAACTATACGGCTATTAACTTTATTGTTGTTATTTCATTATCACATTCTGCTGGGGGTGGGGTGGGAGATAATACACGAAAACTAAGGTTAGAGTGTTTTAATTTGCCAGGTATCTTAGTGTTGTGCTTCTGATTTGTTGTTCTGCATACCAACCTTAATATTTAAATTGAGGCAATTATAAATGCTGAACTTGCATTAAATGCAGAGTGTTGGGTATTAGAAGTTGGTTGTTTGTAAAATCTGCATGTGCTCATTTTTGGGGAAGGGTGAGAAATACTGCCTTGAAAAAAAGCTTTGTAACAATGAAGCTTAGGTGCCATTTGAAATAAATGCGGAACTGTGGTGGCAGTATCTTCAGAGCAAAGAATATCCCTCATCCTGCCTAGCACCTCGCAAATAAAACTACTATAATATATGCTACTGTAAAACACTTAACAGAGATTTAACATACTAGAGAATATTTTTACTTATTTTTACACATTTACAGGAAATGCCACAAACAGTTATGTATTAACAGTCTGGTTTTAATACCTAGCCACTTGGCATTGGGCCTCTCTTTTTTTTTTGCTTCTGAATTTGACTTTTTTTCACTTAGAATACGATATGAGAATAGAAGTATTTGTAAGAATAAGAGTATGAAAATAAGTTTATGCTATGAACAAAGGCTAAATCTCTTAAAGAGCAGCTTTTTCCTAGAAATAGAATGGTCTATTTATTGTAAGTTTTAAATGTACTCCATGAGTCACATTTGCCTGGTTGTGATTATTGGCAAAAGAACTGTAAAACTTGACCTGTTTAATGTATGCTCCTCCCAGCTCTGTAGGAGTTACCTGACTTAGCCCTTTCGTAGCACCTCCCTTATTTGATAGTCTACTATGATCACTTTGGTTTTTGGCTTTGGGTTTGTTTTTTTTTTAAAGGCAGATGTGTGGGAGCGTCTTTCGTTAAAGCACTAAGTTCTGAAGCTGCCCCCCATATCATATTAATCTGCTGCTCTACACCTTTCACACCTCTAAGTCTTGCGGTTGTAACACCGTCAATGTCTCTTGGTTCAATTTGATTCCCTAGTCCCCCCCAAAAATGTTAAGCACCAGATTTTCCTTTGTAGATGTCTTAAGGTGAAACATTTAGCAATTTCAGTTTGTCCTCTACTTTTTAAAAAGAAAAAAAAAATCCCTTTACTTGGTAACTTGAAATAAAACGTTAATGTTAACAGTAAGAATTCAGTTAGTTGTGCTGTTTGCATGAAAGATAATACAGCATGCCTCTACTGTTGGGTTTTTTCCTCTTCTTTCAGATCCTGGCTAGATGATAATGAAGCAAGTGCAGTAAAAAAGCTCAAAAAGAGTTTGCCACTTAGAAAAGAACTAGAACGTTTAAAATTTGAACTCTCTCATCAACTCCAGCTCTCAGATATCAGGTAATGAATTAGGTCAGTTGGACTTGCATTAAGACAGTCAAAGCAAGGAAGTGGTGTTTAATGCTACGCTATGAGCTTTAAAGGCTTATTCCAGCAATATTCCAGCTATATTTCATATATGTAAAAGTGTTATTGCACTGAATAATATTTTTCTAGAGGAATTCTATTGGGGCAAAAGTTTCCTGTTACAATCTGGTCAGAGACCTAGTATTTGTAACTAATAACTAGGCTCCAGTTGAGGCAAATGCATAAGAACTTGGAGTTGGAGCTTCTGATACCATGCTTTTGTTCCTTTCACCCTGTAAAAGACCCTGGTTTCCTTTAACCTGAAGCCAGTTTTTTTGAACACAATTTCTAATCCTCTGCAACTGTGCTGTGGTGGGGGTTTTTAAGTTTCTGAAACAATCTTCAGTATTAAATGCGTAGGTTTGGTTTTATTCATGGCTTGTATTTATTTTTCATATTGTTTGTGCTTATACACTAAAACTGTTGCATTCCATGAAGAGTTATTAACCTTCCAAGAGTTATTGTCATAAATCAGAAAAGAATGTGAGTGTCAGAAATCTAACAAGCAAGTATCTTAATAGGAAACTACTACTGTGATCCTGCAGCCTAATGCTAGCTGTTCAGAGGTTTGAAAAAATAACGGGGTCATTGGCTTTATTCCATGTGTAAGTTTAGGACAGCTGAAGAGAAGGTAGGATCTGTAAGCCACTTTTCTACGTCCCTGTCTGGTGCTACTGAAAGCAAAGTGATATTGCTAGGTAACAGTAAATAGTTTTTAGAATGACTTGCATTATGATAGATTAAATTACCTGGTAAGCACTGTGACATAGTGCCATTCTCTGCATCCCAAAGAGTGGTTTTTTGCCGATTAGGTTCCCCTAAATGAGATGATGAGGGTTGACCCCAGACAGCAGCTAAGCACCCACACAGCTGCTTGGGATGGGAGGAAAAGAATACACCCCCAGCGGGATGGGAGGAAGAGAATAGGAAGAGCAAGAGCAAGAAAACTCATGGATCAGGGTAGAAGTTTAATAGGTGAAGTGAAGCAAAACTGTGTGTTCAAGCACAGCAAAAGAAGAGGAATTCATTCATTACTCCCCATCAGCAGGCAGGTGTGTTTGGCCCTTTCTGGAAAGCAGGGCCTCAGCATGTGTAATGCTTGCTTGGGAGGGCAAATGCCATGACCAGAGGGTCCCCCCTTCCTCCTCCTTTCCCTGTGCATTTATTGCTGAGCACATCATCACATGGTCTGGATTATCCCTTTGGTCAGCTGGAGTCACCTGTCATGGCTGTGTCCCCTTCCAGCTTCTTGGCCACCCCAGCCTACTTGCTGATGGAGGGGTCAGAGTGGGTAGAAAAAGCAAAAACCTGGACACTGCAGCACTGCCCAATAGCCAAACCAGTGGTGTGTTATCAACACTTTTAGTAAAAAATACAAAACACAGGGGTGCTATGAAGAAAATTAACTCCATCCCAGACAGACCTAGCACAATAAGGGAATGGTAATTTCCCATTTTGAGACAGTTTTGTGTCAGCTAGAAGTTTGTAAAAAGATGTAATTTTTCAATACACTGGGACAACTTTATGATTTAAGTGCTTTTTGAAGTTTAGTTAGGAGGTTGTGTGATCTGTCTGTGATGGAAGAGATGTCAAAACTATGTCTATTAAAGTCACCAATGTAACATCTGGCTCCTGTATGGTTTAACAAAAATTATTCCACTGTAAAATATGAATATATATCGCAACTAACCACTGGAATCATAGTCATGTTTTGGGCTAGGAACTCAAAGGAAAAAAAAAAACAAGACAATGTCCTTAGACAGTCTTTGCTCCTCTAGACAAACATTGCACAGTGTACAAACAGAAACTGCATGCCACATGACCGAACCAAAATTGGGTTGTCTGTTGCTATTTACTTACTAACCCCCTTCTTATTGGGGGAGAGGTTTGCAAGTTGTGTTCTGTCTACCAGGTTTTATATTTATTTTTCCTATATCTGGTTTTATTCCTTTTTTTTTTTGGCACTCACTTTAAGAAAGACTAAAATTTTATTTAGGCTTTTTATCTGTTCAGATAGCATATGACGGACAGCTTTTGAGTATATCTTTGCTTTTATTACTGTTGGAGTGCTATTTTGAGTTGTTTTGTGTTATAAGGCTTTTCAGCTGCACCTCAACTTCTGCAATTTCTTTTTTTTTTTTTTTAACAGTGTTGAGAATGAAATGCTTTCAATTATATTTTTATTTAGGTGGCAGAGAAGCTGGGGTATTGCTCACCGCTGTAGCCAGCTACACAGTCTAGGTCGCTTAGTCCAACAGAGACCTGAAGTATTAAAGAATGTTAAAGGTATTTCTGTTGCTTGTTTCATATATCCTAATAGAGTATTGATTCAAAGATGAGCATGAGTCTTCTGTGACAAGGGAGCTCTAGTTCTTTTCAAAAATGCGTTTGATAGCTGCAAAAACAAACCTGCCAGGCTTACTGCAAAGCTGATGAGAACTTATATTTTAAGCTACTGGGTATTTTTTAAAGTGACCTTTCCTTATAGTGTATTTGCTACACTCGGCTTCTATTTTACTTCTTAATAAATGTAAATTGAGTGAGTTGAAGGCACTAGACTCGGTACTAGCAATGAAAGTAAAAAATCCAGACTGAACCTCTGAAAGGCTGGAGGTAGCAATAGATCATTAGCTATGGTAGATTCAAGAAAAAAATGTGAGTAGCTCTCTAAAGAATCAGTATAAGGAGGACTTTCTAGAATACCTTTAAAATCATATTGTCTTCTCTTATCATGCATGTTCCACAAAATACCTATATTAAAGTCTGTATTTTTTCAGGAAAAACTAAAATATTCTGTACACCTGACCTACCGTTCTTCTCATACAGCTATTTGACCTGTGGCAGTAGCTGTTTCCTCTAATTGTAACTCCACATTTTATGCCTGCCTGCAGATACTCAGTTTTGAGTGGCTTTCATTTGAGGGTTCACCTAATCCTTTGTCAAAAAACAGTGGGTAGGATAATAAGTAGTAGTTTTAAATTGTATCAGGTTTCAAATTAGTTTCTTTACCTAAGTATGCTAAGGATTTAAAGTGCTGGAGAAATCTGTCTTGTGAACCTGTTGTAGTCTCCATCTTTGAAGATCTTTTAATAATACACTGGACAAATACCTGTTAGTAATTATGCAGGTACAGTTGATCTTGCCTTGGGGTACAAGGATGGACTAGATGCCTTAAAGTCAATGTTGCTCTTTCTTAAGGATTTTGGAAAACTGATTTCTGAGAGCAAGAGCTTCTATTTAAGCCTTATCTTGTAGATTAATACATTACACTGGAGACTTTTGTGGAAGCTTATTTTGATAAGTAGCTGCCTGTGCTTTTACCCTAAAGAATTCTTGAGGATCTTTGTACTTCACTTAAAAAAAAATCATACTTAGACTCAAAACTGATTTGTCCACCCAAAAGTAAACCTAGTATTATCCTTTTATGTTGTCTCTATTCTTTCTTTAAAAAAGAGCAAAAAGCTAATGTGAAAGCGTTTCTACCAGCTTGCATGTTGTGGAGAGTTCTGTGGAAGTAGTGCTGAATGGCTGTGCTAATAGTTCTTTGACCTACCTTTTACCTTATTTATATATGCTTTAAGCATATAGTATATTAGAGCATATAGGTCGGACTTGATGATCTTAAAGGTCTTTTCGTACCTAAACGATTCTATGATTCTATGTTTCCTACTGTATACGTGATCTGTACAGATTCTTTGAAACAGCTGCTGAGGTTTTTCTCTAATTTTAAAAGTAGTCTTTGAAAGAAAAAGGTCCAGTTAACTAAAAATCTATCAAGTTTAAACAGGGAAAAGGCAAATGCTAGATAAGGTTTGTATGAAAAAATTTCTTGAACTGGAGTTTTCAAGAGTCACTCTTTCAAATTTTGAGAATAACGAAAGCATCTACTTGTGTGTATTTGTGCTGCAGAAATGTGTTGCTTGTAACATGTTAGTAGCATAGTTAAGCCTTAAATAATTGTGGGAATAATTGCAATAGCCCAAATTAGTAAAAAGTTTCGTTGAATCTTTAGGACACACGGTGGTATTTACAGACCGTTCAGGTATGAGTGCAGCAGGCCACATAATGCTGGGGACCATGGATGTTCACCATCACTGGACCAAAGTAAGAAGATTTCAAAGTAAATGATAATGCCTCTTGTTATGACATCCTGTTTTAAACTGTAACCAAAATATTAATTGGTGCAGATAACTGATGAGTAATTTAAACCAAACACATAGCTACTGTGTTTAGCGTAACTGTACATTGCATTCTAAATTTAATCCTGTGATATACTGTTACTAACAACAGCTTTATCGGATCTTTACTGCTGCTTTCACTAACAAATCAGTCCTACCCCTGATTAGATATAAAGAAAACTAATTTGTTATGCAGTGTTCCAGTCTATGCAATGAGCACTGGCAGAATATTTCATGATCCATAAAGAGCTCGTTCCCACGAAGAATTGAGGAGTTCTGTTCAGATTTTTCATAAAATGGGCCTTAAAGGGAGTTGTGAAGTGGTCATTTCAGTCAGTGGCTGCTAACCAATCCTGTCACTCCACTTTGTTCTTTTAGGCAGATAATGTGGATGTTGCAGAAATTTATCTTTAGTGACTATGCAAATTCTGCTGCTGCTTGTGGAAAGTTCGGAGTTGACAAGCTTTCTGGCATCCTAAATGATAAAGTATTATATGCAAAGGACCACAAATAAAATGTGTAGTGATATCAGCATGTCACTTAAGGAAATTTTCTTGAATCTTGGTTGCTGAAATATTATTGATAGTTCTATCAAAAAATATTTGTTTGTAAAGGAGGTAATTGGTGAAATTTCATAGTTGGGAATTTCACCCAGCTAGACTATCATAATATTCTATTTCTGCATTCTAATCAATGAACAATATGAAAATTTAGCACTCAATCCAAAGCTTTCTCTGGTCGATGTTCGAATTTTTGCCTATATATGTTTCACTGAGGGAGAAAACAAACCATAGTTTGTTAATGTGAATGATTTACAAAGAACTTAAACTGAGAAACTAGAATTTAATGTAAAACTTTTTACTCTGAGATTTGAGAGTGTTGGTAGTCATTGGAATAAAAGTGTTCTTCTGATTAATACTAAAATAAACACTATCTTCCTTGAAAAGAGAAATGCTTCCTCTTTCTAACCTTTGACGAGAGGTTTTCTGAGGGGGTCATATATCCGCACAAAGTATTGTGCAGACGGGACAGCGTGTGTATTTAGTTGTGGTGATGGTATTTGCTTTGGAAGACAGAGGAGAGGTATGTATTTGAACCTGAAATCAAAGGCTTTTTATTTTAAAATGCACTGAAGATCATGTTAAATGATACACAGAAAAAGTCAGTGAAAATCTTCGTGAGGTTGGTTAGCTGCTTGGTTTTTAGAGAGCAGAATTTTTTGTCTAATTCTAACCCATTTTAGGAAGCAGTCCTAAGTGCTATTACTTTTGTTACTAATTATTAGGAAAAGGAAGCAGTAGAATAGTGTCCCAGTCAGTCTGTAGAATGCTTGGTGAGAGGTAAAATATTTAGAGGATTTTTGCCGTTTTTCTCTTAGCAAATGCTGAACCAATGGATTTTATTGTGCCAAAAGCTGTTCTGATTCTACTACTTTCTTGGGTCTTTAAAGAGATTATGCTGAAATCACTTGACTTGTTCCAGCAGCAGTATTTTTTTGTATGGAAAACTCTGTTATAGTAATAACTGGGTAGATGGTAAGTAGTGACTACTACTATAGATTTTCCCTTTTCACTTGTTGCCCTGTTCCAGCCTTATCCCTATCACACCTACTGTGTCTCAATTCACAAGTCTGATCACTTCTTAAACCTTTTCTGGTATAGGTTTTGTAGATTAGAGATCTGCTACCTTCCTGCTTGCTCCCCTCCCTTCAGACTCAAGATGAGCTAGGTTATCATCCAAAGCCTTGGAAAAGAACTAGTTCCAGCAACAGACACTTCTCTTTTTTTTGAGAATTGATATATTATTGTCTCTTCTTTTATAGTTTCTTCTTGGTTTTTTTTTCATTTCTTAAAATTAAGTTGTATGCTTTTTATGGAAATGTTTGTTTGTGTGCTTGCACAGATTTTTGAGAGATTGCCAAATTACTATAAACTTCAAAAAAGGTTGCTGTTCTTGGAAGATCGGATAAGCCAGCTTCTGGGAGGCATACAAGTAATATATATTGAAGAACTGCAACCCCTGTTGACTCTAGAAGAGTACTACGAGACTCTGGACTCTTTCTATAATAAATTATGTGACAGTAGACTACCTTTTCATCCTCGCAGTCTGCGAGGCTTGCAAATGATTCTGGAAAGGTAGGTATTTGCAGGAAAGGTTTCTTCCTTTTAGAGCTTTTACTCTTTCTTTTTTTGTTTCTAACATTGATTATTGCTCTCACTAAGAAGAAAATTAATGTAATCTCTGATTTTTATTATGTCAAAGACTTTTTGTTTCTAAAGGTTTTAAGTGCCTTTTTATGGGTTAAGAAGGAATCAGATTGAAAAAAATCCCATTTAATTTCATACAAGTTAGAGTCAAAGTTCTGTCTTTATCTTACAGTGTTGTGCTGGGTTAAATCAAAGGTTTTGTGCTGTCATGTCAACACTCAGCTGTGTATGATGGTGCTGCTGTTTATATCTTTTGAATATTGTTGACAGTTGCTTTTGAAATATAATTTTAAAAAAGCTTTATGTATGATGCTTCTGTATTCTCATGAACCAAACTTGATTAATTTTTTACCAGTTGTTCTGATTGTGGTTAATTGATATTCTTTTATCTTCAGAATTCATTCTGAAAGTAATTCATGTAAATACTTGTGGGGAAAAAAAAAAAAACCCACACAACAACAACTACCCAAATGTTGTTTTTTACTTCCATCATGTTTCATTAGTGACAGATATGCACCAAGCTTACATGAATTTGGACACTTTATGATCCCAACGGTCTGTGATCCAGCAACCCTTCAATGGTTTATTTTTGCCAAAGCACAGGAAGCAAGAGAGAATCTGAAAAGAAAGGAGGAGTAAGTGTTCAAGTGACTCGATATGTTTAGCTCATTAAAACCTTTGCATGTCCTATGTTTTATTTGGAGGAGGAGGAGAACTTTGAAGAATGTATTCATGCTCTTTTGGTGGAAAAAACTTCCGTTTATAAAATAGAACTTTACCCATCAGCTTTACTGAGTCAAAAATTTCAGCATTCAGTCAACACAAACAGTTGTTAGAAAATACCCATCCTTCATCTGGTAGAAACAGTTGTACTTTATTCAAAAATAAAAGATCTTTGCTTGCAAGACAGAATTACATAATTTTTTTTACAATTACTTCCCCAAAGGAGAGGTGGGGTTTTTTAAGGAAGAGACCTTTTTACTGAATAAGAAAAGCAACAGACTTCTATTAATGTTACTTATATTGTGACAAGAAAGCAGTAAAATCTAAACTAAAAATAACTGAGATCAACTAGAGAATGATTGTTTCTAGTTGTTTGTCAGTTGAGGAAGATTAGTTAGCACCTAACAAGGGGAAGAAAAAAAGTTGGGATAGAATGATGAGAGAAAATACCTCCTTGGTACTCTCTCACAGTTGTGAGATGAGAGAGTTGGCAATAGTGAGTCATAGTACGATACTTAATATTAAGTCCACGACTTGTAATATCCATCAGAACTGTAAATTTTGTTCTTGACCTTGTATGTTGTATGTATCTTTGAGGATTAAGGGCACAAAATAGAGATGCTGGTTTTATTTTGAATAAAATAACTAGGTGTTACTGTCCTTTTAGAGGTTGTTCCTGCAAGTTTATTTTTCTGCTTTGGAAAGCTTTTAATGAATTGTTGAAATATCACACTGTCATGAGTGTATACATGATGTATAGATCCAGATATTTTTTTTTGTGAAGGTTATTTTAGGCATGAGTCTTACTGAAGGCTTTATGGGTTTAGCTCTGTTAAGACCTGATTACTTGAGAGGATATATTTTGGAGATGGCCTTCAGTAAAACGTGAAGGTTTGTTGGAATTTTTCCATAATCCTAGTCTAGCTTTGAAGTTAGATTATTTTTGCCATGTAACTGCTGAATAGCTCTCTGTGGAACTGTCCGTATGTGACAGCTGGGAAAGTATTGTCAATAGAGGTTGGGAGGGATGTTGTAGCAAATGTATGCATTTGCATCTGGGTAACTCACTCTCGAGAAAATGTCACAGTACCCTACATTATAAAGACACTAATCCAGGAAAAATGTGGGCTCCCCTCAGAGTATAAGCAGCTCTGTTTTAAGAGTGTAAGAGCCAAGCTACATATCTCAGCTCTTCTGTTGTGTGTTGGATGATTGCTGGTTTGTATAAAATAGTGAAGAACAACTGTACCGGGTCGTAGTCAAAGGTCTGTCCCCATCATCCATTAGCTTACTGAAAGGCTGTATGAATGGGGAAAAAAATGGCGTGAGTGGTTTCTTTTTTTTTTTTTTTTTTTACTCTGTACTCCTTCCCAGTTTCTGACTGACTGCACTTGAGAGAATACTTGAAGCTGGAAACATTATCTCATGTTTAGAGCATTCAATAGATCTTTTTTTCCTCTCTTAATTGTCTAATTATTTTTTGAGCCTATTTATACTTTGTGGCTCCCAAATACCCTGTGGCAGCAAATTGCACAGTTGAATTACATATAGCATGTGTATATGAAGGAGGGAAGAGGTGTTCTTTTGTTTTATAGACCCATGGCCTGATGATTTCGTTTGTCATTATCTTGTTCTTGTGCTGTAGGAAACGCAAAACAGTCATTCTGTATTTAACACCTCTACCTTTTTTTGTGGATAGGTCATAGTTCCCCTTAGTTGTCTTTTTATTGAAGCTGAAAACTCCTTTTCCACTTGATGCTTCCTTGAACAGAACGCATTCTGTACTTCTGATTTTCCTTAGCCTCCTGTGGTTGTTAAAGGGGCCTGGAGATAAAGGAAAATATTTTGAGATGTACTGGATTTACTTTGCACGTGGAGATGAATGTTTTACATGCAGTAAATAGCATAGCAGAGCTGGAATTCTGTATGACCTGATGCACTGGGGAGTTCAAATGCAGCTGCTCTAGAAAATTGTCCTATCTGTGTGGATAATATCGGTCTTCTAGTAATGCAGGATTTAGTATCAATCTATTCCTCTTGCTCTTGTATTTTGATAGAAGTATAAGCCTCCTTGTGGAAGTGACTGAAAATAAGCCTGCAGTTCTCACCATGTGCAACTTTACTCCCTTCAAGGGAGCCTGAGGTTTCACAGAATAGGAGAGCTTGGTGCTCGGGTATTATGAGAATGTGCTCAGGAGGGTGGCATGGATATGGTCAGTAGAGAGGGCAGGCTTGCTCCAGGTTAACTCACTGGCTGAGTTCATCCCTGACTGCCAGAGCTGGGCTGGGCTCTTTCACAGCAATCTGAGTGCCTCAGCAGAGCGTAGTGCCATGCAAGTACACGGACATCCATATTGGGCTCTGGAAAAAGTGGTGTTGAGCCCCTACAGTGGTGTTTTCACACGAGTCAAATAGTCTCAGTAGCTCTGTCCATGCTTGGCTTAGGCTGATTCACATCCCAGTGGCTCTGCAAATGTGCTGCTGCTGTGCAGCTCCTCCCCCATTCAGCACAGGGCTTGTGTTGTAGGGCGGCAATGGTGCTGTTTCTATAACCAAGCTGGATCTGGAAGTACAGCTATGTTAGTGGGGCACAGTGCCTGAGCTAGTAAGGCTTGCTGAACCTGAACTGTCCTTGCGTTAGAGGATCAGTTACAGTTCCAGCAACTGTTAATTAATTTTGCACATTTAACATTATTTCTGAGTAGCTTGAGTTTGCCATGCGGTGTCTTACCACTCTTTGTCTGGGGTGAATGGAAAAAATCATCTACAAGCTATGAATTCAATATTCATAGAATTAGAGAACCATTTAGGTTGGAAGAGACCTTTAAGATCATCAAGTCCAACCAAATCTGTATACTTCTGCAATTAGTAAGTTATTAACACATTTAATATGCATCAGGTGACTGTACATGGTATCTGTTGGTTTTGATGACATGCAGCATACTGGTCTTAGTTAAGAAGACAGAGTAGTTACTAACATGATTTTATTCTTAAAGCTTACGCTTTCAAGGTTATCCAAGTACTTTCATCCCTGGCATTAAAAATGGAGCCTCATAGGATTTTTGTTTTCCTATTTTTCCCCATTACATGGTGACCAAAAAAAATGTCATGGTGCAGGCTTTCTAGTTGTGACTCTGTAGGCATGTTGTTGCCTATAGTCATGGAAGCATGTTCAGTCTGGCCTCTGAGGTAGATATGGGAATCAACCTGCACAAAAATCTCAGCTGTACCATAGCTGTTTGTGAAGTGATGCCTTTGTTTACATGCATATAACCTACAAATATATTTATTTCAAGGTTGGGGGGGGAGAGATTAAGTTCTAATTTTTTTATTGTGTGTTGTCTTCCTTTGCTAGGATGATGATTACAGAAAAAGAGCTAATCGATACTTCCACTGAAAGATTTTCTTTGGATCGGCTGTATAAGGAACCCAGTGTTTCCAGTGCACAGATGATAGATTGTTGTAAACGACTGCTAGAAGAATCATTGCCGTACCTACAAGGCATGCACCTTTGCATTTCACATTTCTACTCTGTGCTGCAGGATGGAGACCTATGTATACCTTGGAACTGGAAAAACTGAGGACATATCTGATAATCAGATGAATTGTTTATTTTCTGTAAGAGGCTATAAATATGAATGTTTTTAAGAGTAAATTATTTAAATCTGTATTTTGATATCAGTATTCAACCCACAAATTTTCTCCTAACTGCTGCTCAAACAGGATTGGAGTCCTAGACAATTTGCACAATACGCAGTATTGCCAGTTCTGGGAAAGACATCTGTACATTGTCCATAGTACCGTAGGAGTCCCAGTGTACGGTAGCAGTTGTGAAACTGCGTTTTTGTAGTGAATTATGAAAATACATTAAATTGCAAGCCTGCAAAAATGTGCATGTGTATTTTTAATATACATTAATTTTGCCAGATAGATCGTCTTAAATAAAGAGTGTACTACTCAAACCAGACATTACATGTTATCTTACGGGATTCGTTGAGTGCAGAAGTTGAGTACATAAGTTGTCTGGCAATATTGGCATTTCATATTGCTACCTATTACTGAATTGAAAGAAAAGACAAGGGAAAAACATCAGAGTATTTTCTGCTTTGCAGAAGAAAGCAGTACATTAACTTGGTCTTTCCAGTACAGTTTCATATGCTGGTCAATGTTGTTGCCTTAGAATTTCAAAAGATGCCAGTTGTACTGTCTGCAGTTACTTTAAAGGAGATGTCATTCTTTTTGTTTTCCGGCATTTCCTGCATAAATACAGATGATCCTCTTTAGGTACACCGTAACAGATTGCAAATCCCACTCACAACACTTATAACCTGAGTGGTTTACTGTGACATCTAAGGAAAGGAAACATTGATTTGTGTGGGAGTGTCTGCAAGAGTAAGTACTCCTCCGTGAGAGCGAGGAGTTTGCAGTAAGGCAAACGCGTGGATCTTTACTGGTACTTTATTCCTTGAAAAAATGAAATAAAGTGTGAGTGTATGTCAGCACTTTTTCATTGTCACTTGGCATATGTGCCAAGATGCATTTTGTATTTGGGTTACTACTTTGCGAAATATTGTTTGAGAAGAACCAACTGCTTAATGTTTCTGGACTTGAATTCACCTATAACAACTGGCAAAAAAAAAAAAAAAGGAATTGTCAAATGCTTATTGCCTTGTATTTATATTTGTATTGAGCAGGGAAGTTGTTGTGGTTCTCCGTTTTTGTCCTGTTAAAAGGCTTGGTGTCAAGTTGTTTGTTATGTTGCTGAACTTAAAAACCCCTGCTGTGATCTCAAACATGTCCATTTTAAAGCATCGAGACAGAAGCTGTGACTTTCTCAGGCCTTTAATTCAGCTGAATTACTAGCAATTCCTGTATAGGTTCTGAAGATCACTTGATAGTTTCTTCTAAGTAGTTAACTTCCATTGCACATTACTTCCCCTCGCTCCATCTAGCATTGATGATACTGTCTGTATCCCAGTTGTGCTAAGCAAGTGAGCCAGTCTTGTCAGTTGTAGCCTGGCAATATTCCCTGTAACGGCTCTTTGAAAGTAGGGTGTCTTCAGGAATAAAAGCTGAGTGTAGTATTTTTTTTTTTTTGCTTGAATTGAATGACCCCTTACAGTTCGACTGTCGAGGAGATTAAAAAAGTCTGAGGGAAGGTGAGTAGGCTCAAATCAAGAGCCAGATGTGATTCTGTGAGGACTGATGCTAATGTCACAGAAAGCAGTGACTAAACCTAGTCGCTTCTCTTTGCGGTGTAGAGAATACTACTAGAACTGACTGGAGGAGGAGAGGTAAACTGTAATGAGCCTTTATGAAATAGAGCATGGGCTATTTCTGGAAGTAAAATGGGGCAGTTGGAGACCCTGACATGGGATGGCAATCAGAGTAGGCAAGGGCAGGCAAGAGGGAAGGGGAATGAGTTTAAATGTGGAAGCAGTGAAAATGGTTGCTGTTAAACATTTCCAGTCTGGGATAGATATTGAAGATTCTCACCGTTTCTTCTATGGGGAAGTAGCCAAAACCCTCTGGCAAAATGTGTCAGCCCTCAATGGGTGGCATGGCAGCCTGCTTTTCTGACGGTTACCTCCACGTGGGGGGTCTCAGGTCCGTGCAATAAGCCAAAGAGTTCTAGTCCTGCTGCTGTCCCACCAGAGAGGTGATCAGCTCAGGTGCCGTGCGGGTGGTTCTTTCCTTTTCTGTTAGGTTTTGGATTCTGCTTTCCTGAGTTCTGAAGGAGATGCGTGTCAATCTCTAAAATGGCTCAAAAGTTGAGCAATAGAAAAATTAAGGTTGCCTATAGGTCAGTAATTCAGCGTGGTTAAGGTCTGGGTCTTAACAGAGTTATTTTGTAGTGTACTTTCTGTGAGTTGTTTTTACTGCAGGATGGTCAAGTTGACTTTACAAACATATGGGCCTCCCAACATTTTTTTAACGTATTTAGAAAAGCAGTGGAAAAAACAAAAGGGTAAACTTAATGTGCATGTTGTAGGTATTTATTTTGACAAGTTTGACTTATTTTGAAGACTGTCCCAAAAGTAACAGAGAATTGTCCGTTTAGGTAGATGTGTACGGGTTAAATCTGTCAGAATTATATTTGCTTTCCAACATTTTAATGAGGTGGGAAAAAAATGTTTAGAACTTTGAAAGCCTTTTGCCCCAATGGTAGGGTGGAAATGGACAGTGATTTGAAACTTTTGTCTAGTTTTTAAACTGCGCAGAACACTTCAAGTTCCATTCAACAGACTGTGCTGTCAGCTCATTGTGGAAATAGATTTGAGTGAATATTAACATCTACTGTAGTTTTTATTCAGTACAGAATTCCTGCTTGCTCCGTGGCCAACAACCAAAAACATGCTTGGTATGAAGTTTCAAAAAGCCTCCCCTTTAAAAACAAATCCTAATATTAAATTAGGTGGAGTTGATGTCTTGCTGTTTTAATAGTTGTTGTTTGGCATAGGTTTGAGTTTTTCTCCTCCTGTTTAGAAACTTGCAACATACTTTTGAAAGATAAGTAAGAATCTCTACCAGTGATCAAAGACTTGAAATGTGTGCTGGTCATCCGTCATGAGTCAATAAACCGTGATGCCTAGATCGTGTCATTCAGCCTGTGAGAATGGTTTGGTATTTTAGTGCAGCTGCCAGAAGGAAATTCAATGCTAGATTCAATGGTAGAACAAAAGAGGTGGGGGCGTAAGACAAAATTTATCACCTTAACGAGTTATTTTGATTCTGTTTAATACTGTGACCTTGAGATGCACGCATTGGCAAACAGCAATTTCCATTTTGTCAGGTGTCAGCATAACGTTTTACAGTATCAGTTCTGTATGAATTCCAGTGTTACGGGCTCCTGCCTGTGTTTTATCAGCTTGATATGTGATTTTTATTCTTCGAGCTGTACGTGAAAATTGTATGAAATTGTGTGAAATAACGCCCATTTTGTCATTGTTCTTTTGGCTATTAACTGCTGTGATACAGTCTCAGGGACTAATAGGCTTGTATTCGTGTTTTGTAAGACATTCAAAATGTTGATAATGAATCTTGAGAAAGAGTTAAAAAGGGAAAATCTTCCAGAAGATTAGAGCTGATGTATCAAAGCATATCCAGAATTCATCAGAACTTTTCATGGAGAACATAAATCTCATCTAGTTTGTGTATACATTACAGCTAATAAAAACTTTCTGAGGAAACTGTAAAATTTTAAAGCTTATTAATTTAAAGTTGTCTTTCTGAGAATATATAGTATTTGTCTGAACAGGGTTATCTGTGATTCCTTGGACATATGCATGTACTGATTGTGTGTAGTACATGTATCCAACGATGTGACTTTCCTAATATTTCTTTATAAGCTTAACAGTATACAGATTTGTAACAGAGCAGGGCAGGTTTTTATTTTTTTTTTTTAAAAGCAGCCTAGCTGGGAAAGAGAAAACATAGCTATAAATACAGTGAAAATCTTAATTTAAAAAGTTCAGAGATGAAGATCGTGCTTTTCTGTTGCATATGAATACTACAATAATTTGACCTAAAAATACAAGATTAAAAGCTGGGATCTTAATACTGTGCATAGAAAAAATGTTTAGATAACTCCCTGGAAGGCCCTGTTCAAACTACAGTATATACTGAAGTAACAGAAAAATAATCTTGTTTTGCAGTTTGTCCTTTTCGGCTACGTATTCCTTACACGATTGCTTAAATGCTGAATAATTTAGTACTTCATTTTTGCTAAATCCTCCGGTGGGGCGCTGTGTGTCTAAGTAGCCAGACTGATTGATTATGATCTCAGTGATGTCTTTAAAACAAAAAAGCTTTTGAAGATATTTTATTTAGTAGAGCTGAAATTTAATATTTTCTTGCCAGCTTTCAGATTCTGACAGTGTCTTTTCTGTGATCTTCTATTTCCATAGCTTTTGGCTATTGTGTGGCTCCATATTTTAGCAAGTTTAAATATTTTTTAACCCTTTTTCTTTTCCTAACATGTTTACCAGAAGAACACAGGTTTAAATTGGCCCCATCTATGCTGTGGACTGTACTAACTACAGACCCCCCCACAACGTGCCTTAAATTGAGCTGCTTAGCCTCCTTGTAAAGTTCCCTTGGATTTTAACAGGGAATAAGATTTCAGAGAAGTGAGAGTGGCCAAAGTGTGTGACAAATGTAATGGCTCCAACAACAATATGAAATGGTGTTCAACATCAAGGTTAGATAAAAAGAGCAGAGTTATAATTTCTTCTTAATTTAGTTCCATCATCCCTACCTAGCTGATCCGGAGAACAAAAGGCAATTTGATGAGCTTAAGATACCAGTCAGCTTTAATTTCTTTTTGATTGTTTCTCTTTAATCATCTGCTTTGTCATTTGATTTTTATATGTTGCAGGGGCATAGTCGAGCAGTCAGCTAATGCCTGTGGTAGCTGTGTGCACCCTCTCTCTGTAATGGGATATTCTGGGACCATTTACTAAAAGCAGCAATCCGATGAGAACCTGATGTCCTCCCTCAGGACTGCTTTGTGATCTGGCGGCCACAGTTCAAGATCAAGGCGTTTCCTTGATAGTGCTTTGTCCAACCCACACGTTATTTTACCCATCAGTTTGTCATGCTCCTGGGAACCTCTCGGGCTGGGTTGTTTTTTTTAATGGGATGTTTCAAGTTCATTGAGTCAGTGGGTCATAGTTGTAGACTGAGTTTTTGAATCCTGCTTGTGTTACAATCCAAGGGCACGGGTAACTCCCGTTTTCAGCTTGCATTGATTTCAGACAGTCCATTGAGATAGAGCTGTAACTTCTACACAATCACACAGTGCTCAAAAAAAAAAAAAAAAAGGTTTAAGGGTAAATGCAAATCCCTCAATTCACACTTAATTAAAATTGCTAGGAAGTATTTAACAAGGGGAACTACCTCTAACTTTAATTTTATTTCTCTAAGGGTGAGTCAATGCCATCTTCATCAGGACCACTGACACAGCCCCAGGGGAGGACATGTGATTACAGCAGCCTCTCTGGTGGGGTGGCCTGAGGAGCCCTGCTCATTTTTGAAACAAACAAACAAAAAACAAAAAAAAAAAAAAAAAAAACAACAAACAAAAAAAACTAAACAAAGAAGAAAACAACCACCAAAAAAAAACCCCACAAAACCTCCACTGAAACAAAAGTGAGGAATCTTTTTTCTGAAACTGCTACCTGGTTTTGTAGCAGTGTTGAGAGAGGAACAGCTCATGGTGTTATAAGCAAATTCTCTGATGCAATTTTGCACATTTCAAATAAGGGAAGATTCCTGGAGGATGATGCTGCTGCAAAATGGACAATCCCTCTAGCCAGGTGATATTTAAACACAGGGCCGTTGGTGTATTGCATGGTCAGATACACATTCCTCTCTGTTTAATCTTTGAGCTTGTGAGACCTTTCTCCAAAGGTCACAAAGCGTTAATCTAAATGTGACTAACCAGTTCACAATGGTTTTAGCAACAGGGAATCTTGTCTTGGTCAGTATTTATATGATGCCTGGAATAGCTGGGTCTCTGGCACTCTATATTACCACAAAAAAAAATCAAATTAATGAATCAGAGTTTAAAAGCCTGTATGGCTGCAAATGTGTTTTCACTGCTCAGATCCTTGCAGTCCAGGTATGACAGACTTTGGAGGGAAAACAAGCTGTGCTGTAAATTGGGGGGTGTACGTGCATTCGGATTTTAGCCAGAAATTTGTACTGAAGCCCAAGATCCCCTATCTCGATTTTGAGATGGTGAAGAGTGGGTGGGACAAAAGGCCCTGCAGGTGTGAACCCCTCCTGACCAAGATCAGGACTTTAAAAAAAAAATTATATATATATATATATATCTTTCTCACTACCATATGGTTCTTTCCATCTTTGCTGGGTATGGAAATCATAACTGTAATTTTCTGGCAAGAACCACATTTCATCTACAATTTATGCTCTGGTCTAAAAATGAGGAAGAGGAACAACAAGGTTTAGGATTGCTGCAGCTTGGCACTTAGTTTTTGCCCACCTCCTTCCTAATGCAGTTTGTCATGGCCAACACTGATCTTAAGAGCAGGTTCCAGCTGAAATTTGTAGGTAGAATTTAGTAGCATGTCACTATCTGCGTGGCAGCCCTTTGAAAGCCATGGAGACCTTACTGCCTTTGCAGGTATCTTCAGATGTCTTCAACAAGTCCTAACACACCTCTTCAGCTCACAGGTCTCTCTTAGAAGCCTTGAAAGTTAATTATGTCTTAATTTGAAAAATCTCTAGTGAAAAGGTAATCTAAGTAAAGCTGTATAAGGCTGTATAGCTAGTTGGCACTAGAAGTTTCTTTTGGAGAAAAGGACTGCTGTTCTGGCTAGGTGTGTGTCCTGAATTTCTCCTTCATCAGGTTGTTCTTGGTAGGTACAAATGATAGACCGGTTTATTCTAAACGTCTGTGTTCAAAAGTGGTCAAGAAGAGAGCACAAAGGGACTGGATGTTGAGCACATCTCTGTCTTCCTCCTTCCTCTCCTCCATTTGTCATCTCAAGCACTAGTGCCGTTGCACAAAGGCTTGTCCACCTTGAATGAACATGGACCATTGGCTGCGATGGTGACAAAGAGTTTGTCAAGAAATTACAAACCAGGGTTTCCAAAACTGCTTTCTGCTTCTGATGAAATAAAAGCTTTGCTGGGTACAGGCTGTAACTCTGTGTCTTAAACCCTCGTGCTCCATCATACTGTTACAAAATGTACTGTACACTACCTGCATTCGAATACGTTCTAGCATGCTGCTCACCTCGGTGGTAGTCTGTAGGGATTCTGTATAAATACTGAGTCATCTATGGCACGGGATATTTGGTAACACCTGTGTTCTTTTTTCATTTAAAGTTTGTGCTGGTTTTGTCATTCTTTCATTGTTACCTTCTCTTATTATGTTCATTTATTCCAAAGATAACTCTGTCCTCAAGAAAGGTTGGTTTCATGTTAGGTGAACATTAGGTGAAACACTAAAATGCAGTGATTAATAGAAGCTTAGGTGCAGTTAGCAGTTACTTAAAATGGGCTGGATTTCCTAATGATTGCTTTGTTCTGTACAAATTTATTTTGCAGACAACATTCTACTGAATTTTTCTTGGATAATGAATTTGTGAAATATTTTCAGCAGCACCCTGAGGCACTGGCAGAAATTGCATCCTCAATGGCCACGTATGATAAATAACTAAGATGGCTAGGAGCTAGTATCTTGCACGGACCCTGCACACTTGAAAGGCCCACATAGAATCATAGATTCTGGGGGGTGTGGGGGGAAGTGACCATGTAAGTAAGGACAACTGCGCTGGAGAATTTGAGCATTATCATCATGGTGCACTGTTAAAGTCATGGAATATGTCTTTAGGTAAGAGGCATAAATAAATGATATGTGAAAACCAAATTGGAGTAGCTGTAAGCTCTCCTAATGTTTCCCCTTTCTCCTTTATTAGTCATTGTAAACCTCCTGCTACCCAGGCTATGACCTTGGGATTATTCTTTATACGATGAGCATATTTAGAGTGAAATTTTTTGTCCCATAACTTTAACCATAGCGTACGTTATTAAAAATTAATTCAATGGTCCTCTAGGATCCAACTCTGGAGGTAGCAAACAAGCATCTCAGTTATATATTGTCTTCAATTATTCATTAAGAACTATGGGGATTTTCTAGAACACGTCTCTAGCGAAGCTCAGAGCTGTTCTCCTAATGCCAGCAACAAAGCTCTGCTACTTAGTTTAACAGAAATGGACATGATTTCCCTGTTGGGTTTCTCTGTTTGAACTGTGTAATATTTTATCGCATTTAATAAAGTTTATTACAAACATGACTTGGTATGAGAAAAATCCTGGTGGTGAGGCTAAAGCATCATTTAATGTTGAATGGACATTTTGCCAACAAGAATTTTAATATATCACCATGTGTGAGCATAATAAATAGTTTAACACACAAATTACACAGCATCAGTATGGATAATTTTCTCGTACACTAGAGCCGTTTTCTCAGCAGTTTGCACTCCCGATCACATATCTTCTATCTTTCTAACCAGATGTTATTCTGGTTTAGGCTTTGTAGCTGTTGCCAATTTTTTTTTTTTTTTTTTTTTTTTTTAAAGCAAACCTGTTTTCCTCGAAGAAACTGCTTAATTATGGACCTGCCAGTACTGCATCCTTGCTCTGGGAAGGGCTCTCATTCCACCTCGTGCATCAGATGTACAGTTGCACAAATGTACGAGGGTCTACAGGGAGGGCGTATCTGGGAAAAAGTCACCAGTCTGAGAGCCAGAGTTGAATTCAGGGTGGTTAAAATAGCGTAACCTCTCGTGTGGATACTTGTTCCAGTATTTCATTTTCTTTTTGGTTGTTGTATTTCCTTAAATTTCTTAAATATTCCTTAAATATTTCTTAGCTGTAAGTAAATTTTAAAAAGTATGTTATCTGTTCCAGAAATGAGTTCCCAGTGGAGAATTACACCAGAGTTACCCTAAGTTAAATGTACGTTTATAATGCTATCACTTTTGTGATGACAAGCCCTTGTGCGGCTTCAGTGAAGCTGTTTCTGATTTATACTGCAGCTGATGTGTTTTAAATATTTCCCCATTCCTAAAGGATTGCATTGGAGTTCAGTGTTTCTGTAATCCCTGTTGGATGCTTTGCATTCAGAAATCACTGTTCAAACAATAGTGCACCAAGTATCCTGGATTTCTTTTTGTAGATTTTCAATTCCTGCTATGAACAGATCAAATGCGCAGATTTTGTGAAAAAAATGTTTTTTTTTTCCTTAACATACTATTTTGAAGGGTAGAGCTTGTTTTCTCCCATAATTTTACTGGCCTAACAAGAGGACAGAGCACAGGGAGAGGTATGTAGGGAGAAGATAGATTGGTACAATTTTCAACACAATTATAACTGTACTTTCAACAAAAGCAATATGACTTTTCCCTTCCACTGCAAGAAGGTTCAGAAGAGAATACCGAACCACAAACTTCGCACTGGCAAACTCCCTCTGCGAAGGCAGGCGCTGGTATTGGAAACCTGGGCAGTCACTTGACTGCATTTTCATCACGTTGGAGATGTGGCTTTCCTGCAGGATTTCTCTTGGAGAAAGGTGCTGGCCACTCGTGTTCCCAGTGACGTGCTGTGTCTGTGGCAGAAGAGCTCGCAATAGCCTAACACTAAACCCAGCCTTTTCCCTTTGTATCTGCTCTGGGTATTTGCTTGCTGATACCTCCAAAACCAGCTTAGCTGCAGCCCTGCTGGTACATGCCAGCACCCACTCCTTTCCCATGGCACGTGTGTGACCTGGAGGGTGAGCGACTGGTGACACTGTGTTGCAGACTTGAGGGGATGGGAGCCGCCGATCAACTGCTGTCTTCATTGATGCAAAGGCAGGAGGGCTGGGTCAACGGCAGGGTGCAGCCTCCCCCAGCAGCCAGGGGGGACCTTGAGCCGCTAAAGGTAATGCTGGTGTGGTTCCTGGTTAACTTGCTTAGGTGGATTTGCTGGGAGAAGCTCTGGATTTCTGGACCCACATTTTCTTTGATAAACCAGATGCATATCTAATATTGGTATGATGCAAGACAACACCCACCACCTCCTCCCATGTGCTTCTTTTTAAACTGGGAAGGAGTTTTTAAACTTCCTGGACAGACTCTGTCCCTTCCAGCTTTAGAAATGCTCCTGCCCTTTGTATAGGGGCACTTCTCACCTCCTGGGATGGTAAATGTCCTGCTAATTATAGTTCCTGTACTTGCTTTGCTTGTGACTAATTCATTAATCCATTTTGAGATAAAACCAACTTGAGACCAAGTGGAGCATCCAAAGTACTGCTTCTCCACACACACACTTTCCAGATGTGCCTTTATATTCCAGGCATGTGTGAATATGCATGTATTTGTTTGCTAATCATACCTTACAAAGCTATGCAACTGGAGCAATACATGCATGCAGCGTGCTCCTACTGCTCAAGGTGAGGAAAGCTGCGGAGCAGTCTCTGTGGGGACAACAGGGCCCTTGGGTTAAGTGAACACCTTTACATACGCAGTTCCCATGTATACCCTGCCTATGACTAATTTCCAGACCTTCTGATTTTTAAATAGCTGGATCCTCTACTAAATTTCCAGCGAACGAAAGATGAGTGATGGTCTTACGTGATACGGCAGCTCAGAACAGTTCAGAACCCAGAGCCAGAGGGAAGCGCTGTGAGTACACAGGCTGCACTGGGACCGTGGGGACCCCCAGTCCTCCTTCCCTGGTACCACCTCCGTTCTTGCCACAAGGGGAAGATTTTGATGATCCTTCAGTCTGGTCCTCGTGGGAGGAGATTCATGCATATTATTGACTTTCCCGGTCTCCATCATCTCTGCCACCTCCAGGAGCAGCGTGAACCAGCATCTGAAGGACCTGTTGATCTGCATAGAAAGATCAAGAAAGCAAAGGCATTGCCAGTGGCTTCTGAACATCATTCAGGTCATGAGCTCTGGGGAGAAACAGCGCTTAGTCCTATGATGTACGTACGGTGGAGACCAGGTAAGGATCAGAGTCTGTCTGCAGGACTTGTGGAGACCTCAGCGAAAGGAGAGCATTTCAGTGGTCCTTGCAGCGGTTTGTTTGCAGGTCCCCTTCAGACGATCTGGCTGTGAGGGACAGTGCTGCTTGCTGGTCACATTGGTCATCTGCAATTAGGATGCTACATCTGATGTTACACCTGCTGCTGCTGAGGGTCACAGGCCAGTGATACCTGGGGAGCATGGGAGCCCGGGGGCCCGCAGTGAGCAGGTATGTCTTGGTGGGGTGAGGGGCTGGCTGGTACAAAACCTCTCACCCAGAGCCGGGGCTCCCCACATGGGGGAAAATGCCCACCCTCTGTGGGGAGCCCAGCCAGGAGAAATGGAGGCTGCCTGGAGATGGGGCAAGGGCCACTGCGGGCAAGAAGCACAGCACGGCTGCGGGCAGCTGCCGGCAGGAGGGCTGCAGGCGGCTGCTTTGCACCATGCTGTGTGAGCGGGAGAGCTGCAGCCCTGAGGTAGCTGAGGGCTGTGGACCAGTGCCAGGGATGCTGATCCCTTCCTAGGGTGATCCAGGGCACGTGGGGTGGCTGGAGTCCTCCTGCTCGCCACTTGTGAAAACCATGTGTCAGTCTCCTGGAAATGCTTCTTATAATGAAAATGCTTAGGTTGGTATGGGATAACTATGAGAATTGTAGTCATCCCAGTATGGAGGGAGTCACACCTGAAAAGACCGCACACACCCCACTAGCCTGAGGCTGCCCCAAGCTCTGGGGACAGGGCTGCTCATGGGGCAGAGTGCGGTGAGGATGCTCCCCCCTTTCGCTCACACTTCATCTTCATAGGTTTGCCTTGTCTCCAGGCCTTACAGCTTGCTTTTTCTTCCTGAGTAAGGGCAGTGATAGTCAGCAAGCTGCATCCCTAAGGTGCTACCGATGGAGGACAAAAGGGTTTCAGAGAAAGCGTGCTGCAGCAGCAAAGCTGGATGTAGAGACCCTGCCACACTTCTCCACTGCCCATCAGGCATCTCTCAGGATGGGCTGAACACCCCACCTCTCCATCATTGCCATGTGCTGCCCTCCTCAAACACAACGCAGCAGCTCACCGGGGCACAGCACGTGCTCCCAATGCCTTCATGCACTGCCAATGCCACAACCCCCTGGGAGCATGGCCGGGCCCCGCCTCGACTCCAGCCCCTTAAGCTGCAGTGTAGGACATGCTGTTTCGGGCTCCATTAGCCAGTAAAATGAATTATATTGTTGTTTTTTTTTTTTATAGCACATTCAAAGAGAGAAGTATCCAGATTATTTGTATATCTTGAGGGTTGCTCTGAGTCTGTCTGTCCAGGTGAACTCTTTGGGTCTTCTTTTTAATACAAAATAGAAAATGTCTCTCTATTTTAACTTATCTATTTTAAAGATAAATCTACTGCAAGGTGTGGTCTAACGCAGAATGAATCTCTAAAATGTTTTAACAAAGGGGAGGAGGGCGTGTGAGACCTGGAGCTCTGTCCTGCCAGAAGAGCAGCCCCGCCAGCGCGATGAAAGATATTCCACCGGGGGATATCTGACACACGCTGCCCCTACATTTCTGGTATTTATTATAGAGGGAAGGGAAGACAAAAGCTCAAGGGAAAACAAAAATCTAGGTCTGCCTCAGGTTATTATAAACTGAGAATTGATAGGCAGTCTCAATTGCCTGTTGCTAAGCAGCCAAGAGAATTGGTTGACCATACCCTGGGCCTTTAAAAAAAAAAAAAAAAAAAAAAAAAAAACAAGCAGAAAGCTCTGTGTGCGTGTGTGTGTGTGTTAGGGGTATATGAAACATGTAACGTGTAAATATCATATTAGCATAGAGCCCAAATTTTTTTTTCGTTGAATGTGTTTGCAAGATGCTGCTGCATGGGTGATGTGAAACAAGTCAGGCCGTGGATGGACAGGAAAACCTTTGCTTTAAAATAAAAAGGAAAAGAGGGAGAAGGAGAGATTCTGCCATGTCAGCAAGGCCAAGCAGCACTTTCTTGGGTTTTGAAGCGTCCCTTTAGGGTATGGCCTTGCATCCCCCTGAAAAGCTGTGTGCTGATGGTCACAGGGACAAATTCCTGGGGACCCAAGTCCCTCCTCTCCCAGCCACTGTCACTAAAGTGGCCTTCAGCATTATTTTTTTCAAAACAGCGATGTATAAAGCAGCGCAAAGCACTGGAGAGCCCCCACCCCTCATTCCCGCTGGCACTGGTTCCTGCTTGCTTTTGGCCTGAGCTGTGGGAAGGGCAGGATGCAAAACTCATACTGGGTAAAGTAACTCCCACTCACCAGGTCCCAGCAGCCCCCGCTGCTGCCCCCAGGGAAGGAAGGGAGAGCCCAGCCCTGCCTGGGGACACCCCCCATGCTGACAGGTCCTGCTCAGCTCCCAGCTTTCTCCCTTTGTGCTCCTGGCAGTTGGGTAGCTGGAGTGGGAGAAAACCACTGTCTGCTTGGCAAATTAGTCTGCCAGAAGGTTATGGAGTTTTTTTGTTATTTTCCTATTGCTCAGCTAAGCTAAAATGGTACAATGAAATAGACATTATGCTTGGTGAAGGGGGTGTTGTCTTGGGAGCCAGCTTTGCTATCACCACCCATGGTTATTTCATCCCCTTTTCCATGTTTCTGTAAGCGTGATTCTGCCTGTCTTAAATGGAAGAAGCCCAGAGCCTGTCAGTTTGCAATAATCAGTCTCTAAATCGATGATTTCTGTGTTCTGCCTCTCACACCCCCAAGTCCCTTCTCCGCTCCCGTACCTTCCCGGCAGTCCCTCGCTCACCAGCAGCGCACACAGGGTTATCTCAATACGGAACAAACATCTGGAAGAGGCCACACTCCTTTGCACCAAACCTTGTCTTTCCCCCGCCATCCAGACCAAATCCTCTTGGAAGCTGCTCCTGGCCGAGCCCCGCTCCCTGTCCAAACCAGCTGTGGCATGTGCTCCTTCTCCTAACACACATCGAGCAGATGGGGTGGACATCGGTCTGCAGGGGATTTGGGGTGGTGAAAGCACGCCGATACCAAACCTGGCCTGCTCAGGGACTCGGAGTGTGCACAGGCATGTGGGGCCATTGCTGCGACGTGCCAACAGGGACACGCGCAGGGGAGGGAAAGAAGCGGAGCCATGCTATCGGGCAGGGTCACGCCACCCCTGCCCCCCCTCCTTCCCCAAGCACAGGCCTAAAAATAGACTTAATCAGGTTTCAAAGAGGAAAAGAAATGAAAATGTCAAGTGTCACGACCTTAGACATGCTCTGAGGCTGCTTTTCTCCCCGCGTGGCTTGCCTTCGCTGGGCCTCCCGCCGGCGTTTCCGGACCAGAAGCGGCCGGGGCGCTCGCCCTGAGCATGGCCATCAGCTGTGGCCTCTGGTTGGGGGGTTCTTCCTTTTTATCCCTCCCTGTCTGCCTTCCTGCCGCCTGCAACCAGCTCCTTCCTCGCCTGGGGAAAAGCACCAGCAGGCGCCTGGGGTTCCATCCCCAGCTCCTTGCTGTGGTTGCCTCATGGGGCCAACCTGCTCTGCTGGGGCTCCTGCCAGAGCTGCACTGATTTTGGGGTGCTTGAGCCCTGCTCCGTGCTGGGTGGGTGCAGGGAGACACCCAGCCTTTTCCCTTTGCAAACCCACAAGCGTCAGGTCTCCGTGGCCAGCCTGCGTGGCTGCACTGCTCCGTCTGATTTTGTTCAAATCATAATAGAATAACATGGTGTGTTTTGTTCTGGGAACTCAAGACCAAGAGCAGGAAAGGCAGAGGATATGGTGTCTTTGCAATTACGGTCTCATTTTTCCCAGCTGGTGAGAAATCCCTCCATCCTCCTTTCATTTTCCCCTGCTCAAATAACATCTGAAATTTTTGGATCATTGTTTTTTGTGTGTATGTTCTCCATGCAGGTATGAGTCAGGACTCACGCTTTGCCTTCTCTTTCCTTTTGGTGCAGTGAGGAGCACACAGTCCACCCTCCAGGTCCAACCAAAGAGCAAATTAGACCTCTGCCAGCAGCGAGTCTGCCCCAGCAGTCTGCATTTATGAAAGCTGCAGTAGAAAACACTATATTTCATCATTTACCAGTGTGTACTGGGCTGGCACAGTAACAAAAAACCTTTCCTGTGTGTTCCATTTGCAGATCTTCGTGTTTCCTATCAGGAGCATTTTACTCAATGCTTTGATTTTTATTGCAGCAGGAGAATGTAATAGCACAGCAAAAACAATCCGCGGGTGCTTTCAGCTCAGTGCATCCCAGGGGCAGACAAAATTTGCACCCGCGTCCTGGCTGGTGCCTGCAGCTGCAGGAGCTGGTGAAGTGCAATTGCTGCAGGCAAAGCTCTGATAACACATTTCTTCTGCAGAGAGGGGAGGGGGCGTCTGGATTTCTGGGGATGCCATACAGCATCGGTGTGGGAGGAGAGCCCCTTGCTCTCTGCTGGGCATGCAAAGCACTGCTGCTCCCTCCTCTCCAGGGCTGGGGGCAAGAGGGCAAAAAAAATGACATATTAAATAAACCTCAACATTTCTGATGTGTGAATGGTTTTTCTAACCACTTGCAATATTGAGCACTGTAGCACTCTGTCTTCAGCCCTTTGCTGTCCCCTCGCTTTGTCCTTGTCCCCTTCTTTTATCCTAAAAAGTTCCAGTGGCCACATTCCCAGCGTTTCCCTCTCACTTGTCTGTGCCTCAGCCCTCCTCCTGCATCCTGCATACCTGGGATCCTTCCTTATAAAGTGCAGCGGAGGCTTTCAAAGCTGGTTACCTCCATACCAGTCCACCCAGCCTTGCCCAAAATAACAGTGGCACACGTGGAGGTGGTGGCTGTTGTAAAGAAAATAACTGTTTTCCAGGAGGAGCAAGTAGCCATACACACACTTTGCACAAGCCATCCTGCCAGCAGATTGTGTCCTGGATGGATGCACGGGGGTCTCACCGAATTTCCCCTTTTCCTTGCTCCTGCCAGGGCTCAGCTTCCCGCACAAACCCCTTTCCCCATGCCAGGGCCTCGGCTCCACTTTTGCATCCTACACAGCTGCCCCCATCCTCTCCTGCCATTGCGCTAAAGCTGAATGAAGTCCTGCATAAGTTTATCATGAAAATGAGTAAATAAAACAGTTATCTCCTATAAGAAGAGGCAATGGAAAAAAATAATTAAAAACAGTGAAGAAGCTGGTAAGCTAGAACTGAATTCGTGGCTGATGAGCACAGGAACAATTTGTTCTGATTTTCAACTAAATATTTTTATTTTATCAATACAATAGATCAATGTACCAATATACCAATACACAGATCATATATTATATATCAACAATATAGTCGATACTTGTTTAAAATCCAAAATGTTAATACTAGAAAATCACTCTGAAAGGGTGTATTCATAACAATACCGATTTTTCTTTGCACGAGAAGAAATATCTACTAAGCAGGCATATTGTCTGCTTTAAAAGGTTCATTACTTCCGCATTTTTTCTGCTTCTGGACATTTATATCTATTCTGGGCACATGCCTTCCTCCAGAGTGATGTGTGGAAAACCTGGTGCATGTCATTTTACTGGTTATTTGCTTCATCCGCTATACCAGGATCCACCATCCAAGGCAGGATTTGCCTCAGGACCCTTAAAAAACTTCAGCTTGGCAAATAAATCAAAGAGCTGCTTTAAAAAAAATTAAAATCAAGCCCCTAGTGTAGGAAGTTTCCCTGTCCCAGATGGGATCTGCCGTGCAAACCGATGAAAAAGTTTCTGTAGGAGACTGTCTCAGCCTGGGTGGTGGTGCCAGGTGGTACCTGGAGATGACGGGTGTTGCACAAGCTCTCAGCGCTCCCAGTTAAGCACAAGAAAATTCATGGCCATGGGCATCCTCAGACCTGTAAGGTGTCCAGGCAGCAGGTACCCCTGCTTGGGGTCCAAAAGAGTATGTGTGTGTGTGCCATCACCTCCGAAACATCCTACGTGACCTGGTGGAGGAGAGGCAGGGCGGTGTTATGAGACAGCAGGTTTAATGCGCTCGCATTAAATGCACCCTCTTGACCAGAGGTTTGTAAAATGGGATCCATTGATTATTTTTTTTATTCTTCATTCCGATCAATTCTTGCTAGAACTATAGATGCCAATGCTCTTTTCCCTCGCTCTCCCAGATCTGCCTCTGGGACATCAGAAATAAAACCACTCAGTGCCAGACCACGTTCAGTCCCAGGGAAGGACATGGGGGCTCAGGGGATGCCATTCCCAGGGACAGCAGCACCCTGAAGACTTTGATGACTGTTTTTATGGTCTTGAGCACTGAGTGTGCTGGCTTAGCACCCCCTGGCACAGCAGCCCCATGCTGCTCGTGAGCGGGGAATGCTATTTTGGGGATCGAAATCTTGTTCTTACCAAGCTGGGGGGGGCTGTCATGGGCTCACTCTTCCCACTGGAGTCGGGAGGAGTTATCTGCCAAATTGCATCTTGTTGGCCACATGACTGCCAAGTGTGTGGGGCTGTGTCAGTGCTGGGAGTCACAGGATTACCTCGTGTCTGGTCCAAAAAAAAGCTATGAATTTGTACAAGCACAGATTGCAACTTCTCCTGACAGTTGATGAAAACTTTTCCCAAAAGCTGGCTTGCTTGTGCAAGGAAAACTTCCCTCTACATCCGTCTTAGCTGAGCAGCTTGAACACAGGCATCGAGCCTACCTGAGGAGGCTGGGCTCAAACCTCATGATGCGTGGCGTGACCTCTCCAGGCAGACAAAGAGCTGTGCTGGCGAGCTGAGCTCCAGATATTTTTCTCAAGGCTTTTTTCTACAGCGTTGGGTGACCTTGGCCAGACCCTCAGGTGTTTACGCACAAGCAGCAGCAGCATTGCAGAGCATATGTCAGGGGAACAAGAACAGGGCAGCATGCGGTGCAGTGGGTTCTGGTACACAGAGCACCAGTGTCAATCCTGTGTCAGGGTTTCTGACACATTCAACAGAAGTCCAAGACACTTGTGCCCCATCTGCTTCAAATTTCTGCTCCAAGTGGCACAATTACAGGCAGGCAGGGTCTGTGGCCTGAGCTCTGAATTGACTCAGCTTAGTCCATAGCTCAGCCCAGGGCCTGTACCAGGAGATCGTCCCACCTCGTCTTACTCATTCTATGAAGGAAGATGTGTGCTGGAAATTAAAACTTCCTGAGAGAAACCTGGTTTAGACAAGACTGAAAATACTGAAGGATAAATCACACTGGCTAAAGGAGAATTTGGCTCATCTCAAAATATTTCTTGTGAAAAACACTGAATCCTCATGCCGTTTTGGCATGAACTCCTTAAGCTCCATCAGCTTCCCAAGCCATGAGTTTTGCATCAGCTGTCCTTGAAAAACTTCACATCCCAGCAGCCAAGTGGTGCTGGACAGAGTACAGCCATTGCTGTGGCAGGTGGAGTTCAATTAGTTGATGTGTTGCAACCATGATTTTTGTGCTCCTGCTACCTCACACCTCGAGCAGGAGGGTCGGGAGCCGTCAGCCCGAGTGCAGTTTCCTTACTGAATGGTTTGCACTTGTAGAGCAGCAAATTAAAAGCAAAACTCCAGGGCCTGAGGTTTGCCTTCTGAGGTTGCGTCCACACAAAAGAGTGGTTGCCAGTTGAATTCCTCTTGGCTTGTCAATCACACTGCTAATCCCTCTATGCCTAGTTTTACCTATAGCAAGTATAATGTATTGTACTTCCCAGTCCCTGGCTAGATTGGTTTTCTCCCTGGAGGGTTGTATGAGGCATGTCCATGGGCAGTTACCAAGCGGCGATACCCACACAGGTAGTTTGGCTGTGTTTTCAGGTCCTTCCAAAGGCGATACGGCTTTCTCATGTACGCAGACCCTTGCTCAGCAAATTAAAATGTGACTTGGTGTACTTAGTTCCTCATGTTGGACCACTGGTCGGAGGCTGGAAAGGATCTGGTAGTGAACTATGCTTAAGGGATGAACCAGAGAGAAATACCCATTTTGCATGGGTAACTCTTCCCAATGCTTGATGGGAGGAGCATGATACCTCTGAAACATGGAGCTCGTGTTTCTTTCTGCTGCTTTGCCATTTGACTTAGAACGAAGGGACTTTCTTCCAGTCTGCAGAAGTGGGATTACCCCTGCTAATGTCAGGCACCCAGAGGACAGCACTCTTTACCTGAGACTGCATAAGCAGTGGAGGGATCTGCTCTTTTGAGGTATGATTCCTCAGGACCTGGCACCTTTGCTAAAATTGAGAGCCAAAACAGGGTCATCATGCTCTGGCCTTTTGACATGGACACATTTGTAATCTAAAATGCAGCAAACTGGTGCCTCCAAGGTGGGTCCAATCCAGCAAGAGAGACCTGATGTATTTTAACAAAAGCCTTTTAACTACCCTTTGGGAAATGCATTAATTACCAGAAGGAAAACTTTTAGCTGGGCATTCTCAGAAGGTGCAGAGCAGTGCCCAAGGAGGGTGGCAGACGAGCCTTGCTGAGCTGTTCAAAGCCAAGTGGGGTTAAAAAATGCAACAATATGTAGCAGAAAGTAAAAGAATGGTAACAGTGCGTCAGATCTGGTGTGTCTTCTCACCCCAAACCTCCCTCTAGCAACAACGAGTAGCAGACGTTCAAGGAAAGATGACAAACGGTAAATGCAAAGTGACTTTTTCCTTTACTTCCTCCTGGCTTTCAGCACAGAGCAGTTTGGACAAATCTGTAAGTCCCAGGGAAAAATCACATATGAGAGCTTTTTAAATTCTTATTTCTGCATTGCATGATTATGGGATTTTTGTCCTGAATCCATATGAGCTCATTCAGCCACTGAACAGGCTTTTCAGAAAGACAGCATTATCGCAATAGCCAGATCTTCTGCACGGCTTTCCACATGACTGCTGTGGAAGGGCAGCCTGCCAGGCAATCTAAATCCAGCCAGGAAGCCTACCAAATACCACTCAACAAGACACGTCAACTCCAGTTTCCTAGTGGTTACATTAATGGTTGCAATGCTGACCACAAGAGGAACGGTGCGTACTCCTGTGTGGCATGAAAGCAAGGCCACAACGTTGTGTCGCTCAGTCCTCCAGGGCTAAAGGGCCATTAGGGTCTGCTGGGGTGGCTGCAGCTTGGTTGAACATCCCAAAGATTTTGTGGAGAAGGGAAATGCCTAAAAACATAGGAAAGAACATTTTTGTCTGCGCGGGGGGCTCTACCCATGGTGTGGTGGATGGGTTTTGAATAAAATGGGCTCCTGGGAGCCAGTTAATGTTCACCCTGCACATGGAGCAGGGAGGACCCCTTTGCAAAATGCTCCATTTTGGCCCCAGGCTTTGCACAGCGGAGGACAGGGCAGGTTGTGAGTCATAATCCCAAGAAGCTCCCATCTCTGTGCCCTCGGGGCGTCCCAGGGCACACCCTCAGGCATCAGCCCCCATGAGCCGCTTGGAGAGGCAGTGGGGCTGTGGGTCAAGGAGAGGACGTGGCCACTCTGAGGGGCAGTCCCAGGCTATAACCCACACCAGAGACCACCTGCTCGCTTCCACGGGCTGAGCTTTGGTGGTAGGAGAGAAAGGGAGAACTTGGGGCAGCCTAATCCAGCATTAAAATCCTCACTAATTCTCTCCTTCCTGAGGACACCTGAGCCACAGGGCTGGCAGTGGGGGTTAGTGGATGCTGTCCCAGTTGGCTCGAGCAGCTGCAGCCATCTGCAGTACTTGCCTCCAGCAAGGTATGGTTTCTGCGGGATGGATGCTCCAGGGTTGGATTTCTGCTCCGCAGGAGTTGCCCCAGACCTGGGGAGGGAGGGATGCAGCTTTCTGGAAAAAAGGAGAGGGGGTATTTCACATCAACATCTCTGGTGCCAGGCAGGAGATGCTGAACCTCTGTGACTCTCCAGTAGAGTTGCTTGGGAGGAGGGAGAAGTGGTTGTATGGAGCAGAGCTCTCCCCTTACCCCAGTAGTTGGACCTGCCGGGGGCCGGGAGAAACATGGATGCTGTATTGAAAATCCTGCAAAGGGCAGGCAGAAAGAAAGCAGGGGAGTCCTATCCCGTGGGGGGAATAGGGCAGGTCATGCTGTTAGCAGTTCTTCTAGACATTTTATCCCCAGTTGCTGCCAATGACAAAAGAGATTGTTGAGTCTGTAAAAGGTGACATTAAAAAAACTCAAAGTGGTTCTTAAATGTATGCTTATAAAGTAGCAATGATCTGTGAATTGTGGCTTTCCAGCTTTGGATCTTTATAATGTGGTGACGCACACACCCAGATCCAAACTAACAGTGATATAAACTGACCTGAAAAAAATTCAAACTGATGCAAAACCTAAAAAAGAGAAAAGATACAAGAATAACGTGCTTTGCATTTCCCTGTCCTCTTGGGTTGTTAGACCCACTGGGGCTGAAGCAACTTTCAAAATGCATAAACAAATCAAAGAACTAAAAAGAACACAAAATTATTAACTTGTCCAGCCGTATATTCACAAGTGACTCTTATTTTTAAAATAAAGGATCAAGACTGGATTTTCAAAATCCTTGCTATGTTATTTAAGTGCACCATAGGCTGTGGTGAGTATACATATCTATATCCTTCATTGACTTTGCTTTCTACCCTTCACACTGATTTTTTTTCCTCCTTGTCTTTATTTTCTGCTGCTTGGAGAATGAAATCAGCCTGGCCAAAGAAGCTTTCTGGTTCTTCTGCCCTTGCACAAAGTGGCTGGGCTAGTCTTCACCAGGGCGTGAACATCCGTCTAGGGGCTCTGATCAGCCCAAGGGGCAGGAGGTGAAGTTCAGCCTGGAGGACGCTTGCGTAGGGCAAGGACGGTGAGCAGGGCATGGGAGTGACTCCCACAAGTTTGGGTACTGGCTCAGCTGCAGGATTGCTGAGTCCCCTCAGGGAGGTCCTGGGCTGAGTCCTGGGCCACAGTCCCACATCCGTAAAATGGGGATAATGTTTTCAAAGCTCTCATGGCTTTTGGCAGGGGTGTGACTATTAATGGTTGTGAGAAGCACCACCATGGCAGAGCTGTGGACCTTATAAGGGAGGCTGTCTCTCTCTTGAGAGAAAAGGCTTAATTAAAATCAGCTGTCTCCACTGGTATTAAAATTGTTATCACTGTTCGTCTTTTGGCTGCCTTGGTGCAATCTTTCTCCTTTTAGAACTAAAATTGCATTTTAAAGCTTTAAATTGCAATTTGACCTCCACAGCTTGGCCAGATTTCTTGAAAATAGGGGTTGGAGCTAGCTTTTGATTTTCTTACACTCCTGGCCACAGCTGGGCTTGAAAACATAAATACCAGCCATCAGCATTCAAATAAAAATGACTCTGGAGTCCATGGAAAAATAGTACCATTATTTGGAAGCCACACTACAAATGGCCGGCAACCCTCCTTCAGAGTGATAAAACACAGATAGTTTTGGTGAAGAAGTAAAATTAGTCCCTGAGTTTCTGGCCTGAGTTTCCCACCCCTGACTGCTATTCCAGACTGCAGTTTAATTCAGCTGTTTATGTGAAGATGCTCTATTGGGATAAGGCAGTGAATCTAGCCAATGTTGCGGAGATGAATGCCTTTATTCTTCTTGAAATAAAAATGGTGTCATGGGATCTTTCATGCCTCCCCGCAGACAGAAGCTTGATTTAAAATGTCATCTGAGGGATCACATCACTAGAAGCACATATTACTTCCTAGCTCAGTGCTAGGGTGTTGACAGAAAGCAATAAAATGTCCTCAGCCATGACGTGCAGTTAGACGCGCTCCAAAGTGCGGCTGAGCACCCAGGCACCTGCGCTGCGGTGAGGGACAAACGGGCCTCTTGGTCCCTGGACCATGATGTCAGGATGGCACCCCTTCATTGGAGATATTTTTTCTATTTGATTTGGTATAAGTATGGCTTTGTAAAGAGCTAATGAACTTGAAACATCCCCACTGCAGCATTTACTCAGCTCAGCTTTTGACAGTGTAATTTATTTTTCCCCATCCACACTGCTGTTTTCAGACACAGTTTGTACTAGTTTGTCAAGTGTAAAGATCCTTGCTAAGCAGAGACTTCCCCGTAATTTATCTACTATTTAAACCATCCCTTGAAAAGTGTTTGCTTAATGGTGTCAGCAATCTCCAGCTGACACCACTGGACATCACGGACCCCCATCACACCCCCGAGGAGGGCTGGACCTGGGGCACTGGGAAACATAGGTGGCTGCTCCTGCCATCAACTGGGACAGGTGGAGCAGCAGGCACCACCACACCTTCATCCACCCGCTGCTGCAGGAGCACCTCTCAGTCCAAGCCTCCTGACCCAGCAAAGAGCTACAAAATCTCCAGGAGTCATTTCTTTTTGCCACGGTCCCCACTGAGTTTCTCGGTGGGGGGGGAAGAAGAGAAACAATTTGTGGTTAAGAAAGTAAAAGGGGGAGTGTGCGGAGGAGCGAGGCTTCGCTGGCTGGAGTGGGATTGCCCTGAGGAGAGCAGGTCTCTGATGGGCATCCAGACCATGCTTGGAGATGGAGGGCAGCCCAGATGTGGCCCACTTGGAGAAGCACTTTGAGATGAAAAGTGCTGCTGTTAGCGGTTTGTGACTCCCCAGGCTTTGGAAAACGGCCAAGCTGGGGGAGGGGAGTGCATTGTGTGGCCAGGTACGCTTGCAGGAGTGACGTTTTCACTGAAGTTGCCAAAAAACATTTTGACATCCTGCCCCTCTCGTTGCCCAGTGTGTTTAGGAGAGGCAGGCAACAGGCAGCCAGGGCATTGCTTAATAAACACTTGGTCATGAGGTTAAAAGCTACTTTAGCCACAACATGGAAATCTCAGTTGCACTAAGGTTACTACCAGGAGTAGATCTGTCTCACCACCACCACCACCATGCAGCATGCTCGGCTTTTTGCCTCAGGAGGCCATGTCCTCTGGAGAAAACCCCTTCTCTGCTCCTGCATCCATCCCCGATCCCTTTGTGGAAATTTGCTGTGTTGAACACCAGCTCAGGGCTACTTTTTTGGCATGGGGCCTCAGAGTCAGCTCTGCTCTGTGATGGCTTCTTCAGGTGACCTCCAGAGATGTTTTCAAAACAGTAAGTCAGTTGAATAGATAAATTCTCCGGGAAAAAAAAAAACATGCATTCTTTGGTGATTTGCTGTCTTTACAACGAAGGCAAGAAGTAAATAAAATAAGCAAATGAGCATGTTTGTAAGGCCATTAATCTGAGAGGGAAGAAGCTGAACTGATGAGGGCAAGAAGACTCCTCAAGCATTTATCATGTGAAAGGGTTCAATGGCACTAGCTCCTCAGCACATGAAATCTGGAAATCTGGTTTGGTTCCTCAAACCACCATGTTGGTAGGCACTGGCCTGCATCACTGCTGACCATTTCTGCAAGCAGGGAAACCTGCTGGGCAGGGAGTGGAAAACTTGCATGGCTTTCTGCAGCCAGGCTAAGAGAGAGACCTTCCTTGCCTCTGCCTGCCCCTGCACAGCATCACGCCGTCCACAGGAGCGAAAGGGCAGCTTTTCCTCTGGGTCCAGTCCCAGGAACATCTTCCGAGTCCGGTCCCAGAAACAACTCTGTGCAAAGTGTGCCGGCAGAGGCCGAGGCGCTAGGCTCCCCTCTTGCACTCCTACAACTGCTGCTGTTGAAACACAACCCTCATTTTAAATCAGCTGCAGTGAAACGGAAGGCTTTGAGAAAACAAACTCCCTCCAAACATATCCTTAACTTCATTTCCTCTGGTGGCCTTCCTTCTTTCTGGGCTAGGTTTCACGGGTCACTTTGTATTTTATTTTTTTCTTCTTCTTCCAATTTTAATTCTTGTCCCACCAGGGGTTGTTCTTTCATAGGATCCCAACCACGAATTCTCAGATGGCAATGAGAGCTGAGAAGCTGAGACGGGGACTTGCCTGTATTCTCTCTGCTTTTTTCTTTTCTCTTTTTTTCTAGGTTTTAAGCTGAGCTCTAACATAGCCCATATTTTATTCATTTAGGGGGATTCTTTTACACCACAAGAAAAGTAGATTGTCTGCCCGGTCTGTAATCATGCTAAAATGATTAAAAACAATAATAAATACAGTTTTTTCTTAATATTTTTTCCACCAAACTCCACTTCTACTGAAATGCAGCCATTTGAGCACCACTTATTTAGCATGTTTCTAAAACCACAGTTGGATCATCCTTATCAACAGTCTTCTCTTACAAAGACAGCAACGTTCAACGCCCTAAACAGGGGTAGGGTTAAGATTGTCTTGCCCGAGGAGTTCAGCCGGAGCAGAACTTGCAGAGCCTGGCACTGTTTCTATTGGAGCTGTCTTCTGGATCAGACTTGGAGGAGGAGGATGAGTGACAGGCTGCCTCCCACTCTCCAGTTTGCTCTCTCCTGGGTGGGCTTGGTGGCCCATGGGCTCCCATGGCTGCATTGCTCCGGCTGTTTTCCCCATCTGCAGCAGACACCACCCGTGCTTGCTGTGGGCTCTGGGGCTGGTTAACAGGAGCATACAGACCATTACTGGCTAGGCAGGATTAATGCGGTCTTTGTTACTCTAAGGCCATGGATTAAATGATTTTTGCCAGAAATCTGTTCTTAAGTGCAGTACTCCCAACCCAGGCGCTCTGGTGGGCTCACCAACTCCACCGAAATGCTGCTGACTGGGATTGGAGTTAAGTCTGACAGATTTTCATCTCCTCTTCCATTTCTCTTGCTGGCAGAGAAAGTTGCAGTTCGCCGCTTGCAATCCAGCCCTGGAACATCGCTGTCCCCATCCTGGGAGGACTCACTCAGGACAAAACTGGTGCGTGGAGGAACTGCTCTCCGATATTTGCAATAGCAAGAGAAAGGTCCCAAAGTAGCTCCCTTTCTCCCTCCAGCACCGCAGCAGCAAGGCAAGACCTTCCCTCCGGCTTCCTCAGGCCTCTGCCACTCCTTCATATGTGTGTTTTTAATTAAAAAAAAAAAGAAAAAAAAAAGAAAAAAAAAAAAAAAGCAGCAGTTTACAAGTCCTTCCCAAGGCTGGGAGCCCGGGGCTGGAGACCCACCTCCAGCGCGGCGCTGTCCCGCTCCCCGCGGAGCCAAGCCCGGGCAGCTCTGGCCGCCGGCCCCTCTCCGCAGCCCGGGGACGGGGCGAGGGGATCATCATCCTCCCTGTGATGGAGTCACCAGCCGCTGGGTGCCACTCTTGTCCTGCCAAACCCCGCCGAAACCGCCGCCGAGGAGGGAGCCGCCAGCAGCCGCCCTGCCCGGGGGGGCTACGGGAGCCGCTCCCGCCCTCCGGCTCCCCGCCCGCCTCCACCTCAGCAAGCAAACCTGCGAAACGAGGGACAAAAGCAGCCCCTCTCCTCGAAAGGGGGCACGGACGGGCTCTTGCGATGCGGGGAGGTATCGCCGCTCGCCGCCCGGGAGCATCGCCCGGTTCGCACCTTGCGCTTGCTGTTTGTGCGTCTGATTTCTGCCTCCCGAGCGAGCCTGAGCGCTCTGCGGTCACTGACCCGCACCGCGGTGGGGTCCCGCATCTCCCAACCCCACCGCCGGGAAAGGTACAGGGGGCTCTGCCCAAAGACCTGCGGCGGTGGTCCACGTTTTCTCGTCATTTCCCCATCGAAAATGCAGGCTACGGGCTACGGCACTGGGCAACGCTGACCAGGCCGTGTGCCGAAATCCTACCGGGGTTATGCACGATGCAAAGCTGGAGACCCTCAGACCAAGGTTTTAGAGTCGTATTTAGGTGCTTCACTCCCATTGGGTTCAATGAGAGTTTGACACTCAAGTATCTTTGTGGATCTCAGCATTACATTACACTAATAAAAGGCAAAAGAGCAAGAGAAGTAGGCTAATGCAGGTTTTGAAGCTCTTAATTTGGCACCAACATTTTACGATATATTTTTGTAAAGTGAATTCATTTTACCCCTCTGGTAACATTAGCTACTGCGTTTTTTCATGCTTTTTATTGAATGGAATGAACTTTTAGATAGAAAACACTGACTTGTGTAGCATCAGGAAAATACTCTAAATTAACACCTTTTCATATCACTTGTGGATGTTTATTTTTAAGCTGGCAAAGAGCAGATGGGCAGCTATCAACAAGCACAGGATAGTGGCAACAGCAGCTGGACAATGCATTAGCTCATCTCTATTTAAAAGTCCATAATTGGGACTTCAATATCAGAAGTCACTTAAAAATGGGAAGCAAGTTCTTACTGCAAACATCAAACAAATCTTCCTGTGTTCATCATTGGTGAAGTTCAGCAACCGGCTGTACTCATGGACATTTCAGTCTATTTAGAATATTTACACTGACAGTTTCCAAAGAGAATAAGAAACAGGACATGGGAACGACTCAGTAAGTACAGACTTCAGATGTAACATCTACTGAAAAATTCATGAAGTACCTACCTATCTGTTTGACCTCAGGCCCATTAATCCCAGAGAGAATGCTCTGACAACTACCTCTTCACTTGGGCTTTCAGAGAGGTCTTTCTTCTTGGTCCACATGCTCCCCCCACAAAGGAAGCCCCCATCCCACATGTGCACAGCAGCAATGTCCCCGTGTGACTTTTATATCCACTGGAGATTGATGGACCTAGATCTCCACTGACTTGTGGCCACTAAGCTCTGAGATACCTTTCTGTGTGGCTGCCAACTACGCTCAATCAGAGAAATTCCTCCTGGAAATTGTATATCGAGGGAGTGAGGATCATATGGGATTTTATATGCTGTATGATTAACCTTTACTCAGCCTATATGGCAGGGACGAGGATTTAAGTGATGTGCTGGAAAATGTCGCCTGAAGATACTAATTTTTTTCCCTTCTTTCTTATTGCACTTTAAGCCTTCTTCACTAAATTGCTTGTGGTTTAAGGTGAGATCTCTCATGTACCAGCAAATACATCTCCCAGGGGCCCGGATCTGCATTTCACACGCAAAAACCACTTTAGCCAGCTCAGGTGTCTGTCAAAGCACCAGCGTGTAAACCAAGGTAACGAAGAGATGCAGAGAACGGAGAAATGTGCTCCTGGAGCCATGGCAGATGAAAGACCCCGTCCCCGGGACTCAGCAGGAGCTCTGAAAACCGGGATATGGCACTTGCAAAACACTTTGAATGGCCAGAGAAACAACGATTTATCTGAATGAAAAATTTTTCAAGGTTAGGTATGCCTTTTCTTGAGCAAAACTGTATGTTATTGCTTGGGTGGTTTGAATTTCTGAAGGTTGGATTTCCGATATAGTCTAAATATAGCCTGAGTGGGAGTTCGGCCATTTATCGCCCTGGGAATGTAAATCAGACCATGGACTACCCCCAAACTGCTCATTCTTGTAGGGCAATCATGAACACGAAACAGGTTTACATGCTTCAAAACTGAGTGGCCAGTACTTAGCAGAGCAGGCCAGAGAGCATTTATTATCCCAAATCCTGCAATGAGCTGTAAAGATTTCAGTTGCATCCAAAACATATCATTAGGCCTTCTCTTGATTTTTGGTAATTAGAATCTTCCCAAATATCTCTGAGCGTTTTCATTACTTCGTAAATTTTCCCCAAATAGTTTAGACAAATTATTTTCAGCAGATGGCTTGTTATGAATAGCTTGTGAATTTTTCACTTTGACATCTGTACTGTGTTTACTGGGTGGTTTAATCAGTTCCTGGGCTGAATGACTGAAATGTTTGCAAGGGAGGAAAAATGAACACAGGATACTAAATAAGAAACAGTGCGTTTCAAGGACAAACATATTCAGCTGATTGTATTCACAAACACTTTCAGAGATTTCCAGCCATCGCTGACTACCCTGTGGATGCTGGATGCCATGAAGTCGATATGCCTGCAAATCAAACTCATCTTGCTCAGCCGAAAGTGTAATTGTGAACCTCTTCTCATTTTTTAGCAGCCATGTTATGTAGTCAGAACTCGCTAGCAGAATTTTTGCTCCAATGGGTTATATTTTAACCACATGCCCATTCCTGACTGTCTCGACACTGATGTGGAGGTATTGTTAAGCAGAGCTGCATGTCCAAACAGGCTACTTTTATCTCCTTCCTTTGTCTTTCTCAAAATAACATTGGAAGATAAGATACACTCTTTCTTTGATCACTAATCTTTGACTCTTGAATGGTGACCACAAAGGATAAGTGTGCATTGAACAGAAGTCCTAATGATCAGCACATGATTACAGTTTCAAGGAATGGGAAAATTAAAACAGAAAGCAAAAACTCCAAACATGGGGAAGGCTGGAAAGGAGGGAAAAAGGGCCAGTATAAAAAATTTCAAATATCATCAACAAAGCAAAACCATAAAACAAGCATATGCGTTTGCTGATGAGAATTAGCATAGTCTTGCTTTAGCAGTGTCCTCTCCTACCTAAAGATAGTTTAATTAATAAGAAAGTTGCAGTAATAGGGAGCAAACCATCAGGACAAGGATTGTCCCTGTGGTACGTTCATATGATGCATGGTACAAAGGGGTCCCGGCTCTTAGCACTGCCGTCATGCAAATATTAAATAAAAATAATGTTGGGGGGAGTGGCAGGAGGTTGTGAGACTGCAGCACCAGTGGCAAAGCCATCTGCAGCAGTGCAGGCTGCAACACGCTCCAGGCTCCAGCCGTGCCTTTTCTCACGCCAGATGCTGCTGCGCCCACCACCTCGGCTCACCCCTGAGTCCCCAGCAGGTCTGGCAAGCCACAGCCAGCCTCAGGTTTCTTGAAGGCTTGTGATTTCCTGTGCTGAGTTGCCATCCAAATGGTAAGTAATAAACACTTTAATAATTCATAACCAGTCAGTAATATCTTAAATAATTTAACAAACAATTTGTCATCTTTCCTTGTGATAGAAGATGCTGCCTGAAGAGCGGCTGAGAAAGGTTTCGTGTCCACCCCACCCCGCCCCAGGAGGGGGCTTTGCCCCAGCCCGAGCTCAGCCAGGTGGCTGCAGCCTGCAGGGGAGCAACGGGAGCCCACCCCAACCTCCGGGAGTGCGAGCACAGACCTGCCAGTCAGAGGAACGGGGCGAGCCATGTTCAGCAGTCTTCTCCTGTAAATGTTTGGTATGCTCAGAGACATTTTTCTGGAGTCGTTCTCCTACCCACTGCCCTCAGTGATGAGACACTGAATTCCTGTCTCCCTTGTCCCTGCTTTCCTCCTGCAGAGCAGCGCAGAGCCTGGAAGCCACAGCTCCTGCTTTGTCACTCAAGCTGCTAAAGGATTGCAGCAGGTCTCAGGCAGGCTGGCGAGTCAAATGGCCCTTCATTCCCACATGGTTTAAGCAGCAAGTCCCAACAAGATGGATGTTCTCTTCCAAAGGCATGGAGGAGAGCTTGGAGCAATGCTTAGTTCAGAGAACCACCTCAGAAGATAAAACCCCAAGTAAAATAAGAGACCAAACACGCTTGAGTCAAAAACGGTAGTTTTACCTGGTTAGACTTAGCATATATCTGCAGCATAACCCCAGCACCACATCAAACACAAACAGCATCCAGTGAAGCCAGCCAAGCTCTATAGGTGCTTAAAATCATACAAGTGCTTAAGATTGCAATTGAGCAAAGCATGTAAGGGACACAAGTGCTGTCAGCTTAGGCATAAGGAATATGTAATAAGTCATAGAGAAGCACTCTTTTTGCTATGTTTTAAAAGAAGTCTGTGCTTTTATTTCCAAGTAGTTCCAGTCCTGCTGATGGATATGATGCCCTGCACACAGGCTTTTTTAGGAGATGTTGCATTGGCTCCAGTGAAGTTATGCAGGCAGAAAATGTGTTTCCCCGCAATTTAGCTCTTCCGCAAAAGGTCCTTTAGCTAAGGTGTTTGCCATATCTAAAAAATGTATTTTCATTTAAGAGGTGTATTTTCATTTAACAGTGGCCACTCCTCTATTAAAAGCATTTAAGATGACCCCAACCTTGCTGTGAGCACGAGGCTAGAGCAAACAGGCAGACAGCCCACTGGAGCACTGGTGAGCACCGAGAAGGATGGCAAGGGAAGCAGGACAGAGCATCAAAGGGCCGCACTGCCCAAAAACCACACCAGAAGGAAGCATGGCCTGTTCCTGCCGCCACAGCGTCCATGCTGTTCTTTGAGAGCAAGAGCTCGGGTGTTTTGCAGCGCTTGCTCCCAGGAAATGGTCTAGGCCAGAAAAGCAGGGGAAACTCAAGCATCGTCATTCTTACCCTGCAAACACATCTGCAGCTAATTGACATGGCACAACGTTTTGAAAGGTACCAAAGCAGGGCTTAGGGGCTTTACCCATCCCCAAACAGGTGTAAACTTCTACACATTAAATCATTTTAAAAATTCCCTCTGAGCTTAAAAGTAATTTTGGTGATTCATGACAGGGAGCTGCTGTTTCTGGGCCTTTTTAATGGCAACTTCGGGAGAAGGGACAGCAAAGGGAGACAAGCCTTTCCTTGCACAGGAGGGTGCTAGTCTACAACCTGCGGGGAGTCTCCTTGCACGGAGACACTTTGGCTGAGACCTGGCAGGTGCCACGGACCCCTGGGCTCCTGGAGACAGGCCCAGCCCAGCGGGAAACAGCCGGAGATGGCTGGCAGCGAGGCTGAAGAAGTTCTGGAGATTTCTTCGAACCAAAGGACTTGAACTTTATCCTGTAGTGCCTTTTCCGTAACGAGTGACATCTAAATTACCTCTCATAGCAGCTAGTATGTGTGTCAGTGCTGGCTCAGTGCTGCTGTTTGCCAATGAAGAGAGCTTCTTTGGGAATTTCTAAATGATCTTATAAATACATACCCTTGCTCACAGGTCTGCTCACCCACAAACACCAACACAACACTAATTAACTTCTCGGAAGTGCTCTCCTAGCCCTCGGTTCCTGCTGTCTCTCTTCAGCCCTGCTGATGTTTCTTCTTTGACAGATTTTACTGTGCTCAGGAGAATCCCAACATTGCGGGCACCGTGGGACAGCAGGGCTGTCCCAAGATTCACTTCCATTTGATGGTTGCAATAGTTTTTGTCTTCTTTTTGAAGCAGCCCTTCCTCTGCCTTACAGGTTTTTCCCCTCAATAACCCCAGAACCCTTTTTGAAAAGATACAAGCTGACACAGTTGGTTGATGTCAGGAAAACTGTCAGTTACTGTATGGGCAGAAATCAGCCTTCTGGGAGATGAGATACATTATTCAACATCTTCCGAAGATCATCTAAAGGTCAGGCTATTTTGGCCTCAAGGTGGATAAGATATGCGTTCAGCCTTATGGGCTGGCTACGGTTCCTATACCTGGAAGCCTGAGGTATTACGCAAAGCGCTTGCATCAGAAATCTGAAAAGCAGAGATGGCTTCACAGCTTTGCAGATCACTGTTGCCAGGATCAGATAGCTATTTAGGGGTTCTTGGAGACACCCTCGGTCTACCATGTCAGGAGAGAATCATCACTTCAGGCTTTGCGAAAAGATAGCACTTTTCTGTTTTGCTGCTGAGGAACCACAGTTTTTACCAGTTTTTCTCCTAACTTTTGGGTCTGGGCAGTCAGAGGATAAAAGTCTAACAAAACTTCATCCTAAAAGACAAATATATGAATTCATTTCAGAGCGGCTACCTGCCAGGGCCAATGTGGCAAGGTGCCCAAGGGCAGTCAAGGCAGGGCAGATGCTGCCTCAACTCTCAGCTCCTGCTGTCAGGGTTGGGTGTTTTAATTTTCCTGAGACGCGCAGTTTCCCAGGGGTGCTCAGTGACCTGGGAGTTTTTTTTGACAGTCATGTAGTCAATCATCCCCCAGCTATGCTTTTGGCCAACATTCAAAGTATCTTTGGAAGGTGTTTAACATAATGGGAAGTTTAAAGCATTTCCGTCTCAAAAACAAAATGTAATTCCCCAGTTAGATGGGAGCTTTTAGGGTGCTCTGTCAAGCAATATCAAGACAAAATACAAAATCAATTTTAAAAATTTAAGTTTTCCATATCTGGAATTTAAAAAGACAATGACTGAAAGAAGATCGGTTTCAGTATAGCTGTTACCAAGTAGAAATACTGTTTGCATCCAGGAAATACAAAGCATTCCCTGGTACCTCCAGAAATACCACGGTATTCTCCACCTGCCTTTGCTTTTAGGGATGAAGATAGCCACATCGGAAGGGCTTAAACTGGACCAGATTCTCATATCCAGATTTGTGTCTCTCATTCATTCTGCAGTATACATGCAATTAAAAGGACTAACAAGTAGAAGCAGAAACAGAAACACATAAGGCTACTAACTGTAGCAAAGGTGTAGGACAATGTGTTGTCTTCTTCCATTTGAGCAACATCTGTAAACAAAATACAGTGATTTTCTCAATTGTTTGAGAAATAAACTCTAAGTCCATGGATTGGTCATTGGTCAAACTGCAAAAGTTCTGCAATTTTAATTGCAGTCATTAACTGTGCGATGCTTGCTGTGATGCTGTGAGTGGTGCCTTCTGCAGTCGTAGCTATCATGCTGCACAGGGATCTTCACTTGCTCCTTTTATCTTACTCAAAGGCTGCTTTGTACATCTGTCAGCTTCAACCAGGTCTGTGTTTGATCTGCCAATTGATGCCCAACTTGAGGTCTGCCGTTAGCATCAGCCCATGTACTATCCTGTTTGGATTTCGTTGGTGAGACATAAAACATGATATTGTTTTGGCTTTTTGCTTGGATAAGTGCAAAGCGCACCTGGCCATGATGGAAAATGCAATACACATGCACACACACACCACTGCTGGTGAAGGGCATTAATCTGTCCCAAATCCAGACTTAGAAACATGCTGAATAGCTTGGAGTTATGCTGGGGACCACTCTGCCGTCCCCCATCAGCAGATGCAGACAGTAAAAGGGGGCTGGGTGCTAGGGGGAGACCCACATAATGAATTACCTGGTGCAGAGTTCAGCTGGTCAGGCAAGAATTGTAATGAGCTGCTCTGTATTTTAAATGACATCTAATTTTCTGGCTTGCCTACAGGGCAGGCACCAACCCCATCAAGCTGTGGTATGCCCTGGCACACAGTGTCCTACCTAACTGACACTCGACAATGGACTTGGAAAAGCTTCATTCAGTGCCTTCTTTGCCTCACTTTCACTGGCAAGGTCTCAGCCCAGTTCCACAGACTGGGGGAGATAGGCACTCCCCACACTACAGGAGGGTCAAGCTAGGGGCCACAGGGATAAGCTGCCTACACACAAGCCCATGGGACTAGATGGGATGCACCCGAGGGTGCTGGGGGTGATGGCCAATGTCGCTGTGAGGCCACGCTCTCTCATCTCTGGAAGGCCATAGCAACCAGGAGTGGTCCCTGCTGACTGGCAAAAGATTCCTGCCTTCCAAAAAAAAAGGCAGAAAGGAGAATCTGTGGAAGGACCAGCTGGTCAGACTCAACCCAGTGCCTGGGAAAATTAGGGAGCAAGTCCTGAGGGGCTCTGTGTCCATGTCATGAAGGACAGGAGAGTGACTGGGAATAGCCAGCATGGATTCTCCAAGGGCAAAGTGTGCCTGACCAGCCTGCCTGCCCTCGTGATGGAATAAGAGACCTGCCTCGCAGGGGTGAAGAGGGCAGTGGATGTTGCTTCCCTTGGCTTTTATGGTCTCCCATAAAATCCTCATAGCTAAACTGAGGCGGTATGGGCTGTGTGGATGGACTAGAAGATGGGTGAAAAACTGCCTGGATGCTTAGGCTCCACAGGGAGTGGTCATGGATTCAGAGTCCATCAGGCAGCCAGTTATGAATGGTGAGCTTCGGGGTCAATACTGGGGCCAGAACTGGTTTACACTAATATCACCCCCACCCTGCCCAATGGGAGACCCCATCCTCAGCAAGTTCTCAGAAAGAATCCAATCAGGAGGAGGTCATTACCCTGGAGGGCAGGGCTGCTGCTCAGAGGGACCTGGACGAGCTAGAGAAATGGGGCAACAGGGACCTCATGAAGTTCAACAAGGACAAATGTAAAGTTCTGTACCTCATCTGGAATAACTCCCTGCAACAGTGGGGACCTACTACACGGGCAGGAGCTCTGCAGAAAAGGACCTGAGGGTCCCAGTGAGCAACAGGTTGAACATGAGCCAGCAGTGCGCTCCACAGGGATGAAGGCTAACCCCAGACTGGGTTGGATTGGCAAGTGCATAACCAGCAGGTCAAGGGAAGTGATCCTTCCCTTGTTTTCAGCACTAGTGAGACTGCACCTGGGGTATTGTGTTCAGTTTGGGCCTCCCAGTGCAAGAAAGACATGAATATACTGACGCAAGTGCAGCAGAGGGTCACTAGGATGGTTAAAGGACTGGACCGTGGTGTGTGAAGAAAAGCTAAAGGAACTGGTTTTATTTAGCCTGAGAAGACTGGAAGGACAAGAGGCAGCAGTCATGAGCTGCAGGAAGGGAAATCCTACCTGGACATAAGGAAAAACCTTCTCTGTTGGGAGAGGTGGGTCAGACACAGGAGCAGGGGCACAGAGAGGCTGGGGAACCTCCACCCCCGAAGATTTTCAAAACCAGCCTGGTAGCATTTTCTCTGCCTGCTACCAATGCAACAGCCACTCTTGCAGGGACTACAAGAAATAAACATTTTTACTTGGCTTATTTTTAAATGCCTAGCAGGAGCCAGAGCAACACAAAGTACCGTTTACTGAGTGAAGACCTGAACACCTCTTAGGAACAGAGATGCTGTGACTGGCCCAAGGACAGTGTAAGGGCAGGAAGGTGAGTGCCTGGGGCTGTGGCAACACTCGGTCTCATCACCTTGGTATGGGACTTCATGAAATGAATGAGAAAGCTGCTAGTGGCCACAGTTTAGTTGGAATTTGGCCCGGAGTGAAGTCAACAAGAAAGAAAAAAGGCTCTAACATCAAAGCTTTCCTTTCAGGGTCAATTTACACCCTCAAATTATCTGTTGTCTGAGTCAAATCTAACAGCTTGCTGCTGAACAGGGAGGGTTTGCTTACCTCCAAGGACCTCAACCCTCTCCTGCTCGTCCAGCTCCCTGGTCCCACCACCTCCTCTGCTCGAGCACTGATCAGACCCTGCTGTCAACTGCCCGGGGTGTCCAGAGATGAGCAGCAAAGAACAGGAGCTAGAGGAAAGGAGCAGGACTTGCCCCTTTCTGAAGTGTTGAGCTGTTAGATTGGCTCAGCCACCTCCTGTCACCTCCTGCCAAAGGGCTGGGTGGAAGGGAGGGAGAAGGAGCTAACTGAGCTGTCTTACTGCAAAAGAAAATCCTGCCGCTGGAAATGCACAAGACAAAATTTCCCTAACCTAGTGCTGGCAAGATCACTTGAAGAGTCTCAGCGTGGAAGAGATTCTCTGGTACGTGGTGGCGGCAGATGGAGGGCAGTGGTCCTCCCCGAACACTCACCTTCTCATGCCACCGGCAGTGGCAAGACAGCCACTGGTTGCCCTCTTGGTCTCTGCACAGGGGATTGCAGGGCGCATTTTACCACCCACAGAGGGGAGGTCACCGACTCTGTCCCCTCAAGTGGCTGCAACGGCAAAAGCACAATTCCCAGATGGATGTTTTTCCTCCATCTACCTAAGGCCAAGAAAGCAGGATCTGCAGCTATTTAATGTTGCCCGGCATAGAGACTGGTGAGAGGAGATTACTGACTAACCGTTTATTTTTACGTAAAAGAAGCTAGCAACGTGCATGGGTCAAATTGTCTTTCTGCTTCATGCATCACAACCTAGAAGGCTGCTTTCCTACCACTGCTGCAAATCAATCCTTCAAAAGTTTCCTGGCTTGGTCTCCAAATCACTTATCTTTGATTACTTCTAGTACCACTGTATAGTCCATTGCATCTTGAGGCCACGGGACAAAAGCCAGGAGTCCTACAGTGCAACTGCTCACTTAATTCCTTGGGTGTCTTCCCTGCTGATACATAGCAGAGATTGGCAACTAATCTATATATAGTACAGCACCGCAGCCGAGACACAATGGCTGCATTCAGCGTGCATACATGATGATGTCAGCAATGGCTGTTTAATTGCATCATGGGAAGTGAGGGGAGAAAAGAATTGGAAGAAAAAAGAAGAAAGGGGGCCCCTGGCCCCTCCACTTTACATAATTTCCTTCACCGCCAGATGGGAACGCATGGGAATGCCGGCCCCGCATCTCGGGAGCTCCCGCCCTGAAGCCTGGCATGGCCACATCTGTTTCCCTGATTTCCTACGCTTCTGATCTTCTTCACCTGCCCTGCACCCCACCACCTTGGGCGAGCTTCCTGAGATGCTGCTACCGCCATTTGATTTGGCTTCCTGAGGCTCGCTCCCTCCTTCCTTATTTTCACTTCTCTGGCTTGCAGTAGCATCCAAAGGCCGGTAGCTGTGAAACACTGAGGAAGGGTAGGGTCTGCACTGCGGAGACCACACAAGCCCCTTAGCTGCTTTTATTTAAACAAATGAGCATCTGTACTGCCAGGCAGTGGTTCACAAAAGGGGTTGTCAGGCTCAACGCAACTCCACTGCTCTGCGGCTAGCAAACAGAAGATATACAAACTTCTTTTCCCAGCAGCCATCCATCATCGTAAATGTACATGGGTTTTATTTGAAAGGAGAGACAACACCCTGCTTTAGTAAAGTGGAAAAGGGAAAAGATCCTCAGAGTGACAGCGTTCCCCTCTCTGAGACCTACAGCATCAGCCAAATCAACAGCTTTAAAATTTCCCTGAATCCCTGCCTTCCCTTTAAAGTTCCTGCTCCTGCAAACAGTACCCGTGGTATCCTCCATTTTAAGAAACCTTCCCTTTGTCTTAGCCCCCAGCCTATTTATAGCTCCTGTGGCAGAGGTATACTGGGAAGGATTTACACCAGCAGGCACAGGGCCCTTCTGCGCACGGACAGGAGGCACGTTGCAAAGGGACATTTAATACCCTCCGAGAAACATGTGGCTCCTTGGGGTGCATTTTCTGGGAAGAGGCTCTGACCCAAAGGGTTTCAGCGATGTGTTTTCCCAGTGGCACGTGAGGGTGAGAGAGGCTTTGGACTGTGATGTGAGTGATGGGCTGCTTTTGTAAGTCCACTTTTACAAAGGACTGTAGGGATGTCATCAGGGTCCCATGTAGGAGAGGAGACAGCCGCCTGCTCCCACTGCCAGGGAGAGCTGCCCAGGCAAGAGCTTCTCCCCTCTTGGCTCCCCAGTGGAGGAGCCAAGAGGGGAAAGGCCTCTTCATGGGTCATTTCATGTTCCCAGAGACTTTGTAGAGAAGCCGGGATCTGAAACTTCAACCTCTTGCATGTCCTGCGGGCGCGCAACAGCCTCATCCTGTAACCTGAGTCTGGAGGAGCTGCATGATGCAAGGTAGCAAAAGCTTCCTCTGAGTCCATCTTACAGCTTTCCCTACAGGAAACGTAATTATAACCACTATAAGTACTCACATGAACCAGAAACTTTGATTATTACCCTGCGTGGCTGCTTGCTTGTTCATCCACTCTCGTAAAGGAGGGTATTCCCTTTGCAAGTACTGTCCCTGACCAGTGTTGGTTTCAACATATAAAACCCTAAACATTTCAGGTCTGGATTACCTCAAAGCCTGTTTCCTTCTAAGGACAATGCAGAATACCTCCACTTTTCTCTCTCAGCATTCAATTCATACCTCTGGAACTGACCTGCCTTGCTCAGAGCGACTGCGGGAGAGAGCAGCACCTGACTGCAGCTCAGGATTAGTGCTGCATGTAACGCAAAATCGTCTGAGGGCACGTGCCGCTTTCCGAGGGTCACGGTTTGCCGATGCTCAGGGAATTACATTGCATGGCCCTGAGGCAGAAGCAGTCTGTCCAGGTCCCCCAGGGAATGACAAGGAGGCAGAAGGGGACAGGCAGCACTTGGATGCAGACAGCCTTAAGATGTGGATGATGTCTCTTTGCAACCAGCTGAAAAGATGGAAGATACTAGTGTCCCTCTGAACAGGCTATACAAGCGCTTCACCCTTCCTGGCACAAGGTCAGCCATCGCGGTGCTGCAGCGTGTTAGGGGACACTCACATGTCCCGGTTTAGGGGCTGAACTGGGTGCTGGTAATGAATAGCTGAGGGTGCCAGGCTTCCCAGCTCCTGCAGTCAGATCTGGAGGGGAACAGCTGCCCACGCCCGGAGTTTACACAGCTGTGTGGAAGCATTAGCAGCTGACAAGCCATTCTCCCTCAAGCGTTAGTGTATACCACCTCTTGCAGCTAAAAGCACTCCCCCAGCTGAGTAAAAGGATCTTGCGGATGTGAACAAGAACGAAGGTAGGGTGGACTTTTGAGTTACAGCCAAGTTAACTGTGCGGAGAGGATAAATGCGAGTGAGGTATTGGAGCAGCAGCAGTGTCAGGAAACAGGAGGCTAATAACAAAACATTTGCAATTATTAGCCCATAATGTTGGCACCTGCTTTCTACCTCCAGCTGCTTGGAGCTTGCATTTCTTGACCTGCAGAGCATGGTTACAAGACGTGGCTATTCTGCTGAGCTTTTCCTGAAGGGAAGAGTGATCTGATGGGAGATTTCACTGAAGGTGAGTTTGAGAGCCTTTAATACAACTCCAGCATCAGGTATTGCATGTGTTTTGTAAAGTCCAACATCCAGACAGTGAAGTCACTCCCTTGTGGGCCAAAGCCTGGATTTAGACCGTTCTTAATGGTAGGTGTCACATTTGAAATCTGTGACAGGGTTAGAGCAGAGTCAGGCTGAGAAGAACAGACATTTGTGTCTTCTGGCCTTGAGCCCATCCTGGGGGGCAATAGTTGCACTGCTATCATCAGAGATTAAAGCCAACACAGGTACTTAGTCTAACAAGAGATCTGATTGAACAGATGGTGAATAGAGAGAGATTTGAGAAGTCTGGAAGAGGAAACTAGTTTTAGAGATGCCGTCATTGGGAGCTAAAGGTGCTAAAAGTCCTTGAGATGCTAAATCACACTACGTGGTTAGAAATGGATGATTTTCAGCCAGAGTTTCTGAAAGGAAGAAGGAATTAATGAGGATGCACTGGAGAAAAAGAAAAGAAAGGTCATTTTGTTTCCTCTCAGATGCATACCAAGTAGTAGGAGAGCTAGAGCGAGGCTTAAGCAGAAAAGGTGCTCTGGGAGACTCTATCAATATAAGTGAAAAAAACCCTTTTTTTTTATCATATCCAAAAATGATACCTTTGCATCAGTTGCCTGCAGAGCTCCATGCTGTAAGGCAAGACAGTAGGGGTTTACTTCTCTATGGGACCGGAGAGTAGAGGATCGATCCCTACGGGTGTGAAGATGCGAAGTTGCACGCCACCAAGATCTATAGATTTCACTTGCACATGTGTATAGGGGAGGCTATCTCTGTTCTCCTCTGGATCCCATCACGTCCTAACAAGCACATCTTTAAACTCAAGGTGACCCTGCTCTAGGGGAGATGGATGGGTGGAGGAGGGGGTGTCAAGAGGTTGAATGAATATGCTGAGCAAGCCAGTTCCCAATGATTTATACCATGGGGACAACACTTACTGCTCCTTTGCTCCCCAACCCTCCACCCTGCTCAAGATCCAGCATACCATACAGGAAGCTCAGCAACACATGCAGAAAGTTGAACTTACTACTGTACTTACTAATGGATCCAATGACAGATATACGGTTGAGCGAGAGTCAGTATGCAAGAGCAGGCATGGCAAATTTGGAATCTGAGGCAAATTTAGAAGTTTGTGCTCGCAAGAGGAAAAATGAGGAAAGGGGGAAAAAAAAAAAAAAGCACAAATCAGCGCTAAAGTGGCTGGTCTTAAGTGGCACAGTTGTCCATGGAGTACAGTCGTGGTGAAAGCCAAAAAAAAGATGGATGTTCCTCTGAGTGTAATGAATAAGTTGCTAACAGCGAGCTAAAAAACAATAGCAAAACCTTACTCTTTCATTTATCTGGGACTATTTGATGAATGTGAAATCCCCAAAGACTACACCAGCATCGAGGTCTTGCTGAAGCCCTTTCCTGTGGACAGACCTGTTGGAAGTGCTCCCTTCGTACATTGATTTACTAGTTGAATTCTTAAGCGTGGGAGGCAAAGATCCAAGCAGGATGCAATGCTGTGTCTTTGCCTCTTTGTAACTGTTAACAAATAAAGAAGAAAGCGGCTTCTCGGGTGCACCAGGACAGGGAGAGGTTTAGGTCCTTATAATCCCTAGAAAATATTATGCAGAACTTGAAGCGATGAACCACTGTCTCGGCTTTTTACGTCTGTGGACCTCTTTGATATAGTGATACTGGAGATGGAAATGTTTTCTGGGTCCTTAGGCACAGAACAGTAACAGTGGCAACAGAAGTTCAGCCCTATACTTTTGTTATTACCTGTGCACGTTCAGGGACTTGCACCAGCTACTCGGCTACTTCTGTTCACAAGCCCCGCCGAGCTTTGAGCTTGCTCACTGCCTTAGTGCTCAACATAGCAGGGCAAACAGTATCTGGCTGCTGGACCATTTCACGCAGGTGGTATACGGAAGAGCTCCTTATGTGAATGTTTGCCTCTAAAATTACAGTAAAATATCCCCAAACCCACAATTACTGTACCTGGTTCTATTTAACAAAGCTTTTAACCTCCAGACCCCTGGCTTTTCCAGCTGTATTGCTTTTGGCAGGAACACCATTCTGTTTGTCCTGTAGTGCTGCTGGCAGAAAGCAGATGCTTTCCTTCAAGCAAACGAAGCTTCCAAGTTCGGACAGTGGAAGGCACATCCCGACATTGGAAGCAGATGCTAGAGAATGACTCAGGTGCAGTCTTCTGCCCCACTGTCCTATTTTCCACTGAAATAAAAGGGGAAAAGGAGAAAAAAAATATGTATTTTTAATGCATAGTTTAGCTGCAGTGGCTGGGCAGTTAGTTGAGAACAGGAAAATGTTGCCAAATAGAGATTTTCCAACTAGGTGGAAGTCGGCCCATATCTTCAGAGCTATTTTGATGCTCGTTAGGTGTCTCTGAAGATGTGGCCAGTCATGCCCAGATTTTAGCATTGTTAGAACGTTTTAACAGTTAATGTTTTAACACAGTTCTGATGTGATCTTGACACAGTTATGATTCCAACATGGTTTAAATGATGGGCTTGCCTTTAGTGCAAACTACACTGTTTCAAATTCAGACCAGCAACAGCATATGAATGGAGGACAAAAGAAAGATGAGAGGAACGGGTGTGAAAAATACTGGAGAGAAGGGAATAAATGCGAGAAACCTCAGTAGAGCGACACAAAGGAGAACGAGCAGAATGCAGAGAAATGCCTCAGACGCTCACGTAAGCAGTGAGATTTCATTTATTTGGCACAGAGGGACAATAGCCCCGCTAACCAGGATAGCTATTGTTCTTTTGTTTTTAAGAAACAAAAAGGGTAAATGCGAAGCACTAGCTTCCCAGGGAAAAATCATAAAAATAAGTTCTCATCCTGCTGTCTACCGAGGAACCAGAAGCTTCTCGTACTTCACCTATCGCCCTCGCGCTGTTATTCACCCACGTGTTTGTCGGCTTAGAAAACAAACAAAATATACTGAGGCCTCGCTCTATCTGAGGAGAGCTGAGGCTTTTTTATAGCAGAACAAGTTAATTGGATCGAAACCCCTCGAATCAATGCACTAAGCAGAAAAATGCACGGTGCTATCTGCCGTGGAATTGAGGACACAAGTGCTCCAGCAGCTAATGTTTCAGAGTGTAATATTGGCGTATTCCCTTTAGCTTTATTTCAGCGTTTTTCATAACGGAGACGGAAAGCCATCCATAAACAGAGGAAGCCTCAAAATGTTGCATTCCTTCGGTGGTGGTGGAGGGAGAAGAAAAGAAGGACTTTGATTTAGAGAGACAGAGGTGCTTAAATATGAGGATGACAGCTGGGGAATAAGGACCCACTGTTCAGGGACAGTGAATTGCTTATAGCCTTTTACAAGCTCAGGGAGGGTGCAAGTTATAAACGAGGTTCGGGAGCTTTGGCACAAATACAGTGGATCCTGTCAGCGAAAAGGACCTTCCGCAGCGTATAGGTAGCCCGGTGAACCCGTTAGAGCCATTTGAAGCATGGACGCGCAGAATTCCCCTCTTCAGCCGGTTAGCTAGAAAGCAAACAGCTGTCACTGAGGAAGGCAGGGGTGTCAGATATGCCTGGAGACATGCATCTGGGAATTTCTCCCCAATTAAAATACTTCTGACCGCAAAAGATGACGGTTTCTACTGAGGGAGCTAGTGGAAAGCGTTATCTGGGAAACCCCAACAGATCAACCACGCATTTGTTGTTCGGGGAGTTACCGTTCTTTGCAACTAACTGGCTTCATCTGGAAAAGGACAAGCTCCGGAGCATCATAACCCTCTGCAGCAACCACAGGACAAACAAACAGAGCTGAGGCAAGGCTCGATGATTTTTTAACCTCTGCTAGTCAAAGCTGCGTTGGGTTTCACCTGCGTGCTCAAATGTGAGCGTATGGATACGTAATATAAAGAACACAGCCCCTGAGCCAAATCCTTTAGTGATACATAAGGCAAGTTCCCAGATGAATATGCTACTGAGGGGCATAATAAATATTCATGCTTGTTTACAACTTACTGTACATTTGTTGCCCCGTGGATTTCATCAGCGATTCCCACTGCTTGGTCTTGCATAAGGACGGGAGCGCTCTTGAGTTTCTCGGTTCTCCTGAAGAGCTTTTGGCGAGAGATCCTCACAGGCATGGCTCATCGCTGTGTTTAGTGCCTGCCAGCAAAAGACAAAAGACATTTTTATTTTTAAGTAGGCAATTTAAGTTAGTGTTATTTGTGTGTCTGAGGCCTAAATAGTGTTAGTCATTTTTACGTCTGAGGCCTAAACAGAGGAGGAACATCATTCAATATATTTTAATAGCCTGTTTTCCTTTTCTGTGGTGTTTTTTAAAATTTATTGTCATCACTTAACACTAATTTGAGTTTATTTTGCTTGTTTACAAACGCTTTCATTCACAGTTCTGCACGTATCTTTTCCAATTTTTATTCCCTTCCCTATTTTTCGGCTTTCGAACCCCTGAGTCAGTTTCACGTTTTAAAACTTTTCAGCATTTCCAGTTTCCTTGTGAAGGGTAAAACGCCACGCGCCCTCCCTTGCTAGTACAAGCCCCACTAAAACAAGAGGGTGGCCACTCAGCCGTGCTGCAGCCGAAGCTTTCCTTTTAGCAGTTGCTGGTCGGGAGGCGTTTCACGAAAACGAAATAATTGTTGCGTTTTTATTGAAGTTTGGTCCCGCAGCAGTGCAAATGGCATCGCCGGTAATTTTTTTTTTTTTTTTTTTTTTTTTTTTTTTTTTTTTTTTTTTGCTAACTTCATCGCGTCAGTTTAAAGGAGAGGAAACGTCTGCCCCTGGCTAGCAGCAAAGCTCGGGCTCGCCCTCCCGGGCACGGCAGAGCCGGCAGCAACCGCAACGGCGCGGAAAGGAGCCGGAGATCCCCCTTAGACCGGGCGTAAGAAAACAATTCATCGAGCGACTTAACGTTTAAAGCTGCATTAACGCCCCGATGCTTTCAAAGAACGCAGCCCCGCTCCCATCTCAAACCGAAAAAGGGGGCGAAGCGGGGGGCTGGCGATCGCCTGAGCCGCGGCCGCAGCGCGTCAAAGTAAAAGAAAAAAGGGGGGGGGGGGGGGGGGGGGGAGAGGGGTGGGTTGTTCCCGGCGCCGAAAAGAGCGATATTAAAAGCCTGCGGGGGGGGGAGTGGGGGCGGGCGGCGGGGCTGGATGCGGGCGGTTGGGGGCAGGTCGGGCAGGAGGAGGGCGAATGTTTCCTGCCCGCCGCCACCGCCCCCCGGCCGCCCCCCGCAGCCGGGCGGAAGTCAGCCCGCGCCGTCGGAGCTTAAAAGGCTCCCGCACGCCGCGCCGCCCCAGTGCCGGCGGCCGCAGCGGGGCCGGAGCCAGCGCCGCCGCCAGCCCTGCGGGCCGAGCCGTGCCGAGCCGGGCCATGCGCTGCCCCCCGCCCTGAGCTCTTCCCTCGCCCCGAGGGCCGGGCCGCCCGGCTCTGCCCCTCCGCACCCCGCCAGGCACGGGGAAGGCGCCCGGCGCGATGGCTCTCCCTGGATCCCACGCCGCCCGGGACGGTGCTGCCGCATCAGTGAGTAATTCCTGCTAATTCACTCCCCCCCAACACACACACCCACACGCCCCCCCCCCTCCCCCTCCCGGGGCCGGTGGGCTCCGGCTCGGCAGATCGCGGGGGAGGCGGGCGTTTTGGCTTTTGCTGCTTTTTTTCCCCCCCTCCTCCTTCCCCCTCTTCGGGTTTTATATTATTTTTGTTTTCTCAATAAAACACCACGCGAAGAGGCGAGATGACAAAGGAAATGTGATCCTAGGCGCTGCAGGGGCTCAGAGCGAGCGAGAACCGGAGAGGAGGAGGAGGAGGAGGGGGGGGCGAGCGTAGCGCTCTCGGATAGCATTGCACAGCGGCTCCAATTTGTGCGAGCGAATATAATACACCCCCCATGAATAATTCAGGGCGGCCGGCGGGGACCTGCCGCTGCTCCTCTGCCCGGCCGCGGCGTGTGCGAGCCGCCCGGAGCCCCCGGCGCTGCTGACCGGCCCGGGGGAGAACCGGAGCCACCCGGGAGAGCCGGAGCCACCCGAGCCGCCGGGCACCGCGTGTGGCGGGGCCGCTGCGGGCTCGGCGCTGCCCTCCGCGGGGGAGCCCCGCGTAAAGGAAGGGGTCCGGCGGGAGCCGGCGCTCTGAGAGGCGAGAAGGGATTGCTCTTCCCAGCCCCCCCCCCCCACGCCCCCAAGCCCTTTTCTTCTTCCCTTCCCATCTCCTCCTCCTCCTCTGCGTCCCGCCAGCGCGAGTCTCTGCCGGTGGGGTGGGCACCAACGCCGCCCTCCATCCCCACCCCCCAGTCATGCGGTGGTGGAGCAGGCGTCGGCGGGGGAGGACTGGAGCCGGAGAAGTCTGCCTGGCCACTGTGTTTCAGTGCCTCTCTCTCTCCTAGAGCTGCTCTGGATTGCAAAAGTGGAGGGGGGAACTGAAACGAAATTTCCCCTTCCCCCCCGACAAGCACAGGTTTAAAGGAAAAGAGGAAAAAACCCAACGCCCCAAGAAGAAAGAGCGAAACTTGAGTTAAAGCCCTGCTGCTCCCCGCCCGGCCAAGAGGGACTTGCACTGCCGCCCCGGCGCCCCGACCCCGTCCTGCGGCCGTGGGAACCGGAGCCGAGCCCCGGCGGACAGAGGTCCGGTCCCCGCTGGATGCGGTGGGGATCGGGCGATCGGCGCCCATGCACTTTCTGTTTAGGAAGAAGACGAGTAACCAAAACCACGTTGTCAAACTGCTGACCCAAGGGGGAAATGAGAAGACTGTGTGAGGTATTGACCGATCTGGGAATCGATACAATTTGTCTAATGCAACGGAGGATCGGGGGTTAAGTACATGTGAGGGAAGAGAGGATCCATTTGCTGAGAGAGAACGGGACAGCTACACCTTGATACCAAAAATCCCCCCCCCTCCCGCGGCAGCGAGCCCGGCAGCGGCAGCAGCGAGGTACGAGGCGAGGATCCAGCTCCCTGCAGACCGCCGGATCGATGCCACCGTATTTGCAAAACCGGCCAATCGATCCCACTTGGCAAAACTACTGATCGATGCCAGCTTGCTCATAAGCCGCTTGCAGAACTACCTTCTCCAAACGCCCCCCTCCTGTTTTGGTTTTTTTTCCGCTTTTTTTGTGAGGGAGGGGACATTGATTTCTTTTTTTTTTAAAAACACCCCCCCCCCCCATCGGGGAGCCGGGCCCATCGCAAATGGCTTCGTTTCCCGAATCCGACTTCCAGATCTGCCCGCTGTGCAAGGAGATGTGCGGCTCGCCGGCTCCCCTCTCCTCCAACTCCTCCACCTCCTCGTCCTCCTCGCAGACCTCCAGCTCCTCCGGGGGCGGCGGCGGCGGCTCCTCCTGCGGGGGCCCGCCGCGGCGGCTCCACGTCCTGCCCTGCCTGCACGCCTTCTGCCGCCAGTGCCTGGAGGCGCAGCGGCACCCCGGCGCGGGGGACGCGCTCAAGCTGCGCTGCCCCATCTGCGACCAGAAGGTGGTGATCTCGGAGCCCTCGGGCATGGACGCGCTGCCCTCCTCCAACTTCCTCCTCAGCAACCTGCTGGACGTCGTCGTCGTGGCCGCCGCCGCCGACGAGCAGAAGAACGGCCGGGCCGCCGGGGCCGGTCCCGCCGCCGGTTCCGGCGCGGGAGGCGGGGGGGGCGGCGGCAACAACCGCCACCACGGCCGCCCGCCGCCGCCGCCGCACCGCGCCGCCGCTTCCTCGCCCGCCGCCGCCGCCGCCGCTTCGGCCGCGCCTTCCTCGACGTCGTCGTCGTCCTCCTCCTCCTCGGGCGGCGGCGGCGGGGGCTCGGCGGCCCTCCTGCTGCGGCGGCCCCACAGCCGGCAGGGCGAGCCCCGCTGCAGCTCCTGCGACGAGGGCAACGCCGCCAGCTCCCGCTGCCTCGACTGCCAGGAGCACCTGTGCGACAACTGCGTGCGGGCGCACCAGCGCGTCCGCCTCACCAAGGACCACTTCATCGAGCGCTTCGCCGCCGCCGCCCCCCCCGGCCCCGCCGCCGCCGCCGCCGGCCCCGCCGCGCCGCTCGCCCTCAGCCCGCCCTACCCCGCCTCGCCCTACAACATCCTCTCCGTCTTCCCCGACCGGGCCAGCTACTGCCAGCACCACGACGACGAGGTGAGCGAGTGCGCGGCGCGGGAGGGGGGCAGCGGCGGCGCTCCCGGCCCCCCCCCCCACCCCCCCCGCCGGCGGCAGAGGGCCCCCGCCCGCCGCCTCGCACCCGGCGGGCCGGCCCCGAGGGGCGGGCGGCGGCGGGGACCGGCCGCGGCGCTTCCTCCGCCCGCGGAGGCGCTGGGGTCCTGCCGCCCCCCTTGGGGGGGGGGGGGGGGGAGAGGCTAACGGGACGGGGGAGGGCGTGCGGCGAGGCGGCGGCGTCCCCGGGCGCCCCGCTCCCTCCGGGAGCCGCCCGGGACGAGGAGGAGGAGGAGGAGGAGGTGAGCCGGGAGGGGGCGGTCCCGCTGCGAGGTGCGGGAGCCGCTCTCCCGGGAGGCGGCCGTCGGTGCCTCGGGCCGCCCGTGCGCGGCGGGAAGGCGGTGCGGGGGCAGCGGGCGCCGCCTCTCTGGGGGAGCTGGTCGGGCGCCCGCTGAGGGGTAGCGAGACCGCGGAGGTGCAAGCGAGGGAGAAAGTCTGGAGTGCGGGTCCCCCCCCCGGCCCCTAATGTTTCTAATGCAAAGTTAAATTACTTCGTGGAATCCGCTTTGTACCGTGTTCGGCGTGTAACGCATCGAAGAAACGAATAAATAGGGAAGGAAGATAACTAACAAGGAAAGGACTCCCCCCCCCCCCCTTTTTTTTAATTGAAGCTAGTCAGAAAGTTAGCAAAGATGCTCACCCTTGCCTACACCAGCTACATCTCTTGCTCTTGGCTAACACTTTAGCTCGCCCCTGCAGTGCAAACGAGAACTTTACTGATGATATAAAAATGGGAGCTTGCTTTGCTGCATTTAAAACGCTTTGCTGGCAAGTTTTTGTTTCGGATGATCCTGAGTGTTGGTTCACAGATCTAAAAGAGGCTGCGGCTTCTTCAAAATGTACTGAAAGTGTCTTAAGTTTCCTTGGGACGTAGTTTCTTGCTGTGATAGTTTGAAACTTGATTTTCATCTGAAACTGGAAAATGGCGGTCTGCTGTCTTCCCCCCCTTTCTGCTCTGGGGGGTCAACGCGGGGGATTTTGCTGGAATTTTCCAGTAACTTCAGAGTTGGGGGTAGTTTCCTCCCAGTTCGAAATGGGACGACACGACCAACTGCTTCAGGGGAAAAGCCTGCCTGAGGACAGGGCAGTACGGGGGTGTTCTGTGGGACGCTTGCTTAACTGATACATGAACGCGTCCAGCCTAGTGAAATGTGGCGATGCCTTTGTCTTCAGTTCGCAAGGATGCTTTCCTTATCCTGTCTCTAACGCTACCGTACCTCTGAAATTTCTAGAAAGCTCTGGAAGAGCTTTTCTCGTTTCTCAAAGTTGCTGGTGTTGGAGGACAGAAAGTATGAATTTTGTGGAAAAGGAAAAACCTTAAAATGACATTTGGGGGCTGGGGTATGCTTGAGGAGCAAGGAATCTTAAAAAAAAAAAAAAAACCAAAAACCCCAAACCCAACCAAAAACAAAAACCAAAACAAAATGCCTTACTGGCAATTGGGCTGCTTACAGCTTTTTGTGGTATCTGAGTATCTTCCTGCTAGTGGCCTTCCTAAAGAACATATTGTAATACTAAATGCCAGAATGAAATGAAGCACGGTGTCCTTAATGCACTGCAAAAGCTATGTTTCTGCCCTCATTTTGGAGTATAACTTTGGGCTTGTGGTATGGGCTAAAAAGCTTCTGGTTCTTGTGTTCTCAGTATCATAAAGCTTCTTGTTGAAGTGTGTAAAATGAAACAATGGAGGGGGCCGTAGTATAGAGTATCCAGCTTCTAAAGCAGATGTATTCTCTACCACTTGGTGAAGAGTAGCTGGGACAGGAGCGCCAAGGTATTTTGTAGCCTTGAAAGTTGAAATGGCAAAGGGAAGAAAGATATTCTAGCGTTGCTTAAATTGTACAGCTTTTCTAGAAGTAACTTCTAAAAAGCTTGTTTGTTTTGTTTTACGTAACTAATATTTTATTTTCAACAGTGTGCTTTGAAAAGAGTACGTGTCTCTTAGGGTTGGTTTTGGGTGTCCTCGTGTCCTGTAGATCTAGAAATTGTTTTAAAACAGGTGAGCATTTTCAAGCCTTTGGCTCCTGTTGAGAAAGGCTTTTATTCTGCAAATTAATGATCTACTACTGTTCTTGATTAGTGAGTTTTGGTGGTTCTTTAATGTGGGTGTGCCTGATCAGTATTTGCAAGTATTTATTATTCACTTAAGGGGAAATGTTTGGGAGAGACTGTGACTGTTGGGAACAGTTTATACTGCAAGTCTTTCTCACTTTCGCTGAAAATGTGGGCGAGGTGTACAATTTTTTTTGAGAAAGGGCGGCTGCAAAACTGTGAGGGTTATTGCTTGTTTAATTCTAAGAATGCTATTTACAGCCTCATAAAAGGAACGATAATAGACAGGCAGCCTTCCAAGAGAGTACTTAAGTGATGCACTAAGTACTTTGGCTGTCTAATAGTGTTAAAACAAACCTAAAATGCAAGGCTGGAATGGCAGCTTGAAACCTTAATATTAGTAGTTATAAACTCCGGTTCTGCTCAGTATGTAAGTGGGGAAAAGCTGGCGACAGAACAGGATATTCCCTCAGAGTAATGCCATGCAGCAGGTAAGTTTGAGCACAGGCAGATCTCATCTGTAAGCTGCTAGAATATAGTTTGGATGCGGAGTTGTTCTTCCCAGGGGTGGCATGTTTGAGATAAGTTATAAGGAGTTTGACTCTGACCCTAGCCTGTTACCTGAGGCTTTTCTGGGCCAAAGCAGCTGGCTCCCTTATTTTCTGCCTCCTTGCCTAGAACATGATACCCCTGTCCTTCCAACATCACAACTTCACTTGTTACCTTTTGGTTCTGTTTCTCTCTGGTATTGCTATTCCTCCTCCTGGAAAGCACTGTCTGTTCCCCGTAATTTTCCTTCCTCCCACCCCCATTTTGAGACTCCCTCAAGTGAGGAGGGAAATAGCACTGTGGGTGGTTACTTACTGGGTGTTCCAAGACTCAAAACAAGGCTACAGATAAGTATTTGCAATACAGGATCAACATAGTTGCTCATCCTTTCAGTGCAGAGAAATGCAGATTTCAGCTCTTTACCAGGATGTCTGGAGCAGCCTCTCTTTAATTGAGTTGGTTCTGTTCTCAGTTGAGCTGTTGACTCGGGTAAAACAACAGTCATCTGTTGTGTGCTATGAGTACATGCAGTCACTGACAACTTAACAGAGCAGATTGACTGTTACTGTAGTGGCAAACGTTAAAGAAAGTGGAACTCTGGGCACTGCTTTCAGGGTGGAGAGTGCCTGCAAATACTGCAACGATGCACAAAAGGAAAGTAAACTTTTCATGCAAAAAAAGCAAAAGCCAATCTTCCTTTGTCACAGAGCTGCTGTTGAAATCCAGTATGGTTGCTTACCGCTTGGAACCTCACTGTCTGTAAAATGCTATCAGGGCAGCAAGGGAAATGCTTAATCTGTCAGATGCTTCTAAGCATTCTACAAACGTAGCAATATTTGTGTTGCAACCCTGAAAATCTTCTGTGTGATCATGTTTGTTGTATGGATAGAATTATCGACGTTACAGTAGTAACTGGATGTTATTGTCATAAAAGCCACTAGAACAGGACTTTAAACTTGGAAAGGGTTTTATCTTAGTCTTATCCATAATTAAATCAAATATGCTAACTGCTGCGTCAGTGTGCTTGATTGCCTCATCTCTCAGACTGAAAGAGCACCTCTATTTTTCTTTTCAGAATCCTCCGTAATAGCCTACAAACCAGACCAGATGCTTAGAAAGTGTTGGAACAGCTGTAGGAAACTTGGCTTGTATAGATAAACTACCTGGATTCAAATGACTTTGCTGTTGCAGAAAGTGGAAAAGGCCACAAGCCTCAAGTTAAATAATGTGGGGTTTCCTTTATGCCAACTCTCAGCTGCTACACGCTTTAGTATCGCTTGGTGATAACAGTGGCGGGTGGTCAAAACACTTCAATAGCAGACTTCTAACACTTCCTAGGGAACGTGTGGAGTTGCCAAATTCAGTCAGCTTAATGGTCTGTGACCCCTTAGTTCTCATATTGCTTCACAGATTCCATTTTAGAAGTGGTTCACAGTCTACAAGGCAAAACCCTGTAGCACCACAGCTTCCTCCACCCACTGCAAGAAAGGATTTTTAAAGTTTTCTCCCCTTGCCCTTAGCCACACTGCTCCTTCCTTTTGCTTACATCAGTTCTGGCTTTGGTCAGATTCTTCACTGATCAGATTAATTCACAAACTCAGTTTCTTGCCAGATCAGTGAGTTGAAATGGCTCCTGGGGTTATTGGTGCACGTGGACAAGACTGGCTAAAATTAGATTGCTATATTGAATTCTGGAGTTGTAGATATTCCTGAATTTATTGTCTTTTTAGACTACAAAAAAATTACTTACCCTTATTTTGTCTTACACAGACTGTAAAAGATGCAACTTTCAAAAGCTTGTGTGTGTATAGGGGAAGGCATTCAAACACAAATGTCAGCTGAAGTGAAAGCTACTTATCTGGTACCTTGGCTAAATTTGCTGATTGAATTTACACCTAAGCTGCTCTAATGTAGGATAAAGCTCTGGTTTCACAATAAGGGAGCAAGCTGTCTTTAACATCTCGTGGCTACTCAAAGAAGCAGATCTCGCTTCCTCCTGTTCTCACCAGCCTTGGTTGCATGCACTCAGGAGATGCTTCTGTGAGCCAATGTAACTCGCTTAACATGGTAGAAAACCCCTCCCTCTCCTCCTTCTTCTAGCATTGGTATAAGTTAATTTGAATTGCAGAGGAATATGGCCCAAACTGAACTGGTATGAGGGAAAAAGGAGGAATAGTGTGGCTAGGAAGGAAGGGTAGGTTAGATACGGTTCCTTTTGTGTAATGGTTTGCCATCACTGCCAAACACTGAGCTTTACTCCATAGTGCTCTTAACACTGTCTACCCACCTGTCTCACCAAAACAGTTGGCTAGCACAAAGGGAATATGCTTGTGCCTGTGCCCCCCCACTCGTGTGTCTCTTGTTCAAGGGCTATTTATATGAAACTGCAGTGTGTGATACAAATGTGATGCAGGCTCTTGCCGTTCCTTTTTCTCATCCTTAGGGTTTTTACCTTCTAACAAAAATGATTAAAATTTCTAGGAGTGCATCCTGGAGGCACCGGTTCTAGTATGTAATACTTTATTGTGTTGCAGCTGTTGTGGCTGCTGGAGCTTCAGCTTTATTAGGAGAACATGCACATGAGCTAGGAGATAATACATACTTCCCAGTGTATGTGAGAAACTGTACATATATTTCTTTATGCTGAGGCACCCTTCATTTATTGTATTTACTTTCTTTTCTGATATCAAATGTACATGCAGGTATGTCAGACTCAGTTTACTGACACTTGTGTTTTCCTTTTTAATTTTTTCCTGGTGAAGAAATCAGGGCAGTGAGTTACCTTGTTCATGCGTGGTCTATGTAATGTGGATTTAACATCTTTGGAATGATGAAGGGTTTTAATAGTCTCTAATTTCACACTTTTTTTTAACTTATAAATAATGTTCAGATATCTGGTTCCAAACAGGTCACCTCTTAGATTACTCTGCCATACTTTCCTTTCAGCTGCCCCTTCCTCAGCATACCTTTAGCTCCTGGCTCTTCTCTGTATGTAAAAGTGTTTTATTTAACTGCTTCTCTTTTGAATGAGAACTTTGCAGGGCTTGAAACAGCTTTAAAACCGCGCTGGACAGAATCAAAACCTCTCCCCTCGTTTCCCCTGCTTTGGGGTGACTAATGTTCAGACACTCTCAACATTTTAGGGTAAATATAGCAAAGTTGGTTGTTTGTGGGGTTTTTGTTTGATTGTTTTCCTGGTGATAATCTGATATCCTTACACTACTGGCCTAATTAAACATGACTTCAGATAGTTTCTGGTGAGGAAGGATCGAAAGAAACAGAAATGGCTTGTCTATTCAAGCAGCTTCCATGGAACATCAAGAACATCTTTGAAAAGCCAACAGTATCAATACAGTAGAAACTTGCAGGCTGCAGCATAGACTTCTGAGGTTATAGTAACTTCCTTGAGATGTGCATATGGTAAATAGGCATGAAACTAATCTACTGTATACTGAGAACTTAATTTTTGTTAGCTTCAGTTTTGCTAAAACTGATGTCTTGAAGTGTATCTCAGAACTTGGAGAGAGAGTCTGATTGAATTTTGCTTCAATTTAGTGAAGAAATCTTGCATCACGTGTAGAATTTTCTTCTTTCAGCTAAATCTTCAGAGCATATAAACATGCATGCTAGACCATGCTTCCTTAGAGGAAAACTACCTAGTTCCTCTCTTAGAGTTAGGAAGGTATCATTCCTCTTTCAATACTGTCTTGACCCTGTCTCTTCCTAGTTCTCCTCCCACACTCCCTTCCTTCCTGCAAAGTTGTTGGTGTCTTTCCATCAGACAAAGAATCATGATGTGTTGAGAGCACAGATCTTAAAGCTGTATGAACAATGCACCGAATGCAAGACTAATGTTACCACAGATGAGATTTCACAGAAAGGGTTTTTTGTCTTTAGCTGTAATGCACTTTCAATAGAGCAGTTACAAATATAATCTTGGATCATAATTATGTAGAACATAATTTTTAGTAATGCGTTTACCCTATCATTCTAAGTCTTTAATTAAAGTGTAGAAATACTGGATGGGAATGGGACTACTGCTTGGCAATGCAAGTATTGGTTAATGTAATGAATGGATGTCCCTGATCCTAAAATATATTAGGCATATGTCCTTGTCTTAGCTGTTCTTGTCATGGGCTCAGCTGCAGCTCCTTCCACAGGCTGTTTTCTACTTTCCCTGGCTATGCTTGTTGAAGGGCTATGTGGGTAGGATGGGTTTGGTCCTCTTATCTAACAATAATGCTTGTGCATCCAAATCAATTTTGAAAGTCACAGGAATAGAACAAAAACATGTTAAAGAATCAGAGCAATACTCTTTAACTCTGTTCTAACTTGAGTTCAAAAGCTTCTTTACTATGCAATATCACTTTGGACAATTTTTATCTCTTCACCTTCTTTCTCCCATCTTAAAGAGAAATTGTATGTGGCTAATAAAGGACTAGTACTTTAAGTTCTTTTGACTCTAAGCTACTACTTTCTTCTTCTTCTTTATCAACACGTAACAAAGTAACAAAATTTTCACCTGACACTGTAGTTAATAAGATTATTTAGGAACTAAAAAAGCTGACCAGCTTTGAATGCTCTAGCTGTTTAATAGGAAAAGGAATAAAACTCAGTACCCACAGATGAGGCTCAAAAATACATGCTCTGTGTTGTCCTACTGTGCTGCCCCTTGGACATGTGTGCAATACTGGCATTTCCTCACGAGTATTAATTCATGGTTACATGTTCAGTGGTAAGAAATAAAAGAGCTCCAGACCTGTTATTTCACTTGAGTGTATAACATGCATTTCTAAAACATCAGATGGTGAGCTTGTTGGATGGGATGATGTCTGGTCGGCAGTTTTCCTACATATGTAGGTGAAATATTTTTGAAGTGACTAAGACTTGGAACTGGAAACTTTAAATGAGAAGCCTATTGTTTTATGATTCTGTACACTTTGTGCTATGCCTCTGCACTGCTGCTGACTTGGAGAAAATGGCTTACCTTCCAGCAGTAGGTAGGCAAGTTGAGGAAATCTTTAAAACTTGTCTCATTAGCAGTGGGTGAAAGTTACTTTTCAGAGTTGATTGTTTAATATTTTGGGAACAGGGAGCTATGTCTTCAATGCTATAGTGGAAATGGTCTCTACTGAACAAAGAAACGTGAAATATCTTAAACTTGTTTCTGAAGTGAACAGATTAATCCAATCAAAGGCTGCTGTCCTACTGTTTTTACCTCAGTTATGTCTGTCTTCTGTTCGTTACCATGGTATGATCTTCACTAAGACTGCACAAGTAATCACCAAGGCTGCTCTGGGTACCAGTACTTTCTAGGACTGTCAAAAGAGCGACTGCCTGCCCTTGGATCTCGGGTGCTTTGCGGGGGAAGAAGGGTCCTTTAGTGAGCTAAAGGTAATAGCTAAACTTGTGTTGCATCATTTTTCCCTTTAATCTTGGTCTTCATGCATAACCAAAATATTTGAGGGTATTTTGTCAAGTTTGCTAAATGTTATCTTTTCTAGTTGTTTGCTTGTGTTACATGCCCATCACATACATTTTGTAGATAGTTTATAACAACATTGGCTATCATCTACTATAAATATTTCCTTTCCTAAGTTAAGATATTGTAAATGTACGGAACTACCAAATGCTGTGTTTGGCTGGATTAAAAGGCTGGCAGGGACCTGAGATTCAGAAATCAAACTTCAGCAGGATTCTCAGATGGTAATGTTAAAGCTTGTTGCTGTATCCTTCCCCTTGTTCCATGTTGTTTTGGGGTTTGTGGGTTCTGTTTGCATGTGTAGGTACTCACTGTCCAGAGTGGCAGGCATATGCTAGAAGACTAATTTTATACAGCCTTTTGTTCAGCTGCTCTTGGTTAACAAAAGGCAAACTATTATTTGGGGGAAAATGTCAGCTATCAGACTTCAAATCCTCCCCCTTTCCCTCCCCCTTCGCTTCAGTGCTTCTTACTACTAATGCCATTCACACTGTCGGACAGGACAGTTAAGTGTATGATATAAAAATCTCTAGCCTTAAATCTTTGGTGCAAGCAAAGCTTGAAAGCTGTCTGCGTTATGGATGCCTTTAAGCTTTGTAATCCAACCTAGCCCTGCATTGAGGAACTAGGGAATGCTGCTCTCCTATATGAGGGTTGGTAGTGTGGTCTGTGAATTGCCAGTGAACTAGTCAGTACTGGTCCCTGTTGCCTGACAAGGTTACTATTCCTGATCTTCTGTAACCTTGAGTAATGCCATGTCAGGTGATTGAGGGTGTAGGAGATAAAGATCAGGTAGCTTTTAGGGGCTTGCTATTGCTGTGTCTTTCTGTGGTTTGGAAGTCAACTATATAGTCCTAAAATGTTTTAGTAAGTGCATGTATATGTGAGGCAGAGTCAGTCTGTTACTTTGAGGAAAAACTTGTTAGAGAATGGAAAGAATTGCCATGCCTCCAAGCCGCCTTTTTCCTTTAAAAGCCATGCTGGGAAAGAGTTAAATTTCACCCCTCTGCAGCACACCCCGCCCCCACTGCTATATATGGTGTGCCCAAAGGCACTGGAGATTTAATACATTGAAGTTGGAGCGTGAAGGGGGTCTGCAGGCTGCTAGACAAAGTCACTCAAATTTCAGGAATACTTGATCCATACAAGGATGTTACTTGAGAAAGGCATGACTTCTCTGTAAGAAGCTGGTTGCCAAATGAGCCGGCTGAGTGTGTCCGAAACACAGTTTTTTGTGGCTAGATGAGCCACAATTGGAAACCAGATTTCCTTTTAATTGATGACTGATAAGTAAGCCAGCCAAATTTGTTGCGAGAACCATCTCCCTTCAGAGTATAATGGTTATTTGCAGGGGAAAATGGCAGTTGTGCTTCTCCCACTGAAGTGCTTGTAAGTTAAATTATTGTGCAGATAACTAAATTCTCTATTGAATCAAATTGACTGAACACCAGACTGAAGAAATGGCAAATATAACTTCCCCTCCTTCTAGTTACTGTAGATGCAGCTGTAATATCATAGTGGTGTCCCAACACAATTGGTGTCAACTTCTGTTAAAGGCTTCTAAATGGATGGGCAAATATTTTGGGAAGAGAGGGGGGACTGTGTATTTAAAAAAAAAAAATCAGAACTGGAAATGTCGGGCAGCGGTCTGGAGTGGATTCTACCCTGAAAGGAATAACAACTGAACTAACAACAACAAAACTTGAGGGAATCGGAGAGGGTGAAATACAAAAGAATTACTGGAATACTGAAGTCCCAGTCTTCCCAGTGCTGCTCTTCCACTTAATACAATGGTACAGGAGGGGAAGATGTAATACTCCTCTTGCTTCCTTGTCTCTTGTATTTAATACAATTGTAATCCCCCACCACCACCACCCTCCCGAATATCATGGAAGCATTGATAAGATTAGAATTAGGAATTAGATTAGGGTTATAAATGGTGGCTGTTGACAGTGTCGCAAAAGGTAACAGCATGCCCTTTCTTAAGAAGGTGTCATCTGCTTTCTCCATTCTAGACAACATGTATTTTAATTGACAGTACTGTTTTGTGGTAGCTATTGCTCTCTTCTAGCATTACTTATTTTCTCAAGGACTCTGAGCCTCTTACTAGAGCAGAGAGAACTAATGTATGACCTGTGAGCTTTCTGTTGCTGAAGCGTGGCTCCCTTACTTGAGTTACCCTGTATGGTGGTTGGTGAGATGGTTAGATGGAGGTTAGTGGGCAGCCAAAGCAGGCTGGTGTGAGTGGAAGCAAGCCTTGGAGGGTCTTCAGCTGATTTCCTCTGCATAGCTGGCAGGCTGCTGGAGGGCTGTCTACTACAGACCTTGGGCCACTCTTGAGAGGTGTTCTTCCCAGTGACAGACTGCAGACAAATGCATACAAATTTGATATACTAGGTGGGATAAATTTTAGACAATTGTGACTTGTTGAAACAAACATGATTTTACCTTCATGTTATTCCCTTTCTGGCAAAGGTGGTGATATCCCATCTTTTGCATCTTGTCAAAAAGTAGTTCAGTAAGTACCTCTGAATCTGAACTGTTACTCTCTGAACAGTAGCAGCTGTGTCAGACCAGCCTAATGTCTTTGTACCGAAATCAAGTGGAAAACCTCTCTGGCAATGTTCATATGAGCCTGAAGGGGTGGGTGGGGGGCTTCCATTCTGAGTGGCTTACTCCTGAAATAATAATTTCAGGAAGCCAACTGCAGGCTTTGATTGCATGTGATGCTGCTAGTTACAATTAAAATTTCTTGATGATTCAGGAAGATAGGCCTTCCAGAGAGCTATTGGAGAGATTGTGCTGGAAGTTCTAAAGCACTGCGATTAAAATTGACACAATGTATACATTCATTTTCCTTTGCGTGAGCCTTTGATATTGACTGGATATGGGTATGGTCAACATCTCTCTGAAGACTGGAGTAGTTGGGTTCTCTGGCTGGCCACTTAAGCTTGTAGTGGCATACTATATACACTTGGGCTTGGATTAGATCCAAAGGCTCTTCTTCCACCTGGACACTTCCTTTTCAGTTCTTTCATTACTTTTCCTATGCCTCTGACTCACTGAAGTGAGTTCAAGTAGTACATGCTTACTGAAGTTATTTACTAGTGTTCCTATCTTGGTGTCTTGGCAACAATGCCAAAAAAGCTTTCTACATTGAGAGTAGAAATGGGAGAACCTTAATTTAAAAGTGCGGGTGTTAACATTAAGCATACTTTTACAAACTTGAGCAAAAAATAACTGTGAACCATTCTTTCAGATAATAGCTTCACTTTCATATCTGTCCTTAGATGCTGCACAGCAATTTAATTGTGTTTATCTACAGAAAGGACCATAATTTCTATAGTTGTTGAAGTAATTTAGAGTGTTAAACTATTCACTAGCTTTGTTTTTGCTGGCTTCCAATTGGCTCATTTAGCCACAGAAACTTTATGTGGAGGAAGGACTTAGGTGGCTCATTCAGCAACCAGCTTCTTACAGAGAAGTCATGCCTTTCTCAAGTCACATCCTTGTAAATACAATTCAGAGTTAGCATTTCTATTCTGTATACACTGTCACTTCTGAAACCTATTCTTAATGCCAGCCTATGCTATTCAGCAAAGAAGGCTGATAAAGGAGTTCAAGCTGATGAACCCCCCAATGGAGGGGACTCAGGAAGGGTCCAGGCATGAAAAGCTGCATTCATTATGGGGGGAGAGAAGTGATATCGTGTTTGATATGCAGGCAAAGCAAGGTGGCTTACACAAAACCCAGCTAGTTGCCTCACTAACCTTGGCACAGGTATCCCTTGTCGTCCAGATTTGTATTTCCTTTCTGCTTCAGACAGTCTGCGTTCGCTATCTGATCCCTTCACACATTGACTAGCAACAAGTAGCACGGTGAACTGGCTTAAATCTAAGAGGAAGGAAGCCAGTGCCTGGCTGGCTGAAATGATTAGATGATGGAGGTAGCAAAACCCTGCAGCTAAAGATGCTGTAGGGCAGAAGGAGAAAAAGTACTGAAGTTCCCTTTCTCCTGTCCAAACGTGTTCACCTCTTCTCCTTCCCAGCTCTGCCTTAAATCTAACAACGCAAACTTTGAAAGGGAATTAAATAACTTGGATGCTTTGAATGAATTTCTGGTTGAAGCCATAGTTCTGCTTTTCATTATAAAGCATTCTTGTGACCAAACATCTCACTTTCAAATTAAGTAATCTTTTTTTGCTAGTGTAAGTCACTGTCTAAACATGGAGCATGTGTTCCATTCCTCTCAGCTGTTCAGGAATATGGTTTTTCTGTTGCTATTCATTTGTCTTCATTATATATTGTCAGTATACCTATATAAACATCATTTTTATATAGTATTTATGAGGGTTTGGCTAGCATAATAAGACTGACTTTATTTTTTACTAAATGAAAGATAAGTCTTGACAGTTAATCAATCTAGGCATAATGTATTGAACCAGTATCCTGTCAGAACTGCTGTTTTGTCTTCACCAATGTTCAATACAGCTGCTTCAGAAAAAATATGGAAAGCTGTGTATAGAGTATAGTTCTAGAGTAAGTGGTCCACAAGGTGTGCTTCTATTTATATCTAAAATTATGGGGAAGCCTTGAAGATGTCCTGTCTTGTACTTTTTAACATTAGTTTTCTAATATGAGCAACAGAAAAAAAACACGGTCTCAACTGAAAATACCATGTAATGCACAAAATGTAATATCTTGGCTAGAGAAGACAGTATTTTCATCAGTGTTTTTACTGTTTTGAAGTTTAAATTCATTTTCATGCCATCCAAGGAGGAAACGTAAAAGGAAACACTTCTTACAAGCTAGGGGATAGATTGGAAAGAGGAAGTGTTACAGGTTGAAACAAACACCACAATAAAAAAATAGTGATACCTCCCAGCTAGGATTACTATGTGCTATCCAAATATGTTATCAGCAGGTGAGAGACTCACTGAAGTGTTATGCTGTCTTGGAAATCTTGTTTACTGTTCCGGGTATTCCTCAGCATATGAGCGAACTGTTACCTTCTTGCAGAATTCAAGTGCATTTGTACATGGCTTACCTTGGGATGGAAATCTGACAAACTACTCATGATAATGAGTATGTGTTCATTATAACTCTGTTATAGTTGTCTTGTTCTTGGGGAACTGACAGAATTTGTTTATTCCTTGCTTTGAGAACAATTATTCTATGTTCTGACTTACGGTTTTACTACAAAGCTTGCTGATGTGAGTTTTCCTAAGGAGTGTGTAAAGAAATAGTTGCCACCTGTATTAGTGGAGTCTCATTTTGGAAATAAATTGTCAATTTTCCATTTTGCTCCTGTGGCAGATAACTTTGATAGACAGCTGTATAGACCCTTGCCCTAAGAAGGGAGGGAAGGGGGAAATAATCCAAGGTGACTTCCACAGCTGTAAATCTAGTAACTTGTTTTAGATGCACATATTCTAATGAAGTAGCACATGTTTTTGAGCAGCATGATGTGAAAATATATAAAATACTATACTTGTGATCTAAGAAAGGAAACTCCTCTTCAGAGACCCCTGTCTGACCCAGGCAAACTGCTGCCAGCAGTTCACTAGGAGCAAATGGCTGTTGTTGAAAGATACTCTCCTAAATCAGTGAGAGTCTGAATATCGTGGTGTGTGGGTTGTTTTTCCCCATTTCATGTATCTGTTTTTCTCCAAGCAGGGGGGATATTCCTGCCAAATATGTGTGCCGTGGCTCTTTTTCTGCTACAACTAGGTAGAAATGCTTTCAGAATGAAAGATCTTTGTAAATCAAAGTTTAAACAAACAAAAAGAAACAAAACCAGCCACACAAATTCTCAAAACACCCAGGTCTCATGTGGTCAAAGCAGCCACTTCTTGGAGTAAGCTGACTTGTTTCATGTTTGATCCCATATGGAGTTACGGAGGGAAACCATTCCTTGAGTGCTTTTGTTAAATAAAGCTGTTGCCATGAATTAAGCAACACTGCCCTGGAATGTTTCTGATCATGGTCTTGCAGAGCTTGTGACCTTTGCACTGAACATGTGAACTGAAACTTCATCTTCTAGTGTTCAATAACCATGTTAAAAATTCAGAGGTGAGGCAGTCTTGGGATTTCCTTAGGCTAGCTTAAATGCCAAGTGAAATTTAAGTACTGATCTATACAGTTACTCTTCCTTTTTTGTAAATCTAAGTCAAACTGAAAAAGCTAAAATCTTTTTTCTAAAGGTGAGAATTCTTTGTCAAGTTAAAAAAACCTGCATAGACAAATCTCTTATAATGCTTTCATTTATTGGAGCCTACTAAACCACTAAAATATTGCCACCTTCTTGTCTAGAAGCATCTAATTACTTTTAATCTGGATGCTTGTAGTAGGATACTACTACTGCTACTTAAAGCAACTGCTTTAACGAAGAACTGGATGTAGCACCTGAAGAGGCTATTCAGTTTACTGGGCTGCAGCTGTAAGGGAAAGAGTAGTTTAAAATCTGTCTCTTGCAATTTATCACTGTTTGATGATGCCACTGGACTTTCTACCCTACTAGAATGCTATAAACAATTAGTATTTTTCTTGTTTACCAGGTAGAAACACTGCCACCTCTTGGCTATTCATTGTCCCGACCTTTTTTTAAAAATACTTTTGCTAGTTTCTTGTGATATTTTCTGATGCTGTGTATCTGAATGAGGTGTATGTGTGGTGAAAGTCTTACTATTGCTGTACACTCGAGATTTTGTATGGCAATCTTAATCATTTACTGATTCTACCCTGGCACAAAAGGAAGAGGGGGTACTGCTTGGTCCAGTGACTCTCAACTCTTTTTGACCCATGTCTGTGTGTATCTCCCTTAAAAAAAAAAAAAGAACATACCAGGCTAAGATGGGCTTCTGTCCTTGTTAGATTAGTCTCCAGACAATTTGGCAACAGTGCTGGCATCTGAAAGTAATGTCTGGCACAAGGGGATTCAGCCTTTATGCCCTAAAAAGGGATTGACAAAATATTTCCTACTGATCTTGGTTTTGACCAAATTCAAATAAACAATGTTGATCAAATACTGAATTCTGAATAGTTGGGGAAAGAGGGTCATGTTAGGTTCTGACCATGTTTCTGATAGCAGTTTTAGTGAAGTTGGCTTGAGGAGTGGTTTAAAATATTGCAGCTTCAGTATTACCTACATAGTGTGGGGTTATAATTAACCCTTAATTCCAGAAGGCTTCCCAATTGAGAGGGAAGTTATGCTTCTACCCAAATGCCCTTCCTTGCTGTAAGCAGTCTTGTCTTTTCCTCTAAGCATTCAGCGTTGTGCTGGCCCAGTGTTTAGTTGCACAGTGAACCGTATTCCTGAGAATGCACAGAGAAGGGTGATTGCTTCAGCCCAGTCAACCTGCCAAGTATGAAACTAGCTTTGAGGAACACCCCTGATGCTGGTTCTTACTCTAACAAGCCAATCCAGTGGGGTGCTGGGAAGACTTCCTGCTTAAAACCTGCCCAAGTGAGAGAGAAGTCTGGCTTGCTGCTTCTCAGAGGATTTTCTGCATAGAACAATTCTGGTGGAAAACAGTAACACCCATATCCCAAAGGGCCGTAATACCAGTTAGTGCGATCCCCACCCCAAGCAGCAAGTTTTAGTGGAATGCAGAAACTTGAGACAGAGACAAGGTGCTTATAGAACATGAGAGGACTTCAGTGGTTGAGTGGGATTGTCAGGATGCTCATAACATCCTGACTTCTAAATTAGCAAATGGAATTAATTTCTTGATATGTAACTTAAGCTCCATGATGGGGATAGAGGATCTGGGTTTCTAGCATCTGTTCAGAAGTTGCAGCTCAAAACCCTTTCCCAAAGGTAGTCTCCTTCTTACACCCCCTACCCCAGCACGTTCAAATGTGGGGGTGGGAGGTCATGGTGGAGAAGTGACTTTGCTCTGCTGTATCCCTATTGTATACACTTCTCAAAGATGAGGCAGGTGTAAATCCAATTTCCTGTGAATGAACTTTCAAGTCTTAACTTCTGGGATGGTGGTTTGGAGTCTCTTGTGGGAGCTGTTCAACTTTATAGAGCAGAACCTGAGTGACTGGCCCAAGAGAGCAAGGATGAGCCTGGCTTCCTCATCAGTAGGGGGGGGGAGGGTCTCGGGTGCCAGTTTGTGCTCCAGTGGCTCTTATTTCATATCGCCAAATTCTTTATCCTGAGTTAAAAACAAAGAGGACTGAGACTCTTGTATTACTGCAGTACAAACTAGAAAATAAGCTGGAGTTGCTTGAAGATGTACTGTAGCCATAGCAAATCAGGTTTTACTGTGCAAGCTATATGCTTCCTTTTTTTAGTGAGGAAATAGAAAAGAATGAAAGATACTATACAAGCTTTACTAAGCCTTCTCTCACATCTTGATTTTTTTTTGTAAGCACCATTAGTTGTCTAGCTTTGAATCATAAGGTTTAGAAAAGCTCTGAAATTTCAGTCTTGGATTTAATTGGCAAGTAATATGACAGTCTCAGAGGTTCCTAAAATTTTTTTGTTTAGCAGCAAAAAAACCCCTATGTTGTGTTTAGTTTTGATGGTGTACAGATAAAAGGTGTATTGTGCAGAGTGCTGATGCTGTGTCCTTAAAACTGCTATTTAGTGTTTATTTTCCAGCATCCTTATTGCAGAATCAGTCATACTATATAAGCAGTACTGACTGATTTTAAAAATGGAGGTTTGCTGAAGGGAGGAAGGATTCACAAACAAGATGCATCTGAAAATTATGGGAAAATAGTAATTTTCAGAAGTGTTTTTTTGTAGTGGCAGATTCATTAGAATAAGGTATTAACTAAACAGTTCTGGCTAATTTGTGATAGAAGTGAACAGATAATGGAAATTTCAGAATCGCTTGCAGCTATTATGATGGGCAAAGTATTTTGAAAGGAAGAACAAAAACCCACCTTAAGATTTTTTTCAAGCTTTTTGACAAAGCTTAAGAGTTTTTAACATCTCAAAACATGTTTGACCTCCCCACCCTTAAGCCATTTTGACACTCTTTACCATTGCATTTCAACAGGAAAGAAAGATCCTTTTTATAGCCAAATGGCTTCCTCTTCTCTTCTCCCTCTTTTCCCTTCCATCCCCCACCGCAGAGTGCCTTTCTAGTGCTCAGGCTTCAGCTGCTGCCTGGATACTGGCTACATCTGTCTTGTTTAGATGGTCCTAAGGAAAAACAGCACAGAATGTGACCGGAGGGCCAACAACAAGATATGTTTCTTTTCAAATTTGAAAGGAAGCCCTGCACTTGCTTCTGCCTGTTTCCCTAAACTGTTTTTAAATCAATCATGGCTAGGGCTGGTGAATGCCTTCTCTTCCCTCCCTCCCTGAAATGGTCAAACTCCAAAACATTTGAAAAGTCTAATGAGTTAAATATGGTGGTGTTCACAGGACTGTTTCCCCTTGTACAACTTCCAGTTCGATGAAATAAACTCTTTTATGGGCTCTTTCTTTGAGACAGCCATTGGGAAAAGTTTCAAAGAGGATAGTGTTGCTCTGGGTGGAATTCGGAGGTTTGCAACTCCATAAAATGCTTGCATTGACAGCAGACTGGGCTTTGTACTTGCATTAAAAGGGACAGCATTAAAAACTGATTTTGGGTCTGAGCAGTGCTTGATGTTTTGTGGGGACTGTGGCGTAAAAGATGGTGACTGTCAAGGAAAGAGTAATTATGTGGGGCAGATAGAGGACAGTGTAGTTCCTATTTTGGGGAAATTTTCTGATATTTTAAGTGCAGGATGAAGGCTGGAACAAGGACAATTTATGCCAGTCAGGAATGGTGTTATAATCTTGTTGGGGCAGTGGTTCTGTTTTTTAAAGGTTAATCAGCTTGGGGCCGGGGGAGCAATGTGACTTGATACTGTTTATAAAATTCAGCTACAGTTGAAATGGATTTGCCCTTGTGATGACAGTATCTTGTTACACACAAAATAGGAGGAGACTGTCTTAAAACATCAGCATGTTCTCATGCATTTACATCACAACCTGTGTGTGTCTGGCTGTTCTGAGGTGCTAGCTTTTGGTTAGCAGTCCCTTTACCACCCCCCACCCTGGATAAAAAGTGTATTATAATGAACTGTAGGGATCAGAGGAGAAACAAATAGCAGCAGAAGAAATAGCTCTTGTAAGACCTCGTGTTACCCCTTGTTTTAATAATGGTTACTACTACTTTTATCTGTTCAAGAACTTACTAGCCATTTCATTTTTTAATAGGCTTATACTGCAGTATAGATGTTTGAGCTCTATTTTATTGTTCATTGTGGTCTTTTAAAGTCATGGAATAAGGACAAAATAAGTACGTTGGCTTAGGAGATGCAGCCTAAATAGTTTGCATATTACCGGTATGACAGAGGTGTCCAAGAACTTGGTCCTTTTAAATTTTGTGGAAACATTGCTAAGAGTGAGACTGGGTTTCATTTCAGCGTTTCCTATGCAGTAACAGTGCTTGAACTTTGGAATCTACTTTCCCGGCTTTTGTGTGGGGAGGCAGAGCAAAATGGATGTTTGCACTGAACTCAGCACGTGCATGGAGCTTCAGATAACAATTATTTGGCTTTTTAACATCCTTGTATTTGGCATGTTCAACCAGCCACACAGGGTTCTCCTGTATATTGGCGCATGAGGTGCAGAAGGTAACCTGGTCAGCTTGCAGGAGCTTTAGCTTTCATTAGCCATGTGTTGCTGAAAACTGGCCTGTGATCCTGTGCAGAGATGCATAACCTAACCCAGCTCTGAGGCTGCTTTAGCTTGTGTTGGGGAGCAAAGATTCCGAAGCATGCATCTAGGATGTATTATAAGGACAGTCTCTACCTCAAGGCAGACTCTCATAATACATGTTGCAGAACTTGTTGTAGAATGGGTAGCTTAAGCCTAAAACTAAAGGAATGCTTTTAAAGTGTGTTTCTCTGTGAAAATGTGGATTAAATAGGGAAACGGATTTGCAGAAAGTGAATTTAACTCCGACTCAATTTCCTCCAGACTTGAAGGGGTAAATTTCAATTTTATTCACTGATCTAATAAAAATCAGTAGCCTAACATCTGTTGATTTTTTTTTTCCTCTTTTCTCTCTCAGCAGACCTGAAAGAGGTCACAAACTGGAATAGGCCGTGCCTGCTTAGCTGTGCCTGTACTGGCGGGATTTAAATGCTGGCATAAACTGACGCATACTCTAGCTGGGTTTTGTCTTAACCAAAAGAACTGTGGAGCCCACCGAGTCCAAACGTGCTTGTAAATAAACTGTAGCTTTGTCTTCAGACTGCTCTTGAGAGGTGTGGATTTCCCTAGCTGAAATGACCTGCTAATGCCAAAGACTTCCCTATTCTGAAACCTGCGTACTGTTTTACAGTCTGTGCCTTTCCCCTGCAGAAAAATGGGGGAGTGGGGGACAGGGATGCAGATTAATATATAAAAATAGTTAGACATTGCTTTCATTTTCAATTTAGTAGAAGTTGAGTGATTTTGAGTTTCTGACTTCCCAAGATCATGCTGTGAGGACTGGTCTTGCTGCAAAAATCCTGCACTTGGCCCATAGCTCTTTGTGCAGCCCTTTTCCTCTGGCGTGGAGTGGGAGGGGGGCTTAATGTCCAGGTTACTGGGGAGGTGGACCTGAAGGATAAATGTTCAATATACTCAGAAGTAGCATATGACTGGGGGGAACGCTGCGGGCATTAGCGATAGCCTGTGTCGGAAAGCGCTAATACAAATCTGCCATTTTTATTCCTAGTCATTGGAAGCTGATGTTTGGCTTCTCCAGACTGCCCTGAATGCCTCCAGCTCCTCAAAATGGAGGCTGCTTGCTGATACAAAGGCAATCAGCAATGCTGCCGGAGGGCGTTCCCTCCCCACCACTTTGCTCCTTCAGGCTGTGGTTCTGCAGTGGCCCCAGCGAGCGAAGTGCATGCTGCTGCTGCGGGGAGGAGGGGCAGGCCGGCCCCTCTTACTCTCCCGCTGGCTGTTCCCACCACTTGCTTTTGCATTGGCACCAGCTTTTACACCTGTAGTAGTATTCCTATCACTTCCCTAACATAGGTACAACAAGCCATATTAACGAACTGAGCTGAATTGTGAGCAACTTTCTTCTTTATAGATTACGGACAAGTTCAGGGTAGTCTTCAGCCAGATCAGGTCTCTGATGGCACTACAAGGTGCTAATGCTTGCACGAGGGAGTTGACTAAACTGCGGGGATGCTGATGGGGTGGTGATTCTTTAATGATGGGAGGGTTTGCTGGGGTCAGCCTTGAAGCAGTTGTGAAACCCCCACTGCATAATTGCAAACACAAATCTGTGAGGTCGTACTGTGTGCTGCATCATAGAATTGATAAATGCTTTATGTAAAGTTTGTAATCTCTTTGGAAGTAGCACTGACTTTCCCCAGACTGCTTCCACAGTGCAGCCCTGGGAACTTGTAATGCTGACTAAACTAGAGGGGAGAAATGGTGTGGGATTGGGGTAAGTACCTGAAGCTGAGAATCTCTCAGGATTGCATTGCTTCTGTTTGACACCATGAAACCACAGTACTAAACAGCTATCTCTTATAGTAAACCTTGCACCACATGCGCCTTCAAGTCCAAAGTATTGCCTGCAGTGAATTTGCTTGCTCTTTTTTTTCTTCAGCACATCAAACTATGCTGCTAACAGAAGAGCAGTCTTTATCAAGAAGAGGCATTGGTCCACTGCATGATCCAAGCACAAAGTCAGTGTTAACAACTGAAATCTGTAATAGTGGGTTCTTCTCTCCTTCCTCAATTTACTGAAGCCTTCTGCAAATACCATCTTAGAATGGAGCTCTTAACACTTTTTGAGTTGTTAAATTGTAATCCTTTATCTTTCAGATTTGCTGCTTGTGTCTGGCACCACAACTTTTCACCTGTCTTCTAATTGAACACTTGTTTTTTGAATCTGGCTTTAATGAACAAATGTAACTTTGGGTTAAGGGAAGAATATTAATGTACAGTGTAACTGGGGCTTCTGTTCACTGTAAGGGTCTTTTGACCTGCTTATTAGTGGGGGCATTGTTCTGGTAAGCCATTCCAGGACCCATCCTGCCAGTCTTCTGCACAGGATTAATCATTTCCTCTTGACCTCCTGCTCTCTTTTCCTAACATGTTGCATTGATCAGAATCCTTAACTCGCAAGTTTGCTCCTGTTTTTTAAAAATGGGAGGAAAAGGAGGGGGGAAGGAATGCAAAGAAATTAGATACAATGTCTGCTGTTAACATTCTTAGTAAGCTTTTTCCTTTTTTTCCTTCTTGACTCCTCCCTTCTCCCAAGAAAAGAAATCCCTTCCTGGTATGTATTAGCTCCAGATCTCAAGCATCTTGAGTGCCTCTGTTTCACTGGAATTACTTTTTTGAGCATGCAACTTCCTGCAAGATCAGCTTTGCTTATAAAAGGTCACATTTAAAGCTTTACCTAGCTGAGGCTTTCAGCTACTGATCTACCAGATTAGAGCACTATATTAATCCTCTCTATCTGCAGTATTTGCATCGTAGGTAAGGCAGTGTCAAGATTACTGCATGTGACTCTTAGTTTCCCTCTAATTATTTTTTGTGCCAGCAGAGGAAGGTATTTATGAGATCATACAGGGTACCTCCTAACAGAGAAAACTCCATGTTTGTCTTTACTGACAACATCTTTGTTATGCCTTTAAGGGAGCTGTTGACTTTAAGGTACAAGGGTCTGTTGCCAGCCAGTCCCAGATTATATCAGTAGCAGAAAGGAATACTTGTTCTGTTCAAATTGCCCATGGGTCCCTGTATTCCCCTACTGCCTGTGGCTGGCAGCTGAACCAAACTTCCCAGGAGCAGACATCTCTAGACTTCAAATTTCACTTCTGCCTGAGCTAATTGTTCTGACCCACCGTGTCCAAGTGTGATCTGGCTTTTGAGAAGGCTTCTGTGGCTTGTGCTTCCTTTTCTAAGGTGTTAATGGTAGCTCTGAGGGAGAGTTAAGCTGAAGAAAGCCAATGGGATAAAAGCTAAGGTCTGTTTCTTCTCATAGAACCTCTTTCTGTGTGGCTGCATGTTGGAGGTAGTCTTCCAGTCTTGGCCTTTGCTTTTCTTCAAGCAGGAAAGACACCAGTGGTAGGACTTAACATCTCCTGGAAATAAATCATTTAACCTGCCTTGTATCTCTGAACAGTGATGCTGGCTGATAAGCTGTTCTAGGTTCATGGCCTTGCTCAAATCAGAGGAGTGCCAGATGTTCCCTGTTCCCAGGAGCACTTTGTGCTACTCTGGGCTACCTGGGGATTCATCTTTGCACCCCAGATTAGGCTCAGAATGGTTCCAAAGGGGACTGAGCCATGTGACTGACAAAGCACAGACCTGAACATGCATTTCTGAATAGCAGAAATGACAAAGGGAGAAGTAGACCATGAGCTGGAAAGTAAAACTGGATGTGGTTCTCCTATCAAAAGCAAACAGATTGGAAGCTCTGCCTCTGGTGAAACTCCTAGTCCCATGGAGTGAGAGCTGACTAGAAAGCCCATCCACTAAGCCCATGGAGTCTGAAACATAATAGCCTTTTGTTCTTGAAACTATGGGGGTTACTAGCTTTTGTTAACTGCTGGTTTTGGAGGAATCTCCAAATTCCATTTTGTTTCATGCCCCGAGGTAGGGTTATGGGATCATCTTCCTAGTAAGAAAACTACAGTGGCTAGTAATGTCTTCTCACTTTCCAGAGCAGCATGTTAGGACCAGCTAAAAAGACCACATCACAAAAAAACACCTTGTTGTTGCTTTGTGTGCATCACAAAGGATTTGGAGGCAAGAGGGCCTTTCACAAGAACATTTCCTTCGTGGAGATGGAAGTGGGCCTGTTGCCTGCTTGGTAATAGACAAAGTAAAACAAACCACCTGCGCCGAAGGGGAGGGTTCAGGCTGTTAGTTCTGGCACTATGCATAGGAGGTCTGGGGCTAGGTGAGGGGGTCCATACATCTTTCCTGCCTCTCCTCTTAGAAGGTACTGTGGGGCTGGGGTGCTTTCAGCCATCCCCAAGACCTCACATTAAGTAGTTTTTAGCTGCTCTTGACCACCACACCCGAACATCCAGGCTATTGTCCCTCGGTTTCTGCTGCTGGCTGTTGTGCTCTCCACTGGCTCCCCTAGCATCTGGCTCTAGTGATAAGAGGCACAGTAGCAAAGATGAGGAGGAACATGCAGTCCCAGAAGGGGGGCCTCTTGGTTGCCCCTGGTCTAACTCCCAAAGGTTTGTCTTCCTTCTCCCTACCCTTCATGGTAGAAGGATACAAGGTCCCTTACTGTCATTGGGTGATATCAAATGGCCCCCTTCGGTTGGGGTGTGGGAGGGGATAGTTGCATAACACTCTGCCCTTTTCATGTGTTATCTTGATGGACTGTATTGGCAGTTATTACCCTATTCTATAAAAAAAGTGGCATATTGACTTATTTCTAAAACTTTAGCTGCATGGGCATACATAGGATTGTTTTCATCATTGAGACTGGATGCTTGCAAAAATCATTACATTAGTGATTCTCTAAGCTTCTTGTGAATGGCTTCAAGTTTTAGGGTGTTTTTCTCACTGTAACCTTGAAGTCTTGGCTCTAGTCCATTTACAGAGATGAGAATGGAGGTTTAATGGAAAATACTTTTTTCTAGTATAAGCAGAGAAGATATTTTTCGGTTTTACATGGCAGTCAGAATAGGGCAGGCAAGATCAGGGCAAGTCAGTCACCTGGATGATTCTCAACTTGTTCCACTCCCATGCCATGTTCTGTTGAAGAGCAGATGATGGACTGTAGTGCTGGTCCAGCATTTGGCTGCTGGTTATGGTCCAGAGTATATTTGAACCCCTGAAGAGCTCTAGGGCTTAGTCTTGTCGTCTTATTTCTAGCTCAAGCAATAAACAGAACTATCTTTTCGGGAAAGAATGTATCCAAGTAGCTGGATTTCATGAGTTTTTGTGGCAGAAGCTGTGCCAGTGTAGTATCCAATTCCAGAATACCAATTCCAGAAATAGCCTTACTATCCAGTCCAAAACCAATGTCATTTAGTGACTGGCCTGTTTACAAGAACTATTTTTTTTAAACTAGAAATGTGAGGAATAGCTGTTTTTAGTAGTCCTCTCTTTAGCTTTGTGCATCTTACACCCCTCTCAGGACCATGGAAGGTAGTGCAGCAACAATCATAAGGGTTAATTCAAGTGGTAGCTTGCAGACCTGATGCAAGCTTTGGTCTTCCTCTCTTGGAGGGAAATTTGCAGTGGTAGAACCTATCCTCTATCTGGGAAACAGTGGACACATGCAGGCTGCATGAAGTGAGGGTAATAATTCCATGGTGTCTCAGTAGTGAATTTGAGCTTGTACTAACGTGAGATTAACCAAGCAAAAAAAATCAGGTTTTTTTCTCTGAAAGTCTTGATGAGGAAATATGTGACTTCCAAGTCTCTGAAATAAAAGGCTTCTGGTTATTTGTTTTGCTCCTTCAATGCTACCTGAACTCTGGGTGCCTGCAGAAAGGATTAAGATCAGTTACCCATCTGTATCTCTTAATTTGCCAACTGGATGAACTTTGAAGGTGCTTCCTCTAAGAAATTACCAGTGTGGTCTTTCATTCAGTGTTCTGGTTTGGTAGTATTTGTTATTAAGGCAGACTTAAATATTTTTTCACTAGTTTGAGGATTATAACATTAGGCTCTTTGGAGAGAGAAGTCTTACTTCCTGTGGTTAGCTCTGTGACCTGTATATAACAGTCTGTATGTTCAGAATGTTATGTTTATATTTGCTGTGTGATCTTGAACCTTTCCTAGAAAGAAAAGGTGTGGGAAGAGAGGTTGTTCTGCTCATCCTTATTCACCAAGGTATTTGTTAAGGGCGGTGTGCTTTTCACCTTGTCAGTGAAAATACTGATTGCTTTTTTTTAAATACAAACAAAACCCACAAAACAAAAACCCCAACACATCCAGGTGGCTAGCAGCACAGAGATGTATTTTTACTCAAGTCATTAATGCCTAATTGCAGTTTTCTGAAAATAGTATTCCTCCTCCTCCTACCACCATTAGGGATTGTGGATATATGACTCAGTCCATGCCTGAAGTCACTGCAGTGACCCGTAGTTTCTTACATGAAGAGCTGGTAGTGACTTAATAATGCTGGAACACTGGGACATAAGATAGGGAGAGGGTTCTTCACGTTCTGTTTGGAAAACTTGCTGCTCCCTAAAACACAAAGGAAAGCAATAGCTTTTAATTTTTCTTATCGCCCTTACAGTAAAGTGGGGTCTGGGTGACCCTTTTAGACTAAGGAAATAGCTTGAAATTGCCTAAATATGCATAGAAATGTCTTAAATACACATAAAAATTTCTTAACAGCTTGATTGCATGCAAACTGGTTTTGCATGTGTGCATGTGCTCAGCTACTAATGGAGGATCAAACACGCTCTTCAAATGTACCTTGGTTACTTCGGAAACACCTTTGATACCCGTGCTGATCTTTGCCAAGCGGCAGTAAAACGAGCCCCTTTCTAGGAACTTGGAAGCAGCCAGACCAGAACTCTGGCACGTACAACGCAGACATTCAGCAGGGCAGTTTATAAGGACCAGTCGGGAGGTATTACCAGAGGGCAGTAGGAGATGAAATTTAAGATCGTGGAGGCTAGAGAAGGACAAAATAAGAAACTGGTCTTTGCTTTCTGTCTTTGCTACCTCAGCTATGTAAAAAAGTGATTATTAATGAGGATACAAATAGACTAAATGCTGTGTTCTGGTCCTTCTCAGTCTGAAGAAGCAGGATATTTATCTCAGATGTATTGTTTTAGAAATATGCAACTACTTTCAACTGTAATTTCTGAAAGCTTAAATCATTCCAGGAAAGAAATACAATATTCTAGTATTCTCTAACATACATTCATTATGTTCTTAAACTCTACTTGCTGTCCCTGCTAGATGAACAAAAGCTACTTGAATGATTCAAATGCCTGAGTGTCTTTCCTTTAAAGTTTGATAATTTCATTTTCATTATTTGCACTTAGAGCTTCACAGTGCAAATTTGGTCTGGAGAGATTAAAGAGTTTAATCTTTGCCTGCAAGACCTTAAACTCCTCCTTTCCTCCCACCCACCCCTTTCAAGGATAATATTCCACTGTGCCAGATTGCCCATATTGCCACCAGAAAATTGCTTGGACCACTTCTTACAAAATCAAAGGTCAACTCCATGCCTTGGTGGCAGCTGGGAAACTAATGATTTAATGCTGCTTTGACCTTTGGCTTCCTAGTCCGTTTGAGTCTGACCCAATGTTTTAATTTTCCAATACTGCTGGGCAGTTCGCTTTTGTCTGTTTCCAGATGTAACTTGCATATTGAGGCCTGTTACTGAAGTGAGAACAAAACGACAAAACATTTCAGCCTACAAGGGGAAGGAAAAATAACAGCACCTAAGTTTTGGTTTGTTTTTTTTAATGCTACAAAATAGAGCTGTCCAGTGAGACTGACTCTTCTACAGCTAACAGGGTCAGGTTTAGAATAACAAAATGTGAATATTTGTCCAGCGTTTGCATCTAGATGTAAAGTATTTTAATGGCAGTCTTGCTGAAATGCTGCTTTTTTTACAGGTCTGTAAAAAGTAACAGAGTTAAAACAGTAGCTCTTTCCCTTTCTGCCCTCAATTTCTCCAAATCAGTATGGGAAACATCAGAAAAATAACCAGTTGGTTCTTGAAAATGCATGTGCTTGCTATTGGTGGGGGAATAAAAGTGTAAAGTGAGATGGAAAGCAGTGGTGACTTGTGCTTTTAGTGCGATTAGGAAGTTCCCTTTTTTCTTAAAAGCACTGTAACATTTGATCAAGAGTACTTTGTCATGGATTTTTTGGTGTACATACAAGGTGAATATTGCATTAGGTTTTTGCAATACCAGTAGCCGTTGACAGTACAGTTTGAATGTGCTATTAATGGTGTGATAATGGTGGGGAAGCACCCCAAGGTGGCTAGCCTTTTCTTAATGAAACGACTGCTGATTGTTTGGAAAGATTTCCCTTGAGTACTGATGCATATGGAAACTCCCCCTTGAGTAGTGATGCATATGGAAACTCCTCTTTGCCTCAAAGTGCAAATCTCTCGTTTTGTCTGGTCTGCCCATCACAAGTACCAATCGGACTTGATTCCTGCCTGAACTACACTGCAGCTCTCAAAGGTCAGCTCATACCCGGACTTGTGTTAGAGGTTAGTTTTGCAGAGCAGATGGGCTCCTAAAACTTTTATGGTCTCCAGTCAAATCACCTCAAGCTGTAATCTCATTAAATCTTAAGTGAATCAGTGGGTCCGGTTATTACTTGAAAGCAGAGTTACAGGAAGCGATGTTCCTGATGCAGTAGGTCTGTCTTGGTAGTAAGCTACCAGAGGTACTTGCCTGTGTGTGGCTCCTTAAAGCTGCTCTGTTACTTTGATAGCAAAAGTGGTATGCGGGGGTGCCGCAAGTTAACCTTTTGGTAGAGGACAAAGGTAGAGATACAGCTTTTCCTGAAATCCTTATTGTGTTAACTTACGGAGTTTTACTTCTTCCCTGCACTTTTGATCACCCACCTATTATACTCTCCCAATAAGCCATTTGTCTCTTAGAATCAACTAACCTAATAACTTATTTAGAAATCATAGCAGAGTGCTTAGTACTGTGCACACTGCTGCTGAAAGAATGCATGACAACACTGTCCAAAAGCCTAGCCTTCCTCTTTTTTAATTCAGCATATTGTCTTTGGGAGTTCCTGTGCTAGAAAACACTACAGAGAAGAATATTCTAGAGGCAGGCAGGTAGCTTCCTTAAAAGTCTTTTGACTGAGCAGACTTGACTCAATAGGTTAATTGTCTTGTGCTTGGAAATCTGGTTAAACATGTTTTGTTCTTCTGCCTGGATTGCAGAAAGTCTTTTTCTTTTTTAGAGAGAATAAATCTAATCTATGACCTCCTCAAACTTTCTTCTTAGCAGGCAGGGGACATGTAGGACTTGTTTGGCAATACATAAAAAAATTAATGATCATGGCTTAACATGTAAGATTGTGTGTACACAAGAGTGTTCATAAAAACTTCTGCTGATTCTGCAGAGGTAATAAAATTTTCTGCCTTGTCTACCTGCTTCCTCCCTCGGGGGGGGAACAAGGACACTGTACCTTGTGTAAACCCAGCCTTTTGGTGAATTGGTTATCTGAACTGCAGTCAAACTCCTGCTGGTGCTTGTCAGAAATAGCATATCTCTATTGTACGTGTTCATGATGTGCATTCACACGCTTTCACTGTAAGAACAGTCTCTTCCTTAGAATTGTATTATGATAATCTCCACTGTCTTGTAATATATAAAATAGCCTCTTTCATATAGTAAGACTAGGGCAAGGATTTAGCCTTCTTAGCCATCCCCTCTTCCTTTGGTAAAGTGAGTCACGTTTGACTCTTCCCCTCTAGTTCAGCCTGGATAGCTTTTCTTCCCTTCACTGATGATTGAGCAAGCCTTCTGTATTTACATTTATCCTGATTTAAAGCTAAAACAAGGCTACAGTTAAGGTTTAGGGTAAGGCTAACTTGCCTGCACAATACAGAAGCAATCAAAGCTAGTGTTAGGTGGAATGGTTGACGCTGCTATTGAAAAGGCTGGTGCTTTCACTGAAGGATTCAAAGTATTTAAGCACTTTAAAAAAATTCAAAATGCTTTCAGATTTGAAGGTCCTTGAAATAGTTTTCAGAAAAAGTCACTGAATCATGACAGGGCGGCATCAAACCACTGTAGTTTGGTTAGAGCAAAACTATAATGCTCTGCAATGGAATTCATTTGGTGACAGTATGAATACATACACTATGTACTTGATGCATGGGAGACCCATGGAATGGGTTAAATACAGAATGTGTGTCTATCAGTCATAACTTAAACCTTGACTGGGATGGAAGATTGTCCTTACTCACCCAAAACTGAACCTACTACTCAGTAATGGTGTCTATGGCAAAACGACAAAGTGCAATTATTAGTGTTTATTATTCATTGTCTGTAAGCATCTCAAATCTACCCTGCAGTTTGAAGGAGTAGTAATTCTGCTCTCCTTCAGTTTTCACTTAATTGAATATCCATCCTGGAATGCCTCTCTCTTCCCACCTCTCCCAGATTCAAAAGGAAGGCAATCTTAGGTCCTCTCCACGAGGAAAAGGGCTATTATAGTAGGACTCTTGCAGCACTTAAATCTATGACAGAAAGGCAGAAAGCTGCTTTTTGCTTTTTTGTGGTGGGTTGTGGTGTGTTCCCCCCCCCCCGGTGGTGGTGAAGGGAGAATTAAATAAACCCACCACTTGCGGGATGTGGTGGATGGACATAGGCTTTAAATTTGCTTGTTACCTGTATTTCGCCAATTTGGAAATAAGTGTGGGGCAGGTGAGTGATTAATTCAGAGTTCTGATACTTCTGAGGTCTTGATTCTGCTCTGTTGCCAGAGAGGCAAAGAGCTAGATATATATGAAGTCATACTTAAATTGTCCATCAGGACTTGCCTTAAATCTTGAGATAGAAATAAAAATGTCTCTAATTTTGTGTTAATGGCTTGTAAACAAAGGTTTATCTGTTGATCTTACTGTTCTATAGTGATGGAGAAAAAATTATTCTGAGTAAATACTACTGACTTTCCAGAACAGATCTCCTTATTCTTAGGTATTTTTCTGTTATGATTTACAGTACCTTTTCGGCACTACCTGCAGAGCTGTGTCACTATATGATAGATGGACAAGAATTTACTCATTCACTCACAAGGGATTAAAGAGTAACCTGCAGTAATGTTTGTTATATGATTATTGAAATGCCCTGTGGCTGTTAAGACAGCTAGGTCTTCCAAAACAAACATTAAATACTGGAGTTCAGTTGCAAGTAATAGTGTGCTAGCACCCATAGGATAACACTTTAATGAGGAGTCTTTCATAAAACGTGACTGTATAATCCTCCTTAAAATTAAGAGGAATTGTAACAAGCGTATTAATCTGACAAATTTAGTCTGGCATTCTACTACAAGCAGCAAAGCTTTGATCCTCAAGGACAACATTGTTTCTCTGAATTAGATACTCTGGTGTATGTGCCAAGTCCTATGCTGGGAGCAGATAATGATTATTTTTGACATGGATGGTACAATTTGATGGTGTTAGCTGAGGAACTGTGATGCAGTGTATATATAATATGCTTTTAGAAACTGCTGCTTGGGTCTGGAGCAAACCACGTCTTTTTTCTTTCAATGCAATCCAAATTTGTTTTTGCTTAATTAAGATTCCTCATTTATGAGGAATCCCAACTGAAACCTCAACATGTTGTAATTTTTCTTCCTGCTCTGAAACATGTGTACTTAAGCTAGTAAAAATTTTACACTTGCATATTTTAGTGTGCGAGCGTTTGAGAGGATGGATGGTGTAGAGGGAGAGAGCTTGAATGCTTTTTGAAAAGATACCTGCCAAATGTTCATGTTAGCCATTTTCGGGTTTCAGCAAAGAGAAGTTCCTTCAAAGGCCTTATTCTGTAAGGATTTGGTAGGTATGTAGTTGTTGTAAAAATAGCATTTGGGACAGAGTAAGGCAAGAGGAGCAGGGAAGGCAAAGAGCAGAGTGGGCCAATTCAGTGCTGCCTTTGTGCTTTCCACAAAACCTGTTCCACATAAGCAGTAACTAAAAACATTGCAGTATAAAACACTTGGAATGGGTTTATATGTCAGTTTTCCCAGACAACCGTCTTGCCTGTATTTCCTAATAAAAGGCTATAGTTGGTCATATTCACTTTGACCTGAGTTTGATGTGCATATGGCACTGGTGGTAACTGGACTTGTTTAATAGGCATGGATTGTTTCACAATTAAAGAAGGAAAAAAAAAAATTAACAGCTCCTGCTGTGGGGGTTCAGTACCATGGCTGTTCCTGTTACAGCTTTCCTCTGAAGACGGAAGAGGTGCATGGCAGAAGTGGGGGGAACAGTAGAAATAGCTGTGCTGTTCCCATCAGATATCCAGGCTGCAGTAGTAGCCAATGCCTAATGCTGGGGTGGTGGGGAGAGAAGGAGAGGAGAAAAGGATGACATTTTCTTCCCCTTCCCCTGTCTGCTTCACGCGCTTGGCCAACTGAGCAGTTTCCCACATAGCAAATGTATGAGGAAGGAGGAATTCTTTCCTATAATATCACACGTGATCAGCTTATGCCCTAATGCATAAATATATATTACTGTTTTTTTACTCCACGTAATAGTGATCCTATGGCAGTTTAAACTATGGTTGTGTTTCTAAATTTAAACTGATAGAGGTATTTAAATTTTTTGTATATACAGGAGTCTGTCTTACCGCAAGGAGTCATTGCAAGCAGCCTAATCCCTTCAGTAATTGCTATCTCTGTAGTGATATTAGCTTGCATAATACTAGGTAAATCTCTGAAGAGCTGATATTGGAAATGGGGGGATGGGATGGGATGACAGAACACAGATGACTGGGGAATGACAGGGACAGTGTCTTGTACAAGTATGTGGACTAATTTGCCTACTAGGCTATTATGCAAACTGGAGTTATCAGTCTAGTAGTGGTAGTGTTAGAAATCTGAATTGCTTCATTTTGATTAAATGTATGTTAACAATCCTCTTTGTTAAAAGGGTTTTGAGATTTGTTAGTCTAAAAGTTGATGTATTTTTTCCTTCATCCTAACATATCCTCCTTTTCTAAAAAAGGTATAGAGATGCTTTTTTAATTCTGTAGAGATTATGGTATTAAAATGATTTTAAATGAATAATCACTACAGAGGCAAACCTCATCCAAGTAGAGTAAGCACTTGGAGATAGAAATTAAAGATGTTGAGCTACCTCATGCTTCTGGTTTTATATTAATGGTACTTCTGTATAAAAATGGCTTTACCTGAAACTTATTACTTCTGAGCACTGTTCTCAACTAGTAATTTTGACTCTGGGTTCTTCTGCTAGTTTTCTAGTACTTAGTTTTCTAGTATTCTCTAGCTACTACGGTGTGAATTGCAGGTTAAATTCACATGGTGGTTAAACTGTGGGAGCTTTCAGATGTGCATTTTCAATCTTTTCTTGTAACAAGTAAGTACTAGATGATGTAATTGAAGCATTACACTATGTGAAAGAATAAGCGCGCGCTCATGTTCTAAAGAATATTTTTTCTGAACCAAGATTTGTAGTACTGTTTAAAACAAGATGGGAAAAAAAGTGCCACAAAAACACCAACCCAAAAAACCCTACACAAAACAAAAAACTGAGTAGAACCTGTCAGAGTTAAAATAGGTAAAGCCACAGTTTCTCCGGATAAATGTGTTCTTTCTCCTCATATTCATTTTTTTCCCTAACAATTGAGCATTATGAATTTAAGATGTCTAGCCTGATAGGCTTTCTGACCCCCCGAGAGAAGCCCTCTAAAAATATTAATGGGACTCTGTTGCACCAAAGTAAATTTTTTTAGGGTAGTGGTGGTTTACTTACAGACTAGCTCTATAAGATAATTAATTCTACAAAAGACCTGTTTGTGCTGGGATCAGGAAACTGCTCTGGCAAACTGCACGCAGCCCATCGGCTTAAGATGTTTCACAATTGGCATGTCTTTGGCATGAGGACTAGCTGGCCCTTGAGTGAAATCCGGGAACTTTAGAGTTTACTTCTCTTCGTGCTCCCTTCCCCCATCAAATCAGAAGGAATAATGTTTATTTCCAGCATATTATGAGACAAAACGTTTTCTACCTATTTGTTTGCAAGGCATATAATAGCATCCTTGCTGTCAGCTTTCCATGTGAAGGTCAACAGTTGACAAGGACCTGAATGGTCGTAGTGTTCTCTGCAGTGGTGTAGGAACAGCACGGAGTTGAGGAATATAGATTTTTGAGAGGTGAGGCCTATACTGATGTTAGTCACAGAGCAGGATGCAGGAGCCTCAAGTGTACCCTGACTCCTATTCCAAACTTTCCTGTGCATAGAAGGAAAAACTTCAAAAGCTCTAATGCTGAGCTGTGCAGGAGAAGGGAAAATGTGTTAAATAAGGAGTTTGTAGAGATGTTGAAGTTTGTTGATTCTCTCTAAGAAACAAAATGTCATGTGCAATATCAAAGCAATTGTCAACCCATTATGATTTACAGCATCACAGAAATCATGGCCAAGCTGTGGCTGAGAGCTATAAGACACTATAGCTTTTCAGAGAGCTGGAGTTTTAGGGAGGCTCAGTGAAGGATTTGCAGGGACTTACAGCAGTGACTTGGACTTGCTTGCTTGAACTATTGAATATTTAGATCCACCCACTGTCCCCTGTGCCAAGACCACCCTGCTGCTACTCGTGTCATGTAGATTTGGCACAGAAGCTGCATTTAAACAGCTAATGAGTTGCATGTTGAAGCACAGGCTGGTCTCCCCTATTGAAATCTGTAAAAAAGCTGACTTGCCACTGGCCAAGTAAGCTACTAGCTACTGATACTACTGCATCTTTCCATAGATTGGCTACTTTATACCCGCTTTAGTGCTGAAGTAGATGCTGTGACTTTTAAAACAAAAGAAATGCAGATTTTCTTATCCCAAAGAATTTCTTTAAAAGAAAATAGTGGAATGTAGGCTTATCCATTATGCAGTAATTAAATGATAGCCCACTGCGGGATAACTATACCTGTGCCACCTCAGTATTAACATTAGAAGAATATTAAGCCTTGCTTATCCCTATTTAGGAAGAACTGGAACGATGAGTTAAGGTGGATGTGAGATGTTCTTTCCAGTCCATCAGTTACAGGAATCTTTGAGAGGTAGTACATTAGATCAGCTGGCCAAGTTACCTTGCACCTAAGAGCTTTTAGAAAGCTAGCTGATGGGATGTTAATCTTCAAATGCCGGGCAAATTCCAGGTGAGTGGTGTAGTGGTTCCTCCATATTTAGAGTGGATGAACAGGGGAGTACTGCAGCTGGCAGAAGTGCTGCTGTGAGAAATGCTTGGGATGCTGCAGTTCCAAAGCGTCAGGTGGGTGGCTGTGACTGGGAGCTACAGTCGTCAAGTGAAGTTTTATTTATAAGACTTTTAACTCAAAAACGCAGAAGAGGATGCAATTTCCTAGTATGCTGGAGCCAGCAGATCCTTAGCCAGCTTTGTCAAAGGTGTGACTTCCTGTCTCCTAACCCCAGTTTTGCAGCCTGTTGTCGCACCATTACAGTGATGATGTGGCCTTCAGGGTGAAGTGGGTCTTGATTGTCCCTTATAACCCAAGTCCTTTTGAATCTGCAAATGCTGTTTGCATTGGCAAAGACAACTTAAATGCTCTCTGCTCCACTCCCAGCTGACTGTTAATACTCCCTGGGTTTTCTAAACTTGATCAATGGAACTATGTCTTCCAAAAAACATTTTGCTCTTAAACTAGATGATTTGGCTGACTCAATGTTGTCATGTCACCACTGCCTAAAATAGGCAGCTGTTTTTACTGGCTTCTTGACATCACAAGATGATTGAAGAAGGTAAACACCAAGAATTTTAAGAGTATGGTAGTCTGTTTGGTTTAACAGCCTGTTTAGCTCATCGGACGCAACTCTGGTCTCCAGTCAGATTAGATACTGTTCTTCCAGTTAGAACTTGAGACGAAGGCTACCAATGAGATGGCAATTTCCAGCTGTGGGATGGATAGAGATTTCCAGCTGTGAGGTTGGTGAAGTACCAGAACTGAACCATGTGGCTTAGCACTGTAGTTCAGCTGATACTTAATAGATAGTTGTCATCTGATGTCTCCATGTCCTTAGCTGTGGATGGTTCTTCTGCCCTTGTGCTGGCCCTACTGCTATTCTGATCCCAGGGTGAGCTGATTCAGTAAACCATTTTCTAAAATTTTCTGCTGTTTGTAAAGATCCCCAAATGTCTCCACTGAGACTGGAGGAGCAGTGAAGGGGGGAGGAAAGGAGGAAGGCAGGAGGTATAGGGCTTCCTCTTAGAGTGGCTGTCAGTTTAATTGTTGAACGAAATTACAGCCTTGCGTGGTTCATACTGGGAGCAGTGCCGGTTAGGTTGGGGGTTTTATAAGTGAGCTTCCTTCCTCCTCATATGCTGGGCCTGCGTAGCTGAGAAACTGGAGCAAGGAACAGAACCCACTGGAGCATCTGGGGAAGGAAGGGTATTAGCACTAGTGCTGGAAAATATGCATGTGGAATCACAGCTTTATTTCCTACAAACAGACTTGCATGAGTTGTGAAGTCATCTGTTAGCTGGGCTTTTATTATTCCATGTGGGGTAAGGAAATCAAGCTGAATTTAAGAGGGCTGAATGATCCTCTTGCACTTGATGAACTTATAAATGGACCAAACCCCATCTCTGTTCATCCAAGTGGCAAAGGAAGGTAATAAGTAGCAAACTGGTTTTACTAATCCCACTTGGTACAGCTTCCTGTGCGTATTGCATGCCCTATGCAGTATGGGATGCAATGCTTCAAGGTGCCCATATTCTTGTGGAAATTTTGTAATTAGAATATTGACCTGAATTTGAGAACTAACTCTTTTGTCTGCTCTGGAGACCTTCTAGAGTTGGTGTACCATTTCCCATTGCCACTGGATGCAGCGAGGAAAATTGGTGTTAAGCCACTCTTCTACACCAGGGCATTAAGTCAATACAGATTCCAAGAGTAATTTGATCACTAACTGGTACACAGAAACATGAGGTTTTTAAGTATCTGACAGCAAAATGTTTCAGATATACTGGGAAATAGCCTGTAGTTCTGATGTGTATCACGTGGCTTGCTCGTATCTTCAGTCTTTATATTGTATTTAAATTTCAAGAGTTATATTAGTTATATAAGTTAAGGATCCTAAAACTCCGATCATGGTGTGAAACAAGTTAATTTCACAAATTGCTATTAAAATGGAAACTGAGGACGAGCTAGCTTCCTACAGAGTAAAAATATTACCTCTTTCCATTTAAACTTGCAACAATTAGCCGCACCAACCTCTGAGCCAGTCATCCTGAGTGGTGTATTTATGTTAAAAAAAAAAAAAAAAAAATTGCTGCATGCATGATGCAGGGAAGCAGCTTTTTCTCCAGTTCGAGGGGAGGAGGGGAAACCAAAACAAACAAAACAGTGCTGGGGGAGGAGGACAAAAATTCATTGGAAAATTAGCTTATACTAAATTCATATTCATCTAAGCTTTACACACTAGCTAACAAAGCCACTGGTGTTTGAGTTATTGTCAGGGGATCTAGATAATAAAACACCTTTAGTAGTGGAAAACTTTAGACTGACTATGGTAAGTATGATTTTTTTGGGTCATAAACTAAGTTAACTTACAAATGCCATGCTGAAACTTTTCCAAAAGCAGAAACCAAGAGGCTACTGTTTTTTCTGTAGATTTTTTATTGTTGGTTAAGATTACAGGGTAGCTTTCAGAGCATCAGACATATTTTAAAATAATAATGTGACCTTATGTATTGCTCCCTTGTATAAATTCTTAACACTGTAGGCTTAAATAAAATCACTGCAAGACACTGAAATGTCATGAGAGAAAACAAATGCTTAAATATGGTTAAATTCCACATGCTGCTTTGACAACTGCATGTGTATATGCTCTTAAATGTGCTCTGAAACGAGAGAAATCAAGTGTTTGCAAGCCGGGAGGAGAAGGGTACTATGAGTATTGCTGAAGGAACATTTGTTTAAACACAGGTTAAGGATAAGCCTCCTCAACTGCTGTTTCTGCTGAATTTTCCTCTGTTTTGGTGCCTACTACATTCCATTGCTTTTGTCTGGGCTTGGTATTTGGGAAATTTTGGTGAGGGCTGGAAGGTGGGGGGGTGTGCTGGAAGCTGGTCAGCAGTAAGGAGGGGAGCGCTGGTGTGGGAATTGTGGAGTGGGGTCAGGGTTTAACTTTAGTGGCCATTCATCAGATGATGATTGATTGCTGTGCAGTCCCAGGAGACGTTTAACAACATCTCCGCCCATCCCCCTGCCCCCTTTGAAAGCAGATGGACCAAAAAATGGGGAGAGCGACACCCAGGAATTCCTGCTGTTGTAAAATGTTTTTACGGTGCACTGTACAGCCTTTCCTGAAGCAATCACATTTATGGCCTTGCTGTTGTATTTCTTGGGCTGCTGTGGCTGTAAAAGATGAATAGCCCTGTAATATGGTTCACTGATTCTGTTTAAATTGAAGTAGGCTCCCTTTATTGTTTTGTGTCTAAAATTGTATGCCACCAATTCAGGAAATATTTCCTGTTTGGGAAATAATCAACCCATAGCTGATTTATTTTAAAATAAATCACTTTTAACTATCTCTAAAACTATTCTCCTTTTGCTTCTGACTTCTGTCTTCATTTAATTTTGGTGGAAATTCTAAAACACTAATGTGGCGAAGCAGTTCTTAAAAAAATAAAATCTACTAAACTTGCTTATGAATCTTTTTCCCCTTACTAGATAGTTCCAAAATGGGTGTTGGAAAGGCAGCAGTTTTTATCTTAAACAATTGTGGTTTTACTTAATTACTTAATAGTTACTACAGAAACAAACAATTCATTAAATGCAGTTTACACACTTCTGGATTTATTTGAAAGGAGAAATCTCTCTGTTTTCTTCTTCCAATTTCTCTTTCCTTGCTGCCTATCAGAACGTTTGTGTGGTTTAGAAAAAACAGCATCTTTGAAGGTTTTTGCTTATAAAACAGTTTTTCATACATTTAGGGAAAAAGTGGAATTAATAGGACAACAGTTAATTTACAGCTTGATGGATCTTTTGACTGTATCATCTGTGCCTCTTCAGATAAGGTGGGAGGGAGGGAAGTTTTAGGACTTTCTGTTAAGTACTGTGTTTTGTTTTGGGGGGGGGTGTGTGTTTTTTATGCTGAGTACGGTAAGCTGCTCTCTGTTATGGAAGACTTAGTATTATTTCTTCCCTTCCTTCCCACTACCCCTGCCCATGCACGTTTCAAGACCAGTCTTGTTATTTGTCATATAATGAGCATAGAAGGAGCAGTGCAACTGAAATTGGAGGTGGCCTTTTCACATTGAGAGTGGAAGAAGGGGGGCTCTGCCAGCCTTCTAGGTACACTACAACTGCGTCAAATCTGAATTGAAAACTCTCTTGTATTGTCCTACTTCAGTAGGACAATATTGTTGCTATGAGGGGTTTTTTTGCAGAGGATTGCTTGTTTTGGTGGAGTTTTCGGCATATTTTCTCTCCCTTCTGTTTAGAAACAGGCATAGAAACTTCAACTAGCAGTACATGACCTTTATGGACATGACCTAGGGAGTGGGATGTGAGCAGGCTTGAGCTTAACAATAAATGCCTGGTTGTGATTGCAAGCGCAGACAAGCTGGATGCTGTGCTCCAAGCTCTGTTAGCCCAATTGGCATGGATCCCACTCACTGTTGCACCCTGTGCAGCTGGGTGCTTTCCAGTTTAATTCTCTGAGAGTGTAGTCCTACTGCTTGGTAGAGCTGATGTACGGCCTGCTGGGTGTTCTTGACAGTGAGTACGTGAGATTGACCATAGGAGGAGAATTGCCCTTCTTGTATCTCTATCAAGTTGGGGTTTCTGTTGTAGCCTTTGTGTCCTCAAAGGAGTCTTTTGGGGGGCTCCTAGTTCATCTTGAAAGCTGACTGACTCTTCCAGTTCACTTCTGGTGACTAGCTCCCTTCCACACTGAGAGCAGTAGGGATCGTGCGTTTGTGCTTTCTCATGTGTGTATTTAAGGAAACTGCTTTAATTAACAGTGTAATGATGGAGATCAGTCCATCACCGTCTTATTTCCTCCCCATCTCAGTCACCCAAGCCTGTTAACTCTTTTACTCTGACTCTAAATTTAGGTTGTTTTCACCATTTTGTTGACTAAGAAACAAATACGAGGTTTTATCAATGGCTTTGTAGTGTTTACCCAAAAGACTTTTCCCCTGCTATGTCCTACGTAACCTACATATTTCTGAAATGAGATTATGGCTCTTGTCCCTCTTCATTCTAAATTCTGGAGTGATGTTTTGCACCACATTTTGGTGGGTGGCGAGAGGCAATTGAACAGCTTAAATTTAGTGGGGTGGTTTTTTGTTTGAGTGGCTGGATGACTTTTTATCACTGGATGCTGTTACCTTGCAGCAGGAGTGCTTGGGTGACAGGACCGATCTGTAGTGTTTTACCAAGCTTTTCCTTCTGGTGTTGACTATTTTGGAGGACTAATAACAGATTTAACTTGCTTCTGGACTTCTGCTCATATGGTCACCATTTTCCTTTCAGCTGCTCTGCTTGATTGAGGCCCCAAATCCCTGCTGTATGTTTTTTAAAGTGTATCGGATTCATATGACTTAACTTGATACCCTGTCTTGGTTTTCATTCTCTCTCAACCTCTCAGTTGTTTAAGTGGAGTCATTCAGCAACATGTAATAAACATTCCATGTAATTTCAACAGCAAAATTATAGAACTGTGTGAGCAAGTGAACATTGTATACAGATTTAGACAACCACAGCATAAAGACAAGGAACCCTCTAGTTGAGGAAGATGATGCATTTGAATAAGGCATTTCAGAGCCAAGGCAGCTTTTTCCTTACAAAAGACAGAGGATCTGAGAACACTGCTTGAGGGTTTGGTATTTGAACAGAAGCAAAACATAAGTCTGTTCCAGTTTCCCTACAGAAAAACTTAACTTTAAAAAAAACCCTGGGGTTCTAGTAAAGTCTGACACGTGTGCACAAACATACACATACCCCTTTGAGAAATTAATCCATATACCACTTCAGCTGTTGCGCTTATAGGAGCTTAAAATGTCACTTTATGCAGCACAGGCAATCTGAGGGAATCACCTGTCCTGTTCTCCCCCTTCCTTTTGAGGGAGAAGGGAAAGGGGGAAGTTATGTACCATACCATGAACTGTTAGCTGGAATCGGGAGTGGCTGGATGACAGCTGTGAGAAGACAGGCATATCAAACACTTGTCCAATCTTTGTTCTGTTCTTGTTCCTTTCTGAGGTAGGTTTCAAAGTAGCTGGTGATGGAAAAACTGTACTATGAAACCTTGTTTGCCATTGTATAGTGGATTTTTGACTCTTCCATGGTAATCTAGATTTTTCTAACATTACGCTCTAACAAATATAGTGTATGTAGCTAAGAGCAAGACTTTGAATACAGAACTTTCTTGTGTTGAAATGTTGTGCTCCTTCACTTGGGTCTTTGAAAACAAACCAGCTGATTTCTGCTTGCCTCTAAGAAAACACACTTCCATGGAATGTGCTATTTCTGTGTGCTGCTTCCCTCTACTGGGTGGAATGGGAACCGTTATGGCTGATGAATGGATCCAACTTCCTAGGCTAACATCTTGTGAGAGACTTTCATTGTGATTTGAATATAGGGGTTTTAAGTGCTTTGTGACTAGAATGGGGCTTTAGTAGTTACCCACAGTTTACCGTAGCATTCAAATGCTCTGATGGGCGTGCTAATGTTCCAGTCTTGTTCTCCTCCAACTCAGCGTCTCTGAGTGTCACTAGCATAGAAACACTTTGTCATAGCAAAGGTTTTTTTGCTCTGCTGCTGGGAATGGCAGAAGGGAGTCTTGCCTAATATTGTCACTACCCTGAACATAAAGGATTTGCATATTTTGGGAAAAAAAAAGATGGTTCTTGGGCATGCATACTTTGTTTTCCCCTTCTGGGAGGTGGGTGTGCTGGTGCTGCAGTTCTTCAGTGCAGTGGTTATTAAATGACCCACTTAAGAGAATGTGGTGTTTGTGTATGCAGGAAAAGTCTTCACCTGAAACTTGCCATGGATGACATCTCCAGTCTGCAAGTGTTGGCAGATGGCTTCCGCTCTTAAGAGGAGCTGATGCGGACACTCTTCCTAGTATTGTATTGCAAAGAAAACAATGACACTTCCATCTAAATGTTAGAGTATGATTTGGAGCTTACTGGGAGGGATAGCTCTTCCTCTGTGGACAAACTATTGTGAAGTCTTTACCTATTGCTACTGCCTCTAACCATCTCCTTTATAGTTGAAGCTATTGGAATGTTTTTCATCCTGACATGCACTATTTTCTCTTTAATTCTTCATTAGATAGTGATACAGATTTTTTTTTTCTTCTAGGTACTGCATTTCTACTGTGATACCTGTTCTGTCCCCATATGTCGGGAATGTACCATGGGACGACATGTGGGTCACAGCTTTATCTACCTCCAAGATGCCCTACAGGACTCCAGGACTCTCACCATTCAGCTCCTGGCAGATGCTCAGCAAGGACGACAGGCTATTCAAGTAAGATACTCCCAACTCGAGTACTTTATTCCCTGCCCCAGCTTCTTTCCCCCACAGCTTGTCTGTTACAGGGCAAGGTGTCAAGGCAAAAAGCTCTTTGCTTCTGCTGTCAGTATTCTCACCCCTTCTGTTCTCTCAGATCTGACAGAAGTGGCTGTGGAGCTGAAAACAAAGTACTGTTGTATGAATTTTGCATTCTTGTAGAATAATCCTGTCATGTAAATGACAATATATATGAAACTCTGTACAAACACACTTGAGCGTGAAGCATTTTGAAGAAAGTTCTGATCTTGTATAGCAGTGTCAAGCCTGGGTTTGTCTTTACAGCTTAAACTTATTTTCGGCTGTATTTCATGCCTCTACAGCATCTAGCACTGTAACTATCTATGACTCTGGTTATGTCTGCAGTGTTGACACCAAATATAAAATACTAATCAGCTGTTGGATTAGCGTGAAACTTCTGACCTACCTGTGTGAAGGATCTGGAGCTATCTCCGTATAAGGATTACTCTGCACACACAGATGCCTATAATAACTGCCTGTTATTGCATTCTACCTCATCTATGTTTTATAATGCAAATACTAATACTGGGCAACGACTGGAAGGAAGGTAGTTCAGTACTGCAAAAGGAATTTACATAGGGAAGTGACCTGCAGGGATATGTAGATAGTTATTTTTGCTGAATAATATCTAGTAGCAACGGTTATATGATATTAGCAGTAGTTTTGCCTGTATAAAGAGACTTTGGGGAAAGCATTCTGGGAAGCTACACTCTATCTTCTTATTTTTGTTAGCCTCATACGCTCTAGATTTGAGCTGGATATTCTGAAACTCAACACTTCTCTGTGATTTAACGAATGAGATATTTTTGAGTAAACATTGGTAGAATGCCATGTATAGAAAGTAAGTTTACTTTCTGAATTGGGTATGCTTTCTTGGCATGTGCATGGTAGAAACAATAATAATAAAAAAAAAAACCCCAAACAAACCAGTTTTCCACCCATTGTTGCTTGTTTCTAGTAGATGAGGATTTGAGTGGGTCTCTTTTTTTTTTTACACTAATGAAAATGTTAAAACACCTTTTCTGCCATGGTGGTTGTCAGTGACCACTCCTTCAGTCTCTCCTAGCTCACTTTCCTGCAGCGCTATGGAATTCTTGTGTACTCTGGGCAAGTTACAAGATGTAGGACTTGTGTGTCTTGGTGTTTTGAAGTTGGATCCCTTTCTGTGATGTGATTTCTGCCTCACTGGTTAGTGAGAATAAGCCATAACTTTTAGCTTGTCAGATAGCTATAACTCTTAAGTAAGCTTGTTCAGTGGGACAGGAGCAGCTAACTTCTCTCCTGAAGTCTTTGCACCTGTGGAATGAAATAATAAGTATTATGATGGTATAGATATTAAACTGTTGTTGATGTCTCCCTTTAGCTTGTGAAGTTAACTTGTTAGAACAGGACAGCAAACACGAAGTTTTTGGAGCTGGATGGCTAATTTAAGCTCTTCTCTTAAGACAGAATCCTGCAAACCTTAGCTTCTTCCAAAATTTGTTTTAAACTGGATCATAAGGCTCTTCAGCAGTATCCATACTGAAACATTTAACATGTCCCCAAAATGAGCAAGAAGAAAGGGATTGCACTAGTTTAAAGAACCTCACTGCTGCAGTGTTCTGAATTTCTCCAGGCTGTCCTAGACAAGGGCTTGTCTGTTAGTAATTAGATTACTGCTTTTGACCTCCAGGGCTCTTAATCATCTAACTGGTGCGGATAAATCATCTAAGAAGGGACTGACTCTTAGAGTAGAAACTAGCAGAATATCATTGAGTACCACTCTACTACTATTGCATGAATACTTTTGTGCCTGCTTGCTTCCTACTGGGTTTACTTTGCTTATTCCTCCCCCATTTTCCTATGGCTTTTATGTTGGAGGCTCCTGCCATTGTGGTGAGCTGACTACTTTTGATGGTACAGGTAAGGGGGTGGGTGGTACTGGCTATGCTCATGTAACTTGAACAAGCAGCTCAATTGAATTTAGTTTGTGCAGTTTTGCCCTGGTCTAGCTACAGCCCACTCAGGTTAAGAGGCTATCTTGGAAGTGTTGACTGGGCAGCTTGTGTAAAGATTCTGTAAAATGAACCATGCTTTTCAACAACTGAGTTGTCATATTAGTTTAGTGGGCTTTTTAATCTGGACTGCTGTACCGAAAAAGGGTGTAGCAAGCAAGCAGATAAGCGATAAACTTGAGGTGGTGGTAATCTGTGTGTGTGCATGCAGGAATGGGAAGACTGTCTGACTCAAGACAGTAAGCAACACAGAAAGCAACAGAAGTAAGCAACATCAGCAACAACTTGAAGAGCATGTGATGCAGTTAAAAGCAGAGGTGCCTGACTCAAAGGTTGATGCAGTGAGCCTGCTGTATATGAAATTTTTCATGGAGCAGAGCTTTCCTTGTTTTTGGGATGATAGGGCTGTGAAGCTATATATTTATCCTAGGGTGGAGACAGCATGTCAGTGTGAATTTAAAACAAACTCTAAAGCAACTAGCCTCTCAATTAAAAGAAATTGGCTCGAGTGCTTTTGTTAAAGTTTGAAAACAGTAAACAGGGAATTAAATGCCAGTACAAGTTGCAATATGAGGAACATAGACTGGAGCTCTATGAGGCTTGAAAAGTAATATGGTGTAGTAACACTTAGTGGGACTGATTCATACTGCTGTACTAGTAACTCTTAATAGGCTCTGAAAGTGATAGCTCTCTGACATGAGATGTTGAGGATGAATGAGGAGGGGTAGCTGAGAGTAAAGGGGAAAAGGTGGAATTTGAAGGGCGTTGCAGGAGAGAGGAAATCAAGCCGTGAGTCAACTGGCTGGAGAGTATCTGGTTAACCAAAGTTGAAGGCTTTTAAGAAGAAATGTTTATTTAAACTCTTCCTGTAGCTTTGGAGGAAAGATTGTTTTTCAGACTTTTTTTTAAAAAAAAAAATGCTGTGAGTTGGGATACATTTCAGCCTCTTGATCCACTGAAGCCTGATCTAGTCTGTCACTCCTGAGAAGTCCAGACCTCACTTTTCAAAGGAGTTGAAGTCCTCTGTAAGAAATAATAATCCTGGCAGCAAGAGTCTTGCTTTTTTTTTTTCCTCGGTGAGGTTCTGCAGCAATGGAAAGCTTCCCCTGCTTCCCTGCGCTGTGCTGGTCCTGGCCTGGATCACGCATTTCTAAGACTTTCCCTAACACAAGAACTTTTGTTTGTGTGCCTGGGTGGTGAGCTGATCCAGCTGAAAGGGTAACCTTTCTGTAGGATTACTTTTTGGCTGGGTCAGCCCCCTGGCTGGTTCACTGCAACGCTGCAAGGACTGCCAATGGTGCCAGGGAACGGAGCAGAAGCACCCAACTCTGCTTGTAGGACCTCTTTCTTGTCTCAGTGGAAATCTATGCTCCTTGCTGGGATGCTTTTCTAGCCTTTTCAGAGACTTGAATTGATTCACAGGATGACATGAAAGCCAAAGTTGACATTGGATTAATAGGATGGGGGGAAGCAGGACTGCTGCTTTTCTGTATGGAGGAGCTTGTCCTGCTGCCTTGTTTTACCTCACCAAAGTGCACGCTTAGCTGTCTTCTTTCAGAATTTTTTCCAAGGACCAGGCCACAAACTGAACGTAAATCTGTTATGATGAAAGATAGATGGCTTCTTCAAAATGTCATGTTCTTAAAATACATCTATACATGTGTAATTGTATATATGTGTGTGTGTAATCTAATGCACTTGCGTAACAGTAAAGCCTTGAGTGCTTATTCCCGCTTAGGGTCAATTTCCAGGTGAACATGTTAAAATACAATTTGAGCTGTTCATGTCAGTTGTCTTAAAAGTGGCTTTATAGGAAAACAAACAAATTCTTTCCTAACTGAGCCTGTAGTTGTTTTTGCTGGGATGTTTGACAGTGCAGGCTTACATTTGAATTAATACAGTGAGACTGGTCACGCGCAGAACATGGAGGCAGTCGCTCTCTCATCTACCAGCATGAAAGGCTTGGGAGTTGGTGGTGGTAAGGCGGGTCAGCCATTAAGGCAATGCCTCTTCTCTCCCAAATTGTGGAGGAGGTGGTTTGAAGTAGATTAACACCTTTATTCTAGGGAAGGGGGGAGGGAGGTACTGTAAGAAACTTGGCCAGCCAGACAAGGAAGCTGATCTGTTGCCTTGAGCCTCTGCCCTTCACTGGAAGCTTCTCTGTGGGTTGCCATATGGATCTGTGCTGCTGGGAGGTTGATACCTGAGAAGGATGGCACTGCTGTGCTGCAAGGTATCATTCTGGGGTTGTCACATCAAGTTAGCTCAGGCACCCTTGTGTGTGGCTTTGAAGTCAGGCTGGCAGGTTTGAGGATCTGAAATGAAGTTTTGTAAATAAAATGGAGTCAATTGTGCTTTTCTAAATCCAGGTTTTATGTCAACAGAGGCTAATTTTCTTTGTACTTCTAGTTATTGTTTTGTGTTGTGTTTTTAGTGAGCTCCTTAGTGTAACATATGAGTGAGCGATTATTGGGAAAGAAGGATTTGACATGTGTCACTGTCCGAACTACTGTTCTGCCTAAAACTTTAGGCAAAAAAATCTGTTCTTGCAGTACAAACCAAAGTGATTGTCGGTTTCTGACATGAGTTAACCTGGCCTCCAGCCCTCCCTCCATCAAAGCTTCTTTTAAAATTCTCTTTATGTGAGAATTTTTCTTCAAGTGAGAATTTTTTAGTGTGTTAAGCTTTTCAGGCTGAAATCTTTCAACTGGTCCAACTATTGTGATTTGTGATATATTGTGCTGCCCAATATTGCTGCAAAGCCACTGCTAAACCTATTAATCCTAGTATCTTTACTGCAACTATAGCTTGTATAGAATCTTCTGATTAATTTTGCTAGTATAAGAACACTAGGAAGTTTATATCCAGTTCTTGATGCTGGAGAAAGCTGGCTGTTATGTCCTGATTGTTTTATCCTGCTCTGAAAGAGTGATAAGTAATTGGAAAAGTTCTCTGAAACAAGCCCTCTATCTTTTTGTTACCATAAGGAACTGAAAACAAACTACTTGTGGACAGAACACCTTTAGCATTTGGTGGAAGAGGGCTAACTTGAGATATATGGAAAGATTTCCTTAAGTTTTTTGCATTTAATGTGCTTTTAAAAGCTAGAGTGGGTTTGCCAGAGAACATTTATCTCAAAGCTTTTTTCCTCTAAGTAGGATTAACTTCCTCTTAAATTCCTTAGTGTTTAAAGTGTAAATCCTCCATATTGAGGTAGGGAAGTGCATATTTAAGGTTCTTTAGCTGTTACCTGTGGTCTATTCACCCCTGAAATACTGAAGGATTCCTCTGAAGGAAACAAGGTTTGCTTTCAGGTTTGAATTTTCTCTCCAGAGGTTTGCACCTTCATTGGAAAACAGACTAGCAAACTTAAATATTGGAATTACTGCCTGAAAAATTATGCCTACCTCCCATCTTTGAATGAATGGAATTAAAAATCCTAAGGACCTTTTCAAAAATGCTCATGCAAGCTAGTGTTGATGGGTTGCAATGCAGTTACCATAAGCAGCTTTTACACATCTCATGGTGTTGCCACAGTGGTATGTTGTACTGCAGTTTGCTCAAATGGATAATTTTTTGAACTGAATTGATATATCAACTGACATCACAGCTCAGCATCTGGGTTAACGGGCTCTGCTGTTTCAGAGACATAAGTTAGCCTCTTTAAATAACTGTGTGCTGTGTGGACGTAACTGTGGACATACTGATTTTGATTTGGGTATTGGACTGTGGAAACCATGCAGTGAGGGCATCAGCATCTTTACAGTAGCTCTGCATTTCTTGTTTGTAGTCTCTCCGAGCACATGCTTCGTAATGGTTTTTCTTTCTCCTGGAGTGTTGTATGCTTCTGATCATAATTTTTTCCTATTAAGATTAAATAGTAGAAAGCTTCTTGTTAACTTGAGGCTCCAGTTCCTAATGTCCAATAGAAGACAGGAAATGTGAAAAATGGTTGAAAACTGCCCATCTACAAAAAGGCACAGCCTGATTTGGGCCCCTCTGTAGTCAGCCCAGATACCCTGAGGTGCAGCCAAGTTCTATGATACTGTTTTGCTACTTCTGGCTCTTGCAGTCAGTTTCTTCATAGCTTTGTGTTGTAGCATCAGTTGCCATGTCAGAGCACTGTAGCAAGCTTGTTACTAGTTTTTTCCACAGGTAGTTAAATGTAGCTAAAGGGGAGCTCACAGAGGTGCCCACCTAAAGGGGGCTCGCAAAGGACACCTGGGGTCCAATAAGACTTTTGCTCTTCAAACCTGGCTGCAGCATGTAGGAACTGGCCAGGCATGCCTGGGTCTACTGTTCTGTCCTGGAAAGGAGTGTTTGGTTTAGCATGTTATATGTAGGCACTGGGTGCCAGTGACACTTTACACAGGGGTGTGTTTATGCAGAGCTAGGTCTAATAAGATCTAAAATACTGTATGAATTATAGGAGTAGCTACCTTGAGGTCTTAACAAAGTAGCCTTTTCAGTTTGTACAAAATGTCCAGAGAACAAAAACTGAGACCTGCACATTTAATAATCCTCATAAAATGATTTGAAATCTGAAAGTACAGGTAATACAGCATGCCATTTGTCCTCTTCTGCTAAAGTGTGTGTTTTGAATGTTGTTCATTGAGAATGTTGTTCACTCAAATTGCTATTTGGGTAGGTTTATGGAGAAGAGTAAGAAATTCTGAAATGTGCTGGTAGCAATAGCTAGTGATGGAGGTTTGCATTGCTTTCCTTCATGAAAACATGCTTGTCTGCCCCAGTGGAAGCTCTGTTTGCAAGGTTTCCTTTTGTTGTGGCCCTCTGGAACATACTGCCTGCACAAACACTGGCATTACTTAAATTTTACTCTGAGGAATTGCAAGTACCAGCTTCAACCCCAAAGTTTACAAGATTCATTGCAAAGTCCTTATCTTTTCTTTAACACAAGGCACTGGTGACATCTCTAATAGAATGGGGAGTGTATCGGCCATCTTTGGGCCCCTGGAAAGCCATGAGTGAATAAGTACAGCTGCAAATAGGCAATTTACTGTATCAGCCAACAGCAGGAAACAAAATAGTTGTTATCCATCTCAAATCCAGTAACCCAGCGAGGTTCTCTGCTAAACACAGGCCTTGTCTTTTGTTTCCTAAGCATGTGAACTGGCTGACCATCTCTCCACTAGCACTGGCGTAATTATGACATACCGGGAAGAGAGTGAATCATAAAAGCTGCTTTTCTTTAAAAGGATTTGTTGTTAAAAAGATTGTGTGGTGCTTGACCAGAACAAGAAATGCTGCTGCTTAACATGTTTCCTAAGAAGCTGACCTCTCTGAAGACAAGTTCTGCACAGGAAATGCCTGCAGAACAGCAGGAGAGAGTTATCATGGCAGAGCTGTGATATCTTACAGTAATCAAAGAGAACAAGGGATTTCCATGTAAAGAAGGCTCCTGAAAGTTGTACTTAAAGCTCTTGGCTTTTGCTTCAGATAGATAACTTGCCTATTGCTGTTCCCTCCCCACCATACCACTGCCTGCTGCTGTGTGTTTGATGCTGGTCAGCCTTCCTAGGCTGTTCTAGCCTGTTTTGACAGAGAGCAGGATCATGTAAATTTGACCAAAACTTTGCCAATATCCTGGACGATATTAGAGCCTTAGTGTTCTGGGCATCTGTCACTGATCTGACCTGTTCAGACTCGGGCAAGTAAAAATAAATCCCGATGATGACAGGAGTTGTTGGTAGACAACCTTGTGCTATTGAGTACAGTTACTTGCCCTACCATAACTGGTTCCTACAGATGAAAGATCACAGTGTCCACAGGGAATTAATACCTTTCCTGCTATGATGGAGTTCTTGAAAGGTGGACTCTGGTTGTGGTGACGAATTGTGAGGAAAGTTGAGGTTGCCCTTGGCTGTAAGGTATGAGGAAAGCATACACACAGATAGCTGTCCTAATGGGTACTGCTGTACAAAAGGCTCAAACAAGTAAACCAAGACTTTCCTGCTTTCACAGACATGCTTGCTAGATGGAATGAGAGTTGATAGCGTAGTTTCCCTAACACTTCCCAGGGACCTGTTTCTCTTTGCAAGAGAAAGAGGGTGTTTTCAAGAATCCCAGCCTGTTTTGAAGAAATACATACCTTTTCCTTGCAGTAGAAGCTGGTTCTGTATTTGAGTGGCAAAGTAGAGATGATGTAGGCACAATATTCTTACACATAGACTCTTCCAGCTAGGAAATGGCCTCAAGCTGCATCAGGGGAGGTTTAGATTGGGTATTAGGAAAAATTTCTTTCCTGAAAGAGTGGTCAGGCATTGGAACAGGCTGCCCAGAGCGGTGGTGGAGTCACTATCCCTGGAGGTGTTCAAAAGACATGTAGACGTGGCACTTTGGGACATGGTTTAGGAGGCATGGGGGTGTTGGGTTGACGGTTGGACTTGATGATCTTGGAAGCCATTTCCAGCCTTAATGATTTGAAGATTCTATGGCTGAGACTTACTGGCTTTTATGAAGCCTTAATCTGTGACAAGTTGTGACTTCGTGTCTGCTTTGCTGATTGTTGAAATGAGATATTCACTTTCTGTCAACTTGAAGTGTGGAACTGAATTTGTCTGCCAGAAGCTTTGATTGAAGGCAGGTCAGGTCTGTCTCCTGTGGGACTGGGATGTTGAGGCTGTCCATGAGTTTGAAGACATTCCCTGTTAAAAATGTAGGGAAGGTGACTCTTACCTGGGAGTTGCATGAAGGAGGAACAGCTGAAAGGCATGCTCCTCTTGCTGAGCCCTGTGCTGCGGGGAGGTGGGGGTGGGGGCCTGTCACGTAGCATTCCTGTTTTCCTCTGCCAGTTTGCAAGAGACTTCTTTGGATTAAAGATCAAAAACATTGCCCTGCCTTATTTGCTCAGGGTTGTCTTCATCTTGTCTCCATCTTGTCTCCAGAGACTGATCACATGACCAAGATAGTCTTCCTTTTCCTTTCAGTTCTCTACTCCTATGTGACCTGGAAGACTACATCTAATTCAAACTAGTTGTGTTAAAATAACTACCTGGAATGAAAATGTCCAAGTAACAGTACACTTCTGGTTTTTTTATGTTTTAGCATTTCTGTTGATGGCATGAACTAGATGCTGTTGAACTTGCCAGATCAGATGTTGAAAACACTAACAACTAATTCCATAAAAGATAACAAAAAGCCCTGCCTGACCTTCTAGACAAAGCTGGATCACATTGGGTAGTTCAGATGGTTGCATCGGGTGGTTCTTCGATCGGTAGATACTCATATACAGAATTAAACTGAGGATGTTTTCCATAAGGCCCTGAATGTACAGTAAAGCCTTGGCCCACTTTATCAAGCCTGCATTTCTGAAGATTAAGGATGTTTTCTGCCAGAGCATTCCCTGGCTACCTAATCTGAAACAGCTCAAGTGCTGAAATGGACCAGTTCCTCAGACCAGAGTGAGGGGAAGAGTGTTGTAAAGTCTATCTAAAATGCTGTATTTAAAAACAAATACCTATGGCTATTTCCATGGCTTTCAGTATGTAATGTGGAAAATGAAGGTGAGTTTGTGTTATGCTCTCAGCTGGCAACAACTTGTCGAGCTGCTCCAGTCACGCGTAGTGTGTGGTAGGGGGTTTAGATGTCTTGTGTATGTTGCTTAATATTAAAATTCTAGAAATAAACACTGTGATGTTCCAAGCTTATGAAAAGAAAGTAAACGCTTGATGGTACGGTCACAGAATCACAGGATGGTTGAGGTTGCAAGGGACCTCTGGAGGTCTTGTCTAACCCCCCTGCTCAAGCAGGGCCACCTAGAGCCAGTTTTGAATATCTCCAAGGATGGAGACTCCACAACCTCTCTCTGGGCAGCCTGTGCCAGTGCTCAGTCACCCTCACAGTGAAAAAGCATTTCCTGATGTTCAGAGGGAACCTCCTGTGTTTCAGTTTGTGCCCGTTGCCTCTGGTCCTGTCACTGGGCACCACTGGAATGAGCCTAGCTCCATCCTCTGTGTGCCCTCCCTTCAGGTATTTGTATACATTGGTAAGATCCCCCCTGAGCTTTTCTCTTTCCTAGGCTAAATATCTTCATGTTCCATCATTTTTGTACTAGAATTTTGTAACTAATAAATTAGAATCTTAACCTCTTAGAGGTTCACAACCTCATCAGCATGTTACTGCTGACTCACTCTGTGACAAAGGTGTTGAAAAGATTCAGTTAACTGATGCTATTGAACCTTTTGCACTGGGAACTGTGATCCTTTAGGTTTGCCTGCTCTTTATCTTGTTTGGTTTTATGCCCTTTTCTGTAATATTTTGTGAAACTGGGAGCAGTTTGGGAAGGATTTTTCAAGGAAACATTTTTTTCTTTGAGGGGAGAAAAGAGAGAGGTTCCTTCCAGATCTATTCTGTGTATTTGCAGAATATGGCTACAGAATGTTTTTAAAATACTAGTATTACAAGGTTATATCAGAAAGAATTTTGTCTCTATCCAAGGTGTGAATAACTATATGAATACTTCTTAATGATAACCACCTAATCTTTGGTTTTTTTCTTTTAAAATTGATTAACTTCATGTCCTTTCAGGGGTGTTTCTGTGCAGCTCAGGTGCATAGATAAAACAGTCTGTTCCCTATAGTGTCACTTCTTACTAGAAGCAGAGCCATCACAGAACAATAGTCTGAACCATTTCAAGGGATGAGACAAACTGGATTCTCTCTGTGTAGGAAAATGAGTATGAATTTCTGTCTGAGTCTTTTGTTCAAGTTCCTACTAGTTGCTTGCTGGAATTGCACAGGGAATTTAGTCCTGTGGTGTTGGTGCACGGTACAATGAAGGCATAAACTCCCTTTAACAGATGTATTAAAAAAATTATGTCAGTTTTCAGGCTCTGATGTATGATATGGGCGAAGGCCTGGTAAAAAAACGAAGAGTTGTCATTTTATGTCTTCACCTGAATGTGTAGTGAAATGTAAGCAGCAGTCCTCTGATGTATTTCTAATTGGTTTGGTTGAGCCCTAACTGTGTTGTCTTTTTTTTTTCCCTCCCCAGCTGAGTATTGAACAGGCCCAGGCTGTGGCAGAGCAGGTTGAGATGAAAGCAAAGGTGGTACAGTCTGAAGTCAAAGCAGTGACTACTAGACATAAGAAGGCCTTGGAAGAGCGGGAGTGTGAGCTGCTCTGGAAGGTATGCACCCTACATTTGTGGTTTGAACTGCTGGCAAGTGCCTTTTCAAACTGAAAACATGCTTTTTAACTAGAACATGCCCAGATTCTGATATCCTCCCAAGGAACACTGAATTAAAACACTACAGTTTACTGTGAACTCATTTTTTGGTAGGTAGCAGGATGCTGGATTCTGGCCCTGGTTGTTTTTGTGCTGAAGGTATCTCTTAATCTGAGGATCTGGGTTGGGTTTTTCTAGGAATTAGGGTATCCTCATGCAAGCTTAGCCCCACAAGTAAGGTGGGCACTCCCCCTGCTGGCTCAGCAGCTGTGCATCACATCAGAAGAGGTTGCTTCTAAATACCTTGTTTAAAGAGTGTCTTTAAAACTTCTTTTACTACATTGCTGTAGTTGGTATGTAGTATATGGGTTTTCTTATGTGATCCACTTCTCATAAACAAAGGAAAGGAGCAAAGCTGTATATGCTTTGTCCTTTCTTAGAAAGGCTAGTAGAAATTCTGCAAGCCTAACTTTCGTTGTCCCCACACCTAAAAACTTACTTTACTCTCAATCAAGGTAATGTCCCTCTGGGTTTTTTTTACTAGTAGAAGAAAAGAATACTTTCCAGCAAGAGTATCTGCACAATCCCAAACTCCTGCACTCACTTCAGCCATGAGGCATGTGTGTTAGTTTGAGAGGAAATAACAGCAAAGTTTCTCATTCTGGAAAGGTAACTTCAGTGGTCATGGCTCTTTGCTTGTTTTGGGTTGGCCTCTTGGGTCCCACTTATAGAATTGAACAGAAACCAACTCTCTGACGTTGGATTAGGTCTTTCAGATCTGTGAGTCAAACTGACCTCTTCTATGACCACATGATTGCTGGTACTGGTATAGGGGAGCAAAAATCTGTGGTCAAGATGGGAAAAGTTTAGGAGCAAGCTGAGAATGCTCCTATAATATGCAGTCACACCAGATAAAGCGTGGCCGGAAACCAGGTGCTGTGTGGCTGTTGCCTATACTAGCAGAGCCAGGCAGGATGGCACATACATGTGGTTGGTGAGGCACATGCTGCCAAGAAGCAGTGCCATGCTATTAAAGTGCTTCTCCCCTGCCTCTTCTCCATCAAATTTGATTGGAACAGTAATTTTCTGATTTAATATGTTGCCAGACAAATTACCACTCTGGTAAGAGTTTATTGTATGGAACTGCTCTAGCTACAGTGAGACTAATCCCCTAAGAAGTTTGTTTTTCCTGTAGTTCTTTTATAAGTGTCAGTGACAAGATTAAAAGTGTACTTTATATAGTTGCTGTACTTCTAATGCTGCTTTTTCTGAGGTATTTGGATTGAGTGAGATGGAGATGAGTTCACTTTCACTGTTAGCCTTCCCTAAGGAGGTTGGCAGCCTTCTCTTTTGAGGTATTCCTGGTACAAGAGAAGTAAGAGCTGCCATTAAGCTATTTGTATCCCAAGAGGCTGCATAAATGCACTTTATTGGAAGGTCTGCACTGAGAGCAAATTCTCTTCAGGTTGTAAAACATCATTTTAAGAAGGAAACTTGGTGGTGGTGGTGGTAAATCATTCTAGCAAAAAAAAAAAAAGCTGAGTGTATTAAGCCCTCACGTGAAGTGTGTTAGTTAATAGTTTTGGGTACCAAAACTGAGGCCAAGGATTAAGCTGAGGCCTAAGATTAGTAATCTTTTTTGGAAATCTATTGGAGGAAGCATCTCTAACTTTCTTTTTAACAGTCTGGTAAAACCTGTGTGCCTTAACTTTAAATGAAACAGCATAATTGTACATCTGTTATCTAGTCAGTGCATAACCAAGGAGCCTTCAGACAGTGAGTTGTCCCTCATTAAAATACATTGCTGGTATTGCTCTGCAGCCAAGCAGGTATTCACACATAAGGAAATGTATTTTTGCAACAAAAAAGCAATTACATGTTTCATTAGTTTTGCAAGGCAGGTGTCTTTTGCCAGATGGTCTAAAGTGATTTTTCACACGTAAAGATAAATACAGGCTTATATAAAATAGTTACAAACAAACCATTTTTGCTTGAGCTTCAGTTGCCTGAGCAGGGACTGGCAGCAACCTTCTGTGTCACTTCAAATGACACAAATAAAGCGTGCTGTTGTAAAGCACTAGCTCAGCAGGACTGCCAGTATTTGCAAGAAAATATTAAAATAATTGGACCCTAAAAATCCCTGGAGATAGATCTCTGGTATTATCCAGTCACATGAAAACAGTTCTGGCAGGCATGGGAATGACAAGAGCCCATGTGCATTAGCTGATGCTGACTGCTAGTCTCAGCTTTGTGTGACAACAGCTTACCTTCTGAAATTGGTCTCAGTTCTGGTTAGACAAGCCTCAGCCTCTGCTCTTCCTTGAGAGCCTGCAGTAACCTCTGTCCTCCCTGGAGTCTAAGTAAGATATACCTTTGGATCTGTCAAGTACTTTGCAACTAGAAGATGGACTTGCTTCCTCAAATGCTATTCTATTATTAGTAAGCAAGTGACTCTTCCTTTCAAATGGCAGTCTGATGCAGCAGATCTGCAGAGTAAGAATGTACGATTTTTGGCTGGAGGATGGGAGAGAAGAATAATCCTCAATTTGGTTAAATAATTAGTCTTCCTCATTTCTGCTTCTCTACATCACTGCTTTTAGAGGCTTGTTCTGCAGTTCTGCGTCAAAGTGCTGCAACAACTGCACAACTGGTTTTTATGTCAAGGAGCGACATTAGGAAATGTTCCTGTGTTACAGGTTGTCTTTCCTGATCTAAGTGTGCTTTTCTCTCCCCCAAGGTGGAAAAGATTCGTCAAGTTAAGGCTAAGTCACTCTACTTGCAAGTTGAAAAGTTACGTCAGAATCTAAATAAGCTGGACAACACCATTAGTGCTGTTCAGCAGGTCCTGGAGGAGGGTCGTACCATGGATATTCTTCTGGCTCGGGACCGCATGCTGGCTCAGGTGCAGGAGCTGAAGAACGTGAGAGGTCTTCTCCAGCCGCAGGAAGATGACAGGATCATGTTCACTCCCCCTGACCAGGCATTGTACATGGCCATTAAATCGATGGGCTTTGTCAGCAGTGGGGCTTTTGCTCCTCTCACCAAAGCCACTGGGGAAGGCCTCAAGCGTGCTCTGCAGGGCAAAGTGGCCTCTTTCACAGTGATAGGCTATGACCACGATGGTGAGCCTCGCCTTTCAGGAGGTGACATGATCTCTGCAGTGGTGATGGGCCCAGATGGAAACCTTTTTGGGGCAGACGTCAGTGATCAGCAGAATGGGACCTACCTGGTCAGCTACCGTCCACAGCTAGAGGGAGAGCACCTGGTTTCTGTGATGATGTGCAACCAACACATTGAGAACAGCCCCTTCAAAGTTGTGGTGAAATCTGGGCGCAGCTACATAGGCATTGGGCTGCCGGGGCTCTCCTTTGGCAGTGAGGGAGACAGCGACGGCAAACTCTGCCGCCCCTGGGGGGTTAGTGTAGACAAAGAAGGCTACATCATTGTTGCTGACCGCAGTAATAACCGCATCCAGGTGTTCAAACCATGCGGGACCTTCCATCACAAGTTTGGCACGCTGGGCTCCCGGCCGGGCCAGTTCGATCGCCCTGCCGGCGTGGCCTGCGACATCTCACGTAGGATCGTTGTGGCTGACAAGGACAATCATCGCATCCAGATCTTCACGTTTGAGGGGCAGTTCATTCTGAAGTTTGGGGAGAAGGGAACAAAGAACGGGCAATTCAATTATCCATGGGACGTGGCCGTCAACGCAGAGGGCAAGATCCTGGTCTCTGACACAAGGAACCATCGCGTTCAGCTGTTCGGGCCCGACGGTGTGTTTCTTAACAAGTATGGCTTTGAAGGGGCACTCTGGAAGCACTTTGATTCCCCCAGAGGTGTGACTTTCAATCACGAGGGCCACTTGGTAGTGACAGACTTCAACAACCATCGCCTTCTGGTCATCCATCCAGATTGCCAGTCAGCACGCTTTCTGGGCTCGGAGGGCACCGGGAACGGCCAGTTCCTGCGCCCGCAGGGAGTGGCAGTGGATCAAGAGGGGCGCATCATCGTGGCTGATTCCAGGAACCACCGGGTGCAGATATTCGAGTCAAATGGTAGCTTTTTATGCAAGTTTGGCACTCAGGGAAGCGGCTTTGGTCAGATGGACCGTCCTTCAGGTATAGCCGTCACCCCTGATGGCATGATTGTTGTGGTCGACTTTGGAAACAATCGAATTCTCGTCTTCTAATCTGTGTTTGAATTAGGAAGAAACTGTCTCAGGGAAATTCTTCTAAGAGAAAATGAAAAAATACAACGTTAATTCAAACCTACCTCATCTTTAATTTTTTTACAGATGAATGTACTTATCTTTTCTGCAGGGAGTGAGCCTGTAAAGTTAAATTCTATCTACCTCATTGTCCTCCCTTCCCTCCCCGGTTTCTCGCCCCCTCCCCATCCCCACACACTCACAGTTCAGAACGTTTTACCTCTCCCCCCGACGGGGTTTCATGCACAAACAAGTGTTGCTGTGCACATTAGGTGGTTTGTGTGGTGAGTTCTGTAGACTAAGCCAAAAAAGGCTCTATGTAACTTTTTAAATGGAGAAAATGATAGTAGGTGTTTATAGAGAATTTGTGTTCTTGACCATACTGCAGTTCTGTGGGTGGGAACATGGGAGGGGGGACTTTTTGTTTTTTTGAATTGCTGCTGCAGCAGAGAACTTCTTCCTGTTCTCCTTTTTATACCTCAGTGTGTTTGATTTACTGGCGAGCACAGCGTCTTGTTCCCAGATGACTTTGAACGTTTTGCAAAAGTGAGTGGGATTCACTCGCCGGGAAGAGCAAGTTTGCATCTTTTTGGCATTTCTGTGTATTTTTTTCTGAAACACAGTAATCCGACAGCACAAAGTAAAGCTGATGAAAATGCACAAAAATTCTTAAGTTTAAACCAAATTGTTCATTTTAGTGGCTTAGTGCGGTCGTTGTAAAGTTTAGAGAAAAAGCAAGGCTTCCTTTAATGTATTCTGTCATTGAGTATTTCTTTTTACCCTTTCCCCTGAAAGCTAAATTAGTTTTAAAGTTACTGTTTCTTTTATCAGTGCACCTAATCTGGATAACAGAAGAGGTTACAAGGAGCATTGAAACAGGGAAAATCAAACCCTTTTGATTTACTTTCTTGTGAAATGACTAGCTTTTTTTGCCCCTCCCCATAGAGAGACTTTAAGGGAATAACGTTTGATGGATTTGTTAGAACAGAAGTGTGGTACCTTTTTCCAAAAGTAAGAAATAAGCACAGCTTTGGAGATTCAGGGTGCGTTTTGGAGAAGTCAAGTGTTTTGTGTTTAGAGAGGATTGCAATAACTCTTATCAGTGACAAAGATTTTTTTTTTCACCTTCTGGCTTCCCCAAAGATCTGGACTGAAAAATTCGGGAAGGTTTACTGTAGTTTTTAGGATAAGCTGGCCCCTGTGGGCTCTGTGTATCTCTTGCTACAGATCCAAGTGAAGTTACCAGTACCGGCATAAGGCAAACTGCATCAAGATGAAACTTTCCTGCTTTTTTTCCAGGGCAGTACCAAAGAATTCTGTGTAAAATAAATGTATATGATCCTTAAAAGCTTGGAGGCAGGGGGAAGTTAGCCCTTTCAGGGATATAAAAAAAAAAAAAAGAAAAAGCCTTTCTGAGAAGTGGAAACTTCTTGGGAGAATAGAGATCTCTCTAGCAAAATGTGACTTTGAGTCCCTGGAAGTATTTGGTTTTGTTCTTTGATTTCTTGCATTCCAGTTTAGCTGTTAATGCAGATATGGTCTCTACAGAGCTGTTGCTTCGCCCTCTGGATAAGGCCTTTGGTGGCAAACAAGAATGGTTAAAGTAGGGAACGGAGGGCTTTTTTTCTCTCTGTAGTGGAAAAATTAATGTATCAGTACTCTTAGGCTTGGAAATGCCATGGGATTTACCTTACTGTTTGCAAGAGAAGATCTCTGAAACATAAACATGGTCATTATCAAAAAAAGTCTGAAGAGCCTTAACCATCCTCCAAGGAAAGGGTTCATCTCTCTGCCAGCCACCATGCACAAAAGTGACCTGAGATTGAAAGGCTCTCTACAAGTTTGTGAGAAATCACAAGGTGCACTTTCCTTCTTGCTGCTTTTCCCCTCCAAGGAGTGTTAACTTTCTGGGTTTTGTAGAAATCCTGATGATGTGTGCAGACAGATAGCTGCCACTTAGAGGAGGCTTAAACTAAAGGACCGGAAAGAGACAGACAGACTCATGAGATGGCAAAACCTCTTTTGAAAGAAAGGTGAGGAAAAACACCTGAATTAAATAAGATAAAATAACTGTGCTGCCTTTCAGCCAAAGCCTCAAGGAAGCAAACTCTTCAAAGCAGTGTGTTTCAGTTAGGCTTAATCTTAGGATAGCACGGTTTAAAAATAGTCTTTAAAGGATAATCTTTTTTACAGATGTCTGTCATTAAATTTGTGTGGCCACTCAAAATATGGTTATGAGAGAAAGCTAGTTTACCTTCAACTTCTCCAAGTTCTGCTTGTGTACATGCCTCCCTTCTGGGGGGTGGCCTTACAGTTGTGACAGATGTCCACGTTTGTCTTGTAATATTCAGTCCAAGAATTATTTGCAACTTGGGCTGGGAAAACTAATAGTCTGCAAGATCTAGATACCAAAGAAAACTCATTTTAAAAGCTTTAATGTTTAGTTTGCAGTGTCCTTGCATTTATCCTATCATGTCTTAAAAATGCCAGGTCTCAATATCTTGACCAGAGTGGCTGACAGTGTTGGAGTATGCTAGAAATGCTCTTGTGCTTTAATGCTTGTTTGGGTTCCCCCCTTTTCTAGGACTAGAAGGGAGTTTTTTTTCCAGGCATTAAAAAAAGTCAGGCGTGCATTCAGGATTGTGTTGAACTGCAGAAACCCTTTTTGCCCCTCTCCAGCCTGCACCCATAGAAGGTGACAGACACTGAAGCCGCCCTTTGCTATTTTGTATGGAGCCATTGCATAAACCCCCAGTCCAGCTCTGTCCAGGAAGAGGAATGACTTTAACTCTTTCTCAGTTGCTGTCTAATTCGGTGGGATTTGCTTACAAACCAAACCTCAAGTGTTTGACCTCACATGTTGGGGAGCTTTTTTGTTTTAAAAACACTACTATTTAGCTACCCAAAATAATTCCTTATCTTTGTCATAGATAGTGCTAAGCACACTTGGTCGTGTTGATAAGTGGTAGTGTAGCTTATAAAATGGAGTGTTTTATATGCAATGAAAATAAGTAGCGAATAATATACAATTGCAACATCAGATGCCCCATAGGGGCTTTTAAAACGTAATACTTAAAAACGACATTCAAACCTTGCTCTGTTTCTCCTTGCATGTTCTCAGGCTATGCATGTTCTCAGGTTAATGCCCCAGTATCGTAATATACATGGTGCAGAGAGAAAAAGCAAGGCTTTGAAGCTGGATTGCAAACTGAACAAGCATTCAGAGTAATCTTCTGAACTACTGGAAATGTCCTGGAGAAGGGTGAGGTGAGCTTGTGCCTCTTTCTCTTAGCTCTGACATTGGGGAACAACAGATGTGGGTGACAGACCTGTCTACTAGAACTCCCAAAGGAATTTCACTATGCCGAGTTAAACCAGTGGCTCTTGGTAAACTTTTTGCTTGAGAAAATGTTATCAGCAGTCAGTATGGCTGTTCTGGGTTCAGGCTATGAAGCAATCTTGTCCTTTCTCAGAACTATTTAAGCAGGAACTTCAGTAGCAAACTGAAGCAGACTCAGTACTTGATAATGCAGGTCCTTCAGATAATTCACTCCTTTTTATTTAGTACCTTTTAAATGTAACTTATTTAAGGAAGCCCATAAACCTTAAACTTATGAAGAAAGCAAGGGAAGGATGACAACACCAGAAAACTAATGCGTATTGGGGCCAGACGTAACCAAGTTGGGAGAAAGAACAGGGCACTTGGATGTGGCATTCCCTTGGAATTGCAGGAAAATGGGCCCAGTCTGTTGGGTTACAGTTAAACCACAATTAATTTCTGAAGAGAGCAGGCTTATAGGCTTATCTTGCCATAACTTTGATCTGATCATAAGATTCCTTTGTTCAGTTCTGATTTAAAAAAAAATAAAATTGTGCCAAAGTGTTTTGTTTATTTTTTTAAAGGAGTGTAAGCCAAATGGTGCCAAAAGGTGTAATAGGGTATTTAAAAGTAGAGATATTTAGACAGACAGTTTGGAGCTGTATAAAAAACAAACACTGGTACTTGCGTTAGACAAATATTGTACCTTTGGTCTTTGAGTCCTTGGGAGTTTGAAACCCAGTTTGCTGTGGTACAAAATGCACAACTAGAGATGCCACTATCTTTTTCTTGAAGTTCTACCTCACTTTGCAGAAGTAAATCATCTACCTCAATTTAGCATCAGACAGGTTTCAGAAATAATTGAGAATCTGCCTGGGGGAAGGATTCATCCTGCCTGTTGGACAAGCATTTTAACTGAAACAGAGATACCAAGCGTGTACAATGTGGTGACTGCTAGCTTTTGTTTTTGCTGCCTGCCCATGGAGATACTAAGCTGCCCTTGCTAGAGAATCTGTAAATAAAACCAAATGTTCAGGCAAACTGGACTGAGATACCTGAAACACTGTTGAGTTTGTCCTGTTTTCACTACGAAGTATGGAAATGTAAAGTTTTTTTCAGTATTATGACACTACTAGCTGACATGACATACTTCATGTTTATCTGCAGTGTTCTTATGTCTGTAAGACCTTTAGGTCTTCTCTCTACAAGAGAAAAACTTTTATGCATGCCTACAGATATGTCCTGTTTGGAAAGACTAATGTTACAATTGCTGTAAACACAATGCTATACCAAATGCTTGAAGGGAATAAGATCCTGACTTTTTTTTGACTTGGTGATTGTATTAGTAGCTTTCTTGACTCAATGGGATTTTTTCCACCATGACAAAGCAACCAAGTTCCTATTCCTGGAGGGCAGTTTAGGTTCAGACATTCTCAGGAGAGGCAATTTAAAACCAGTATGTTGGGGTTTTATGCAACTTTAACAGTGACATGCAACATGCCCCTTGTTTTACCTGTGGAGTAAAGTTGCAGAAGCACATTTTCAGATTACTATATTGAGAGAAAAAAAAAAAGAAAAACCTTTTTTCCTCACCTGCTCATATTAGGAGGTGACAGAAATGGGTACAGGAGACCCCTACTAAAGATAGGCTGTGTTGGGTTTGGTAAATGTTATGGTGGAAAATGTACATTGATGTCTCTAAGTGATCTTACGGGTTAACGAGCCAGACTGGCATCTTTTTCCATCATTGTTTAACCAATAATGGTTCTAAAAATGCTTTGTGTACCTGCATGGTCTTAGACCTTCTATTAATGATTGTATCAACTTACAAACTCAGGTAGATAATTTTTTAAGCTCTTTTCGTAGAGCCTTACTGACTGAATGTTAAGTGTCTGTGTAGTGATGTAGCTAAGTAACTTCCTTTTGAACTACCAGACTAGTTTAAAAAAAAAAAAAGTCCTTTTATAGGTTTGTAGAGTACTTTTCAGACAATGTAGTAGTTTTTCCTTCAGAGGGAGAGATGTCTGTTTCTGGGTTTTGTTTTTAGTTTCTTTTCTAAAATGACTAAAAAGTTTTTTAACTAGTTTGTAAGGTGTGTTTAGTCACCTGAGTTGGTGGGGGTTTCTTACTGTATGTGACTCTTGTTTGTACTGTGCATTACCTGTCATGCGCTGCTTGGTTCGTGCACAATTTGTTGGAGTAGTGGGGGAGCTGAACACACACCTGCAATTGAAGTCAAGTAGAAATTGGAAGCCTTGAACAAAATGGAGGTCGTCCACCTTGAAACCAATGTCACAAATGTGCATTTTTTCTCCCCTCATTTAGTTGGCTGTAGATGTATGGCCCCATCTTATAAAACTTCATTACCAGTGTGTAAGTAGCGTTGTGTCGGTGCAGGTTTGCATTGGGATCCAGAATGATTTTTGTCAGTCCTTGGATGTTGGGCGTCTTGAGTCGGTTGGTTTTGTAATTTCTTCTTCTGTTGCAGTTGTTTCTCTTCTAATTTAGTGATTAATCATGCTGCTCTCCTAATAATAATAAATGTCTCAGCAGGACAGACAGTGCTCTGCTTTTAATGAGCTGCTCAGAGCTTTTATATCTAATTGATAATGAAACAGGCTGTGACAAGAACTTCCATGGTCCAAAAAGGGGCATCACATTTCTACTTGGACAAAAAGCGACATTTTTAGATGTCAGATGTTGAGTACCGCAGAAGAAGAAAAAGCGTGACAGGTTATGTGCAAACTTTTCCATAGAATAAGTGAGCAAAATGTTAGAACCGTTGTGTTAATGGAGGCTTCTGAATGTATCTTTGTGGTCCATAGGGAAGGCTGAAGGATGTAGCAAGGAGACGATGTATCAGCTACTGGCAGCCTTAAAACAAAGTCAGTGTCTCTCTGGACTTTAAAATGTTCCTATGCAGTTTATTTTATTTTTGTTTAATCAAATAAATGTGAGGAGTTTTTTTTTCATGGCAAATCTGTGTATGTGTGTTTCTGTATTACCCAGCCAAAGCCTTCTCTTCTGTCAGGATGCCAAAAAAAAAAAAAAAGCTCTTGCCTGAATTCAGACCTGGCTGCCTCCAGGTGATGGCTACTGAAGATGTTAACCAGAGGCACCTGCTTTGAAAGGAGAGAGGAGAAATGTTGGGGTGCTATGGAGAGAAGTGTGTGGTGTTTTGTTTTCTTAAATAGTTTTGATGCAATGTCAAACTCTTAGTTGTCTGGTTTATTAAAAAAAAACAGGCTTACTGTCATGACTGGAGGAAATGGTTTTGATACTGGACTCACCACCTGTACTCCATGCAGTTTTTCCAGTATTTTACCAGAAGGTTCCTGGTTTAATCTTGTTAGGTCCATTTCTTCACCTTTGCAACTGTGAAAGTAATGTTTTTTCTGAGTGGTAGCGTAGAGCAAAGCCACCAGAACATTTAATAGTGGATCTGGTGTCTTGCAGAGCAGGCCGCCAGCATAGGTTGGGTAAGCAGAAAAGGTGCTCTTTTTCCTTACAACTTGGAAAATGTTTAGAAAAGAAATGGTGAGCATATGGGAGATGCCCTTCAAGTAAGGTTTGAGAATTAAGGCCACTGACTGAATTCTCAGCATGGGTAGAAGTCGAGGTGGATTCCAGTCTCTTAAAGTACTGACTGCACTAGCTCTTCAAAGCTGAGATGCTTTCTGGCCCCAGCTGTGTACAGCTGTAGGACTGCTCAGCACCATGCTGTGCTCTATCCATCAAAACCCTTCACCATTGCTCACTCTTCCTGCTGGAGCAGCCGGCAACATGTCAGCAGTACAGAGATCACTTCAAGTTGGAAGGAGGGAGGGAGAAGACCCTGTGAAGGTGGAGGAAAAGGCTGCTCAGGTGAGTTTCAAGGCTACCAACTTGGCCAGCTTTGTGTGGTACTCTGTATTCCTATGGCTTCTCTGTGCTCTCTTTTCCCCAAAGATGACCAGATCCTGGAAGCTCATTGAGCACCATGAGAGGGCTCTGGACGCTGCTGAACAAGTGCTGTGCAGTTCTTGCACCATGGCTGTGGTCACTCCATCATACGCTTTCCTGCCAAACCCCTTCAGCTCTGAGTCTGTGACAGCATGTGGGCAAGGAGACTGGGATAGCAACAGGGGCTATGGTGCTTGGCGGGGAAGGAGAGTACAACCCATTTCTCCTGCTGGGGGGAGATGAGCCAGCACATGACTGCAGGGGTGAGATCCTGGAGGTCAGGGGAGGGCAGGAAAGGCACAAGCAGCCTTTCCTTCAGGAAGTGGCCCAAACCAAAATAGTAAGTGTTATTGGCCTTAGTAACTTAACACACAGCTGAGCCTGTGCTGCTCCTGCTCTACTCCCACTGCTTTTACCACAGGACAGTTTGCAGTTTTACTTGGCCTTCTCTTCTTTACTAAAAGAGCCTAAAAGCAACTGAGGGAAAAGGCAAAAGTGGACTGTGCCTCTATGGCAACGCCAGAGAAGGAGGCAGGTCCTAGACTGCTCCCTTCCTACATGTGTTTCGATATTTATTTTTTCCCCCCCTCTGTTAATGGTAAAACTATGAAACCCAACAGCTGAAAGTCATCACCACTCCCCCCTCTCTCCAAGTAGCAGTGCTTACAGGCAAGGGGAAAAAAGAAAGCCAGAGCTGCTCTGGTCACTGCAGCCGCCTTAGGGCAGAAGAGCAGCCGTTGTGAGGGGAGAGCTGGGGCTGAATGCTCCTGCTCACATGCAAATGCCGCTGTGATAAGATGTGCGGGATCTGGGGAACAACAACCGCATCCTTCATCCAGCCTCGAGGGGAGCGTTGGGTGCCTCCGGGTGGTGCCGGGCACTGCTGAAGCGAGGCATTAGCAGTTTTTGCATGTGAATGCCCCGCATTCCTGGCGGGGCGGGGAAGGGCAGAGAAGAATCTTCTCTATTCAGGGCTCGGGACCACACAGTGAGCATATTTGACCTTTTTGTATTTAATCAGTCAATCTACTTTGACTTGAGGGATGTATCAGCTCCCTTTCTCTCTTCTTTCAGAAAGGTGATCTCTACACACTTTCTCCAAATTTTTTTTATTCTTAATACTTCTGAAGTGCTTGCCCCTAACTGTGGCCAGAGTGGGTGCCACCTCTCCGATAGAAAAGTTATTGAAAAAAAAAAAAAAAGTCAGCTACTTGGTCGTGGCTCTGAAAACCTTGAAGAGTAGAGAAGCCAGTTAGTTACCTGACAGGAGAGAGAGAGTAGCAGGTCTCAAGCTTTCTGCTGTACTGCTTCATGATGGCTAGCTTCCTGCTGAAGGGATGCACACTTGTACTCATTCCACAGCTTGCACATTGTTTAATAAATTTACTATTCTTCTGTCAGTTGTGGCTTGTTTGTTCAAGGTCTTGGGGGTGAAGCCAGGACTGGCTTGCTGGCTTCCTTGCCTGTATGCACCTGCACTACCTAATGTTCAAGTTACTGAGAGCAGAACTTGCAGGACTCGCATCCCAAGTGGCTGCTTGGAAGTGTGACCTTCCTGATGGTGGCTGGAGGCAAAGTACAATGCCAGCAGCACAGGGAGATAAGGCATTATCCCAGCTCTGCCCTGGAGATTACCTGGGCAAAGTCTCAGAATAGCTGAAAGGGCACAAAACAACCAGGAGGGGAAGTGAGGAGAGAAGTTGGGCTCTGATTATCTCATGCCTGGATTAAGGCCCAAGGCAGGGTGGCTCATCTCTTCTCCTATGGTCACAATAAGTAACGAGAAGGTCTTTGCTTATGTTGCTATCTCACAGCCTCTTGGTTTGAGCAAAAGGAAGAAAATTTTCTGAACGAAAAGAAGTATTCCCCTGATGTAGAAACACCATTTAAAAAAAAGAAAAAAAAAAAAAAAACAAACAAAACCACATACACACACACACACGAAAAATCAAAACCACAAACAACAACCACCCACCTTTTTCTTACAGCCAGGCACGGTTCCACTGTACTTACGCCATCACACCTTCCTTTAGGACAAAGAAGAAGGAAAAAAAGAAAAAAAAAAAAAAAAACCAACCCAAACCAAACCACCACTCCCCAACTCCCACCCAGCTAAAGCCAGTGTTCCCCAGCACTGGTCCCTTCAGAGCACCCACTGCAGCCATTGTCCTGCACCCTGACCACCCCGCCTTGCTGCACTGATGAAGGTTTAGCAGCTGTACCAGGTTCTGTCCTTGCTTACCAGTCAGCTCTTACACCACTCCTCTTCTGGTAAACTGCCTTTTTTTTTTTTTTTTTTTTGCTCTTTCCCCCACTGAGGCAGGAGAAGCAGGCAGAGCCCCTCTACTTTATGCAAGTCACTTACTTACCACCTGGCTCCAGCACATCTACTGTGTAGCAACAGATGCACTCTGGTCACAAGACCCACCACCAGCTTCCTCTCCCGCACGCTCCTACTCTGCTATCTCGACCACACAAGCTCAAAAGGGGCGCAGACTGGCTTTTTTTTTTTTTTCAAGGGTGGCTTGTTCTAATTATATACAAACTAACGACAATTAAGTCACTAGTGCTGTGTACTGCAGTGCAATGTTAAGGGCCTGAGCATCTCCTTACACCAGAACCTGTGATTCTGTGACCTGCTAACCCTTTCAGGACAGCAGCACAGCTTCTAGCTTTGAGGGGGATAGATTATTTGAAAGCCACTGCTGGCACTTTTAACACTGCAGCTGGGCTATTTGCACTTAAAATGATCTTAATAAGGTAACCCTAAGAAGGTAACAGCAGGAAACTTGCAGGGGGGAAAATGAGGCACAAACATCTTCCACCATTGGCTGTGACCTGCAGGAAAAATGCTCCTTTCCTTAAAACTGAGGCCATTTCCCTGCATACACACACATCCCCCCTCACCGTCCCCACATACACCCTGCCATGCGCCTCTGAGAAGGGGCAGCTTCAACTACAGCAAGGACCAAACGCCCAGCTGCTGCAGGGTAGTGGACTGCAGCTACATCAACACAGCCAAGTCAGGCAAAAGCCTCTTCTTTGAGGAATACAAAATCATAGCTCATATGTCAAACCACAAGCAGCCGTAGACCCTACACTGCAGAACAGCTCAACTGCTATTTCAGCAGGACTTCAGTTCAGGTAAACAGTATTCTCCTTCCAGTCACTTCCCTCCCATGTATTCTCTTCTAAAAGAGCTGAATTACACACCTGGTTAACCACTTTGCTTTTGGTAAGTAAACTGCCACTCACATTCAAAACAGACACCAGGCTCTCTTCCTTTATGAAATAACCTTTACAAACACCGCCAAGCATGCTTTTTTGTTTACATGTTTTATTAAAAATTTACATAAGTGAACACACTCCAGCAATTGGGGTATGCAGGTGTCCTAGGTTAAAAAAAAAATATACAAAACCCCAAGCCCTCACGGGCCGGGCAGCAGCAGGTTGAAGCACAACCTCACTTCCTTTGAACAGTTGTGAAAGCTGGCATCTGAATGGGCTGGATCGAGTGGACTGGCTGAAAAACAGGCTTCTTCCGCATGTCGGAGAGTGTTTTCACAGAAGGGAGAAGCTGGTTTCTCTTGATGATCTGCAGCGCCAGCTGCGTGTTACCTACAAGACAACTTTTGATTAAAATAAAAAAAAATACCTTTGTATGACTTATGAATCACTGTTCTCAGAACAAAATGGCCTCACAATGTGACATTACAGACAGTAATGCAAATGTCAAGGGCGTGTGTAAAACATGTTTTTAAAACCAGAAATCTGGTTTTTCAACTGTATGTATGGCCCATCAAATAAATACCAATATAAACGGAAAAATTATTGTTAAAAATTAAACCTACAAAACTGTAGGAGAAAACCTGTCAGTTCTGAAAAGATCATTTCTTCCTCATATCAAATACTTTTCTTCCACTAAAGTTTTAGTTTCAGAAGAGATGCACCGTTTAGCTGCCACTTAGAACTAAAAATGGTTTTGGCTCCTTTTGGTTCTATACTTAGAAGGGGGTGAGACACGTAAATCCCACTTTCTTCTGCTCTGTACTTCGTTGCAGAAAGAAAGGTTTCCAAAATTCCAACTTAGAAACATCTTAATAAAGAAAAAGCTTTGTAGGAGTCTCAATCCTCTGAGAATACAAATGCTCAAGTCCTCTGCCTGCCTGCAACACGGGACAACTGCAGGGGAACGGGCACACCAAACATTTCACAACACTCGGATTCTAAGCCACAAGAGGCACAGGTCCGCAACCATGACAGCTTCAATGGTGCAGCTGCACCCGTCTGCTCCCACTGCAGAATTCAAGTGCCATCTTTCCAGTTTCCCATTATGTAGAGTCTTTTTCCCATGCAAACACAGCGAACCTTCAAAAGGAAGGATTTTGGGAGAGGGAGTTATCAATATTACAAGCTTTGTTACAGTACTTGCTACCTCGCCCTTGACATGGCTTCTTTGGGAAACTTGGATTGCAATTGCCTTTTAATGAAAAGCCTCTCAAGCCCTCTTTGTATTATAAACCTCATCAAGGGTTTTACTGAGCCTGTCCAAGGCTGCTGATTTCTGCACAAAGTACAGAAGATTTCAGCTCAGATGATGAATGTTTAGGAAGTCTGGAGTGTGTAAGAACAGGACTGCAATAAACAATGGAAATGAAGGTGCGGACACATGGATTCATAGCAGCGTTAAATGGAGACAGGGCCTAAAGGGTATAATTCAAAATACTGGCAGAACTCTACATAAAGACTAGGAATGATGACTACTGCCCTCCTCCCCTCGTATCCCAAATCTAGGTGAACACAACACATGAGAACTTAAGAATTTGTTTTAACATTTTGCCTCTGAGGACTAGCTGTAAAGTTCAAGGAAAAATCCAAAATGTTAAAAATACCAAGTTACATTCAGCATTGCAGCTTACATCTTAAATTAGGGGGTTTAATGTTGGAAAAAAAATTCAGTTCCTTACCATTCTGTAACTCAAGATACACAGCCAGCAAAATGGCCTCTGGAGGGATCTCTTTGGGGTGGATCAGTGAAGCGGCCTTATTGAAAAAGAAGAAAGGGGTAGGGAGAGAAAGTGCTTAAGAGAAACATCCAGCTCAAAGAAAGCGCCTCTTGACAAGACTGTTACCATCATCTAACAGAAACAAATAACAATTCATAAACTAAGATAAGATTTTTCAAACTAATACACTTCATTAGGTTTATGCACACAAGGAGAGACCCAAAGATTATCTGCCTTGCAAGATGGTTTCACCCTAATTAGTAGCACCATCTGCTGTATACTTAAGTTAATATGAGTCTGGAATTCTTGGGCCAATCTACCGCGTTTTCCTGGTGAGATGACAGGTGAAGAAGGTAACCTCCGCCGCTCCAAAGTTCATACTACAAAGTTAACACGGATCATTCGTTAGCTTTCCATATGCAAATATTTTTCAGCTGTGAAGTCAACGAAGCCATCTTCTACATTAGCTCTGGATCCAACTCCCTACTCCTGATCTACAGCACACTGGGTACACGCCATTGATTTAATTTGGCTTGAAGGTCCCTGTGCTCCACCTGACAGGTGTCCTGAGCCGAGAGCCTCCAGAACAACACAGCTCTGCAGAACAGCCTCCAGACATCCCAGACAGGTCCCTGCTTTGTGTCTCACCAGCTTCTACACCCAGAGTCACACCATGTATCACCAGACTCTGCTTCACATCCTCTTCGGTTCAAACAGAAGGGCACTCTGCGCTTTTAAATCTTAGTGGGAAAGGGGTGGAGAAAGTAAGGGAGGGGCGGGAGGGAGAAAAAGAAAACAGGCTACTAGGCCTTTGAAAGGAAAATGTTATTTCCCTCCTTCTTATCCTTTGCCTTCCCTCTTCCCAGGTGACTGAATATCATCATCATACTTGCATGGCAATGCTCAGCCATGAATAGAAAGAAAAATGACGAGTAAGAAAGAATTTCTGTCCCAACTTCTGAAACTTACTATTTTCAACTACATTTCAAATGTGAACATTTGATAATCCTAGTACAAGGATGATTCCCATGATCTCAGTAAGACTGAATCCTGCAAGCTCACCTTTTCCTGTAAGTGCCCAGTCCAGAGGGCAGGAAAAAGATGCACATTTGTCTCTATAAATTTGTACAATTAAATTCTAAATTGATCCATTTCCTAAGAAAGAGAGCACATCTGCACAAATGACAGAAGGTAACAGGACTGATTCTGTATTAAAAATGGGTGCAAGATGATTTGCTACAGGGATACCTGGTTGTTGTACCTGACATCTGCATCTTTTTACAAGAAACAGATGGTGGAGATGCTCCCTCAGAAGAAACCACTTAGTTAACAAGCTAAATAAAAATTGGCTGATCTGGCCATCCACTAAACCACAAAGCCACCATTCTACACAGTATTTCACATCTGACAGTTCAAGATTCAACACCCAGTAGTAACATGGGCTCTATTCTTCTGGCAGAGAGGGAGTGAGCAGCTCCTGACAGACCTGATCTCACCAGGAGCCTGTACTGGGTACACAGTTTGACCACTAATAACAGAAGATCCTTGTCATCCCTCTATAATCTGTACCACATAATCCAGAATTTGAACTTTCCTTATGGCACGGTAGGAAGCAGGGAACATAAGAATTAGGAAGGCTGAAATGCAAAGCAAATCATTTCCCTTAGTCCTTAAAAAAAAAACAAACAAAAAACCACCCAAAAAAACCAAAAGAAAACTCACCCCAAAAACCCCACCGCAGCCAAGTTCTGGAAATACGTGGTTCATCAATCCCTGCTTCCTCCCTTCATGCAAAGGCTGGGCTCTGCAAGCACCCTGGCCGTGACCTGCTGTACCACTCTGGCTCAGGAACTCTGAACCGCCACATAAGTTTTGTTTTTTTAGTCTTTCTCAGGTGCCCTTTAGAATGGACAACCAGTAATTATCCAATTTTAAAGCTACCTTAACAAGCAGTTTTCAGCAATTACCTTAAATGCCTCAGCGCTTCAGCAAATAAACTTAGAGTCTCCCTCATAAGTTAAACACTTTGTAATACTTTTTTGGTCTTTATTCTGTCGCTCAGTGGGGCCCAACTAGCCATGGGAGGAGCCACACATCTCATTTCAGTGAAGGAGACGTGCTCTCCATCGCTCCCGCTCATACAACATAACTGCATGCACAGAATAATTCATGTGTGCATACCAAAAAGACTGGGGCTTCCCAAAAGCACTGGATTTATTGTAGATGCAGAGACCTACTATACTTTACACCACAGATAGCCTTACACTCCTTTGGGCTTTACGCATGTGCTACAGAGCCCAAGCACAGACACCTGCCCAATCCTGAGAGGCCTCAGGAGGAAAAAGTGCAACACAATTGCCTTAAGCAGTTGCGAACTTCACAGAAGTTGAACCTGTTCACCTATACAACTACTACAAAGTAATTTGGAAGACTGCTGTTTCAGTTTGCAGCTCAACAATACATTCGATTAGTCTTTCTGACAGACAGGAGTGGCTGTAAAAAGACACAAACCTATCATCGTCAAAAGAGATCGGTCCCAGCCACAAGAAGGACCGAATGACACAGGCTAAGTGAAGACTGAGAGTTTCAAAAGAGAATTCTTGGGGCAAGAGGCAGGCAAGAAACATACCTCCAGCAGAACTGTAGTTTGTTCTCACAGCCCAAAAGTTAATAGCTTAGATGGTGACTTAACTGATTAGAGAGAAGTAAACTCAAGGCCCTCAATAACTTTATCCTCTGAAATATAACAATTACTCTTGGAATGAAAAAAAAAAAACCAGAAAAAAAACCCCCCAAAAAACCCACAACAAACCCAAACCCCCAAACTTAGAAAAAGTGAAATGGCTTCCTAGTCATAGTCCATGTTTTGATATGATCTAGGGGAAAAGAAAAAGCTTCACATAGTGGTACTGAACTATTTACACAAGAAAGAAATTTGGAATTCCTTTATTTTATGTTACTAATATATGTTGGCTCATAAAGACAGAAGAGAGCCACCATCTCAAAGTCTGCAAATAAGGCTGGGCTACGAAATCACCAGGATTTGCTGTGATCTAAACAGCACTTTGAAGGAAGCACATTTGTCCCTAAAGCTGTCCTGAGATTGTCTTCCATACCTGATGTAGGCACTTTCGAGCTTTGTCATATTCACTCCTCAAGCAGTAAGCACTTCCAAGGTTAAACAACATCATTGTTCGTGCAGATGTGACCGAACTAGGATAACACTGTGGGGTCTGCTTGCCAGCTGCAATAGAAAAAGAAAATTCTTCTTTTTCTTACACTTTTATTCCAAATTGGCCAAGTAAGTTCCTGGACTCCACTGAACATGGTGGCTGGTACTTACAAGATTCCATCGCCTCATTCTCTCCTTTGTCAGACCCTACAAAGAAAAAAAACCACAAAACCCATCATGTTCCATGAGCTTTTTGTATCATTTTGTGATAAGCTTTAAAAGATACAAATTTGCTTCTTTCTTCATGGTCTGACATTAAAGAGGGAAAACATACCAGCTTGCTCAAGAGTTTATGCCACTTAAGACTTCCTATCTTTAATGTTTTGCTTTTAGATTTGCAGACGAGTACAGTGAAGTTTAAACAGTAGACATGCCACTGAAATCAGAGCTGCTGTAGACTTAGCTATACAGATGGACTCTAAAGTATTTTTTCTGTTACAGAATACACACTCCCAACTGGAAGCACTGCGAGACGATTAAGATACAGATTAACTAAGTTCTCCCCACTCCTATCTCTCCCTAAACACAATAAGTAAACTTCACTGGTACTCCAAAGCCTGGTTTAGAGACTAAAAAGCTGCAAGAGAAGGTATGAAGCCCAAACTTAACCATAACTGCACATTTAACAAAAGCAGCTTTCAAAAGTTACCTTCAAACAAGCCAGAACTACAATATCCAGTTCTGTTTACGTTACAGAATCAGCCACTTCAAAAGGAATGACAAAACATGCGAAAGACAAACCAAACACGAAGTAGGAACTACAGTCAAGAAAACAAAAACACAGCAACAAAAACAAACAAAAAGCCCCCAAACAACCTACGGTCTTAAAACAAGATGTCTTAATCATCATTATATTTGTATATAGAAAGTTACAGCAGGAAGGCAGCTGAAAGCATAACGAGTTCTAATGAAGTGTGAATTCATTAACCTTGATCCTGCTCATTTGAAGAGATCCCAAGGGAAACATCAGTGACATTCTCGGGGTTCAAGTGAGTGATGGCATCAGATATTCTGTCTAGAGAGATGAGAGCTTCTGCTGCATACAAATGCCCAAGAAACCTACAACAGCAAAGGGTTAGGTACAAATGTCAGCATAACCACCCCCACAGTTTGTTACGTGAAGCAAACGCAATGCAGGGTTTAATGCGAGCACACGAAAACTAATACTTGAAACACTTGCATGGAAGTTACCTTGCTTAAAGTATTGTCATAATACCCAGTTCTGCCATTTACTGCTTTTAGGCACTAATGTTGTGGAAGAATCTGCACCTGAGCAATGACAGTTCATTCATGCACAGGAATTGCCGATCCAGAAAGGCACTACCTTGGTATGGCTTTATCTCAGAGAATTAAAAAAGGAATCCTTACAAAAACACCCCAGGATATGGATACATCTATAATTTGAGGTGTTAAGTGACTTTACATTCAATAAAAATCAAACTGATTCTGTAAGACAGCTACATTTCTAAGGACAGCAACTATACAGGCCTGTCCATGGGGCACAAACACCTTTCCAAGTGCAGGTTTTGCAAAAAAATTAACCAAGTCTGGTGTTTGATACTTGTAGTTCAGCTCAGCTAATCAGCAGCTTTCCTTTTCAGCTTTGGAACAGAAGGAATCCTGTCGATCAAGAGCATAGTTAGGTTGCAAATATTTAATCTGAAACAAAAAGTTGAGTAAAAAAGTTCACGCTTGTTCTACGCAGCTGTATACAGTACACTGCAAACTGACTGTATAGTTGGTTGTAACGAATTACAAAACATCAGGTAAAACACCAGTCAATCATCCCAAATAACTTCTGCACTGTAGATCTGATATAGCAAACGTAGCTTTTCTACATGCAGTTTATTTCACTTAAGAAAAACAGGAACAGTTCAATATTCCCAATTTGCACAAAAACCTAGTTTCCTTGGACCAAGATATACAGTGCTCTGTTTGCAAAAACCTGTCATCTAGTGTTTCTTGCATTACATAATGGTAACACTGCCTTCACAAGATTATGTGTTACCTTGCAAACTCCTCTAATATCTTGCTTATACAACGACTGTGCAAAAGATGAGCTTCTGCAGTAGTCTGACGCATGGGAGCCAAAGAATTTAATTGGCAAGGACCATTTCAGAGAATGCTGCCAGCATATAAAAATAAGCACAAGTTAGCTTGCTTTCCGCTAGTACATTACCAGTTTTGAAAAATATCATTACTACCATAAAAACCTCTGCTATATTTTGTCCTGTGTATGACATAGAAAGTAAATGCACAAACAAGGTCAGAAGGATGGGGCTAAAGCTGCCTTTTTTGCATTTGCAGAGATGTCCGAGAACTGGTGGGTAGAAAGAGAATGAGCTTTAAATATCTTCCCAAAAAATACGGTGCCAAATGAGAACTGAAAAAGAAAAACTGAAGAATGGAACCTATATAAGCAACAGTAGTAGCAGGTGAAGTGACAGTCCTGCACACCCAAGATCTGGCACCCTACTGACTGAGGAAACCTTCCCCTCTGAGGCTGTAGCTTCATAATGAAGCTTTCAGCAGCCTGCTGGCTTGGGCTGGTGTTGTCCACTCCCAGCTGCTCACTGCTGTCCCTTCTGCTGTGCCAACACCAGACATGCAGCCCCACGGTGAATGAGGACAGAGACCTGACGGTCCTGCCACTGCATGGGACCCATAGCTGGAGACTAACAAATAGCAATAAAAGCAGCGATAGATTCCGAATTACATGGAATTCGTACACAAACAAGGCAACTCACGTTCCTGCATGTCAATGAACATTTAGTCAGGGCTTGAACAAGAACAGGAGCGGGCCAAGCAATTCTTTGCATCAGATACAGAATTGGCAAGCAGCTACAGACATTGAAAGCTTCAACTCAGAACTCTCCAGCAAAAAGCAGGGCTGAGAAAGAAGAAGTGACCACATCAGACTTACTTAAGAGACCCTGACAGCTTTGGTTGCTGAAGAAGTTTATCTGCGTGATTCAATGCCATAAGGTTATCACCCAAAGCCAGAGCCACGTAAGCACTACACGCAAGTATTGAGCACCTGGAGGGAAAAATAAAAAAAATAAAATAAAAAAAATAAGGGAGGGGGGAGAAAGCCAATACATTAAATGGAGAATTCTGTGATTCCAAATGCAGCTGTTAAATTTCTTAAGTGCTGAAGAAATAAACCATAATTTTCCATGGTGTCTTTGTGTCAAACTATAGAGCTAGTGTTTCGGTATCTATGGCCTCAATCGCATTCTCTGAATTAGGAGATACATACATTGTGTTCTACCAGTGTAAACCAAGGACCACCACGGTGTGCTCAGTAAGATTTTGCAATTTTGACCAGAAACAACAGATTAAAAAAAAAGATGGACCTCACCATATGTGTAATTTTTCTCACGGACAGTCTCCCTTTCTCACCCTGTTTTCACTCTTTTTGCCTTGCACACTATTTGTACTTCCCTGCCTTCCCCTCATGCTGCAGCAAAGGGTAGCACATTTGTAGATTTCTATAGTGTACAGTCTACAAACACACAGTAGCAATCAATTAAGTTGTAACATATTTCACTCCTATACGGTACAATGTTTGCACACAGGGAGACAATAAACACTGGAGAATTTGGCATTTCCAGTTTTGTGTTCAATTGAGAGCTGTAATCTGCTGCCAAGACTCTGATTGATATGTGGCATTTTGTTGCTGTCACAGACTTCCTTATCTTTCCAAAACCACAACATCTCTGACAGTTCCTGTAATGAAATCTGAACTACTTGCATTTTCTGTCTTCAAACAATAACCCCACATCCGGATGCCATCATTAGGCCAAGCTTCACACTTTGTAATAACTGCCACCCCTCCCCAAACACAGCACTTGGGGGTATTTTCCACTTCGTAAGACATCATTCAGTGCAGGCTGCCGTGTCCTCTGGGCACAAGCCTCTGCCTGACGCCTTGCTGTGAGTGCGGACTGTCCTCCTCCGGGGAGGAAGAGCGGATCCTCTTAGTGGGTCTCACATTGGGAGCGATGGGAGGAGAGCCTTCGACTCTCCCGCCGGTAGGTAGGCTATTACCACGCCAACCTTCTGGCAACTGTCAAGCCCACTTTCAGTCCAGCAATAAGTCATGTAATTCGTGGCAGGACCTGGGGTGCCTTTATTCCCCTTTCCCAGGAGGCATGCTCCTTAATTATGCACAAGCAGGATAAGCAACTTCTCCAGTGTTTCTCCCTACCCCCCACTTCCTCTCCACCGTGCCCAGATGTCACATCAAATCTGAACACATACAAAAGCTTGAGAGAGGGAGAGGAAAGCTTCCCCAGCTCAAGTCCCAAATCTAAAATATTTGTGAAAGGTTGTGACTGGGGAGGGGGAGGGAATGGGGGGGGGGAAAAAGTCTCTAATAACAGCCTGCTTCTACCTAGCCTCTTTTTGTCTCTCCCTCAAGGAAGCACAGGTTTTAAACCAGCAGAGATGCTACGTATCACCAGCTTAAATACGCTTAGACACAAGTCAAGGCCTGCAGAGTTGGTTGCTACTGCCCTTTACATCAATATGCATCTTCTATTTCCCACAACTTTTTTTAAAGCCTATTTTTATTTCTGAAAGTGTAAATTCAAACACAAGACGCACTCCAATCACACAATAGGTAAGTCCAGCAAAACTGAAACCTACTCCTCTGCTCTAAGGACTCATCACTGTTTAAGCCACGTAAGAGCTGGCAAGATTCTTCAGCAACAGCCATCTAAAGAAGAGGAAAATACTCAGGTTTTCTTCCCTGCAGTACTGTTCTTGCGGACTTGGATCTATTGTTGAGCTGGCTAAACCAAACACTCAAGAGAGCTGACAGCTAACCGGAGCAGAAGAATTGCACCACAAGGGAAAAGACAAACTAGTTTTTCACCCCGGTCAGGATTCTGACAAAACTCCACAGGTCGCCTTTGAGCATGGCAGACTTCCAGCATCACTGAGCGCCTGCATGCCCTAAATAAAACTGCCTTTGCACCAGGAAAAAGAAAAATGTTTTTTTAAACTGCCAGATTATGTCAAACAGCCTCTTGTGTAGGTCTAGGCAACAAGATTTGTCAGCCCACACTGACTGCAAGTTTACAGAACCCAAACTCCACATCTGACATGGCTTATTTCTCAGGCAAAGGGCAAGCCAGAGCAAATCCAGTTGTTCAAAACTTACTAGCAAGGCACCAAAAATGGCACTTCTATACCATTTAGAGAAAATCACTAATCTGAAATAATTTGAAATTGCTAAGTAAGCACAGTAGTGGATTTAAGCTATCTGGTTTTTTATGTTTCAACACAGACAAAACAATCAAAAAACATTAAGAAATATAAAATGCAGACTGTGCTTACTCAGCGGGGAAATTCAGCACCAGCAAAGGGGAGGCAGGGGAGACCTACGCAGTGGCTGCCAGTGAGGAATAAGAGAGTGGAACAGCTACGGGTGATAATTTTTGTAGGCTTGCAGTATGGTGACAGGGCCAGACAGACCACTGCAGTCTTTAAGTGGACAAATGAGGCAATACTAGGTAGGTGTGGAAAAGAGACAAGGTATACTGGTAGGCAATGGTTGTCCTTACAGTACTACCTGTGAAATTATTAGCAATGTCAGTGATGCTCCTGGAAATACTAGGATATGCACACTTCAAAAATACGTAAGTAAATAAAATAACTAAAGCATAATGGTGGACTGGAGAGGGCCAATGGAAGAGTCAAAAGAAAGAAAAAATAGTAAAATTGTATCACATGCCTTCCAGTAAGGGCTTGCAGTTCAAATCTATTCAGGACAAAGCAGCTGATCAAACTATTCCTTTATCTCTAGCTGCTTTGAAGGGGAAAATTAACATTTTCACACAAAGTCGTTCAATCTAGGGAGAAAAAGGCTACAACAAGGTCTGGTGCTACCCGTCAACTTTTACAATAAAATCCACAAAATCTTCCAAATGTAGCACTGTGGTCTACCAGAACTCCTTTACTCTTGATGTTGGGTTGTTCTGGCACGGTGAAACATACCACAAGCTGACAGCAGAGCTGGGGAATTGGCTTCTCGGAGGATGAGAAGAAGCAAGGAGCAGAATTGTTTAGAAGAAGCTCAGAAGAAAAATCTGGAGTTTCTACTTCCTATGCATAAATTCTTAGCAACATTTGGTGTCCTCTGACTTCTGCTTGTTGCTTTTAAAACCTTGGAATTGAATTACGGCTTATTACGAGAACAGACTGTTCAGCTAATTTGTGCACAAGTACTAAACAATACGTATGACACGTAAGCCTTTTCTAGATGGTATGTTTAATTTGTAAGAACTATTTAGGGACAAAGACAGTCATTTTAAACTCTTATTAGGATGTGTGACTGTACAAAAATCATGCAAAAAAGCATTTAAGTTGTGCATTTCAGTTCTAGAAGCAATAGAGGTTTTTCAATCCAGTGACTTAACAGGGAAAAACTGAATTGAACAGACACCTACTCCTCAAGATAATCCTTGCTGACATTCAGAATTTTTTCTTAATTTTCCCTGACTAGACAAGAATTTTAGTTTTCTCACTTAGCTCCTTAATGAGCAAGACTAAAGAAATATACTAACGCTTGAGTATAACATATTTTGCTTTTCACAGCTATCTGCAGAAACCTAGAAATCGTTTTAGCAGAATCACTCTCTAGGGATGTCTAGTCCTCTGGATTTAACCACCAAAGCAAATACCGCAAAAAATAAATCAATGCTTTTCCTGTCCTTATATGATATTCTTTACCAGAAGCAGTGTAATTCTTGCTAAACTGATTAGTTTTTCCTGACATGTTGTCAGGTTTCATCAGTAGATAACAGCTGATTGTGAAAGAAAAGACTATGGATTAAAAAAAAAAAAAAATCACAATGTGACACCATGTAATTTTGACATGTGGCAACCACATTTTCAACAGCCAGGAGGAAAAAAAAAAACCACAACCAACCCACATCACTGTTATTAATCCAGTGCTTTATTTTGAGTAGCATACTCTTCTACCACTTCAGAATAAATAATCAAGGTCTCAGTAATGTCTCCTCACCAATTCCTGCTAAATTGCTTTTAAACGAATACAAGTAGATTTGCTACACATAGTGGAGCAAAGTAAAGGTTAAGCTGGTCATTATAAAAACACAGGTTACCTAGGGTTAGGCTGGAACAGAGTGTTTACCCAAGAGTTTAAGTGGGAAATTACTGTATGCTTTGTCCATAATAGAAACTTAAAACACTTTTTTTTTTTCTAAACAGGTGCAAGCTTTATAGGGAAAGAGATTTTCAGCAGGCTGGCAGCCACCTGAAATAATTAACATTGCCAGCAAATGACAATCTTGTTGGGGAAAAGTAAAGAGGTTCCAGATAACATGATACTTATTTAGACACATGGGAGTTACTCTGTTTGGAGAGCACTCAGACTGCTGAACAAGTAGTTTAAGGATCTCTGAGAACATGAAATCTACAGTCAACTTTTACCTATGTTCTTCCACAGTGAAGAAGTCAAATGCCTGGAAGAGGCAATTTTTCTTTCCATTTTATGCAAACTATGGATTTATTTCTGCTGAAAGGAGCACCATTCTTATCTGAAAGCAGCATAGCTGCTTTTACCACTTTCATTTTTTTTTTCCATCCAACAAGTATATAATGTTGTGGGGGCTGAATTCCAAACTAGCCTTACCAAGGCCTTAAAGGGAAACGATACCATACAGTAATTTCCACCCCTTCCACCAATCACAAAAGCCACTGTCAGGTTTTTAGCTTTGTCATTTATGGGACTTGATTTTTTTTTTTTTTTTTTTCAGTTTTGCCTAACATATAATGCCAAGCCTATAATAGCGGGATCCAACACAAACTGATCTACCTTCTGAACTGAAATTCTGGATGGTTTCTACTTGTTCAGACTCAAAGCCCAGAAGAAAAGAAGCACATGCATTTGAAAAAACGCATCCTTAGATTAACAGCTACAATTCAATGTTGCAAGTGCCTAAAAAAATAAGCTAGCAATGACCCAGAATCATAGCACAGTTTAAGAGAGGGCTCATTTAGTGGTGAATATTTCATATTATTTACTTGCCTTAAATTTTCTAATTCCTGTTTCTTCAAAGGCGAAGAAGGTGGAGCTGCAATGAATTTATCCCCTTCATGACTTTTATTGCTAGAATAAAAACAGTGTATTAATTATAGGGAGTGACTATAAGTAATTAATTAAAAATTCTCAGTGTAATAAGCACGGATATTTATTCACTTCATTTAACAGGACAGCAAAAATTCTATAGCCTAAAAAAACGGAAATGAAGCTACGCAGAAATTGAGGTACATGCTCTTATCCTAACCGTTCTATTTGAGAAGGAAGAAGGGGGACATTTGCTGGGAAGGATTTGACTGACAGACCAAAACAACCCACGCCATTCTCCACAGCCTCAAGCTATTTTTGAAGTTTGGTGTAGGACAAGAACTTTGAACTGGAGAGATGCAGAACTCACTGCATTTGTAGCATCTCTTCTTTTAGCCTGTAAGAAAAGCAGCAAACTAGTTCTCTCCCTAGACATCTTAAAAACTAATTAAACAAACATTCTAGAGAGATAATCCACTAAGTGCTACAGCTTCCTTTAGACTTCTAGCTGCCCTTTATTTTTATTATTATTTCAAAGTGTCTTCTTTTGTTTAATAAAATTCCACTTAAAGTTATGCTCGGCTTTTTTTGGGGAGCAAGTATTTGCTCTATTTAAAAAGTATGCAACTTTGCTCTCCAATAAGCTGAAAGACAACCTCCTTCTGGAATGAGAATTGAAGAGGTGGTTAACAGTTGCACCTTGGCAGAGAGAGACACTAAGGTTTAGAAACAACAGATTGAAAATCAGAACTGAAACAGAGTCTGTCCACCTAACAAGAACTTTTTCATTGATGTAGTTTCATATCTGTTTATTACAAACAGGTAAGATAACTCCAGCTTAGACCTTCAAAACAGATAGCAGCAGGCTCCAAGAAACCTGTACTCAACACCGTTGCAGTTTATCTACCTCGTGCCTTTGCCAAAAATCAGATTAAAAAAATACCCTTAACCACTGAAAGTATTCATTGTTTTCTTGTGAATAACAGAAGAAACTGTCTCAGAGTCAGCCTGCTCAATTAGTGGGATTTGCTTCGAAACCATCCTGTTCAATTAGTGTGATTTTCTTCAAATGCCTTATCTCTTTTACCGTTCTCTTGCACAGCGTCCCTTGTCAAAAGGAACAAATCCACGGAGAACCTTTCAGAATGTGACACACAAATTCAAGAGCAGCCTGCTTTGTTGCTGGATATTTTGAAATTGGTAATGACCACTGGGAGATATGAGGGAGTCTTTTTAAAATTTTTTTTAAGCTGAAGAGGCATCTGGGTTTGAAAGCTGAAGGTAGTAAAGGATCTTCCTGTACAGGGCATGTTTTCTTTTCCTCACTCCTCCAAAAACAAAACAAAAAAGGAGGTCTCGCCTGAGTAAGGACCACCATTTTGTTTTCATCACTGCCACTCAGTGGGCCCCATAAGCTTAAAACTGAAGTCTTATTTAAACCAGGGGAGCTTCATCTCAATGGGCTGCATACAGCTTGCCATGGGAAGTTAGTTCACAACCTCCAACCTCAGTAAGCAAAAGAAACACTTCCCTCCCCCCAGAAGTTTATAAATCATTTGGTCACTTGACAGGAAAGACTGTCATTAGGAAAAAAGGGTTACAGAGAACAGCCTTCAAATATTGTTGCAGCAGTAGCAGCCACTGACTCCCAGCCCTAGTCTATCCCCAGGCAGCCTCAGAATATATGAAGATGCACCTCGTGCCGACGCAACACAGCATATGTGCAGTAAGTCTGCCAAGTGACAATTGGATCTTATCTTCTTAACATTTATCTGTACTTGTGTCTGACAAAAACATTGTGTTTTTTCATTACTCTAAGTAGTTCAAGTTCTAACATAGCCACTTTTTCCAGATTAGTTATTTTAACTCTTCCCTTCTCAAAATGGTCATTAAAGTGCAGGCTATAGCCAACAAAGTTACTTTTCAAAAGGAAGTTGGAATGCATCGGGATCAATGCAAAAAATCAAAACACCTTCCTGCTATTTAACATTTGACATACATTGTCTACAAGTTACTTTTTCTGAAGCTTTAAGAAAAAAAAAATATTTTTCTTAAACTCTTGTTTGTATAATGCAATTTATTAAGCAATAGCTTCATGCTGTTTTCCTACTTATCTTCTAAATCTATTTTCCCATTTCTAGTCTAAAACAAACGCAACAAAGCATACTAGGGCTGATGAATGTCAAATCTGATCATGGGGAAATGTCTACAACTGAGCTGCTAGACATTTATATATTGAATCAAGTATATGGCGCACGTGCACACACACACGAAGTCATTGTAACGTGTGAAACTTCACTTACAATTAGAGAAATACCAATATGCACTGCGGGAGGGTGTGGGAAAACATAACATTTGCAGCACAGAAAAGAAGATGGCCAGTAAAAAAAAAAAAAAAGAGAATTTTACTGTCCAATTTATTAAAGTTGTTAGGAATGGCAGGAATCAACTCAGTATTTTATTCTTAAGTTAGCATACCAGCAATTAAAAAACCGAGCAACTAAACAATTTCCTTGGATATCCCAACACTGCTCAGAGAACTTACAAATACGTTATTTTTTTCTGCTGGCCAAACAGGATAGATAACAGACACAGACTGTCAGCCCAGAGTTACTTTGGACAAAAAGGAAGGTTTATATGCAAGTCTGTTTACCTGCATGCTTCACTGCTTTCACTGTTTTCTGTATTTCCCCCCAGCTGATTAGTAGTTTTAGATCCATTTTCCTGCTTTGGCTCCTGCTGATCTTCTGGCAGTAGCAGCAAGGCATTTCTTAGACAAATTGCTGCAAATTCCATACTGGCTACAGGTATTGCTGAGGACTGCCCATCGCTTAAAGAGACACAGAAGTTAGCCAGTGAGTAGCAATCCTAATAAATTTAAAAAAAAAAAAAAAAAAAAAAAAGCAGATCTCCAGAAAGATCTGAGTGCAGAGAAAACTTTTTTTAGGATAAAGTTAAATCATGTTTTAATATAAACACATTTAATTTATGAAGACGTATGTATCTTGCCATTCTTATATGTGGAAAGTGTACCACGATGCCCAAATAGAGTGAGCAGATTCAACTGCAAAATTACAGGAAGTTCTCCTGTTTTTCTTGACTCCCTGAAGTTTTATGAGAGAGCAACTAGATTCTTCCTGCACTTTAGAAAAGTGGATTACTGAAAAATATATATTTTTAAGTGAGAAAAAGAGGGCAGATTTAGCTAAGTGGAAATATATATGTCAGATAAATACGTTTTAAGCTTTAACGGCCTTCTTAGTTACAACGAATACACAGTTAAGCCCTCTGCTGGCCACCACAGAGGAGGCATCCAAATGACGTTTAAGTAGGACGCATCAAGTATCTTAGCATGCCTCTCTTCACTATGTTAATAACTCCAAAATGAACATTTACTCCATGATAGTTTTAAAAACTCCTGATAAACAGATACATATCTTTAACAAAGCTATGATAACAAAATAAAGAGCCCATGGAAAACATACTTACTTATAAACGACATTCTGTATTGACTGGGATGCTAGGACTATTTTACGGTGGTAGCCTTGACCTACTATAGATTGCACGATTCCCTTTTTGCTGGGAAGACCTTTAGTCTCTTGTTCTGATGTCTAAAAGAAAAAAAAAAAAAAGGAGGACTAAAATATCAAGGCTGTTGAATGAGAGCTTGACAAAATAAGTGAAAGCTGGAAGACGACTTTCAACCCTGCTAAAATGTAAGAATTAATAGTTTATATGGGTACAGTTTTAAATCTTAAGTACCATGAAGGATCAGGCACCTTCTATTGTCTTTGTGTTGCAGAGGGATTTTACTGCACACAGTATAACCACAGATTAGTTCTGACAGCTTGTCTGATAGCCTACTGACCTAGTTTCTCCTCTGTTTTGAAAGCAAAAGAACAATGAACCAAGTAGTATTAGAAGAACTGCTAGGATATCTAAAAAGAAATCATATGATCAGCCAAATAATATTCAGAATCGGCACTATAATGCTTGCCATCTTCTCTCCCAGCTTACACAGCAGTCAAAACGCTCTCTGAAAAAACTGCTTTCAAACTGTCCCGTGGGGAACTACAACATATGCAAAGTTACGTTAAATTAACTTGTTCAACAGATTTTTGAGCATGCAGACATTCTGGGGGTCAAACGAACTTAAAGCACCCTAATTGTCAGTCCCAAGAATTATCGCTACACCGTATTTACTGGGGTTTGTTTGTTTTACCATGAGCTGTCTTAACAACTTTGTTGGTAAGTGAAGTTAGTGATGATGAGTTGCAGTTGTAAGGAAAAATCTACCCTAGATCTGTATTTTAAATATAAGTTAAATAAAACTTTTCATAAAATTTATCAGAATCTATTGTGAAGAAGAAGAATATTGACATTATAATGGCATTTACTGTCAAATAGAAAAAACATACAGTTAGTTTGGATACAAAGAATATATTTTAAAAAAATGCATTAAAAAAGTGCAGAAAGGATATCACCTTCCATCTATATTTTATAAACTAAAATACTAAAGCAGGTGAAAGTAGCTTCAGTGAAATTACTTTTCTGCATGGTGTTCAGAGCATAAATATGAATCCATACTTAGATATCAAGGAATATTATTGCAAATTGAATTACAAGGTCAAATTAAACACAGTATTGATTTTAGGGCCTTGCTTGCCATGTTGCAAATTTATCTTTAAATTATAAGATCCTTCCCCTTTGCCTTTAATATTAACAGCATCCAAAGTTAATTTTTTTCTCATAAGATTACAAATTTAGGAAACAGCAGGCTGTTTTTGTGACACGAATTCAAGCTCTGGTACACTACACAACATCACAACTGTAGGAGGAAGAAAGCTAGGCTTCAGGAACCTGGCATGATCTACTGCTTTGGCTAGTCTGCAGTAAATAAAGAAGTGCCTCGTAAGGGTCTGTATTTCCTTTTTCCAGACTGCTAAATGCTGTCCTTGTCTTTTTTTGCCACAAAACCCATGCTAATCCAGACTCCCCATATCCAGCTTTCCACTAGAAACGATCAGCTGTCTTCTTCATCTATGTGTGACTTGTAACCAGTAGGATAGACACAGAAAAATTGCAAAATCAGTATGAAGAAAGCTGTTCTTCCTGCGCTTGCTGTGCTTTAAAAAACTCAGTACTCAGAGCTATCTGACAACAGTTAGCACATACACAATCAAAGTCAGTGTGTTTTTGACCCAACACTCTTGGAGCTTCAATGCTGTGCCTGTGAAATGGGGATATATGCAAACCTCGCCTATAAAGCTATGAACATCTTTCTTAAATAGACACACCAAAATAATGAGCACCATTGAAATTCCCTGGGAAAAGTTACAAGTTTTGTGTCTGGAAAGATTTGGATAGTGTGCAGTAAGTAAAGGTGCAGAGGCCACCCAGAGAGGGAAAACAGAGAGAGTTCAGAGGGGAGAAAAAATAGTGAATATAGCTGTTGTTCAATTAATCCCACTGTCCCATGCACTGAGTGAAATGGGCATACTGTGGAAATAACTGCATGGGATCATGCAATTACAGATTACATCATCACGTCCACACACAAGAAGGGTGAATTACAGTTTCACAGGCAATCAAGTACAGTATCTCTTAATTTCACAGACATACTATTTTGGTGCAGTTTTCTGTTCAAAAGAACAAACGACCCCTGTCCCCACTACCCACTTAAAATTTAACACACAGGCTTATCCTAAACAGACATGGATCAACAGGTTGAAACCAAGATGCCCCAGAGGACATGCAATATGTCTGCTGTCAGATGGTTTCCACAAACTTTGCCAGCGGAAGTTCCCCAGCGGCTGTGATCACGACAGCTTCAGATGGAGAAGGCTGATCTCGGTTTCCTCAGCCTATGCCACTTTTACGGTAGCCACGCTTCAGTCTCACCCCGCTCAACCTCCAGCAGCGGTTGAGTGAGAAAATAATGAAACTTTAGGTGAGTTTTGGCTGGCTGACAAGAAGGAAGAACACATGCAAAGATTTCAGTGGAAATCAGAGTACATCTTGTTATCTACATCCTGCTTAGTTCTATAAAATGAAGCCACATCTGAATTAGGATAGTGGATATACAGTAGATAGAATTAAACAAGCAGTGTTTAAGGAATTTATATTACTTGTACATCAAAAAAACTGTAAATAATTAATTGAGACCATCCTAGGAAGAAAGCTTCTCTTTAACCAAATACTTTTAGGAGTCCTCTACAAGAGTCTTTGCATCTTCCAATAAAGTTTTAGGACACAATGTTATATTTTGTTTTTAAACAAGATTATTCACCAGCCTGACCCAATAACCATATTCATGAAAACACCTAAAAACTAACCTGTCTGCTAAAACAGCAGCAACATACTTTCACCCATACCTTTCACACACTAGTATCTAGGTTTAAAGGGTCTCTACTGGATAGTTGTATGTTTTCACCTACTACTCCAGCTAAAACTTGAGATAGAAACTCATCATTTCAGGGCTGTAATGCAATTCCTAGAGTCTAAACATAAAAATCCAAGATGTTTCAGTCAAAAATTTTCCTAAAACCAGAAAAAACCCTTCCTCCTCAAAGCATCGGCAAAAAAAGCTATCACAGTTGTTACTGTGCATCAAGCCTCAAGGCTAATATGAAACCTGGAAGAGCAGCCATGAAACTTTTCCTTCCTTGGATACTAGAGTTGGTCACCGGCTCCAATCTCATCCTGATGTTTCTACAATCCAGGAATAGAAATCCTTGGAAGTACAGAACTTAGTACAGAGAAAAGATCTTGTGCAAGTTCAATTCCTCTGTTCACACACAAGAGACAGAATTACCTGTGGGTTTTTTTTTGTTTGGTTGGTTTTAATATATACCATATATATGTATCCATATATACATAAAAAAATACATAAACCCCAAGATTTTTCTACCAATATGAAATGAGTGTGAAAAGCTGAGGCATCATAAAATATCCAAAAATAGTAGGTCAAACTGTTAATGTTAGTACCTACATTTTCTACAGAGAGCATTCACTACAGAAAGAACATATTGCTTTCAGAAGTGATGCCTCATTAGAGAATAATACAAATTTCTCTCCAAATAATATCTTTATGTTTATTTCTAAAATTATTTTAAGACAAATTAAGGTAAAACATCAGGTGACTTAGCAAAATCTAAATGTGCTTCAAACCAATTCAGGATTACCCTTTCAGATTATGAGTTGGATCGCCAAAGGGGTGCGATAATAAACCACCAAAACAAAATCATGATTAACCAGTCTCTCCGGCAACAAACTTGTAACTTTATAGAAGAGCTATAATAGCCACTTAGGCACTTTCTCATGCCAATCTTTCAAAAAGCCTACTCAAATTTTTCTGATCTTAGAAAAGTCGATTAAACACTGGGTTTCAAGACACTGTTTCTATGGTAATTTTCCTCCACCTGTCACAGCTTTATATTAAACATGCAAACACAAGTATACATTAAAAAGAATTAATCTGAACTTACACAGAGGTGTTGCAACATCTGGTCTTTAAAATGCATAGTTCATATAGGTATTATTTCTTCCTTTCTGTGATTCTCTTATTCTTCCTATTGTTCTTCTGTGATTCTCTTATTTCTTCCTATTCTGTGATTTCTATTTTGTAACTACAATCAAAATAAGGAATTTGCAAATCTACTTACTCCTTTATTGGCAGCAATGCAGCATTCTGCTATTCTCAGCCAAAGACGAGGGTTTGAGTGATAAACCTGGACGGCCTCAATCAGGCATTCAAAGGCAGCTAAGGGCCTCCCGATATGCAAGAGCTGAATTCCACAATTGTAGAGTAACTCATACCGTTTGTTTGTCAGTAGCGTACACATGGGTCTCCCTGAAAATTTTTTACCTGCAGAAAAGGATAACATAATATTGGATGTGCAGGTCAGGAGAGCTGAAAACATAAGTCTGGCGGGGGGAGGAGGGAAGCATCAAAAAAAATACCAAAAAACTTCACTAGCCTCCCTCTGTAAATAAATTCCTTCCACATCAAACCTGATACCAAAGACAAATTAATCGTATTCTTAATAAAGGCTAAGTACATTAAATGCTTGTCGCTCAAGGTAAATGTTATATAATACTACTGTATTCCAGACCAACGAGAATACACATCTTTGTTACTCATATAAATTCCAGCAGAAACCCACTTTGCTCTTAACAAGCATAAAACATTTTCTGTCTTCACACTGGTACCTAAGACTGCACTTAGGTACAGGGCCTGGGGAGGAACAGGAAAAACAAAATGTGTGATAGTAACTAGATTTTAAAGAAAACAAGAGATGAAAAAATTATCACTTCATGAAGAAATCATTTACTTGGAAGAGAAAAAAATAAATCTTACGTATTACTAACCAAAGCAAGAAAACTTACTAGAATGTTTATTTTTCTTGTCCTTTGGTATACTTACAACAAAAGTAGATGGATAAAACTCACCATAAAACTAAACAATATATGAATGTTTCCCATACAAGTCTGGGAATTGTTCAGTAAGAAAGTTTGAGAAATATACCATTGTCTAAACACTAACTTAACGGTATTGCACTCCACATTTTCTACATCTTCCAATTTAAAAAACCAAACAAACAATCAAAACGCACAAAAAAAACCCCAAAAAAACCCAACAAACCAAAACACATCCTTCAAGTCCTGATGATTCTACCTACTGTTAGCAGGACTATAAATAACATCTTTAACGATGCATAATAGGCCATGGAAATTTTCTTGTTGTCACGTCACCCTGACTGATGGTCAAGGAGTATAAGAGAGAGAAGTAATTGCCCCAGCCCCATGGCACATCGAAGAAAACAGCAAAAAAGTGAACATATTTCATCATCATCCATTTCTGGCAACAGCAACTATACCTTGAAATCAAGTTACAATCAAAATTCTCACCCTTCTTATCCTGTCCTCTGCAAAATGTTGAAACAGGAATTTCGCTGATAATTACTGAAAGCTTCTACCCTCTATTTTCTTGATTTGCCCACCCCTCTTCCACCATCTATGTTCATCTCTTTAAAAGTCTTACCTGGATCTGAGCTACCCGTTCCTAGCTGTGCACAGGCATTATCATTTTCTTGCAAGGCTTTTTTAAAGTAAAAAATTCCTAAATTGTGCTTTCCCATTGCAAAGTGGATGCAGCCAAGATTGTTCCAGAACATACACCGTAAGCATTCACCTGAGAGAACAGCAAAAGACGATTTTTGTAAACTGAAAAATGTCATTGAGCCCACAAAATGCTCCCACCACTCTCTCATGGGTCAGCATATTATGGTAGTTTATTAAAAATGTTCTTCAGTGAGATGTTCATGGATTATGCAGTTACAACCCTGCTTCACAAGCATTTTAATAACCTGTATTTCTGTATACCACTCTAGTTCTCTTGGACAGTTGACCTGAAATGACCTACATATAAGCAGCCAGAGATTTCCAGATCTTATGCACCATATTCTAGGAGAGACACGTATAAAGAAAATTTGGCAGACTGCAAGTTGAAGTAAATTCACCTGGAGATTTTCATAGCACTTAGCATGCAAGCACTTCCTTTTTTTTAACAGATGGTTCTTGTAAAAAAGAAAATTCTCAAATTATGTTACCCGCCTAAGTTTTATAAGACAAACAAATATGGCAACAAAACCATACAAGCAGGAAATGCACTCTCCTTCCTAAACGTATCAAGTTCAGTTAACATTGTAAGAAGCTCCTCCTAAATAACACAGGACAGAAAATTAAAAACTTTCAACCTATCTGCTGGTAATTGAAGCTTTACAGGGTTACCATTGGTAAAAAAGAAAAAAAAAAAACCACACCAAATAATCCAAACCAAGAAACAGACCATTAACAAATTAACCAGACATTATTTTAATCATAACCCAGGAAGACTATTAAGTGAACATTCTACTGTGCAAAAAAGCTAGCACAAAAGTTATACGAAAATAAAACATTCCAGAAAATGCTGAGTTATAAAAAGAACTTTAAACATAAAAGCTCTCAAAAAGATAAGTTACAGTAGATTCTAAAAGAAGTGTCAAAAATATGCCAGACTAGGCATTATGGCAAATATTTTTAATGTTTTCCATGAAATTTATCTGTATATACAGAAGTTTACAAGATTTACTCAGTCTTGTGATTCCCAGGGCGGCCTACTCTGCAACTTCTATCATCTAACTGCAATCTATGCAGTGCTATCTACTAGATAAAAGATCTTACAGCACAAGAAATTAAGAGTACTGTCACAAAAACAGCATTAAACAAAGCAGTGAAGAAATTCAGTAATTTTACAGTGCAAGTAATCCTAACTCTCTACTGACACAAGACACAGCTTTCTCTCCGGATTTTTCAGTTGATGTTTTAAACAGTCAACTAAAATCTCCAATATATTTAAATAACTTCGTACACAGTGAGTGTATATATACACAGCATACATATTTATAGTATATAAATAACTTTTATATTTACAAAAGTATACACGTTTATATGCTGTTGTCTCTGTGAATGTGTAGACGTGTACGTTACTTTCTAGATATAAAAGTAACTTAAATGGCATATAATAGAAGTCAAACCTTAACACTTCATGAAACATTTGCATTTCCCCCACAATAATCATTACAACTGCTATAGACTCCTCTCTCAGTACAATCTGAAATCTCATTTCTAGATTTAGTACGTTGCCTTTTGTTTCATGTCTTGATTTAGATACCCAAAAAAGCCTTGCAAATATTACATTTGCACCTTCACAAATCCATTTTCTTAGATAACCACTGCATTGCCTAGAAAAATGTTCAAGGAAAGACAGAACAGTGTTACATGAAGGAGCACAACAGGAAAGATGGAAACACATCCAGCATATAAACCCACGACATTCAGGGCCTACTCCCTTAAATAATCATTAATATGCTTAAAATCATTATCAGTGAGTAGTCCCATTATCCTACACATTTACGTACTTGCAGGATGAAGGTTTTCTATTTTACCTGTTTTCATGAAGCCTGGATGTTCAGCAATGTTTGCACTGTTTAGAAGTTTCACCGCTTTACGATAATTGCCCCTCAAATATTCAAAATTGCTTTTAAGAAAGAGAGAAGGAGCTGACTGTGAAGGAGAACACAATCGTTAATTATCTCTTGTTTTATCATTTCTACTGTTAAATCACTCCACAAACAGCTTGCCCCTGCTGCTGTTTTAAAAATACATGGGCTTAGGCCTTAATTCTTTCACGAAGTAGCATTTCTTTGTTGAGCACGTGATTAACGCTCACCTCCTCCGAACTACAAAACTATGCATACTCTTTGTTACTGCTCTAAAACCCAACATTATTCTAGAGAACTCTCTCATGGGAATAGCTAAACACAGAGGATCTCCTTTTTCTTTACGGGAATCTTTCTCCAACCTGTCTTTTAGTACACTCCTCCCCATGCCTCCCTCCCTGCGGAGTTCAACAACTTCCTCCTGGGCTGTGATCTTCCTGGTCTGCCAGAGACCTCACGATCCAGAAGGATTTCTGTCAAACTAGCAGCTGTAGAGACTGGCAACAAAAGGGAAGTGCTCTCTGCCCATTCCCTGCTCCTCAGTTAATGTAGAATCTATCTGGGAAATTGGACGTAGCTCTGAGTTGAGAACTCCTATATAAAAAAAAGAAACTGCTTTCTAGCAAGAGGTAGGCCTCCAAAAATTATAACGATAAGAAAAACCCCAAAAAACTGTGTATCCCAGAATTAATCTTTTATGAACTGGTTTAGACCACCAATGACGTTAGAAGTTTGTAATACCCATAACATTTATAGCAAACTAAAACTTGTTTCACACTGCTTAAAGTACAAAGCAAGCTGAACCTGTTTATTATATAGTGTTTTGCTGTTAGTTTGGTATCATTAACCATAAAGTGCATTTTTCTGAACAACTGAAAACAGCACAAATAAGAAAATTCTATATTACACTTGCAGAAGAGAGATTACAAACCCAACTGACATTATTTCAGACACCCATCCTCAATGAAACCTTTGTAAAGAAAGCTAGCAAATTCAGTTTTAAAATAGAGGACAGATCTAAATAAGAAAAACAATAGCCTTAAGAATACTTACATTCCCAGCTGTATTCATAACAGACTTGATCTCCCTTTTGCATGCTTTTAGTGACTTCATCTGAATATAGGCTCTCACCTTATACTGTTAAAAAATTAAATTTGTTAAATAAAAATGAATAACTTGTGCAGGTTTGCAAAATGAACCTAGAAATTTATTACAGAATACTTTATATACATCTTAAAAATAGGTAGTAAGAAGCTGTTCAAAAAGCCTTCCCAAAAAGGAAATTCTATTCAGGCTTTCAATAAAGAATTTATAGGCTTCGTATTTACAGTAAGCAGATGCACATTTTGTTCAATGGTCAACAGCTACTCTATATTCAAACACAGACACTAGCACTTAAAATGACAAACTAATTAAAATAATCTAACCTCTTAATCCCAGATATTTACCTACGAAACTGAAAACACCCATAAGAGAATGCTGATAGAGAAGCATTTTGTTACTTCACATATTGTTCCACAGAACAGTACAGTGAAGTAAAACCTCAGCTGATTTGGACTGTTGGAGGTCTAACAGATATAAAGTCAGTGCAGCTAACTGCAGTTTAAAGAAATTATGATAGACTGCAGGGATTGAATTTGGGGATTTTTTGTGTTAGGTCAGTTTTTCCTGTACATGGATCTTACAGCAAGGAAGAGTTAGATAAATTCACATTCTTTTTTTTTTTTTTTTTTTTTTACAACATGAAATTCAAGGAGAGACAGACTATCACAGTTCATGCTGAACTAGATGTGAAGCAGATAGCACTCAGTTTTAAGAAAACCTTGAACTGATATTCTTGTATAAATTATATGCAGACATTTACCTGATGTATCTTAGATTTAGCAACTTCTATTAAAGCTCCACTTTCAGCTTTCTGATTTGAGGAATCTTTATTTGTATTATTACCTGACTGGGCATTAAAAAAAAAAACAAAAAAAAAAAGAGGAAGTGTTATAATAGTCACATTTTAAAGTCAGTTTACAGATTCTTTCATAAGCTATTTTTATCAATCTCACATGAAGAAGAAAAATAAGTATTTAATAGTAAAAAAATACACACCACACCAAATACTGTGACTTGAGCTTAACAATCAAAATCCAAGACCTATGAAGAGCAGAATTCTATATTAACATTAGTATTATGCTATGTTGCTCTACAGTTGAGGTATTTTAAGAATTCTCTTACCCAGAAGGGTGATATGCACATTCTACAGTCTCTCTCTAATATTTTCTTCAGTAGAATTACTATACACTTAACGATAAATTTTGTATCTTGTGTGACATTCCATCACCAGGAAAAGAAAGAAGTGTCCTACTTTCATTTCCAAGCCACTACTCATTCTGTTGATCTTTCCAAAAGACACATCCAAAAAGATTTCATTTGAAAGTATGCCTCATACTTTCAGACACTATGTAAAAATGACGCTTTATTTCCCATATCATGGTATGCAATTGCAATTCCTCTCTGACACCAACTTCCCTTTCAAACTTAGGGTCTCATGTGGTGGTAATCCAAGACAAACAAGGAAAAATATGTATACTTGACCCCGAAGACAACTGTCTTTCCAATGCAAGTCTCTGACTTAAGAAACACATCTTAAGACACTTAGTAAGACAAAAGGGTGGAAGAAAGGGAACAAACAGCTGCTGTATACAATTAACTCAGTTACTAACAAGTATAAGTTGCTGTCTGAAGTTACAGGTGACCTAACATAGTTTTATAGTTCCAAAGTATTTTAAAAGAGTAATTTTGAGTTGAGTTAAAGCATACCTCTGGGAAAGACTTAATGGCATTCATATGATTTTAAGCTTACCTCATTTTTTCCATTCTTGCTGTTATTGTTGCCCTGTGAAATCATTTTTTCCAGAACAGCAAGCAGATGCAAGGCTTTCTCAGCTTGGTAAGTTAGTAGGTATAAGTCTACAAGCAAGAAGCACACAGCCTGGGCAAACTTCTCTTCTGTATAAAGCAAAGAAGTAAAAATTATTTTACAGCTCTAATAAAAACCCTTCCAAACATGACTGAAGAAAAAAAAATTGACTATAAAGTGCATCTATGTAACATTATGTAATATATTTATTTTTCTCATAAGAAAAAAAATGCAGACATCTGCACAATACAGATAAGTACATATAATGAAAAAAGGTAATTCATTCAAACAACATCAGCATAAAAGCATAGACTAAAGACAGCTTAACACATATTTCATGTTTATAGATTTTGAGGATTGGTCTAAGCAGATCAGCACCAAAGATCCAGTGTTAAATAGACAGATGAAGCCATATGGATACGTAGAATCCCATAGAACTTGAAAGGATTCCATACAAACATGTCTCTGCTTGGCTGGCTTCAGAGAGTAAGTCCCAAACAGGCATACTGAAAACTGGGAGGAATTGAAGGAGAAACACAGTAGCATTTACTTAATTAATGGGGACACACACACATACATCCTTCAGCCTTGTCACCTCTAACAAGGATTATGAAGTTATTTAATACCAGTATGGCAATTCCACTACACAGGGTGCCATAGCTCATAAAAGCTGGACACTTTATACTTAGATATGAGCACACACAATTATGTATGACCTAATGTAGGTATTTAAAAATGTGAGTGCCCTGACAAATACACACCCACCCATGAAGTTGTATGATGACTCAAAATAATACCTTTTAAATAAAATTATTAGCTCATACATATTATTTACATAAACACCTTTTAAAGTTGTCAGAAATACATTTCAGTTTCATTACACTTGTCTGCTAAATGTCTCTGAAGTACCTTCCCCCCAAATTCAATTGTTGGCCTTGATATAAGTAAAACATATTCTTCATTCTGAAGCCTACCCACTTTTTTAGAACCATATTAGGCACTTTACAAATCACTTGTCTGATAGTGAGAAAGACTGAACGATCTTCCTGTAGTTATTGCATGAATGAAACTCTTTCTGTCTACGTACCGAAAGGCTCTATAAACTGGTACAGCTTCTCCCCAACTGATATAGCTTCCGTATACTGACGCAGATGATACAAAATAACAGCTTGATTGTAGTACAGCATACTATTTTCAACATCATCTAGACCATCCATTTCTTCAACAGCAGAGTGAACCTGAAAAAACCCAACTCGTTTCACTAAACTTTCAATACCTATGATTTTTAAAAGTGTCAAATATTTAAAAAACTGATCCAAAGGTATTTATCTGTCTACAGATAGGTCACAGTAAGCGTTATAAGCTAATAAACTTTATTGTTGTTCAACATAAATCCAGCAAAAAAATTTACAATTGAGAAAGCCATCAATGAGTAGTAAAGTGGCATTTTCAGTTTTTTATTATTTCACAAACTATTTCAGGTCAAGGAACTGTCTACTGAAAGAACACAGCAGGTCTTTCTAAGCTTGCAATCTCTGAAATGTTTCAGTTTCAGGTCAATTTCAACAATAACTAAAAATATAACTATAAAAACAGTTGTCCTAAATGGTTAAACAGACTCAGAGGTTTAAAAGTAACGTTACTTTCTTATTCCTTTATTAAATTTAGGGGATAAGAGGCAGAAGTTTTATTCCTATTTCACTGGAAGATCTCACCAGCATTAACAGTACTCAAAATCAAGTACCATATCAATATGTTTGCATTACCTGGTTCTTCAGCTGGTTAAGGGTTTGTCTCAAATTGTCTGTTGTAGTCTGGTTACTTTTACAGAACTCTGCAACAGCGGTATTCAAAGTTATTTTGTAGTCATCTTTGTTTATGTCTTGAAGGGTATTTAGGTGTTGTAAACAGGCATCATAGTTTCCAGCCTGGAAATTGCACACATACCAGAAACATGCATTAGTAGATACAAAGTTTAAACTAGCAGGCTACTAATGTTTAATGACAGTATCCTCTGTAAGTTTAGAGAGCAAAGTAGTTTTTCCTTTATCAACAGCAAGTGAAGCATACTTCATTATTTATGCAGATTAACATGCTTGAGAAGTAAGTCTGAAAGTTGAGGTCATATCCAAAACTTCAAGAAGAATTTTGTGGAGGAAGGACAAATGGAGTACTCAATTATTATAAACAGAAGTTTCAATGAAAAGTGTTATTCTGATTTCTCTTCAGCATATTATTTTGAGCTTCAAGATTCACTATTTCCTCAGTTTTCATAATCTTTCCCCATAACATGTACATTGAGCAGCTGCAGTTGCTTACGTAAGTCCCAGCCCATCATTTAATGTTCATTCTTCACTTCAACTGGAGAGAGTGTGAGCTACAATTTAGTCTGTGGAAGTCAGATTAAGACAGTTTGGAAAAAGAGGGTGTCACTTTCCCAGTACAGGTTTAAATAATATTTTTACAAGTTTTAGCTGTTGAATAAAGTATTCAATCATCTAGGCATGCCTAAACAGAAACTAGGACCCAAGCATGATGCTCCTCTGAGGTGTGATTTAACCAAAAAATCCCTTTCTTTGATCTCAGGAATAGGCAAGGACTTCAGAATGGCTCACCTCTTTCTGCTTTCAGCTTTAGTCTTTTCTGTGTTTGTGCAGGAGGAGTTTAGTGGCATCGAGGAATGAAAGAGAACTCCAGACTCTTTCAACTATGTTAAGCCTAAACGATCCTTCACTCTCTACTGTTCAATTCCTATACAGGAATAATCACCTTCACCTCTTCTGTATCAGGGTTACTTCCAATCTGGTCAGTCAGATAAGCAGATTTGTTTCCATCTCTGTCAACGCTTCACAATCAAAAGCTATGCTCTTGAGGACCACGACAACTCTCCACTTCCTCCTCCTTTTTAAGTGCTGTTCCATGGAGCTTCTCCTGGGCTCCTGCCTAACTTCCTCTGTTAAGGGAAGAATTACAACAGAGAAAGGCTCTGTGGTCCTTCCGCTCTTCCTGAGAAAGTTGCCATTCTGCGGCTACTCTCAACAGAACCATCCCAGTCCCTTCAGTCTCCTGCAAAAGCACAGTTATACAATATACAGAGAGATGTAGCAGGACATTGACACGCGGTATTTCCACAACTGTAAGTATCAACAGCATGGATTGCCTAGCAATCGTGTGCATAAACACAGGGACTTGCAATTCAACTGCTGGCATGCTCTTTAGTTGAGGCAGCTCATCTCCCAATGATTTTCTTTATGCATTCACACTCAGAACTTCTCTTCAACAGGAGTAGCTTTCAGGTCACAGCAACAAGGCTTCTAACCATGGTTGGACTGAAAACCTTGAGCCCTTAAATGCTCAGCTTATTTTGCGATGTTTTCCTCAGCCAACAGTCTTTACTCTATTAGACAGGATCTACAATATAATATACGATTTTATAGTAATTCTATCAAGTCAGAAATTGGAAGTGCAGTATGATAAAACAGCATGCAAGGCAGTCCACAAAGCTATTTAAAGCAACTCAATAGCAAGAAAATTGACAAACAAGGGACCAGATTAATTCTGCTGACATCCGTCACCACCTCACAGCATCATAAACTTAGGGAGTTCTTAAAGCAAGGAAAAGAGATAAACAAGATACACTGGACCAGTATAAAAACTAAAGATGAAGCTGTCAACAGATCAAAAGTATTTTGGGTATGTAGATCGGTGGGCAAGGTGGAAAACAGGCCACGCTTTCCTATGCTTTCAGTTCTCAGGGTCAAATGTCAATGAGCAAAAAGTTCCTGACAAAGAACAATTGAGCTAGAAAGCACTCAAGAAGACATCAGTGAACAACATCAGCTGTAGCCAGTTTAGGGACCAACTACATGCACTTCAAGTAGCAACATTCCAGACAAAATAACAGTAATGAGTGAAACAAACAAGAATCTCAAAAGACGGTATTTAAATTCTTCCTCCGATCTACTTAACACATCCAAAACTGAATTATGCAAGGCATTGTGGAGATAGAGATACAACAATTGAAAGGAAAAGCAATTATACTTCCTGTCATTTCCTACACTAAATAAAATTAGGAGGCAATACAAAGAAGTAAATTGAAAGACCTGGTACCTGAATTTTAACACACACACACACACACAAAAAAAAAAAGATTTCCAAGAAACACAGAATAGGTAGCTAACACCGCCTGTAGGTATTATGTGTTAAAGAATGTGTTTTAATGCAAAGTGACAGAACAGTATAAGATGCTTTTTGTCAAAGAATATAGCAAGATGGTAAAATAAAAAAGGATTGGTTGGTTGCTGTTTTTTAATACACATGGCTCCTTTAAACCCTTTAACACAACATTTTTAGCTTGAAGCAATTAATTCGTCAGAGGGACCATGCATTTCCAACCCTGATACAGAACAGCAGCCTGCTTCTTCTAATTAACTCATTATACAGCTTTTAAGGCTACTAAGTTTTGAGAACTGAGATTAAATGTGCTCTTGCACACTTCATTCAAGTATCCCCTTCAGTCTTCTTACATCATAGCAGACAGAAAAGGTATGTGCTGGCTTTATAACAAAAGTAGTACTATTTTTGATATAATAATATCCCATTAAAACCTTTGCAACTGTGCTATGAAAACAGGAAAAAATTATATAAACCCATTTAGCAGTTATGTGGTAAATTAGAAGTCTTGGAGTTTGGCTTTGTCTTACCAGAAAAGCTTGTAATGCACTGCTTGACAACTCCTTTTCCTGATCAGTAATCCCAGAAGCACCTGCTCCTTCATGTTTCTCGGTACCTTGATCTGTAAAGTGGACAGAAGATCACAAGAAAGTTTGCAAATATGATGACAGCTATTCAGCTTAAAAATTATGTTTCTTCTGGTTCTCAAGATCCTCCTGCCAGTACAAGCAACTTTCCAGGTAACTGCAGCACTGTCTCCCTACTACACTAAAATATCTCAAGTTAGCCTATACTCCAAGTGAATTCCTCTGCAAAGTCCTGTAAATGCAATAATCCTAGCTAAATTACTGTGCTCAATCAATAACCAAAGTCCTGTAAGTTAACTGACAATTCATACATTTGAGATCCTCTTTAAAGCTGCAGCCATACACTAGGATTGGCTTTATCCACACAAAAATTAGCAGTGAAGGCCACACATCATAAAATAAGTACCACACGGGGTGAGACGAAAAACCCATGCATCCTGTATGATGCTTCCTAAAGCATCCCAGCAAGCAAGGGATGCTTTAGGGAGCAACGTAAAAAAGAGAGCAAACACTGGAACTTCCACCCAGCTCCCTCCTTGGGAAGAATAAGCCTCCCTAAATAAGAGGCTGCAATCGAACCATCATTGTTATTAGTCACTGACAGACCTGATACATTTTTTAAAACTCTTTATGCTTTTGTACTCTTCAGTATACTCCATCAAATGCTATCCAGTGATTATACTGCAAGACACGAGCAAATGCTGCCTATTCACTTTTTCAGCCTTGCTCCTGATCTTACGGATCTTTCTTTGAATCATCTCTCCTCCAAGGCGAGCAGGCACAGTTTATTCTGCATCTTCCTCAGTTTTTTCCCCAGGATCTTCTCCAGTTCTACCATATCCTTTTCCAGATTAAGACAAGAACAGCATGTAGCAATTATGATGGTGGGTGGCCCCTTTGAGCATTTCTATAGTAATATAATGAGGTTTTAATTGCCTTCCATTTCATTTACATAGAATTCCTAACATTTTACCTTTCAGTCACTGTTGAGCATATTTTTCAGAAAGGAGTCTACTGAACCCTTTTGTCATCATGTAATTAAGAATCCAGTGAAGTTGCATTAAAAACTACAGTACAGGCATTCCATGTCAAAGAAGCTGAAAAAACCCCCACCAAACCCTTCCTTGAACTGAACACAAACTACTGGAGGGGAAAACCCCCCCACAACACAAAATACCACACAACCACCACACCGGACAGCTTATTTCTAGAATCATTAACCCATACTAGAACATGCAAAAATAATTTAATGTTTTTTGAAACAAAGACTTTATAAACCAGCAATGGTTTCCACTTTTGCAGATAATTTCTTGAATTTCACAGTGGAAGCTTTGCTCTAACCCACATTGTGCTATATTAATAGGCTAGGTAGGCTTTGTAAATTCAGTGCTTCTTTCCCTTCATAGAATTCAAGGAAAACTCTGCTAACTTTGTTTCCGCTTTGAACAAATGAGAACACTTATCTGCGAGCTCCCCTGCAAAATGCATTCCTCATCATCACCATTACATCTGGATCACCTGCTACTGACTATGAAAATTTACCAGTATGATAAGATAGACAACAACAGTAAGGAGCAATCAAACATCAGAAGATTCATCAATTAACATCTACAGTAGGAATAAAGCAGACTTAGAAACCTATCAATAGTTTGCCCTTGTTGCTGGGATGACAGCGAGACCCCTTCCATTGCCCTATGCAATAACACATTTGAGCAAGAACTATAAATATTTAGTTGTCACTTTCATCCTGCATCAAGATGTCAACGAAACTGAGATATTAAAATCTCAACAATCTTACACCCACAAGTTACAAAGTAACCCACTGTGATTTAGACAAAACTCAGGATTCAGCAATTTCAGTACTCCGGAGGGATAGATCCTCAGGGGGCTACAGAACCGCATGTACCTGCTATAAAATTTGGCTGTGCACAAGGGGTTGATCAACACCACTTGCACTGCTTTTTCCTTGACAGGGAAAGGCAGGAGAGAACACTAAAACACAAAAAAGCTCAGAAAATTTTTGATGTGCCAAGGTTTTCCGTGGCAAAAGAGGAGAGGAACAAGAAGCACCTCGCCTTCAAGCTAAATATAGAACAGATCTGATTCCTGCTCTAAATCTTGTGGTTGTACAGCTGAACAGAAAGCTATCACCCTCCAAGGATCTCTAGAACAGCAGCAAATAAACAAATGCATTTTCCCTCAAACTTTCATGCTAACAGTTACGTTATCTGCTTTAGTTGCCGAGCATGCCTTTCAGATTACGCTAGTAAAAGTAATCATAGTGCAGAGACTTGGGACTGTCAAACTTTTGAAGCTGATAACGCTCAGTCTGGTCAAGAGGTTCCTCACATACAGGTTTACCTAGCAGAGTGCCATCAGCTACCAAGTGAATTACTGATTACGGCCATTGTATGCAGGTTCATAAAACAAGCGTCTCAAATGAAGGTGGAAGCCTGAATCCTGAAGTAAAATGTCTTCGGTTAAGCAAAGGATAAACCAAAGAGTCTGTTGTCCAAGTTGTGTAATAAAAGCACCACTTATATAGCTGTTTGATGTATTTCCTAGGGAAAAATCAGGACAGGTCTACAGATTTCACTATGTCTCTCAGTCTGCTGGTACATTAAAAAACCCAAAATGAAACTAGGAACTACTTTAAGCAAAAACAGAGCTGTCCCTTCTCTTATGAAGTTAGTTTTATGCCTGTAATCCAATCAACTGCACCTACTATGACTCAGTAAACAAAGTAGGTTTGCAAAACCTGAACTGGAAGCTTACCAAGATGGAAAAAAACTGAAGTCCAGCTGATGTAGCTCACAGCATAGCTCTTGCCTTTGAAAAAACCCACTTTGGCTACTCTCTACCCTTTTTGCCCAAATACACTTGAAATCTGTTAAAGAGCTAAAGGTCCTTCTAATCTACTGTAATCCTGCCACTCTTGTTTAGACCAGGATCTACTGCTTCAGTTGATCTTTATCAAGAGGTCTCACAGGCAGTAGTCACCTGAAAGCTGGCAGGCCCAAGATACCAAAAAGAACCCTCTAGTTCCACTTAAATGGGGGGAGGAAAAAAGTACTCTCACTCTCTGGGCTGCAAATGGCTATCAAGTGCTTGCAAATAAAACTAGTATTTCCGTATTTCTTGAGGCATTTGAAAACTAAACAGTTAGGTGCATTGCTCCCTGGCAAAACATACAGCATGCCGCTTGCTTGCTCAGACCTAGTGATCTTCAGCACTCTTGCAGAAGCATGTGGTGTGTGTGGGTAACACGCGCCACACCAGTCACTACTGACATGCTCCTATCCCTACAGTAGTTACAATTACCAGCTGAAATACCCAAAACAGTGCAGATTCTCCGCTTTACAAAGGACAGGACTTGATTTATCTCTGTAAATTGTGTTTACACATGGATCTGTTTGTTTAACTTTTCATTTTGTCCAACTTTCACAAGTACAGAACAACTCTAAAACTAACACTTATCAGGCGAGTGATGAGGGGCAAAAGGGGCAACCTGGAAAAGGATGTGAAAATCAACTGCTCAGATTTTGATCTGGTGGGAGCTGCTCTACTGAGTTTGAAGTTAAAGAAGCAAGTCAGGAAATTATCTTCCTAGTTAGCAATCCTGGGGCCAAGCAGCAGAAACACTGCATCAGGGAGGCTTATTTGCTTTGCACAAGCAGGCAGTCGTTCCTACTGGAGAAGTTACATCATGGCGAACAGCAGAACTTTGGGAAAACTGGCTCTACAAGAGAACAAGGAAAAGCATGAGACCGCTACCTGAAAAGGGAGATTGCTCTCCTCATTGGCTTGCTGCCATATCACATAAGCAACAAGAAGCCACATCTCCCACACACACACATATCCAAAGACACCTGGAGAGTGACTGCAATCATTATTCTTCTCCTACCTGTTCTCTGCATCTCCAAGGACTGCTGTTCCTGAGCTCTCTTGTTCCTAGGCCCTGTAAATTACATCTTGCATGAACTGTGCTGTTGAATACCAGAGCACCTCTGGAATTATTTTTTTATTTCCAAACTCTACAGGCAGGGGGATAATCTTTTCTTTGGAAGGGGAGGAATCTATCACATGACTCTTGCTCCAAAAGCATTTTGAAGGGTATGAAGACCAGCCGGAGTATTCAGATAATAACGGTTTGTGGCAATAAGACTACATTTTTCTATGAAGCACTGCACTTCATATAGTATATATGAAGTGTATACTGCACTTTATATATAGTATAAATATAATAGAGTTCTCCAATACTGTACAATAAAAGCAAACTTTTCAGTGGAAAGTTACTTGTAACTCACTGCTATGAACAAGTACAGTATGTAGAATACCTTGCTATAGCTCATGTCTTTGATTCATTTGGGCACATACTTTTCTTTTAAGCAAGTACAACTGAAAAGTTCCTTCGACGCTTCCAAGAACAGCCACAAAAAAATATAAAAAAACTTAATGCCATTTTTTTTCCTTGTAGTTTAGGAGATGCTTACAGTGCTTATAAATAAGCCCAGGATACTTTAGTACACATCACTCAGCAAAGAACACTAATTTTTCCCACAATCATTTTCAGATACTGAGGAGTTTCATATTTAGCACCCAGAGAAAACACTTGAGGCGATTTTAAACGATGCTGCCACCACGTAAAACCAACTGAAAAAAACCGAAGACCACAAGCAGATCCCTGTGGCTTTCCTCCACCTCGCCCTCCTCTCCGCCCCCCTGAGCTGCCATCTGAGGGCAGGACCTTTCCTGCCAAGAGGACTTCTTGCAGGAAGGGTGGTCTTACGGGAGATGGAGGAGCAGTACCTTAGCAATGCGAATGAGCTGCACAGCAACGGTACTTGAGATTTAGTTCGGGTCTTTACCAGTGGATTTGTTTTTTAATCTCGGTGATTTCTCTCTACAGTGTCTTTTCAGGCCCGAGCTGAGGAAAGCCCCGCTCTCCCCCTGAAACCAAAGCGGCAACTCGGAGGGCATCGGGCTGAGCTCCAGAGATTAAGTACCAACACGAGCTGTTCAAAGCTCCCCAGCACCTCCCCAACGCCCCAGTTTAACAAATTAACCCAGAAGCTCAACTTCTGTTGCGGCAACAGCCGCGGAGCCCTGGCAGACACCCCTCCCCCCGCATAAGGCCCTCCCCACCAAGCCCTTCCAGGCCAGGGGGGTGCCGCAGCTCGGCCCCCCTCGCCGAGGGCACGGAGGGCCCCATCCCCACGCGGCCCGGCCGGTGACCCGCCAGGACACAGGCCCACGGACGGCCCGCGGTCCTGCCGCCGCGGGGGGACTACTTCCTCGGCGGAAGGAAACAACACAAAGCAGGCCGCGCCGCTTTTCTCCTTCCGCCCGGGACGTACCTCCGCTCACCGCCCCCCGCGCGGGAGCGTATCCCTCCGCACCGGGCGGCCCAGGCCACGGGCGGGCGGCCGCCGCGGCTCCCCCCGCACTCACCCGCAGCCTTGTCCGCCGCCATCTCCCCGGCCGCGCCGTGCGGCTGCGGGCTCCCAGCGGGCCGATAGGGCCGAGGCCCTCCCCCTTCCGCCGCCGCGCCGCACGCTGACCGCACCGCCGCAGCCAACCGGCCGCTGCCACCGGGACTACTTTGCCGCCGCCACCGCCCTCCGCGCGCCGAGCCCGCCCCGCTGGCTGCGCCGCTCGCTCCTATTCGCCCGCCGCTTCCGGGTTCCCGGCGGCCTCGCTACGTCCGGCCGTTGCCGGGGGACCGCGCGCGTGACGTCAGGACGCCGCAGCGCTTCTCGCCGGGGTGGGGGGTGGGGGGGGTGAGTGAGGGTGACGAGACGCAGGCGCGTCGCGTCCCGCCGCGGGGGCCGTCGGGGTGGGGCCGCCATGTTGGCGGCGGCTGGCGGGCTGCAGCGGCGGGGGGAGGCTCTCCCCCGGTGGCGAGGAAACCTTTAAAGCGTTCACTAGTTTGTGCGGTTTATGCGGGTTACCAGCCTGACCGGCTTAAGCGCTGTTAGCCCCTCGCCACGGGCGGGCGGCCGCCTGCCTGCGCCCGGAGTTCCTTCCCCGCCCGGTGCCACAGCGCCCGTTGGAGGTGTCCTTGGAAGTCAGGGCGCCGGGAGGGGGGTGACCCTCGGCAGACTGACGGCTCCAGTTAGCGTTTGTTGTCGTTGTCATTATCTTTGCCATTAAAATACCAGAATTGGGATAAGTTACATTTGCAGCATTATAAATACGAAATATTATAATGTTTATGACTTGCGTATACTATATATAGTATTTAAGTGTTCACCTTCATATACTTAAGGTATATAGTGGCGGTGGGATGAGGTTAGGAGAAAGGGCCCCAGGGGTGCCCTGTCTCAGGCACCAAAAGGCTCCCTGTGCTTCTGCCCCTTGGAGTCAAGCTCCTGAGATGCGGGGACAGTTACCCTTCAGTGCTGCTCCGTGACCGTGAGTTTTTGTCATCGTGCTCTTTGGGTGCTTCCTCTGTGTCACAGTGGGGTTCCTGTAAGACACTGCTTCCCTCATTTTGTCATCTGTTAATATGGGAACATTTTCTGGTATTACTTCTCCAGATGTGGTTCTCCAAGACCTCCCCCCTCCTCACTGATTCCTGTTAAACACCGACTTGTTTTTCTACTCGTGACAGTAAGTGTGATTTTGACCTTGTTGCCAGGTGGACAACATTTGTCAAGAAAGACCAGATTTGAGGATGAAATTTGACCTTGGGGAAGTTGATGGCAAAAGCAATTTAGTGGAAGCAGGATTTCTTCTTAATAGTCTTCTTGCAGCAGGCCTCCAGCTACGATGTCCAGCACCTCAGAGAGGTAAGGTTTGTAAGGAAAGGAGATACTTTGTTTAACAGAAGGATACAGTTGGTAAGAAAGAAACAGGCTTTTAGACACACCAGCTCCAAACACCTTTAAACCATCACAGCTGCTAATGAGCCAGGCCCTATAAAATGAAAGATTCTGAAAACATTATTTCAGGAATTTCAAGAGCAGCATGATCCTTTTTATTTTGTAATTGAAATTCTGAGTATTCCAAAGTATGTTTGATGACTTGTATTAATCACCACTTCTCCAATTCTTCTTCACTAAACTCTGATCTTCAGACTTTCCTTTAGACATATATACAGGTATACACACACATGAGAGAATCCTGCAGTCCTTATTCATAAGTATCTTATTCCAAGTCTCTGAATTTGTTGTATCTTCTTTTGTAAGAAATAGCTGCTGGCCCAGACCGTTAGGCTGTATCCGTATGAGAGAATATCTGCCAATAAAGTTGTAATTGCGAGCCCTCCTAATGTCTACATATCTACTAGTGTAATTATTTATTTATGCTGGCATACTATTTATTTATATGTGTATTTATATACATGTACATAGATATATGTATATGTAAAACCCATGCTGTTTTGGTAAGCAATAGAACCTATAAAGGCAAAAGCACTGTTCTACTAGTGTGGCTGCGTATTCTCTCTGACTTCTATCAAAACAAGAAAGTCACCAAAAACCCACCCGGATTAACAGAGCAAGAACGCCTAACGTGGACCTGATGTGAATGTACGTCTCCCTCCCTCTCAGGCTAGGTATGGTGTTTATTGCCAGTATCTGTGCAGGATTCTGCTTGTTCCAGAGCATGCTGCATCAAGATGGGCACCACGATGAATTTACTATTCCCTACTGTAGCTTTTCTGTAATGATCTTGTCAAAGCTCATTCTGCTTCAAGTATGGCAGCCTCGATGTCCAGCTTCTCATCTCTTCTACATCATGGCGTCTGGAGGACAGTCATAAGAGTTTGCTTTATCCATCATGCTATGATTTTACCGCAGGGCTTGTTTACCTGAGGGGTGCTTACAGGAACCTTGGGTATATCTTGCAGCATCATTTTGCCAGGTTTGTGGCTTGTAGCTCCAAAATATTTTTTTTTCCCGTTTCTAAGGCACAGACAAAGCAATTGTTGTCAGCTGGCCTTTTTTCTTTTTTCAGTATGGATGATTTTAAAAAGGAACTTAACTCGAATAAAATCAGGTCTTCTCCCCCCTTCTTGTTAATACTCAAATCTTAATTGCTTATGCATGTGGAGGGTACTGAAGGAAGGGAAGAGACATGCCCTTCATTAGCATTACAGTTCAAGTGCACAGTCATGCAATTAAAAATCTTACTGATGTTTTTCCTTGAAAAATACTGTTAGAGCATCACTACCTTCCTCTAAGGACAGGGGAGAGAGTCTCTTGACTACATGTATGCATAATTTGCATTCTGCTTGAGGTATAGTAAATCTTGCCAAGTGAGCAGATCACAGAAAGATTCTCTGGTCTCAGTGAGGCAGGTACGCCATCTGCTGTGGAAGATACAGACTGAAATCAAATACCCTTTGAGAGAATAAAAAAAGTGTGTGAAAAAAACCACTTCTAAAATATTACCTCTCCTGGAGTTTTGGTTTTTCTGGAAAGAAATGACCACAATTCAGGCTTTTAGCCCAAAACTCAGTTTGAAAAAACAGATTTTTCTAGGTTTCTTTTGCCCGTTTCTAGGCTACATCAAAGAACCTAAAAGGAGCCAACTGCAATTTGTAATGTGCAAGGGGGCAGGGGAAGTTTCAGAAGGAATAAAGCATATCTGCTCACAGACAGAGTAGTTCCAGCATGTCATTCCTCCCTTGTACAGTACCTTCCTTTAGTAGACTAGATTAAATAGAAGCAGGCCAGGGTTTCCTCTCTGATTTTGGCCTCACAAAGCAAACTTTTCAACACTCTATTTTAAGTTCTTGCAGACTTAAAACCAGGAAGACAGCAATCTCCTACCTGGCCTTGCAGCAGTAGGTGTAGATAACCTCTCCTCTGATCGTAGGAGCAAGACCTGGCTACTAGAGGAGAAAATCGGGATTTGCGACATCCCTGGTCACTGCCAGACTATGGAAGACAGAGAAAAGTATGGCCAGCTCCAAAGGGAACTGTGAAAGTTACAGTTCTTTTGCCAAATACAACAGTGTGGGAATCTTGGCAGCACTTTGTTTGCCTAGTAAATTCCAAAATACAAATGACTTTATGCAAGAAATACTTTCCCTGTGATTAACAGGGCTTCCTATCCTTTGTCACTCTAAAGTTTAAAAGCTTTTAACCCCTAGGTGGCACTATCTAATAAAGTAAGGCATGTTTAAGTACTATTTTCCCCTTACAGATGGCGTTCCTATTTAAAATGTAAACTACTGTAAATTTGAGTATGTTGGATGCAGCTATTAGCCTCAGCTTGGTAATCCTCTTTTTCTGAATCTGTCTCTCAAAGTCAATAAAATATATTGCTGTGAATCTCATTTAAATACAGTATTTTTGCTTTCGGAGTGCTATGGAATATATTTTCCTGGAAAATTATGGTGCATCACAAACTATTACAGTTTTTGTTCTGCCTGTGAGCAGTGAATAAACCAGCATAGGCTGTGTTTACTTTAGCTGTTCACTTGAAGCAGCAGGAGTAGATTGACAGCTGTAAACAGCTAGTGCTGAGGTTCCTCACATCTCCAGAATATCATTTAGCATCAGGTGGGGACTGGCCCAGTACCACACATCTCCGTTACACATTTTGAAGCTCCCTGCAGTTAAGCTATCTCACAAAACTTTACTTCCTCAACCACACGACTTCTACGAAGCAGCAAGTTCCCCTTTCACCTGTCCCATGCAGATGTTTCACACCAGCCTCCACCGACTACACAGAAACTTCACAGGCAGAAGGAAGGAATCCCTCTAATTTTTCTCACTCCTGCAGTTTCTGAGTGACCCTGATTTACTTGTTTCAGATCCTGCTCTGCACTCTGATGCTGGAACATGTATTGCTTGGTGGTGCAGGGGAGGAACATTAGCCTTCACCCTGCAGCCACAGTAGCAGTGCCAGGAAAATACCTTGAGTAAGGGCTTGTTACACCTTGCTTTCACGGACAAAAAAGAGAGGCAGAATATCTTTCTGGGAGTGCTTACCACCATGACAGCTTTGCTTACAGTCAAATAGAGATGCTGAGCCTGGGAGACAAGCTTAGACAGAGAGGACCTCATCGACATTGGGACGTGGAAGGAGAAGAAGCAGGTGCAAAACTTCTGGGTGCAGGGGGGTTCCACTGAGAAACAGAGAACAACGGAGCATAAGGGGTTTGGAGGAATGATGCCACAACATCCTCAATAAACTTCTGATTCCCCTTTTGAAGAGGCGCTTATCTTTTCCTCACATTATAGTACCTGATAAATAACTCCTTCATGGCATGACGTACCTCCCCCTTCCTTCATTCTACATCTGCTCTGATTCTGCTTGGATATGGTATTGTTATGTATTTTCTCTCCATTTGGCTCTTATGATAGCTCCGTTATCTTTTTCTGTTAATGGTTTTAAGTCCAGGGATCACCCAAATTGTGCTATGTTTTAAGACTTCCCTAGGATAAGAAACAAAAAATTGTTTTATATAATCTCTGTCATTTTTCCCTTCTGATGTCATCCAGAAGAAATTTGCGCACCTGATTACAATCACACTGGAAATCAAGGTAGTTGTGGAAGGAAAACTATACATGTACCACCAAACATTTTGCGTCGTTTACTTTCCTATAGAGAAGGCTCGCTTAAAGCTTATGGAACTTTTTTTTCCACTTTAAATGCTCAAATTGACAGAAAAGCCTTTGTTTCAACGGAAGTCTACTAAGGCCCAATCCTTAATTTGCAGAAGAGCATAATTTCCCGTGTTACACAGTTAAGAGCAAAAGGATCAGGTCTCTAAAACATTTAGTGATTACATCAGTGCCTTTTAGAATCATAGAATCATTAAGGTTGGAAAAGACCTCTAGGATCATCAAGTCCAACCGTCAACCCAACAGCCCCATGCCTCCTAAACCATGCCCTGAAGTGCTACGTCTACACGTTTTTTGACACCTCCAGGGATGGTGACTCCACCACCTCTCTGGGCAGCCTGTTCCAGTGCCTGACCACTCTTTCAGGAAAGAAATTTTTCCTGATACCCAATCTAAACCTCCCCTGACGCAGCTTGAGGCCATTTCCTCTCATCCCATCGCTAGTAACTTGGGGGAAGAGACCAACACCCACCTCACTACAACCTCCTTTCAGGTAGCTGTAGAGAGCGATAAGGGTTAGCACAAGCAGGAACTGATTAAGATGTCTGCATGACGTATGTGTTTATGTCCAATGTGTCAAGCATTATTTTATGCCCTTCTACACTGTAGAGCACTTTGACCCTTTCTGAGATGCAGAAATAGAAAGTGAATGTACCTGCATCAAATCAGAGGCTTTAAGTAAATGTTGGTTGGCCCAGTCTTAAGAATTCTTCCTGTGCTGGCCTAAGCTTTGTAGGGCCATATACTTTGTAGGGAAGTCTAATGCTTGATGTCCTTGGTATTGCAACAGTTAGGAAGCTGGAGTTTACTGAGAAATTATGTCTCCAGGCAGGAATAAACTATAAATTGGAAAAGTAAATTCTTACTAATTACTTGTTTATGGCAGTTATTATTCTCAGCATTTCTCCAGACATTCAGAAAGAGATGGCTTCTCTCTTGAGAAGTGTAAAGCAATTCTTTTTTCACTAAAGATACAAATGACATATTTTGCTGATAAAACCTACATAAGATGTTGCAAAAGCCAAAGAATGGGTTCAGTACAGTTTTTCTACCTTCACAAAATGCGGCAGAATTTTTGTGTATGTTCTCATTATGCTTCCTTTTTTTTAAAGTTCTTACAGGCATTTAAGTAAATTTAAAGTATTTTTTCCTCCAAAACTTTCAGGAACTTAAGAACATAAGATTGAGTGTATTTTATGTGTCACGCAATTTGCTGAAAGATGTTAAGACTATTCTGACAGAGTTGATTTTTTAAGAGATGGGTTTGTTTATTTGCCTAAAATAGTAGGCCTCTGTAAAACTTGCATCTAAATGCTTTCATACTGCACATCTGCAGATCATATGAAGATATCCAATTTTTTTGTTTGTTGTGAAAACCAACAGGAAATACCCATTGTTCTCTGTGTGAGACTGTAAGGTTCTGACTCAGGCGGTCTCCAGTTCAAGTTGAAACCTCAGTATTTAATGATGCATGATTAAATACAAAGGTTTTCTCTTTTTTTGGATTAGATTTTAACTTGCTGTGTTACATACCAGGAGTAAAATATTGTATATGATCCTGGATGAACCCAGGACAAAAATCTCAATCCATATAAAGTTTTCTTTACTTACAAAGATCAATGTAGATTTTATTTTGTTTCAATAGTTCATGTTGGCTCTTCAACTTCCAAATATATTTGACTGTAGTAGTAATCTCTGAAAGCTATTTTACCTTCTTTTACCAGTCCTTTCTGCCTAATCTAAGTCAGTTATAAATGCACATGGCTTCAAAGGAAGGAGAAAAAAAGCATAATGAAAATAGTCACACATTCCAAAATATTAAAAAGATGGAAAGCTATTTAAAGAACGAAGCATGTGTCAGGAGCTAGAGAATCACTGTGGACTGACATATGGTAATCGTACGTCAGCGTATGCCTGTGCTGCATCTACAGCACACATCCGTTTGCTAAATTCTATTTGTGTCCAAAGTTGTAGCAAGATGATCAAGTTTCAGTGCAGTTAGAAAAATGTAGAAGCATGATGATATGTTCAAGTTTTAATTTTCTGTAGAAGCAATCTTGCACATTATTTATTCTTTCTTTGCTCCTTTTCCTGACCTCAGAGACCATCCTGACAGTTAAAAGAAATTTACCCATCTCAGCCCATGCTAAATTCTCAGTGTCAGGGAAGATGGGACCAATGCTAAGATTAGGAAACAAGCACTACTGACTTTCTGAAGTTTTTACTTTTTTTTGGCCTCTATGCGAGAACAAAACTCTGACCTCTTCAAGTTGCAGGGGGAAAAGATTCAAAAGATGCAGTGCATACCAACATGTGGAATTAGGAGAGGGGAAACAGTTTCAGCTCCCTACTCCAAATCTAATAATTTAATAACCTAACCACTGAGTCATCGTGTGTATTTTTTTCTGGTTTCTAGACCAGAAATCCCATTCTAAACCTGAGAAATCTCCCTTTGGAAAATTTTGCTGAAGTTAATATGATTTTAGTTTCAATGAAATAGAAATATTAGAAAAGTGCTGGGAAATTTCCAGCACTGCAAACTAGCTGCGAGATATGAGCTAACCCCAATTCTCATGTTGTTTCCCAAAGAAATGTTCCTTCCTCCATCCCAAAGTTGAGGACAGCTGTTTCTTCCAGTTTTAGGGCCCATATTAGAGCTGATAAACTGTATGTTTGACTATTCTAGCAACTAGAAAAGTAGGTTATTATGAGCTGCAAATAACGTCGACAATTAACATTAATAATAGTGAATATTGTGTAATCTTGATGGGTCTAAATTTTCTTCCATTACTCAAGCGTAAATGGAAAGTGAGCATTCTACTTGGGGCTACTGCATGACTGTGAAATAGGTTTGAGTGAGAAGAGCGACAAAGCTGTAGAACTTCCAAGTGTAATACAGTGGTGTTTGAGTTACACAGATAAAGTAAATGGAGTATGTGGAAACATGCAGTGAACAATTTAGATTTCTAGTCAGAAGGTCAGGGAATGGATTCTACTCTCAAGATAAATCCAAAATAATTTTGCCAAAGGAGTATCACTAGATTGACACTGCTATACTCGAGATGAGAAATTAACTTACATTTTTGAGTCTCAAGCATGAATGAATGCAGCAGACTAGGGAAGCAATCATTTAACCACTCAGTTTCATTAAATGGGACACAGGATAACTACATGTGTCAAGAGCTAGAAAAAGGAAAGCTACTTTTAACACGCATAGGGCCTGGGATTCGACAATCACCGGAATTTCTGCCTGAGGATTGTTGCACTGAAATCTGTGGAAGGTTATTATCATAACCAAACATGGTGATGGTGGTGGAGGAGAGGCTGTGTGATGTTAACTGCAGTTTCTGCTTCACTGCATTACCTTGTAATGACATTTGCCCATATTTTACATTCTGAGAGGGGAATGCTTCCTTCCTCCTCTCTGCCACTTAGAAACTGTGAAGAGATGAGATCTGACACTTGAAAATGCTGTAGTGCTGTGACCTCGTCAGGGTATAAGATGGTCTTAGTGGATGCAGAAAATTCAGCTGCCCAGAGTATTTTTGCTTTGTCCAGCTGGTGTCCTACCACCTCCAGTACAATCTAAAATACAGAGCTGCTTCCAGACAGCATTGCTTTGTTACTCGCTTGACTTTACTAGCCTTGTCAGAGTTAATTGGATTTGTGGCATGGTCAGATGTTTATTTCTTGATTCTGTTGTCCCTTGCCTTACAGGACACATATGCCAGGGCAAACTACAGTACATCTAGCAAATACTAAAACTATGAAGAGATACACAGATATGCTGTCAATTTTTTTAGGAACTAAAATTTACGGAAATGTGTGCTTAAAATATATTTTTTTATTCTAATCTATGCCAATATTGTCACTTAGCTCCTGATTTATCAAGATAATTAGAGCACTTACAAATCTTTTTATTCAAATATATCCATAGCTCTCTAGACAGTCTCATATCACACTCATTAGTTTGGACAGGCATAAATGCCCAACTAAATCTTATTGAAGATGAATGCTATTTTGGGGAAGAATGCACATAAATCACAGAAATTTGAGGTTACTCTTCTGGTAAAATCTCTTAGTTTATTAAGTATTAGAAAAACCTATACTGTTCATTAAAGCCACTGCCTACAGCCCTCATTTTATTATACTTTCCTTTGTGTAATAACTTTTATGTTTTGTATATGAGATGACAGTCTCAGGCTATAAAATAGCCCTTGTGCAATTCAATTTCTAAATCTTTGCTACTCTTACTAATGTAATATTTTGCTGTAAACATTTTTAAATACAATGAAAAAACAGGTATCAATAACTGTGATAAACATTAAGTGATTTAAATCAAAAGCCACAAAAGAAGAGGACTTCATTTACATCTCCTGCAAAAAGCATGAGTTTGGAAGAAGATTCACTAGAAAGGGTTTATTCTGAAATGCAGTCTATCTGATTACAGAACTTTTGGTTAGACAAGAGGCCCATACATCGCCTTTGAGAACAGATACACACCCACATGCTCACACCTAGAGCATACCACTATGGAAGTCACAGCGGATACAGTCGTTTCTTTGGTCTTGGAACAAAAGTAAAACAACCGTGGTTTTGGGTACAAAGAATGGATAGAAAAAGCTGAATATTCATTCAAATGTCAGCATGAGCTAAATTTCATAGACTTGATATGATATTAAGAGCAATGAGAGAGGGAGAGAGATTGACAAAGCAGTTAAGCATGGGCTTAACTTTAAGTTTATATATAAATCCTCATGAAGTCAACAGCTATGCAATTGGAGCTATGCCAGTAAGTAGCTGAAGATATGGCCATCATAGTCTGTTTTATATAAGCATGTTGTTATTAAGTTTGTAAGCAGAAATGGAGTTAGGCAACTACTTTTAATCTGCAAATGTTGTGAAAAACATGTTAGCAAAATATTTATATTGACTAGTGCAAAAGAACAATAAAATCAAAGAGAAACTACTTGTCATCATTTCAGCAAAAAACAGTGTGTATGATTTATCTCTATTTCATTCTAATTTTATTAACAACATAGCTCCAATGTTTTCAGTACACATAGAGCTGGCATAGCACAGAGGCAAATCGATTGAGCTAGGTTTCATTTTGGACAGCTCATTGGAAGCATTTGCTGAATGCACAACAAGGCCAACCTTCTCCACCCCAATGTATTGCATTAGCTGAGAAACAGGAGAGGAATATATTTTTTTTTTTTTTAATTATACCGCTTCCATCCTTTATACTGATTTTGATGAGCCATTGGTCGAATCAAAGAAGGCAACATTTGGTTCTTCAGTTCTTGCACTGCTAGATAACAGTGTATAAGCAAAAAGATTATCCACCGAGATTCTGAAATCGTTACTCCACCCAACTAGGAACTTCAGGAATGGGCTTACTAATAACTTCAGTGGGGCAAGGTAGGAAGTAAAGTTACTAAGTAAAGCTGCTGAAAAAGTTGCTAAGCTGGAGAAAATCTATCAGAATGTCATCTTTTATTTCTATTTGACAAATTAATGATAAGAAGCATCTTATGCTCTAGTGTATTAAGTTAATTAAAAATTTTTCATCAAATTTCCTTGAGGGTAATTATAAAAAAATGTATAAACTCCAGGCAACAGTCTATAAAATATTTGGTGTATCACAGTTGCTTCATTACATTAACATGTCTCTTTCCATATCATTATTTAACTTTGGTAAAATAGAGATTTATTTATTTATATGGCATCTAGTAGCAATCTACAAGCAATAGCTGCAGCAGAAAAAGTTCTTCTGCAACCATGCCTACTCTTGTGGAATTGATTTATTTTTGGAGTAGAAGAGCTCTGTTAGGAAAGATAAGTTTTCTAACAAGCTATTTAAAATGCAGTGAACTATTAAAGAATAATCAGAAAAAGAAAGCAAAATTGCTTAGTGTGCTTTTATCATTTATTATCCTGTTTGAGTAATCGTTAGCACTTACTTTTATACAAACATGAAGAGTTACAATCCCCAAAATTTCACTAGCATTGGTCTGTGCTATTAAATTGTGGCATTCTCAGCACTAAAAAGATAGGAGGAAAGCTGTTAAGGTCAACAACCACGTACACATCAACATAAAGCTTATCAGCTTTTATTTATTATTACAGTCCTTCTACAGTACATTATTAATACCAAGGGTGTAATAACTACCATTAATATCTAACTGATTAAAAAATTGCATGTTAGTCCACAAGATATTGCTGAGGTCTGGTTGAATCTAAAATAAGATTAGATATTTGTAGGAGAAACAAGAATGTCTGTTCAGATAAAAAGAAAACCCAAAACCCCAACAAAACCTAATGCTCTGTCAGAAGCCAAATTCCAACTTAAAAAGCAACATTCCTCTACACATGCCATTGCGTTTTGTGTCATTTCTACATGAACCTTGGAGGCAGGACTGCTACAAAGTGATGTGTTGAAAGCGTACATCCCTCTTTTCAGACACAAGGTTTTCCTTAGTGACAGGAATAGGATGTCCACTTACAAAACAATTTATCAGAAAACTACTAAAAGCTGGCATGAGATAAAACACCTCCAGACCTGGAAGTTCCTTAGCCTACCACCCTGCCAGGAGGCTGTCTGCATAGCACATCACCCCACAAAGATGGGGACCCTTTTGGTGGTACCTGAGAGGAAGTCCATCTGGCCACCTGCTCTGGAGCCTGCAGCCCTGGAAGTGCTGCCATCCTTGACGCAGAGGCAGCTGCAGCTTTTGGAAGGCTGGGCAACCTGCCAAGCGGATGGGTAGATGAGCTGGCAGGGAACCAGCAAGCTTCTGGCAAAAATCTGACAAGCTTGGGTTCCACAAGATTTCTTATTTAAAACACAAGAATGCTAGCTTCTATTCGTACCAAAGTACTAAATAGTTTCTATTAGGAAGTGCATTTTGCAAAATTCCATTTTCCCCCTCCAAAATACATGTCAAGTAAAATTTAACCTGACAGTTTTTCAGGAAGTTCAGATAAAAACCACACATTAGGCAATATATGCCTAATTAGAAAAATTAGCATTTAAATAAGTAGAACCGTATAATCTACCTGGTAAGTCCGTGTCACCTATTGTCTGCATAGTGCAATACAGTGCACTGTAGAAAGTCTGCAACTAGTTCTAAGAGACATTGCTGAAATACCACAAGCAATGTATCTGCTTAACCGGGTCACTTCCTCAGGTAGGCTAGGGCCACGCATGGGCAGACATTGACTCTAAAAATGGTTTAAAATATTGTCACTCTCCCAAGTTTTTGTTGAGTTCCTTTAGCTAGAACTAGTAAAAAGGATAATGTGATCTCCTGATTTAGCTCAGTATGAAGTTGCCGCAGCACAAACTTTAATCAGTCTCCAAAAGTATTTTAGACATAAAGTAGCACATATTAATGTTAATGGAGATATATTGCTTATTGGATCCAAGCTAGAACCTTCAGCTTGGATTGTGCAGAGTTTGCTTACATATTTAGAAGAGCAGGAAAATCTACAGCCCTTCCATTGCCAAACAGCATAATAATTAAGTAATTAAGTAACAACTACTTAGCTCTTGGAGTAGCTAAACTGTGAAGAAGTTTAGCAGCCTTTCTGTGTAAAACATTATTTTGGGACTGAAGGTTGAATCCATGCTGATGAATCCAGTTTTCCTCCTGCACTTGTGTCAATGCTTTACACTCTGACCAGGTGGTGGGCAAGCCATGACCCAAGTACGTATTGCTCTACAGTCAGGAGTTCATTGTAAGGAATGCTGACAGAGTTGCCCCCTGTGAGTACCTACATCTCACTGCATTTGGTTTTCAATATTCCTCCTTCATCATCTCAGAACAAATGCAGGACTCATGCACCTACCTAAGTATTATTTAGCCTGAGCCCTATCACTTGGGAGCAAAGTAGCTTTATGCCATGTTACGTTCCTTCAGCTCTTAACTCTGCTAGAATCAGTTTCAGCTGTTATGTACACTCTAACTTCTGCTTTTTTGCAGGAACATAAAGAATCTGTTAAGGAAGGTAGGAATCACTGCAGCAAAGAAGGATCCACATCAGGTATTCTGTCCTTTGCCAACAAGAAAGTACCAGCATGTATGATACCCTTTTGCAACCCGGAATCTCTGTTGTACCGGTACAAGATCTCAGAGAGAAAATATCTGGTAAAAGACCATGAAAAGTGAAAAGCCTTGTCTCAAAGTTTCCATTTTATATATTCCACAGTTTAACTTCTTTGACCAGCAAAGAAGGGGAAGGCCAATTCTTCTTCTCTGATAGCCAGCAGGAACAACGGAGCATAGAGGTAGTCAGTACACATTTTAATGTACTGCTGTCTCATGCACTCTCTGGAGCACCAAGAGTAACTGTGCATTCCTTGTAAGGCTTCCACTATTGTGAATCTCATCTGTTTGGCTCCCTTCCTAAAAATATCTAGCAGCATCCAGCATACATGCTTATACTGTATTAGAATATAACAATAATTCTGTAAATGTGAAAAGATCCACATTTTCTGAAGTCAATGACTGCAGCTAGCAAAAGCCATATCATACATAAAGGACTGCACTGCAGGAACTGGTCAGACCACCTTGTGTAAGTCATGGCCTTTTCTACAGAGAAGGATACCTTTATTTCATGCATTGGTATTAAGCTGATCTTCTTTTCCACCTTACGTGTCCTTGGTCACTGGCATTTTTCATGAGACAAAGCAAATACTGATTCTCTATGGGCTGTAAGGGAAAACAGGTGCTAGTTATAATGGGGGTTTCAAGAGCATTTGGTCAACCTGAATCTTCATAGAAGGTTTAAGTACCTCCAGACGGTATTACACCTGTCAAAGCAGCAGCAAATACAGCATAAAATGTAGAGCAGGTCCAATTTTTAGTGTGTCAGTAGAATCAGCCTGCAGTTATTTTTAACTGCCTTGGAAAGCTTAGCAGATACAGTTAATCCTTCAAAGGATTTGCAGGTATTCCTAGCTTAACAAGTAAGCATAGTGGATTAAGCCAGTAGAAGATTGTAGACAGTCAAAGACAACTTTTACATGCTAACATTCAAAAAATAAAAGAACAGTTTTTTTATGTACTTTTTCCTGACAATCACTCTCAGTTGTCAGTATGTGCCAGAATCCCATATTCTGATGAAATAAAAATGTTAATTGGAGCCATTAAACTCAATATGTTTGATAATTAAATCACCAAATAGCAGTGAATTTCTGTTGTCTTGTTTTCTCATTATGCTACGAATCATTTGAAAAGCAGAACTACATTGTGAAAATGATTAAAATGCATCTACTTATGCAATAAATAAACAATGAAACTAAAATGGTAAAAATTCATTTTAGGAAGGAAAAAAGGATGAGTGATTTTTATAGGTCAGATTTTATATTGCTTGTATTCTTTGCTTCATAAAAAAATATTTACACTAAGAAAGTATCAGGATTCACTGACATAGGCTCAACTGAGAGATCTGGGGCCTTCAACATACTCATAAATGATGTGGAAAAGTACACACATAATAAGACAAATCAAAAAAATGAGATGACACAAAACTATTAGGCTGAGTGAGTCTAAAGCTGGCTATGAAAAGCTTCAGGGGACGGTTCAATACTGAATGGGTGATAAAATGCCAGAGGCTATTTGGTGTCAGTAAGTGTAATGCACGTCAAGAGAGGAAGGGAAAATACCCATATACGTATGGGATGTTAGTATCGCCAGCAAAGAAATCCAAAAACATCTGGTGCTTAAAGAAGCAAACAGAAACTTAGGAATTATTGAAAAATTAACAGAGAACAAACACAAAACATCTGCCCTGTATACATTCAGGCCACAGACGCATCATGAAAACTATATACAGTTTTAGTCATTCCATTATCAAAAAGGTTATGGTAGAATTAGAAAAATATCTGAAGAAGGATATGATAGAGATGTATTAAGTCATGAATTTTAATAAAAAGATAAGTTGGGAGGAGTTATTCACCAGTTTTCTTAATATAAATATTGGAAGGCGTGCATAGTTTTTGGTAATAATAAACTAAACTCATTTTCATTAGACATTGCGAGGCCCAAACTGTACATGGATCAAAAAAATCATGACTTCATGAATTCAGCAGTTCTATTCAGTAGGTCAGCAGTAACTATTAAACAAAAGAGTCTCCTAGCCACTGAAGGCTAGAAGAGCATGATGGTAAAATCACAGTAAGCATGACTGCCTCGTACAGTTTTTCTGTAAGTATCTACTTACTAAGACAGGATACTAGGTTAAGTGGACTTTTCACCTGGCTGAATTCAGCAGTTCTCAAGTCCTCGTGACTAGAATGACTGCAATCATGACGTATATTGTTTAGCATATTTTTACAAGAAATTTGACCAAGACTCCCTGGTTCTATCATTGTTATTTAAAAAAAGAATCAAGATGAAACAAATTTGTTTCATTAACTGTACAACTGAAGAAGCCTAATTCCCTACACTTTTTTAAGGTTATATACTCTGGCTACCAGAGAACCCACTCCCTTCAGCCCTCAACTCTGTTAACTGAAATATATATATATACAATAGTTGAAATATATGTATGAAGATAAGAGCAGATTATTACTCCACAAGGTTATAATTAGGACCATGCTCTTCCCAGATTATTCAACAGTGGAATTTATTGTTGCCTCTGCCACTTGAACAGAATTGTGAGACACAGGAACATAGGACTAGAATGGAACTCCTGAATCACTACAAATGATCCACTCCTACACTTGCAGTCTTAATCCCTTTCAGAAACTGACCAAATCCCTTTTTGTAACCACTCGATCAGATGGCAGTCTCAAAGCGTCTCTGCCTTGGCAGATAATTCTTTTTGATTTTTAGACTCAACGTATTCCTAGTCAATGACTTTTGCTCTTCTACTAACACTGTCCCTTAGTTTAAACAGAGCTTTACCTCTCCAGTGGTACATTCAGAGAAAGAAATCATATCTTCTGTTAATACTCATCTTGCCTGCCTGATCAAGTCAAGCTCTTTTACAGCACAACTATCTTACAACATGCTATGCAATGTGAAGAGGTTCAAGCTGATTGGGACATCATGCCAGTCAGTGCAGCACACTGCGGACACTCTATGCTCGCATGGCCCTGTATAGAAATGTTGGCACATTCCTTTCAAGCCAATGTGCCCTGTCACCAAGACAGCCAGTCTTCCTCAACATGTGTTCGATGCCAAACTAATGTGGCTGTACTAATTCACTTCTGGAAATAGTTTAGTGGTGGTTAGATCAATTATTTCTATACCATACTTCACTGTGTAGTGTAATTATGCTCTTTCTCCTTACTGACTCTGTACTTATTTGACTTTCTGGAATGCAAAATATCCATGGAACAGACTCTAATTTTTGCATACATATCAAAGTCTATAATAATCTTTGACATGCAAACTGAAAAGATTTTCAGGGTTTGCACTGACAGCTTTGCTGGAATGCTTAGCCCTACAAGTCACCACAATGACTCCGAAGCTTAGTGACAACTCTATTATGAGAATGACATCCCTTCTTATCATTTTGGAAGAAACATCCCCTTAATATAGTAGTGGCAGATAACTGGTATCATCGTCACTGAGTTCCTAAGAGATGCCCAAGAAGGGAAGAAATGCAGTTAAAACAGTAGGAAATTAAGATTGACAGAACACTTGACAATGGTTCTGCACCTTTTTTTTCTTTTTAAGAAGTCTACCTTAACTTCTCACACATTCCAATCTTTCCCCTATACAATGCAATTTGCTTAGCTAGCCTGGACATCTTTTCTTCATGGTTTCTCTGGCTCTGTTCCACACTGCAGATTTGTTACTGCAGGTCACTCTTACTAACAGACACTGCACAGAGAACGCGGTTTCAGGAAGTCTACCACTTATCTGACTGAATGCTTCACTGTCATATTAGTTAGCACTTCTTTTGAATTGAGGAATGGCAGGGGTCTAGGAGTGGGAATGAGAACAATTGCTTGGACAGTGGACTCTGTCCTGACATAAGCATGAAGGGAAGACCAGCACAAAGATGAACATAAATCTTAAAAAAGGATCTGAGGGCAGAAAAGGGCTCCAAAACACAGGGATGTAGGAACAGCTTTATCACAAAGCAAAGAAAACATGAGAAGCTCCAGGACCGTAATGGCCCAGAGTGACTTGGTAGATGAGAGGATGAGGGGTATTCATGCTTTATAGATGAGTTAGGAATGGTGAGAAGAAAAGGGCTGTGAAAGACAGTGGTTTAGGAGAAAGGTTATACTGAAAAACATTTTAAATGGAGTTTTTTTTAAAAATGTGTGGCCTTCTGCACAAATTTAGTTATTGAATATAACCACATAACAATAATAGCTGTATATGCATATTTATTCTTATGAAAGCAAGGCAAAATGTTACCAAATTCAAATACCATTGAATATGCAGACTCTATGTATTTGCCACAGTATGAAACCACAAAATGTTTATTTTAAAGTAATTTATAATGGTTACAACTTGCAGCGTTTAACACGTATTTTGGAAATCTATAACACATATCTGAAATCAGACTATGTAATCGGAGAGAGATCTGTATTTGCTTAGCAGAGGAAGCAGGGCAGTGGTACTTCCTCACTCCCTTTCTGCCTTTGTGATAGATGTCCTGCTGGCACTGTATCTGACTTCTGTGTTCCTCACATGCTGAAGCAACAAATGAATAAGAGGAAACAGCCTGCAGAAGGTCTCAGTGCTTGACTATCCTTTCACACTCACTTTGCGTTGCTGCAATACGTCTGGATTAAGAGAGGTTTCACTTGATTTAGTACGTGAAGAGAAGAATCGGCCCCACGATGTGCCTCACCACCACTGAATCCCTATACCTATGCGACAAGCCCTTAACGTTCCTGACTCGCATTTTGAATGTCTGTCCAAAGGCAAAACAAAGCAATCGGAGATTTCAGATGCAATCTAAATGTAATGTGGTATGAACCAGACAAATTCTTCAACTGAAGTACCGCTGTTAATCTTTCCAAAACATGGAACCTTGCATTGATAAACATCAGTACTCATTTCAAAGCCTTCAGAGTACCTAGCTGAAATACTTTTACTGTATTCCTACAGTCAAGGGTCAGCAAGTTTCCACCATAAATCATTATCTTAAAGACAGATGCTAAATTGGCAGTTTGCAAAGAATTTGGAGAAAAAAATTCAACCAAACCCAGCAACCCCCAGTGAGAAACAGAATGCTGGACAACTATCAATAAATACTTTTTGGACAAAGAAATCTGAACTTCTAATAAAATGTGCCATGTTGAATAAAATGAGAACCTTTATTTTCGTTGATACTTCTACTCACTCAGGCATTCTTGCTATGAATCAGTTTCATAGCACAGTACTTCCCTGAAGTAAGATTTGATCCTTTTTCTTTACGCTGACAAGATTCTTACCAAAGCAATGAGAAATTGTTTTTATTAGCCATGAGGTGCAAGATATATTCTTTTATTGAGAGTAAATAAATCTATAAAACATTCTGATTTGGGGTTTTTTATTTTATTTTTATATAAAAGCCTGAATCACATACTTTTAAATGCAGATAAAATTAACATTATTTTAAAAGACCTGTTAACCCTCAGCTACATCCATAGACCTGCTCCCATCACATAGGGACTAAGAATTAAGCAGAGGCCTTTCACTTGAGCGTAGCTTCACTGAGCAAAGGGTAGAGATAAGAACCTGGGAGGGTGCTGTGAAAGGGCCAAGAGTGGAGCATCTGTTCCTGTGTAGATTCTTCCGTCCTCCCACACATTAAAGGGAGAGATGCATATGAAGTGTGTACAGTGTTTATTTTTAGCCAGTCAGGCAAAGGGCCATCACATGGCCCTGTCCCATTATTCTGTTTATCTCAAGGACAGCTACAAATGCCTGGTCCTGAGATCTGATTTTCTTCACTCACTACTTGATCCCCCCCCCCCCCCCCCTTACTTTTTAAATGTCGCCTTATGTGATAAAAATGTGTCTGGACAATACATCTTCTTGGCACTCTGGGTGCAGTTCTGCTAATTGTTTTTGCTCATAACATCTCTTAATACAACATAAGGACACATTTCTTCAGGACTTAAATAAAAGCCAAAAAAACCCAAAACAACCAGGCCTCCTTCCACTCTAAAGAACCTTTATAATTCTGTTTACTGAATATATTATTTCTTTAAGGTTTGTTTTCAAGTGAGAACTCTTACTGCCAGTATTTCCCCTCTCATCACATTAATAACTTTTTTTCCAAAACATCCTAAGACATGATGAGGCTATTCTAAGGCAATTCTCCATATTGCCAATTTTTGATTATTTTATATTTGAGCCACATTCTTCTTTCAATTCACCAAGAGTAAAGCACAGGTTAGTCTTACGTTCATAATTTAATTATACTAACCAAAGTCAACCATTTATGCAGTTCTGAGGGTGAGGATGATTTTAACAGGCAGTTTTATTGAAAAGGACATAATCCTTACCAGAGATATTATTCACAATTCACAGAAAGAGAAATATAGAAAAAAATATCTTCCTCCAACATGTGAAACAACATCTCCATTAAAATAGCAATTTCCAACCCAGTAGTTTACGGAAGAGTGTATGTACATATGTACATATGTGTGTGTGTGTGTGTGTATAAACATATATACATATATATAATTTCTGAACTCTGTAGACCTTCAGTGACTAGATATTTAAAGGGAAAAATGGATGGAATCACATTGGTTTGTGTAAATAAATAAACATATTCCAAAGTTTTTGCTTTTTAATGGATAACTGAAAATAGAGATGTCTTTTGCCAAGTAACAAAACCTGTAACAAAACAGGTAGTTGGTCCTGTGCAGAGAGTAGGTCTCAAGATCCTTAAGCCACTGAGATGATGAAAACCTAAACCCAATATATTTAATACAATACTTACATAAACAGAATACTGTATTAAATTGTAACAATTGTAACTCTAGAATGCTTACTTAGGTGGCAGCTAAAAATGCTTCGTGTCTTCATAGCAGGACTCCAAATTTTGACACATTAGCCCCTTTTAAGGTTTTTATAAATAATTTTGGAAATACCACCCAAGGACTGGGCCAGAGGGAAATGACCAATTAGAAACCAAGATCTGTAGATGAGAGATTCTCAGACCACGCGACAGAGCAGTTAGGTGACAGTTTGGCAACCCCTGCTTAGAAGGGCATGTTTACATAAATTATTGCAAGGTAGCCTGAGAACAGGTTTACACTTTTTTAGCTACTCTGCAGTAATTCTCTCTATGAACGTTCTTACTTTGCAATAAATGGAAGATATCTTACCTTATTCCTATTGAAGACAGAGCAAACACAAATTTCTTCACAGATACCTTGAGACAACACGCATTAAGTAGCTACCACACCACACGCATCCTTCCTTGTTTTATGGTAACCTATCTCAGTAGCCATGCCATCTGACAACCAAAAAGCCAGTATAAGGCAAACCAGCTACTTGAGAAGCAGTCACTCAGCTCCATGAGGTAAAGAACTGACTAAAGGAGCAGAACTGTAAATAACATGCAAGGAAGTGCCTGCTGCTGACTGTCGCTACAGTAATCGCAGAAATTATTCATTTGTATGTATTTTTTTCTGAATAAATAATATTGCATTAAAAGAAAATAAAGAAAGACATTTCTCTCTCTGAAGAAACGATCCTGCTCAGACCAAAGGAACAACCATATTTTGTAGCCCTGAAAGAGCTGAATGTGCCTTGAGAGTGAATATACCTGGTCTCCCAAGGGAAAGTAAAGGCATGCGGCTCTTGGCTGATCAGATCCTGCGTGGTTATCTTCTATAAATGCATAGCAAGCACATATTTTTAATCATCAGCCAGACATGGAAGGCACATTTTCAATCCCATTGATTCCAAGAAAATTTAAGTGTGTACTTAAACATATGTTTGAGGTGCTCCGCTGCATCTGCTGCAGAATGGTAACAAATTTAGATTAAAGAAATAAAAGTCTTTGTCTCCTTTGCAGCAGGCCATAATACTCTGCTTCATAAAATTAGTTAGCCCTGCACATTCTTAAAAATTTACAGTGCAGTATATGTACAAAATAAATTTAGAAGTGGTACATTGCTGCGCTGTCTGCAGAGCTTATATTACCAACCAGCAAAAAACACTATTGGATGAGTAACAAGACTTATACTTGGTCAAATGAAAAACAGAAATGTGATACATGAAACTGGTCACAGTCTAGTATTTCTTATGGATTCATTCCATTAAGTCTCCTGAGATGTGTTTGTTATTCCTAAGTATTATCCATACAGTTTATATTAACAAATTTCAGCATACAGATTGAAATATTAATTCTGTGTCAATGTTATCCATTTGCAATTTGTGCTATTGTCAACTATTCAGCTAAGTCATAAAATTTTTCTTTCATTTCCTGACAGAATAACTTGAGCATTGTGAACAAGAAAATAATGAGTAATTCACTTCCAAGGTTAAGTTTCAGATGACTACCTGTTAATAGTACAAAAAAAGGCACTTTCAAAAATTACTACCATCTTCATGAATACTTTCTGAATATTAATTGCACACAAGTTCAGATCAGCAAATCATACTTGTCTTTCTCTTTTTAAGGTTTACTTTTGTACTTTTTAATAAACTGCGGCCAAAGGCAACAAAACGTCTTGTTGGAAATTCCATGCATTCTGCTTCTTCATTGCTGCCTTTTCAAAAAGACGTTTTCTGCACAGTGAACTACTAGTATGTATTGAGTGCTGTGACCTTTATGATTTTGGTTTCAGCAAAAAGGTCAACACTGCTAAGAAGCCAGTTTTGCCTTAAAGGCAAAATTTCTCTAACAACCCAAAACCGGATCTTTTAAATGTAATTGAAGTATAACAATTCATTCCCATAGGCTTATGAAAAAAATGCCTTCTAAATTCGCAACCAATTTTATAGCATTTGGCCACTGACAATACAGGCAGACAGAGAAGCTGGTCCGTTACTTTTAGAATTTCATACAATGCTAACTCAGACAGAAGTTTTTATGTGAAGAGAGACAGCCAACAAGGAGCCCTATGTTAAGAACAAGCAGAGGAATACAGAATAATCAAAGCACATCAGAAACCAGAATGGCACAGAGTATGAGAGAAACCAAGACTCCGTTCCTGCGATCGCTAAGCAGCTGCGCACACAGGAGGTGTCTTTCCCTGTTGGTCCCTCCTTGGTCAGCAACGCATAGCCAGCTCACAGCTACACAACTGACTCCCTCTCAGGGTCTGCACTTTGGCATCACCCCAGGGCAGCTCACAGAGGGATGCAGATAATGCCTGTATTAGGAAATGACATTATTTTCCCAGTGAGATGTTGTCATAGTTTGCCCTTACGTACACATGTATCTAAGCCATTGGCAATGCTTTTTCAAGTTAAAACTGTTGCTAACAATCAACAGCTGAAACAATGTTACTTCTCATCATAGTTGATGGACCTGATTCTTCATTATCTTCGTATGTCTTGTATAGTCATACCTACCTCTGCAAGTGTAAAGTGACTGGGTATAAGATACTATCAAATCAGAATGGTAGTTTTAAGTAAGAAAATATACTTTAAACTTATAACTTTAAAACTTACAATTTGATAGTCGGGGAAGACCTTATATTTAATGTGCCTGGATAAATAGCTACAGGTTAGGTGAGGTAGGAGAAAATTAGGCTTTTATGTTTGCTGGCATCATTAACATCAGTTCCTGTTCACAGTTACCTTTTGGAAAAGGCTGCATGGAATGAATGTTCCCATATATTCACAAGATCATTTTGCCAGACAGAAACTTATTTTACAGGGGAGGAAAGGAAATAATGCCCAACTGATTTTTCTTCCCCCTTTTCTACGGTTGCTTCATCTTCATTACAGGCTTTTCCTAAATATCCTCTTCCTATCATGCTGCACAGCTAACTCTATGAATAATTCAATGGAGATACTGTAGCAGCACACCGCACAGTTGATGAAGACTTGATTCTCTCATCATTTTTGTTTCCATCTTGATTTTTTTTTTTAACCTAACCTGAGAGTATGATGACCAAGCATTTCTATTTTCACCTTCTCCTCTGCAGCTCCCGAGAGAGAAATAAAATGGAGAGGAGGCAGAATAGGAGGGAGGGATTGCTTCTGGTTAAGGTAGCCATCTGGTAACCATCATCAGAACTGTCAGGTGTGACAATCTGGTACGTGAATCCTCAGCGGATTTTGATTGTACGCATCTCCTTCAAACACACACAGCAAAATCCTCCATTACAAGAGGATGAGACAGTGAAAGCCACCTTAAAAAGACTCCAAACTGAATTGATGTCAGGGGAGGGAGGAGGGGAGAAAGAAAAGAGGTGGTCTCTCTCTTTTACTGTGAATAATTTTTGGTAGATTTACAATCACCAGATATTTTTTTTTCCAGCTAGCAATATTAGCCTCCATAAAAGCAGAAGAGCAGGAAAATTGCACTGTCTTTTCTCAACATCATGTTCCCTACTCAGCACAAAGCAATATGCTCCTATTATCATTCTTCCACGTAGCCTTCTATTTTCTCCTACTTTCACATATTTAAATATTACTTGCTGTCATATACATTTTGGTTTCAAAAAAGTCCTAGGAGAATATAATTTACATACCTCCATTTAATATAGTTCACATGCAAACAATATGATACTGAACATCATTTAAAATAACGAGCAACATGAAGTAGCTTAAAACTCTCATTTTCTTCAGTGCCTTTGTGAGTGAGGTGTTAAAAGCTAAAATTTTAGAGATTTTCCACTTATTAGTAAAGCTTCACAAAAATCTCAAGACCACGCACCCTGGATAAATAGCAATCTATTTGTCAAATTGTGTTAAAACCAGTGTTATCCCTTTTGATCAAAGTAGGTAAAGTTGGGACTCTTGGAAGTTGGTTCTGTTAGGAAATGTATTATAGAATCTGTTGGGGTTTTTTGTTTGTTTTTTTCCTTTCTCTTAGAACTGCAACTTGACCTGCAGCTGAGCCGACCTAACTGTTCACTGTCACTGAAAGGGCATTCCCATCCCACTGTTTTCCAAATTCAAACTCCTTGCTTCTGCTCTTTCTTCTCTCCTTACTCTCTGGTCAGTTCTGTTCCCCACCCTTTGCTCTGGCTCTGCCATTCATCAAACCCTTTCCACAAGCTGATTCAACTCACCGAATTGGAAGAGTTCTTCCACCACTCTAGTAATCAATTTTCTGCTATTTTAGTGATTTAAATCAGTTGACCCAACAGTGATGAAAACCAGAGATAACAGAAGAAGGGAATTCATAGCAGGCCACATGGAGACAGGGTAAGAGATGGGAGCAGAAACTCCGTCTTTCAACTGCAGGAAGCTAATTTGCTCTGCTATCTTGGGAAAACTTAGGGTCATGCAGCAAGTGTTTTTTCTTGGTGGCTTTTCAGCAGCATTCCTGTATTTAGCGGTCACTGTTTTCTGGACAACACACCTCCACCAAAACTTTGCCAGTTTTCTGCATTCTGTCCACAACAAAATATTTCTGACGAATAACTGTGCATCTGTTATGACAAGTACCTGTAATTCAGTATATGGCTACTGTTGTTTCAGCTGTTTTATACCTAAAGGACCTTGCTGAAATTTACTTTCATGAATGGTGACCTACAAGTTCCAACACCTGATCTCTACTAAAACAACATACGAAAAGAATGTCCACAGTTTGGGTTGCAAAGCAACAGAAAGCCACTGAGAGAAACACATGGATAAAAAATGGATCCTTTTTTCCTATTTTAAAATACTACTTTAAAAGCAGTCTTTTCTGGGAAAAATAAAAATTAAACGCAGCAGAAAGAAAAAAAACTTAAGTACGAACTGCTGGCACACATAAGTTGCTAACACTGCCACTACCTTTCTGTATATCCAGAGGCTCCGGGAACATGCATCCTTTGTTTGAAAGAGGGGTACACAAGGAAACATCCTGTGTTAAGTCTTTACTGAATCAAACAGACAAAACTCATCCCTCGAATTTTTATGGAATTTAAAGCCATTCATGTGTTATCCTAGCAAATGTGTTACCTCTGTAAACTGAGGGAAAAGAGTCGACATGCTTGCTTGCTTCTTCTGGGACTTCTAGCAAGAGTCGAGTTGTGAAAATGATGGTGATTTGACCCATTTTTTTTCGAACTCTAAAGCTATAGTTATGAAAGAAGAACAAGTAGTGAATACGCCTCTTGGAGAAGATAAGACCACCAAGTCCCCCAAAAAGGCATGTCTCACCCCTAGCCACACTTACTTTTCTTGGACGCAAGGTGCTTCCTTCAGGGCCGGGGCTGCCTCGGGAGCAAACGGCGCTCGGCACAGAGCAGCAGCGCCCCGCCCCGCAGGGGTAACCGGCACAACGGCGGACGACGGCCGCTTCACCTCCCTTCACCGGGGCGGCCCTGCCCGCGGGGCTGGGACCGCGCTGGAGACAGGCCGAAGGAGAGGCACTTGCTCCCCGACTCGCGGCCTCCCTCTGCCCTCCCGGGGCGGCTGATGAAGACCTGGGAAGAGGGCGGGAGCCTCGGCACCCCCAGACCGTCGCCGTGTGAGGGGGGGACGCGGCGCGACGCCCTCAGGAGGAGCGGCTGAGGGGACGGCGCTCGCGCGCCCCCGCCGCGGGCCCCGCCCCCCCGACCTCCCAACATCCGGGTTCCCGTCAGCCGCCGCCGCCCGCCCCGTCTCTCAGGGAGCCGGCGGGGCAGGGAGGAGGCGGCGAAGATGGCGGCGGCGGTGGGGAGAGCCGGTTCCTTCGGCTCCTCTTCGTCCGGCCTCGGCTCGGCTGCCGGTTTTTCTTCTCCTTCGTCCGCCGCTACGGCCGCGACCAACAACAACGCGGAGCTGCGGGCGAACGGCGATGAGGACGATGGGCAGAACCTCTGGTAACCGCCCGCCCCGCCCCGCGGCCGGGGACCGGGGCGCGCGCTGGCCGTTGCCGCCCTCGCGGCGCCTCCTCGCCCCGCGGGGGAGGCGGGGGGTGGGCTGGCTAATCCCCTCTCCCGGCTCTCGGTCCCTCTCGGTGAGCTGGCGATGGGGCGGGGGGGGGGCGGCCGCCTCCGCTCGGCGGTGGCGACCCCTGCCCTGCCCCCCGTCCCCCGTGCTCTCCCCCCGCCTCCGGGGGTGGCGGGGCCGGGAGGAAGCGGGAGCCCCCTCCTAAGCCTTGTCGTCTCTTCGCGCCAGGTCCTGCATCCTCAGTGAGGTGTCCACGCGATCCCGCTCTAAGCTACCTTCGGGGAAGAACGTCCTCCTGCTGGGTGAGAAAAGCATCCCCGTCCCCTCCCTGCCGCACGCAGGATTGCTCCTTAACCCGCTCTTGGGCGTCTGGCCCTTCTCTTGTCTAGTGCCCGAAGCGGGGTGGGGGGGTGGGGGTGGGGGTTGATGGTGGAAAGGTGTTGGCTTAACCCTCTCGCTTCTTCCCTTGCATGTTTTTGCTTCGTTTTGGATGTCCAGAGATGCTTTAGATGTCCTACTCATCGTAGTACTTCGCCATAATACTCCTACCATCCTTCCCCCACCCTAGTTCCTGAAGTAGAGATGGCTTGGGAGGGTGGTTTTTATTGTCTTTCTCCCCCGATGCGCGTTGACTTCGGGGTGCGTGCGGGTCCTTCAACCTTCTCTGAAACCTCCCTCGTTCGTGCAACCAGTGCTGCTTGCTGGTCCTTATGGTGTGTCATACAAACACAAAAATTGCTTCCGTGGCTCGTACGGTATCAATGACGGCTGCTCCCTGTTGGCCGGAGGGCGGGGTAGGCTGTATGGGCGTGTTGGTTGTATCCTGCCCACATGCACCCGGCTTGTCAGCAGCGATATCATCAGCAAGTCGTGCAGCAGCAGAGGCATCGTTTACTGCTGCTGGCTTTCATTGTGTTCTGTTATCTCCACCCAGTGCATTAGTCCAACCTTGCGTTTGGCAAGCTTTAGGAGTTACAGAAGGGGACTTTGATAGGGCGACAATGAGAGACCCAGCTATTAATCAGTGTTGAGGGAAAGAAGAAAAATGATATGTCAAACAAAATTAAAAACTTCATGGGGGAGGGGGAGAAATGGATGCTCTCAAATGTGTGTGTGTATATATCATTGCTGTTGTTATTAGTGGGGTGGGTTTTTTTTTTTTGACTGAAAGACTACTAAAGACTATTACCAGTAGACAGTTTAATGAATCTGAGTGGATGGATTTGTTAACTAGCTGCTTCTTCCCTCCTTTGCCAACCTCCCTGTCCCCAGAAAAAACTGTGTGATAGTATTTGGAAACATAGTTAAAGCCCAGTAAAGATATTCATGTGGACTCTATGCACACTATGATTCTATGTAGTCTTGTGGTTTGTACTCTCTTGAGGTTTTTTCAAGTTAGACTTTTTCCTCCATAATCCTAAAGCAATCACTGTGACCCTTTTCTTCCTGTTTTGGTAAGCTGAGTGGTGGCTTAAAACTATGAAGGAGAAAACTGTTCCAGGATGATGGGATGGGCTAGTGAACCTGTTACAAGACTTACTACCCTTTAATTTGTTGCTTTTTATGTTATGTAATTAGGTAGGATATTGAGATTGGCAGTTCTGTTGATATTAAAGAAAGGAAAGATTTTGTAATGACTGACAGCTTTTTATGTGATACTTTGAAACCAAATTGGATGATTGTCCTTGTTGAAGTTGGACGATTCTTCAAGCTGTGATCCTTGTAAAGAAGATTACACTCTTGTTTTTGCTCTCTCTTCGTAGTCAGGCAATCCTTAGTACTCAATAACTGGAGACTGTGCTTCCCTCAGAACTAGGAAGGGCACCATAGAATGTTTCCAAATGCTCATTTAGTTTGTGATGTTTAATCTGTTGAATAGAAATTTTCTTTTTACCCATTTATGTAGCACTTATAGAATGACTTAATGTAACAATTTTTCTTTTTCGACTGATGCATTTTTTTAAAAAGATGTGCAGATTTGTAGAAGAAATTCTAGTTCTTTCTTAGGAATTGTGTTTCTGGAAGGCTATGGTCCAAGGAAAAAAACCAGTTTGGCATGTATTTAGGAAAAAGAGCAACAGATCTGAGGACTGGCCAGTGAGGACCATGGCTATGTTCTTTGTGAGAATACCTAATCCATGTATTGCACTTTGCTGTTCACTTGCAAGTCATGATGCTGCCCCTGAAGCACACTGGCACAGGAAAGGAGAGGTCTTACGTATTCTGCATTGGATGGATTCAGTATGTGAAGTTCTGTCTCTTCAGGTTCTTGAGCTGTGTGTTTGCAGTTTCTCTGTTATCTCACAATTCCTCTATTTTTAAGCTTTGTTCCTTTGAAGAGTTTTGTACTAGCTTTTGTTGTTAATACAGATCACTTCTTGCCTTGACTATTTTCAGTTTCATCATTCTTTGAATACTTTTAAGTAGGAGTTATAAAGCTGACCAGGGTCTTGATGGGTTTTCGCTCATTTTGTGGGAGGCAAATATTTGCAGTACAAACAGCTATATTGGTCAAAACTTCCCAGCTGAAACATGATATATAGTGACAAATGAATGCTTATTTTCAATACAAACTGCATTTAAAAAAAAAAATCCCCGAAGCCTCCAACCCACCCCCCAAAAAACCCCACAGACAAACCAACCAGAAAAACCCACCACTTAGTGTTCTTTTGTTTGCTGGAACAAGTTTTCTAATTTGCCTATAGCATTTATATTTTTCAAACAGTGCATATACTTGTATGCCTAGTTGTTCTGGAAACCTGGCTGTGTCTGGCATGCTAATTCTGCTATTTCAGTATTTATTTTTAGCTATGTTAACACCTCATTTTTAAGAACCTGGAAAGCAGTTCAAGACATCACAGAAATAACTAAAGGAAACTGGAATGCCAAATGTCAATCTCAAGATATGGCACATAGTGTGGTAAAGTGAGGTTAACATATAATGCTGGTAATTCTCTGCTCAAAATCAGCCAAACAAATTAACTTAGAGTTTTACTTCTCCGAAATTGTTTCCTTTACAGACATCTTTTCAATAACTATTCTTCTGTGAAGTCTTTAAACTTTGATTGGCACCACATGTAGCATAAAAGCATTTTTCTGTTCTTGTATGAACAAATAATATAAATGCAAGCTTTCCTAAGCTTTTCTGTAAGAAAGGTACGCTCTGATTCCTAGGCAGCCCTGTCATAGTGACCATAGCTACCTCATTTAGTAAACTATACCAGCAGGAAACATAAGATGTCCCTGCTTTCTTAGGGAAATTGGGTGCTGTCAGTGACATTTCTAGCTACTTTTTGCAGGTAGCCAAAGGAGTGTGTTTTTGTTGTTGTTGCTGGGGGGTTTTCTCTTTTTTTCTTTTTTTTCCTCCCGGACTGTCTCTTCTACTCGCTTGTGTCATAAAGGTAGCTGATCAGAGGAGATGCTTTTTGTCGAGTGTGACGAGAAAAGTGATGCTTGTAACTGGGAGCTCTCTTGTTCATTCCCTTCCCGATATATCTGAACCAGCAAGTGGAATAGAGGGAGCAGCTAAGAAGTCACTATTGCAGGTTACGGATGGAATCCGTAGTGCTATAGAATATGTGAAGGCTTGGACTCAGAGACCCAAACTAATCATTTATCCAATAAACTGCAGCATACATTCAGGCAGTAATGTTCAAAGTCATTCCAGGATGCACAAGAAACCAGGCTCCTAGCTTGCAAGTGAACTGAATAGTTGCTTTCTATCTGGCTTTGTATTTCATTCATTCCTCTGTCTCTGAAGCATAGTAGATTCTTTGCCTGTAGTTCTAATGATGTCAAACTATCCAGCTGACGCATGTACACGTGACTCCAAGTGTCTGTACTGCACACTTAATGCTGCTACTGAATCACTAGCATTTTGGTTTTCTTTATGCATTTTACCCTACCTGGTGATCAAGGCTTTGAGTTTAGTGGGCAGTGAGTGTTCAACTGCCTTGTGTCCACATTTTCTCTTTACCCCAGACATCTCACTTTTCAGGGCCAGGCCTGTTTGTTTGAATCTTTGAGCTCTGCTCCTGTCCAGTGGCTGTCAGGATGCTTGAGAAGAAGTTTCCACAGTCTACAGCTAATTTACAGGTACACTTTTCTGTGTGTACGTGTATTGGGAATGGCTGTTATTGTAGAAAACGGTACGTCTTGAAGAGCAGTTTTAGCTTGCTACTTTTTTAGTGGACCCATGGAGTATAGTGAACTTCAAAATTAAGTTCTGTTACAGCAAATTGTCATGAGACTATCATGAATATAAAATCTGCTTACTTAAATTTGTAAAAATGTAAAAATTACTTTTCCACTTTATTTTTTCCTATTAAAATAGCTGAAAGTGTTGCTGTGATCATTTCATCATTACAGCTGACGAAATACTGCATGTTGATACTGTCTATATTGTTCATCCCAAATGTTTCTTAATTCTCTAGTACTGCAGAAGTTAAGTCAGAAGCTGCTTCTCCTCCTCTTCTTGCAACTTCTTCACCTTCTACAGGCAATGAAAGCCTTCCAGATGTAGCCAAGTTTTGTTTCAATCAGCAGAGTTATACTTCTAAAGTGTCAATTTTTTTTGATGGGGCATTGACCTAGATAAAATTCTAATTGCTTGTTTTGCAGCTACGTTTTTTTAGAATTAAGTAGTACTCCTCCATAGTGTCCTTCCTGCTATAATACCTTTCCAAAAAGCCAGAATTACATGGATGCTGTGTAGCAAAACTTACTTAGATCAGCATGGGAAGTTCTGAAATCCTGTTGTAATGCAGAAATGCAATTAAGGTGCTCCTTGGAAAAGTTATTTAATTTTTCAGTGCCACGAAGATACCAACTGAATCATCTGGGAGGGGAAAGACTTCTCTGGTAGAGTAAAATAAACTTGGAGGAGGAGAAGTTTTTTTTCCAAATGAGTAAATTATAATTAAGTGGCAAGTTATTTGAAGACTTGTGTCGTGGTTCAACCCCAGACAGCAACTAAGCACCACGCAGCTGCTCACTCATTCTCCCATGGTGGGATGGAGGAGAGAATCAGAAGAGTAAAAAGCAGCACAACTTGATATGACCTACTTATTGTGAACTTCCATGTTGTTTTGACGGATTCCAGAGAAGGATCTCATCAGCATAATTAATTTTGTTCTTCAGTTCTCTGAAAGCAAAACCTAAATTTGGCCTACTCTGATTATTTTGGTCTTGTTCTGCAAAAGGCATTCTTCAATTACTATTGTATGTGTAAACAAGTCTCTTTCACTAATATGTGGCTATGGAAGAGGCAGTTATTAGCTTGTGAGAAGTGTTTAATCTTGAAAACAGCTGTAGTACACATGCGCTTGGTTCTAGTAGGAAGAAGACTGTTATGCCTCCACTCCACTATATTAGAATTCAGACATTCCACATGGTGTGGAATACAGATCGCTCCAGGATTCTGGGAAGGCATCTTTGCCCTGTTTGATAACTCAGGTTTGGGTTTGACTTTGTTCTATCATATTTAAGTGAGGTGGATTTTTTTCTATTAATAAAAATATTCAGTATTTTATGTTAGAAATATTAGATGTTGTGAATTGTTCTACCCAGAAGCTGTCCTTGTTTTGTAAAAAGTATAAAGCTAGTTCACAAAAATATGCCTTTTTGGGAGGCAGAAGGGGTTATTTAGGACCATCATCTCTAGTTTTGCTTGGCCTTGCTTGAACGTATTTTTTAAGAGATGAGTTGTATAATTCCCATATCAAGCTGAATTTTAATTGATGGTTTTAAAAAGCAAACAAAAAACTCCTTTGAGAAACCAGTAGGATTATAGATTATACACAATTAAGTGCATCCAGGGCTTGTCAAAGAGCTGTTGAAAAAAATCAGAGCCCCGGATGGAAAGGGGTGGACCAACAACACTGATGACACAGAAGAAACATTCACCTCTTGCTTCTTTGCCTTGCCATATTTTAAATGCACTTGACACTTCACAGTGGAGAAACACTTTAGATAAAAAGCCAAAACTCGTGTCTGTCCTGGAAATAACACATTGATTGCTCTTCCATGTACAGACTTCTGTGAGAAGTGAGAAATATCTTAAGACAAGTGAAAACCTACTTCTGTTTTCATTTTCTAAACTGAAAGAAATGTGAAAACGGCATAAGTAGTAAATATTCTTAATTTTAAAATGTTTAATTAAAAGTTTAGAGAAGGTCTGTAATAGAGAGCCTAAGTTCTCTCTAATGTGATAGTTTAGGATTGAACAGTTTGAGGAGCAGTTCCTAGATAAGCGCTTGCTTGCCTGCGTTCACAGAAGGCGATTCGTTCACCTCATTGCCCATCCTTCCCATCTATGGGTGACCGTTCTGCTAAAGTCTGTATTGTAGCAGAACACTTACTGATCATCCATTTTCTGCTCAGTAAGCATAGTTTCTGCCTGGGGTAGTGACAAGGGAGGAGGCTGGGCAGGGTTTTGTATTATGGCTTCCTATATCTTTGAGGGCAGCAACAAGGAAGACCATCACACCGTCTTGTAGACAGAGTAGCACCTTGGACAGAGAAGCTTTGAGGAGCACAACCCCAAACTTGAGATGCTCATCAGAGGAGTGAAGTGTAGCAGTGTGGGGATAACGATGAAATGGCTTTTGTTTAGTTCGGTATAAGACTTTCTGTTTTGTTAACAAGATGGTGAAATACTGTGTGCAAGCAGATTGGTTTGGCTTTGTTTCAGCTGCTTCCTAGCCCAACTTGTCTGCAAAAATAAATCCGTTGTCCCTCTTTTACTTGTGTTCAGCTTTGGTGTATAGCACTGCTCACTGGCAGCATCGCTTTTGTTTCCTTGCTGTCATATTAATGTGTAAGTGCAGTTTGATGTAAAGGAGAATTTTAGTTCTTTAGGATTTACTCTGGAAAAGGAGGACCTTTTATGTTACTTGCAAAGGAAGGATGCAAAATCTTAAATTTGCGACTATCTGCTTGATTTTTATTCTACCTTGCAATTCTATATTGAAAACTGTGTGTCAGAAATGTTTGCTCTGTGAGCGTACATACAGAAGTCAATTGTTAATTTGGTTATCACACAGTCAGAAATAAGAAGCTAAAGGATTTTCCATCTCAAAATTTTGGAGGGGAGAGGAGGAGGATGACGACTTTTTTTGAGGGTCATGAGGCTCTGTTTTATATATTGCTTCAGTAGCACTTAAAAAATTCTGTTTCATAATATTAATATGCAGTGATGTTTAAGTCTGAGGAATATGAAGTTTCCCTTTTGTCTGAAACTGAGCGGCATTACTTTTTCATATACTTTAGAGATAATCAGAGACAACAAAAAAGATAAGTATGCTTAAATGTCTTAGGGTTTGTAATTTTAAATGCCGTACAATGTGTTTGTGTATATATGTATTGTTACTGAGAAATTATTTTTTGAAAAGCACATATACTTTCATATATGTCCCTGGTAGTACTTAATGCTAACTGCATTACTATGCTGTACATTATCCATCAAACATAAAATAGCTAAGAGACTTTCATTTCCTCACAAATGTTTCCCCCCTCCTCTGGTGGAGAGAAGCTTCTATACATACTAAAGGCATTACAATAAATGTTTGAGTTTTGAGAAGTCTTAAAAGCTAGCATTGCATGCCCTTAGAATTAATTTGCTAATGAGGTTTGTAATAACTACTCAGGAGTTTTAGATAAGCACTGGTTTAAGATTGAGTTGTATTTTGACATTCTTGCTGAAGAATAACTACAAAGCAAGATTACACTGCTGCTCTTTTCCCAGCATAACTCGATATATTCAAAGTGTGTTGACTTTTCAGGTGGTTTATATTGAAGACTTTAGGTTGGAAAAGAGAAATTAATAACAAGGATACCATACATTTGCAGCTGTCACAATTTTAAAAGTTATATGCAACATACTAAAAATAGAAAGAGGTAGATGGAACCTCAGGTCTTAGCATGTTTTCTCGGCCAAGGCAGTCATCTTTTCCTAACTTTTTATGATGGTTTGTGTGGGCAAAAAGGAGGAAGACCTTATGTCACATGCAGTGGACCTGGTTTTACTTTCTGACAGATTTTTCCATAATATTGACTCTAATTTGGCTTAAATCTGTTGAGAACTCTGGATCCCCTGTGGAATAGGGCATGTTCGGCTTGGCAGCTATCTTGCACCCTTGCAACTGAGTTGTCGTATTTCTAGACTACTTGGTTTATGCATCGCTAACTTGGTTTGGACCACTTGTCAGTATTGCTTCTAGCCCTTTTCTCCACAGATCTTCTGGTTTCTCTTCTGTCATCTGCAAACTGTACTATTCTCTTCATTTACCTGAGTAATGAAAATAGTACCAAACCCTTCAAACTCCACTGATGCATCATTCTGGCTTTCTAGAGAATGATGAGCACTGCTCTCTGCATGCAGTAACTTGTACGATACGGTTGTATATGTTGGTGATCCACCTACCTGATCTTCGTGTTTTGAAATGGGTGGATATTTGCTAAGGAGAAGGGAGTAGAGAATCTTCTTCACAGAACAGGTTAAAATTAACTAATTCCGTAACGGAAGGCTGAAATGACTACTGTGCATACATATGTGTCCAAAGGTACTAATTTTACATCAAATCAACTTGTCTTATGCTGTACCAATAAAATTTCGTTCTGTGTAGGCTCTGAAGATAGTTACTGGAAAACTTGAGGAGGGAAAATAAAATTCCAGCTCTTATTTTGCAATAAGATGTTACCGTAACAGTACTGAACTTCAGTTTACTTCAGGCATTTGGAAATGTGGGGATGGAGAGGAAATCACACAACAGCCAGCCATGACACGGGGCTTGTGGGACGTATATTTCAAGTTTGCCTGTATTGTTTAGCATGGGCACTTTCAAACAATAAAGTTGCATAGATTTTAGCATTTGTATAAGTATGTTTTAGTTTAGACTGCTTAAGTGTATCTTTTGTCATGTTTAGAACTTTTTATAACCACAGATGTTTCTTAGACTTAAGTTGGAGCCACTTCTTGTTCCTTTGTTAAGAACTGGCAGATGTACTTTGCAGAAGATGCTAAACTTTCCCAATGCAAACAAGTTGTAACCTTTATTGCCACCTATGTAAAACAAAGTAGTATGCAAGAGAATGTAGAGGTCAGCTGTTCTCAGAACCAAGGAAAGCTGTGAAGTGCAACCCCTCTTTAAGAGGAATAACAAGTCTTGTTTTGTCTTACTGTTTGAGCCTTCTGCTGTCAAAAATGAATTGAAGCTGCCTGTTCAAAAAGGTAAAATAACAGAATGAATCATACAGAAATTGTTGGCAAAAGTAATAGCAACTTCAGCGGCATAACATGTCAGTGCAGCAGCTCTTAATAAAGTCTTCCCAGTTACTTGTAGATGACAAATTTAAGAAGCTTGTATAAGTACTTGGGTGAGGGAGAGGCAGAATTGTAATTCGTCTCTGGTAAAGAAGCTTGAACTCTTCACTTCTTGGGCAGAACTTTTATTTAAAAGAATAGTCTCACAAGAGGAGGAGAAACTTAGTGTTTGAATAGAAAATAGCTGATTTTAAATAAACATTGGAAAGCACAGCTATAATGTTTTCTTAGGTGCGTCTTGATTTAATAAAGTTAAGGACCTAAGCTGAACTCTAAATTGAAGACTTCATGTTGTAATCTTGGGAAAAGATAGGTTGAGTAAATTCAAAATCAGGCTATCAGAGTGTGATTTTTCTGCTTTTTTCCTGTGGTTATATCTGTAGTCTTTTTAATGTAGCCATAATACTGTCTATAAGATCATGTTCAATTCCCTTTAAAGGGAAAACTCTATCATTGCGTTTTGTGGTGAAAATTACTGTCCTTGAACTCTTTGTTATGTAGTTAAAACCAAGTGTTTATACTCTCCCTCTATAGGAGAGCCTTGGAAAAAAATGTTCTGTTTGGCATAAAACTGATAAGGTACTCCTTAGAAACCTGGGTTTAATCTTAATTTTATAACTTTTGAGTGAGTTCTAAGATCTTTTGAATGTCTAACTGCTATTGTGCCCATCATACTGCCAAATTAGAGTGGCAAAACCCCACTTCATGTCCAAATTCAGTTTGGTTACTTTTTCAAACTGGAAAAACTGCATGTGAAGTTTTGCAGCTCTGGGACATATGGTTAGAAATAGAAGCTTTTCAAGAAGAATCTCCGGAAATAATTGAGGTGTTCACACCGCGCTTATGCTGTAAGGTTCACTGATTGTCCGAGCTCCCTTTGGAGGGGAGAGACTAGAAATGAATGGATCTGGATTGCAGGCTTGTCACTGTGTGTGTACTCAAATGCACATGTATTGTAAGGCTTACTGTTCGTCACCTCTTTTTAAGGTTTCTTTAGATGTCTAACAGAGGAAAGATTCAAAGAAACCAACCCATAAAAGCTAAGGAAACAGATCTGCTTGACTGAGCCTGGTGTTTTGTGCTCTTTGATATGAGAGGGTTCTAAATAGTATTCTTCTGATTGTAAGATGAGCTTTCTAACGTAGAGTTCAAGTCACAGTAAGACTTTGTTAACACTTTGGTTGCAGTTGAAAGACTGAAATTGTTTGAGGTGTTTAACTACTCCTTAAGATATCTTTTTAAAGATACATAAAAGAGCCTATTTCAGATAGGATAGTTAGTGGCATAATTGCATCTATCAGTAATTAGAAATAAGATTGGAAGCTGAGGCATGCACTTTGAACAGATGGATGAGTTGGGCAAAGCCTGCTATATTTCAAAACTTTAATGAGCTCAGTCACTCTGTTAGATATGGTTTCCTTCTTGCCCCAGGTGGGTTTTAATATGTAACTGTGATTAAAGATTGAGCGGTATCTAACTTCTGTCTCTCCAGGTGAAGATGGAGCAGGTAAAACTAGCTTAATAGGAAAAATTCAAGGAATAGAAGAATACAAAAAAGGAAGAGGAATGGAGTATTTGTATTTAAATGTGCATGATGAAGATCGAGATGGTAAGTTTGTGTTTCTAATAATATCTTAAACCAGTTTGAAAGCAATGGTTCTGTAGTGTGATGTTTGGAAAGACAGTGGGATGTTTTTCTTTCTTTATAACTTGCAGGAGTCCAGCTTAGGCCATGAGTGATTTGTATCATGAGGAAGTTTCTCAGTGTAATTCCTTTAGTAGATACCATGAATGACCATGAGTGACCATTTAAGTGGTAGCAGAGGAGAAGAACCAGTCAAAAGAAAAGGCTGGAAAGAAAAGACCAGGGAAGCAGTCTTGGCTGCAACATTCTGAATGGATGGTAGGGAAAAGTGCATTCCTCAGGCTTGGAGGAGAAGGTGCCTAGACTCTTGCCTTGCATCTCAGTTATTGTAGCAAGTATTTATCTTTTTGAACATAGAGAGAAACCTTTGTCTTTGGTGGTATCAGAATCTGCAAGACTACTTACCATGTATTGATGGGTAGGAAAATGTGCACAATGCTAAAGGAGATTTTAAAAACAAACAAACAATAAAATACCCAAACCACCAACCCAAAACTTTGAAGGAAGGAGAAAGTAAAGTAGAAGCTGTGTTTCAGCTGGCTTGAGTTGGCTTATGGCCAGAAGGTAAAAAAAAAAAAATTTAAAGATCCAGACCCCAAATACCTGCAGTTATGGAATGGATGATTGAGGCTTATATATGGGGGAACAAGGGGAAAAGTATGACCAGGCACTGTAGAGGTGCAATGAATTATCTAGAGGCAATACTTAGAGTGGCATGTTAATAAGGACATACTGGGAGCTGCGGGGAAAAAATGGGAACTCTTGCCCATGTTATAAGAACAAATATAGGTAGAAGGAGAACCAGAAGAAGTTGGCCCCTTTGTTTTTTTCTGAAATCATCTGCTTTCCTGACTTCAGTGTCTGGCTATCGGTCTCAAAGAGGACTTGACCACGGTTAAGAGGATTGGGAGTTTGGTCTACCTATCTTCCTCGGAACTTCTGTAACAAGTAATAAAAACTTACCTGAAGGCAAAATGTAATTATACTAAGCTACCTACTTTTGAATCACCAGCTCTTCATTTACCACAGAAGGGTCTCTGAATACTGGAGTGTGGTGTTTTGTAGGGGCTGGGGGGAAGTAGTGGCATGGTCTATTTGTATGGTGACTGTCCTTTTGCAAATCTGAAGAGTAACTTTCTTGCCTGCTAACTCCATCTAAATTATTAAAAACTTGCAGTTCTGTTCCAGTTTTCTGAAGGGCCAAGGTACATTCTGTTCTTTGAGTTATATAGGCATATCACATTAGAGTTTTGAAGGGGAGATGGCAGTCCTTGAGAGCTGAGCAGACCAAGGGCTGAGAAAGGATGGCTGAATTCACCCAATTCCCCCCTTCTAAGTTGCATCTTGAAGAAAATGTTTTTCCTCTCTAAAATGGTGAACATTAGTTTTGGAAATGTTGAGTGCTATCTCTGGATTATCGCTTTCAGGTAATGTATTTAAGATCTTCGGTTATCAGCCATTAAACATGAGGGGTTTGGAAGAGGAGGAGGGGCGTCTCCACAAGCTCAGTTTGCTGTGTTGTTATGTATGTTCAATTGACTGATAAAACATGTCATCTGCTTTATTCCTTGTATTTTACGTTGTCTAAAGAAGATTTAATAGCCATTATGTAGCAGACTGTTTTGAGTAAGTCTCATAAAATGTCTTTCCTTTTTTTTTGTAGACCAGACAAGATGTAATGTATGGATTTTGGATGGTGACCTGTATCACAAAGGTCTTCTTAAATTTGCGATGGAGGCAAGCTCTCTAAAGGACACTCTAATTATGTTGGTAGTAGACATGTCTAGGCCTTGGACTGCACTGGATTCTTTACAAAAATGGGCAAGTGTTGTAAGAGAACATATTGACAAGTTAAAAATTCCTCCTGAAGAAATGAAAGAAATGGAACAAAAGTGTGAGTATTCTGCAAATACACAGGAATCCATTTAAATCAAATATGCTTAATGCTTTCTGCACCATTTAATTTCTCCATTGCAGTCTTTTTCATTCTTTGGAGATGTTATTTAAAATTAGGAGTTATCAAGCAAGTCAAGCTTCAGATAAGTCTCCAGTAGCTATACTAGCATTTCTTTCTAACAGAAGTACCTTAATTGGGGGGAGCTTTCAAAGTGAACACAGCTGGCTTGAATTTACAATCTTGCTTCTTCCAGATTTTTCTAGGTAAGATTCTCCCAAGTGAAAAACTTTTTAGCTTTCAATTTTTATTTATTTATTTTAAAGGCAAATCACTGCATCAGCTTCTTAACTGTTCCTGTAATTAGTCAGTCTAGAGAATCTGGGATCTGTTCCCTGCCTACCCAAAGTGTAAATTTTGAAAGGATTCATGACAGCATATTAATGTCTGGGCCCTTTCTACCTGAAGAGTTTTATCGTAATTATTATTGACACTAGTGCAGCTATATGTTTGTTTTTGCACGGATATGATATAGCTTTGTCAGTGTCTTGTCTTTTTAAACATGTAGAACGCAAATTTTGCAGGATTCCTTAAACTATCTGACTGAACTCCCTAACACCGTAGCTCTGTATTACTTTTGAGTAGCCAATGTATTTCCCTTGGGGTACTAAAATGTGAGTTGTTCCTGTTCATCTCTTAGTGAATTACTACAAGGAAGAGCATTTGAGAAAGCTGTGTGTTAAGATCAAAGAGCATGATTAAGTATTGTTTATAAGTCTGAAGTTGCTCTCTGGAACTGGTATGTTCTTAAGCAACTGACTGCCAGATTGCTGAACAGCTTTTTCAGAAATGCAGGTTGTAGCCACGCTGTGATAAAGTAGCCCATTAGGTGACAGTTGTAGATACTCTGGAAGGGGGTGGGGGGGTGTGTTTTGTTTATTCTTTTGAGAGGGATTCTTCTCAGGGAAGTATTACCCTTGAGAATTACATCTTCCACAACAAGAACTTGTTTAGGAGGGAGGAGCTGAGCTCTTCTGGGTTTGGTTTTTGGTTTGGGGGGGTGGGGTGGGGGTGTTAGAGTATGTGTATATTAAACACCCACCACCACCACCACCCCAAACAGTTTCAGGATAGGATTTTGCTGGATGAAAGTAGTAAGGACACAATATCTCCGTTAACAAAAATGTGTAGGCTGATAGTTTTGCTTCTCCACTGACTGAGCGAACAGAATAGTGAAACTCTACAAAATCCAGAAAATTTAAGTGAAGTGACTCAAGGAAAGCACCTACTCATTAAAAGTTTTCTGTGCTCTCTTGTTCTTTTATCATCTGGTCTAATTATAGATATTGATGGTCTGCATGTCGGGTATAACAGAAAGCAGCAGCTTGATGCTGCCAAAAGGAGGAGGGAGGACTCTTGCGTGCCTGACTTTTGGCTGTGTGGTCCTACTGTTATTCTTATGTCAGGCTCAGTGCTCCTGAGAGGCTCCTGCGAGCTGATTTAACTTGCTAAGAGGACTACTGAGGGTTTGTGTGTGTAGTTTTCTGGAGGTGTGCTGCTGTGTTTGTCTTCTAGTTCCAGCAACTTCACTCCAGGACAAGACCCTGTGAGGGCTAAAACTAGTATGGGAAGGTGCTAGGGGATACACAGCAGCTGTGTGTGAAGGGTTGGAATAGCTCTTCCTTTTCATGAATTCAGCTGTGTCTAATGAAGCCTTGTGGCTTGGTCATCTTAATTGTGTCTCTAAGGAGGACCTGAGATGGTATTCCACAATCTTTGAGCTGTGATATACTACATCAGTCCTCCTTTTTACTGTTTTCTGTACTTGTATAAAGATTAGTATGTCATGATTGTACAACGGGAATTTTAGGAATCCACTGGAGGACTTCTAGCACTACAGTGGTGTGACTTTTATTTTAGCATGTCATTATCCTAGAACAGACAGGACGCTGTGTAGGAAATATTCCCTTAAGTGGCTGGCATATCTTGGTGAGAACTCTGGGTTTAAAACACCATCAATTTGGGAGGCTCTCAGAAGCTCTCAGACTAGACAGACGTAGCAGCGTGCCCTGAATAAGAGCCTGAGTTGACTGTTTAAGTAGAGGTGATAATCTGTGCATGTGCTTTTTTTACTGTGAACTCCCAAGATCTGTAGAAAAGTTGAATAATCTTGGCCTAATACATCTTTTTCTTTAGGGTGTTGAAGTCTTGCTCTGTTAATTCAACTCATGGTTTTCTAGGTATGAACTCAGGGGGCTTCAGTCAGTTTAGTGAAGGTAGTGGTGGTTTAACATAAATCAGGACAAAGCAGTGAGAATGTACTGGAGTAGTTAGTTGCTTGTGTGCATGATGCAGCTGAACTGTCTTGCTGCCTGATTTTTTTTTGCCTGAATCAGGATGTGCTGCTCATGGAAAAGTAATCGGTGGTGGGGATTGGTAGAACCCTGTTTCTGCTGTGTGAAACAGGACATATGATGTGAAAGGTACAGACATTTACATCCCTGACTGTAGGAATAATAAGTGACTGTGCAATTAGAGGCTTGGGTGTATGCATCAGAACCTGAGAAGACAGTTACACTCATAACTTTATCTTTTTTCTAATTCTTGTTATATTCTGACTTACTCTCCTTGCTAAATTTTAAAGTAGTATCTGATCCATTTGAAAAGCATACCAACTATTTAATATGCTATTAACTAACTATAAAGCTAGTTAATAACTAATGTTTGTGTATTCTATTCTTTTTGCTTATTACTACTGTAGATTCACTGTACAGAGAGAGAGAAGTGTGGACAACGGGTTTTTAGGTAAAACCTGGTATATGGTAGCAGCTAAGCAATATGTAAGGCTTAATTCTGCTTATTCTAGCAAACTGTTCCATTAATTTTGCCAAGAACAACGCAAGGAAACTTGTGTCCTTTAGGAAATGTATCAAGCAATAATAGTTAATAGTAACTGCCCAGTGGTTCCACAATGATAAAATAAAAATGGGTTAATGCTGTCCCTATGGACAGTTTCCTCTGATCATGTTCTGGCTGCTGATAAAGGAGATCTTAAACTTACTAGTTCTCTCTTGTGCTGCACGGAGCAAACAAATAGTCAGCACTTGGTGCATGCTCAATTTTTTCAACATAAAGAAGCAGAAGTACTATAAATCAACAGTGCTAGAGATCAATGGCAGTGGAAATCATTGTTGAAATAATAAAGTAGCTGATCTTTTAATGTAACTTTTTTTACTTTCAGTGGTAAGAGACTTCCAGGAGTATATAGAACCAGGCGAGGATTTTCCAGCTTCTCCACAGAGAAGAAATACTTCATTACAGGAAGACAAAGATGACAGTGTGATTTTACCCCTGGGTGCAGATACACTAACATGTAACTTAGGCATTCCAGTAGTAGTAGTTTGTACAAAGGTTTGTTTCACATTTTAGGTTTTTTGTATATTTTATTTAAGCAACTCTGTCAATTGTGGATACGGGGTGGGAAGCACATGGTTCTTAAGTCGTTCTGAACACCTTGGATAAGAATTGTTTAAAAATGTTTAATGTTGAGGGTTGGTTATTTTCTGGAAGCTGTGATTGGATCTGGTTTGCGGGTAGTTTCTCCTCTAGTTATACCAGTTTCAAAGAATTGAGGAATACCTCAGGCCTGGTTTTGTTCATAGAATTGAGCTAGTCCATAAGCAACTAGAACTCCTCTTGAGCTCCACAGTCCTCCTTATTCTACAAATAGTGTTCTGGTAGGGTTTGGTTTTTTTAATATTTCTGATCTTTTTATTAAGATGAATATATTTGAGGGTTCTAGGTAGTGAAGTGCTGCTCTATTAACTTTCCTCAGTTCTCAAGGTGCTTCTGTGATCTGTTTTGGTTTCTGTTAGATATGTAACCATGTTCTTAGTCTAAAGAAAAAATGGTGCAGTTCTCCTGCAGTTTTGGTTTTTGTTTTTCCCACCCCCCCATCCCCTCCTGGCTCTTCAGTTCTCATTGGCATCAAGCACACTGCATCCGCAGCCTCTGCTGGCCCACAGTGAAAGAATAAACCTTTTGATGCAAATGCTGTTCCTTCACTGGAAGACTAACCCTCTCATTTGAAAAGCACCTTTATTCTCACCTGCTAGCTCTCTGTTATTCTCCCCGGCCCTGTTATCCCCCCCTTTTTTTTTCTGCTTCCACATTTCTTGCTTTTGCCTCCCTTTGCAAAGGGCTAGTTAGTAACTGGATAAAAAACATTATGTCCTGTAATACCACAGTGTTAAAAAAAAAAAAAAACCCACTGTGCAGAAAATGGTGGTGTCATTCAGTGAGTCAGTCCTCAAAAGAGAGTTTGAGTTATTGCATTCGGGGGCGGGGGGGGAGAGGGAGTGAATGAAAAATGGCAATCAGTTTAACTCCCAAGTTAATGCTGACCACAGTACATGACATCAAGTTATATATTATTTTTTAAAAAATTGTCTTCCATTATGTTTCTAAACTATCCCAGCAGGTTTTTGTTTTTCTCTGCACCACCCACCCCACTCCGTTCCCCTTGCCCAGTTGTGAACTGGACGTGTAGCAGCACTGCTATTTCAACAGCTACCTGAAAGTGGCGTATTAATTTTGCGTTTATCTTGACAGTGTGATGCCATCAGTGTTCTGGAAAAAGAGCATGACTACAGAGATGAACACTTCGACTTCATTCAGTCACATATCAGACGGTTTTGCTTACAATGTATCCTTTAACACATCATAAAGATGATAATGACTCAATTAAATCTTTGCATTAATTATGACAAGCTTAAAAGAATATTTGCATTTGTACCAAAGGAGTATACAACTCCTTTACTGTAGCTGGCAGTGCTACTGCTTCAGCTAACCCCTGAGACAATGTTGAGTTCAACTTCTCTGTTTTCTTTTTTTTTATTACAGAGCTGCAAGAGTCTAGCATGTCCCTTTACCATTAATTTCTTTACTTGCCTTCATTTCCATATTTAGGAGTCAGTTTGCAAATCAGCACATCTTAGCTGACAAGATCCCTAAAAAACTAACAAGATAATTCATTTAAGTATGATCTTGTTTCAGATGCACGTAAGGCATCTTATTCTTTCTGACCCAAGTATGCAGTCTCTTCAGTGTTCGGAAAGATCCACTGGCTTCTTTTGTGTTGGTACAGGGACAATGCACATAAGCAGTTGCTGTACTGTTGTTATTTTTAAACTCCATTTTTTTTAAAAGTGTATAAAATACTGTTCAGTGTTGTTTAGTCAGCTAGACGTGCTGAGATCTAGATTTCAGACACCAGTAATATACCTACATTGTGTCATCATCATTTATGCTGTGGTAAAGGGAAGTTTAAATGCTACTGGAGAGACAGCAGTTAACAGACAGAAAAATCAGTTCAAGAACCTGAGACCTCGGTTGAGTACCAACAGCGCACTTCCTTCAAAAGGCTTCCAAGACCTTATTTTTCAAAGTGGAATTATGGGTAATAAGTCTTGTGGATGGAGGAAGAATACGAAAGATTAGTAGGAATTAGTCTCTGTGATTGTATATGCTATGTACAACTTGGAATTCTATTCTAAACTTCACTGAATGGGAATCAGATCCCATTATTTAACTTCTAGAATTTAAACTGCATGCATGTAGAAATAAATTAGGGGGGTTGGCACTTTTATAATCCCAAAGTAAAAATTACTCAAAACTTCCTTGGCTGCTTTTATTAATCCTATGCATAAGGTGTGTTAATTTGATTCTGAACCGTGCTGGAATACTAAGCACTCTTTTGGTCTTTTAGTGACTGACATACAGCACAACTCATTTGCCTTCATTTCGTTTGAAAGCAGATCACTGTATAATATAAGAGCTTGCTCCTCCCCTAATTTAAACAACCAAGTGGGGAAGTGAAAGATCTCTGGCATTTTTGAAGCTAGTAGTGTTAGTGCTGTAGTATCTGTGTTGCAGGATGTGATAATGACAAGATACGAGGCTACGGCATGAAAATTTTTGTTCGCTAAAAGCAGAAGACGGTTTTGGAGGCATCGTGGTGAAACCATTGGTATTGTGGACTTTGAAAGTGAGAAGAGCCTGTACTTTACTCAAAAAGCAGTAGTTGAGTTGGCCTAAAACGCAGAAAGAAAGATTTAAGTTGCTAAATAGCTTATTTCAAAAATTAAGTGTTGGAAGTTGTTTAACCTATTTAATTTTGTATTCCTCCTCTAAATTCTGCCAAGGAGATGAACTTTAAAGTAACAAAAAAGGGTCACTTTAGTATCTCTTACTAACCACTAAACTGTTTTCTTTAACAAGTTTATTCAGATGGAGCAGCACTTATTTACACTTCAGTAAAGGAAAACAAAAACATTGATTTAGTGTATAAATATATAGTCCAGAAGTTGTATGGATTTCCTTTCAATGTTCCAGCTGTTGTTGTGGAAAAAGATGCAGTATTTATGTAAGTTATCATCATTATTATGTCTATAGGGCTACAAATGTATTTGTGCAGGACAGTAAAGGAGCATTTAGAGCCTTTTTTGTTTATGCTTGTTAAATGGAACTTTAAAATTCTCATGAGTTGGAGTTTGGTGAGTGACAGTGGATTGAGATTACAAATACTCGCTGCCCCAAAGCGGAATGTTAAACCCAGAGATTTTGCTCTTCTCTGTTATGGTGAACCAATCTCTGACTAGTTGTACTACTCAATAACTAGCTTGCCACAGCAGAACGGGAGCTATGACAACTTTCCCGGCTTTCAGTTCTATGCAGGTCAGGATTGCATGCAAGAATAACCGTTAAGTAACGATAGAATTTAAAGCCAAATAATCCTTTATCTAGTCCTGCAGGTTGGGATAATGACAAGAAGATAGGAATATTGCACGAGAACTTTCAGACACTAAAAGCAGAAGACAGTTTTGAGGATATCATAACAAAACCACCAGTCAGAAAGGTAAATTGAGATGGTTTGGCATTCAGCTTCTCATCTATTTATTTACCTGTCAGTTTTTTGACTGTTTCTTTTTCTTTGAGACTTTGCTTCCAGTTTATCGTAAGTGTGATAAACCGTGTGGGGTTTTTTCTTATTTTGGCTTTTTGTTTTGTTCTTACAGTTCTTTAGCTATCAAAAAACCATTATGTATTTTTGTTCTGTATAGCTCTTCTATAGCTTACACTGGTTTCTTCCTGCCGCTGTTACATTGTTACGAATAGACTTTTTAATGCCAAATATGTATTAAAAGCAAAACAAGTGTAAGTGTCATTTAACTGTTCATCAGGTTGAGTTAGTATTTTTTAAGAACACTCCATCTTGCTCCAAGTTGCTCATAATTTCCTAATGCTTTCTGTTTCTATTGGAGTATTTAAAATAAGAAAGCTTGAGACAGTGTAAAATCAGAAATAAACGTGTGAAAATGGGTTCTATGTATATTCAGTATATTTTCCCTCATACTATTTAACAAAAGGCTTTGACAGAACTGCCTGAAAAAACATGTGGGACTGTTGAACAAAATGCCAGGAGCAGTGGGCCCCATGTGTACAGAAGTTATTGAAGGCAAATATTTCTATGGCTTTTTCTAACAAAGCTAAGAATTTGGGACTGATCATATTTCCAAGTGTGAATTATTTTAGCTGAGAAAACTAATGTCCTCTCTGCAATCTTTAGGGGAAAAAATCAAGGCATATGTAGTAGTATATTAAATCATAAGTGTCCAAGGAAAATATAACTGACAGGTTTGGGGAGAGTGTTTGCATGCTTATAAACTTCAGGCCTGGATTATAAACTTTGATATTGATATTTGCCATGCTTGTTTTGGCAAAGCTTTTGTGGTGAGCTTATTTGGAGGGAGAGTGCTTGCAATTTAATGCATAGACCTGGGATCCAAGATGTCTGTGTTCAGTTCATATACCAGTCTGATGCAATGCAGGTGCGGAGTCACTTTCGCCATACTTACCTATTAAATAGTACCAAGGCTGGACATCGAACAGAGACATGAGCATGCTGCAGAGTGTGTGCATCTGTGAACGTTTCTTACAGATCCTGAGATCTATTTCACTTATTAATTTAAATGGAGTCATGAGGTAGCGGCCTTCAGTACAGAAAAAGTGGTCTGCAGTCAACATAGTACTTTACACGTTTACTTCATTGTTGAATGCCTTGGTCATATTCACGGGGAAGTATGAAAGGAAATACATTTCTTTCTTTTAGTCAAAATCCTGTTCATGTTTTTGTGTTGCAGTTTGTTCATGAAAAGGAAATAGTAGCAGAAGATGACCAAGTGTTTCTTATGAAGCAGCAGGTAATTTTCTGTCTCTAAAACAAGCAGCCAGTGTTTCACTTAACCACATCCTCAATAGAAATTTGGGGTCGTATTCTGAGTTACTGTAATATCTAACACTGCCTGGGTTTGTTTGGTTTTTTGCAGTCACAGTTGGCGAAACAACCACCTACTGCTGCGGGAAGGCCAGTGGTTAGTAATAAAAATTTTAAATATCATCACATGAAAATTATTCACTTTCATATGTTTAGAGGGTTGCTTGTTAAACTACATAGTGTTAAGTCTACATCATATACTGCTCTAAAACTATGACACTTCTTCACAGCTAGTCATGGCAGCTTGTATTGACAGCAAGGGCTAAACATCATGGCTTTCTCATATGTTAGAATGCATTTAAGCAGTTGCTTGACTCCCCTTTCTGACACAAGAGTGCCAGGCAGCAAACAATATTGGCTGGATTGCCTTGGTGAGTTTTATATCCTAAATTTGGCACTATCTCTCTAGGAGTATTAAGACTCTGGCATAAAATTAAGGTCAAGTGAAAACTATGACATCATCTACATTTAAAATACAAATAAAATAACTAAAAGATAACACAAGTTTAATGGGGAGCACGTGATCTTATAAAGGTAGTTTTATCTCGTTAGGTGAACTGCAATTTTGCAGAATCGTGACTTGTTATCCTTGAAGTAATGAATAATGCTTTTTCTCCTGGGCTGCGTTTAGTCCTTTCCACAGTATTGGCGGTACGTGGTGTCTTTCCAAGAAATTTGGTGTAGTTCCTCTATGAGCTAATCAGTGCCGTTTCCATTACGGTCACAGGCACTACTGAGTAACAGATGGATTTTCAAGTTTCTCACTGACATAAAATGAAAAGCTAGTATTTTTAGGAATGCTATACAAGTGTAAAAAAACTTGTACACAATCATCAAAATCTAATCCTCTGTCATTTCAGTTGCATGGGATTAAAAAAAAAAGATTGGGAGCTGTAAGAACAAAAGGCTTACATTTCACCTACTCTTAGACTGCATGGTTTAATTCTGTAGAAGATTGACTAGTTCAGCTTTGGCATTTTTTTTTTTTTTTGCATAGGATGCCTCTCCAAGAGTTCCTGGAGGATCACCTAGGACACCAAATAGATCTGTAACGTCAAACGTTGCCAGTGTTACACCTATCCCTACTGGGTCAAAAAAAATTGATCCCAATATGAAAGGTACCTTTTTTATGAGGGCACAAATACAGTTTGGGAAGTAAAATAGCTGCTTTGCCGGCTTTCTTTAATAAGCTTATTTAGATTGACTAACACACAAAATCAGTATTTACTTAGAAAATCTGTTTGTTTTTGGTTTTGTGTTGTGTGGTGGTTCCCCCCTCCCCTTCCCCTTGTAGCTGGAGCTACTAGTGAGGGAGTCCTGGCTAACTTCTTCAATAGTCTCCTGAGCAAGAAAACTGGTTCCCCTGGTGGCCCTGGCGTTGGTGGCAGTCCAGGAGGAGGTGGCGCTGGAGGTGCTGGCGGCAACTTACCACCATCAGCAAAAAAATCAGGTATGATGAATGATAAAAGATCAGCTCAATCTGAATTGTGAGTGGGGGATCGTTCGTATTAGTACAGGCTATCAGAAGTATGAACACTACTATATTTAACTGAATGTTTTATTGGATATGGGTTTTGCTTTTGTTTTCACAGCAGTTTAGTATTACCTTTTTATGGCTCTCAGAGGATCAAAGAAAAACTTTTCATGTGGCTGTTTAAGCATGAATTGTGTCCACGTGACTTCTTCATTTTTTTCCTTTGTTCCCACCATCCTAATAAATGGCTTATGCTATAAGTAATTTTTAATATTATTCAGATGTATTGGGACTTAACTTCAGGTTGATTTTTTTTTTTTGGTAAACAATACTGTCAGTGTTAAAATAGCTTTAAATTGTCTTTTGCTAGTGATCTAGCTCTGATGTGATGAAGGTTTTGGTTGATTGTGTTTGGTGACAGCCTATAAAACTACTTATGTATTTCCTGTTGATAGCCTTTTTTTATATGGCATGATTAATAATTAGTATTCATCTAAAAATATCTAATAATGACTGCTTTAAATCTAGATGTGAGACTACTCTGGTGCTTCTTGCTATTCCAAATTAAAATGTTTCTGTATTACTTAAGAACATACCTATACAGACATCTTCCCTCGCCGCTTCCCCAGAGGTTAGCAATGCCGCGCTTCAGAGAGAACACTGGTGATTCATTCGTACTTGATGTTAGTGTTTACATTTATATATTAAGAGGAAAAACCACCTCCCTTCCCACTAACATTTTGCGTAGACTGACCCTGAATTTTTTTTACGTGTGTGCACTTCCGCTTTTCAAACGCAGAGCTCAGTTGGCTGAGCAGAGTTTATGAGCGTTTCCTAATCTGCTGCAGGCAAAGTCAGCAGTGCTGGTGTGAACAGCCCACGGAGATTGTTCAAACAAATGCAGCTGATGCAATGTGAGATGCAGAGAGCACCCACTGAAAAATCCTGTGGGGAGTGGCCACCAGTGGGTTTGGGTGATGCCAGGGACGGAGGCAGCGCTCCAGAAAAGTGTGTCCAAGGCTGTGGCAGAAACTTAAAGAACACAGTTAAAGTACTAAGGAGAAATACGTTCTCAGAAACTTCCTACTATGCAACAAGTGAAGGGTTAGGGTGTAGCCAGTTTAACATGGCAAAGGACTTAGGGTTTCAAGGAATTACCGTCAATTAAAATGTTTCGCTTAGGTATGGCCTCTTCACCTTCCCCAGTGTTTCCTGTCTTGTGTTTACCATTACCTATAACGCTCACTTTTCAGATCTGAAAATTGGCTGTTAAGACAGTAGCTTGGGATCTGAGACTTAATCTCCCCCAGCAGCTACGGGAAATTCCTCTGCTTATTAGTTGCAATATTAGCTGCTTTGATTTGGATACGGTAGTAGCTGGCTTTAAATGATTTGAAGAGCAGCACAGTACATCTGGCAAAAATTAGCTTTGTGGATTGTTCCTGTTAATTTGCGCCTTCAGAAGGAATACTGGGACGCTGCTAAAACGACATGTGTGTCAGAATTTTCCTTCACGGCCTGAGACACTGTGCACGCTTGTCATGGCGTTCGACTCCGATGTTCTGCACTGCCTTTTCCCATATTGTCTTCTCCGTTCTTGTGATAGAACATTGCAGGCTAGAAACCTAGGCTGGGCAGTAGGAGTTAAGAGTAAAATGATGGGGGGGAAAAAATGGTGTGTTTTAAGTTTGGATCAGGTCTAAGTGTGACTGCGCAACCATTTGTGTCATTCCAAGTTAGCGGGGAGGTAAGCGGGTAAGGAGGGAAAGGGATTTGCCATCCACAGGTTCTGCGTGCGCCCGTGAGCAGCGGTGTCGGGTTTATGCTGACCGAGTGTGTAGAACTGACTCCACTGGTCTGTGGTGAAACCCCAGACTTATATTCAGAATTATTTAAAATACATATGATGCAGAAAATTGTGTAGAAATATTCATAACTGCTATCCTTAATGGACTTTTCTGCGTTTTATATTTTACATTAACTCTTCTTATACCCACAGTTAATGTATAATTATGGAAGTGTCTTTGAGAAATTGGAAATACAGAAGGATGTGACTTTCTCTCTGCTGTTTCCTTTCTGTTTCTTTTGGGTTTTGGCCTTACACCTTTACTCTGCCCTCGAAGTGTGCGGTAACAGTTTTTAGGATTTGCCTGATGCAAAAACTATGTTTTTCTGATTTTTGCTTTTTTGTTCAATTTGACAGGTGTTTCTTGAAAGGTAAAGATACTATCGGGTTTCCCAAAACTGTTTCATAAACATGACTGCACGATGCGCGTTTCTTTTGTAGGTCAGAAGCCAGTTTTAACAGATGTTCAGGCAGAATTGGACAGAATTTCACGAAAACCTGAAATGGTCTCTCCTACATCACCTACATCTCCCACAGAAGGAGAAGCATCTTGAAGACACCAAATAAAACCGGTTGTTCAGTTTTCTGGGATAATTCAAACTTGCCTCTGCCTCTTCCTTCAGTGACTGGAACTAAAGAACTGAAATATCTTTCAGAACACAAACAGTTGATGTCTGTCTTTTTCTTATGTGTTGCCCAACTTTACAAAAGGGAGCTGTACAGATGGAAAGCGGTTATCGCATCACGTAGGAGTACCGTTCATGGTGCAAGAATAGCAAACTAATTTTTTTCTGGGTTTTGTCAAAGAGTCAGTATAATTCTGTAAAATTGCAAGTATGTCCACTTCAGTGATAGGGGTTGCTTAGAGCAGGAAAACTGATACACACCACAGGCACTTAATTTATATGGATTTCCCAACCTGTTAGGCAAGTTTATTACCACCTTAAATAGATTAACCTCTAAAGGAGAGAACTACTGCTAGTTTTTTGGAAGAGAAAATTAATTGCACAACACTATAACAACAACAACGAACTCCAGTTACACTTGAACACTTCATCCGGAGTACGGTTAAAAAAAATCTGTTTGATCTCCTCTGAGAATTACACTGCATTCAAAAACCCACGCAAAAATTCATTCCAGATGTAAGACTAAATTAGTGGCCAGGGTGTTTTTGTTTTTTTTTTTCCTCTTGGATTAATTTCAGACACCGAATAAAAGATGTATAAAGAAAAAGCAGAGGTTAAATGTACAGATTATCAGTATCCAGATTTGTCTATATATATATGGCTCAGCCTTAATGTCCCCCACTATGTTTCCCACATTAGTTACGGTTTAAAATTGGTCATCAAAACTGTAATCAGTTAATAAAGTATTCTCTGCATTCAAATTTAAATAACTTTCATTGAAGCCATGGTGTTCTTGTTTGTTTACAGTTAAATCGAAGGATGTGGTGTGAAACGTCTTAAAATATGCTTTTATATTTTGCCTCTCAGCGCATAATATCGCTGGTACGTATTTAAACTTTCTTAAAACGTTGTTTCTGGAAGGAAGTAGATAAGTCTGCAGTGGTTGCTCCTAGGAGTAAAACCAGCTTTCTCCCACTTGGGTGGTTCCTGCTGTGATGTGTTTTAAAGGCGCGCTAGTTACGCTGCGGATCCTGCTGCTGACTCCAGTATATTGTCTAAGGAGTAGCTGACCAAGGTTAGGACCTTACTTAAGCTTTCAGTACACAAACGTTGAGCATCACTTTACTGTTTTGTTTCCAGTTTATGGTCGCTTACCTACTGCTAGCCACAAAATAGTAAGCGTAAAAAGTATATCCTGATCAAATGATTGCCAAGAGACTTCTTGAATGAGTTCAGGTTTTTCAGTTTTTTAAATCAACTAAGTCTTACGTTAATTTCTTTCACTATGTAGAAAACTTCTGGAACACTGAAGAAGAGGGGTAAATCCTCTTCATTTTGCCCATGGTGGTACTCTCTCCTCCAGTTCCTGCACGCTGTAGTGGTTCTAATGAATTTAGAAATTTACATATTTTCAAAATACCTAAATTTACTGAAGAACAACATCACTTTTGTTGCTTAACTTCAGGGATTTCAACGTGCAGACTTGTTAAAATCGACTCAGAATATTGAACTGTGGACTGACAAGTTTCAGTAGAGACTCTTAACTACAGTTCGATTGTTCAAACTGGAGTCCTTAAAATTTTGCTTATGGCGGTGATTCGGTAAACAGGTGGCACAGGGGGAGATGCACGACCTGCTGATGATCAACTGTATAGAATAAATTATGTCTTGAGGAAGAAAAAAATTAAGCTTCCACTCACGGATGCGGGGCATGCATCAGCATCAGAACAGTTCTCTAGATTCGGCATGTGAACTTCTTGAAACAGAATTTGAACTGTGCTTGAGAGAACAGGCGCCGCTCCCACCATCACCAGGACGTTTCCTCGTACAGCAGCAGTGGCGTGTGTTGGTAGGGCGAGACGTTGGATTTTAGGGCGACGTCTTAAACTAGGTGGTACTGTCCAGGTTTTTGAAAGAAAACGTGGGCTCCTGCAATCTTTAGTTCATTTGAGCATCTGTCAAAGCACAGCACCCTTTTGGAAGCTGGAAAACTAGGCATGTAATATATTAAGAGCTCTTGCACCAGGTGCCCTTTTTTTATGGAGGCTGGCACCGCAGGGGAAGACCTCACTCATGACTCGTTATAATTTCACTTCTTAAAACAAAGTTGGCAAAACGTCACTTCTGCATATTTAAAGCTTCTAAATGCATTCCTTCCCTAAACCCTGATGGCGCTTTGGTTTTGTTGTTGTTGGGGGGGGGGGGAGGGGGGTAAGGGGGTTAATTATTTACAAATTATTATTTACAAAAAGGCTGTCTCCCTACCATGCCTTTTTAGTCTATAAGACTAAAGTAGCCCGCATCCCTCCTTAAAGTTCAAATTCGCTTAATGCTGCTGCCCCTCTCTCTCTACAGCCTGCTCACGCTGTTTGGGGGAAAAAGACTTTAAGGTATCTTTACCACAAAAGGAAAACATTTGAGAATGTGTTGCTGTGTAACCTCATGGCTCTGGCTTCTCCTTTCCCTCCGGTGAGACCAAGACTACTGGGCTGGTTGCTTTGTCCTCCTGAGTTGCAATTCCCCCGACTGCTGCTTTGAGGAGAGCAGACAATCGGGCTGGGATTTACCAGAACTATTGTGCAAATCGACAGGAGCCTCTTTTCACAAAATGTAGCGCCAGTGACTCCTTCGCCCTGTTCTCCTCTCATCGCCGTCGAGTCAGGCGCCAAAACTAAGTAAGAAATTGGGTAAAATGATGAAGCTCATTTGGCAACGATGCTTCCGTGTAATCCTCTCTCGTGCTTTCACGCCCTAAGCTGTAGCTGGGTGAGGTTTGTGGTGACCCCAATTTTAAAAATAATAACAGCATAACTTACTTGAATTTTGCTTCTAATCACTCTTGTGTGCCTTCAACACTTCAGTGTCATTTGGTACAAAGTTTTGGTCTAGCATACAAGATGCAGAAAGCAAAGAGGTCATACAAGAACTACAGGGGATCATTTTTGATAAAGAACAATTAATACTTTTTAAATGCTTTGCAGTACGAATATGGCAAAAACACTACGAAATAAATAAACCAAATACATTCCTTTGTGTAGACAAGGAACTTACTGGCTTCAAACTAAAGTGTTCCAGGGGAATTTTACAAATCTCTTCCTCCTTCTCTCTACCATGTTCCCACATCAGTTTTTTGAGTATAACGGTTGTAATAAAGCTGTTCTGCACATTTTAAGCTTGAAAATTTTGAGTAAGTGGCCACTTTATTTCCACAGTTCCTATTTTTCAGCTGAAAATGGCAGTCTCTCAAATGTGCGCGTGACTTTTAGGTCATATGGACTAGCTACCATGCTATGCTAACCTTAAATTTCTAGTGATACATCTGAAATGCAAGTACCACCCCGCTGGGCTGCGGTCTCTTCTTGGGGAGCAAACTTAATTTGCAGTAGGGCAGCTGCAGCTGCAGAACCGTTGCCTGTCGAATACCTGAGGGCTTTATGCTGCTCCGTGCCATGCAGGCACACGCAGAAAACTACTGACAAGAGTTGGCCTAACCCTGCATTGGGGAAATGTGGAGAATTGAGGGGTTTTCTTCTCTTGTGCCATAAGGGATGGTCAGAAATAGCTGTTAAAAATGCCAATTCTTCATCTTCAGCTGCTTAAAAATCACACGTTCTACCACGTTAGTACGGTGATCGGGGTCTGTGAAGTTCAGTTGCAATACTGAGCCCAAAAATAGAGCCTCAAGAGCTGAAGAAGCTTCAGCAGTTGCAACACGTTCAAGCCTTTTCTGAGCTCTTTGTCGCAGTCCTTGGAATATTCCATTTGCTAGCTGGTCATCCTGTATTTACTTCATGTAATACACGGGGCTAGAGTCATGAACAAAAGCTGTGGAGATGCCTGTGTGGGAACACCAGAGCCGAGACCGGGGGAGAGCGGTGCCCCCGACTGCCTGACTTCAGCGGAGCTCCCCAGATCGTGCACTATCAATAAACCTCGCCGCCCTTCAAATGAAACCGAGTCGGCTCCTTCAGTGGTTTGGGCTTTTAAGCTGCTCTCCCGTTCCGCTACTTCCTTCTCCCTCACCCTCCAAGAAGATAAGCGAAAAACCCCATAACTGCATTTAGGAACACGGGAAAAGGAGAACATTTGTGAGGTCGGCGGAGCCCCGCTGCCAGTTCAGAGTGTGGGGGAACTTGGGCTTTGGCGTCGCACTGCAACGCAGCACAAAGCTCGCGCCCAAGAGCCGCCGGGGCGTCGCTTCATGAAAACGGTGATGCAGCCCTGGCCTGCGTCCACCTTATTCCAGTGGCTGGCATTTACTCAGCTGCTTCAAGGAGCTCCAGTCACACTTTTTTGTAAATTATTTCAACATCAGCGGCAAGGAGGGGTAACTGTCGTACAGCTGTACTGCGTACGCTGTCATCTCCCCTAATGAGGTGGCTTTCTCAACTTAATTGGTATCGCTTTTTGGTCGCTGTGGTGGGTATCTTTGGAGAAGAGGTAATGAGGGAGAAAACTAGGTCGCCCGTCACTAATCTGCTTCCACCGATCTCCCGCTCTCTGCCTGGCTGGCTGGAGATGTTACCGCAGCTCTGGATCTAACGCCAGGGCTGCTCCTCTGCCACCGCGTCCTGCCTTTAGCTCTGGGCCTGCCATTCCAGCAGAGGCCGTGGCGGGGGTAAGAAAGGCTCATCTTTTTGGAAAACTCTGTCAGGTGTAGCACATAAACAGAAGGAAATTAATAGATGCACATCTGGAATAAGATTTCCGTTACACCACAGCCAGCTAATAACAGGTATTTGCATTAAACAGGCTTGTTATTTATCGTAACTGTCGTTTTGATTTGCATTCCCTCTTTAAAGGAGAGATACCGTACTTGAAAGACAGTGCTGATGGAAAGGGCGGAGAACACCTGCAGTTTGTGTGAATAGCAGCATTTGTATGTTTTAACAAAATGCCTGAAGTATTTTTAAGCTATCAGGTCCAATGCTGTTGTCCAGTTTTCATTCCTTCTCTGTCACATGTTCCTGTATCTTTGCTGTTGTTCTGCTTTTCCTGCACCTCCTTACAAACAAATAGTGGCCTAAATAAGATGGGCTTTAAATGGCAAGCTAGCCTTTACAGTTCATGCAGCATTGATAGGTATTTCCTGGAGAAGGCCTGAACAGGAAAAACAACTCCTGAAGACAGCAGGAACTAGAAAAAGGTTGCCATATAATTTATCTTTTGTAGGCTTGGCTTGTGTTTCTGCGACTGCTTGAAAAGCAGTCTCTCCTCGAGACAGTTGTCTTCAACACTAACACCTGTATTCATAGCCTAGCAGTGCTGCATGAAGACATTGGTAAAGGGTCAACAGGGAACAACTACAAAATAGCCTTAGATGCTACCGAACACCTTAAAAGAACTGACAATTGCATCTATCTCCTTCAAATCCTGTCTCCCTCAGACCACAGCATAGCCTAGTCACACACTTTGTGGCTTTGGAGTTATTCAGCCAGTTTTGAGATATTATCAAGGAAGAAAACAAAACAAAAAGGGAATTTCCTACAGAAGAGAGATGCCAGCCTCTGTAATGTAATCTTATTTATAATGTACTAATGTAAAAAAAAAAGTAATGAAGGCACTGGCGGCTCGTAGGTGGTAACAGTTAATGTTACTGACTACACCTACCTGCTCAGTCCTGCAGTCTGGGATGCTGCCAGCAGAGCTCTGTCAGACTCATCCCAACCCCACGCAGAAGCAAGGGCACACCCATGGTGATACCTTAGTTATTTTAGCGGAAACTCCCATGCCTTAGGAATTACGGGACTTGCCCTACTCATTTGCCTCTCAAGCCAATTCCTGCAACTGAACATTGTTGATGGCACAGACAAGTCTCTACCGTCCTGCCTGGGGACCCCGCGCGTTCCCTGGCTCGTGTTGCCTTACCTGGCGACATCACGCGTCCGGCCTGCTGGTATGCATTTGGCACGGAGCGCGGCCCGACGGCGGTTACCTGGCCCGTACTACTCCGCCTGTCCAGTTAACGGTGGTCCTTGGTGGAATTAAAAATAGCACCTACCTCGTGGTCGCCATGGCACACATCCTTCGCCTTCACCGTGCGGTTCTGAAATAGAGGCAGCGTCTGAACAGCCTGCTCTGTTCCCTAAGCACGTCAAAAGCTAAGGTTAAGAAAGCAAATCTTCATTGTCATTATGGCCTCAAGCTGCGTCAGGGGAGGCTTAGATTGGGTATTAGGAAAAATTTCTTTCCTGCAAGAGTGGTCAGGCACTGGGACAGGCTGCCCAGAGAGGTGGTGGAGTCACCATCCCTGGAGGTGTTCAAAAGACGTGCAGACGTGGCCCTTTGGGACGTGGTTTAGGAGGCATGGGGCTGTTGGGTTGACGGTTGGACTTGATGATCCTAGAGGTCTTTTCCAACCTTAACGATTCCATGATCTTTTCCATCAGTAGATTGTATTTGACTGAATTTAAGTACGTGAAATGTATCTGAACTTGACGATGAAGGACCCTAACAGTTCTGTGGACAATACATTAATAATATAAAAGCAAATGTGACACGCCTTTGCTTAAACACAATGGGCTCCATCTACTCTTGGGTAGGCACCAAAAGCTGTAGCTTCTAAAAGTTGATCTGGGCAAAGGTATGGAAGTATATTAGCAGAGAATCAGGAACACCAGTGTTTTCTCTCGCTGACCACAGGGAATGTAAGCAGGGAAGGCTTTGGCTTAAAAAACCCTTCCGATATCACCACCTCATGTGACAACAGGGAAGCAAACCACCTTGTAGACTCTTCTTAATAAGCCCCCCTTGCAGAGCTGAGAACGGCCCCAGGCCTGAGGCGACCCCTCCGCGACTGTCCCTCGGCGCAGCCCCCACGGCCCCCTCCCGCCGCCGCGGGGAGCGACGGCGCTGGCTGCAGGAAGCGCCCTCGTCCCGCCGCGGCCTGGGCCTGGGCCTGAGCCTGGGCCTGAGCCTGAGCCTGAGCCTGAGCCTGAGCCTGGGCCTGGGCCTGAGCCTGAGCCTGAGCCTGAGCCTGAGCCTGAGCCTGGGCGGGCCGCCGCCGCCCTCCCGCCCCCCTCCCTCCCCGCCTCCCTCCCGCCGCCGCCCTTTTGCTTTCGCTTTCCAGCAGCCGGCGGCGGCGCGGCCATGCAGGACGGCGCCGTCTACAACGAGACCACCGAGCCGCAGGCCAAGCCGACCCACCGGCCCTTCGGCTGCACCCTGCGGCGCCTGCAGGGATGGCGCCTGGGGGCCAAAGCGTGCCAAGCGGTGAGTCCGTCCGTCCGTGCGTCCGTCCGTCCCTCCCCCTCCTCTCCTCAGCCCGGCGGGGAGCGGCGGGCGCGGCCGGCGGCGGGCGAAGGCGGGGGGAGCGGGCCCGGCGGGCGGTTGCTGACTGACCGACCGACCGACCGACCGACCGGCCGGCCGGCCGGCCGCCTCCACAGGCAGCGGCCGTGCCCCCCGCGCCGTGGCCGGGGCAGAACGGCTGCCGGCAGCCGGGGGAGGCCGAGACCGGCCGGGCCGGGCCGGGCCCGCTGCCGCCCCGCCACCGCGGCCGCCCGCGCGCTCTACAGGCGTCCCCGCGCGCCCAAAGCGCGGCTTTGGCTTGGGCGCGAGCGTGTTAGGACGACGTCCGGCTTTAGGGACAGCCGTCCCCCGGCGTGTCCCCCCCCCCACCCCCGGCCGCTGAAAAATTAAACTCTCGGCGGGCAAAGCGCAGCCTGGGGGAGGTGGCCGCACACGGGCTTCAGGGGGGTTACTTCTGCTGGGGGGGGGGGGGGGGGGAAGGGCTCGCCCCACCAGAAAGCCCGGCCTCCGGCCTCGCAGGGGCAAAGCCCGCCTTTGCTGTCGGTCACTAAAGCCGCGCAGACTTGTAGCTCACATGGAAAACAGGCGTGGCGTTTTACAGTGCCGTCGTCTCTACTGGTTCAGAGTATTTTATGGTGGGGAGGTCGCAGGGTTGGTCCTTTCTCATGTTCTAGCTACAGGAGCAGGTGCTGGCGTCTGATGGTTGCAACCAAGGTTTAGTGCTGCACCCGCGTGGCTCAGCTACGGTTTAAAATGAGAGGGAAACTTAGCATTTCCTTCTGAGGGCTGCGTTGGATGAAAACAGGAGATAGAAGCCTTTGGTTGAACCTCAGGGTAGGGCAGCAGAGCTGGGAAGGGCTTGCTGGGTCATCAGATCCGGACCTCCCTCTCCTGCTGCCCCTGCAGCCCCTTGGAAAGCTTATCGCGCTGCGCTGGCCGTGCTAAAGTCGGGGTGCTCATTTCTCCCGCGATCTCTGGTAGAAAATTGCACCAGAAAGGTGCGGTCTTGATGGTGGCCTATTGTACAAGTGCATCACTTCATGTTGGGCAGCCCTGTGCCCACCAGGAAATAAAAGGCTTATATTCTGCTTGCTTTTTTGCTATGTGTAACGTTATTCCTGAACGCGTTCAGCAGCTGGACTCCTGTTTGTTCTGTGCTCGGCGATAGGCTCTTCCGAAAAGTGCCAGTGCGACTGCTGACGAGGACGCAAAGAGCGTAATTCTGAAGTACTGGCGGGGAGGTAGTGAAACCCACAGTGGGAAAGGGCAGATGACTGTAACTGTGTGTCAGGGTACATTTTCCAGCCAACGAAGTGGCGTTTTAGTCAGATGTCTCATGCTCATGGGAATAGTAGGTGATTTCCAACCCTTTCTCATTACCTCACCATTACAGAAAAGAGGACGTTCGGGTTTTCAAACTTTGTCTCGCACAGTCAAAACCCTCCACCAGAAATGTAAGATTCTTGAGTGCTGGTAAAGGTAACGGTAATGCTGCCAAAACCAATGTTTTCTAAGAATGTTTAAAAAAAATCACACCCAAGAAGGCTTTAAATAAATAAATGTAATAGCACGTAAACTTTTTAACTCATCTACTGGAGATTAATAAAGTAGGATCTGCTTTCTGTTGCTCCCAGACAAGCAGATCACTTATATAAGTAGTTTCACCGACTAAAATAAACTACTACATGCGCAAATTTACTGGTGTACCAAAGTCTTAAACTGCATACATGAACAGAGGCATTATTTAAAAAGCTTTCTAGGTAGGAAAAATTATGATTATCCCAAACAGGATGAATAGCTGCTTGATATGCTCCTAAAGAATTAGCAGTTTACGGCCTGTACCTGTCCTTCAACAAGAGGAAGAAGAAAATGGAATTACAGTCGTTCACCCTCCTGATTTCCCCGCTTTGTTTTTCTTTACCAAAATGCACAGATCTTGGAGTTCTTGGTCAAAACACATTAAACAAGCCCCAGATATTACTGACGGTGGAAGCCTCAGTATCTCCAGTAGGAGAAATGTTCCTGTTTTGGGAAAGTGTTGATTTTTGGAAATGCCAGTGATGGTGATGGTCATTAACATCTGTTAGCCTTGTGACACACCAGTGAGTGTGAGTTTTTATTGGGATTGCGCACTGGTAATCACTCGTGTGGACTGCTAAACAGGGTATTGCGCTCAGAAAATGAGCTTTGTTGTAGAAGTGATCAAGTATTTTACAAAATGCTGTGAAATCACGGGCAGAAAACTGGTTTCTAGACCTTAGAAATGCTTTTCTTCTGATCTTAGCCTGCCTTATTAAAGCTTTTTGGGCAAATGAAATAAGGAAATTGTGACTGCCAAAAGGATGCTGGGAGGCATGCTTTATGCAGGGTTTTCTACATTTTTTTTTTTTTTCATTTTTATAGAGGTGGAATGATTTTGTTAGTCCATGACTGGTTCAGATTCTGCGCAAAGGTAAATGGCCCAGCGCATTTTGTGCCAAGATTGAGGGAGAAATGAATTCTTATCTAAAACAGAAATACTTGTCATCAACTGTTGTTTGACTTTAACAAAACGCCCTAAATGGAAAGGAAAATTGTAATTCAGTCTTAAAATTCTGCTCTTTTTCTGAGCTGTTCACTTCCTATAGCAGCCCTGATTGTGGAGACTTACAGAATTAATATGTGCGCCCATCTGAACTAGAAGATTTTGTACTGGGAATACCACTGCTGAGCATTTTCACAGGCCTGTTGGAAAGTTCCTCGATCTGCTTTATTTTCATAGCATTCTTTTGTGGCCTTTCACTTATTAAACCCAGAAACTTGACGCTTGCGTAGAAACTTCCAACAGTAATGTCAGTATCAATGAATAACTTCTTGCTGCCAGGGGACGGATGAAGATGTTTAACTTCTGGTGTACATATGGACAGGTAAGGCTAATAAATAAATTAAAAAAAGTTAAAAACCGCATCCCCAGCGACGCTTTTCCCTTTACAGCACACAAGAAAGCAAGCAGTGCGTGCATAAGGCGAGGTGTGGATTTTCCTGCAGGAACCAGCGAGCCTGGTGCCAGCCTGGCCGTGTCCCCTGTACCTCTCCGCAGCCCGTGCGGGCTCTCAGCCGTGCCCAGACCTACCTGCCGGCTGACCTCCGCCTCCCCACCAAAGCTGGCGCTGCACCTGCAGCAGGGCAGGGCTCCGGGCGAGAGGCAAGGAGGGTGGTGGTGGCTGCCCGCTTTTGTCTTCAGGTGTTACCCTGAGCTTCAGGGGGAAAGAAAATCTGCCTGGAAGGTTTGGCTCTCAAGAAAATGAGGAACTACCGACCTGTCCTTCTCCGCTTGTTATCAGTGGCTCAGACAAAAGCAGTAGTGATATTCTGGGCATCGGCTGCTAGGGATTCTCCATGGGATCGGTGTGGAGGAGGCAGATACAAAAACAAAACAGAAGGAGCTTTGGCTGCTCCATGTGAGCCTGCAGAGGTCTGCGCTCATCCCGGGATTAATGCTGACGGACGGAGGTGGATCTCTGGCAGAAGAGTTCTTGGGGAACTGAGTGAAATGTGGAATCTCCTGGCTTGTTTAAAGCAGCTCATGTATTTATACTGTATCTAATACTGGGATATTCCTAAAATGCAGATGAATAACAGAGATGATAATCTTCTGGCTGGTAGTAGAAAAAACTTCTTGCTATGTTATATAGCTGTAACTATATAAACTGAAGTTAGGAACTACTTTTTTAGTGGTATTTAAAACTATTCTTTTTTTGTAGTAGGACAACAGAGTAATCCCTTTTGTTTCTCATATTGATATCAAGAAGCAAGTTAAGAAACCCAAGCAGAACTCTCTGGCAGCTTATAAATATGCTGCTGATACACTACTTTGATTAAAGTTCTTCAAGCCAAAGCTTTTTTAACAATGTACTTTTTATTAACAAGCTGAATAACAAAATAAAATTGAATATTGGCTTGGACAAGTCCTACATAGGACTCCACTTGGTAAATCTCATTTATTTGACACTGAACCCTTTATAGCTACTCTTTGAGTGGGTTTTTTTTCTACTTGTTTGTACGCTCAACAGAGAGGGTTTTTTCAGTTATTTAGATCATATTATGGCTATCTGGGCTTATAAGTTCTTTTAAGGGCAGCTTTATTTCCTTTCTGTTCTGTTTCATCCCAGATGAAAGTGACGGCATTCAGTTTTCGGTACTGATAAAACGAGCTAGAACTGTACATGAAAACGTATCTCACACTTTAGCTGACCTTGTGAAAAATGTGAAGTTGAAAGTCACTGGGCGCAGCTGTAAGCAAATCTTTTGAAATGCAAAAAAAAACCCCTTAGAAATTGGAAATTCAGAGTTCAAAACATCCCTCGGACACCCGTTGTAGTCTCCGTTTTAGGTGCGAGGGCTGCTGAGAAGTTTGCCTTGCCAGCCTCTGTGGGCGAGGAGGGAAGTATGTGGAGGCCTGATAATAACACTGCAGTTTCCCAGTTTGAGTTCTTTCCCTTTCTGGGATCCTGTTTACTTTACATGATTGCAGGATATTAAATAAATGATGTTTTGAAGTGCCCTTCTGAGGTCTGGCATAGCGGGGGGAATTTACAGTTCCCACGTGCTAAATTGCTGTTCTTATTTTTACTGTCAGAAAACTGAAACCGAAGCTTGGTGGTTGTTTTCCAAGAATAAGGTGCAGATGAAGCATCTGCAGTTGCTAATAACTGGAAAATAACAATTCTGAATGTTAGAATTTGGTTTTTTATTTTTTTTTTAAGAAGGACTGTCAACCTTATTATTGCCCATATACTCTTATTAAAAATAGGGTCATCATCCTTATTCAGTCTCAATTTTATGACTCAGTCTGATTCCTACTAATGGTTTTCTTTTGATTTGGTGAACTCCTTACTACAAGGATCTATAATCCTCTGTCAACTTTATGGGATGAAGGAAACTAGCAAGAAGTGGCCAAATTAGTATCCAGTTAGGTTGGCTATTAGGAGAAATTTCTTTCCTGAAAGAGTGGTCAGGCATTGGAACAGGCTGCCCAGAGAGGTGGTGGAGTCACCATCCCTGGAGGTGTCAAAAAACGTGTAGACGTAGCACTTCAGGGCATGGTTTAGGAGGCATGGGGCTGTTGGGTTGACGGTTGGACTTGATGATCCTAGAGGTCTTTTCCAACCTTAACGATTCCAGGATTCTATGCAAATGAGATAACATTTAAAGAAAGCAATATTATTTCTTGTACAATAAAATAGTAGAAAATCCAGCAGCAGATGTATGGTGACTGTACAGGAATCGACTCATGTTCTTACCTCAAAACACAGCGTGGCAGGAAGGCTAACATAAGTTTCTGCATAGATTAAATGCTGTCCAACATAGCTTAAACATAGTTTAAAGTTTTGGTTCCTACAAGTACAGCTGAGCTTTTGTTGTTACTGGGTCATAAGCACCTGAGCTATTCGCTACATGCGCTTTCTTTGAAGTTTATCGAGGGAGGTAACGTCGGCTGTGAACTTTCAGGGAAGTAGCTGACTGTGTCAGTGCCGCCCAATTTCCCCCTCCACCCTGAACCCAAAGGCCTTTAAAATTAAGTGCAGTTCTAAGTAGTAACCAATAGGATTTTTGCTCATTCTGAGCGGGATGTGTGCTCGCCACGCTGCCTGCCTCGTCTGCTTCCAACTGGCAATTGCACAAACCCACGAATCAGGAATCTTGACTGTCTAATCAAGAAGCCTGTATTTGGTGGCGTGTGCTCTGCTTACCTGAGTGTAGTTTATTGCCCAACTTTAACAGCAAGGGTAAACCGTGTCACTATATAATTACTTCTGCCTGTAAGAAAGTAGTGCAGAATTTTACCGGGTTCTTTGTAGATTGAGGATTTTCCTCACAGCTGTCTTTATTAATGTTCGTATCAGAGACGTCTGTTTGCTGAAGATATTAGAGACTTGATCCAACTCAAGCATGCTATTTGTTTGCAGATACTCTCTCTTTTGGCTGTTATTTGTGAAGAAATTGTGGGGGATTGCATCAAGTGTGCCGGACTTTACATCTTTGAATTCATAAGCTGCAGTGCCTTTCTTTTGAGCCTCCTGATCCTGTGTGTGTATTGCACTGATATATACAAAAGATTTGAGGAAGACAAAGTACAGAGAGTGGTAAGGAATTTTTTTTCTTAAAACAAACCATTTCTTGTAAGTGCTTAAAGACTACTGTGGGGTACGAAGGCTAAGCAGAATGAATCCTCTTTTCTTCTCTATTTAAAGGGTAGATTAAAGTAGCTTATTGTTAAAAAAACGAGTCAACTTTGAGAGTCCCTTTTATATTGACAACTTTTCCAAAATTGTCATGTTGGTTACCTGCGGGATTTTAGGACTGTGAAAGTCTTTCACGCAGACTGATACTACTGCGTAGTCATTGCATGTATGTATGTATAGGGAAGACAATTTACTGCCAGCATGATACTTGTAACTTGCCTCTTTACCCTATCTATTTTCCTACTGGGTGTAGCCTACCTCCTTTTTGGTAACAATCATACTTGTTACAGTTCATGCTTTTATTTTTCCAGAAGATCCAGCAGTGGCACAAAGTTGCTCTGTAAAGTCATAAGAATATTAGTGTCTTATGAGCGTCCCTTCCTATTTGCTTTCAGAGCAAACAGTAGGTGGTTTTTTAACGTGAAGGTACAGATAAGGGAGTGTAGCAAGAGATTTGAATGAGCACATTTACGTACAGGTTTCTGGTTTCCTAGATGTTTTACATACGGGATAATGCTAGCGTGGTTGACCTGAGCCTGAAAGAAGAGAAAAAAAGGGGAGTATGTAATGCAGACTCTTTTAAATAGTTGATAATGTTGAACATTGTTTGGAATATAGCTGTAAAATATATTTTCTGAAGCTCCCATTAGCATCAGAGTTTTAAAGAATAAACTCACTGGCAGATGAACTCAGCTGCTGTTAATGATGCTTGTTCTTTTTCAGGTAGTATGTCTACAATTCTATAACATTCATTTTTTTTATATTTGCAGAATTTTTGGACCATTGCAGTCACAGGTGTCTGTTTTCTGTTAGCGTCAATAGTGTTTGCTGTGACCAGCTCTGGGTCTGGTGTTGAAAATGCTGCATGCGTAAGTCTTAAAATTGCATAATTTACTTTGTATTTATCTTGTATGTTCATTTCTCTGCCCTCTAAACCTCACTCAATTTGCAGGGAAGAAACTGGGCAGGGAACAGAATTCAGTGCATTGCAGTGTTTCAGGAGGACTTAGCTATTTCAGTCCTTCCAGAAACTTACCATAGCAAATCCAAAGAGCAGGCATTCCTCAGGATTGTTGGAAAGCTCTGCGTGCACCTGCAGCTCCCCAGCGTTTGCGGCTTGCTTCTGGGTTCCTCAGACTTCACTGCCTTGGCTCCATATGATTCCTTGTCATCTGTCACTGTTTCGACATTGGCCTCCCTCACGGCTTCCCCAGTTCTCTGATACCCTATCTCTGAAATGCCTACTTTTTTCCTCAATTGTCCATTGGTAATGCCACCCTCTCACAAAGTCAGCAAGAAACCATGTCTTTTGCCAGGCGTTATAAAGCACATGTGGAGAATGCTGACTTGCAAAGGCTGCAATAGGAGCAGCAGTTTCCTCGGTGACATAAATAGTTAGAAGAGCGGCAGGGCATGCCTCTCCTGGGGGACACTGAAGCTCAGGGCAAGGCACTGAAGAGGCTTTGGGATGCTGGGGATGTTGTAATTCCTTACTCATTTGGCACGTCTTTAGAATAACCTTGGAATTGTGAATACGTGAGTGTAAAAGATCAAATTTTGATTCTGTTCTTGAATGAGGAAAAAATGAGCTGGAGAAGAAAGCAAAGTAATTCTGTTCCCCAGGTGGCACAAGCTATTAGAGAGAGACACTTTTGTGTAGTTGTCTTCCGTGATGTTGATATATTCAAACCTAATGGTTTGAGTATAAAGTCTTACAGGTTTTTTTTTTCTGGTGCTGAAAAAGCAAAAACTATGGTGATTTAAGACTTAGTAGTGTCAAATTGCTTTGGGGTGAAGCAGTTGTGTAAAATTTAGGTAAAAGTTAGAATAATGCATGTGTTTCCTTGTTTGAAAGAAGCTGCTGAAACCAACCTTCTCCTTATCGCTATCTTGCCATGACTAATAATGAAATGTCATTAACAAAATGTCATTTCATTCCCCCTTGCTGACCCAGTAAGGACTTGCTTAGGCTCTGCAGATCTTATCTCCCTTCACCTTCCATGTGTTACTCTTCTTCACTTAGTCCCTTGAATCAGCAGCCATCTCTTGGATAAACACTCTGCTATACCACCAATGCCACACGTCTTCAATAACTAATTTTTGCAATAAAATGAATATACTTTTACTCTTAAGGACTGTTTAGAACATATTGTACGGTTCGAGCTTGATTAAGAGAATGAGAACTGTGACAACTTTTGCATTAAACGTGCTAGAATTATGATTTCTGATCTGTTTCTAATTTAAATGGAACCACCAATTTAAGGTGGACTGTAATCATAATATATAAGCGTTATTAATGGGTGTAAATAGTCCAGCAAATCTCTCCAAACAATGTTAGAATACTGTTAATGTTTGTACATTTTACAATCATCTATTCCTTTCATTTTCACAGACATTTGGATTTCTTGCAAGTTTTGCATTTTTAGCTGAAAGTATTACAGAGTATTTTCACAATCAGAAACAAAATGTCGACGGACGCTCTGAAAATCCTGGCAACACCCAGAGTGCCACAGAAAATCAGCCACTGAATACACAACGCTAACTTGCTGGAATTATTTCTTTTTTCTTGAATGGAGCAAAGTAAAATGAACTTTCAGCGCACTGTAGGTAACAACTGCTGTCTCCTCCTTCTAATCCGTTTTGTACGCATTGCTCATCACAAATTTTTATAGATCCTTAGGACAAGTAATGGCGTCTTGAGCATCGTGTTCTAAAGTCCTGCTTAATAACTGGCCCTGCCACCTGTCCAGGTGACATACACTAAAAAAACTTGTGTCTAAATAGAATAACTTAAGGACAAGAGTGTGCTGATTTGTTTTTTGACAGAGGTGACTAATACAGGTTAATGTGTGATGCATAAATTCTGACCTATACCCTAAAGATATTTTCTGTATAAATGGACCAGATACTTCTGTTGCAACTTACAGATTAGTACAGCAGAATTCATTCTTGTACTTACCGGTTAAACTGTGAATGTAAAAGCGATACCTAACTGGAGCCTCACAGAAATGCTTATCCTTAAATAAGGGGTTTTGTTTTGTTTTTACGATTCATATGTCTCAGTGCTGTCTGTGGAGATCAGTTTAATGGAGTAGCGGGTGTAGGGGTTTTATGGGGAGAGTAATGAAATGGTGTGTTAACGAGGCAGTTTTGCACCCCATGGTCACCAAAAGTTTGGACTGGTATGCCAGAATCTTCTTTCAGATTGTTTGGGAAGCTACAAAAGTTGCAGGAAGAAACTTGAAAAGCCAGCTAGTAAAAGGAAAAAGATGAAGAATCAATATTTTCATGAAGTAACCCACAAAGTGGCAATCTGAACGTCAATGAGAAAAACGTTACAGCATGTTGGTGCTATCCTGGTGAATATTGCTTGCAAGGTTAATACCGTATGCAGCTTGTTGATGCATAGTAAATGGTAAGTTTTGCCAGAGTGGGTATGGACCCCACCATTTTCTTTGTTTATAAATATGGCACTAGCTTGAGACTTCTTGCTGCTGACTAGATCAGTTGGTAAACAGGTAAATAAGCACTCGCACCCTTGATTTGTCTTAAAAGCGACAGGCTGTAGGACTGCGAGAAACACTACTGATGCAACACGTATCAGACAAATGACAGACATATCAGACCAGATGTTGATGGCTGTAAAAGAAAAGAAGTGGTGAATAGGCATTTTTCAGATGTCTGAGGTAGAAGCAAGACTGCTAGACCTCACTTAAGAGGAAAGCCTTCAAAAGTCGGGCAAATTGCTGTAAGCCAGGAGATGTTCCAAAAAACCAAAGCAAATTAGAAAAAGCTGATTATGCAAAAACAACTCTTGTTCCAGTGCTCTTGACATTTGCTGTGTCTTCCAGGCGTTAACTCCATTTCATCAATACCCGGGTCTGACAGATTTATAGTTCTGTAACCTGTTGTGGCAGCACTGAGACTAAGCCCTCCAGAAATTGGCTGAGTGAGCGGTATTTGGAAAAGGATGAGGAAGCCGTTGTAGGACAAAGTAAAAGAAGGTCAAAGCTTTTTTCCAGTGCTGCCACTTTCTGATGAATGTGTGTTTGTGATGGTCTAAGCTCTGAGACTTAAGCCTAACACTACACTTTGCTTGGAGGATGTAAAATTTTGACAGGTAGTATGAAGCATTGAGTTTAAGCTGTAGCTTGATTTCAGAGCCATGCTTAAATTACATGGCTTCTTTCACAGGATTTCCTGCTTTGCGAAGAAGAAATGCTCTTTGGACTGCCTTTTCTTTCTTGTATTTATTAGTGACCATTTGCACTAAACCCTGATCTCAGTCTAGGTGTACAGAGCTTGCTGAGCTGTCTCTGAAAACTGGGTAGATGAGAGATGTTTTGTTTACAAGCACTGTTACTGGTGATATGAAACTTGTCCTAATGAGAAATATCTCTGCTATGATTTGCAGTGTCTTACTTTGGGAATTGTGTCTGTATCTATGATTAACATTCTAAGGGAGGGTTTTTTTGGGTTTTATTGCCCGGGATTCTACTCAATTTGTTTTCACATCAGAATGTCTGTAGTATCTAAATCTTCATCTATAATTAAAAGCTGTAAATATAGTCTAAGAGGAACACTGTGCTGCTGATATTTATTAAGCAATGCAGCACTATGATGGGACTTTTATCTTGAGGTAATTTTTCTTCTAATTTTCCTCAGCTTGAAAATATATGAACAGAGTTCTGGGTTTTGGTTGCTTTTTCTATGGACTTTTCCCCACCTAAGTGCTTTGTTATTGGTGTCCATTCCTGAACTGGAGATACTGGTACTGAAATGGATCTGCAAAGTCACCTCTGCCTTGTCCTCCCTGTCTATGATATCTACTGCTGATACTTCACAGAGAAACCGAAACACAGAGCAAGCTGTTACGAAACGGTGCCACAAGGAGTTGGTGCCAGAAGAAGGTGGCTCTGACTGAGACCTGACTCCCATGATCTGACTCTTAGGCCTTTTGAAACAAATACTGCCAAGCTTTGCAGAATGGTTCGATGGATTCTCCTACTACTTATGTGCTGGCATCCCTGGTGTGGTTTGGGTTGTTTGAAAAACATGTCAAAACCCCCTCACTCTTTTCCATTTTAGCTGTTCCAAGTAGGTAGTTTATACCCATTCTTTCACCAACTGACTGATCCATGTATAGATTTGAGGATCAGATTCCACCTCTGACTGAAAGGGATGCAAGTGTTGTTGTCAGCTAATGACAATGACAAACAGTAGTCTTTGGGAAACTGGTTAGTTGTTTTCCCATACGTCACAGGAGCTTGCTGTTCTTTCCAGCAATACATATTGCTCCATTCCAAATAACTGTTTAGCTGGCATTAATCTGTCACGTAGTAGTTAAATACTAGAAGCAGACAAGTCACATATTGGTTGTAGGTTTAAGGCGATTGCTAAATTGTTGCTTCCAAACCAGTTGTCGGCTAACAAAGCCGTTTCTGCATGGTGGTGCTATTAATCGTAGCCTTCTAAGTGTGAGGTGTTCTTTTTGTTGTTTTAAAATAGCTGAGAAGCAGGTTTGCTGGTGTGTGCGCCGTTCTCTGCTTCTGTGAGGTCATTTCCTTAACTGCTTCATCAGCTTCCTGAGATAAAGGGGCAGGAGTGTGTCCCTCCTAGCTCCTCTTGTCCTCACAGGCTAGGTGGGTGAAGAGGCTTGTTTGCTGCCGCGGCCGAGCAGTCTGGTCTCCTGCAGTCTTGACATGCCTCCTTTGACACTTCTGGTGTCAGATCCAGGCTTTGAGTGTCTTGTCTTTTAATGAGACTGATCCCAGAGAATGGCACCGGAGCTGGATTAAACATCTGTTCTTCCAGGAGCTCTGTGCGTGTGGCTGGATGTCTCTTACCCCTCCCGTGCTCTGTCAGCAAAGTGGTCTGCTTGTTTCCCAGCCTGCTGCTGATGAAATCAGCCTGCTTTATTTAAATGAGCTATTTAAATTGCTTACGTTAAGTTGGCTGATTTTGACTGAAGTGGATTAGGGGTTGTTCAGGAGAGTGGTGGGTGCTCTGGCAGAAGTGCTCTTACAAGCAACCGTCTTAAATTTCTTCATCTATTTGCAAAGTAACCATCTCTGCACAATCTTAACTGGTAGTAAAACCTGTGGAAGGAAGCAGCCGGCCCAGTACATCTACCTGTCTTCTCCCTTCTCAGTGCCTGGCAGTGGTGTTGCGAGCCTGCTCAGCCACATTAAAAGCTTTCGTCTTTTCCAGCTGAGCCTGTCCAAAAAATACTTAAAGGCTCTGCACCCATTTTCAGGCTTTGTTTACAGTGCCTCGAGAATCAGTGCAGAGGATTCTCCAGGACATGTGAGGACTTGTTTTAAAGTGGCTGGACTGTGAGTTTCTGCTCTGAAAATCTGCATGTGCATTACGTAGATTGTGAACGTTAATTTTTGCGTTTGGCGTTTAGCCCACATTAAAATCACAATGCTGCCAGTGCCCTTTGGGTTCTAAATACTAGGAGGAATTGTGCCTTCCTGCTTGCACACGATGTTTAAAAATAGCAGGGAAGGGTTGTGGTCTGTTACAACTGCGTTCTACCATTGCACCCTACACCTTGAAAAAGCAGTGAGCTAATGTCTCACACAGTTCTCAGAGCTCTGCACAAGCTGTTTTTGCGTAACGGCCATCATGGTGATCCTTGTTCAAATTTGTGCAATAAAAATACCAAGTTTTCTACACGGAAGGGAAATAAATACTTTGTGAAATTTTTGAAAGGTTATATAAAATTGTAACCAATCAGGATGCTGGTAGTGCCTTTAAGAGGGAAATTCATCTTTGTTTTAGTCTATTGCTGTAAACACAAGCAGATCTCTAGATATTAAATTTTATGCTGTTCAGAACGATCACTTTTCGTACCTTTGAGAATTTAAGTGACTTTTAATGATTATTAAATCAGGATGATAATACAGTAGTTTTATATATAAAAAATAAAAATTTTATACAGTTCTGTTGCCAGTGGTGCCTTGAATTTCCATTTAAATAATTTTGAAATGCTTAAATATTTTTTCCATTCTAAACCTGTGGTCTTTTTTAATGTATTATGCTTTTTTGGTCTTAAGAACTTTCTAAAGTATTTTGTAATAATTTTTAAAATAAAATATTAGTAAATAACTTAAGCGTGTCTTGTTTCTGCTGCTATGATTTGCTGCTGCTGTGTAGTTCTCCCAGAGCCAACCATAGGAAATAACATCATTCTTTGTTCCTGGTTCAGAGGAAAGAGCTTGCGTTATGTTTGCCTGTTACTGGGGAAGAGGGTCCAACTTGCAAAGCTGGTTTTTCTCACTGCAAGTTTCCAGGAGGGAAGGTCCGATAAGGTCAGTATTGCCTCTTACCACAGGGGCCAACCAAACTAGTTTGCAACAGTCTTTACACCTACCATGGTCTGTAGGTTACTGTGACAAGTGTAATCCAAGTGCTGCTTTCCCATTGTCTTGACTAGTTGGAGCGGAAAAAAATTAAGCGGCAGACTTCTTAAAGAAAGGAGCAAAAGCTCTTAACAGAGCAGATAATTTCTTCTGCTGTAGAAAAATGCAGGTGACCAAGTTAATGTGGTTGAGGGGGAGCTGCTGGATCCTTTAAAAATGTCCGATTGTCAGTGGTCGGGGGCGAGGAAAAGGAAATAAACCTGCATGCCTTCTGGCAGGGTAGCTTTTTTGTTTGATAATTCTACAGATTGCTTATTACCTGGTGGTGATCTTGTAAACAGGAGGAGAATGGCACTTTCTTCATTGTCGGCATTGAAATTGGAATGCCACGGTATATTCTTCTTCATATCGTAACATTAAAGGTGAAATTGTCTCTTTGGTGAAGTTGCCAGAGGTGAGTGTAACCATAAGGATTCATAAGGGAAAAAGATCTCTAATGCTTTTAATTACATTTGAACACTAGATGCAAGAAAACAATTGAGGCAAAATGTTATATTAAAAGGGTACATCAGTGGTGGATTTACACAGCATGAGAAAATAACTCAGAAGTCCTAAGATGAATAAAAATTTAATAATTTGGAGCATGACCACACAGTTTAAGTCTCATTACTGCTAGAATCGTGACAACTCCTTTCTTGGGAGCGTAATCCAAGTTATTTTACTGTAATTTCCCAGAATAGCGCAGCTGGGCAGAATAGAGGCTGGTACAGCCTGCAGCTTTGCTTTGTGAGTGCGCAGGCACCACCTGGTCGCTGCTGTCTGTGCGTCCATTGTTCAAGGCGCTAACGTGTTTCCTTGTTTTCGGGTGGGCTTTCTCCTTACAGTGAGGAGCACGACCGGCCACCTGCTTTATCACACGGCCTCCTTCGTGCCGTCGTGCAGGAACGAAGCACAAAGCAAGGTTAACTACTTGGCTGGGTTTTGGTTTTGGCTTCTCTTTGAATTCAGAATTGCTATTCTTTGCCTGCTAGAGGAAGCACACGGAAGGCCAGCGATGTTTTGTGCATTCTGTTCGTGCCATCTGCACGGTGCAGTTGTCTGTACAGGAATCGGCTGAGAAGCTGCAGGGGAGAAGTTTGCCCACAAGAGGGCAAAGATGATCCGGTGATTGAAATGATTTGGTCTGGAGGACCTCACCCTCTTCCCACCTGTATTTTCACCGGAACTGAAGCCCCGTTGCCCTCTTCTTTTGTCAGTGGGGCTATAAATGGAACTGTGCATTTTAGTGATACTGTTTCAAATCATTTTCTTATTTCTCAAAATGTAGCCTGAAGGTGTTTTAATAATATAATCAGATGAATATTGTCTCAAGGAGATACTTTACCTAAGCAGTTTGAAAGAGTTTTACGTCTGTTCTTTTTGTTTTGTAACCTGTCAAGAGATGCTTTTAAAAATTCCTTTTTATTACAAAGTCAAGCTTCAGCTGCACAACTACATCTGCACCTGTAACACTGTACTGCAGCTTGGAAGATTTTTGTGGTCAGTACTACACTGTGGTTTTGATGAAAGGACTGTGGACCATGGGTGGGAGAAGAAAGGAATGGGGAGTATCTGAGCATTTCCTGGACACTCAGGAAGTTAAATGAAAGCAGCTTATAATCAAAAAAATGCAAATTATGCATGCTGGAAAAATGCCAGGATCCACAAACAGAAATGTTGGCAAACACAGCTGTAATGCGTGCCAGACAGGGCTTCTTGCAATTCCGGTCCTCTCCAGGCACCCCAGTGAAATTTACTTTGACCAGCCCGCTTGTCCTGATCATTCAGTTTGTTTCTTATGACCTATTATCTCTTGGCAGAATATTAGAACAGGACTGGGAAAATAACACAGACTTGGCTGTTTTGAAGTTGGCAAGTCCTGAGGTGAGAGTCAGGGCTTCGCAGGGAGGTGACAACATAAGCACATTCTTCTGTAGCATGACTCATGTGCAGCCAGAGGACAGCCCACTGCAAATATCCAGTCAGGTATCTGGTGCTAGATGTGCTGCATGAAAGCATGTAGTGTTCTGCAGTGCTAAGTTTGGGGTATACTTCAGAACTCTCTTTTTAGTCCTGACTTGGACTTACTGAAAGCATAATATTGTAAGACAAAAGCATGACAAGTTTTTTTATTATTATATGCCCTATCCTTGCTTAGAGAATGCTGGAATGTTGCTCAAAATAATGCAAGTCTGTCTGTCCTCACTACAGCCCTCCTTTTAACTACTTCCTTTGCACCAGCCGTCACTCTTCCAAAAATATCAGTGCAGGCACAATTCTGAAATCCTTGTTCATGTTGAGCTGTAGGTAAGGAAGCAACAGTTACTTAGTTGTTCTGTGGTCTCTGCACACCGCTAACCAAAGACATGGAGCTGCTTAACCTGGTGTAACCAACAAGGCATCCTCAGAAGGGAGGACAGACTCTCACCACCTCTATTTTTGTTGTTAACACAACATCCATTTTTCACTCTCCTATGCCTGTCTGCTCTGTTTCAAAGGCTGCAGATCACTGGTTATTGATACTCACATTACTAAAGCCCTGCTTCCCATCCCTGCCCCTCAAATCTAAATTAAACTGCCCTATCAGTGCAATTCACAGCAACGAGAGCTTTGGCTAAAGCTCTGCCTGCTAGTTTCTCAAAACAGCTGGGATAAAGTGGCTATGGAAGTCTATCTGAGGGGGTAAAATACAGGTCTAGAAACAACTGTCTCCTTGACATAAGCCTGTCTGTTTTCTGCCTCATGGTCCTCTTGCTCAGAAAGGTTTGTTTTATGAATGAACAAACGTTGTCCTTGACTTGATACAGTTTTTCAGTTGTAAACGCTTGCTTCTGGCAATTGTGCCTCTCATTTGAGGGTAACAAGGGCATAATTATTCAGCTCTCATGCACCACAAACTGCTGAGCATGAGGTAGTAATGGAGTGCTTTGCTGCCACCATAGCTTAATAGCTACAGCTGTAGTATTGTGCTCTTGTTTGGCTGGGCTTCATGAAAAAAAGGGGATGCAGATCATTAAGTTCTATGTTAAGAGTGATTTACAGATGTAGAAATAACAGTAGACAGTGCTAGCTGGACAAAGCACTTCTGATTTAAGAGGAGCTCTTACACCAGCAGAGCTGTGATTCGTACTCTGGTAGTACAAAGCCACCAGCACTGGTCCATTTCATACAACCTCCAATAATCTCAATAAGAGAAAGTGGTGTGAATGTAATTGTGTGTGCTGGCAGAGCTGTACGGGGGGGGGGGGGGGGGGCAAATCATACCCTGCCATCACAGCTGGCTAGCAGATGTAGTAAAAGGAAGCTGCAAATGGATGCTTTTGGCTAGCTGCAGGCTTTGAGGTGCTATACAACTCCTAGCCTCGTCTGTTGCCATCCACCCAGCTATTGCATTAGCTCTGTGAAGTGCTGAGATGCAAGTGCTGGAATTAAGAGGTGGGTGTTGCCCCAGCTCCACATGGGAAAGCAAAAGGGGTATCTCCACCCCTACCCTGAGACGTCCCAGCTAGGAGGCCAAGCTCCTCCACTCGCTAGAGGGTGAATCAAAGGTGAAGGGTAACTCCTGCGCTCTGAGTCACTGCTGCTGTGATTCACTCTTGCCCTTCTGTTTCTTCATTGTCTATGCAAGGGAGAATGGCTGGGTGTTAAGGCTAGTGCCATGCAAACAGCCTCCAAGAGACAGTGCTTTTCCCTGGGAGAACGGCATTTACTCCTTGGGCTGTAAAAATAGGTACAGGATGAGTGCTGTCTCTAATTTCCTAGTCTGTCCTTGGACGCCTAAGGGTTGAGTGCCTCTAAGTCTACACTTGTGGGTTTTTTTCCCCCCAGGGTTTCTAGAGCATTGCTGCAATTCCTCCTATGCCAAGAGGGCTGCTTGTCTACTATGGTTCTTCCTGCACAAGTGCAAACATGTAAGAAAACAAGTGGTTCAGACATACTTAATTTAGCAATGACTCTATGTTAGTGGCTTAGGGATATTCACCCCTACAGGGAGAAATGCCCCACCATTCTGCTTGGCCTACCATGTCATATACACAACATACATCAGCTCCACTTCAAAAGCTGGCGTGTTCTTGTCTTTCTGGTAGCCCCTTCATCAGCCACAGAAACACGCAGGTGTTTCCTTCACCATCAGGCATTACTTTTTTTTTCTACACATGCCCACACACTCAAAGCACAGAGCGCTCTGTTTGTTCCTTTTCTTCTGTGCTATTCCTTCTTTTCCCCAGGTGCTTGGTTTGGCGCACAGGTGCCTGTCTACCTTTGCACGGTCCCAGCCTGTGGGCAGACCTCTCTGGAGTCACAGGCGAGAGGGGCTTTGAAGGTGACGTACATGGCAGTGCCTCTGTGCTCCAGGCAGGGCTGAAATCAATTTAGGGCCAGCCAAAGTAACCTGGGGCTTTGTAGCACCGCATGTTGGCACAAGGACACCTGTGCCTTCCTGTGTTACTTCGCACTGCTGGCTGAACTTCCTGTCACTTCACACTGAAGCTGTCCTGAGTTTCCTGGGCATGGCCAAACAGCTTCAATTTCACTGTCAGAGCAGCTCAGACAGAAATTTGGCAGAGGACAAAAAGCAGACAGATTTTTTTGCCAACTGCCCCAAGGCAGAGGGGTTGGTCCAGGCGGGTGATGAGAGCTTGTTTGATACTTAATAAGTTGGCAAGTCATTAACCCAGTAAACCAGTGCAGATATGAGATAATAAGAGGCTAAAACTACTTTATCAGTTGTTTATGGGCCTTTTTTCTTTTTTTTTGGATAGAAGCTCCTGGATGGTGGGAACCCCCTGTATGCTGGTCAGTGCCTAGTAATAAACAATGGCACATACTTACCACACTGGCTGTGAGAAACCAGAGTGCTGACCCAGGGGACTAGCCAAGGCTGATGGGCTCTGGGCTCAGGGACAGGCAGAATAGAAACAAACTCTGGAGTAGCAGCTGTGGGTAATCAGTGACCTCTAGAAGGAAGAGGCGTAGGAAGGAGCAGCCAACAGCACTTACTGGTTTTCCTGTTTTCCAGCTGCCCTTGTGCTGGAAAAAAGCAATCATCCTTCTCCAGGAGAGGAGGATGACAAGCACCACTGTGACTTTCCAACCTGCTTCCATGTAGTGGGGTTAAACAAGCCCCGGGACCAGGGCCCGAAACCAAGAGCTGCCTGTTCCCAATGGGCTGGCCTCGCAAGTGTGCAGCCCTGTGCATCTGCAGAGGAGCAAAAGGTAAGGCAAGGGCATGGTGCCTGCACCTGCACTCCAGTCTGAAACCTGAAACAGCCTAAACAGGAGGGTTGCTTAAGAATACCCTAGAGCTTTGTGGTAGGGCTCTCTCCTGCCACCTGCGTGTAAACCTCTGCAGGCAGAAAGAACAGGACGTGGGCCTCCCACAGACCCTTTCTCTGGTACCTGCTTCTCTCCATCTCACACAACCAGCAGCACCTCCTGGATGCCAGCCCAGCATCAAGCTCATCAGTAGGGCCCAGTGATCCTTAACTCCAGCATTCCTGTGGCACTCAGTCTAAAAGCAGGTCTGTACTTCTGCCCCTAGCCAGCGGGATGGCCAAGGCCACTGGCCAGCACGCAGCCTCCCACGCTCAGCAGCAGCGTTTTGCTCCATGCTGTCTCTAAGATCAGGGGAGCCCTGAGCAATTTTAAGTTAAACAGGGCAGACCATGTAGTAACTTGATGCCATGTTCTGCAGCCTCTGGGTCAAGTTTAGTGCATCCTCCCACAGCTTTAGCAGAACATGAAAATCCCAGACACAGGGTATGGAGTGTACATAGCAGGCAGGCAGAAAAGAGGCTTTTCTATCACTCCAGACAGGTCTGCCCTTTAAGTACTGACTCAGCCAGAAACTGTTGATATCTGCCAGCATTTCTATTCGTGCATAATGTGCTCGCACTAGTTCCTCCTATCATGAGCTTTCTACTGATGTTTGCACCAGCTCTTCCTTGTCTCCTGCTCCTTTTTGTCCTAATAAGCTCCTAGTCCTCTTCCCCGGAGCATCACTCAACACCCCTGCTGCCGCCCCCTCCCCACCCCCGCCATAAAAGTTATCATTATTCTAGTGTCCTACTATCCCCTCTGTACCCCATGTAGTGATTTGTTCCCAAAGCCTTTTAGGAGCAAAGAACCCATTCCTTTGTAGTTCACAAAATGCAAAACAAAACCATTTCAGAGCAACAGAAAAAGCGAGCAAGCTGTCATATAACCTGCACTGTCTTCATCCAGCACTGTGGTCCTCAAGCTTTTCAAAACCACCCTTCCTCTTTTAAAAAAAGTTTCATTTCCGCTTCTCATCTTCCCAGTTTCTACCCAACAAAAGCACTATTCACTCTCTAACTTATCTCAAGGCCCCAGAGCTCAAACATCAGATATTTTTTTTTTTTTGCAGTATGAAACAGTTTGTATTACCTGCTTTCTTCTCCCAACATTTACATTTTAATTTTCAGTAAAACTGAACTCTACCTATGTTGGCTCAAAGGATATATACACTCATCTTGGAACTGAAGAGGATGGACAACTTTTGGGCGGGGTAGTCAGAGACCAGCACATCCAAACACAACAGCAGGGGAACAGTTTTTTTTCTGTGGCTCCCACCTCTTATTCTCCAGGTACCAGATGTATTCTGACACTCCCCAGAGAGAACGTCACTGTTCTAGTAGAGGAAGGAAAAAAAATGAGCAAGACAACAATCTGATTCTCAAAGCTGTTACATCATCCAAATAGTGAACTTAGTTTATTTCTAAAACAGCTGGAATCCCATATTTGACAAAGTTGCAGACAGATGGAGCTTTCAGAACCAGGCTGACACTGAAGGAAACTTAAAACACTTTTGCTGGCAGAGCTACAGTAGTGAGGTGCAAAATTCTCTGCCAGACAGAGCTGTCATTCAAAGACTCCTGGTAGAGCTGGTGATACCAGCAAACCCTGTACTTTTCTTGGTAAACATGTTTCACAAGGAGGATTTGGGGGAAGGGAGGAAGCTTTGGCAGCAGAGATGTCAGTTTTCCAGCCTGAAAGCAGCCTGTGTTAAGAGCATCTGGTGGGTCTATGGACCCAGCACTGTCCTAACAGCAAAAGCTGCAGGCATACCTTAGACCTGTCGAGAGGCACAAAAAACAAAAGGGAACTTGTAATTTACTTCTTTTGATCCACTATAAACAAGTGCAACTGCAGCAAAACCTATTCTTTGGACAATCACAGAGCATAGTTCAGAAATTCTTCAGTTGTCAGACTGCGTGAAATTCCCCCTAATTTTTTTTCCCCCCACATGGTGACAAGTGACAGAGTGATGTGGGAGGCTGAAAAAAAAATGCTAGTGTAGTCCCAGGAGAGGGGGCACGATTCCAGCAGAGAGTGGAAACAGCCTTTTCTTCAGAGCAAGCTCAGGCTCCAGCCCCAATCCTTAGCAGGTGTTTCTCCCCACTGCCACCGCAGCGCTGAGGTCTCAGCTGCATTCATGCTGTGTGCGGCAGAACATTGGCTTCCCACAAGATTGCCAAGAGGGGGCAAAGCTTGTAGGAAGCTGCCTACTATCAATGTGAGGTGATATCTCAGGAGATGAAGGAGAAATAGAGCATTTCTCTTTCCTCTGGGGGAACAGAAGACATTGTATCCTTAAATATCTACCACGTCAGTCGAAATTAGAGTGCTGGTTTCCAAAAATTGTAGTTAAGTCAGTCTTGGCAGGAGAACTGGTGATCAAGCAACCCTGTTGCAAAAAAATACGTCTCTGTGTATGTTATGTTCTTCTGCAGATATTTTCACTCAAAGTGCCCAGAATGAAGTCCCTTGTCATGCACATCCTTTGGACTGGTCCTGTGCTGGCAGGGTAAGGAAGCCTGAACCATCACTGACTCTGCTGACGGTAGATTTCTAGCTGAGAAGGATGTCTGTTCTTTTAAGCCAGGGAGCCTTTCAGGCATGCTAAATTCAGGTTGTTAAAAAGAAAAAAAGTGACCCATTTCTGACCAAACACAAAATATGTCATCTGAAGATATGGGGCAGAAAAGCAGGCCAAAGTTGGACATTGTAGAGAAATAAAAAATATTCAATATGAAATTAATAACATTATAACTGCCTGTTTTATAGTTTTATTTGAATGATCCTCTATATTAATGTCAAAGCAGTTTATCTTGGAGTGAATATATGTATCTTCATCCACAAACAGCAGACTTTTGCGCTTTCAAATTGTTTCCTGCTCTATGTTGCCGTAAATAGGGCACTTATGGAAAGGAATAGCAAGAAGAATCACAGAAACTGTGCACCGTGAGGAGGGGGATTTCTACCTTTCCAGGTTGTTTTTCATTTACTTAAATTTTTTGACACTTTAGCAGTTGGCCAATTTCTCTTACCAAAGAGTAAAAAAAAAAACCAAAAAACCACCAAAACAACCAAAAAACCAAAGTAAAGATACATATATTAGGATGAGAGAAAAAAATAAGGTGGCAACGTATGATGACCTGCTATGAGGCACAAAAAGAATTTTCTGAGAGGACCATTAAATTACTTAGCAGTATTGATGCAGAATTTCAGACAAATAGAAAAATGCATAGCAGGCCAGAAAGTGCTTATTTCCTCCAGATTGGACCTGGTCAACAGTATAAATCCTACTTTATGCAGAAACCTGCTGCACCATCATGCAGTTGTCCTGACAGAAGAGACCAACTTCTAAGTACAAGTTCTACTTCACAGCTAGACATGAAGGGGGAAGCAGCAAGGAGGAGGGGCCTGTGCTTCCCTTTTTCCTGCAAAGAATTTCCAGCTTACCAGAGACAGACTGCAGAAGGAGAAGACAGAGGTGCCAAGAAGGCATTGTCTCAGCCTCGAAGTTACATAGAACTTCATGACAATACCAGGTTGGACTAAACTGAACTGTTCCGCCTGTCCAGGCTCAGGGCAGAGTCTCCAAAAGCCCGGATCCCAGCAGAGGCAGAGAAAGGGACAAACTGCATGTGAGAGAGAGAACAAAGCACATTGTTCCATTCACAATGGGCTTCCCATAAACACTGTTAGAACCCCAAAGAGTTTATAGCAAATGCACAGAACTTTTCTTCAGAACAGGTCTTGCAAATACCCATTTTACAAATGAGTATTTGTGAAAAGGAAAAAAAAAGATCCCACAAAACATTAAACACATATTCTTGGGTATGTATTTTCCTGTATTTGGCAAAAGGGAAGTTTTTAAGAATGATCTTCGATTGTTAATAACCTGTAAAAATTCATGGAGAAAAAAACCTGATTTCATCATGTACGGTTGGGGCTAGGAGGGAGTGTTTGCAGGGATGTATTCAAGTCGCAGTTCATAATTTTTGACGTGGCTGAGCTGATGTTAGAAAAAGTCCACATTTCTGAGAGAAAGAGGTAACAAAGACTTGGTTCAGCTTATCCAGGCACGAATCAGTTTGTAACAGTTCCTTTGTTAAACAAATCATCCTTGGAAGTTAAGAATCAGGTAGGAATTTGCAGGATTTCCCTTCTGTAAACAGATGGAGGAAATCAGAAGCAATTTTTCCATCCCTCTAAAAGGAGAACCAAACGACTCTCCAAATGAGTTTTAAATGCACTTACTCCAAACAGCTGGAAATGATCACAGCCCAGCTTGTGAGACAGAAGTTGTCTTTCTCTGTAAAGCTCATAAAAAGCAGGTTCTCCATTATAAACTTCTTGGGCGGGGGGGGGGGGTGGGGAAGCGAGGGGAGCAAAAAAACTTTGGTTCACAACATTGTTTTGCATAGGCATTCAGGAAGATCTTCAAAAGCTACCGGCTGTCCAGGCTAGTAACAAAATACCCATGCTGTTTCCTCAGTAGTGGACGCTCCTCTTTGGTATTCTATTTTGTAAGGCAGGTGTCTTGCAGAGATGGAGTCATACAGATGCATCTTTGAAAAGGAAGACAGTGTCACTTGCGTTACCACAAACAAATTCATCTACTTGATTAAGGAACACACAGGAAACCTCCTTTTGGTAGCGGGTGGGGGACAGAGAAGAGAAAGCACTGACACGTTCACTACTTGCTAGAAGCAAGTTATTTTGCTCTTTCAGTTAGTTGTTAACAGCTGTCAGTAGCTGTGATACGTCTATGTTGACAGAAAACATGGAATTACTGGCTTTGTGAGTAATTTTGAGTAACAAGGAACAGGATGTTAATAAATCCTTCCAGGTAGATACAGCCCTGTGGCAGAAAATATAAATATTCATTTTGGGAAGCATTCTGGCAGTTACTAAGCACGATACTTACTTGTTGACTGCGTGATGCACGAAACCTTGTAGGATGACCATATGCTTAAAACACAAAGGATCGTAGCTAGGAACCCGAAAGTCTGGATGAGAAAACAAACAAACCACAAATGCTTACAGAACATTAAATGACACATATTCCATGAACGTATGGACACTCTTGCATATCCAGCTACATATTTTATGACATTAACAGACCAAAAAAGGGGATTTCTTACTCCATTCTGCCAATATACTAAAAAAGTAAGAGTTTCCATAGTATCATAGCAGCTAATGTCTTGTCAAAACAATGACTGAAAGATAGACAGAGAGTCATATACAAGGTGGGAGAAAAAGCTGGACAGCAGCAGAGAATATCACCTTCTAGACGTCTCACTAGGATTTAGCAACAAATAAAAGACTTTTTCTAAGACCTCTGATTACTGTTCTTTTACTGCCCCATTCAAACAAGTCTTTCCCCACCATCTGCCAAATAAACAAGTCAGGTAAGTCTTCTAGTCCGTTTGCATCGTCAGGACTAAGCTTCTGAAAGTAATTCCTTATTTTGGAGGAGTTGTATTTCAGGTCCTGCTGCTGTGAAAATACTGTTGCCCACACTCAGAAGTCATGCCTCTATAAAGCCCTCCAGCTAACAGAGGCAGAGAGTATCTTCCAGTAAGTCAGCCCAGGTGCCCAGTGGGTTTTAGTTCAGGAAAAATTATCTTTAACAGGGCTCTGTTCAGGAGCGGGGGGTGTCAAAAGCCAAAGACTGGGGTGAAGTCCTTTAGGTAACTTCTAGCTGCTACAGCAGCCATTTGTCAAAACTGAATTGTCTTAATTCTTCCCCGAAACACATTAGTTCCTATGAGTTAAAGCAGGAGCCTTTGGTTTCAACCGGACAAATACACACTTTAGTGGTGAATCTGGAGTCTCACAACAAAACATTTTTGTTGGCATAGTGTTACAGTACATTCACTGAAACAAGCTAGAAAGTAGTTCACCCAACCAAGACACAAGCAAGGCAAGTCTGTAAGAAAATAAAATTAGAAGTAATAGATTTCCAATGCCCTACTTAATATATGTTGCAATTAAAAAAGTGACAAGACTAACAAACACAGTCTTACCGCTCCAGCCACAAGTCCATTCAAATTGTAACTCCTGGATGCTGCTACAATCGATGCAATGAGAAGCAGAATTGTACCGATTAAATAATGGAGAAACTCCTGTAAAGACAAACATAGCCTGCATCAGAAGGGAAACTTAGCAGGAAAGCATTTCGATATGCCTCAGAATGAAAACAAGTTGGCAGAGATTACTCAAACCCAAAGGACAAAACACGGCGGGGGCAGGGGGGGTAAGGGCAGGGAGGGGGAGAGAGAGAGACCTTGTGAGTGGATTTTGTACCATACCTGACTTTCTGTTCAAAAAAGGAGAGAGGGCCAATCTTCAGGTCTACTAATGTCACTGGAATACGATGTACTTACTGGGTATGGATGCTATCCTTTCAATTCAACATGGTACGTTACTGAGGGTGAAACGTATCTTTATTGCATCAAGTATGCACCTTACTTAAAGAGACAGTTCTGGAGGAAGGAAGAAACCTTAAGGGCATGTTTCTCTAGCTGATATGAAATGACAATAAATGGCAGAAAATGGTGTAAGTGGAAAACCAAATGCTCCTACTTCTGATAATCTTAGAAAGTAAGCAGTGGATCTACCACTGGATTTACTAAGAACTTAAATTAACTGAGACTGGAAACAGGAGGGAAGCCACGAAAAGCACAACTGTGCACACACTCATAACAAACACCCAGGCTCCTAAGTCTGCAAGGGTGGCTGCAGCTGTCCTACAGTAAAACATGATGCCACAGGTTTTTCTGAGAGAGCACTGAGGCACCATGTTTAACCTCTTCTCTAGTGTGGTGAGTATCAGTCCAGGAGTCAATTTTACCTTGTTATAAGCAGGGGTTATCTATGGATTTAGATTTTGAACCCTCACAAAGCTTATGGCAACCAATATGGGTGTTTGCAAACTGAACATGGGTTGTTTCTTTTGCATGGTGGGGTGGGCAGGAAGGTATCTGCTTACTTTATCTGCATTGCACTACCAGCATGAGCCAAGCAAACGCCATGTATAAGGGAGAGGAGAGATTCCGTCTCAAACCAAAGGAGAGAGAATATAGTCTCAAAAGGAAATTTTTCAAGGATATCCCGGAAGAGAAATAGTCTATCATACCATACCACAGTTTTCCTCTGCTCAGGTGTTTACAAACAGCTGAGGAGGATCTTTGCCATAACGTAGGCTCTGAGACTGCAACTTACTTTCCTCATTTGTAATCCTGTTTCAGGTAACCAAGATCTCAACCCTTGCTTTTGCTAGAATAAATTATTTCCATAAGAAGGCTTCTCTGGCTAGTCCACAATGCAGCAGGCAAATTATGCATGCCATTGCCTCCTTAGCGATACCAAATAAAGCAGCGTACACAGGCCACTACTTTAGAGGAATCCGAGGGTTGGGCAAAGGTGCAAAAGAATCATCAAAGGCTAAATTAGGTGGAGAACCAACCTCTGGCAGGGCTGGGAGAGCACCCCTCTGGAGAAATACTTCCCAGCTTTAAAAGATGTCAGTGCTGAACAACCTCCTCAACCACTGCAACTTTACTGACTGTGAATCACACCCCTGATTGCAATGTAGAGAGCCTGCCGGGAAACTCAGCTGAACACTAGCTGTAGTTTCCCAAAGCCTCTTACAGGTCTTTCTATTCTGTTCTAAAGATACTTAAGTATGCGACTGAAAAGGAGGTTGGTTGTAAAAGAGCAGCAATGTTCAAGCATCACATCCCATATGGCTATCTGAAGCTGAGCAGCCACAAACCACAGTGCCTTAAACTCACTAGTGACTCTGGAACATTTAGGGATGATTAAATACACAACAAAAGCCAGAAGCAGCCTATGCAGAGGTCAGAATGGCATAGTCCTGTTACAGCAATGCACACATTAAATGTTGCTTTGCAAAAGTGTCATTTATTACCTTATTTCAATCCCTGCATCTGCACTACCTCTAGATAAAGAAGTACTTTCTAGAGACAGATAGTAGTGGTATACATTTGAAAAAATAAAAAGGGGAGCAAGTCTAACCATATTCTTCAGCTAAAAAGAAAAAGAAAATTAAATTTTTCTCTCTGGTTAGAAGTGGATGGCCAAATCGTTATCTTAGATCTGTAAGCTACTTATGTAGCTTCCATTAAACACCATCCAATCACTTCTTGGATTTCAAAATCCTTCTATATCCCTCCAGTTGGCTTTCCCCACCCCTTTGCTCCTTCCTGTGTGGAACTAATATGTCACTATGTATAAGGGGGACATGTTCTAAGAGGTTATTAAAATCTGTCATCCCACACTAGGACGCAGGACCCTTCTGTTAGCTGACCTGACCCAAAGCTACTGAGGAAGTTCAGGTCTCGCATTTTCTGTGCTGCCTGTTAGCTCTCTGCTAGGATATGAGAGATGGATGTGCAGGGGAAATGCGGGAACAAGGCAGGAACATCCTGCAGGATATCCCAGGAATGGCCAGGCTATAGCAATCAGGCTGAGGCTCCTATTTCTTGCTATTGTTTAAGTTACCTAAAACCATACCAAAAAGAGACATGTTTGACTTAAATAGCACTCACAGATTTTATTTTGGGACAGGATGTAGTACATGAATTCTAATGCTATGATTTGGAACTCTAGCAATCCTTAGCTGCTATAAATGATGTGAGCTAGGACCCATCTGCTGAAGCCTCGATAATCAGTAGCTTCTTTTCAATTGTCTCAGAATAACAATATTGCCTTCCCTGGAGTAAATCTGGATTTATATCTGTGTAAAGGAGGGCAGGATCAGATTCAAATCAGCTAAAATACCTTACAATTACAGCATTTGCTGAACTTAATACTAATAACAAAAGCAACAAAAGGATTTGTATACAAGGCAAAAAAGTAGTCCATGAAAGACAGCCCATCATTGTGTGATAGCACAAGAAAATGGACTAAGTAATTGAGACATCAACCCACAAGAGAGGCAAGGAACCCAGACTTACCGCAAGTGGCCAGCTAACACAAGTGAGCTTCCTGTAGATTCTGAAAATGTGGATAATGTAGAAGAACAAAATCATAACCAAGTCGCACATGGTGACAATCTGAAAGTAGCTGTATGCACTGTAATCTGTCCACGGAGAAGTATTTACACTGATGAATCCAACCAGCAGTGAGATCTGAAAGACAAAAGGCACGTTAAAGATTTTTACAATGGTGCTCAGAGGGCCATGGAGATTATTTTAAACACAACAAAATGGCACTTAGAAACAGAAGACAAATATCTAATGTAAATTGGATGGTCCCAACAAAATGGTCGACAAAGTAACAAGGTAATAATATTTTAAGATTTGCTGTTAAATGAGCTAAAACAACCATTAAGAATGGGGGAAAGAGCCAACTGCAAGAAGGAAAGCAGCAGTTTCAGCCTGAAGAATCCAACCTGAAGAAGTCTCTATGTACAAATCGAGAGGTCTCAAACAGAGAAGAGGCACTGAATGCCTGGAGTTGCACCAGCAACTGAAGCATCTAAAGCCCACGGACTTTCAGAAGGAAATGCCTGAAAGCTATAAAAGTTAAGGTACCCATGAACACATGCGCCTTTACTTCCATTTAGTGAGAGTCCCCACTTGCAAAATTGGAGGATCTGGCTGTAACTGAGCTAACAGTTTTACCCTTCCTTTTCTACCACCTACAGAGCAGGAGTATTAGCAGACTATAAGGTAGTATCACAGCAAATAATATAAACATTTGAAGGAACTGATTAATTCATCCCACCCTCAATACAATAGTTATAAAGCTTTAATATGTTAACATTGTCACATAAAACTATAAAGCATTATTGTACAACTTCTTTCAGTTGTGGGCTTGCAAAGGGCAAGAGCTATTTTACTTTTTTAATCTAAAGCTTCTGGTTTATTTTATTAATCTTGCTGCTTCTACCTCTGGCTAGCCTGGGTGATAAAAATAAATCTATATTTTCTTATTACAGACTTTGTCAAGACATGCTTTCAGCCACTGTGAGTTTTAGTTCATCCAAAGTCAGGCAGGAGCAGTAATGATTCACATTTTAAGTGTTTCTCCAAGGCATTAAAAAAAATCTGAAGAAGCCAGCACTTCAAGACTGTACCATCCTTTCCTGCACACTCATCTTCCAAACTCCCAACCAACTGCATCCATTATCAGAATAACTTCATTAAGATTAAAAGGAAAAAAAAAAAAGCCCAACACCCAAACAACATAGTTTAGATTCCTCCTGCTGTAGTTTTAACTGAGTTTCACCTGCTCAGTTTTAAGTGGACAGGCTAAACATACACATCCTCAAGTGCGATCAAAAGTTCTATACACACATAAGAACTTCAAAAGAAGCTCACAGGAACTCGCACCTTGGCCAAACTCCACCCACACAGCCACATCAGTGTCGCAACAGCGAACCACCTCAAAAAGTTGGCTCCGAGGAGAAAAGTCAGTGCTCCAGGATCCTTTCCCATGCAAGTAGCTAAGCTATTGTTAGATCTGGTCTGGCTCCATTATTTTTGCTGTGGTAGTTCAAGTAGTTGTTATTAGCCTTGTAAGTGATGATGCTCAGTCCAAGCCAATGACAGGCTTCTGCACTAGAGTAAGCCTACATCTCCTCCCACCTTTGAAAGAGATATAGGGTAGGGACAACAAGACTTTGAGGTGCAGGGCTGGACCCTGCTCAATGCTTCCCAAGAATGGAGGTTATATAAGCCTTTGAAAATTCATGGTATGGTTCAGTCCCTGCCTCCCCAAATATGTTCCTGCCCTCTGGCTTGGGAGCATAACATCATAGCAGCCTCCTGCATGTTTAGTACTTCTTCCTGTACCACGCCTGTTCTCTGGGTCTCACAACCTAGCCACTGGGGAATCCTAAATGCACGAAGTCTTGCATCTTGTGTATGGCAGAGCTTTCTGAGATGCTACATTTCTTAGAAGAGAACAAAGAAATGCTCCCCACGATTCAGCATTTAAAGACTTCTGGCCCAGTTCTTCAATTCTGAGTCAATTTTAATGAAGTTTTGTCCAATCTATGTCTACATACACCAGGTCTACATTAAGCTGTGGTTTCATGAGGGACCATGGCCTTTGTCATCTTCTCCTTCTCACCCTGATTTCATTCCCCATCATGCACTGGCTCCTCCACTCATCTGTTCTGAGCCACCTCAGTGTATTAAGCCAGCAGAAAAGTGAACTACTGAAAAAAGCAAATAACTTTACTCTGACTCTGCCATCACACGAGGCAGGGTCAGGTGAGCAAGGGAGTGTGAGGCAGAAGCTAGGACTCCAAGGGAAAGGATAGGAAGGACTAAGCAGGCAGGGTGGCAGCAGCCAGTAACCACGCTGGCTCAGGCTGCCGTGGAACATGCATCTTGGTTCCTTGAATCTTAACGTCAGCTAAGCAAAGGGTCATCTGACTTAGCTGTTAAATAACTTGATCAATCAGAAGGAGATCAGCAGGTCATTTACCCTATAATCTAGAACGCTTGAAGTGATGCAAGACACAGCTATTATTTTAATGAGAAAATTAAAATTAAATTTAATGAAATTCTATTGTGTAGGAAGACGCAACAAGAAGTCATGGCCAGCGTTGAGTCTTGCTCTTGGATAAAGATGGGATTAGGACAACACTTCTCTAACCACCAAAAGACTAAAAGAGGTCTCCCTTATTCAGGTGCATTCATAATAATCAGTTCTCAATTTCAGTAACACTGTACAAATCAAGAAGGAAGTGCTAATTCACAGAAGTATTATATCTGACTATTGGCTCATTTCATGCTTGAACCATTAACTTCATCAACTTTTTTACTGTGTACAAAGGATAAGGAGGACTGGATCCTTGAAGTACAACCACCATCCAAATAATAAGATGCACTGGTAAAAAAACCTTAGGTTCAACCAGACCTAGTTCTTTCAACTTCATAGAAGCATAAAAGTTCCTTTTTTTTTTTTTTTCAGTTAGAATGTATAAAAAATTGAGAAGCAGAATAAAGAAGAATGTAAGCCATCCAAGGACAAGATCAGAAAATTCATCTGAGGTGTTACATTCCTCAGAAATTAGAAGATACAAGGTACCAACCAGTCAGTGAAGAATCTGCTCAGCTCCTAAGAACAGGGTAGAAATGTGGATTTGAACAAACATGCTTTCCATTTCATGTGTACTCCACAATTAAAAATTCCAAAAACAATTATGAAAGATTCTCCCTTCTTTGATTTTAGATGTGCCTCAGCATATAGGTAGGAAGAAATCACTGTGTGGCAATAGGTATTTCTTTCAAAGATTTCCTTTCTTAGCATAAATTTCACAACATGAGACTTACATGCAGTTTCTAAAGAGGGTTCTCTGATCAGAGGCATATGATGTTATTTCACAGGACAGGTGCAAAGGGGACAATATCAACAACTTTATATAAAGCTATACCATGTTTGCCACACTATATTGCCTGTATGGCTAGCAGGTACAGTCAGAGTTTAAAACTCACCTCTTGAAAAAGAATGCTAACAGATGTAGGAAATAGAGCCACATAATTTTATTTTTCCTTTAAAAGTGACAAATACCAAAGTTTCTTCATGAGGTATCAGTTTATCATGATACACCAGCTGATGACTGTATCTTCTCTCCCCGCCCCCCCCCTAATTTCTGTTTCCAGAGAACTTGAAATTGAGCGATAAAACGGTTAATACATAACTGTCCGGGATAGGGTTCAACAAGTCATTTTGTGGCAGAGAGAGAGAGAGAGAGAGAAATGAATGGCAAAGCAAAAAAATGATCAAATGTTAAGAGTGTTCTTTATGCATCTGTGCTCAGGGGAGTAGGTTAATATATCTTGAAAATAAAAACTGGAGGCACAAAAAAGTTAGAGAACTCCCATTTCCATTTCAATATAGTATTTCACAGATTGTGAGAGCAGCAGACATGGAACCCATAGCCAGCAAGCCAGTCAGACCAGAAGTACAGGTCAAATGATGGTCAGTCTCATTAGCAGATTTCAATATGCTCCACAAAATATATCCAGGCTTCAGACCTGCATTACAAAAGGGGTGGAGGACACATTGCAGGACACTAGTATTTAAGTGCTTTCTGGTTTCTGAAAAGCAAAACAAAGAACATATGCAACAATCAACTCCAAGGAGGGATTTTTGGATTTAAATAAAGTTCCATATTTACTCTGTTTCACAGAAGTTGATGAGCTTAAACTAATCCACTTCTTGACTTCCCATTCGACCAGACATTTGAAGTGAGTCATGAAGCATGTTTGGGAACACTGGTATATATCAGGAACTATCTCACAGTGAAGACAACACGAACTAAAGGCAGTCAGCAATTGCCAGGAGGCACTCAACACCTTACCAGACAGAAGAGACATCATAAAGAAAGATGGTAGGAGCCTGCATTCTCATCTCTATTTTGAGCTGGAGGCAAGGCAACCACATCCTCTGCAATGTGCCCGTGGAAGATATTGGCTCTTGAATAGCACTGACATTAGCTCCCAAGCATAAACTCCATTCTGATCTGAAGTAAGCACAGCTCTACCAAAAATGAAACTTAATTTGCTCTTTCCTGACATGGTCTTCCTTCAAAAGCCAACCCATGGCCCCTAGAAAAGGGTGAACAAGTACAGATCTTTCAGGGATGTTAATGGGAGGTGGGACATGGGCTGGGAGATCTGATCTTCACAAAAAGAAGGGCCAGAGGTTATGCTGCTGCTGCCTTTAAGTGGTGAAGGCAAGGGTCAGGACTCTTTTCCCCCTGTGCTGTGACACCACTCGCTCAACGTGCCAGGCATGGGTGAGGCCAACCAGCCACACCCAGGGCTGGGTGGCAAGAGAGGGGCTGCAGCAGCACAATGAGTTCCCCAGCCATATGGGAAAGGTAAGGTGTGATCCAGTTATGTGCCTCATGCTCACAGCAAGGTTCACAGAATCAGAGAACGGTTGAGGTTGGAAGGGGCCTCTGGAGGTCATCTTGTCCAATGCCCCTACTCAAGCAGGGACACAGAGCCGGTTGCCAAGGACCGAGTCCAGCTAGGTTTTGAATATATCCAAGGACGGAGACTCTACAACCTCTCTGGGCAACCTGTGCCAGTGTTTGACTCTCTTCACAGCAAAAAAAACATTTTCTGATGTTCAGATTGACTTTCATATGCCCACTGCCTCTTGTCCTGTCACTGGGCACTATCGAGAAGACTCCATCTCCCTGTCCTTCACTCCCTCCCATCAGGTATTTATACAAGTTGGTGGGCTCCCCTGAACCTTCTCTCCTCCAGGCTGAACAGTCCCAGCTCTCTCAGCTTCTCCTCACTTGAAGAATGCTCCAGACCTTCATCATCTTTGGGGACCTGTGCTGGACTCACTCCAGTAAGTCCATGCCTCTCTTGCACTGGGGAGTGCAGAACTGCACACAGCACTGCAGATGTGGTCTCACCTGTGTCAAGTAGAGAGGAAGGATCTGGATCTGCTGGCAACACTCTTCCTAAAGCAGCCCAGAATGCTGTTGGGCCTTCTTTGCCACAAGGGTGCATTGCCGGTTCATGGTCAGCTTGTTGTCCAACAGGACCCCAAGGTTGTCTCTGCAAAAGTTGCTTTCCAGCCAGTTGGCCCCCAGCCTGTACTGGTGCAGGGGCTTACCCTCAGATATCCCCAGATGCAGGACTTTGCATTTCCCTGTGTTGAACTTGATGAGATTCCTCTCTGCCCAGCCTGCCAAGGTCCCTCTCCATGGCAGCACAACCCTCTGGCTCATCAGCCACTCCTCCCAGGTTTTTATCACCTACAAACTTGCTGAGGGTGCACTCTGCCCCATTGTCCATGTCATTAATGAAGATATTGAACAGTATTGACCCCTGGGCTATACCACTTAGTGACTGGCCTCCAAGGACATTGTACCACAACCCTCTTGGGCCCAGCCACACTTTCCTTCTGTACCTCTCAGACTGGAGAGGATAGGGAAGGACTGGACAAGAGTGATAAATTCTCTTTCCCTGTGCTATAAAATGCTACTTGAAGTGTTCCCTGGAAATGCTGTTCCTTTTTAAAAATCGGCTGTTTTCCTCCCTGTTTCTTCTTGTCCCTGTCGAAGAAAAAGCATCTAAAGACCACTGGTCATTGATTACACTCAGTAAAAAACACAGAAAATGTGTCCCAAGACTTCAAGATGTCAATCTTCCACTGCAGGAAAATTCAACACATTCTTAAGGAAAGGAGAGCAATCATGCCTTTGTATTATGAAGAGATTATATAAAGGAGGAAGATCCAACTTCCAGCTACTCCCAGGGCAAATCAACACTGGAGAAAAGGCCTGTGACGTTAGGCCCAGATGCCATTGTACTCCTCATTTCAGATGGTTTGGATTCCACCTAACTCCCCACACTTGCTCTTGGCTGGCTGTAGTCTTGCAAATGCAATTAGTTTACAGAGAAAGCTCGGCTCCAAATTTCCTAGCTTCACAGGATTGGACTGGGCAAGATGCTGGGACCAAGAGCAAGCCAGCAATACAATCACAATCCTCAGCTTCTCTAGTGGCTAGATCCTCCTGCGGTTTCCAGTCCTGTCGCCAGTCACATGGGCCACCGTGAAACTGCCCAAGAGCTGCCTGCATGTCAGGACTAATAGGCTGGACTCCCCTTCGCTAACACAATTGCGCTGGAGTGTACCAGCAAAGACGGAAGGACCAGGACTGAGCCAGCAAGTTCAAAGCAGCTTACTAGAGAACCAGCTGCTCCAAGAAATGGGCAGGCAGAAGAGATTAAAGATACATTTTTCCTCACTAGTGCCCTGAGGGTAATGAAGGAACCATAATATAAGAAAGGACTTGTCTTGCCCTCCATGTTCCCATAGGCCAGCTGGCACCACGAAGCATTTTCTGATCATGGGGTAGAAGATTGTAGTTTGTCTCACCACAGAACAATTTTATAACCCAAGAATCAATCTGTGCAAGTGCTTTGTATGATCTTTTTCTACTGTCCTGCTTTAATGGATGTAATAAATACAGTTCTGGCTTTATTACCAATACTTAATTCTTTTGTAACATTTGGAGAGAACTAAATTTTCCTCAGACACAGCTACCTGCACAAACATAAATCCAGCATTATCTCCAATATTGACAACAACCTACTCTAAAGGAAAGCCTAATGTTCTGAGCATTAGAGGTACACTTCCACAGACAAACATTGACACAACAAGGGAGGAATTGAATGTCACTGGCTCTTGAATTCTGACCCCAGTTTTGTAACCATCTTTCTTGTCTGAACTTCAGCAAATCATGTACTTCACTGGTTCAGCTCCCCCATTCACCAAATGAGGGCTAATAAAGACTTCACATGCATTGTGCTGAAGTTTTTCACCTTCAAAACACTTTAGACGTGTAAAATAAGGCAAAAATGTTGAGCACCGCTAATAAACCGATAGGTCAAGATGATTGTTTTTCTTCATAGTGTGAATGAGAATAGATGCCCACTAAAAAAAACCAACCAAACTCACAGCCCCTCCCCCCAGAAAAGCCCAAACCAACAATCAACAGCTCACAGATGTAACAGACAAATATGGGTGAAAATACGTGTAGGAATGACCCTAAAACATCCGAGGACGAAGCCACAGAATAAGTAAAACTGTAGGAAAAGGTTGGTCCTTTGGGGGTTGCTTTTTGCTTGATTTGTTGCCGTTAGACCACACAGGATAAATAGAAATGAGAGCCCTAGCTCACTGTAAAATGGGAATTGGTATTTATTTCCTGACTGTCACTTACTTACTTAGAGTAGACTTTGATGTCATGTGTTGCAAAAAAACCACCACGCACAAGACATTGCAAATAAACTGTTTCCTAACTAGAAGCGCAATTTTTAATGCTAAGGCATTCCTCTTCTTGACCATCCCTGACTGTTCTGTACTGCACATTATCGCTTGCCCATATCCAGCTGCTCTTTCACAATCCTCTTAATGCATGCGAAGTAAGGGTTATCCTTTCCTACTGTGTCTGTACAACACCCCGTACAGTGGTGATGTACTGGGAGTGGCTGGGATAGACTTAACTGCCTTCACAGCAGCTTGTATGGGTGCTTTGCATTTGTGCTTAAAACAGTGTTGATGACAACACATCAATCTTTTGGCTGCTGCTGAACAGTGCTTGCAGAGCAGCAACACTTTCTTCCTCTCTTCTCCCTCCCCTCACCTCAAATCAAGTAGGCTTGCAGGTGGGCAAGACATTAGGAAGGGACACAGCCAGGACAGCTGGCTCCAACTGACTAAAGGGATATTCCAGACCATATGATGTCGTGTTTAGCAATAAAATCTCAAGAAAAGGAGGTATAAGGGGAAACGTTCATGGTTATGGCATTTGTCTTCCCAAGCAACCATTACACATGGTGAGGTCCTCCTGCTTTCCTGACAGTGGTAAAACATCTGCCTGCTGATGGGGAGTAGTGACGAATTCCTCCTTTTGCTTTGCTTGTGTGTGCAGCTTTTGCTTTCTTTATAAAACTGTCGTTATCTCAATCCATGGGTCTTTTCACCTTCTGTTTTCTCCCCATCCTGCAGGAGAAGGGAGTGAGTGAGAGACAGGGTGGGTGTTTGGCTGCTGGCTGGGGTTAACCCATTGCAGGTGGCCTACTCCTTGCCTGGGACTTCTAGCTGCTGCACTAGTACAAAGAACAATATTAAAAACCTTCATTGCAGAAAGGAAGTGAACATGGTTTTTGCAAATGTCAAACCGACAGGCTGAAACCGCTGTGTTACTGTGTAACTTTTAGCTACAGATGTGACAGGCCAGCTAAACTGCAGGGAGGAAAGATAATGTCAATAAGAAGCAAAATGGCCTCAAGGTGCCCAGCTCTAGAGAAACGCTGTAACTCTTATCTCAAAGATTTACAATAATACTGTGACACACACATTGTCATGTATAATCCACCCGTTATCTTTTCATTGAATTATTTTGTCATGCAATGTGTGATCACTTTCTTGCTTTTCTCAGAATATTTTTTCTTTCTTGACTGTACTCCCCTCTGCTACGCTCTCTTGTAAGAAGTGGTACTATGACTTTTTGTCTCCAGTGTTTCCTTTTCTTTTTTTCTTCTCTTTATTCTGCTTTCCTCTTCTTTTCCTACATTACACTCCATATTTCTTCTCCTTTATATCTCTCATTCTCTCCCATCCACATTTCCCTCTACACATGCGAACGCACCGTAATTCCCTCTTTTAATGTTTCCTAGCTATCTTCCCCACTCCCTTGCATCAGGACATGCATTGCAATTAGCTAACTAAAAATTAGCACCATTTAGGAGAAAAAGGTCAGGGGAGAGGATTCAGCATGGTACTGCACCTGTACAAAGACTTTAGGCAGCAGCCGTGGTTTACCAGTCTCCAGTTGGTAGCTGGCAGTACCTGAAAGTGCTCTTCCTTTCCATCCTTCTCTGAAAATTTAACCCTTTAGAAGACAGAAGCAGCTTCCCCTGCCCCCAGATGCTGTAAAACAGCATTGAGAGGAAAGCTTCTCCACTGCACTTGCTGGAACACTGATGAACCTTTGTACTGCTTTAAAGTCCCTCCTCCTGAATCTGAAAAGAGGACCCTGAGAACTATCCACGAAATTGATAAAACTGGTTCATTTCCACTCTCTTAAAACTTACCCAAGTTCTAGTGCAAGCAACAGTACAGACACTGTCTGTCTATATATTTGGAGCAAGGGACAGCACTGACTCATATCCAGTTTTATCATAGCCTTTTTTAAAAAAACCCAATATAACAAGAGCTAAATGCTTTTTGTATTTGAATGAAAAAAGTCAAAGTTTCCAGCTTGTGACACCAGCCAAGACTGTATTGTGCAATTTTAGTGCAATTTTCCAGCCCTAAGTGAGCCAATCAGGATAACCATGCCCTGGAGAAATATCACTGACTGCAGCTGTACGTTTCCGAATGTTACACCTCAACACAGTGAAACAACACCCAGATATTATTCAGTACATATTTCTGGACAGAATAATTTTTTTGAACAGCTTCCCAAAACAGAAAGATGAGCAAAGAGCAGGCCAAGGTTACAACTGAAGTTCACACAAGACTGGTTCAGCTAATTTAGGCAATAATGCTGACTGCTGCTGTAATTGAGATTTCCTTCTTCCAGGGTGGTATTGGAAATGTGAGCTGTAACAGCCAAACCCCTACTAGAAAAAGAAGATTAAAAAACCCAGTCCATTTAAAAACTTTGTTAATGACAGATGAAATCACCTGCCTTATGCATGGTTCTGTGAAGCAGTCAGGCTTTGGTTGCACAATAATCTCTCAGCCCCTGCGTCTGGGCAGATTTCCTTCTTGTCTGGCTGCTTTGCTAAAATAAGGAGGCTGCCTGGCCTGTGATAAGTGACTTCTCTTGTGCACCCCCATCCACAGGCTATGTGTGGAAAATAAAAATCTTATTCAGATCCTCTATGACTCAGATAACGAACAATCCTAAGTACAAGCAAGTGGTATTCTTTATCTATTAATAAGAAGTTACCTATCTGCTCAGGCACAGGCCTCAGTGGTAGAAAAGGATGTGGGGCAATCACAGAACTAGCATATGAATGACATTATTAGAGAGCCCTTGTTACAGGGTGTTAACCATGATCATTAAAAAGGCAATTCTTTAGAATGACTAGCTACAATTAAGTCCTGCCTCCCACTGATCACAGTGTATGCAATACTTCAATCCACCACTGCCAGCTTAACTAGCACCCTGCCTCAATCCCCACAGGGCCTGCACCATCACTGAAAGACACCATACAGTCATGTACGTTATTTACTGAAAGCCGAGGACTTCACAGTTATATAGCATATTCTTTGCCATATTCTTATCAGGCAGTGAATTAATTAAAAAAAAAACCAAACCAAACACAATACAAGTTTGTTACCAACAACAGCCTCAAAATTTTCTTTTCTCTCCAATCCCATATTAACAGATTTGTTTTAAAAATCAACTTAAAACATTTCAACTGTAAAAGCATTATCAGTAAGTTTTTCCAAACTACATAAAAGATGCACACACAACACACAAAATACTGCAGTAATGTAAGTGATAATGGAGTAACATTGCACAAGTGCCATATTCAAGCCACAAACAATTCCCAAAACACATAAAACTCATTGCAAAACAGTATTAATGGCAGATCTGACTGTTACCATGTCTGCAAAGAATAGGAACAGAACTTTAAATACAGCAAATGCCCTAGCAGAGTTTTAACTCTGGGAAACGCAGCTGCTTTCCCTCTAACTCTCAAATTGGTGCTTATGTCTTTCTAGACACCTGCAATGACTGAAGGCACTACTCTGGACAAAGCCAGGAGACCCCTATAGTTTGCAAGCCCGTAGCTTGACCATCTATTAATAAGGAATTACTTCCCTGTGCAGGCAACAGCCCTCATGTAACAGCTAGCCTGCTACCCACTCCAGTGGTCTCTCCTGTCTCAAATCAAGTCATAATCCCCAAACTGTAGATGAACCCGCTGTTTCAGGTAAGAGCAGGGACACATCCTCTATAACTGGTTTTCTCTGCAGCTGCACAGATACAAACACTGGCTCAGCCTGTGCTCTCTTCCCTCCGCTCAGGTAAGGTACTGGTTGTGGTGCTCCTTGGGAACCTGTCCCCCACACCACCAAGCCAATTGCCCATTTAGAAAAATACTACCCAATTGCTGCTAAGAGCATGCATGCATGTGGCTCCTGCTGTAATTCACTCCACTGTAGAAGACCATCTATCTTGCATGGTAAGGAGAATCCCTGTATCGCAACTCAGAAGATTATAGGAAGTAAGAAACATTGTAAGAGACTTGGATCTCCAGAGTCCTGTAGTAAAAAGTGGAGGACCTGGTGACAGCAATCAAAAATGTAGGGATTAATTTAACCAAATCTCTGCAGATTCAGAAATTGCACAGCAAGCTGTGACTGTTACTTCTCTCTTCTGCAAGTCAGCACTTCCAACATCTACATTCTCCTGGAGAGCCACGTTAACTGTTCTCTCAGTCTGGTAAACCCAAGAGTCAGACAGAATGAGAGGAGGAGAAGATCTACAGTGTGGGTAGGTTTGTGTAAACAGAGAAAGGCTGCCTCAAGCACAGAAGATACTTCTGAGGCAAGAAAAAGAAAAGGACTGGGATAGAGCAACAAAAGTGGGTTTGGTAGAACCTAAAAATTAGGAGCTTTGAGCTGTCTTAAGGAATGGCAGAAGAGTAGCTCTTGATGGCAGAAAGGAATCCAACAATGATGTACAGGAAAATACATGCTCATGGAGGTACAAAGACACCTAAGGTATGTAAACATTGCTGGAGAACTTTGCCCTTTGAGGCTGTTGCTGCAAAAGCAGCAACAGAGTTCACCAACTCTGGGTCTGGAGAGGGAGCCCTCCTTGGGGGCAGGAGATTGCCCACCTCACCTGCCATACTTCCTTTTAGTTGGCTGGGATGAAGAGCTCTTTGTAGGAGCAAGGCATCTCTGAAACTACTGCTCTGAACCACTTTCAGCATATATTGTTTGGGTTGTTTGTGCTGTTTGCCCTTTAAATAGTCATTAATGTCCCGTATTGTCAGTAATATACAACACAGAAAGAGCTTAATCCTTACTTGTGAGCTATAGAGCTCTCGTAGATAAAGTTCATGGCTGTCTAAAAATGGATTTACCAACCATGCATGGCAATAACACCTACAGAGAAGGAGCCCACGTTGGCTGACCAGCCAAGCCTGGCTCAGACTGGCTGGCTGCTTGAAGCCCAGGGTACACAGTGTTTATTATTAACCAACACCCACAAACTCTGCACAGCAAGCTGCAAAGTTTCCCCCTTGACCTGGATATCCAATAAGTATCTAACAGCATACAGCTACTTAAAACTCAAATAGGAACATATAACACAAACCCAGTACCTCCTGGGAACAATCATTCTAGTAACCTATCAAACTAGATGCACAAAAAATAAAAAGCATATGCAATCTCATCTTCCTGAGAGTTGTTACTGAGATCAGGAATACCTTGCAAACCACTCAGTGAAGTCTCAGGGCCTATGCCTGCTAACCCTCAGCAAGCAATCTGTTCATCACTCACCCTTACAGATGCTGCACACAACGCAACCCATTCTCATTGTCTGAGGCATTTATTGCTTGACTGATTCAAATCTTCAGTTAACACCTGCCATACCTCTCCCTGCCCCAGAGAACACCACACTGACATCTGGCAGTCACACAGACAGCAGTTAAAAAGTTCGTATCTGTCATCCCCATCAAAGACTTTGCTAGCCACAGCAATGGAGCCTTGAGCAAGGTCTCCTCGAATAAGAGGAGGACTTCTTTACATCACCAGAGACCATGTTGTTAGCTGTGCTAGCACGTCATAATTTTTTGTCAGGAAAAAACAGGTGAGAGATCCTGAAAATGCTAAATCATGACAATTTCCAGACCAACCTGCATCATCACAACTTGGCTGCTGGATCAGACCAGGCCTTTTCTAAATACAAACACTTGATGCTTGGCAAGGTGCCAGAGAAGTGAAGGGCAATGAATGAGGCGGAAAAATGAGAAGAGATGAGATTCCCCAGTGGCACTGTCACAGCTGACAGCTTTCAGAGACTGCCTGGAGACTGGCAGGCCTCTCAAACACACTGGGACAGCACTCCTATGTCTACCAGGAAGCGTCATTCAAGTAATCTACAAAAGGCTCAATTAGCCGGCAGGTGACAAGCAGCAACTGGGGACTGTGTTTTTCCCAAACAGATTAGAGAGCTCTTGAAGTGGCCTTCCCAGAGCATGATTACAGACTTGCAGGAAAGTATGCTGAGTCGTTCTGTAGTTCTGCAGCTGCTGTTGGTCATCTCAGGTTAACAACATACTTCTCTGCCAGCAGTCAGTACTTGTTTCTTGAACTCACTAACAGCATTTTAACAAAAAAAAAAAAAAAAAAACAAAAAACCAACAACAAATCACCAAAAACATTCTAAGAAAACTCCCCCTTGAGGCAGCTTCTCAATCTTGTCATCATTGCATTTCCATTTTCCTTAAGGGAAGCTGTGAGCAGGAGAGGAATCCATAAGCGTTGCAGCTGCTGCTACTGTTGCAAGAACAGCAGCCAAATTTGTTTTAGCTTTGAAAGCTGCAGTCACCCAGCTTTGACCAGTAAGACACATCTGTACTCGCCATTACATCCATCAAATTACCAGCATCGCAGCACAGGGAGTTGTTTCAGCTGTGATGAACCCTTAAGAATCTGAGTTACACAAAAAAGCAGAAGCTCACAGGTGGGTGAAAGGAAATCAAAGCAGTTTTAAAGTTTGATCTCTGTGTACAGAAAGTAGCAATTTCTGGCTGCTGTATACTTTACATCTCACCACAAAATAGGAGGACAAGGCCACAGCACACGTGATGTGACAACAGCGCAAAGGAGACAACTCAGCCACAGTACTGAGCAAATGCCTCACAAGGACTCCCCAGGGAGGGGAGTGGAGGAAACACTTACTCATAGTAAGCAAACACTGTCTGACTTTGGGGGACAGCACTCCATTACCCCGGTAATGCAGAGCAGGTACCTAACAGAGCCTCATGGTCAGGTATACTGCCCTCACTGGGGTACGGCCACGGCTTTACTGGATCACGATGAGATACAACAAATTGTTCCAGCATCTACAGTCCTGGAACCCAGTGAAGGATGCTTGGCAAGATGGTCTTTATCATTTATAGGCTCCAAGCAGATGGAGACTGCACTTGGAAAGAACTAATCCCCTGTTCAGAAACAGAATCCTTCTGTTTCTCTGTGGCAGGAGAGGAGGATGTTTAAAGGGACACCATCTCCAAAGAGAGTGAAGACAAGGAATGTACTGAACTTGTACATTTCCAAGGAAAGTCACAGAGCAGTAAGAATCCATGCTTTTCACCACATCTTATTATCCATGGACACCATGTACACTCGATTAAGATTTTTAAATGGCATTTGCAAATCTAACTTCCTGTTAAACAAATGTGCCTGGAAACCACTGCCAATACCTCACTCTGCTCTTTCAAGCATACTAAACACGTCTCAGGTGATGTGGTAAATTTCTAGGCTTCATTTCCTTTTTTTTTTTGTTTCAGAAAATGTATTTGCTAGCCCTTGTTCAATCACCTCTATACGAAGAGCGCTACATGCACTCAGGTTGCTAATGGATGTATTGCAAGAAATCCTAACGGATTGGTCAAATGAGCAATGAAAGGTAGCTCCAACTTTGTGCTTTTAGGAAGCGTCTTTTAGGATACAAATAAAACATTCACTGACACATTCAGAACAGATATTTCCTACTGTTTAATAATGACTATAATTGTCTTTTTACAAAATGTACTGGAGTTGATTTTCTTAGCCTTTTAAAGCAGTTTCAATATCAGAAAAATCACTAGCTTCTTTTTTGCTGAAAGAGATAGAAATTAAAACAGATGGCACAAAACCTTCCCCCACCCAAGAGAAAAAGGACTACATTCTCAGCTTGTGGTTTGAAGCACATGGAACCACTTCAGGTGTATGTAGTTCCTGCCCTTATATTCCAGACACTTGCTCTTGCTGACAGTAGTCTCTATGGCTGCACTGTTCTCTAAAAAGTCTTACAGAAAAAAAGAAAACCAAAGGAGAGCCAAAGTAAAGCCACATCAGTTCCCTGGTTTGGTTTACTGCGTAACCTTGTGAACAGCTGCATCACTGCAGCTGAGAATGGCTGCGTGGAGGTGAGACAGAAAGAGAAAATTCCTTAAACTGGTGTTGCTTGTGAAGTTTTGTCTCATCAAATAGAACTGTGTCCGCCTACCACCAAGCACTCCTTGGTTAACACACAGCAAACACACTGTTTGCTCCAAGCTCTTACGCAAATACCTGGGCAGAAATTGTAAAATGGCCACCCAGAGCACAGGCATGGAAAAAATACAACTGGCCAAGCCAGCCTGTTTCAGTGATCTCAGAGTGGAAATAGCAGGACTTCCCAGACCTATTGGTTTTAATTACTAGGCTTGGACATTCCTCGCTCGAGTGCTCCCGCTTACTTTGGAGCCATCTAAGACTTAGATAATTTTTTTCTCTCTTTGCTCAGCATGTCAAGCAAGGTCCTTTTACTGCAGCTTCTAGCAGAACAACAATAATAATTAGCAGCTACAACACATAGCTCTGACCTTGGCCTGAAAATAACTTTGCTGCTAAAAAACATGTCCCATTTCTTATTGCTTAGCCAGTAGTTTACCACATAGTTGCAGACTGAAGACACCTGCACATTCTTGCGGTGGTTTTCATCAATTATTATTTTCTTCGCAAACATAAAATGCCTCCTGCATGCCTCAAAGTAAGATATTTTGTATAATATGTCATGACATCACTGATACCTATTACAGCATTATTTTTCATGTTTTCTGTTATCAGCGAGATGAAAAGTCAAGCAGAACACAGAACTGTTTGAATCTAAGCTTTGTAGGTTAGCACCCAGCAACTTTCACCAAGCTTGTTACTTCTGGCCATTATTTTCCTTTGGAAGAACTATAGACACAGTGATAGTAGCGGGAAGTTGAAAGTGCAGTCTACACAGGACCCAGAGACAGGCTTACAGTTCCAGCATTGCTGCATGTCACCAGAATCCCTCTCTTCCGACTAGCAGCATTATTACCATACAGGCAAAATCATATGTCACTGACACACTGCTGCAAAGAACTAGATGTTTTACTTCAATCACCTCCATGGACAGAAAGATGTTTCAGGCTCAAGATCAAGTTAGAAGATTGAGTAGCTCTCAAATCATGCCAAGCATCATTTGCTTTTGTGAATTTCCTTTTCCTGTATCAATGGTTTTTATTAGGAATTGTTCTCTTCCACTAACAGATTTTGCTTTCTTCTCATATTTTAATGTCTTCTGAATTTAGCTCCCCAGTAACTTTGTCTGATATCATCCAACACATTCAGAAATTGATCTTGGCTCCAGCAACCTAACTACCAGCATTTTCTAGCTTTCAGTGTTAGACTTATCAATATTCTCTTGAATACTATTATTCAACTGTATGCTAGTATACAAATAACCCAGAGAGGTTTCAGCACACTTCAAAGTTACTCAGAATTACAGACTGTCTTGTTGTCCATTCACTTATCAAATATGCAATTGCTGTTGTCAAGACGTATGTTGGAAATTAAACAGATACTCAGCAGAAAAGCTTTAACTATTGCCTTCACATTTTTAACAAGTTAAAATCTTGTTGTTAAATCAACTTTTACTGAGTTTACCCTTTTTTACCTTGCAATTGTTTGTAATTTTTTTCTTCAGCCTTGAGAAGGTAATTTTGATTTTCTTCTTTTCTCTCTGGTGAAACTGCTCTTTCCTGGTTCATATTAGGCTGAAAGAATTGGCACTGGTTTTAGCTTAAAACACCCTGTATTCTGAGGCCGTGCTTACTGTGCCAGAACTATTGTCTGCTCAGTAACAACAGTGTTAATGTGGGAACAATCCCTTCAATGCCATCAGCCTGAACTGTGGTCAAAGTTATCTTGGCCCAACCTGAAGGAGGTGAAACAGAGGCAAAAAAAGGTAATGGGCCACCTCTACACCTCTTGGAGTCCAGAAACAGTTTGAGAAGCCCGAGAGACATACACTAGCATCCACTGTGCCCTGATGGCTCTCCTTCTACGTGTGAGCTCTCAACACTTCTTTTCTCTCTTCAGTCTGCATTGGTCACACTCTTGCGAATCTCTGCATCAGACACTTTGGACAGGTGATACAATCACAGCCATTCCTACTGGCCAACCGCCTAAGACGGTGGGACACCAATATAGGCTCCACTGTCAAATATGGGCTGTGCTGAAAGCAGGACCTACTCCAATACAGTGTCTGTGGCATCCTCCAGATTTCAGCTGTGAAAATACACATAAGGGCTCCAGGAGAAATTCAGCTGAATCAGACTTCTTTCAATCTATGACCGCTGCCACTCGAGCCACCCTGCTGACAATATGGATGCAAATTCATACCGCTGTCTCTAATGGCACAGGATGCCTCAAAAGGCTTCCAAGAACTCATCTACTGACAACTTGCCAAGCTCAGTAACATAGGTTCCCTAGAAAGTCTTAGAGTAAAACAAGCCAGCAGTAGCATGGACACAGAGCAAACGTGCTTCAAACAGATCAGCACAGTCAGCGTGGCATCCTGAAGACTGCCACGTGTGTCGATTTTGCCAAGCTGGCTAAAATTCAAGTTATTTAGCTTCTCTGGTATAAGTGTACTGTGCACACCGAAACATGCCCACTCACACTTAGTGAGTACACACTCCCGCTTACTTAGTACGCTGCTGCTGTAGAACAAAGGTGGCCGCAATGGAATCCTGCATATATCCCCATGAATATGAGAGATCTTGGCAAAACTGAAAATAGCAAAAAAAAAAAAAAAAAAAAAAAAAAAGGAAAAGAAAAGAAAAGAAAAAGCAAAAGCTATATTAATCACCATCAGGTTAAACCAGTTGAAGTGGGTTAGATGTTGAAGATATTTCATAAATTCCTGTTAAAATCAGAGTGTTAATTCAGACTGGATTTTGAAAATGGAGCCCCTAACATTAGTAATAGTCATGCATGAAAAACAGCTTTCAAATTGTCTTACTGTCATGTAAAATACACAAGTCACAGAACTATGTTTTTTCCTCCATTTTATTTTCAAAATATTTACAGACCATTCCCTAAGCATTAGAAAGCCAGGAACTCAATGCATAAAATGCATTATCTTTTCAAAGCTATAATCATTCTGCAAGGTTAAAGAAATTCTCTAGCAAAAAGGTAAAGGAATTTGTGTAGGCTTACAGATGAGAAACACATTTTTTACTTCCTAATTTCATTCTATGCTAGACACCACAACACACAGAATTTAAAGAGAAAGCACTGGTAACATTTAGACATCAGCAACAATTCAGTAATCATCAGATTGCTGCACAATCTCTTCATCTCGTCCAAGATTGCTGAGTTTTAGTCCTTGTGTTACGATCTTTCTTACAGAAGAACAGCTGTAACATTATCTCCCATTTCCTTCATATAATTTCCATAGCATATTGTTGTCATCTATTAGAATTATTTCATGCACATATACATATAATCAAATTTTTTTTAGCTTGCAAGCACTGCGAACAGCCATTAACATTACAGTAAATGATGAAATGTCTCTTTCTTGTTCTCTCTCATATCGTTTCCTTCTTGGTGAAGGGGATTGAGGAAGAAAGAGAAAATAGCAACAGTAATATTCCCTCTTCATAACCACAACCATTCAGAGGCCCAGTACACTGTTTAGCACAATCTATGTCTAACCCAAAAGACCTTACCTTTGTCCTCTGCCAGCATAAGGGTTCTCCTTCTCAGTAAGACTGCAGTCCCACCAGCCACATTAACACTAATGCACGAATGTTTACAGATTTACCATAAGGAATTCTTTGCAAAGAAAGATGCTGCAAACACTTCTTACTAGAAGAACCGAATGCGAATACAAATGGACCCGTGGATGTAGTGGAAATACTGTCTGAGAAGAGATGAAGGAGAGTTGTAAAAATACTTAGCTTTCCGTATTTTATTGGATGCAGGAGTTAATCTAGAACTAACCTACCCTGGCTATTTCTACACACTGCAGCACAAACGTTTAGTTTTCTTAAGGAATTATTTGAGAAGAAGACACTATCGTGGTACCATATTAAAAGAAGTACATTTGCCTGAGGTTCCTTGGACACCTGAGGTAACTCCTACTGATGTTACTTACAGACAAGCTGGAGAGGAGAAAAATATAAGAAGGTGAAGCTGAAAGAGGGCTGAAGGGAACTAATTTACATTGTTTTAACTTCTGTTAAAGTCACTGCAGAAAGCCACTAAGCTTAAATTCTGATGAATTTGATACTGAACAGCACTGATAAAATATTACTTTATGTAAAGTATGTAAAATATTACATAAAATTACATAGATTTACATACATTACATAAAAATATGTAAAGTATGTAAAGTATACACACACACTTTATATGCGCACCAAAACCTAAAACTTCAGCACAAATAAACACGCCTGTGCTAGCTGTAAGAGTCCCACATCGCAGCTGTAGTGACACCACAGCAGGGTGGAGAGCAGAGAGGACTAGGTATTTCTAGTCCATAAAGGAACTGTTCTTTCCACAGTAGGGAAAGCAAAAGGTTAAAAGACTTTTAGCTAACCAGCAAAGCATGAGTCCACTGTTTTAGGAGTACAGGTTCATTTGCAATGTAGACCCACGCTCAAAAGAATGTCATTTGTCTCCAGAAAAAGATACTCCAGACCCACGTGATGGTTTGGGAACAACTCAAGCAAAGAGAAGGCAGCAGGTAACTGTTTGTATTCCTACTGAACAGAATTCATAGTGAGGGACAACTCTCGCAGCGCAGTACAACCGCTCAGCAGGTGCAGGTAGCCATGCCCAGTCACATTCAATTACGTCTCTCGCTACAGAAGCTCATTTCTAAGGGCAGCTGATGGCTATTAATGAACTGGAAGAAACTGGGCAGCTTTTAAAAGATGAACTTTAGGATTTGATACTACTCCACAGTAACCTAGAATAAAATGATTCCAAACTTCTAATGTCAATTTAGGACTCTAAACTTAGACAAGTTTAAAAAAATGACTAGACAAATACAGGCGGGGGGGGGGGGGGGCAAAAAAGGCATTGGGGTTTATAACAAGTGAAGGCAACAACTCCAGCATAAAATGTTGAGGTACAAGTTCTTGCAGGATGAGAATGTATGTGAGGAGGTATTGCTACATGTCATCTTCCATGCTCTTTCCTAGCCATTATTCACTGCCATTACTGCTGACAAATCACTCCACGGACAATTATGTGCCACAGAAATGAGAAAGAGCTTATCGATCTGTTAATCCTCTCTGCACCCGGATGGAGCAAAATTTCCCGCACCAAGTGAAGTTAAGGCATCAGCTCAAATCCTGGTGGCTCTCTGCTATCGGTTTCACTTGAATTTCTGCTTTTCAGCCATACATCTCCCAGTTCCCTCCCTGGGTCACTGGGTCACTGCCTGGAGGTCTCCAACAGCCGGGGCACGGAGCCAGCTGGACCAGCAGTCTCAGCCGTGGCGCCCACCCGCACCAGCCCGCCGTCGGCGCTGGCGCTTGGCCCCACTTCCTCCCAAAAAACTCACCTGTGCCCAGGAGCGAGGCGTTCCACCGGAGCGCGACGTGCCTTCGCATCACGGCGTTACCATTATTATTAACGGGGAAGAGTTGTTAATACTAATCTTTACCGTTAGCTGCCAGTATCAAGGTGATAGTCGAAGTACGTCGAGGAAGCGGCGTTACTCCGGGCTCATACGCGTCCGTCTGAGGAGGAGCGCGCATCGCTGCCGTAGGAAAGCGCAAAGGCGGCTTCTGACGGACCTTAACGCTTCGCCTTTTTTTTTTTTTTTTAATTTTTCTTTTTTTTTTTTTTTTTTTTTTTTGCCAGAGGAACCCGGACTTTTCTTCTTCCCGCGAGCTGCGAGAGCTGAGGAGCGAAACCGCAACGGCCAAAGCGGCAACGAGCTGCGACCCCCCACCCCCCCGACGGCGCTCCCGGGACCCGGCGCCCACAGAAACGCCCGGCAGGGGCGACTGCGACGCCCGCGCGGGCCGAGGGTCCCAACGGCCCCAACGGCCCCAACGGCCCCAGCAACGGCCGCCCCCCGCCCCGCTCGCCCCTTACCATCTGGGCCACCTTCAGCATGCCGGCGCAGGAGCGGAAATAGGCGCCGTCCATGAGCTCCGCGTCCGAGCCCGCCGAGGAGGCGGCGGCGGCGGCGGCCGGCGGGGCCGCGGGCCCCCCGCTGCTCACCCCGGTGCGGATCACTCGCGCCCCGTGAGACATGGCTCCCTCCCGCGCTCCCCTCGCCGCACGCCCGGCCCGGGACGCGGCTACACACGGGACGGGACGGGACGGGGCGGGGCGGGGGGCGGCACCTCCCCGCCCGCGCTCGCTCCCCGCCGGCGGGGCCGCGGAGGAGGAGGAGGAGGAGCAGCCGCCGGGGGTTTCCCGCGGGGGAGACGCCGCCGCCGCCCCACGCGTGTAGGGAGAGATGGGGAGGAGGAGGAGGAGGAGGGCCCGGGGCGAAGGCCGGCAGCCGGGCAAAGGCTCCCTCCCAGCCGCACGCCCGCAGCACCTCGCCGCAGCGGGACGGCCCCGTTTGGCAGCTGCGTTACGTGGAAATGGAAGCCGAAGCGAACGTTTCGGAGCAGGGAGAGGGACCCCTGACTGCAGGCGGTGGGGTGCCGGGGGGGAGCTCCCCGCCCAGCAGTTTTTACTCGAAGGGCAGAAGAGCCCTGGGCCTGTCAAAGTTTGCCGGCGATGCTCTTGGACGGGAGCTGCTCCGGTGCTTCGCAGTGGAGATAGAGCTGTGTCTTCCCACACAACGTTTATTCTCAAAAAAAAAGAAAACCAAACAAACCCCAAACCTCCTGATTCACTATCTCGTAAAAGATAAAACATTTGCGTTAAATGGGCAGTGTCAGGCAAAACTACAATGACTGTCCACACTGTCTCATCCCCGTTGTTTGAATTAAATCATGCACAGATACTAACAAAACTCAGCAAAGGAAGCTATATATTTCCTCAAGTTTAAAAATAACTTGTTTTGCTTTCTGACAAGTGAGGTAATAGCAGGCCTGCGAGCTGGGCATATGCCGCTTTTATTAGAGTAGTAACCTCATCATCTGCTGCTGTTCTGCAGTTAGGATGCACATTCCGTTCATATTTAATATTTATAGCTCCTTCGGCAACTAAAATTGTCTTAGGAAAGAAGACAGGTAAGTTCAGATCATCTCCAACACAAGTAAGGGGCTGGTGTAAGTAATTTACATGAGCAAGACAGGGGTTGCCAGCGGAGGCAATGGTCTGTAATAGACTAAGCAACACATGGTTTTGGACTTCTGTTAAGCCAGCTAGTAGTTGCAATAAAAGACATTGCCCGTCCCACCGAATTTTATCTCATTTCATTAGATATCAAAGCTACAACATTGCCAATCTACACACGAGTAAAATGCTACCTGCTGAGAGACTGTTCTCCCCCCCACCCGCCTTAAAACAGCTGCTTTTTTTCCCCCTCTTCTTACAGTTCGAGTTCAGAAGCATGCACATTTATAGGCTGCTTGCAAGCCCTGTGGAAGAAGAGTCTAGTAACTTCTGTACTTCCTATTAAGAAATGTATTTTTCTTACCTGCTGATGCAGCTTCTTTAGCTCTTAACTTCTTTTCAAAGTGTATATATGACTGGGGCCCCGCTGATCTGAGGTCAGCCCAGTGAAACACAAATACCTTTAAATTAATACAAGTAGAATAACAGTCGTATTTTCTACTCAGAAATACAGGCACCTTCTGTAAACCACTGGCACAAAGTCAGCCTAAAACACTGCCGAATTTGAAGTTTTTCTTTCAGTTCTCATGCTATTTACTTCATCTTGGTAAGCACATCATATGCACGATAATGCTAAAACGTACCGACAACTCCTTAACAGATGAAATTTGATGGCCACAAGTTGACATCAAGTATCCTTATGTATGTGGGTGACCTAGATTTTTCAGAGAGACTGTTTGTCTGAAACAAGTTATTTATAATGTAAAATACCTTCATACCTTCATTTTGCAAGTTGATTAGCATTTTGTTTATTCTTCTAAATATCTCTATCAAGAATTTCACTAATGATTTCATCACTTACCAGTTCTTCTTTTAAATAAGGTTTCTTTCAATCTTATGAACATTAAGCGATGCCTGCAGCCACAAATCTTGTTTTAATTGTTACATGATAAACCACAGCTAGCTTATCTTCTTTATCAATATTAGAATATACAAAGGCGTAAGTCATAGTTTGCAAATCAGTATTTAAGACTAACACACTGGAAGAAACAGATAACCTTTTGCGTGTTTACGCCTTTCTTCAGGCCTGAAACAGGAGGAGCAAACTTCAGATAATTCTCAGCTTGTACTGATTCCTCCAATTTTAACTAGATATGCAGAACACTTGAAAAACAGACAGTTGGTACCTGGGGAACAGCTGAGAAACAAGACAGATGAGAAAGAGCACAGGAAGTAAGATAATTATCTTTCTAAAAGTAAAGAGCAAGGCAGATAAGTTATGGCTTGTGAAAAAAAGCAATGCCAAACATAAAGCAAATTTCTGCCTAGTACGGATTTTATAGATTTCAGAATTAAGGATTCAACTCACAGATTTGCCTTTGGAAGGTATTCCACACATCTCCCCTTGAGGATCGGCACTGAAGACTCAGAGAGGTGGTAGATATTTTGCCAGAATCACTCCTTATCTGGTAACAGTCTGGTTTTGTCCTTCATTAATGGGTTTATTCTGACATACAACACACAGTTTCCACGACAGTTTTTGGTAAATAGGATGAAACGTATTTCTCCCTCTTACTACCTCTGTCCACAAGTGCTCTCTGCGTTATGACTTTAGACCAGAGCACCGCAGATATCACAAAATCATGAAATATTTGTGCAAAACATAGTCACGTTCTTTGGACTTAAGATAGGTACATCAGATATCGTTTAAGAAAGAATTTTTATTACTACAAAAGCATTTTTACTGATGAGAAATCACTGATGAGATTTTAATTCTGGCTATATCTCTGGTCACATTTTATCAGTTGACATTCGGATCATTTTTATGCCTTTGATTTTTTTCCAGCAATGGAAAAGAGCATATGGGATTTTAATGACACATTTTATCTGTGTAGATAAAATGCACTGTTGGTAGCCCTTCTTCCTTCTCACTACTGGATAATTTTAGCAAGCAGCAGACAGCCTGACCTTTGTTGTACAGGCCAGATGCAATCTGCAGACAAATATAGGTTTTTAAATAATATCTTGGCTTCCCTTACACTGAAGTCCTGTGACTCCAACAGATAATAAAGAACAAAACAATGTGATCGAGAACAGAATTAACTGGCTGCTGATAAATCTTCTTTGCTGCAGGGCACACACATAAGCAGCACACACACCATTTAGTTACAGGGAGAAATAAAAAGGTTTTTAAGTGGTAAGATTTCTCTACTACCATATATAATCGTCCAACTAAGTTTTTGAAGACTGGAAGAGGGTCCAAATCATCTTAATCCAGGAACAGAAGATTTACCGGTAGTTTTAAATGAGGAAAACTTTAAATAATATCACAAAATAATCACAACCTTACACTCCCCATGTAATTCCTGGAAAAAATTCCGTAGGTAATTTGTATTTGAAAGTCATTTTCAAAGGTGTGTGTTTTGAAAGTCATAATCTTCCATCATACTTCTGCTTGACTCAAAGGTATTTAAATATGAGCATCAAATTAAAAACTTCATTTGTTAAACTAACAACTAGCACTGGCGTCTTGACAGTTCTACGGATCTAATCTCTATATCATTTAATAGGATACAGAAGCCCAGATTTTCATTAGGACAGATTAATGGCCTAATCTGAGGAGAAAAGAGAAAAACACAGTCCCCTGAGAAACAATATGTATTACCTTCAGTAGCTGTTTTTTCTGATATTCTCAGTAGGTTAAACACCGAGCACTAAAGGACTGTTGTCTAGACTTATGCCTGGGAGCCTGCTGGATTTGAGAAACCTGTTAAGATAATGTGTTTCAGGCCCAACATTCCTTTAGCAAGCTTCAGACCTACAGTAAGAGGCTCCAAAAGCAATCTCATGATTGTGAGAAGCTGTTAGAATATGCAAACTGACATGGTCATCAGAATTCTTAGTAGTATATATTTTACTCTGAAAAAGAAATTAAAAAAGCAACCTTCTACTCCCAGTTTACCAAACATGCACAGTTGGGTCAATTATTTATTTATTTATTTTTAAGGTTTTGGGGGGGTTTTTTCTACACAATGTCACTTTTTATACGTCATAATGAGACAGTATCAATCTTATTTTTGATTTGTAGCATTCAGTATCAAAAGTATACCTGTAACATTTAAAAAGTTACATTTACAAAATTCACACATTGTCTGAGTAAGATTTATTAAAGCTTTAGTAATAACATCTATACAATGTCTAGAAAAATACCATGCTAATTTTAAAAGCAGTATGAAATTTTATTATACAGTACAAAGTCGGTGTTAGATGTCTCTAAAGATTATATTGTATTATAAATAATCATTTTAATCTCAGCTTAAAATATATTGTGTCAATTCTAACAGAAATGTTCCGAAAGACCTCATCCCTCTTCCATGCTTTTGTCAAAAGAGTATAACCCTGAAGAGATTTTATACTACAGAACTCATTTTAACAAAACATTTACTGCAAAGTTCGTGATCGCCAAGATATAAAGCTAAAATACGTATTTCCGGCATAGCAGGAGGTAACCACGAAGGCAAAGAACTGTAGAGAGAGGGGGGAAAAATATATTAGGGAAAAAAAATATATTTGAGAGCACTGTCATTTCTATGTTAAAAAAAAAAAACAGCTATGGGATTTGGAAAAAGGAGAAAGAGCAGGCTGGCTGAAATGGCACTTCCTTGTACTTGTGTGGCCATCACGGTCAACACTGTGTAAGTAAGCTTATATTATGCGTAGAAATATGGGCCCAGAAGCAGACAAAACATGGCATATTTCAACTCAAATCTCCACATTATACTGCCTCAGTATGGATCTTATAGATTGGACTCCCACCGATCCTATACTTGCTGGCTGTAACGTCAATTGCTGGTAAAGACTGAGGGACAGTCCATGGGACAGAGTGAGCTCACGCTAGCATTCCTGCACTGCTGCTATGTTCCAGGGATTGCCTACAGCCCGTCTGCACCTCAGTATGGCACACTGTGCATCAAAATGGCTTGTTTGTAGGGAAAACTTGTATTCAAATGCAGGCCCAGCCATGCTCTCAAACAGCAGTACTGATTACCTTACCAGTTCCAGAGGTTCTCTACTGATAGATAAAAGGTATTCCTCAGTGCAAGTAACAGTGACAGCAACCGCGCTGAGATATCGCTACTTTGTCAGAAACTGATTACAGAATAAGCCTTCTGTAGCAGGCTGGATTTATTTTTGTTTAAAGATTAAAACTACACAGTATCAGTGGTGTTGCTTCTGCAGTCCTTGCAGCATATGCATACAGAAACCAAAGAACAGCTGTGAACTATTTCAGTTGTACTGATAAAGTCCAATTCAGTGCCAGTGGTTAAGTTCCTGTTAATCACTGCTTGTTGTTCAAAATAGACAATGTTCAAAATGCTCTTATGATAAGACCAGAATGTTTTGTGCTGGTAACTGAACCAAATAAAGCAGATAGGATTAACGCTACTTTTCTTGGAGGTGAGTAGTGATAGGACAAGAGGGAACAAACACAAGTTACAAGAAGGGAAATTTCAATTAGATACTAGGGAAAAAAAATCACAGTAAGAGTAATCAAACATGGCAACGGAGGCCCATAGGTGTTGTGGAATAGCCATCCTTGGAAATACTCAAAACTCAAGTGGACAAGGCCCTGGTAGCCTGGTACGAGTTAGCCCTGCTTTAAGGGGGGAGAGAATTGGACCAGATGACCTCCAGAGTTCCCTTCCAGCCCAAAAATACTTTATGATTCTACCATTTTTTCTTGCTTATATACCATCATTGCCCTGGGTAAGCACTTCAGCTCTGAGAGCAGGGCACTACTAAGCATGCACACCGGCAGTAAATCTAAGCCCTCCAACAGAGGGCTCTTGGTGAGTCTTATCTAACGTTAAATTTAATCTGTGGCACCAAAAACTGTAGATGATGATGTAGAATATTATTACAATAGAAAATTGTAGTGTTCTTATTTTCCAATAATTTTGTTTCTTGTGAAGTAAAAGCTCCATCTAAAATCGTTCTAACAGAGAACGACTGTTGGGGATAGATGATTTGCTAAATTCTCACAAACATCCATCCATGAAACCCTTAATGGCTTTAGAAAGCAAGAATCTACATTTAATAGTTTATTTAGACAGTGCATTAGATAAACACTATTAGGAGATATTAGAAAAGATTCCAAACATCTCATGAGATACTGTGCATTCATGCATTTTGTAAAACCTGGATCAGCACGGAAGCTTATCTAGCAGCAAGCAAGTTCCTGTCAACAGCAGTGGCTGAGTAACAGATCAATAGTTACAAACTGCCAAGGGGAGAAGACCCTGAACACCACTGAAGTGACAGGGACGTAGTTATCCAGGTCCTAAGACAAAAACAGAGCGGGTGTTCAAGTCTCATGGTATCATGGCCATACACAATAAGCTTCAGACAGAAGACAGGATTTGTGAATAGCCCAGAGAGGACAACTGCAGAAGCACAAACAGTCAAAGGAGCTTAATTCAGAATTACTCTGTATAATTGAATTTGACTACTGTTGCTACAACATGCAAAAAATTCTTTCACAACTCCTTTAACTTAGCTAGAGAATACCTTCACCTACTCAGGAAGTGACAAGACTCTCTAAAAAAAAAAACCAACGTTGTTTTTCTGCCCACATTGACTGACTGCTTTGGATTTCCAAATCTAAGTAGTAAGACAGTAATGTCAGACTAATTAATGATTTGCATCCACTTTAAAACACTGGGAAGTTACATGATTTTTCAGGTATTGCCCACCCAACTCAGAAGAAAGATTATCAAAAGTTGAGGCTGTAACAGGAAGATCACTGTAGAAACAGCAGTACCGCTTCAGGTCCTGCCCAAAGGTGCCGAGTATATGGCTCAGCCCACAAAAAGCCGAATGCACCTTATCTGCATATGTGCAAAGTTAGCTGAGTTAGTTTAAACTGCTTTTGAAGTTGTCCAAGTGCATTGAGGTGACTTGGTGCTCACCCAATCTGTTTTGTCTACTCTGACGTGCAGCTTATAACCTCTGCCAGAGAGCTCGTACTAGTGGCAGCAGGAGAGGGAAAAGCAGTATGATCTTAACAACATTACAGCCTTTTCTGCTGTGACTGTCATCTCCTGGTGGAATTTCTAATCACCTCCAAAAACTATGAACTAAATTACAGCTACCTATAGGTTTCGTGCATGAGCTTCTACGTCAGTCTGCAGCTTTTCAAAATCCAGAATGTATGCCTTTCAACCCACACTTCCAGCAACCCTTCTTTTGATACAACTTCATGGGGCACAGAACTGATTTAAACAAAAAATGAACTCACTGAAGAAGCTGCCCAGCTGTTGTAATTGTGACTGTCCAGTTCTTTGGTAACTGAAGATGCATCTACAATGGCAGCAATGAGGTACAAAATGAAGGCACTTCCATTAAAACACAGACCCTGTTGAAAAACCAAACAACGTAAGTAATTAATATGCACATGCATTTGTTACCATCTTCTACTCCAACATTACAAAACTCTCCTCTGAAATATAATGTACACAAGAAATGTGATTCTTAACTATTTTTCCCTTCTTCAAAGTTTCTATCTGTAAGATCAAAAATTAACAGCTTAGTTAGAAGATCGATAAACATTAAAGCACATTTTGGACAAACTATTCTCTCCATCACACTAAATCCAGAAGAGTCTGAAAGGTGGTGTACCGTGATTTTCCAAAAGTGAAAATAAGGACAAAGTCTGGTCATCACAATTTCAGTGTTAGGCAGTAAGAATACGACACTACATGGAAAAAAAAAAAAAAAGAAACAAAACTGCAATTCGATTACATTTCTAATCTACACAAAGATACGCTGTAGGCATCAATAACTCGTGGCATATGAAGAATATTTACAAAGCTTCCAAAACATTGTTTTCTCCACTTCTGAAGGAGATAAAGAGGTGTAATTTTTTTCAGTTGTATTCTTTCACCTTTCGGTACCTTCCCCTTCTGCCTCTTTTTGAGAGGAAAAAGAAACAGATAAAACCAAGGAGGATAAGAGTCTGAATGGACTACATGGGTCACCAAGACCCATCCGTGGCAGATGCTGCGTTTTCTCTTCCAAGGAGCAGAGTTAATGTCTCAGGGTACCTCTGTTCATTGCTAACAAAGAAGCAAAGCAGATAACATTGATCTCGCATAATACTACAGAGAACAAGCAAGAACAGTTTGTTTGGGTTTTGCATGTGAGAGAGAACAGGACAGGAAGGGAGAACAGAAGCCTAAGAAGATGAAAGACAGATAAAAAGGTATGAGGTTTTTTTTTAAAGTACGTAATTTTAATACTTTGTCCTTTACTTACTCACTACGTGGTCATGGCTATAGGAAGTTCATTCTTATTTAAAAAAAAAAAATCCCCCAAAATGCCACCCTGCTACCTGTCTAAGGCATATGAATTTGGCCATAAAATATACTTCTAGTTCACTGGTGCCATGTTTAAGTGGAATACCCATGACATGCTTTGTACCCAGTTACAATTGCAGGAATTAGTAACTCAGTTTAGACCAGGTCCTACTGTTGTGCATGATACTCTCCCTTCAGCTTCTGGCTCCATGTTTGCACTCCAGAGTGTCACACAAATATCATAACCCCTAACTCTGTTGCCCAAGTTGTCTCTAAATGTTGCCATACTGGTGCAGCTCCAACTTATTAACTTCCATGGTGTGACCCAGTGGATGCTAGGAATATATGCCGATTATTCACTATTGAGTTCACTAGTCACCAACTCTGGCAGAATCTAAAAAAAGAGCTGCAGCCCAAGAACAGAAGTTCAGAAGGCAGCGACAACAGCTGTATCCACATCAGCAATTCCCTCAGTGCACCAAAGTGTGGATCAACAGCTTGAAGTGGTTGGTATGGAAGCTCCTCATGCCCATCTTCAGGACATTTGGTTCTGTCAGAGTTTAATTCAGACTTGGTGGAGTCTGGCCCACTGCCGCAGGCTCCCATGACACACAGGGTTCAAAACTTTCTGAAGGGAAACCATTCCCCAACTACGTGCTTTCTCAGCTGCAGGCCCCTCCAGAGAGCAGCATGCTGTGCTGTCATCTGTCCACATGTCAGTCTTCAGGTCACCGCTGCCTATATGAGACTTCCCATGCAAAAAGCCTTCTTAGAGTTTTCAGAGCAGGCTGAAGGGCATGCATGTCCTCCTGTGGTTCCCAAGTCCTTGCAACTTCAGGGCATTTGGAAAAGAGCCACTTACCCACCCTTCCACAGGGAACCGTGGGCAGTGCCTCAGCACTCAGATGGAGTCCAAGGCCTGGCACCTGACATTATAAATGAGTGGGGTTTATCTCACCTGTATCAGTTGATCTAATAAAAGGTATTATCTCTATCCACAGATCTCACCTCTCTTGTTTTATCTGGGCATTACAGTAATAAAATAGCAAACTGTCAATGTTAGGATAAGATGCCAACAACTGGCAGGTTCAGGTGAACTTCTGTAACGCACAGATTTTCAGACTCAAACAAAATTTGATTGCCCAGAGTATTTGTTGTTCTTATTTTAGATTTCCCGTTCCAAAAAGACTCAATTACCCTGGAAAGCTACAAATCCCTGCAATATCTTGTCACGTAGAAAAGAAAAAAGCACATAATTTTTGAGAAGTGCTGCTCTGGGAAATAACACTGTTGGGGAAAATGGAATGCAGTGCAAGCTGATTGGGCCTTTACTGCCAATATATTACTCAAACCAAATGGTTCATGCTAAATTACCATCTGCTTCTTAAATTCAAATTTACCAGATTTTAAAAGCTTCCACTGATTGTTTTAGCAAAGAACTTGCACTATTAAGGAGAGTCAGTTTTGAAGCACGTCCTTTGGGTTAATTTGCAGTAAAAGTAACTGCATCTTAAGCAATTTGGTAACATGCTTAACCTGCAAAAAGTGGATTTATGACAGAGAAGTCCAGATGTAATTTTGGATACTGCATACAATAGGCACAGTTTGAGCTAACTGTCGCCTAAGGAGGCAGAGCAATAACTAGCAGAGACTGAAATTCAGGATACTTCAGAGAATAGGGGGAAGGTGAGCATAAACTCACTTCCTCAAAAAGGTGTGTGTCATGCTCTCTTGAATGAAGACATTAACAACATCTCTCTGAAAAGAGACCCAACATTCCTCTTGGCCAGCCAGGAGTGGCAGAGGTCCAATTCAAAGGCTGTTCCCAACAGCTCTTTTAATACCTTAGGGCAAAACAAGCTGGAATGCAAGCATCTTTTATTTATTTTGCATTTATTTTCTCTTCATATTACCCTTTACTATAGAAGGAGACTACCTTTTGGACCTACATTTATGTGATCTTATCTAAAATATGTTTGGAACTCAGAGCAAGAAATACACTCAGTTGAAGTAGAAAGAAATCAAATACTCCAGCTTCTCTACCACATAGATCAGGGGCCACTCATTTATGTGCAGCTGTTGTCTGATAATAGCATTAAACTGATGAAAGAGGGGTAATGACTAAAGCTGTATCCAAATGGATACAAAGATGCTTTCCCTTTGAATGTGCTTTACTTACATCTAACGCAATGGGAAAAAAACTCCACACCTTTAAAATGTACCCAGACACATTACTGCTGTAATTGAAATAATCCAACATTTCTATAGCATTGTTATAGCCTTAATGGTAATCGCTGGTCATGAAACTTGAAAACAGAGAAGCTATCTGAACATAATCCTGGTTGTTCTTATTAGTAATTGCTATAGCTGGCTATTTATTACAGCAGCAAATGGGAAAACGAGAAGAAGAGAGTATTCAATTTTAGTCACGTACACAATATAGCTGATAACAAGCTGTTTGCAACACAAGTCAAATATATTTCATCATAAAATTAACAGAATTCTAGTCAATGATCTTTAGCTAGTAAAGAAAAAAAAAAGAACAGTATCTCACTGTATCAGACAAATGCAAAGCTGAAATTTATAATAATTCTTGGATGGGTCACAAATAGCCAGTTGGCTGAGATGACAATGACTTTTAGGATCTATTACCCTGAACATCATGCTGTTATGAAAGTCATGTAAAAATATACTGTTGACAGGTACAGCTAGCCAGGTTTGTTCAAACTACAAAAACTGGATCTGAATTTTAAGTGCCTGTGAATTTTTTCTGTAATTACATTTGCTGTTTATCTGACTTGCATTAAGTCTCGAGCTAAAAGCAAAAGATTACATGGCACTTATTTTACATATATATAACACTAATTTTCAGCACCATTTCCACAGTAGGCCATAAATGGATTGTCAGACTGTTGCTACCTCTGAACCACCTTTGCTTTTACTTTAGCAGAGGAAGACTCATGTTTTAAGAGCCAGGGTCCCACTTCCAATTCATGGTGTTGATTCAAGTAGGGATTTCTGCTGTTTAAGCCATATGGCCAGGTCTGTTAGCTCAGAGGCAGCAACAGACTCATTCTTCAGGGGCTGTGATCACTACAGGGAGAAAAAGAGGCCACTGTGCAAAAGTATCAGTCACATGCACATTATTAAAAATCAAGTCACTACATCAACCGCTGAACAAAATGCTGAAACATCACAGGAAAAGCGTTTTAAAAGTGTCTGGGTAGTATAAAGGTTAAACACTGCAGGTACACAGCCATGCAGTAACTAGGGGAAAATCTGCATAAAGCGCAAGTACAATTGGTTAACTACACCCATAGAATGCATCGATATTTTATTCTCTTCATAACCCAGCAAACCTGAAACAACAAAGAATGGGTGTATTTACCACTGTGGTCCATGGCACCTGGGGGATCCTGGTGTAGGTCATCGTCATGTAGATGATCAGAAAGAAGACAGTGAGAACCCAGTAAAACACAGCTACAAACATCACCCAGCCGAAGGCTGGATATAGAAAGTATTCTGTTCCAGCAATCAGGGTCCACACCAGCAGCCCCAATACCTGCAAAAGTTATGGAGAAGAAAGAAAACTGTTACACAGTCTTAGACCTTACACAGTTGTTCTAGGTCAAGAAACGACCCCACTGCCATCCACATAACCATTTGGTGAGCTGAGTTGGGATGCTACACTGACAGAATACTAATTAACAAAAAAGAAGAACATATAAAACTGGCTTTGCTGTGGCAGGCTGTCACTAAGGGAGAGGCAGAACGAAGCGTCTTGGTGTTGATTTTGCTCACCTTTTACTATTATGGAGCCATACTTGCAGTGGTTTTACAGCTAGCTCTCAAAAGGATTGCTTATTATAGCCTACTAGCTTACGTGCATGAAGGTAAATACTATTATTTTGCAGTCAGCGAAGTTACTTTAGAAACAGAAGCCTGTGAAGGACCACTGAGAACTTCAGGTCCCATCTGCCACAGTCACAGGTAACTGAGTAGTTGGGGTCTAGCTCAAAATGGTCCACACCTCCTCTGTGGACTGGCAGGCACCATAGACACAAAACAACTTCTACAACCTTATTATAAAAGGTAGTAGTAAAATATCAAGAGCCACCACCACTGTCACATGCTGCTGGACCAGAGCAGGTCAGGTTGGGAATGTCATTATATTCCACAGTTCTTAAAACGTCTCCCAAGTGACCTGACCCTAAGTAGTAGACAAGAACTCACACTCAAAGTCCTTAAGCAAACCAGTCTGGGGAAAAAACCTCCCTCCTCATCCTGAATCTGGCAATCTGTTCACATCTAAGACATGAAGAAATACATGAACCAGAGATTTTAACATACTCTCTCCAGTTTTCTCTAGTGTTAGGTGATCTCCAATGCATTAAGAGGGATGAGGAGCAAACAAAACACCAGTCATATGCCACCAGAAGAATAGTTGTGTGTTTTGCAAGTTGTCCAGCAATTAGAAAAATCTTAATTATAAAAAGAAAGAGGTATTTTATACGTTAAAAAACAAACAAACAAAAAAAAAACCCACCACACACTCTCTACTGGAGTCAGATGCGGGAACTAAAATTCTCATATTTGAAGCAAGGCTCATCTCTTTGTGCTACCTGGACTATGGTGAAACTGCCTAGCAGTGAGAAATGGAAGGCAGACAAAATTAAAGCAAATAGCAACACACTTATTTAACAGACAACAGCTATAGCTGGACAACCTAGAGAACCTTCTACCCCAATACTCTCCAGCAGTGGTTAATAACAGATGTCTGAAAAAATATATTACGAATAGACCATGCAATAGTAATATTTCCTTGGACTACCTTTCTCAGGTCTCAGGAACGTGCAGTGGAGGGAATTCCTGAGCCTACAGTGGTATCTTTGTAATCAAGAGCCCCTGACGGAAGATGATGGTTTTGCTATAGCTTCATTTGCACAAGAGCTAACCCTATTCCCATGCAAGTTGTTGGCCATGGTCCCATTTACTTTTCTGTTGCAGAACTGAACACATAAACCTTAATGATAAGCCTCTAAACATTATATACAAGACAAAACTATACTGTTAAACAAAAGTTGATTGTAATCGGTCCTGCTAACTTCCAGTAGCTACCTGGTATCTGTTTATTTTGTCTTCAATTCATCCTCTAAATTGCCACCAAAGCTTAATTCAGCCCTCAGTTTGTTGTCTTGTGTGTTCAGAGTATATTCCTGTATATTATTTGTACATTCATCCACATGAATCTGCGCCACGCATACATAAAAGCACTGCACAAGTGTCTGTTCCACTTTTTTTTGTTTTGGTCTTGTAATGGAGAAGGCACATATTGGTCTTTAAGAGCATTTTTTCCACCGTTCTCACTAATTCAGCAATTTCTCTTTAATGTGAAGCCCTAGAACTTGCTCAGACTGGGATAAAAATTCCTACTTTCCGTAGTTCACCAGGGGAGGGCAGCATTGCCCCACAAGAACAGTTCAAATAGCATTAACTGGGTAGTTTAAAATATACACTATTCTTTAATGCAAAGTTATCGGTTCAGCAATGCTTCCCATTGTTCATTTTAATTCTAGTTCCAACAACATTTTACTCACAGCAGCAATTCAGTTAATAATGCCTCAAATTGCACAAACTACCCGTAATTAGATTAAAAACCAACTCAATTTTAGTGTAACAACTGCTTTAAGATTACACACTCTTGATAGACTGTTTAGCTAATAAAATGCCTTTTTCTTAGGATACAAAGTTGCTTTTCATTGTGCCCATCCACTTTAATCCAAATTTAAATTCATCATCCAAAAATTATACCAATCAATAATCAGTCTTGTGCTTGATAAATAATTATAGAAGACAGTTTTCTCCTAAATCTGAATATCTAGTAAAATACCAAGAACAGAAACTTCGGAGATGAGACAAAGAAAACAAAGAAATTAAACATTATTAAACACCATAACCTACCAACAACAGTGTTGGTGTTGAGAAAGCTTTTAAAAATAGAAGTAGACTTCGTCATAAAAAGCACAAGACTATGAAAAATGCTTAATACTAAATTCAACACAAATAAGCTTGTTAAGGACACCTCAGCTTATATAATGGATTAGTTCTGGAAAAAGTAAAAACTTCACAAGCACAAAATTATTAAAATTAAAAAGGAAAATTTTGAGGTTACATGAGACCACTAATCTTACATTACCACACATCGAAGCTAGCAAGGCACGACCTAGAGCACTGGTATTATCACTGGTCACCAGTTTTTCCAGTAATATTCTAACCTGGTGTTATCACCCCTCTTTTGAGATCATTTTAATATTTAAGTGGCTGTACATCTCACATGTATTCCAAAGAATTGCTTTTAATGCATGTTTTTAGCTAGCCCATATCAATGGCAGAACAATTTATGTAAGCAATTGAAATGCACCACGGATGTTGGAGATTTATATTCTTAACCAGTTCTTGGTTCCTATGCATCGTAACTTTGATGGGTTGCATATTAGAGTGCATCTGACATTTTCAGTTAGATCCAGAAACTCTTACTGCATATTACTGGAGCTGAAAAGGTCAGATCAGCTCATGGTCAACAATTCTCTCTGTGTATAGTTAAATGATATGGCAAATGGTTTTATTGCATATGTAAACATATGCAATAAATTGATTTAAAGTTCACACTGGCCATCAGCATCTACAAAATACCTAAGGAGTCAAAGGAACATAGACATCTAGATGAGTCTTTCGTTATTAGCGTCTCTTCTGAGCATGTTAAATACTGAGATAGCTTCTGGGGTGTTAAAAGCCTGTCTTGTAATATTCTGACTGTCCCTTACGTTCATGTTTGCTGTTCAACAGATCAGTACAAACTGGATGACACTTGTGCATTTGCTGCAGCAGAGAATGCTGCTTTCCCTGCTGATTTGATAACAAACCTCCCCACTGGGAATAACTGGACTATATGCAAATACCATCTCAATGAGCATCTAGTGTACAGAATCTGGCGAGTGAGTGATAGGTATGCGATACTGTAAAGCAAAGACCAGACCAGCAACTGCAATACCTGGAGAGTGCTCACAGTAATTCAGCATGCACAGACAGTACACAGCTACCTTCGCTGCTTCAGATCAGCTGAAAGACAAGGGAGAAAGCTCCACTCAGTAACTGGAAATGGCCTGTATCTCATTATAATCAGGTAGGCTAGAGTGTATTAGTAACAGTTAAGTATTTGATTATAATATATGAACAAGTCAGAATATGCTTATTTAGAATTACAGGAATGTACTACAATCCTGTCAAAAATGACTCTGAGAAAGGGAGGAAAAAGCATCAAGACGACCAAAGAAAATAATGCATGTGGTAGTCGATGAGAGGGGATGCTGGGTCCTAAGACTAAGGGCTCCACCAAGTGGGTCCAGTTTTTCAAGTCAGATGGGAGAGAAGGATTTCACTTGTCAGTACATGATAAAGGCAGGCAGTTTTCCCTTGTTTATTGCAGTCTCTGATTTCACCTCAGACATCTATTTTGTGATCGTTTGGCTGCTGCTTGATCAGGTACCTTCATTACTAGAACGCATTAACATGTCAAATGTACTAATGCATACTTCAGCAGTTGGCAGATACCATAAAAAGGAAATAACTTTGTCGCAAAGTCCAATATTATTGAGTGTGCAGGTTTAAAATTAGATGCTTAATTGCATATTCAAACCCTTAAGTAAGTGCCATAATTTTTCCACAGTGCCGAGAACCTCAAAACTATCGGTCTATTTAGTCACTTAAAAAAAAAAAAAGCTTTGTTGCCTAGCAGATGAGACACGTCTTATGTTGCTGGTACAAGTCAGCAGTTATGAAAGCAGGTACAAGCTTGAATCTGTGTCCAGTTTTGCTTTATGAAGCAGCTTAAAAACTGCAGAACTGAATTTGTACTTGCAAAAACTGTATTTAAAAAGCCTATGATGTAGTGACTCTTCTCCAGCGACGCTAGCATTACAAATTCTGCAGCATTCATCTTGGCTGGTTAACTCAGCAACACAGTTAAAAATGTTTATGCGTACTTTTCAAAGGAAAAAGCAGTCTCATTGTAGCAGAACTGACAGGGAGAAAGACCATTTGGCTTGTTTGCCTGAAGCTTTTCCTATTTATCCCAGAGATGCTTCCTAGGACCATTTCAGTTCTCTGTATGCATAAGTGTTGTAGGATTTGTACAGAGTTGCCACTGGCACAGATGGAAATGATGGTAGAAGGAGACTAGAAGAGTTGTGCATTTGCAGCAATAGTTATCTCCTGTATTCAAGCCACCTAAACATGCAGAGAATCCAGCAAGCAGAAAGCAAGACATCTAGCCTCTCCTTCCCAAGAAAAGAGATTTATGACTAGAAAAAAAGAGAGACCATTCTAAGTTATTGCACATCAGTATTTCACTACTAAATCATGAGTTAGGAGCTACCTCAGCAACAGCACAAGCAGCCTATGAATGTCTCAACCTCCACCCTTTTTTCCCCTTGGCTACTCTCTGCAGGCACAAAAACCCCAGGGCGACTGCTGTGGGCAGGGAGAACATGAACATTTCTCATGCCTGCTCCCTAGTTTCTTATCTCACCTTTCATGGCCCTTGGGAAGACAAGGTTGGAGATGCTTTTCATCAGGCACTAAGAGGGTAAGGAAAGGTCTCTAAGGGCAGCCAGACCAGCAGTTCAGCACCATAAGGACTCCCCTTATTGTTTAGTCAACCACCCCTTAGGTGTTTGAAAACGTTTGGTAAAATTAACAAACATTCTTCCAAACCTGTCATGACACGGATCACACATCAAAATGCAGGATCTTATACTGTGAATCCATCAGAATATCCGGGGGTGGGGGTGGTGTCATTTAAACAGAAAAAAAGAGGGGGGGAAAGGGCATTCCTCCTCTATTGTTCCCATAAGACATGCCCAGGACAGTCAGTCATAAGAACAGGCAGATTTAATTGTCTTATATTTGACAGATACAGAACGATTTTTCTTTCTTCCAGCTATGGCTAAATGGAATAAATGTTTGCACTGCGCTTAAATAATGTCTTTAGATCGGAGTTTCTGTGCTCTCATACGCGATCTATGAACTGACATGCGACAATTCCGCCTTCTGCCACTAGAGGGAGCACAATTATCGCTTTTTTTAAGAAAAACGCTTTGAACGGGCACTTGCGTAGGCTTCAGATGCCCCCGGAAACACCAAAGGGGCAATTTGCACACAGTGCCAAACCCCTGCAGACTGAAAGGGAACGCTCGAAGTAAGCGATATATATACAGCAATCTTTCACAAGGGTTATGCTAAGTTAGAGTGTCTGCATAAAGCAACTTTGATAGGTTCACTTCCATACTGGGTACAACAGCCGCATCATATGTAGGTTTATCCACAAACTACTCGAAATAAGCATCATTTATTTGTTTTACTTAAAAACCCAAACAAACAAAAAACACAAAACAAACCCACCAAAATCGAAGAAAAACAAAATTAAAACCCCAATACCACAAAACTCTTCCCCACTATTTAGAAGATTATATTTTAATGTCCATGGAGGAAAAATGCCTAAGAAAAAAATAAGGTGAAAGCCTATAAGTACTGGATAAATCAATCAAATATCAATCCAGACTAAAATACAAAATATAAAAATCTTGTTTGTGCTGCAGTCTGAAAAAGGTGATAAACATGTTTTAAAATTTAGCTTTTAAAACTGGAAGGATTCAAACAAATAAGATTTCTATTTACACTGAGTAAAGATGCAAAGACAAGGAAATTCAAAAAGACCTTTCAGCCACATTTTTTAAAGATATAAGATCCTTGCTTAAGTGTCTTTGAAATTTCAAGAACCATGTCAAGGTACTCCGTAATAACCTAATCAATACGTTGCCTTAGCCTACTGCTTCTCTTTCCCAGTCTCAAACACTTTTTTAGCACAAAACATTACAGTGAGTTGACATCAGCCCATCACTTCTGGCCCCCTCCTCATTACTGACAACACTGTATACAACTTTTCCTCCGTAAGCATTTAGTGTCATCAGCAGTTGGAAGCATTTATTTTTGCTAATAGCTCCTCGGATAGCTCCTCGGTGGAGGAGAGCTTTGTGATTCACCCAGACTGTCTTCCGGTGAAACAGTCCCACAGAAGAGAACTCAGGCTCTACATACATGCAGGAAAAAAATTCCTTTGAATTCTGCATGGTTTCGCAGGTTGTACACCAAATAAAAGAAAAGGCTAGTGTTTTTGCCAAGACTTCTCAGGGCTTTGCCTTCCCAGCAAAATTAAAAAATCCACAGTGCTCGCAGAAGCATACCAGTGATCATAATGGACATACCAATGAAGTATTTTCTCATTTATACAGTACAACTCAGTGTCAAACTGAGTAGCAGCTACAGATCTCAAGTGTCTCCTGCCTTTGAAAACGTTTCTATTCATCATAAATTCATGCAAAATTCAGTCTCTCTACTTTCACAGAATTTCTAAAAATTGTCTGAATACCTTTTAAATTATTTTCAAGCAACCAGTTTCAGCACTGAATCTCCCCACAAGTCTTCAAATTTCTGTCATGCTCTTGGCTCCGTGGCAGCACCAGCAAGCACCCCTAACTACAGACCAAATGTGAGGGCGCGAAATACTGGCAATACTAACCATCACTTGAGAGAACTGCCCTACAGAGTTGTTTTTTAGGATAGATTTCCTAAGAAAGCAAGCTACTGGAAGCAGCACATGCCAAAATATGCTCCAGAAGTACATCTTCACTAAAGACTGAACTGTTTTACTCAAGAATTTAATCCAAATCCTATTACAAGCCACACAGAAAAACCTCTTGACCCAGACCTGAAATGGGCCAAGGCCTCCTGGCAGACATTTCATTCAATAGGGAGCACGCCTATTCCGGAGTGAAAATTCAGACCAAGCCCTTCAACAGCTGACAGACCTCCGGTGCCATTCCCACAGCTCCACAGAGCAGGGAAGTCCTCCCACACCTACCCCAATTCCCCAGGAAAGAGTCCAAGAGCACTTTCACCTAAAAAACTGGGGACCAGACCTCCCCACACCTGAGCCAGTAAAGAAGGGTTAGTCCTGACATTCAGACTGTGACGCTCATTGTCCAGACCAGCCACGCAGTGAGGATGCACTGAACGGGCTGCAGCATGCATAAATAAGAGTATCAGCTTGCACTTACAAAAGGATTCACACTGAGAGGCAGAGCCAGCTTGCTGGAGTACCCAAGAAACTAGAAAATCTCATTGGGAAGAGCAGAGAGAGGGAGGCAGTTAGTGGCTGGCATACAAGTGGGAAACTTACTTTTCTGATCAAAATGGGTATTGCAATACTGCAGTGCTGCCTAGGCATAAAGACAATAGTAGCTGAGCAAAATGCAGTAGCACACCCCAATTTCATGTTACCTTAATGAGTCTACCGCCTACTAAAATGAATAAATCACAAAGGTACTCCTTCTCTAGCCTCTGCTGCTGACTCCACTGACCGCACTGCAACTCATGCATGAGGAGTCTTCTGTGATATGGTGCTCTGGCTCACTGCAGCTGACAGCTGAGAAAAGTAACTTGGGGGTGGGAGAGAGTAAGGAAACTGTACTGTGCATCCCAGCAGTGTATTACAATGCTCAAACATTGCTTCACCTGAGAAATGTGTGTGGTATGTGTAAGACCAGAGCTAACACCAGTAACACAGACAAAAAGGAGGTAGCTTAATTAAAAAAGCAAGAGATATTTTCCTGAAAACCACAGACTGCCCCATATCCCGTCAAAAAAAGACTTTATTTCTTGCAGTTCCTCAGGAAGTTGTGGCTGAAAAAATAACTAGAGGTAGGGTAGTGGATATTCAGAAAGTAAACAAGAAATAAGACTGTGCTTGGGCTGTAAATTTTGTTCCATGAGATCAAAAATGTCACAATGGAAGATTAGAAACTGTTAGGAAAGGAATAAAACAATAAAAAACTCCAGCAAACAGAACATATCACAGTGCTTTATAATTCAATGGTGTACCCATGCATTGAGTATTTTCCGTTCATTCCTCTCTCCCATTTCTAAAATGATTCAGTTGGATTATGCAAGGCACAGAGAATGGCTCCTGCAAGAAAAGGAAGTTAAGGTTGGAAAAAAAGATGAGTCCAATTTTCTACTGAAGACTGAAGGAGAATATGACAGAAGTCTGCAGAATGGTGGGTGGCATAAAGAAATGAACAAGGACTGAATTAGGACTCGCAACACCAGAAGCATCCAGCTAAATTATCACGCAGAAAGTTGAAAAACAGCAGAAGGAAGTCGTATTTTAAAAACAAAAAAAACCCCAAACATAACAAAGCGAAAAATCAAGAAGAAAAAAAGCAATACGTAACCAAATTACAGAATTCATTGCCACAGGAAACATCATACGCAGTCCTGGAAGACAAGTCAGCCCTGTCTGTATAGAATACCTAACCTTCAGGTCTGGAAATTCCTAAATGTGCAGTTTGCTGAAAGCTAGAAAACAATAGCAGAGAAGGATCTTGCCATATATACCCCTTCTTACACTCCTCCCTAAGTTTTCAGTATCAGTCATTATCAGAGACTGAGTACTGGACTAATCAGACCACTGACCAGATCCATTACAACCACCTTTACTAACTTCTGGTTTTAATTTGCCTTGCTTTCCTGCAGGAGACCCTGGCATCTGAGTACTGGAAGCTGCAAAAGTGTTAAAAAAATTGGATGGGGTGACTATATGCCACATCAATATACCATTTGCTTCTGAAGTAGAATTAAGAGGAATAATCTCAAGCAGTGGTGAAGAAACTGGCTTGAATTATATCATGATAAAATCTATCTTCTGGGCAGAGCAGTGGTTGATCATTAACAGGTCATTAAAATGTGTACAAAGCATGAAGATTGGTCCTTGTCCCAGGGCACTTTCCACATTAAATGCCCAAGGTTTTTGAGGGTTGTGTTCAGGAGCACACTACTGTTTACTGATGCCTGTGAATTCTAACTTAAGGCTTGTGTTTTGCCTGAGGGTCTGCACCCACAGACATTTATATAGATTACTATGCACTACACATTAATTTATATGTCCTTGCTAAAACAGTGCTAGCCATCATTTTATCTACATAGCCGCAGCAGAATACACAGCCTCATCTTTGCCCATAGCATTATATTATTTGACAAAAGTACCTTTACACAGAATACAGTGCAACAGGTCCATCCCAGGCCAGTCAGCAGAAAGACCTGCAACCAGCCTCCAAGCTGCTGCAGCTGACCAGGAATGCACTGGTTACTGCTATCAGCGGCTCCATCGGGGCCACTGTTTAATGTAAAAATAAAGGGGGGGGGGGGGGGGGGGGGTGCAAAACACCACCAAAGTGTCCTAAAAAGCACTTACTCACCTCTCCGGAAGGGCACCCAGTGAAACAGTTGGAAGGCAATGACCTCCACAGCGCTTAATCTCTAAACGTGACCTCAACACAAGGAGACGCCCTGGCCTCTTATCTAACATGAGGGATGCGAATAAAAGGAACGCTGCTGCTCCCTTTTCCTTCCACTTCAGCAAAGCCTGGCTGCAGCAGGGATTACTCCCACCACCTAGCATTTCCCAGAAAGAAACACCTTGCTATTGTGCAGCAGTGCTGTTGATTTCAAATTCACTGTCTCCACAGTTTCCTGACAAGAGTTGGGAGAAGTGATACTGCTCCAGGAAACACCACAGTATCACAGAGCTTGGAATTACTCACTGGAATTCCTGCTATGCTTTGCTCTTCAGCAGCAGAGAAAGGAAAATGTGAAGTAATAGTATATTAGATCCAAACACAAAATAATCTGCCTTTTCAGTTACTTTCTGAGGAAATTTTCACTTAATGCTGCTTTCGATTATGAATTTTAAAGCAAACAATCACAAAGCAAAACAGTCACACAGAGATACACATGGTACAGGATACATATTTCTTTGTTTCCTCGCAGTTGCTTTTGTGCAGTCTCTAGAGGTAGGATTTTTTGGGAAAAACTTAAAGATTCAGTACAAACAGCTTCAGTTTTAAAAATAGCACATAACCTCCATATTCCAATCATTTTTTCTTTTTAAAAACCTTGGTTATAAATCATCAAGATGTGTGAAACTACAAAGTTAAATGTTTTTGTATTTAACATTCAAATACGACTGGGTTTTGGAGCTCTGAGTAAAAGTTATAGGTGATTTCTTTGAGAAGTGACATTCACAAGTTGGTCCTTTAAACAGCCCTGTCCTTGTACAGGCAGTACAGAAGCAAAAATACATCCTATGTGTCCCACATAAGATGCACTAGTAATTCGATGAGTTGATTTGTAGTAAGTCCTATGATCAAATCCATACAATGCCGTATGATTTCATTTATTTCAATTTTAAAAGATCTTCATACTACAAAATTACATGCAGATTTGAGAGCTCATATTAGTAGGGAACACCAGCTACTTGGTGGAAGGACTTAAAAGGGCTCGCAGTGCTTCTTTACTGCGATTTAAATTTAAAAAAAAAAAAAAAAAACAAACCAAACCATACTGGCAGGCTTTTTGAATTCTTTTGAGACTTGAAGCCAAGATTTGGGCAAAGGAAGACATTTCCTCTCCTCACATTTAACAAGAATTTCTGTGGATGATGAATTTTATACCTCTTCTCAAGACAGAAGGGGTTTCGGGAGTGCAGCTGCAGTTTAACTGTGGGATAGGGTGTGCCCCCTCCCAGTTTTTGGTTTAGGGGTTTTGGGAGGCATTTCTTGGATGGCGCAGCTGACAAGCTTAAGATACTACCTTATATTTATGCAAATGTAGTGACTGGTTCACAAATATATGGGTGTTTTTCTCAGAAGGGCCGCAGGCTTTCAAGTCAAGTTAGAAGAGACATATTTCTGGAGGTGAAGACCATGGCATAGCCCTTGTGCTCTGAATACAGCTTCTCCTTTATAAAGCACACATACAAACTGTGAGTGCGCAGGTTTAACCTGCTGCGTACACTGAATACATGGTTGTCTTTGATAGTTTTGGAAGTGCATTGTCAGAAAAGTATTCCCCTTGCACAGAAAAATTAGAAAAAAAGACTATTAGCTTCAGTAATCTCTAACTCAGTAATCTCTTCTTACTTTTTTCTTTTATTATTTAAGCTGGAAAAGCTCAGAAGTGGATTCTGAGCTCAAAAGATACAGGGTCATATGTGTCTGGCTGAATGTGTCTTCCCCAGTGTGGCTATTTATTATTATTTTTACTACTACAACTTCCATTGTTTCTTAATGGAACATGATGGTAGGAAGGGTTTGTTCTTTTGTTCCAATAAATTCATGTAAGTGAAAAGAGGTTTGAGTTACCTATGTGTTCTTCTACCTTGATCTTGCCTCTTCTATCTACATACAAACTTTTCCTTTGGAAGAAGTTTTATAGCACTCCATCTTCCTTTCTCCCATCTTCCCTGAAGGGATACAGTTCCTGAGGGTAGAAAAATACCAGCTTCTCAATAAATGGCAATGATTTGTGTAAGTCACTTTTAACATGGTGCATGTGTACATGTAAAATACACACACCCACAAAGAAAGTCATTCTGCCATCATTTGTACATTAATAAGGTGAACTATTTTTAAAAGAGATTTCCCAACAATGGTTACTTACGAATTATGGCTGATTATTTATGTAGTCCACTGTTTAAATGGTGTCTATGTTCTTCAAGAGAACAATGCTGTGTACAGCTGCTTTATTAATAATGTCACTGGCTCTTTGTTGCTATTTTTACATCTCCATCTTCCTGTTAGGCCATGTAAATAGAGATGCCTATAATTAGCGGACGCAGAGCATTGTTTCATAAATCTTAGCTGTTACATTAAAATAGAAAGCTTATTACTTCTTTGGGAATAACTTACTTTGCCCTATAGTTAGGATACACAGTCATAAAGCCAGATATGATGCAATGGAAAAATCAATGACAGTATCTGTGAAGAAAGGCTATTGCTGCATTCTACATCCATTTAAACAGGAGGAAAATATCAAATGCTCATTAAAAAAAAATTATTTTTTAATTTTTAGAATGAAAATATCTTTTCATTTCCAGCTGAACACCACAGAAATTGGTGTTGTACAATACAGAATTTTTGCTCGCTGTGAGACAAAATCCTCTAGTCACCAAAAGTTGTAACAGTTCCCCTTGCCTGACAAACAGAAGACATGACAAAATAAATCTGCATCCAGATCTGTTGTTGTCTGCCTAATTAGAAGCTTATTGTACCTCTTGACTATTTCTGTATCAAGTCCCAAATATAAAGGTCCAACCCCAGGAACCATTATCCATGTTTTTAGGTACAGATTAAGGATTTTACAAAGACTGATCCACACATTGTAGAAGTAGCTCATTGAAAAATCTTTTTCCTTCTCTGGCAAAACTGTTTTCTTTCCTGAATACATTCTGCATTAACAAAACAGAAGAACAGCATGCCTATAAATATTTAACATTTGCATATGCTTTTCTGGAGGCGTTTGTGTTCACAGACTTCATGGTCAGTAGGGACCATTTTGGCTATGTGTGCAATGGTATAAAGATTTCAACCTACGACATGCTTTTTGGAAAGAGATGACATCCTTGGTATAGACATTACAATGATAAGATTAATCCTGTCTCTAAATAAGCTGTCATAATGCCTATTACTCTCATTTTTGAAAAACCTCAGCCCCACTTCTCGTCTGAATTTGTCTGAAGTCAGTTTCCAGGCGTGTCCTTCTCTGAAATCTCCACCTGTCACCAATATATGAAAGACACCTTCATACCAAGAGCAGTATTTAAAATTGTTGACAAGACACAACAAGAAATAATCACAAATACTAACATTGCTTCTGAAAAGAAGCTATGGGGTTTTTTTTCCCTCCTTTTTTCTTCCTCTTTTATCTTTTCATGGTAGTAGTAGAGTTTACTTTGAAGGAATCAGGAACAGAGCAAATCCATAATTAAGTTTTCAACTTAACTGTCCCATAATTAATGTTTGCAGAGAAGTTTAGGGTACAAAAGCAACTTTAAGATGAAGAATTATATGCAAGTGAAAATATTAATGCCAAAGGAAGAAAATTAATTGGACAAACATGTAAAAACACACTGCAGATCAGTCATGCTTCTAGAGAAGTCCTTGTTACCAGGCTCCATAACTTTATTTTAAGGTTCTGAAGAAAAAAGTCCACAACCCTGAAGGACTTCCCACAGCCTGTCTGCTCTCCATAATAAATACTCAAGTGGTACATGCAGCATAAGAGAACAAAGTAAAAAGCTCTGTGGGATACCTGACACTTGAAATTCAAACTACCCAAGTCATAAATTAAGTATATATGCCTGTGTGTGAGGCAGGGTATAATGTTCTCCAACTGCTTCAATGGGCCTTGTGTAAACAAAGAACAGAACAACTGGCTTCAACCATCAGCTTTCTAGTGCAAGGAAAAACAAAAAAGTCTCCAAACACGAAAAAATATTTCAGGGCCTGAAGACATCAGGTTATTCAGATTTAAATAAGTGAGCAGAAATTATTTAATGTCATTCAGATATCTGCTCTGCTTTTCTGCCAGAGGTTGCTGCCCTGCAAGGGCGGCTGCATATAAAGCTGCTCCTGAATTACCGCACTCTGCTGCCCACTGTATCAGAGGTAAACAAATCACTGGTCTGGGTTATCACCATATGCTGAACTGTGAACTCCAGTTAACAGCAAGGTATGGAGACCTGTCTGCATTCAAGAGCTAGCAGCCTGAAATCAGAACTTCTGTATTTGCCTCCTGTAAAAAATAAACACAGAAAAGTCAAGAAACAAGCAGGAAAAAGCTGCTGCTCTCACTGCATGCACTTATGCTTCACTATCCCCAAAACACAGCTAATAGATTTGGGGTTTTCAAGCATACTCAATTCCATTTCTCTCGCTAAATCTGATTTTCCAATACAGTTCACAGATGTCAGAACTGCTGCAAACTACAGGGATTACTATGGATTAGTGGATCTCCCATGCCTGAAGGAGAAGTGTTTAGAGCAATTACACTTCATAGTGGAAAGGTATTCCCCATACATTCTCCTTCTAGCTCCTCTGCAGGCATAGCACTTTCCTCTGGGAGACGAGGATGTTGTTAGCCTGAAAACTGGTACAGCCCCCAAACATAACATAGAATCGTAGAATAGTTTGGGTTGGAAGGGACCTTAAAAGGTCACCTAGTCCAACCCCCCCCCCCCCCCCAATGAGCAGGGACATCTTCAACTAGATCAAGTTGTTCAGAGTCTCGCCCAACCTGACCTTGAATGTTTCCAGAGATGGAGCATCTACCACCTCTCTGGGCAACCTGTTCCAGTGTTCCACCACCCTCATTGTAAAAAATTTCTTCCCTTTATCTTGTCTAAATTTACCCTCTTTTAGTTTAAAACATCCTTGTCCTATTGCAACAGGCCTCTTATCTAGCAAAGTGTGCCCACACTCCTAGCACAGGTCTTAAAATTCAGGCAGATCTCCTCAGCGTGAGATCAAAATATTGGTCTAGAATATAAGCACTGCTTGCTCTCCATCCCATCCAACCTCCCCATTGCCTGCATTACAGAAGCTGAGTCAACAGATCAGGACACCAGCTCTCCCTCAGGGCATGGTCTCATGCATAGGCATAGACTAAATTGTGAAAAGAGAGGACAAGGCTACTACACCATCAACCATTGGCAGATGAGTAAGGCAGGTAACTAGAGGGCAGTCACCTTGTCAGCCTTCAGCATCAAATTTTTATAGAATCATTTAGTTTGGAAAAGACCTCTAGGATCATCAAGTCCAACCGTCAACCCAACAGCCCCATGCCTCCTAAACCGTGCCCTGAAGTGCCACGTCTACACATTTTTTGAACACCTCCAGGGATGGTGACTCCACCACCTCTCTGGGCATCCTGTTCCAATGCCTGACCACTCTTTCAGGAAAGAAATATTTCCTAATACCCAATCTAAGCCTCCCCTGGTGCAGCTTGAGGCCATTTCCTCTCATCCCATCGCTAGTTACCTGGGAGAAGAGACCAACACCCACCTCACTACAACCTCCTTTCAGGTAGTTGTAGAGAGCAATAAGGTCTCCCCTCAGCTTCCTCTTCTCCAGACTAAACAACCCCAGTTCCCTCAGGCGCTCCTCGTAAGACTTGTTCTCCACACCCTTCATCAGCTTTGTTGCCCTTCTCTAGACACGCTCCAGCACCTCAATGTCCTTCTTGCAGTGAGGGGCCCAAAACTGAACACAGTATTCGAGGTGCGGCCTCACCGGTGCTGAGTACAGGGGCATGATCACTTCCCTACTCCTGCTGGCCACACTATTCCTGATACAAGCCAAGATGCTGTTGGCCGCCTTGGCCACCTGGGCACACTGCTGGCTCATGTTCAGCCAGCTGTCAAACAGCACCCCCAGGTCCTTTTCCACCGGGCAGCTTTCCAGCCACTCTTCCCCAAGCCTGTAGTGTTGCATGGGGTTGTGGTGACCAAAGTGCAAGACCTGGCACTTGGCCTTGTTAAACCTCATACAATCGACCTTGGCCCATTGATCCAGCCTGCCCAGATCCCTCTGTAGAGCCTTCCTACCCTCAAGCAGATTGACACTCCCACCCAACTTGCTGAGGGTGCATCCCCTCACCCACATCATTGATAAAGACATTAAACAAGACTGTCCTCAACACTAAGCCCTGGGGAACACCACTCATGACTGGCCACCAACTCAATTTAGCTCCTTTCACCACAACTCTCTGGGCTCGGCCATCCAGCCAATTTTTTACTCAGCGAAGAGTACACCTGTCTAAGCCATGAGCCACCAGCTTCTCTAGGAGGATGTTGTGGAAGACAGTATCAAAGGCGTTACTAAAGCCCAGGTAGACAACACCCACAGCCTTTCCCTCATCCACTAGGCAGGTCACCTGGTCATAGAAGGAGATCAGGTTGGTCAGGCAGGACCTGCCTTTCATGAAGCCATGCTGGCTGGGCCTGATCCCCTGGTTGTCCTGCACTTGCCTGGTGAGCTCACTCAAGGTTAATGGCTCCATAATCTTCCCCAGTACCAAGGTCAGGCTGACTGGCCTGTAATTCCCCGGATCCTCCTCTGGCCCTTCTTGTAGATGGGCGTCACATTGGCAAGCCTCCAGTCATCTGGGACCTCCCCTGTTAACTGGGACTGCTGATAAATGATGGAGAGTGGCTTGGCAAGCTCCTCTGCCAGCTCCCTCAGTACTCTTGGGTGGATCCCATCCGGCCCCATAGACTTGTGAGTGTGCAGGCAGCTCAGCAGGTCATAAACTGCTTCCTCCTGGATTATGAGGGGTTTGTTCTGCAATCTGTCCCTGCCTTCCAGCTCACAGGGCTCAATATCCTGGGGATAACTGGTCTGACTGTTAAAGACTGAGGCAAACAAGGCATTAAGTACCTCAGCCTTCTCCTCAACCTCAGTGACAAAGTTCCCCTCCGCATCCAATAGAGGATGGAGATTCTCCTTTGCTCTCTTTTTTGCTGTTCATGTATTTGTAAAAACATTTTTTGTTATCCCTTACAACAGTGGCCAGACTGTGTTCTAGCCGGGATTTCACCTTTCTAATTTTCTCTCTGCATGACCTAACGAGATCCCTGTACTCTTCTTGAGTTGCCTGCCCCTCCTCCCAGAAGTGGTAAACTCTCCTTTTTTTCCTGAGTCCCAGCAAAATCTCCCTGTTCAGCGAGGCTGGTCATCTTCCCCGACGGTTTGTCTCGTGGCACATGGGAACAGACTCCTCCTGTGCCTTTAAGATTTCCTTCTTGAAGAATGCAATTTGAGTTGCAGAATTTGCAACTGCTTACCAGTCAACCACCTCTGCAGCGCTCAGGTCAAAGTTCATTATGTTTTAAGGTGATGGGAACTGTGACTGGGTCAGCTGCTCTTCAGTGGAGGTGGCCATTGCCTGACCTGGCAGGCAGCTGGCAGTACCAATATCCAAAAATGCAGCAATCGACTTTGTCAAAGGCTATCTGCATCTGACTTGCAATTCATTAGCAGCAAGTGATGCAGCACACATGCCAAAGTTACAAGGAGGAGAGCCCTAGGTAAGGTAACAAAAGCCAAGGAGCTGAGGGTTTACAGGCTGAAGGTATGCCCTGCTCTTGTAGCAGTCTCCCTTCCCACCCAAGTGGTTCTTCTGAAAAACCCAAGCCTTTTCCTGTAGTTCTGTTTATATTACACCATCCCCAATATACACAGCCAACTAAATTATATTTACTTAGCTAACTTCCACCCCTTTTCCCTTTCTCTTTCCTTAGATTTGGATCACAGCTTTCTTCTGCCCAGTACTTTCTTCCCTAGAATGACAATATGGCAGATACAATAAAGAGGTGTTACCAGTCTTTGTTCAAATACTCTTTGTTCAGTATTTCAGCTATTTACCACCCGCTCAGGAGTTCCTGTTTTCCCACTGAGGGGGGAAGGGAAGGCTGTCCACGGCAGCTTTTTGTTTAAAAAGTTTGTGTGCAGAGATACTTAGCACATTTTCTCTCCAAATCATGATACTAGTTTCAAACCAAAGAGGAAAATTCTTTAGAGAACTCAAAAAAATCTCACTACAAAAGTCGTATTTTGCAGGTACTGCTTTCTTCAAGCTACCAACTACTCCCGTATCAAAATGCTCAAATCCACACACATTGAAAATTCAGCTCGCTATCATGAACTGTGCACAAACAGAGGCATGTAATGTAACCTCCTACTGCCGACAATATTACAGGTCTTAGCAAGTAAAACCAAGAAAGCGGAAAGGAATTAGGCCATTGAAAGACATTACTAGCTGGGAGCTTTGCTAGTTCACACAAAGGGAAAAGGAAGAACACAGCATGCATTGCAATTTGCCTTTGATACAGGAGAAGGCATATGTCGTTTGATAATCCAGTGATAAGGCAGGAAAGCCATGGGACACACTCACTTCTTGGACTGAAGAAACATGTTTAGATTGACATTTGTGATGTTGAGCTGTTTTGACATCTAGGATTTAATAGTATCATGAGGTTATGGCGATGTGGATGTAACAAAATGAATAATGCTTCATCATGAAATAAGATATCTACTTGTACTGTGGGATACATGACCATAGGGACCTTTAAAGAAACACATAAATTAGACGTTTAGGTTATAAAAGGGCATGTCTGAGGAATGGATCTGCACAGCTTCCCCTTTTATCATCTATCAGCTACTCTGTTCACACCAAAGAAAAGGCGTGTATGAAACAGGTAAACAAACTGGTAGCACGTTGTGGGGAATCTTGGTAACAAGTAGGTTAACAGTGCCTTTAATTTTCCCAAAGTCAGTTTTAGCACAGTAAGTTGACACAAAAAAGGTAAAAAGTGTTAATTAGGCTCCTCCTCATCTCAGTCTAATTTGACAGCAAGTACTTCGCACAGGGGTATCGGAGAAGAAAAGTCTTAAGGGAGGTGATCTCTTTTATTAGGCTAATCCATAGAGCTGGCAAATGAAACAAATGGGGAAAGCTTCTGGGCATATACATTCTTCAGCACTGAACGGAAGGAACAACAGAGCCGCCCCTTTACCAAAGGCTAACAAGCGGACAGGAAACGACTATCGGAAAGGAGCTGCTGGTCTTTAAGAGCCTGACAAACAATAAGCGCCGATTATCGTGTATAGTCTTCGCAGTAGGTAGGCTTTCATGTTCTTTTTATTTCATGTGCGGATATGTTGGGATGACTGAAGTCAATGGGAAATTTGCAACAGGTTTTAATAGCATCAAAAATTGATTCATTACAACCTTCTCTTCATAACAATACTGTTTATGTACATTAGATCTTAGTCTGATTTTGTTCCCATCAACTCATCTGGACTCTATTTGCACCTCTTCTCAGGGTCATCTTCTTGTTTGTGTACACTGTCTATGTAATCTTACAGAAACAGCAACCACCACAAGTCAAAATTATGTGTTCTTTTAAAATGCACTTCTCCACCTTTATTTTTTTTAAACCAAGACCTAAATTGAAGAGGCTCAGTTTTTAAAGTGAAAATTACTTCAGACATGGGTTGGTTTGGGTTTTGGGTATTTTTAAGAGTAGCATTTCACTATCCAGCTTAAAGAAAGTGAAAATTAGATGTAACCAAGCTTAGAGAATTCCATTTCATTTATTGCTGTGCACTCTGTTTAATTTTAACTTGACTGGGTAAAACACTTTCTAAGAGACCCCATCTCACCTTTAACACATTATCTTGACTAGCTTACTTCAGGCAAACATTTCCTAGATAGTCCTCTGTCACTGCATAAAGAGAATGTCAAGTTCTTTGTACAAGTGTCTAGGCATGTTTCATGATTGCCAAAGTCTAGCAAGAAACCCCAAGTTTGAACAAAATGTTTGGAAACCTTATTCTGCTGGCTAAGATTCCTGCCCTTTTTGCTGAGAAGATAAACAGGGAAAATTCTTTAAAAATACTGAAAGGAACAATGAAGATGTAATTAGTAACATAAAATGTTGTTTATCATTATTCCACTCTTGGTAAGTCTCATCATTCAGTTATAGTTCTATAGGCCTGTGCAATATGTTCAAAACTGGTTTTATACATTTTCAGATGGAAGTCATAATTCAAACAGAAAACACACCACAAGAGAACCCATTTCTTCAAGTAGGTCATTAGTTTTCTCTTGCACACTGCCTTTTAAAGTCAAGTCTCGTTAATGCAAGAATCTACTCAAAAGAGTAGAATAAGGATTGTGGTTTTCCAAAATTAAATATAGTAGTTTCTCAATGACAACTATCTTTCTGTCCAGCAGGAATTTTATATGGCATCCAGACTCTGACATTAGCCAAAATCCTGTGCGTTTGGAGAAGAAAAAAGAACACCAATACTGTATTCATTTGTACTGTGCTATATCTTAGTAATACCACAGGGAAGGAGAAATATTTAATCTTGGAGGTCAACTGGCAATCCACAATAGTAAATAACTGTTGTAACTGTATTGCACAGTCCAATGAACATGGCTTATGCACACAGCGAGGCTTTGAAATATAAATCAGAAATCCCAACAGAGATCCTGCTTTTCCATGTAATCTAAACTTCTCATATTGAAGAACTTTTCAGCTTTTTTCTGAAATCTTTCACTGAGGTCATCACAAGATAGTGGTAAGTCTGACCAAAACCAAGCCTGTCGAACCTGCTCTATGCCTATGGCTCAGCCAAAAGCATTTGTTTATTTAAAAGAAAGCACCTGCCGCAATGCAAGAACCAAACATGTCACAATAGTCACCAATAACCTCCTAAATCACTGTATCGCTATTTCTAATATTCTTCTAAAATATTACAGTATTCTTCATAGTTTTGTCCACCTATAGCTTTATGAAACCATTAAAGATGGATGTCTCTTACTGAGCAAAGCCTGTTCTTTCAGTTGCCTCACATCACCTTCTCATAAGACCCCATTTTGCCAAATTCTTATTCTTCTATGTTGATTATCTGTGTCAAGCCTGAAGAGGAGCAGTCCGGTGAAGGTTGTTGAAAACAGGCCTTCAGCAAGTTGCCCTGAGCTGCTGGGCAAGGAAGGCTTGAAGGAATGAAGGGACAAAAAAAAAAAAACCCACAACTAAAAGAGTTGGAAAGGTAGGACTTGGGACAAAGAGGCAGAAGAGTGCACAAGAGAAAGACAGGGACAAACATATATTGAAATACTTTCTGATAAGTATGCAACAATGCCGGAAATAAAGTTCTTCACACATCCTAATTCTACCATTAGTTAAGTATACATTATGGTATAGTTTGTAATTACATGACCACATACTTTCCCCTTCTCCGCACCACCACCTGCGTGCAGCAACAGAAGGGAGAGCCTTCTTCAGAACTAAGGCCTACCGCTATTTTGCTTTCTTCTTGTTTATTTGTGTGGCCTGCAGACTTTTTCCCAGCATGCAACTCAGGGCTTTGTATCCACCTGGGCTCTTTAAAAATACTTTGTTATCTGAATTATCTCACAGGTCATTAGTATAAACACATTTCTGTGAGATAAAGTAGTATGGTATCCCAATTTTACAGACAGCACAGTAAGATTAAGGTCAAAAGTACTCGCCAAATTTCACTGGAAAACTCTTTTTTCCCCTCAGCACATAAGGTGGCACTGCATTTTGCCTCTGCAGAACACAGCTCCTACTGACTTCAGCTACAACTGCAAATAATCATTTCTTTTGCATCTCAGACCCAAAGTTGGGGATCCAGAAAACAAGGAGAAAAGCAAGCACACTGAAATGCCAGGCTTACTTGCCTTATCTAGCATCCCACAGGAACACTGTAGTGCCCGCAGAAGATAAAAATCAGATTTTCCAAGGAAGCAATTAGCCAGGAGACCATCCTTTGAATAATCCCTTTCCCTACTCACCTTACTTACACTTACTCCTCTAATGTTTTATGCACAATACCCCAGTAACTCCCAGAAAAACTCTCCTGTGCAAAGACCATGACAAAAGGTTCTTGATAAAAATAACATGATCGCGCAGGTTTTGACTGGACTCCAGTGCCTGCACACAATCCAATACCAAACCAACACTGCCAGGCTGAACACCAATTCTGGCTCTTCTTAATTTCCAAGGCCTTCAGCTATAATAATATTTTTTTTAATGGTTTGTATGTGCCTGTACACACGCAAGCTCTTTGAAACAGCACACAATGATACAATGTTACCAGCAGCAAGGTACATCATGGTTTAGAAATTGAACTAAAACCAAATCAATGCAGATGCTGTCATTTTTGGGTGGTTTTTTCCCCTCTAAGGATTGAATAAAAGCACTGCCCTCCCCAGCATGTATCACAGTTGTGCTCTGAGCCTGTAGAGCACAATTGTGCATTTGTTTTTGCTTTCCAATCTATAGCAGTAGTAGCAGGCATACAACTACAAATTCACCCCCCTCCACCTGATCCTTGTCAGAGCCTGCCCTACAGTGGCTGTCTCCAGTTGGAGACAGCCAAGGCTGATTTTATCAGTTGCAGTGTCATTTTAAAGATACATTGCAGAGGCCTTCCTTTCGTTGGAGGCTTTTTTTGCCTGTTCCCCTGTCCCCCAGTGCTTTATTCCTGCCTGCAACACTCTCCATGTCTCCATTTTTAGAATTTCTCCTACGATTCCTCATACTTCTCTCAAAACTGCAGTGCCACATTCAGCTATTAGCTGCTGCAGGAGCTGCAGCCTTGGGAATAGCAATGCTGTTGAATGAAGAGAACAGATGCTAGAATACATATTAAAGAGACTCTTTCATGTAACCACTATACACACATACAAAGAAAAAAAAAAAAAGGGGGACCATGTACAGCTTCCAGGCTAAATAAACAGAGTCTGTACAAACCTTTAATATATTTAAATCCAGGCCTGGACATGGAGTCACATTTAAAGTTGATTATACAAACCAGTCTTCTTTTCAGGTGTGAAGCAGAGGTTCTTGACAGGTTTCATTTCAAGTTGTGCACATCAGGCCATCAGCTAAACACAAGCAGCAATTACCTAAGTATGATCAGAGAAGCTGCTTTCCCTACATGGCCTCTTTCCAGTCCTACCTAGCATTTTTCAATATATTTATTCTTTGTAACTAGATTATGATACATCAAAGATTGACAACATCTGACTGATTATTACCACACTTGCTTAGTCCACCTCAGTTCTACAAAGTCCGATTTTCCCGCATCTCATATTGGACTGGTAACATTGTGGCTGCCCAGAACACACTGCTGGGACAGCATCCCTCTAATGATACCAATTTGTTGAAAATCTTTTTGTTTTGCTTTGAAGATTTTTTGTCTCAGCAAACTTGTGGTTGCACCAGCATCATCTGCACACCCATACCTTGCAAAAACCAACAGTGTAAACACTGAATATTGTGCTCTAACTTGGCAAAAATGCAGTCACGCTCAGGACTGATCCAAGTCCATATAGCGAAGTGATCTGGCAAGGCCTGGATCCAGTATTAATTAATGTGGAACCAAGACCCCAGCCTCTTTCAGTTCACTAACATAAGCTTAACACCAAGCTTTCCTTGGACCAGACCCAGCTCCCACTGAAAGCAGTGACTTGATTCTTTCCTTACTCAGTTCCTCCTTCACTGGAGTTTTACTAGTCTTATACCTGAGCTGCTCCTTTCAGAGGCAGGTGAATCAGTGCCAGCAGCTTCCATGGGAACTGGCTCAGGCCACATGAACGGAACTACCTTGCCAAAGGTCTGATGGACACTAAAATCTATTTGCTATTTCACCCTAGAAAAGAAGGCTTGGTCCTCTCTGCAAGGACACACTTTCTACTGCTTTTCTGGAATTGAAACAGGAACAAGTGCAGAAATATCACACTGTTACAATGTGTACTTTATCCAAAAGAAAAATGAAGCTAAAAAAATACATGAATACATATATCTATAGATATAGATAAAAGCAGGACCATTAGAAACTGACTACATGGCACTATTAGTCCCAGGAGAGAACAGGAAAGAACAGCAGGCTGAATGAGAAGGCACTCACCAGACAAGGGCAGCACATCATAATTCCCGCTATGCTTCCCATTCAGAAGAGCTCAGAGTCCCTAAGAGACTTTCTGTGGTTTTGAGAATTCAGTTTTTAAGAAGAAGCCTTGAGCCACCACTGCTCTAACCTTGCCTGTTGCTGCTACGCACTCAGCGTAGAACATAGGACAGAGGAGACACATCCGCAGGCTCCCCAGGTATGCAGGAGTGCTCCCAGCATCCTAGGGCAGGGAGTGAAAGGCATCTGCTCTTGCTGTAGCACTTTGTTAATGGTTAATACTAGGAGTCAGAAAATTGGGGGCCATTTATGATTTTGCAAGAGTCCTGTGTGATTCATAGTCAATTAACCTTTTTGTCTTTGTCCTTTCCCTGCTCTCATTCTTACCACACTGCCAGGAAATACACCTCTTCATCATACATGGCATGGAAAACATTTTTTTTTAGATAGGCATACTCTACTTTAAGATCCTCTAATTTGAGGTCTTAACAGTGTATAATAAATCATTCCAAGGAGAAGGCAGGAATTCCAGTACAGAAGGAGGAAAAAAGAATATAACATGAGGGGAGAAAACAAACCCCAGAACAAACCAACGATCGCAGAAAAAAGGGACACAGACAAGTTCAGGATTTGTATTCATCTTAGGACAAAACGTAGCATCAAGTATCTCCATCATTTGCTGTATCTGACAATACCACTGTCTTCACAAGCAACTCAGTTCCCATAGTACAATTACCCAGGGATGTGGGACTTGGGGTGGGGGAATGTCTTCCATAGCTTCCACATTGATTTTTATTGGACCAGCTGGCATAGCTGGAAAAAGGCAGTTTTCAGGGATTCAGTCCCAATCTTCTTCCAACTATATCATCAACTTTTGTCCGCAGACCATGATGGTTTTAGCCTCAGCACCCATTCTCATGAGTCACGCACCCAGCCACAGCATCATCTAAAGCTAAGTGCCTAGGACGCTGTACCCATTCCATTAGGAATAACAGGTGGACTGCACATTTCACCAACATACAGCCACAAGCTACTGCAGGCCAAAGAATTATTTAAAATTAGCTTTGGGTTGCATAAGATTTTTTTTAGGTACAAAAGAAAGAAATTGTTTTCTAGAGTTTGGGAGGGGTGAGGGAGAAGGAATTATATTCACTATCCACCCAAGAACAAAGTTGATGTTTAAGTATGTCTTTAAAGCATTTTTCTCATGAAGAGATAATGACATTTCATACATATTCTACCTTAACCTTGAGGTATTGAGAATATTTTGCATTTTTGACCTTTTGTAAAATATCTGCATTCGGTTTGAGAGGCATTTTCACCCTCTTACCATGTCAGTCCCAATACTGTTTCTATCTGCACTTGGGGCACGTTTCAGACAACACTTTCCAAAGCTTCTGTTTTCTTCTGTCCCCCAAACAGTTCTCTCTTCCCAAGGAAATGCCCTGATCTTGTCCAGGAAACCAAAGACCTCTAAGGAAATGGAACATTGAACAATGATATGATCCTAGAGGAAGATGGAAATCATATAGATGTGTGCATCCACTACACTAACGACAGTTACACTAAGGGTTAGCGATGGAGCAACAGCACCTAAAAAAGGGAGAACAAAAACCTGACTTCAGTGAGAGTTTTGTCTGATCAAGAGCAAAGGAGAGAGCTTAGACTTTATATTGTGTGTTTTCTTATTCATGCACAGGAAGATGAAGCTATTGACTAGTACAGGATACTTCTTTTCACTCACTAATTCAAAGTGAATCATTTTAAGACCATGTTTCCGTACACCTCCTCTAGGCAAAGAACTTGTTCAACATAGCAGAAGGTGCCACAGTGTTGTCAACTGCATGGAAGCAGACATGCTATGACTGGAGTAAAAACTGCATTGTAAGGAAAAAAAAAAACCCAAAACAAAAAACAAACCCAAAACTAAACCAAAACAAAACGGAAAAAAGTCTTTACAGTTCCTGATAGAAGAGAAAGTCTTGCTGCTATTCAGGTGAGGAAAGGGGCTTTATGAAGCTCCCTCTGTGTTTGAGGGCTATCCAAGAACTGGGGGTGCAGGAGGAGCATAGGAGCTATACACAGAACTCTGAACTGCAGCCAGAGAGGGCATAAGACTAAAAGAAAAAGCTCAATGCACTTACTTTAAAAAAGTAAGTACAATTTCTTTTGTTTCAGCTTTTTCACATTAGATGGTCCTGCTGTATTACTTCTGTTTTTCTTAACATTTATATGATGTTATTGCTAACTTAATTCAAAACCTGAATATCTGTAGAAGATTTTGATGCTTCTCTTAGGAAAAAAAAAAGGGGGAAAAAGCCTATTAAACAAACATTTGGACATGTCTAGTTGTTCTGGTTTTGGTAACCTCAATATCTTAAATCTGACATAACTTTCAACATCTATTTAATAATTTGAGGCTCACCACTTTACCAGAATAAACAAATTCAACAAGATTTCTTTTCTCAGTTAAGCCTTCAAAGGTCTTACATTTGAAGAATAATGAGATAGTGATCAAAATTATTTTTATTTTCCAGAAATGTAATTTCAAACCATAATTTTATGTGATGCCAATAATGTAAAGTACCTCCTATCAGGCTTCTATTTCAAGTACATATCTTATTCTGGGTATTTCACTCAAAAGAATAATCTGCATAGAATAGCATGAAGAAATGCAACTGTAATTACAATTTAGTAAAATTAACACCATCACAAGCTTTCACTTGCAGCAGCAGCATAACAACCTTCCAAACCTTTCCAAGCTATGTAGTCTGTGTTTTTGTTAAGGACAAATAGCCATTACAAGCCTTAAAATTAGCAGGGCAAGTTTTATGAGAGACTGTATCTAGCAACATACTGGTGTGAAGCAACACTCTGAAGGAATCAATGTCATTCTGCTAGAAAGTAAATATTTTTATAACTACATCCATAGCAACCACAAAACTCCACTTCTGCAAAGTGATCCATAATGCTTGACTTCAGAAGCTGATTTAAAGCTCTGAGAAGGTATCACTAGCCATCATTTAGCTTGGCCATAAAATTCTCAGGAAGAAAAATATATAGTCTTTCTGGGCCATCGTTGCACAGAAAAGAAACACTCAAAAAACATCTCTGGAAATTGCTATGCTTGCTTTTTTTGAAAATATAAATCCTCCTTGGGGGGGATTTACACTACAGGAGTAAGTATCAGTTATCTTCTACAGGATATATATTTTTACTGCAGTGTCAACTCAGGTGATGGACATCTGATTTAAAGACTTTATGTAACACCGCTTATGCCTTATATACCACTTTTCACCAACAACTCTCAGTGTGCCTTACAAAGATTTGTATCTATATTCCATGAACAGAGAAGCCATTCAGAGAAGTTAGAGAAATGCAGATAAATTCATTGTCAGTAGTCACGGGCCAACTAACGCCAGTGAATCCAAGTCTCCTGAGTCAGAAGCCCCTGCCCTGTTCAGCAAGCATTATTACTTCTGTATACAAGTAATTTGGCTAAGTGTCCACACCCCAAAGCTGTGTTTTATGCCAGCTCCCAAAGGCACCTCTCAGAAATCCAGGGGCATTTTCTATTTTGCTCTTTGCACTGAAATAAACTGATGCCAGTTCTTTCCCAGTAAGTGGCAGGAAACCTTGCACGCTCTCTGGTCACGGAGGCACGTGTAAAAGGCAATGGAAATCTGTCAGCACCAGGTAATTTAGCCTACACTTCAGGCCGTAGTTCTGTGTTCATTCATACTAGATGTGTGCAGTGCTAGACCAAATGGCATTACAAAATTAAACTGAACCAGGTTTGGGTACACGACTCCATTACTGCTGAATATGCAGTCAACCTCATCCCAGATTTATGCTGGCTTTAAAGCAGCTATGTAAAGGACAGATAATACCTGACCCATCATAAAGCCCATCTTTATAAAGCTAACTCATTTTGAACAAATTGGAAACAGCAGACTGAGTTAATAGCAGACCAGTGTTTTGCAGCATTGCGAAGAATCTCTTAGTAGGAGCCATTAAGCTGAATTTACTGTGCCATTAAACTACAGCCTCAGTGCAGAACTAGGCTGGTTACTAGCGCACGTGGAAATCCACGCAGCAGTTAACTCATCTTCACAGCACCCAAATTAGGGAGGTAAGAGCAAAACCTGATCAAGATCCTTCTTTTAAGGGACTGAAAGATTTAATTTATGTAGTAACTTCGTGCTTTTCCATTCTCTTTGGTTGAAGAATAACACAGATTTGCCCTTTGCCTGTACAGAGAAGGGAGCTCCCGTTTCAGAGCCAGGAGTCACAGACTGCACTCCTCTTGCTGCACGCACATCGCTGACTGACAGCAGCAATAATCAAATATTTATGCGGCCCCACAGCGCAAACTCTCAGAACATTTAGCGCTGTTGTTTAACAGCCCTAGCTTAGCTTTAACACGGTGTCCTAATGAACATGGGGTCTGGCAGACGAGTAGCTGCAGTGGTAACAGATACTACTAAAAACAGTCCTCTTCCCTGTCCGTCTCACAGGTGTCTCCAGAGCAAGGGCAGCAGAACCAAAGGTATGCTCTTAACACAGCTGCTGCACTTCAGAGCTTGGTACTTAGCCTGAAAACAATCTATCAGGCTGCAAACTCCTGAGACTGAAATACAGACACACATATGAGTTTGTCCCATTAACAGGTTTGCAAATCCTTAGCCGAAGAATCATGCTGTGAGCTGGGGGATCAGCACTGAGGGTCAGAAATATCCTGAAGAGCCAATCTATGCAGGCAAGCCACAACTTTTGTGTATAGATATAGATAGGATGATCAGAACAGGCAGGAACCGACTGATTTAGGGTACAGAAATCCATTACAGCTGAATATGCACAGCCAATTTTGAAATAGAGATCTTGTGTAAAGCTAGTCATGCTCTCTTAAAGCACATTTTCTCTCAGAAAAAAAAGGAACATACAGAACTGGTGGAAAAGGTTTGACCAAAAACCAATGCCAAACATATATATACACATCCATATAAACTCACTTATTTGATTTTAAAAACTGGTTTTATTTCAGTTAATTCCATATCAAGGTATTCACTAATATTTTAATAATTTTATACTAACATTTAATGTATATGACTTTTACTAATATTAATAGTATTAATATAATTAATATTTAATTTAATATTTAATAATAATTTATTTTCCTTTAATTTCACAGAAGAACAGCTACTCTACCTGCTTTAAGATAAGTAGGGTTAAGAACCAGAAGTATTTCCTCAAAGGCAATATCTAGCAATACCCTACACTTCTGTAGGACCTGCCTTATTGCTTTCAACTTCGTATTTAAACTGTCCTCCATTCTCTCAAATACATCATCACAAATGAGTACAAGTTCATCTGCGTTAGAGGCTTCTGGTGGCTCCTTTGAGTTGGCCAGGAACTGCACAATTTCACACTATTCATCAATAAAAATACAAACGTGGCAGCCTGTGGTGCAGACACAACTCTACGCTAGCCTACAAAGTCAGGTAGCATTGAGGTTCTTTCTGAAGCTGGTAAATGTGTTCTCGAGTACTTATGAAAGTTAAACCAAAACTGGCTCTAAATGTCAATACCAATGGACTCAAGCATCTCAAAATGGTGGCTGAAGAATCGTTTTATAGTTATGCCAGGAGTCAGGAATAGCTGATGGGGAACAAAGTCCCCCTAAAAACCATCATTGCTCTGTTTAGAAAGGTAAGCTACACAAATATCATCACCTGCCAACACAAACTAGAAAGCACACTTCCAACAAAGAGTAAGCGAGAGCCCGTCCGTGCCCTGTGGCCAGGTAGCTCAATGTAAGTGCAGCTGATACAGTATTCACAGCCAGGCTGAATATACGACGTTCCAGCAGGGCTTGGGAAAAGCCTTGGGCACCTCTCTAACAATCTACAGTGGGATCACTCTTCAGATAAAGTACAAAAAAAGTTCTTAATTCTGTTGTAATTAGTAACTGAAAAAGAGTGGAAAAGAAAGCAGCTTTTCTTTCAAAAACTAAGACTTCTTTATTCACAGATCTACCACAACTCTGACAGTGAAGCATGCCCTGTATTTAACAACTGAAACAAGCCTACCATCGCCTACCTACTAAAGATGACCAGAATTCCCAGCCATGCCGGCCGGCATACACGGTACCAGCTGGTAGCAGGCTCTGACTTCGCACCCTCACCACTACTTGCCCGCACAGCAGCTGGCGTCTAAAGGCGCATCCTCTTTCCCACAGCACTCTTCCTGCCAGGGGTCCTATGCCACACGTCAGCCTGAAGCTTCGCTTGGTTATTTTAACTTTGAAGTCAGCAAAACCAACAGTCGTTCCACTGCTCTGGTGAAGCACAATGTTTTCAAGCCTTGAAAATGAATCCGGTCAGATAAGTTAATCCTTCCAGCATCATCAAAGCAAAAACATCACAGAGAAAAGTCAAAAAAATTAGTTGGGGCAACCAAGTCTTTAAGTCCCTTAACTCTTAATAGTGTAGATGAGCAGACTTGAGAGAAATGCATTATTTTTTAAGTGGGGATGCTGAGTACCTGTTGCTTAACGCACCGAGAGTCCTGCCAGACCACAGAGGGGTCCCAGCGTTGTGTTGTGCGCTGCCTACCGCTAAGACAAGCGGCCGGACCCCGCACTGCCTGGCCGTCTGTACAGTCGTTTACACCTTATAAAGTACCTGCAAAAAATAAAATCACTACCAAGACCCAAAAGGTGTTAGTTCATATCCCGCTCTGCACAGGTGTATCTAATCACTAAGAGCATAAGGAAATGGTTTTTATTGACCTACAAAATGAAGATAAGTTGCCGAATTAACGCTCGCATCACGGTTATCTGCGCGCTATGAAGTACGCGGCGCATACAACCAACGTAGTTAAAGAAAAGCCTCCAAAAATCAGTTCCCGATCTGCCCAAACTCATTTTCCCGCCACGAGAGGTGATGATACCGCAAACACCGCGGGAGGCTACAAAGACCGCAGGTGCCCTGTATCACTTTTGCATTTGTCGATAGTTTCGAGGCGGGAGACTCGTTTCCCCCCCCGCCCAGCCCTAAAGCCGCCCTTGTTTCCAAGCCGTCCCTTCCCTCCGCTCCACCTGCCGCTTCGGACCCATGGAAGCCGCCTCAGGTGATGCTCCGAGGGGAAACCGCCCCGCCTCCAGAGCGCAGCGGGACCTCTCCACGGCGGCGACCCCAAAACCTGCCGAGCCTCCCCCGAGCCCCTCCGCGCACCCCCGGCTCCTCCAGGGCCGCCGCCTGCGCGGGGTCACTCACGATCTCGGTCACCATGAGGAGCCCGGGCAGGGTCCGCAGGAACTCCCTGTCGTAGGCGAGGGTGCTGGAGCTGGCCGACAGGTTGGCGGTGAAGGAACTGCTGGTGGTGGTGACCGTGTGGGAGCGAGGGCGCGGCGGCTGCTCCTGAGGAGGCGGCGGCGGCACCGGCGGCTCCATGGTTGGCGCCGCGGGGCTGCCCCGCGTCCTCCCGGCCAGCCCCGAGCCCGGCGGCGGGAGGGAGGGAGGGAGGGAGGGGCGGCTGCCGCCTCCGGGGCGGCGGGAAAGGCGCCGCCGCACGCCGCTTTGTGTGGCCCCCGCGCGGCGGGCAGCCCCTCGCCTCAGCGCGGGAGGGAGGGTGCTCGGCGGCCGGCCCCCGGCGGAGAGGCGGGCCCGGTGGGGTGCCGCGCCGCCCAGGCGGCCAGCCCAGCCCTCCCGGTGCTGTCCCCCCGCTCCCGCCCCGGGGACAGCCGCCTCACGGGGCGGGCGGCAGCCCGCTTGGGGGGGGGGCGCGGGGTCGGTGGCGCGGGGGATCCCCAGCGTTGGGGAAGGGCCCTCTGAGGGGGCGACGCGGGGCCCCGCCGAAACCATCTCCTGACCTCCCGCACTTTTATGCACGCAGAGGCCTTGGGACCGCGTCCGCTTCCAGCACGGCCAAGGAGCCAAGCTGAGCCAGCGTCCTCTGGAAAAACACCCCACGGGGAACCGTGCCGTAGCCTCATGGGTGAGCACGGGTTTGGGGGGTCCAACCCCAGTCGCCTGCCATCGTCGTCCGTCTAGACCGTCGCCCCTGGCTCCAAGGACAGCAAACGTTGACAGGAGACGTGCTGGCGCTGCGGGTTGTCGTCCCCACTGGCTGCGATCGCTCATCAGCGGCACGCTGTTGGGAGAGGAACCACAGCGAAGCGCCGCAGGCAGGGAACAAGGGGCCAGGAGATACCACAGCCCTCTCAGAGCTGGAAATGGGGATTTAGCTGGGATCTGCCAAACAACCGAGAGTCTCCATGATGCAAAAGACTTTTTAAAAGCCCTGAAAGTCATGGGAACTGGAAAATATGAGGTCATTATTGGCCTACTACCTGACAGTGCCGACCTGTTCCCTAACCTATATTTTTTAGTAATTTTCCAGTCTAAAGTGTTGCCTTTTAAAAAAAAAAAATGTTTCCAGGTCATTTAAGAGCTTCTAAAATGATCTTCCATTCCACAAGTATAGTGTTTCAACAACAAGCAAGCAGGTTATAGGCTTTTTTCAATGTTCAGGAATTCTCGTTAGCAAAGTATTTGCATGTGGCAGCTCAGTAAAAATGAAGTGTTTTCCATATGTCTGGTGGCTATTGTCCTCGAATTGTTTACTGCTGCTCTCCTACTGGCTAACAAAGGATGGATTTTGCAGTATTACCTTTCAGCAAGGGATCGAGTCAGCTGGGGAGGGAGGAGGAGGATGGCAGGGTTTCTCCCAGAAATACAGGAAACGTGAATTACCTTTAGGAGCTGGTTCTTGTGCATGATTGTGCCTCCACTCACTGTGTGAGTGTGTCACAGCACAGGCTCCATGGGCTTCTGGGAATGTGTGTCTTGGCTTGGGCTCTGTGGAGCCTCCGCGTACTCATAGGCACCGGTGACTTTTTTATTTAAGATGGCAGAAGAAAGGTGGCAGAGTTTTGCAAACATGAACTGCGGGTCATCGGAATGAGATGCCAGCCACTCAGCATGATGTGATATACAGATCACGTAATTTCTTTGTGAGGGAAAAAAAAAAAGACCATTAGCAAACCACACGCTCAAACCATTTAACACAACATCTCAATCACAAACGAGGAATTTTACACTTTCTTGCAAAGCCATTGGTTTTTGTGGAGTTACCAGCATTTCTGTATTGGTTGCATTCCTATTTTATCCCTTTCTTTTAAATAACAGCTGAGATTTTAAAGGAACAGAACACATCTGTGCACTGGTCTGTTTAGAGACCTGCTTCAACTGGCTTGCAAATAAAAAGTGCTTTATCTGATTGTTCAGCACTGCCAAGCTTCCTTCCAATGCCAGAGCCGCTTTGAGATGCCTCTGTTGCTGCTTGTGAGAATCCATTGTAACAGCGGTGATTTTCTCCTCTGACAGACTTGTCTCTTCAGTTTCCCACCTATAAGATCAGTAAGTAAAAGTGAGTAAATGTGGGGCTAAACTTCATGCCAATAGCAAAATTAACACAAATTTCAAAATGGTTTGGGTCATTCACATCACCTTCCCTTTGAGAGCTGATTTATTTTACACTGGATGTATATTCTCACTGTGTTTCCAGGACGTTCTTCAGTGGTCTCAGTTTTGATGCATAATGCTAAAACTCTGTATTTATTTTGCTCCCTGAACTTCTGGAGATCAGTGGTGTTTCTCTTTCAACCATCACAATCAGAGCAATACATTTAATTTCTTTTGGTCTGTACATCTATCATTTGAGCATCCCACATCCTGTGGGGGGAAAAAAAAGAAAGAAAAAAAAAGTACAACAAAAACACAAATAGGGAAATATTCATTTTCTGTTTCAACTATATTAAATCTATTAATGTAGTGTAAGTTTTCAGTGTCTGTTGTAGAGGTCTAGTATCATGACTAATTCAACAAGAAAAGGATGGCTACATTTCTGGGCAACTTCTCTGACCACTGGCAGCCACTCTGACTTCCTCAGTTAGCATATTTTTCTCCGGCAAACGTATTCAAAGAATGAGTTTCACTAAAAAAAGGGCAAACACTCTCGAAGCTTTTCTGTATCACTGATATTCCAGGAAGCAAATGTCATTCTTTAACTTGACAACATAACACTTTACATTTTGAATGTTAACTGTGAGGCTCTAATATTTTGTTTTGCATCCTTGCACTGAAGGCTAGAACTGGAAAGCCTGCAGGGACCATCTGAGCTTAGCTAGATTTTTTTACATGTAGATAACATCAGAAGCAAAATAATTGAATGCTGCTGCTTGAACAATCAACCGTTTATTACAGGACTACCAAGAGAGAAGAAGGTGGCCCATTTTCTGTATTTTAAATTAACCTTTCAAGGGAGGGATTGGTGAGGCTTTTAAACACCGGTCGAGATTGTAACCTCTGTTTGTCAACTGTTACAATGAAGTAAACTGCGATTAGAAAAATAAATACATAATTTGGTGAAGCCTTTCAATGTAAATGTTTTAGTAAAAGCAAAATAGCTGATACAAGTATTATCAGGTTTCTAAGTAAAGGGCTTATTCCTGAATGTCTCGATATCTAATTTACAGATTCTTCCGTTTAAGCTGATTTGGTTCTCAAATCCTGAGGTATCAACATTTTTGAGATTACTGATCAAGCTCTCTAGAACTACCTTCTTAGCAATAATCTGGCCAACTGGAAGTGCTAATTAAAGTAGACTCACAGACCCAAGGAGTGGAGCTGACTGGAATTTCCTGAACTGCTTTTGAAATACAGCTTCCCTTCTTCCCTCCCAAATCCTAGAATTTTCAAATGTCAAAGTTACTCAGCCTTTTTTGTTTTAGGTAAGTAAAACAAGTCAACATATAAAAGGAAAGGTGATTGAGATTTTTCACTGGTCATCAGCAGATTTCAGTCAACAACAAAAACTTACTCTTTTTAAACCACCTAGGAGTGATCTAAGAAAGCTAAGGGAACTTATCTGAAGAGGGCAAGAAAGGAATTGTACTTTCCGTGGAACCCAGGTCATACGTAAGGAACATGGATTCATGTCGGATGTCCAGGACAAATATTCTCACCCTTGACATCCCACTGTGCTAGTCTGAGGATGAGATATTTTTAGTTAGCATTAAATAAAAAAATGTTTGGAATATTTCCTAATAGCTTTTTGGAATCAGCAAAGTATAGGCTTTGACCTACAAACGTATTTAAGTAAATAATTAATAACATATATTACTCTTTGGTGGCTTATGAATGTACGGAAAAGCTGATTTCTACTAACCCAAACCAGAAATACTTGATTTGTACTTTGGTAATGACATGTGCTATATGATCAATCAAGGCAAATGACTCTGTGTGTGAACTGGTATTTTGCAAAGTACAGATGGTTTTCACGATTGAGATGCTTGGATCTTCTAATGTTGCTGCAACAGAAAGAGAATAGATGAGATGCCCATATTTTCAAAATGGCTATTATTCTGCAGATCTGTAGAGGATCTGTGTTTGTACATGGGATTACTAAACACAAGGCTTGTTTGGTTTTGCAGCTTGGGGACCCCAAAATTAAGCCACATAAAATGAATACCAATTGAAACTACAGTCCGAGTAATGACAGTGAAAGGCATTGGATCATCAGATACATAAGTTACTACCCTAACGCTGGAAAATGCAAAATTTAGCTGTTTATGTTCTGTACTCCTTTTCTTGCAAATATTTCTTTCTTTATGTGAAGTTTATTTGAATTGTATGGACAAAGGCCTGACTGTAGGCACACAGACATTTTATCTGCCAGAAAGCTGTCTTAGAACACATGCCATACAGAGAATTAACTCCATGCTGTGAACAGTAATATACTGACTTTAAGATTTTTTTTTTTTTCCAGTTTTGAAACCCATTATCGTGACACTAAGGAAACTGTTTGGCGATAGAGACCTCTGGTGATAGAGACCTCCTTGCTCCCCAGGGAGGCAGTCACAGCACCAAGCCTGACCATATTCAAGAAGCACTTGGACAACGCCCTCAGACACATGGTGTGAGTTTTGGGGTTGTCCTGTGCAGGGACGGGAGTTGGACTTGGTGATCCTTGTGGGTCCCTTCCAACTCAGGACATTCTATGATTCTATGAGACTGTGCTAAGAAAAGAGACCACGACATACATAAGCCATGTATATTCTGTGCATTAGCCTTTCATGAGCTGTTTTATCTGCTCTGGGAATCTGAGAATCCCTCCCAGCCCTGAAACTCAACTGTGTCTTAGATACTGTGCTGAGGAAAAATTGCTTACTTCCTCCAGAGACAATTTGTACTTAGAACACCATCCCTGCATGCTGTACACATACACTTAACTTCAGGGCAAAGAGCACATCTACTCAAATTAAGAGAAGAGTTTGTAGTGAGAAGTGTGAAGTCTATTTCTCAGATAGACAAATCTTCTCAGAATGGGAGTTGTGGTTTTCATACTGTGGGGTCAGGGACCTCAAATCTGTAATGCACCTGCAAGGGTATGCCCATATTGTCTTTCACAGGCTGCTTCTCAGCTGCCCTCAGCTGTGTTTCTCTTCAGTGAGCCTGCAAGCACAGCTCCAAGTGCAGCTGGTGGCCATGCCTTCTCGCACGTGCAAATCACGAGTCACCTGAATACTCAAGAGTGTCCGGTGTCATGTTATGTGAGGAATGAGCTTATTCTGCCCCTGCTCATGTCCAGACAGGCTGTCCCTGAGGCACACTCATAAATACTTTCATTGGGGTCACCATTCCTCCGTAGACCTTTAAATATTACTATGGTACAAACACATACTAGTGATTACAGTTCTTGAGAATATAAATGTTTCCACTGAAGACATGTATGTTTTCTACTCGTTAAGGATGGTGCTTGCCTAACTGTTTATGTAAATCATAGCAGGTAATGTTTATACAGCACCCAAGCCCAGTGCAAAACAGCGAGAGGAAAGGATCACCTTCAACAATTGGTAATGCCGTGTTTGTTTTTAGATGATTAATGAAAGACTGAACAATTCCACCATGGTTTCATCACAGCATCATCCATGTTTAGGGAGAGAGTTTACAGCCGCCACATAACTTCTGCCATCAGCTTGCTTGCAGGCTTTATTAACAGACAGCTTGCTCTGCTGTCATCGGTAGAACACCCTGGAACATGCCCAAGACCCAGAGTGCACCTTATATTGTGCTAAATTATTGGGAAGTTACTTGGGCTTGCTGTGTGTGTATATATGCAGGGGGAAGACATCCAGTAGCTGGTGGGCAAAAACCTAACCAGCTACCATGGCTAGAAGCTGAAGTTGGACAAATCCGAACTGAAAATAAAGCATCTTTGTTGTTTGGGTTTTTTTAACCAATCTTTTTAATAGAGCATAATTAGCTATTTGAATAATTTATTAAGTAAAGCACTAGACTCTCCATCATTTTAAATCTATAATTCAAAGCTATGGATTTGTTTAAAATACACTCTTTACCAAGCTTACATTGACAAATGTTGTGGTCTGTGTTATACGGAACACCTGAGTCATTTGAGAAACCACAGAAATAAATTCCAATTAATGCCATAAAGCTACAATCTTGTTAATGCTCTTGTCACCCAGCTGTACAATACACATGCAGTACCAACGCCCAACACATCACCTCCTTGTCCTGAAGCAGCAGCAGGATAAAGGATCTCACGAATCTCTCTGGCTGGGCTGTGCCTGGCCAATAGTTGGGTAATGAAAGTGCTGTACGGTGAGAGTCAGTTTTATGCAGGTGGGCTGCAAGGTGTAAGGGTGGAAAATCCTCACCCAGAGAAAAACAAAAAGGCCAGTGGGCTGACTGCAGGATCTGCTGAGAAGGGCGGCAGCTGGCTGGGGTGAGGTCCCAGAGGGTTCGTGCTCTGTTGTAGGGGGCTGAAGGGCAGGACAGGAGAACTGGGAGCCTGGCAAGGCACTAACCTAAGTCTTGGAGAACACAACAGTGGAGGGAGAAGGCAGAGAAATGCAGGCAGATGTTTTACTGCTCTTAGAATCATAGAATCATAGAATTGTCAAGGTTGGAAAAGACCTCTAGGATCATCAAGTCCAACCGTCAACCCAACAGCCCCATGCCTCCTAAACCGTGCCCTGAAGTGCCACGTCTACACATTTTTTGAACACCTCCAGGGATGGTGACTCCACCACCTCTCTGGGCAGCCTGTTCCAATGCCTGACCACTCTTTCAGGAAAGAAATATTTCCTAATACCCAATCTAAGCCTCCCCTGGTGCAGCTTGAGGCCATTTCCTCTCGTCCTATCACTAGTTACTTCGGAGAAGAGACCAACACCCACCTCACTACAACCTCCTTTCAGGTAGTTGTAGAGAGCAATAAGGTCTCCCCTCAGCTTCCTCTTCTCCAGACTGGACAACCCCAGTTCCCTCAGCCGCTCCTCATAAGACTTGTTCTCCACAACCTTCATCAGCTTTGTTGCCCTTCTCTGGACACGCTCCAGCACCTCAATGTCCTTCTTGTACTGAGGGGCCCAAAACCGAACACAATATTCAAGGTGCGGCCTCACCGGTGCTGAGTACAGGGGGACAATCACTTCCCTACTCCTGCTGGCCACACTATTCCTGACACAAGCCAGGATGCCGTTGGCTGCCTTGCCCACCTGGGCACACTGCTGGCTCATGTTCAGCCGGCTGTCGACCAACACCCCTAGGTCCTTTTCCACCGGGCAGCTTTCCAGCCACTCTTCCCCAAGCCTGTAGTGTTGCATGGGGTTGTTGTGACTGAAGTGCAGGGCCTGGCTGTCTTCATACTGGTTCGCACAGCTGTTCTATTAGTACCGGATAAAGGCATTTGACAGCTATCCATTAACAGAAGGAGAGGAAAATGTTAACAGAGGAACACGTTATACCACGTAATGATCTGAAATCTCCAAGTGACTGAGTGGTATGGTATAGGTCTTTTCAAATCAGCAATTTGTCTTTGCAAGTAGACCAATACCAGAAGTCTTCTATGAACACAAAGAACAAAATGACCCTATTATTTGTATGCATAGAACAGTCAGCCCTGAAACAAAACAAAAACAAAGAAACAAATCTCCCTAGCACAAAACACAAGTTCAACTCAAAGCAGGACACAGAGGTGCAGGCACCAGTGTTTTAGAATATACAGAACACTGCTCATGACGATAAATAATTGGGAGCTTTCATAGCATTAGTGTTACAGATATGCACAAAACCGGCATGAAAGCTGCCAATACCTGGTAAGTCTTGTGTCAGTGCATAAAAAAATAGCTGCAGCGGTGCAAGGCACTTAGCACATTCTTCGCTTCTACGTTCCTGAAAACAACTATTGCAAGAGAAATAGGAGCATGGAGAAACAGGAGATAACTAGGAGAGAGAATGATTTTTCTGTTGTGGCTGCATATACTTATGGGGAACAGAGTGTGTTGTCTGTTGCAGGTCTAGCAAAACCTGCTGGGATTTTTAAATGAATTGGAAAGCCAAATTTTGTTAAATTTCTCAATTTACTTAGTCTGCTTTGAAAAGGCTTTTTTTTCCTCACATCTCACCATGTGAGAACGGTGCATGGTATCAGACTACAGAGCAGTCAGGGGATGGACGATGGGCTGCCTTTTGGAGGGACTGGGATTTCCTCGGAACAAAGGCTTATCCCATTTATGACGTGTCTTGAGAAAGCTTATCCTGTCAAGTCATTTATCATACCACTAACTAGCTACTGAGCACAGATAATGCTTCTTTGCTAGATCAGTGAGGGAGAAGAGAATTTCAGAAGAAAGGAAGGTTTTCATTTGGGGATTTTAGGAGATTGGGAGAAGAGCTGATAGGAGTTAGGCTATCTAAGCTCTTTGAACCATGAGAAAAACATACCAAGAAGGATTTTACTAAATGCTTGAAGTGCAGCTAAAATACAGCCTTTCTACTGAGGGCAACCTCATTACCTAGGTATTTAAATTATGTGAATTGGCACAGCCCTCTGGCTTGTAGTATTAGGTTTGGAGTTAAGTAGAGGATGCTCTGAGATGGATGTGGCTCCAATTACTAATATTGAGGTGAATTAAGTCTGTCATATATTTGTGAATGTCTGGCTTAATGCTAACTGTGAGACAATTCTGACATGAGATTCCCAGATGTCCCCATAAGCCCCACAATTAAAAAGCTTCATTTCCTATGAACTTTGAGTTTGGCTCACCTTAACATTCCAGAAAGTTCAGACTCCATTGGAAGGACTCGCTGCAGTGGGGGTATTTGTAAGGAAAATCTACTCCATGTAGCTTTTTTTCTACTAAGAGGGTATCCTCAGTTAGCATGTTTTCTTGGCATTTACAGGAATTTGACATCTTTTGGTACCCTTCCACTTTGTCATGTTCAGCTGGAATTGACCAAGAGTTTAAAAGACTGTGAAGGAAGATGAGGACAGGTGGTGAGATAGCTTAACCTTCATCTCCTCAGCACATCAGAAAACTGGTTTTATATATATATAAAAATATACGTATACACACACACATACATACACAGACATATCTATATAATTAAAAGAATGTCTTCTAGACCCAGACAATTATTAAAAAAAAAAAAAAGTTGTCAACTTGCTATTACTAGGGCTCTCACTTACAGCTCTGAATCTGCAGTCACAAGAGAGAAGGAAGAAAATTCCCTCAGAATTTCAGGAAGAACATTCTGAGGAGCTTTGCTTTGAGGGCCTGTCTCTCACTACTTAGTCAGACCTAATCCTGCTTAGTTTAGCTCTGGGAAAAATCACAAACTGATGAAGAGGTAGACAACACTTCTGATTATTTCTTACTTGTTAAATGCAGCATGTGCAAGAAAGAATGAGGGTCTTTACCCCAAGGAGGTTGCAATTATTTCTCTGACCACATCTTGCCAGGCTTTCTCATGACTATCTCTGCATTTTTCTGAACTCCCATGATCCCACTGCAAAGTGCATAGAGTCCTTATTTCCTCTGTATAACCTGTCTGGAGTGCAGAAACAGCATAGTTTTCTCATCTCAGGAGTTTCCCGTATCTCTCTTGGAGAGTGATACATGGAAGGGAAGGGGAACTTCAACAGCAATTGTTACATCTCAGTGCATTTTGATAATACCAAGAGTGCTTGTGAAATCTCTCTTGCACTTGAGCAACTGCTAAGTTCTCTGAGGAGACATTTCCCAGGTTTTAGTTTTGAAGAGAACATTGCTGTGCCAAGCTGTTACCATGAAGCCGTGCCTGGTACAGAATGACAGGACAAAAGGGGCTCAAATCAACTCGCGACAGCTTTGTCTTCACTTCTGTATTTTAGTGCCTGTTCTTGCATTACCAGCTCTTGCACTGGTTAAAGCTGACTTGGTTTCACTCCCTATTCTCTGACGAGTGCAATATTCTGAATTCTGTTCCCCCTCTCCTCCACAAGTATATACAAGTTACACTTAAAACGATTTACCTGTAGGGTAGGCAGTCCAACCCCATTCCACGCTTTTCTCTCATTTCTAATCTGATTGCTTTCAGAAAGCTAATTGTGCCTGCTGGGAAACACCTCTGCTGCTCAACAGTGCCCAGCATTGTCAAGCCAACCACATTGTATTTTAGAAGAAAAGCCACACCCAGAAGTTGTCATACCAGGTAACTGCGCATTCCTCTGCTGAATGGTTATAAGCAGCCGAATTACAAGTTTTAGAAAATATCTGTGAATAATGTATAATCATGTCTAAGTTGAGACAAAATTTCTGAGGAAAAAAAACATTATTGGAATGAGTATGGTAATGAAGTACAGTACACGTAAGTGTAGGATACTGTGGCTCTAGAGTAGGAATACACCAGAATCCAATTAAGCAGCTTTTGTTGCAAAGTTTAAGGACTCTGGCTGGGTGAAGAAGATCATTGCTAGCTACCAAGATTTTGGTGTGATTGCATATTCTAGAGACTTAAAGCTGCCTGAGCAACTGCACCAGGGAATACCACCAAGAAAACCTCAAGCCTCAGCTGTTTTAGAACAGTGAATATATGATTAAAGATGCAAGTAGCAGAAGGATTAAACCCAACAGTATAAAAGTTTGGAAGATCTTACTCCACACTTAACCTCTCTACTGGGCAACGACCGTAAGACAAGGCTAAATGCAGATGGCAGTATGCTGATCTTTTTTTGCCATGCTGGCTAAAGCTCTGGGAGTAACGAAAGGTATTCCTTCTCAATTCATCAATGACCTGGACAAAGGGACAGAGTGTACCCTCAGCACGTTTGCTGATGATACAAAACTGGGAGGAGTGGCTAATGCGCCAGGAGGCTGTGCTGCCATTTAGCAAGACCTGGACAGGCTGGAGAGCTGGGCTGAGGGAAACCTACTGAAATTCAACAAAAGCAAGTATAAGGTCCTGCATATGGGGAGGAACAACCTCATGCACCAGTACAGGTTGGGGGTTGGCCTGCTGGAAAGCAGCTCTGCTGAGAAGGACCTGGGAGTGCTGGTGGACAGCAGGTTGACCATGAGCCAGCAATGTGCCCTTGTGGCCAAGAAGGCCAACGGTATCCTGGGGTGCATTAAAAGGGGTGCAGCCAGCAGGTCCAGGGAGGTTATCCTCCCTCTCTACTCTGCCCTAGTGAGGCCACTTCTGGAGTGCTGCATCCAGTCCTGGGCTCCCCAGTTCAAGGAAAACAGGGAACTACTGGAGAGAGTCCAGCAGAGAGCTGCAAAGATGATCAGGGGACTGGAGCATCTCTCTTATGAGGAAAGGCTGAGAGATCTGGGTTTGTTTAGCCTGGAGAAGAGAAAGCTGAGGGGGGATCTTATCGATGCTTATAAATATCTCAAGGGTGGGTCTCAAGAGGATGGGGCCAGACTCCCTTCAGTGGTGCCCAACGACAGGACAGGGGGCAGTGGGCACAAATTGGAACACAGGAAGTTCCACCTGAATATAAGGAAAAACTTCCTCACTGTGAGGGTGACAGAGCACCAGAACAGGCTGCCCAGAGAAGTTGTGGAGTCTCCTTCTCTGGAAACATTCAAAACCCACCTGGACGCGGCCCTGTGCACCCTGCTCAAGGTGTACCTGCTCAAGCAGGGGGGTTGGATGGGATGATCTCCAGAGGTCCCTTCCAACCCCTACCATCCTGTGATTCTGTGATTCTGTAGAAGCCTACAACCTGAAAAAAATGCCAAAGAAGAAAACCAGAGGATAAGACTAAACACAGACAAGGGAAGACTGGCATGACGAAATGCTACTGTGATTACCACCTAACCTGAAGCTTGGAGAAAATTGTGCTGATGAAGTCTACATTAAAAAAACAAAAACAAAACCGAAGCACCTCTGTCACATTCAAATGCAACTCTGCACAGTAAGTGGAAATTAGAAGAATTCCTAAACTGGGTTTAAACACACCGCTAAAAACACTTGTACAAAAACTGGGCTTTAATCCAAAGCACAGGCACAGCCAAGGCTGTCTCTGCTCAGCTATCACAATACAGAGCAGCTTGCTTTGAGCACATTTTGCTAAAATGCTTTCAAGTGAGTATTTTGAGCCTTCAAAATCATGTATGACAATGTACGTTGGTTTATCCTTGATGGAACAATATAGGGAGTAGGTACCACAAAAAAGAACAGCATGTTAAAAAAATGGCTTACAGTTACTGAGAGGCTGTGATGCAAGTATTCTGTGTTTGAAGTTTGCATTTTAAATACTAGCTAACGCTTCGTAATGTCTCTATATTACTATTTACATGGATCAGGAACTCAGCCAGTGCTTGCTAACAGATTTGGCTTGCTTTCCAGTTCTCTCCAGCCTTCAAAAAGTGAAAAGCAAACTAAAAATCCCCCAGGCTGTTCTTTCTGAGCCCACCACATGCCTGTGCTCAGTAATCATCAAACTGGAAGATCCTCAAAACAAACTACTCAGAAAGAATCTATCATACTGAGAGCTGAAGTATGTTTCTGTGACAAGAATGTGATGCGGTAGTTTGCAATTTTTAAAATGGGGTTGGAATGAACCTGGATTTGGAGAAAGAAAGGGCAAACTAGTTCAATTAATGTCATTATTATTTACACCAGAACATGGAATATGCATTATTTTTTACAAACGTGGCATTTCAGAGCTTCACTGACTGGTAGCATAGATGTGATACTGTTCCCCTAAAACAGGAGCGATGTTTTCAATCAACCCAAGCCCAGAGACGGTAGGATGGTCTGGAAGGTATCTATGCACCAGCTTCACAACCAAGCAGTTTTAAATGAAGGGGTGAACACAGCTGGTGCAAAGGCAGCTGAACATCCGTCCTCCTGGTGGTCTTGCTAAAAGCCTGTGCAAAATTCCCAGCCCCTTACAAGGCTTCCTTTTGCACACAAGTGTTCAAGAAAAGGTAGGTGAGGGTTTACCTGTATAGATGACCATATGCGTGTGCATGTACACACACCCAGCTTTTGATATGAAGAACCCTTCTTCAGGTTCACTACAAAATAGCACATACAGGTGCAGCTACATAAAGATGAGACGGAAGCTGGAATAGATATGAAGAAAAGCTGTAGGGTGAAAGACACTAAATGACTCCCATCTAGCTGAGAAAATGAAACACGTAGGGTAGCAACAACAGGCAGCGCCAATGTCACAGAGTGCAATATGGATTATACTGAGCAGGCTTTGGCAGTTACCCCCACCTAAACAATCAAGACTGCTCGCAGGTCAGAGCTGTGCTTTATTTGTTATTCACTAATTGCTTCAGCATGAGTTACAAGACAGACATACATTTAAAAGCAGTAATTATGCTGTTTCTAGTAACTTACCAGAATAATCAACATACAGTTCCCAATGCTCCCTGCAATTACCCTTCATAACATCTCTCTGAAACAGATACTGTAGGTAATAGGTAAATATAACAAATAGGTAAATTCAATTTAGACATGGGGAACTCTGACAGAGATACCATTCTGCTGGGCGTCACCCTACTGGTCTCTTAAAATCCAGTTCTGCAATCGCTTTCAATAAGAACAGGGCTAGACTGGTAGATCGAGAGTATCTGAAAGTGCCTACCCAAAGCATATTGGCAGGAATGTGAAATCAAGTTAGGACAGACTGATAAGAGAACTGGGTTTCATTTAATCTGAATGCCAAACACCTCTCCTTTGCACGTGCTGGGACTGAAGGCAGATACTCTTCTCATCCATTATTCAAAATAGAAGTGTTACCTTTTAGTGCTCAGATTTCTATCAGCTCATGGCAAATCACAGGAGAAAACTCCGGGAGGCCAGGAGGCAGGCAGAAGGGAACTAGTTTTACACTTTCTAATAATATGAAGTGCTACGTGTTCCGGGACCACATTTTGTTTCAGCATTAAGCAGCCCTTGTGATATCTGTGTACTTCATTCAGACGACTCCAGCCTTACAATGAAGCCCAGGGTGGGAGCGGTGTGAAGCAGCATCAGCACAGGTGATTGGAAACTTGACTTCTTGTCTGCCCTGCTTCCTGTATCTCAGGGCCAGCCTGGGTGTTACTGACAGTCAGGCAATCAAAGACAGCCAGCCTGTAAGCACTGATTTAGTGAGACGGCACCACCCCTTCAGAAGATAATGCCCACATGAAAGAGACGTATCCATCCTAATTCTTTTGTGATGGTTTTTGCTTTTCTGTTGACTCAGTCTTACTGGAATTAAAGGCCCTTTGGACGGTGTTTTAGATACCTACGTATTTATTCTCCTAGCTGATTTCATGCACCCTTAAATAAATACAACTTTGAGCTAAAAGTACGATGAGAAGTGACCTAATGGCTGAAACTCTGGCTTAAAATTAGGAATAAAACGCATCTAGTCACAGGTTTGCTGGGCAACCACCTTTACCCGTCTCAGTATCCCTATTTGTAAATGAGGAATTAGGACATCGTTCTCATTTTACAAAACGCTTTGAGGCTTTCAGGTAGACAGCGCATTGTTCTGCTCACCAAAAAAAACATCCTTCGTTTACAGGAATGTGCCCCACAAGTAAGTAGTAGACTTTCCTTTCCCTGGTTAAATGCTTGTGACACCTCCCACCCCTTTAGCTGATGTAAAAAGTGACAAAACTGAGCACAATGCGCTCTCATAATTTTCCAGGCTCTTGCAACTTCAAGATGCAACAGAAACAAGCATTGCTGGATGCACCATTACAGGACCCCAAGCGATGCTGAAAGATCTCACAGACCGTATTGTCCAAGAGCTGAGGGGGTGGCTGTTGCCCTGTGCTGGGAGGGTCTTAGGCAACAGGCAAGACAAGACCTTGGGCAGAGGTAATAAGGTGTTGGGTGTTTTATAGCAAGGTCTCTCTCTCACTTTCAGTGGTTCTACGACAGATGCATCTGGTGCGGAACTATAACCATCTCCAAATGCAAGGCACACAGTGCAAGACAGCTGCAGTCATACAGGAGCCTAAGGAAATTCAGAAATAAATGGGAAGGAAAGTAACTGCTGAGCAGGTGGAACTGGTCACCCACCAGTGCCCTCCAGTGGCTCACACAGCAACTCAAGGAACTGAAGACAAGAACCGTTTCAGAGGTCAAAGACACCATTTTCACTGAAATTGTTTCACTAATGGAGAGAAATGAAAATGCTGGCAGCTGGATGCCAAATAGCTCTTTTTTAAATATAAGTTCTTGCATGGCAATCTCGTATCTGCTACCATTACATACCATATCCACAAAAACCTACATTCCATCAAGTGAATAAAATATTAATTGCAAGCCACGTAAAATGAGACAACAGAAACCAAAGTGATTCCCAAGACAAAAATGTTTATTTGTACTAACTCTTCAAATGGGTGTACATTCACAGTCTTTAAACAAAAATCAGTACACATGTCTAGGGCAAATCGAGTATGAATCATTAGAAGATAATGCGTTCCTTAGTAATCAATGTTCATAAATCAAGTTACAAATTTACAACCTTGTTTGCAAAAACCTTACACAGGGGCTAATGTTTTCAGTAAGACTATCCCAGTACTAGGCAAAACAGTGTTTGTAGAACAGGATTCTCATTGTTCGGTTCCAGTATCATATCCCAGTCTTTTAATGAGCAGTAATTAGTGTGTGGGGGGAAATATCTAGTGCCAAGCTGAATGTTCTCAAGCACTGAAAAGCAAATACAAATGGTGAAATATCTATAGAAATTTAAATAAATTATTTTAGTTACTGAAACCTCACTTTTTGTCTGAAAAGAAGACGACTATCATTACAGACTGGAGGAAAGAATTCCATAAAAACCTTTTCTCTGGGTTTGCCTTAGAATAGGCTTCTGTACAAAACAAGAACAATTACGATTTTGGAGTTTCAGTGGTAGAAGTGGTATTGGAATAATAAAGAAATAATCTTAAAATATATATTAATTTTCCACATTCAGCTCATATAGCCCTTTATGTATCTTACAAAATGCTACTGTCCTACATACTGCATGTAAAAAGTTTATATATATGTATATATACACATATAAAGGCAAAGCCAATCAGCTTGGTATTAAAAAAAACACCTCAAAACATAAGCAGACACACTGAAAGTTATGCAGTAATGAGGAGTGTATGTTCCACGTGTGCGTTAGTGTAACAGTGCTTCCAATCTTAAAATGTCCTCTTAATTGGCTAAGTTTACTCCCAGTCAGCTCTACCAGTGATTTCCTCAACTGCCGCAAACATCTGATGTTACTTAACTTCTGCCCATTATCTGTTGTATTTAGCACTAAATCAGAAATAAGGCAAAACAACTTTTCACATTCCTGAATATCTGAGGACATTCATGAGATCTTCCAAAAATTAATGGAAAACATTATAGGAGCACAAGAAATGGGACCCCTGAGCTGAACCATCCTCCCATCTATACAAAGCTGCCCCAATGCTCGCCTGTTTCACAGTAATCCAGGCTACTTAAGTATGACAATTATTCCCAGGCATCCCCTTTGTTTTAGCAAGTTTTGAATGACAACTTAAAGCTTCAGGATGGGTTTGGGCTCATGATTTCTCGTCTAAAGACATCACTGAGAACAGCGAACAACAGTTCTGATACTGTTCAGAGGTTTGAAGTGGACATTCAGAGCAGATGGGCATTCTTGTTGAGCTCTGTAAATCTCGATGCTAACCCTTGTCTCCCAGCTGCAAGAATGAGTCCACTCTTGATGTACCTAGCGTGTATTTTACCCAAAAAATTACATTTTAGTATACAAGAAGAGCAAGACAGATTTCATTTATCTATCTTCTCTTGCATCAACCTTCTTAAAAAATAAAAAAACCCCAACCAAGCCAACCCCACCCCCAAACTCCATAAAAATCACAATTTTCCAATAATTTCCTGATAAAGCAAAGGTGCCTGAAAAAAACTAGTTGAGATACTTGGGGATTAAGAGATGAATGCCTTTGAGAAGCTATCTGGGAGATTGGTCGTAAAGGACTTGATCCAGCAGCCATTAAAGGTTTGCCCAGCGAAAGAGTAACTTCAGAATTCATTCATCATTTCTCTGGGGAGGCTGGTTCAGGACTGCAGTCCAGCTGACATGTCAGTCACTGGCAGGCACTGAAATGAATGCAGTCAGCATACTGGCACATAACCTTTTCTGACAACGCAAGCCTTATCTACCAGGGAATTCCCCAAACGTTCCTTGGAGTGTTGTGCAGAGTGCAACACTTTGTAGCTGATGGTTAAGCTAGAAACACAGCATGACAACTTTGAGCAGTGGATAGCCAGGAGTATCCTTACCCACCCACCAAACAATGCCGGTGAAGAACGACCACAGGTACAACACTAAAATGAACCCTAGGCTCCAGGGTTCAGAATCCCCAGGTCAACATCTCCCACTTGTTTGGGGGAATGGGATTCTAGAAGAGCCTAACTCCTGGGAACAGCGAGGGAGAAATGGAGAACTACAAAAATGCAAGGATTAAAAAACAGAAGGGGAGGTAATGATCCCCCTCTAGCATATTCCCTTTAAAACAGTGTCATTAAAAACTTTGAATTCGCTTACAAATTGGTTTCAAAATAGTCTAACAGGTTTAAAGACTTTCAAAAATCAAAATATTCTTCATCAGAGTTCATTAAAATATCCCTGTAGCTCCCTGAATAACTGCTACCACTTGTTTTGCATTAATATTGCTTAAATTAATATCATCATAAACATGCAAAAAATTAACATTCCAATGTGTATGCAGAATAAAACCAAGTTCTAATAGAAAGACTCCTAATATTTCAAGGTTACAGGCTTGATTCAGTCTCCATCAAAGCCAGTGGGATTCTTCCCATGGTGTCCAGTGGATTTTAGGCTAGGCCTTAATAAGAGACAACAAAACATTGTGTTTTATGGTGTAGGAACACACACAAAGTACACTTGTGTACATACACTAGATATGTAGTGCAACATTTGCACTGCGCATCTTAAAACAGTAAAACGACAATCACCAAGCCAACACTGCATGCTATGTCAAACTAGGCTGTAAAACAAAAACCAATACCCATTCAGAGACATTCACGTTGTTACTGTTGCCTAGTGAGCAGCTTTGAACGAAGCTTAATGATACATCCACTTGAACCCAGATATAAATTTGAAAGGCAGAAAGCTGCATTAGTACGATGGCCTGATTGATTTTATATGTGCTCTGGATGACTTTGAAGGCAGGATATCATCTCTCTGACGGGCTTCCCTTCATAGCAGATTTGATACACAGCAGTGAATAGTGGAAACCTGAGGAAACAGGGTGGGGAAAGCAAATGCAGCATAAGTTTATTCTGTAACATTTTCTTAAATGAAAGAAATAAAATGGGGTGAGGAGAGGGAGGGGAAAAAGAGACTGAAAAATCAATTTCTTTTAGTATTTGTCAAGCACTAATGCTGGCCTGAAAAGCGCTGGGTAAATACATAACCTACATGCATCTCTAAAATGAGTCACTCTCAGAAGCCTAGCTAGCTATAATGGAGCCTGCAACATTCATTATGTATGGCACAACCATTAAGTGATCTAAAAAATTAAAAAATTAGAAACACTCGCATCTTTCCTTGACATTCTTATAGCAGCACTCATCTATGGTTAAAAAGGATGGCTGGCATATCAGTTATGCATTATCTCTGAGGAGTAATTTGATAATACTATTGCAGAATATGACACAGAGAGACCCAAGAAGAAATTGAAGGTCAAATTTTTAATGAGTCCAAAATTAAACGTGGATTTTGAAACACTAAATTCTCTCTCTTCTTTTTTTGTTTTTTTAAAAATTGGCCACATTTCCAACAACCCTCAAATTATTCAGGCTTCTCTGATAATCTGAAGGCTTGTTACAGCCAAGATGCTTTACAGAAATTTTTATATGCTTTCTGTCCATCCTGGACAGTGACACCCAGACAAGTCCCATTTTCATACAGAGCCTGGTGAATTTTAGGGATTAATTATCTGCTCACCAGAATAAATAGCCATTTCAGTGTGGCCTTTTATATTAATAAATTTGGACCAAACACACTAGGTTGTTTTGACTGAAATAAAAAATAAGGAGCGCTGGAGATGGTGAAATAGGTAATTTCTGAGTGATTCAGAATACATCTGCACTAGGACTTTCTCCTCAGGAAAGCGGTCCCATCAGTCACTAAAGCTTCACCTGTAATGCACAAACGCAGCATTGAGCAGAACCCCCAACCAGCACTGAGCACCACACATGCTTGCCCATACGCTCTGCTGGCGTGTGTTACACTGAGGTAACTCTGGCATCACCACATAGCTCTGAACCAGACTCCCCAAAGTGAACCAGAGGTCTCAAGGGAAGCCGTGAGCCATTCCGAAGTACCGTTACAGCACAGTGACTACTGCATTCTCAGGGGCAGAACCAAGATTTGTACTTGGCTGAATGCAACGCTTTGTATTATTGGGGGGAAAAAACTGGGGGAATGGACATGTTTGTGAATTTAGTCCATTGTTTCTACGGCTTTTGTTACATGTGCTCAAAAATGAAATGCTGCATTTTGAACTATCTGTAACATTTTAATGTCCTGCTATGAATGCATGTCCATTTCTTTTGGTTTATCTTTGTGGAGCACAGGACAAAAATAGCAGCAATATATTTCAGGTCAATCCAACTGACTTGATTTTTGTTTTTATTTCATGGGTGGAACCAAAATTAGCATATAGCCACATAGCTGCTCTTTCAAATCCAGTGCTACGTTGTGTAGGTTGCAAAACTCTTACTAGGAAATATGCAGAAAAAAAATTAATAAATGTATATGTGTAACATGCCTCACTTTATCACTCATTTTCTATAATATATTCACTTATCACTCATTTTGTATAATATATTGGGCTGGGGCGGGGGGGCTGAATTTGCTTTTACCGTAAAAACTTAAACGTAGGCACACTAGAATAAAATTTGTTATGCCTACGTGAGATTTTACGAGAGGTGGCCACAAAACACATGAACCTTGTGAAGCAAAAGCAAGTTTCACGCAGCTGTAGATACAGCACTGGCAGATACTTCTCAGTGAAGAAGTAACACTGCTACAAACCACATCCTGATACATAAGTCTTGCTGTTTGTCACAGAGAACATTACTCTGCTGTGCACAGGTCTGCCACGCTTCACATGGGGAAAGCAGGCTCATGGCCAGCAAACTCCAAACACATCGTACGTCCGAGCACATTAAGAGGTCTAGTTCTACAACTGTTGAAATGAAAAAATGAATTGCACTGTAAATATCAATAGGCATCAACCCTGCTGCCAAGGCTCTTCTGCTGAACTTTGACTTTTGCATATTTCTGCGTAGCCTTGGGACTCTTTTTGTAGGATAAGAGTATAAAATTTTACTTTTACTAGACTCTTACCTCTTCACTTTGAAACCGTGGCTGTTTTACTGTGTCCTGTTTTTAAAGCAGTAGCAAGAGTTTTTGAAAAACGCTTTGAAAGTTGCTTTCAAAAAGTCTTGCTGAATGAGACCTTTTGTGAAGAACTGACACATATAGGTTGGTATACCAAACAGAAATTAGCAACTCTCTGTTTTCATATCTTTCATTAAAAACACAACCCAAAGTCTTCTATAATGCACTCTATTTGTTGTAAGATAGAATAGGGGAAAAAAAAAACAACCAACCAAACAAAAAAACCCCCAAGCACAGCATCCTGTCTCATTTAGGGAATCATAAACAGCAAAGACTGAAGCCAACATTTTAATTAGATTTTTTTCTGCCGTTAGCTTAATTACTGTACACTGCAGAGACAGACTTAGGTGTCTTACTCCCAAAGACAATGTTAAAAAATGAGCAACTTAATGCAGCTATCCATTAAAACTAGACTTTAAAAACTGCTTTTGGAAAAAAAAAGTAACAAGGCTTGGTCTTCTGACTGGCAGTCATTTATTTTCTGATTTTGCCTCCTTTACAAAGAGGAACAGAGAGAGATAATGCATCCCTTAATCTCATAAGGAGACAACTGTGTGTGTGGCTTTAGGAATTGTACATGTTCTGACTTGAATACAAATGAACAAGCCTGGACAAGCTGCTTAATTTCATACCACAAAAAAACCCTGACCTACACAAGCAGATGGCAGGTTTTAGCCTACAGCTAACTGGAAGTCACATTAGGAAAGAGAACTGCGGTATCTAGGCTATAAAATCCATGTGGATAGATGTAGGCACTCTATTCAGCTGATCCAGCTATACAGATCCTTAATAACAAAGATCCTCTCCTTGGAGATAAGCAATGAATTTACTACTATGAAATGAGCTGTAGAGCCTCTTCAGAAGTCTCTTTAGAAAGTTCAGCTTCCATTTTCATGTATTTTAGTCTTTTCCCATGTTAAAACACACTCTGCTATGCTTTTCTATGATAGCAGGAGGCAATAATACAGTCTGTAAACAGAAAGCCATTCACAAATTTAACGTCACACTATTAGCTCTATCTACAGCAATATTATCTTGAGGTTCTATTCACTTCTCTCTGACTTTTAACTGGGCATTAAGCTACTCTTATTACAGTGATTTTCTTTTTGGCTATTACCTTCATGAAGATATCATGACTAAAAATGCAAAAAGAGTTACGGAGATGAAAAAGGGGTATGTGGAACTTGCTTTATCTGCTCTTACTTACTTTTCCAGCATTCCTTTCTGCTTGAGGATGCGATACACTTCTGCAGAAGTCTGTGGTCCTTGCAGTTTCTGACCATTCAACATTTCTTGCTCCAGTTCTTCAATAGACTAAACAACAGAGGGGGGAAAAAAACAGGAAGAAAAGGAGAGCTATGATAAAGTTTTCACAAGCCGGACAACATCATCTGGATGGAAAAAAAAAGATGTTACTGAGGGTTTTTCCTTTCTCAAAAGTGTACTTGAGTAAGCATATATAATATTCTCCTATATTCTTGTTTGCAAATGTTCTCCTTCTTAAATCTGCACCTCCCAACATCTTATCCTTCCAGCTTTTTTCTTTAATCGCCCCTCCTTTTTAACACCTTTACCCTCATTCTAGCCTTGTAAAACACTCGAAAATGAGAGGAAAGAGAAAGGTACTCACTCGTTAGAGCTAGCATGTCTCAGATAACTGTACTACTACTCCAAAAAACCAGGAGTGCTAGTACTTGCAACAATGGATTTCACCCACTGAATAAGGTACCTTTCCAGTTTTAACAAACGCTTCTGCTACACGTCGATTCCGGCCACCGTAACACGTTGTGATGAGATCAGCAACTCCACAGCTCTCCAGGAAAGTGGCAGTAGACACCTGTCCCTTGCAAAAAATTCTGGCAAAGGCAATCATCTCCATTAGGCCAAGGCGAATAACGGCAGCTTTGGTATTGTCACCGCAGCAAAGGCCATCACAGAACCCAGCTCCTACTGCCACTATATTCTAAAGAGAAGAGAAAAATCAAATGGGAAAGGAGTCAGTTATTGCTTATAGAATCCTAGATGATACCAAAAGACAGAGTGAAGATGTCCTTAAGAACTGCAAGTACTTTATTAATGTAAGGTTAGGTTGTTTCAGGGTTTGGTGTTTTTTTTTGTTTTGGGGTTTATGGGATAACTTAAAAAAAAAAAGAAAAGAAAAGAGAATTCTTACATTACTAAGTATTTCCAAGGATAAAAGCACAGTTAAAGCTCTGGAACAAGTTGCCCCGGAGGCTGTGGAGTTATTATTATTGACTCTCTTCAAGAACAAACAGGTTACACTACACCCAAACAATGTTTTATCTAGATTCAGCTGTTCCTGCCCTGAGGTAGGGCTAAAGCTAGACTGACATCCCACAGCCCTTTTATCCATATTTGCTTTATGATTAAAGTAATACTGAGTCTAAGAAACATTTATTGACTTCCATGCTGATATGCTAAGGGGCCAAATTCAGCCAAGCTAATCGTATTCAGCCCTTTTAGGTATGCAGAGTTCCTTTAACAGTAGTAGTTAATCAAGGGTTCCCAGAAGGTTCATGACACAGGAAGACCTTTCCTAAGAAAAAAAAGTTGTGGGTTTGTTTCTTTTTCCTTAGACCTGGTAATAGCCTTCTACAAAGAACATACTGTGTCTTTGTGAACAATCAGCTATACTGTCCCATCTTTGGTTTACAAACATAGAGATTAGTTGAGACACGTTTGAGTGAAGTGACTAAAACAGCTATTTTCTGGCCTGAGAGTCAGAGACTAGCTGTGGTTAGTTTGCCCCTACCAAAAAAAAAAAACCAAAACCCACCCTACCAACAACCAAAACACTCCAAAAGAGATGCCATTCTGACGTACTGATAAAGCAAACAGGTAAGCAGTAGATGTAGTAATTCCTTTCTGCATTCAACAGCAGCAGCAGTGACCTCAACAGAAACCACAGGAGAGCCAACGTTATGGCACCTAATGTAGCACTGGATGCAGGGAAAAAACCCCAAACAACCACACCAACTTTAACTGTTGCTGAAGAAACAGCAACAGTCAGAAGTTGCTAATGAAAGCAACAAGCTGAATAATAGCCTGTTTTGTTTTGTTTTTTGAACTGTAAGAACCAAAAACTGCAGGCAGCTGCAGTGCTGTGTGGCCAGTCGTGTCTATGCAACCCTCAAATCACATCAGGTCAGAAGATGAGTAATTGTTTTTTGAGCAGCTAGCTGAGGTCTAGAAGTGACCTTAAAAATCACGGACATATCTCAGCATCAGACCTGAAGCAGCAAAAGATGATCAAACTTTTAAAACCGGTGCTTTAGATCATCTTGGCTTAAATCTTGGCTGTGATGATTCAGCCAAGGTATGTTTTCATCAGACACCTCTCCCAGACCAACATCCAACATTTGTTCATTTGGTGGCAAAGCAAGAGGAAGTCAAACAGGTATTTAAGAAGTTTTCAGACAGGATAACCCATTTAAATGGAATTTGCACATAAGTGAAGTCTGCAAGTGTTTAGCACTCAGCTAAAAAGAAAAACGTATTTGAACAACCTCTGGGCTTTTTCCATGTACTTCTTGAACACCCCAATACTAAAGCTTCCCCTTCCCTCCAACTTTGCCTGCTTTGACTTTCCTTTCCACTCTGAAGCAGCCTACCTGATCATAATTTACAGTATGATTTGGCCTATGGTATTTTGTTGTCTACTTTTACTTTTTGCGATGTTTGTCTTTGGAGCAACAGAAATATTGTTTTAAGCAAGTTATACCAAGACTAGTTACTTCTGAGGAAATGAGGTAGGGAGGAAGAGAAGTTGCGAGTCTAACTCTGAAACACTAAGCTCCTTGTTTGTACAATGTCCCCGTTGTATGTTCTTACACATAGTTTGCAAATAACGAGGAAAGAAAACAACTGATTATGCTCTAGAACACACACCCACACCTAGGAGACTGTTTGTTATACCTTGGTCTACATAACCCCCAGGTCACAACTATGAATTTACAAGCTCTTCCATCTGCTTTCATTTAAATCCTTGAAGAATCTATGACAACTCTCTAATATTGCATCTAATATTCTGTAGAGAACTGGATTATACCAGACTGAAAGTTACACCTTACTGAAAGACAAGCCACTCCTTTTAAAAACAAAACAACAAAAAAATCTCACAAAACTTGAGGCTGAGTCATCTTTCTGTTCAAAACAGACCAAAACAGGCAGCTTGGTACTTGAAATCCCTGGGTGCAGGCACTAAGTTACGCATCTTCCTGAAACAAGCTTAAGTAAAACACAAATTAACACACAAGAGCCTAATGGCACTAGCACGATAGCGATCCTCGGAGAAGCAGACTGGGGTGGGGTATCCTGCATCTATCTGGCCAAAACGTCTTTCTGTACCTGATATGGTTGATCCTGAACACTGCCAAAGCCTACACCTGAAGTTGCAAGAGTTCCTGCAAATACATTTATGCCCATGATTCCGTGAGCTCAAAGACTGACTGTATTTGCATAGACAACATGGGGTCTGAGGGCCCAATAAGCAAGGACGACCTTAGCCTACAAACCTGTTGTTCCAAGGTTCAAAAATACTGTCACAACGCCACCAAAATTACTGCCACACAGTGATCTGCCTGGCCTGAGGGATTCAGAGCTCTTAAAACCACTTCACGCCTGAGCAAATACATTTCACCCATCTCGGCATGAACAGCTTTTTACATTATAGCATGCATCCTGTAAGTAAGATGCACACGGTGTTTTTATATTGCATATGGTTTTAAGCTATTACAATAGTTTGCACTAACAGGCAAGTCTTTAACTGGTCTGGTATCCAGATGCTGGTGTTAGTCCTAGTCCTAGTTATTCCAGAACATGAGCAAAGACTAGACTCAGTTATTTTATCATCGGGATAGTGAAGCTATACTCCAGAAAAGAAATGTTGATGCCAGGCAGTGCTCGCAGTATGTGTCAGAGCAAATGAGAAAAAGTGTCTTTTACTTGCATGTGACCTGCTGCAAACATGCCAGAGGTCACAAATGGAAGGTCAATAGACGACCAAGGAACCAAGGTTAACAAGTCTGCAGACTTTGCTGGCAGATTGTTCTCTGACACTGTCAGTGCTCAGAAATATCCCATTTACAGTCCTACTCTGTGTACGGTAGGTTTGTGGAGTGCTTGTGAAGACAGCTTCAGAGGCCATTTCTGAGGCAACCATTACCTCTCCATAATTAAACAGATCATTAGAGAACTGAGCAGAAATGTTAATTCACCTGGGACATCCAGCCTTCCCTGAGGTAGTGTCACAGCACAGCACAGCCTGCTTTCCCTCCTACTTACACATGAACTTAGAGAAGCTCCTTGCTTCACATCACGGCTGAGAGAGGTCAAATGAAGACTCAACAAATCAAAGACTATCAGCAGGACTGTCAGAGAGGTTAAGCATCAACTGCTTGCTTGCTCCTGGCAAATTTGAACGTAAATAATGGATTTCACTTCCACTTAATCTCAGGAAAGAGTAATTACCACAACCAACTTCTACAGTACCTAGACTAACCAGCCAACAGTGACTGCCATAAACACACTTTGCAGGACCTCCTTTGTAAACAATAACGCTGGGTTACATAACCTGGTAAACAATAAATCATCATTATACTTCTTACTTCTTTGCTTAAGGCTAAGCTGGAGCCAGAAGATTTAGAGATGGGCTTGAAGCAACCTGAAAGGCAACCATAGCTGCTGCTCCTCCTTCCTACAATAACTCACCTCTGTCTCAGTCCTTGGCTGCTGCCACTTGAGGGAGTTTAACTGATCCCTGAACAAATACATCAGGCAGCTGGAGCATGGCCATTTTGCCATATCCAGAGATTAGATTCTCACTTCTCCTTCCCTCACACTCATCCCTGTCACCGCTGCACTGGGTAAGTGATTCCAGTACAGTTTATACCTGAGCATGCAGCTACCGATGTTTACATTGCCTCTCAAGCATGCTGCTAGGTTCGTACACCAGCTCGGTCTTGCCTCACATCTGTGCTGTTTGATTTTAAGACCACACGCTGGCACAGGCACTAAGGACTCTAAGGACACCTCAGAGGTGATAACCTTGGGGATCACATGCATCAGTATCCAGGAGCACATCTGTATGTATACATAGCTGCACGTACTACTCTTAAAGTGGTGTCATAATCTTTAAGCACTTCCTAGGAAGGCTCCTTCATTGTCTGGCAAATGGCAGCTGGGACTTGTAGGTGGCCTTGTGTCAGGCTGCCTGTAAAGTCACCTAGACACCTTGAAACAGAACCATCCAAATTTGAAGTTTGTTAATTTCTGACCCCAACCCTTACAAAAGGTCAACAAATAAATGCAAAATGTGCTTCAGTCCTCAAAAGAAAAATATCCTGATAGAGAAGTACATGCCAAGCACTTTCTGTTCCTACAGCCAACAAGTTACTGTAGACAGCTGTTCTTCCTCAGTATCATCAGATTTTGCAAAGTGACTGCCATTGCCTATTCAGCCAGTCTCCAAGCTGACGCAAGACTGCAGTTTCACTGCACTGATTTCTATACTTCAGTCCATCTCCATCAGCCCATTGTCACAAAAAATAAATACAGTAAATGAAGTGGATATTCAATATATATATGCATATATATGTATATAAATAGCAATCAAGCACGTGTTCTTTCATGATCACCCAGCTGCAATACCTATTATTACACTCTGAATTCAAATCAGCTTCATAAAACAAATTTCAAACCCAAAATTATCATTATTGTAAGGGAAAGCTGTACTCGGAGCACCCTCTGTTACTCTTCTGTATTTTTTCCTCAACCTTTAGGCAACCATCCACATTGAAAATCCTCCCTGATTAGAAAGGCTTGCAGAAATAAAGAGCAAGGCAAGTACAGACTTCTAACAAGATGTAGACTATTATGCCAGAAATGCCAGAAAAGTCTCCTTTTCCCAAGCTGGTATTTATAGAGAAATGCAGAAGCTAGGAGAATATACTGTTTCTCATAGTGTAGTATTTCTCATCCTTTACATACCAATACAGGAGTTGCTTTTACTATTTCCACATCCAAAAAGACAGTCTGGACTGGCATGTGTGCCTTCTTACCTCTAAGCTGTAGTTTGCAGTGACGCTGCTGCCATTTTGAATTGGCACTGCTAGAGAGAGAGTAGAACCTCTCTTTTTATACCCATCTCTTCACACAACATGACACTCATCTTCTGAAATAGGAATTTCCTCCTTCCAGCAAGTTAAATAATGCTAACTTGTACTATTTTTTCATTAGATGACTTTCCAAGTTTAATAAAGTAACTGTCAGTTCACAGAACCTACACTTTAGATTTTTCCCTAAAAACAATCACACAAAAAGATGCTTATTTTTCACATTTTTATTACAAAGATTATCAGATTAATCATAAAAAAGCAAAGTGCGTGTTGTTGCAAACAATTCTCCTAATAAGAAGAACATACAACTTCGAAGAAAAAAAGCTGAAGTTTACATTTCACTATTCACATCTGAGCTTTGCATTTTGCTTTGCACAGGCAATAAACACATACCCATCTGTTTAGTTTTAGCTTCTTCATTTTCCTTCAGAGGCATACATGTTCCCAACGCATTAATAAAATTTTGCAATGTTCGATTTAAAAACAGCTCAGGAAATTATTTATATGCTGTCAGCACAAGGTTTAGAATTAAATGAGAAAGGGGTTTAAATGAAAAATTACTTCTAAAAATATGATTTTAATAAAATTTTCTTTGAGATTAAGGAAGAATTATATGTTTAAAAAACCATCATCTATACTACCATGACTGATCTACGCCACTTTATACCGGTTCGTGCTTTTTAATCAGGCAAGAAATCCATAGTATTTTTAAACCAGTTAACCTATCCTTAATTCACTTTTTGTTTAGAGCTCATACCATGCATTTCTTTGGAAGTCTCAACTCAGTTAACAAAATACACTGCAATCAAAACCAAATGACCAGAGCACACAGAAATGCATACAGCTTTTCAGAAATGCAACTAGAGAGTTCAGTCTGCAGGATGCATGATGAATAATGAAGCAGGAAGGAAGAACAAAACAAGGCTACAAAGAAAATACACACAAGTTTCACCTCAGTATCTTTCCAGGTCAAGAACAATTTATTTAAATTCTTCTGCACTTCCACAGAGATACTGGTATCTTGCCTGACTTGGACCTTTAAAGTGGAGTTTCAGTGTCTGCTGACTAGCTGCTTGGTTTGATGGGCACATTCATCTCTAGTGCCCTTTTGTGAGATCCATCTGGAATAAAAATTATCTGGGACAGAACTCCTCTATCAAGCAAAAATTTAAGCTAGCCAGAAAACATTGGCCTGAGCAGATTTCAAAGAAAAATAAATCTGTAAAACTTTTTGACTAATTTCATGGGTCTATACACAGGGATTTCTTTCCTGCTGACCTCTCACATCACCCCAGTGTTTTAAAACAATGGCTGTGGAGCCAAATTACGAGCTCCACAATCTTGAGAAATTGCTATAAATACAGGAACTCCAAAGCATATTACACCAAAGTGTATCCCATTAGTCCAGTGCACAGACCCATGACCTCCTCCTTCTCAGGACTTCCAGTATGACAGCTCCCAAGACAAAAGTATCAGGAAAATCAGTATGCCAAATATTATGTTATAATAGCTATCAATCTACTTCCCGCTGAGCAGGAATCAGAACTCATTAGCTTAAAGACATCATTTGTTGGCTTGGTAGCTTTGCAGGTGGACAGTGTAGTTTACACATAATTTCAACAGAGAAAACAAAGCAATACAAAATAATTATCCAAAACATAAAAAATAAGAATTATGCCAAATTATCTACTAAACTACAACACCCATCAGAAATGCTTCCATGATAGATATCAGATAACGTGAACTACAGTACTTGGCCAGGGTGCCAAGCGACTAATGCCTTCCTTTCACAAATGGTCTGTAAATTAGAAAAATAGCAATAAGAATATGTTTAAGCTAGCCTTTGCTTCCTGTCAGCATCAATTTTTGTTATCAAAAAAATTCCAGATGAGTAACTGTCCGAAATAACTTTTTTCCTCTTCAGGTCATTTCTGTATGTGGTTATCCACATGAACCTTATGCAGTGTATGTCCACAAAATAAAAAACATACGAGTGCTCACATTGTGCAAGTCAGTGAAAAAGGGGAATAGTTTTGTCAACAGACACAAAGGATTAATGCCAACTTCCTTCTCCCTTTCTTTTTGTGAATGCACTGTTGCAAAAAGAAAAAGGGAACTAAAATGGATTTAGAAATATGTTGACCAGTTAGATGAAATCAACACCTGTTTTGTGACTGTGTGTAAGCTAAGTGAAAGATGTAGAAAGAGAACTTGGGAGATGGTGAGACAAGGGTCTAAAAGCCAACTCTCAGAACATGTTGCTCCCTAACTTCCCATCTGGATCTTCTGGAAATGTTATGTAGCAGTTTTATACATTATATAAAGCACAATAAACTTAATTCTTTAAATGAAAATACCTCTTTTTTTCTCAAGGATCACTGTTCCATCTGTGTACCAACTGCAGCCTGTTAATCTTACCTTCAGAGCACCACAAAGCTCAACTGTATCTGCATCGTCTACTACAGTTATTCGGAAGTTTGGAGTCTGCAGGAGTTCTTTGAAGAGAAGGCCATTTTCCAAGATTTTGCTGCCTGTTGAGAGAGAGAAAGGAAGGTTAAAAAATGAATAATTTATTTGGGTGTTATTTAGCTTTCCTGTGCAAGTCAAAATACTTAAAAGCAGAGATAAGGTTGTTCTATCTTCGTTCTGAACAGACACCTGTTTTAAGTGACTAAGGACATGTCTACATCACACTTAAGAGCTCTGCACTGAGTTACTCTGGACTTCTTCATAATTCATTGCCTGCTCAGCAACAGATTATAAATAACAAGTCCACTAATTCTCTATACTCTCTCTTTTTTTGATGATTCTCTTTAAAAAGAACAGTTAATAATAAAACAAAGGTGAATTAAAAATATAACAGGTGGAATTCTACCAATTATTTTTAAGGCTGCATTCCGGAAGAATACCTACTGATAAAGGCACATCAAGGATGTTTTATTAATTGAGCATGCTGCCACTGACAAACGTTTCTAAGCACTAAGAGGTATTCAACCATTCAAAAATAAGTTCAATGCAAAAGCTGTTAATGAGAGGTTACAAAGCTAAAAATGCACAAAACTAAAAATTAACACTGAAATAATAACATGAACTCTGTGCTATTATGTATGCATATACACACACAGAGATGCCTATCTAGACACCTTGAAATCCAAGACTAGGCACATTTTTGTGCTGCAAAGCTGTGCAGACTTCAACACAGAACTAAAACCATGACTAGCTTTTGGGGGAACTAATTATTCTGAAAAGCTAAAATAAGATATTGATACCTTAAAAAAAACCCAACAATCTAAACATGCATAAAGGTACCACCTGTGACTAACACCTGAGCTGGAGTACAGAATATACAATCATTTATCCATATACAGCCATGCAGACCCAAGAAAAAATCTTCACCACAGTAGTAAAATAAAGCAGTTTGTTATGTGGAGGGTGATAAAAAGCATGCTTAGTATTTCACCTGCTAAGGTCACAACCCTAGTGAGACTAGGTAAAATTGCACTCCTCCCTCTCCCTCTATTCCTGGCATTGTCCTAGTACTTTTGCAAGTGTAAACATCTAGGAAATTCAACATTAATATAAGAAGAACCCAACAGCTTCTGATAACAGCCAGCTAATGTTGAAAATGATAAAATTTGAGCTATTTGGTGTGCAACTGTGAGGACAGGAGCACGTTTTAAACATTCTTGTTACTTGGAACAGTACCTATTGTGGTTTCACAGAATTTCTCTGCTGCCACCTCATTGGCAATGTTAGCTCCCATCAGCACACTGATGTCTATTCCCATCTTCTCTCGAATAATATCAGAGATCAGTTTGAGTCCCTCCGGGCCTTCATCTATTCCCTGCAGCCAACATTAAACGGAATTACTGAAAAGTCATTCATTAGACACAGTGGAGAAGAAAGCACATCACAATTAAGTCTCGTCTACGGGTGAGAACTGCAACAAGGCCTATTCAGATAGGGACTAAAGATGACAGGCTTGCTACTGGTGAAACTTCTGCTATTGTTGTGACCTCTCCAAGCTGTCTTCTTTTCATAGGAGGTAGCAGCTTAAGAATTAGGACTAAACTCTAGATGACGGTAACAGTTTTTATTCCATGCTCAAAGACCTAAGTCTAAGAAGTGCTGAATATTCAGTTTTGTTCGTTCAGAATCTCAGGTGCTTATTATCAGTGTATCCTTACTAAAACCAGTGAAACATCACCAACCCATCAGTTGTGAATCAGGCCTGCACTGGGATTTGAAATTGCACCAGAACTCACAAAATAGCATCCCAATAACTTGTTTTGTGAAGAGGTATCTGAATTGAAATATCAGAGACAGATTCCCTTGTGTATAATTCCAACAACAGTTTACTAGCAGAAACCCAGTTTAATCATTTTGAATACTGCTACAAACGGAACAGCCGTTCACAGATATGTAGAAAGCTGAACAACTGAGAATAATTTACCTTCTAAGGATATTTTCAATCCGTATTTACAAAGCATGGAAGCAGGGGCAGAAACAGGACCTTAGAAAAGATTGCCCCAGAGATTAATGTTGCAGTGGAGAAGAGTCTGGTACCCTGAATTGCCCGAACCAAGAACTCCAAATGACACTGCTTTCTTCTCACAAAACCCTTTTCTCCTAGCCTGCTAAATACAGACTCCTTTTGGGTTTTTAGAACAGGGGCATGGCAGACAAGGTACTGAAATGGTCTTTCTTTCCCACAATATACCACCTTTTATACAGTACTATTTTTTAATTTTGGGGATTTGGTACTTTGGGGGATTGGTAATTTTGAATTATGACTTAAAGGCAAAAAGGCAGCGTGATCCCCTACTGCTTCCAGATAGACACACACACACCCACACACACTTGTATGTTGCTGGTCGTGTCATTTCAGGCAGGCAATAATTTCCATTTCCATGGATCAGAGGTGCTATTCCTTAAATAACATGGTGCAATCTAGAGACATGCAGAAATGCGTGTATAAAACCAGCCGATTAAACTACAGACAACAGTGCTTGCATTTCTGCATTATTTTTCAGTCTGTATCACTTAATGCACAGCTCTGCTTTCTCATCTTTAATGAGCCATATAGAAAGAATCTGAAAGCAAGCACACATGTATGTTGTATTTTTCCCTCACAGTGTCAAAAATGTCCCCATAAAATAACTGTAAGGCCCCTCCACCTAAGCAGGCAATTAATAAACAGAAAAGCATGCACACATTGGGAACAACTCCAAAAATGTGAATACGTACACAACAATTCATCCAAGTGAAAGGAGATCAGAGAGGCTTAGGTGCCAAATTCAGCCCTGCTATGAAACAGATGCAACTTCTGACAAAGTCAAGGAGAGCTGCACCTGTTTCTAGTAGAGTTAAATCCGATACTGAATGACAGGATGACAGGAGAAAAAAACAAACGCCCCTCCCTCCCCCAGAAACCAAGGCTCCAGCATGGGACTTTCCACTGGGCGGCAATGATCCGCAGGCAATGCAAGTCCAATTCTGTGGTTTTATCGCTTGCATCCTAACATGCCTGCCAGAGCAATTCCTGGGGCCTGTTCATAGGTAGATGACAAGGAGACTGATGTGGAGGCTGCCTGAGGAGTATTTTGAGTGACCTCCACCTATCCTGCTTCCTGCACTCACTGCTGTACCGCATCGTAAGTTGTATATGGTTCCTTCCCCCTACACCCACACAATTATTTGTTAGGTTTTCATAGACACCGGTGATCAGAACTTATGTAAAGCAACACAGCTGTAAATGTTTCAATGGGAACACGGATTAACCAGCAGACAAATGTCTTTGTTTCCCAAAGACTTAGTTTTATTATCAGACATTAGGCTCTGCTTGAAGATTAGGCTGTTGAAAAGAAAGGGAAAAAGGGAAAAAAGGGAAAAGGGAAAAAAGGGAAAAGATGACACCCTGCTAACTTGCCAAGCAATTTAGAAAGCACAGAAACAAGACATCCCTCTAATGATATTTTTCAGAGCAGAACTGCACTGTAACTGCCAAAGTTAACACAAGCCACTTTAATAGCATTAGTGTTGAGCATAATGAGACCACTAAAAATATGACTTTGATGAAAACAGCATGCATAAAGAAGCTGGAAAAGTAGAGGAAAGAATGCATTCCTGCCTCTACTACTTAGTTTCATTGTTGTGTTAAACCTCTGCCCTTTCTTCTTAAATGATGCTTTTAATGAAGTTATGCCTTTTCATAAAAGCTAACATGTACTTCGCATCCTCCAGCAAAAAAATCAAAAGGGGCCTCACACCATTTCTTTGAAGAGACCGCCTACTGAGGCAGTGTCACAACGTGGCACTGGGAAGCTGCCTAGTAATCAACTCTGCTTTGCATGGCAGGCGTCACTGTTTTACTTGCATTACACTAAGTACGGGCTTTTTGTTTTATTGGAATTTTTTTGTTTGTTCGGGGTTTGGATTTTTTTTTTTTTTAAGATAAGTACACAGCTCCCCCCTTTTTTTTTAAACATAGCCATTAATCAACGCTCCATTCAAGCACTAGTAATCAATACCCAATCCCAAGGGAATACAGGCCCAGACTCTGACTTCAGATATGCTGACATAAATCCTCATTTACTCCACCAATTTCATTATTCCTATCACTAAGGACATGAGAACATAAATCACATTTAGCAAGTTGAAGGAAAACAAAGTTTATCTTGAGCTTACAGAAGAAAGAAGCATAAACGGACAACTTCAAAGCAATAAACTTAAGGCCATCTATGACAGTTGTGTGGTTTTGATACTATTCATTCAGCTCTCTTAACACTGCCTTATTTTTTTATTCTACAATATGAAACGTTTTTCTACCAAATGCAGCAAGTACACGTGGGAAGCATTACTTTTTCATACATCTCAGCAATATATCAGGTCAGCTCTGACAAAACAATACAGATTAGATGGGCTAAGTTAGCCAAATTAAAGACACAAGCTTGCAGTAAGTAGTGATAGGGGGATTTTGTTCTTTTTAAACACAGATCCATAAATGTATCATTTTACAGAAATGACAGTAAAGAAGGGAATGTCTGCTGAGAAAACGGCCTACTCTCAACTAAGTACAAAGCAACAACAAACCAGAATCTTCCAAACCTTGTGGGAACAGCTTATTCTTTGCAGCTAAACACACACACACACAAAGCCCATCCACATTTAAAAATTCTCCTGCCACCAACACTACAAACACTCCAGTGAAACACTTCCTGCACTCCTGCCCCTCCTATTTCCTAAGCTCGAACTGTCTTTTTGGGCCATGCTGAACAGACTGTCTTGTTGCAACATAATATTTGACACAAACAAGAGCACTATCCTCTCAAGTCACATGAAATTCTCTCAGCAGTTCTTAAAATTATTAACTCAGTGTGTGGGATGTGCGTTAACAATCAAAGCATTATGCTTGTGCTCTGTTCTTCATCTAATGATGTGTTTGGAAACAACAAATAAAAGATTGGAAAGCTTGGTGGTGCAAAACATATTCGCTCCCTCTTCTGTTTAAAAGTCTTCTGAACAGCCTCATTTTCGTCTTCCTGCAAGCGCTAGCCTAAAATAAAACATCGCATAACAATCCACTAATGACTGAGACAAATTCCAATCTTACATCTAGAAACGTTTAACGGAACAATCAAGTGAATAATGCAAAAAGATTTTTCATATCAAAATATCAAGCCATCTTGTTTTACAGGATTCCATGACACATTCTCAGTTATTAATGCACAGTATTTTTTTATACCTTTATGAGAGTTATACCGAGCGCTTTCTTGGGTATTCGTCCTGTGATTTCATCGCAGACTTTATGAATGAACTGATGAGGAATAACAAAAACCAGCAAGTCTGCATCCTGTACAGCTTCATTAAGGTTTGGGACAGCAACCTGTGTAGTTATGGGAGAGAAAGGCCACATAACTTCTTACAATTAACATTACACACAAGCGTTATCTGATAAGTAAAAAGCATATTTTGATCTTATACTGAATGCTACAAACTACTGTGCTTCATCACTGAAAACAAGCAGTAACATAAACTTCCCAGAAAAGCAAAAGAATTTAAGCTTTCAAACAAGCTATTTTATGTCTTGAAATGGGCATCTTCACAGCCACCAGCACAGGTAGTGCAATGAAAATTCGGAATGTCCCATTCAAACAAGTACTTTGAATAAGAAAATACAAAATAAGAAACTGCCTTCTCTTTGACAAAATAATCTCGATTTTTGATAAATTATTGTATGCAGAAAAGTAGTTTCTTTACGTAGTTCCTTATACACTCAAATTTCTTCTCCAGGCCTCTTACACCTACTAGTTTATATTCTCTTTCTCTGTACTCATAGATTTTGTTTACCCTTTAAGTACATGACCTACTTTGAGGTCACTTGCCAGACTCCACTATGCCTAACGCTTGATGACCATCTTAAAATAACACTCAGGTTTAAAATGTAGCAATAAGCTCGACCTATTGATAAAGAGAGCAAACTTGAATGAGCAGGTAGTGGACAGCAGAAACACCACACTTGCTGAAATCTAGGGAAATGGGATTTCAGCATTATTGTTAAAGAGGAAACTGCAATGTACGGCAACTCATGGTTCTCCTGCCCAAAATCTCTACCAAATTGTCAGCTGCTGCAGTCTCTTCCCATATGTTTTTGGGGCAAGAGTCACCATCAGGCCACCCACCATCATATTACACCAACACAGAACAGATGTGGAGTCCCACTGTTCCGCCCTGGCAATGCTACATCTAACATGCTGATCTGACTCCACATAGTGAAAACGCAACTGAGCACCAGATAAACTGCAAATGGCTTGCAGTTTGTTTGAGAAATACTCTGGCTCTCATCTTGTAATACTTTCTAAGAGTTTCAGAGTACTGACCAGCCAGCTCCCTTCCAAAGTTGAGGCCAAATTTTTTTTTAATGGGTAGGGTCATACCTGTTAATCTTGCCCTTGTTTTCACATTTGCTTCCCTATAGAGAAGCTGAAGTAACATAAAGACAAGAGTGAGACCAAAAAAAAAAAGAGTACAGTGCATTGGATTTACTTACCCACATAATTGCATAATTTTACTTGTTCAAATCTCTGATCTCATCATTAAAATAGCATACAGTTTGGAATATTATAAACCCTAAAGTTGTTAACAAATTTCTACCTCCGTTCACAGCACAGCATAAGCAATATTCCCCCTGCTCCATAACTAGAATTTAGCTTCTGAGCCTTACCACATTATCTGGCAGCTTGTATCCGGGGAGATATTTTACATTTTCATGTTCATTATTTATGATATCCGTCAGCTTTCTCCCATTAATATTCTCCTCAAAGACCCACATCTTCACTGTGGAAGCAAACTTTTGCAACTTTTTTACATTATTGCCTATTATTTTGGCAACCGCAGAACCCCTGCAGGGAAGGAAAAAAAATATTCTAAAAAAACCATGATTTTGCTCTAGAAGAAAGAGATTGTCTTTAAAATAAACAGAAGTTTATAGGTTATTGGACCAGTTACTATGTAGCATTTTTGATCCAGTAAAACAAGTGGAAAAATACACGTCATTTACACCTGCTGTTTTCTCTCAAACAAATATATCTAGAGTAGGTTGGACTGAAGCATTTACTGAAGTCATCCTCACTTATTTTGTCTGCTTTTGGCTATCCAGTGAGAGTTTGGGTTGTATCTCCACAAATCAAATGGATTATATCTTCAAAGCAGTGGTAAAAGTGACATACTCAATTTTAAAATACTGAAGCTACATAAAATAAGAGGAACAAATGCAACCTCCCACTCCATTCCTAGCCTGAATGCTACGTGGAAGAAAAAGATGCAACTTCATAAAGCCTGTTAACCTGACTTCCTTTCCTGGGACAAGAAGGCAGCTTCATAATTACTGACAACCTAAGCAAACAAAAAAAAATGCAGAAAGATGTGAAAAAAATACACAGAATCACCGATCTGAGGCTTGCGTGTGTGTGTGTAAACTGCACGCTTTATTAGGAAGTAAGAACACTTTAACTTTACAAATCTAGTTATACTCACACACACCCCTAAATTTATTAAGGACATTGCTTGTAATAAACTCATAGCTGGCAACTAAACCAAATAGATTCATTCTGCTCCAAGAGCTTTTCATATGGCATAACTGATTGTGCTATATTAAAGATATGTGCTATCACAGGCCTAAGGCCACTTTCTAAGTAGTGGCAGAAAAATTATAACATCCTAAGTAGACCTTCTTTAGTTAAACCATAAAACTGTATGTCTTAAAAGACTGGAATTTATTTCTTTAACAGCACTTCACACACTACAAAGTCCCCTGGGTTCAGGATACAGAAGCCACAATTGTCAGCCCCCTCTTATCGAGCTCATATTCTAGATCTGCATGTACACAGAGTGGTTTCCGCTGGAATGGTAGACAACTCACCAGTTCAACCCCCAAATTTCAGATCCGCACAAACAGTACGAATCACGTTCAACTCAACACAGGTACGTGTTCCCCAAAAAGTGCTCTGAGTTCTTTGAATAAAAGCACATTGTTACTACTGTGGATTTACATACAAAGTCTGGATCCTGGTAAATCGCTGTCTTTGATTTTGAACTTCACTACACATTCTGTGTGCTTAGTGTTGATAGAGGAAGACAGAAATAACTGATTCAGCAATTGTCCAACTGGGATTTTCAAACAGTTTGCCAGCATAAAGTTTGGCAGCGTGTACTACTTGAGTAAGACATTAATGCCATTACTACTTAATGCTTAAGATGCCTCACCTGTCTTTTTTTCAGCCTTTGAATGTAGTATTAAAAAAGTGAAGATTTGCCTAGCCTTAGCTGCTAAATTCAAGAAAATTCTCCTCACTGGCTTCTCTGGTTCCTCATTTCCTGTTATGTTGCAATAACTGTTGTAGGATTGAATTAAGCAAGGTCAAACAACTGACACTGAGTCTACAATTGCCCTGTGCAAGGTGAACTACCAGCTTCCCACACCTGTTAATCCAACAAGCAAGCCTATACACTCTTCTGTGCCCTAATACTCCTCAGCGTGTACTCTCAAATAATTTACTGGAACGTCTGGCTCATCTTGTGTACTTCTGACACATAGCAAGGCAAAGGAATGGGAATTCTTGCCAATTTATTCCTAGCATTAGCAGTTCTAGCATGAGCTAGGTTGCAAGATTTGATGCCTGCAGCAGCTCAGTTACACAAGAAAAACCGTAGTGAAAGATTCCCTCAAACCTTAATCCTGACAAGCTCTGAGGGATGGTTAATGTGATCCAGGTAATACAAGGTAGTTGCATGCCCAACAGCAGTCCTCTTCCTTGCAACAACTATCAAAGGTACCCCCAAATACAATCACATACAGTTCTTCAGAAGTGTTAAATAAGCATACCTGATGCCCCCTGAGCAAGACCACTCACTTTGTCTCCTGCCCTTCACCGTTACAGTGTATCACAGCTGGTCTGCTTTCCCCTCATCACTTTAAAAGGAAAGCACAAAACCCAGAAACTCCTACACTTGTCCTGATACCAGCAACAGTGGAGGTCACAATATGCAAGTGCAAATAATATCATTAACCCTAGCTCTATCACTTGTCCCTATAAAATCACCTCAGTTAAACCACAAGTTTCACCTCTCATTTTTCCACAGCTAGTTCCTAGTTGTATGAACCCCTCTGCCCCGGTAACTTTCCTATCTCTTCCCAAACTCTACAGCTTCTGTTCAAGTTGGGCAATCAGATTAATTACCAACTGGTTCTAGCAAAACAGACAGGGATAAATTCTGGCCATGCACACCCTGTTAACTTGCCCTGGAAATGTTATCAGAAAAGCAGGCTATAGTACATGCCCGAGGCAGCATTTGCAGTGTTTTAACTGAGTCTGGGCACTGTCCTTGAATCCTCAGGCTCAGAGGCATATTCTCAAGGTGTACCCTCTTCACATTCAAGAAAGCTTATTTTATCCCCTGTCTTAAAGATCCTAATACAATATCCACCAGCTGAGCAACCCATAACAGGCAAGGCCAGCAGAAAGCACAGCTCCTGCTCTTCTGTGCCTTGCGAGCCATCTGTCCCGTCCCATGATCTTCCATCAGGTGTCCAGTGACCCTTGCCAAGTCAACTTCATTGTTAAGGTGACCTTCCCCCTAGCAAACTGACCAGACAAGTCTGACGGGAAGTAGTTTATCGTCCAAGGTGACTGGTTGAACCCTTCTAAGCCGTCACTGCATGCCAACCTCCTTTACCGTTTGGTTTTTTTTATCCCAGCTATAGGTTAAAGGGCTGTGAGAAGGCAGAGACGTCCGTACAATTATTACTGGCACTTGTGGGACAGAATCATCTCACACAGAACCCCAAAACCCCACAGTATCCGAACCGTTAAAGATGACAAACTCCACTCTGTTCAACTACTTAAATGCTTACAATTTAGGCAACACCAGGCACACGCTCCAGTAATCCAGTATTCAAAACTGTATAACCCCAAAATATCAATGATAAGATGCATATAAGTGCTTAAATTTCTCTCTATTTACCTGCTTTTGAGCATTAAATGCTTCCACTTCAGGACCACAGGCCCCAGTTTGAAAAGGCACTTAGGTGCACACAGGTACACAACTCAAATTAAGTCCGATTTAGTTCAGTGGTTGCATATGTTATTAAATCACAGTGCTCTCTGCAGTCAGGATTTGCCATCTGTCATCCCTTGGACTCTGAGGAAATCACTTACCTATTACTGGTTTCAGAAACATTCGGGGGGAGGGGGGGAAGGAGGGGAAAAGGGATGGGAGAGCTGTTGCACATCAAATAATTTGCAATTTAAAATTTTTGATTACTTTGGTTTCTGCTTTCCTGCTACAAAAAAAATTGCCACACTATGAAATATGAAATAAGCTATCACTTATTTGAATACATTTATCCCCAAAAGAAAGAAAAAAGCTGATGCCTGGTAATAGCATTATCTCTTTCTCTCAGCATCACAGATATGGGCATTTTGCCACCCAAATACCCACCCCATTAGGCAGGAGCTTTTCTTCTTATTAAACTGATCCAATGAGGTGAAAACAAAATATATATGCACGTGGTTATTGCTAGCAGGTAATATCTACAAACCCTTTTGCTTCTGCAAGTGTGTTTCACAGTGAATCAAATACAAATGCAGCCAAACTTCCTGTAACACTTTTTGCTAGATTTCAAGTATGGAAGAACGGCAACAATACTCCTGATTGGTAGGTCCAACTACCTGATTTCCTTCTGACACATATTGCAATGCACAGTATCTCCCCGTTCACCTTACAGGCTAGTGCAAGGAAAGCAAGAGATGCCGCACTGAAATGTCAGCCATTCCCCCAACAAAGAAAATCACAACTTGGCAGTTGCTGATATTTTTAACTATGCAAAGTAGCACCGAAAGCCAACTGCACGGAGGGGACAAGGGGTGAGCAACAAGTCGAAGATCACCTTGACGAAAGGCTGTTAAGTTTCGTTTAACAAACTGCAGTACCTTGCTCTACACCAAACTCCCCTGAATTTAGTCTTAAAAAACAGAGTGGTATCAGAAATAATGTATGCTTAGCATTAGTAATTAAAGTGACGAACTGCGAAGACGCATTTATAGAACACGTTGTACTTAACTTATTCGCTGTAAATATGGATCCAGGGTAAAAACAGTGATCAGGAAGGGCAGAGAAATTGAAGCGGCAAGCCAAAGGATTATTAACCCGATGCGCCTCTTAGAGAAACGATTAGTAAATCTATTGCTTTCAGCGGACACAACAGCAAGTTTATTTAAGTCTAATTATAAGCTAGTGGTAGACGCAGCAATAAAAACCTTGTCTCAAGCCTTCAGTGTGCCTCAGCGTAATCACTTTGAAAAAAGGAAAGGTATTTCAAATAACCTAGCGTCTCCCAACTCTTCTCTGAACCACCCTGGGAAGCAGCTAACATAGCAAACGCCGAACACCGCTTCTGGAGAAGCGGGCTGTTACAGAAGCCCTGCAGGCAGCGCTTAGTTAGCAACGACCTGCTGAAAAAAGAAGAAAAAAAAAGTTCAGTATCTTCAACGCCTGCGTCACCTGGCATCGGACAAACCACAGAACAAACACCAGGTTAAAAATATCCCAAAATAACTTCTCCACGGCACAGACGGGTGCCTACCAGCACGCCAAACCCGCGCGCTCGATCCTGCCGCCTTACTTCAGGGCAGCGCCTCCGCCTTCCCGGCGAGACGGCGGGCTGGCGAAGCCCACCCCTACGGCACCAGCGCGCCCAAACGCCCGCCACGGAGCCAGCCCCGCCGGCAGCTGCCGCCCTCCCCGCGTTTCACCCGCCGCCACCCCTGAGGGGAGCGCCGCCAGGGCGGGAAGCCGGCCGGTGCTGCGGGCCGGGGGCACGGCGGCGCCGCGCGGGAAGCGACAGCAAGGCCCGGGCGGTCGCAGCCGCAGGGGAGGTCAGGCCGGGCCCGCCGCCGAGGTGTCAGCCCGCTCGGGGACTGCCGCCGCACTCACCAGTTCCCCGAGCCCACGATGCAGACCTTGAGAGGCGCCGCGGAAAGCGCCATGGCGGCCCCACCCGCGCCCCGCCAATGGCCGCGGCGATGGGCTCCGTGAGGCGACAGCCTCACGCTCCCCCGCCTCCGCCGTCAGGGGATCGCTCTCACCTCCCTCCGCCCCTGCGGCTTGCCGGGAAGTGTAGTTCCGCCTCGCCTCCCTCGTTCTCTAACGCTTCCCGGCTCTGTGGAGGGGTCGAGGGTTCCCGCCACGAGGCTAACGGCCTCGCCCTCCGTGGCGGGAGCCCCCGGCCAAAACTGGCAGTCCCGCGGGCACTGTGACTTATTGTCACCGCTTCCTGCACGACAAAGCTCTTTTGCTCTCTCCTGGTGCTGGAGCAGCGCTGAATAGCTTCGGAATAAGCCTGTGAAGCTCCCAGATGTGGAGGAACCAACGTATCAAGTAATAAAGCCGGTCAGGCCCGGGGGGGATCTTCATGAGAGAAATATGAGTGTTTTCCAGTACTCCTTTCCCCTCAGCTTTTAGCCAAAACCATGTTGTTCTCTGCCCCCCATGCTTCTCCAGGGGAAAAAAATAATGCAGATGAACTGTTGGTTTGGTAAGGTGTTTTTGAGTTACATGTGATAAACTTTTTTGTCAAAGGTGCATTTCTTCTGACACCTTTAACTGTATTTAATGATAGCCTGGAAGCACTCAAACCCAATGCTCTTGTCTCTGTGCAAAGATGGTGCCCCTCTCTCTTTGTTAGAATAAACCGTGTATCAGGACAATACCCTTTTGAACTTTTCGTTACAGGGAGCTGTGGCAAACAACTTCTCTTGTACCTTTTGTAAGTGGCTTGCAAGGGGCCTGATGGTGCTAGCAGCTCCTGAAATGCTTCTTCAGTTAGAGGCTACATGAGATTAAAAGTTGCAGCAGCTCAGTTGCCTTTTGGGTCATCGTAACTGAAGCCGTGTGAACTGCTACCTGGTGTTCTCCTTCCTGTTTAAAAGTGGGGTTTTCATTGACCCCACTGCCCATAGGCCATCACATTAAACTAAATCAGTAGGGAGAAAAAAAACCAAACACCCAAACATGCATAAATCCAATCTGCTTGCACTACTATCTTCATTTCCACTGGTAGCATTTCCTAATGTGGAGAAAACCCTCATCTCATTATTGTTCGAGTCCTGTGAGGGACTGTTTTGCTTGTGCTTGCCTTAAGCATCCAGAGACCAGGGTGGAGAATATCCAGCCTAGCTTTTGAGGAATTGGGGAAGGGGTAGTCCTATAAAACTGAATAAGGACACACACGACTAGAGTCTAAGTACTTAATGAAATAAGGGAATGAAAATGATGCAAAAAGTACATACTTAGTGTAAGCGCTTCAGGATCGTTTTGATGACCTGGACAGAAAAGATAAAAGTCTTTACTAAGCTAAATGGGAAATACAAAAAATACAGACATTATAATTTCTATAGATTTTCTCATAAAACTGACAGTTCTTCAACAGTCTAGAAGGCTACGGTCCATCAGTCTGCAGCATTTTATGAGGCTGTGTGTGTATTTCTGTGTTTTACACAGAATTGTCATTGTCTTACTGGCAGCCTGCAGCCTTAACTTTAACATACATCTTCATGAACTAAACTGCAGTCTAACTGAACAGTCCAAGTTTATACAAACTCTGTTAACAGCCAGAATGTAATGTAAACACATATTCATCTTGAAGAATCCTCAGATGCATTGCAGAAGTACATTGCAGAGGCCTACCGGTACCATTCCAAATAGAGACTTTTACCTGTGAATAGAGTATTTATTAATTTGAGCTGCCTCTGAGGTAAGAAGTGGCCAATTCTTTAAATAAAAACATTGCAGACAACAGAGAAGAAAGAGCAAGAAAGAACCTTTCTACTGTTAAAACAAGTGCTACCAGATCATTAATGTTAACAAGAATACAAAAATATTCTTTTACGCCTTATCTGCAGACTTGGATTGCCTGTGTTCAGGCAATCTAGCTGTACTGATTGAAGATACTGTCCTCCCATCTTAGTGGGCTACACCGACCTCAGCTGGAAATTTTAATCTTTTTCTCAGTGTTGGCAGAAGAAATTACTTTTTGCATGTTAGCGGCTTAAGTTCAGAGTCTGGCATTTTACCTTAAATTGCTAACGAGGTGGGTTAGGAGCAAAGGCAATCTGAAAGGTAATCTCAGGGAAATCAAAATAGTAGCCTCTTTTGTAAAAGAGTACATCCTCACGGCGTAGCCATGACAGTCCAGGTATAATCAATGAACTGAAGTCACAGATACTCATGTGCATATTCCATTCCCCTGAACCTTATACAGCAACCAGCCAAAGGGAAGTGACAGACAGCTACGGGTTCTAATTGATCAAGCCACACAACTGTTTGCCTGAATTATAAGTGTTAAGGCCCTTAGACTCTGGGCTTTGTATGGAAGCAGCTGAGGCAGGAGCACATGCTCCCTTATGTCAGCTTTGCGATGGCAGCAGTATGAGCTCCTCTGACAGGTGAAGCAAGCATCTGGGTTTATTAAACCACCACTAAGATTTGACAGATTTGATCTGTCAACATCCCAAAAGACTAAGTCAATATCAACTTTATCTAGTGCATGTCAGAAAGCAGATGGTTTGGTACCCATAATTCCATTACAGAAAAAAAAAAAGAGGAAGATTGATAAAGAAAATAAGAATACATTTTGGATGGGAGAAAGTAATAAACAATGACATCACTGTTCTTGTTTTCCAGTTTTCCTTTGTATTTAAGTGGTTTGGTCCAATGTCAATAGGGATAGATGCTTTTGTTCTTCAGTGCTTCATTTGACTTTACACATGCTGATGAAAAAGACAGCACGGATTAAGCATCCATTAAGAAGAACAAAACCAGCTCATATAAGGGCAGTATAAAGCTCTGAGATTCTCCAGTTCTATGTTTTAGACGACTTATATGGAGAGTCACTGCACTTATAGCTTAATCTATCAATCTGTTTTAACTATTCTAGATATCGCTGGGATGCTTGTTCCTCTGTTTCTGAGAAGTTCTCTATTTGTCTGACATCCAGGCATTTATCAAAACCTGACAAGCTCCTTTCAAAACTCAGTACCCAGAGATAATAAGATATGTCAGTGCTAATCTACAACTGCAAGGAGTCCTGTACAAAGCAGAAACATCTGGCAACTAGAAAATACAGGAGAGCTACAATAGTTTAAAATATTTAGCTTCGATTGCAAATTTCTGAAAACAGTCCTGATTACCTACTTGGAAAATTTCCATTTAATGTGCTGATTTTATCATTGAATAGATTATTATGAAAACCAGCTTTTTTAGGATGCATTGAAAAGCATTAAATAATAGTTTTCTTTCATTTTATTCCTAGCATTCCATATAAAAGATAAGAATCTGATTTGTATATGATTAGGTAATTATTACACTGGAGCACGTTAAGGTCTTGAAACACATCTTGAGTCGATCTAAATTCTGCTGATTTTGTAGGAATTTCTTTTACATACATACTATTGTGCGAGTGTGGAACTGGCAAAACTGTGTGACTTCTTTTGCAGTATAAACTCTTTCACCTAACTATGGATATGGATTAGGTAGCACAGTTCAGCCTCTCTGAGTAGATGACCTCAAAGGGAAGACTAAGATATAATAATTAATATTTTCATAAGACATCTCAGTTTCTAAAACATCTTAAAGACAGAAATGGGGATGAGGTTCTGCCTAAATTAAACAAACATAGATGTAACTGAATAATAGAATTAAGAAAGTACTCTTCATGTCCCACAGTCTTTGACTTTTTCGAAGGTGTACAGAATGGGAAGGAGTTAGGTTTGGCTTTTATTTTTTGGGTTTTTATTCCCAGCAGCTGCTGGGAAGCTTTAAAGTCCCCAAAAAAGAAATGCACATTAAGGCCAGGAAATGCTGAGAGGCACAAACTTTTTACCTTCCCTCCCACTCACACTTCCTCCCCTTCCTCCACTCCCTATTCCTCCTCATCCTTTCTTCACATAACCTGTTTTCCCACCTCTGACCTGTGCTTATTTTGTAAGCTCTCCGCTCCTTTATTCAAATGTTTCTCATTTATGTCCATTCTTACCTCAGACTTCCTGGTCCTGCTCTACTTTGTCTGACTATTCTGCACTTTTGATGATAAAGAGTTAATGAGGAAAGGAAGGTGTTTCGAGTGTTAAAAGCCATTTTACTTTTCCTTACATTGAGGTAAATGGACTCACTTTTATTTTTAGAGAACTACGCACCTCATGCAAGGTTGGCAAGCACCTTCAAAATAAGTCAGTCTTCTGAATATATCACCTGTCTGTTCTCAAAGAAGAAAGAATATTTGCAGCTTTGCTTGGAGATCACATTGCATTTTGACAGGCCTTACAAGATAAATACAATTTTAATCTAGCTGGGAACCTAGGTCAAGCACAAATTATAAAGCTTAACAGATAAGGAGAAATCTGGAAAATGAATGTCTCATTTTAGCTTTATAAAGACTTTCTCTCTGTATCTTACAGATTCTGCTGGTACTGTTTTTTCCTCTGCCTGCCCAACATGGTGTACTTCTTTCAGGTAACCTATTACTGATGGTAATTTGTTACAAACTATTCCATTAAGCTTTTGTGTTGCATCATTACTTCTTAAGGTCATAGCATGATAAATCTTTTGGGTCAGTAAAAAGGCCATCCTCCCCCAGTTGCTCATTCCCCTTTTTGTGCTTTCTTCCCCCACCTTGTGTTGACACACATGTTGTTGTTTGTGCAGAAAATTAAACAGGAGAATTAGCTGTGTTTATCTGCTTTTTCTAGCTTAAAGTGTTTGTTGAACAACTGTCTCAGCCCGTATCCTAAGTCAAATGTCTGACTAAGCAATTTACTGCTATTAGATTTGTATTCTGGAATACAGAGTCTAAATATAAGAGACAGAATTGTGTGGGCTGAGGGCAATGCACAAAACTGATTTTGGGAAATACGGGTGTCTGTCAGGTAAGTGTTTCTTGCCTACAATCTTTAGGCAATGGAGAACTATTTTTAGAAGAATTGCTTGTCATTGCTCTGTCCTGTATAAAAACAGTATTAAAAGATATTCCTTACAAAAGAAAAAATAAAGGCAAGCTTTGCTCAACATATGTGGAATTTTTTTCCTTTTTTTCAAAAGTAGATGGCCTCAAATCTTTCCTTTCTGTTCTATCTTCCATTCTTATCTTCTTGAAGTTGAACTAGTCTTCATCTCACCTTACCCACTGAACCATTCTGATGGCATGCAGGGAATGCTTTCTTTCTAACCTTTCCTCTGCAAAGCAAACAATAACGAAGACCTTTGTCTTTGGAAACTAGGAGAATGGTGATGGTGTAAGAATGTAGGCCTAGTTCCCCGCTGTTTGACAGTCAGCTTTGATAAAGCATTCAATTTGCAAAGCATAGATCAGTATCTCTGATCTGACCCTTACAGCTGCTAGAGACTAACTAATGCCTCCACTCTTGGTGCTTATTGCAGCCATGTCCCGCTCTCATCTCTGAGTTCTGCTTTGCAGAAAACTCCTGCTCACATAGTTGCTCTGCCTTCCAGGCACTGCAGTGACCCGATCTCTTAAAAAACTCTAAAATGAGCCTCCCACTATTGTACAGCCCCAGTCCACGGGGCTATAGCTACACCGGGTTATTATCAAGCACATACAGAGTATAACTGAGGTTTAGGAGGAGTGAATTGGAATGATTTACTGTTTATCCCTATTTCAACTGAATTCTACACAAAATTTTGGCAAAGCTATTAGTCAAAAAAGGTTTGGATCATGTGTCAACTTTTTCCTGCAGTCTGTTGACTGCAAGGGGATTATTTAGTGGAGGGGGGAAAGCGCAGTGAAATTAACATCTGGATCTTTAGATAAACTGCAGTGGCTCGTTAGTTTCCATGTGACATAACTTATTCTCAGCTAGGAACAAAAAGAATACCAGGTCTCTCTCTGCATGTACCATTATCCCATGGAATGCTGCAATTAGGAAAACTCTGCTTTAACTGGAGTGGAATGGTTTGTGCCTCTTTGTTTATGACTGTGATGCCACAGGTGACTGCAGATCTGCTGCACATTCGTTGGCATCGTTGCATCCACATTTTAATGTAAGAGAGTTTTGAGCGGGCTTGCAAGCTCTTAACAAGCAATAGTCAGGATTTTCTTAGCATTGCTGTTTACTACTACTGATTTCTTGGATTGTTAGGTACAGTGCTGTGTGCTAGCATCATGCTGACACTGGGCAACTCTGGAGGGGCACTTGGCACCAATACACTGTTGCAGTGAAGGATCTGATACTAAAGAAGTGTCTGGACTTGAAGTGAAAACTATTTCTAACTCGTCAAGATGTAAAATGATTGTTTGGTCACCAAAGATCATGGATGTAACCAACATTCACATGATGGGAAGCGCAGCTAAGTGACCGCACAGTTCTCTCATCCATAAAGGAATCTGGTGCGCCGTCCAATGATCTGGAATCAGGATAGATCACTTAGAGTTTCTCTCTACTGTGCTCCAGTGACATTTACTACATTTAGAATGAATTTTAACCGGCACACAGCTACACTTCCAGATTGAAAGTTTCTGGAAAGGCAGTCCCAGTGCTTTCACTACAAGTTTTTAGTAACACAAGATGTGAAGTCTGGGTTTTCCAACATAAGGATTGAGACTGTGAAGGCAGTTCCATTAACATAGTGAATGTTGACCTAGACATGTGTGTCTTCGTTTCTCTCCATGTATCAGATATTCAGTCTTATGCAGTCTGAAGAAAACATTTAGATAAAGTTATTGTAGAAAGATGTATTGACGAAAGATGTATTGACTGATTTTTAGAAATAATTGTGCCCAGCAATTCCTGCTAGATCAATGATATGCTTAGCTGATGCTCTCAACAGCTGTGTCTGAAAGTCAGTTTGTTACTGTTTAATAGCTTTTATTGACATAGACCATGTGAAATTGTATACAGTTCCATAATTGATTTTTTTGTTGCATTCAAATTTGATTATATGTCATCGCCATTTTTTGGAACAAATTAGTGAACTGTTTTGTCTATCAAGAGAAACTGAACTGAGAACCACGGAATATGTTTTTCACAATGTAAACATTGTGAAACAATAAACAATATAAATTCACTGTGAAACAGTCAATGTAAAGTACTAAAATCAGAAAGTAACTGTTGGTTCACTTTAACCAAAATGAGAGCCTCAGTGTGTATGGGCTCGTGGACATTTGGTGTAGCAAGGAGAGTAAGAAATATGAGAAGGGTGCTCCATTTTTAAATGGAAATGCATAGCTAAAAAGTTTTTACAAAACATTTTAACTAAGCTGCTATCAGAGCCCTCTTGATCAGCCTGTACCATCTTTTTCTGTAAACCTCCTCTGGAACCCCTTCCTCATCTCCCAGGCTTTGGCTGCCTCTGTTCGCAGGCATCTATGGTGTGGCACAACTGTGTAACGTTGGATCAGATTGCTCTGCAAACAACTAGGTCATGAGAAAGAGCTGTGAGGAACCTCAAATGGGACCAGAATGTGCATTTCCATCCGTGCACACTCCACCCATTGGCTCAGGAGCTGCATTTCAACTCAGGCCTTGCTGCTGTCAGTTCCTGCCTGAACTATGTTGCAGGTACGCGATGCCTGGCCTTTTACCTTGCCAACCCTGGTCTTGCCTTCCTGACTTGTCTCCCTGGGTTGATCTTGGACCTGCCAGGTGTCTGCAGAGTTGTCTGGCCATCAGTGGACTTTGGGCTGAACCTGTTTACTGTCACCAGGCCTGCTTTGCTCTTCTTGCTCGGGTAGTGTCGGACCACACCCTTGTTAGGAAGGTCATTGCTCCCATCTGCTTGCCACCCTGGCTTGTCCTCTTGGCTCACCTTCCTTTGCAGAGCAGCTCATTCTTGCTGTTCCCTGACAGCTAAAGCTAGAAATATTTTTCTACACTAGCTTTAAAAGCTATAATGACACAGGTTTATATAAGATTCACTTTTAGCACAGCAAATGCATAACTGTTTTCTTAGTTATGTGGATGCACCTGTGCCAATCCTGCATCGCTGACAGTAGGAGCAAGACTAACAGGACAAAGATCAGCTGCACAGAAAGGCAATTTACTTGTGTTCCTGTCTGACTTCACTCATGTGAGCAGCCACAGAGCCAGTTTATTTGAGTAAAGTTATGCAGGATTAGGGACTAGGGCCATAAGAAGTAACAATTAATACATGACTCACTCATACAAAGGAGGTATGTACAAAGGGCAAATTATTCCAGATTACAAAACTGTTTAAGACTGGAAGTGAAAACATCTGCTTATTCCCTTGTTGTAGAATTGGAGCAAATCACTCTATTATTATGTGAGTTCATATTAAAAGTAGATCAGGTAGGATAAAGAAAATCTATAACATGTTATATCTTAAAAATGGACTCTACATGCCAAGCAAAACGAATATGGTATTTAGCAAAAAGCAGCTTACTAACTCTTCATGCAAGATGTAAAAACTCCAGCAATTATGCCAGCCAATGTTTTGTTAGCCACAAAATACATAATAAACATAGAAACACTGCCTTAAGAGATTCTTGGGAGACTTAAGAGGATCACCTTATCCCATGGCTCCACCTGGGCAGTCAGGCTGGTGGCTTAGTTACATCTCGGGTGACATTCTCATAATGGGTGGTTCTACACAGCAGGAAGGGAGTTAGCGAGCCTTTGAGCTGAGTACCAGGACAAGCTGGTTGTTCATGAAGACCAGGTTATCAGGTATCAGTTGTGTAAACAGAATCACAGAATCACAGAATGGTAGGGGTGGGAAGGGACCTCTGCAGATCATCTCATGCAACCCCCCTGCTTGAGCAGGCACACCTAGAGCAGGGTGCACAGGACCGCGTCCAGGTGGGTTTTGAATGCTTCCAGGGAAGGAGGTTCCACAACCTCTCTGGGCAGCTTGTAAGCCATACAATCTGCAGTTGTTCTACTATATGGGACTCACAGGGTGCCAGTGATCCCAGGAAAAAGAAGAAGTATAGGCTGCAGAAGTAAGAAAATCAAATTGTACTTCATAGTTGCACTGGGATAGATGTCATTGGCCCCACTGTCTTCACCCCTTCTATCTGTACTGTAGAGACCCTAATTCTCTGTATGCTGACTTTGTGCTATTTTAGCTTGTGCACTGTACAGAACTCTGTCACTCTGTCACGTTGCAACATACAGAGACATACCTTGCTGCTATGGATCTGCACAGGGCATGTATATTGCCCTGTGCTTATCTGCTTTGTAAGTGGCCACCACATACACTACAGGCAGGGCAGCTTGTACCTCAGCTTCTGACCTTAAGACAGCAGAGCAGCCAGTTGTTTCCCTGTGTTCATTCTTCTTCTAGATGGTAGGTCATAATAAGTGATCCTATAAAGGTTTAAAAACGCATACTTTTGGACATCAGATCATTGTATAAATTTTAGAGCATTGTAACAGGAGTTTCTAGAAAGATCTTTTCTATAAACCCCATTTCCTATTCTTTTCCACCCATAGTGCTTAGGGTGTCTTCAGGATGGAGGGCAGGTCTAGCATTGCAGGCTAGTCACCTCTCTGTGATGGAGGTGGGACAGCTTCCCTGCTGCCTCTGGTTGCCTTTAATGAGATGCAATCTTACTTCTCACCAGCAGTGGGCTGTTTTTTTGCCTTTACCACTTATATTTGTGCTGTTCCATTGCTGTGCATTAGAAAACAATGCAAGCCGTGCAATCCTAATGTGTGCAAAGCCTCTCTGCATCGAGTGTGACAATCTCCGTAACCTTCCTGTACAGTATGTAGTCTAATACTACCAGCAGCATCCAAACCCTTTTATCAGCATACCAAGCTGGCATGGAGTGTCCCCTGTGGAACTGATCTACCACAGCTAGTTGGTAACTCAAGGGCGTAGGGCTTTATTTATCTTATCTGCAGAGGATAAAAACTCCCATGAGGGTGTTCCAACTCTCTGTTTTGTTATTCTGTGGTAGAGTCTATGCATATTAACCTCCTGAATATCAACATTTAGGACAAATTTAGCATCCAGAGTAACGGTGACCGATTTCAATGTTTTTGTTTAGTAGGAAATCATACAGTTGCCATAAATTGTGAAAGGTCAGGGCTTCTGAAACAACTTTCAAAAGTGGCAGCCAACCGGCTTTAGTACCAGTCTGATAGGGTCTGAGTATGTAAACCAAAGCTTTTCAATGTGCTTAACATCATCTGTTTCAAAGAAAAAATCATCAATGCCCAACAGTGTCCCGATCTGCAAGCACAGAAATGTTTTTTTTTTTTCTATTAAATTTTAGTGCCTATTAACACTTGTGTTAGCAGATGCAACAAAGCCCGGTAACAGAAGAAAACACTCGTGAATGCAACATTATAACAAGAACACAATATTAATCAGCAAAGAATGACTTTCACTGGAGATTAATTTAGTGTGCTGTGAAGGAGGAAGCTCCTTTGGCACTAGAGGGAGTCGCTGTTTCCCAACAATTAATCCTGTTCCATACAGCTGAAGTTCAAACATACAGGGGCTTTATTGGTTTGGAGAGTTTATATGCAAACTGACTGAGCAAAAGGCCAAGATGGAGACAAAGGAGGCATTAGACTGAACGTTTCTGAACAAGATGTGTCACAAAATGAAGTTTACAGCCAATTAACATATCAATTTTTATTGCAGTTCTTAAAATTAGTAAATGACTTGAATTAATCTCCCACTTTGGACCTAATTTGAGTCTCCACCCTTTATGTTTAAGGAAGACTGGGATGTTCTTCATAACAAAATTAAAGATCTGTAGTTTATGGATAGCCTCATTGGTTTTAGCAGCTAGCTTAGGTCCCTGCGCAACAGAGGTGTTTCCAAAAGAGTTCTGAGTTCTGAATTCCTGAGTGATGCCTCAGTTGGTTACTTGGGTGTGGGAGAAGCAACAGGAAAAAAAAAATCCCTGCGAGTTTTTAGAAAAATAATGATGAACTATGGTGATGTTAACAATTTCATCACTTGTTTTGATTTTCTTTCAGTAAATATCAGTAGATAAATATCAATAGATATGACCAGATATCTGTAAATATCAGCAGATATCTCTCAGTAGAAGAGCTTTAATTTTGAATATGCACAAGGGATAAATCCACTTGTATTTACATAAATCCACTCTGAGAGTCAACAGCATGCCACAAACTACTGTCTCAAAAAAATCAGCTGTCTTTTTATGTAGAGGAGAGGCTCTGGCACTGTTTAATAGTCTAATTTGTATTCATTTGGTTAAAGAGGAAAACTCTTTACAATTATTAGCACGAAGAGACTATCCTCCCTATGGTTATCCCCATCTCTGCAAACTTGTCTCCTCTGCGCTGATAGTCTAGTTTATACCCAATATGGAAGAATGGATACCAGGATGGTGTAAAAAACATTTGGACTGAAGAATAAATTAACACAGTAGATAATGAATCCTCTTCTCATTTGTATTTATTTTCTCAACTGCTATAAAACCTGCTGAATCTTTTAGAAGAAATATTATCAGTTCTCTTTGAGATTCAGATCTTCATATTTGGTGCTAGTAGAGATGATGCATTGTCTTTCTTTGTCTGTGCACCCATAAACTCTACTGCATGACTAATTAATCTGCTGTAATACAGTGAACTTAGTAATGTAGTTTATGGCTTAGCTTTCAAGTTTGCAAGAGTATTTATTTGAAAGTTTTTAATTGTTTAGTGTGTTGGCCTTGAAGGCGCTAAAATGTGCACAACACGTGCATGCTTTGACCATTCAAAATTTATCATCACTAATGCAATTAGAAGTCTTCTGAAGTGTGTAAGCTGTCCAAATTATAAAGGAATGGAAAATTGACTTTGTAGTCATTAATTACCACATTAACTGGGCACTTTCTTGCATCTTTAAACCTTGGAGATTTCATTAGAATACTGGATTAAATAAAAATATGATTTAGTCTTTTCTCAAAGGGAAAAGTGAAATACAACTTTCAGGATAGTGAAGCTTTTCAGGATAGGCTACTGCAAGTGTATCTGGAAGATTTTGAGAATGCATTCAGTGAAGAAAAATCCTTGGCATCAGCCATGTTCCCTGAGTGTTCCTTCCCTTTGAGGAAATGGACACACTCCCTTTTTAAATATTTGCTGAATTCTTTGGAATCCATGCCGAAGTGGAATATTTTTTCTGTGATGTTTAAATGCATTTGCTCTTTTGGTTCTTCTGTTTGCTCTGTGACTCCCAAAACAATGCATTCAGGTTCTCTTCTCATGCTGTGTTAGGCCAAGGGGAACCTCCCTGGAGGCATGAAATGTGAAGCGCTTGAACTTCTGCAGCTCTTTTCTTTACTCTGTGAGGACTTCTATATTCTTTGTGAAGATGTCTTCATAATAACCTGAATTTTTTTGCTTTCCCTTTGCCTCTGAGTGTGGCCTCCTTAGTAAGATCAAGGACGTTAGTTACTTCTAATCCAAAAGTTGGGGCTTTTTTTCCTTTGACAGTGTTATAATTTATAGAAATATAGCCTAATTAATATATTATGTCTGTGGGAAAAGCTAACCATTGTGACATCTAGGTCCTATTGCTTATCTTCTATTATTAGGGGCATTTTATTAGAAACTCTGCAGTTCTGGCAATACAATAGTTTTAAGCTGGACTCTGGCGGACAGAGCAATACGTTCCCCACTTGCTTTCCAGCTGACAGTCCATTCATCTCCTGGTACAACTCCTGTGAGGAATTAATCAGACTTAATGAGGCCCTCATCACCTCCTTTTTGATGTGCACTCTGCTGGTGCACCCTTGCAAAATGCCATAACATATTAGATTTTTTGCTTCTTTTCCTACATATGCTTTGTGACATGTTTTCCTAGATTGTGCTGGCTATCACAGAATGTAAGGCTTCTTGTGTTATTTTGCTTGACTTTGATTTTGAGCTTTGTATGCATATTCCTTATTACCCTACGGATGTGAGCTTCATACCTGAGTTGTCCTTTTTACTGGCATTTTGAATTTTCAGTCATGTCTGCTGAATTAGACTGCCATCCATCTTCTAGAAGCCTTGTTCTGGACTGAGTAGATCTTGAGCTAACTCTAAATAATGTGCCCAGATTTAATTCTAAATCTGCCAGTCTTTTAAGTGTTTTCTGAAGCTTTTTAGTTGTGTCCTATATTTCAATATTCTTTTCCTTCATGAGAAAACAAATTTGATTCTTCGGTTTTCATTCAGCCACAGATACTTCTAATATAATGTTGTACCCTAAATAAAACTACACTTTTGTGTTTCATTTTATGGCACAGCTATTGCACTTCTTACATTTCTATGCTGCAGTTTCACTGCCTCCTTTGACCTATATTAACAGGAGATGCCCAAATGTACTGTGTATTTCAGCACCAGCCACCATAAAAAGGCGACCTTCTCAATGTCATTTTTTCTTTTAATGATACCTATTGCTTTTGTATACACAGTATAACAGTGTTTGAACTTCCATCCATTGTCTGCTGCATTTTTAGAGAGTTAGAGCTGTGTGTGAGCCTTTATGATATGTATTTTAATTTTATTTCTGATGTTATGTGACTCTGGGACACAGGATGCATAGCAGAGATCAACTACATGAAGTGCTTTGATGCCAGTCAGGCTTGAATTTCTTGATCTTCTCTGTTATATAGCACAAATTTCTCAGAGGCGCAGCTCTTCACAAAGGGTGCCACTAACAGTACAGAGAACGTAGGGGAAGTTCAGAAGCCAGTGAAACAGGAAGGTACATGCTTCCTGGTCAGTCCTTCCACGTGTGCATTCCTGGGTAGCTAAGAACAGCATTAGCGAGAAGAAAATAACTTTATTGTCCAAGGAAGAAGCATAAATCGCATTGTGCAACAGGTTGTAAATGACAAATGTGCTGCCTTGGTTCTATGTTACAAATGGATATTAATCCCTTTTTTGTAAACTGATAGTGTATATTGCTTGCTGTTTATTTCTACCTCCCCAGCCCAGGTTGAAGCAAACTGCTCTTGTCCAAAGAAAAAGAAGTTGGTAACCTTAGCTCTCTTGAATTGAACTGAAGTGGAGAATTTTCCTGAGAAAGAGGCTGATGCAAGAGTATTTTTCTACCTTTCCCTCACTTTTATTAGCAAGATTCAAGCCTGAGGACCTGTACTGCATTTAAACAACTTCATAGAATTTCCACTTTTGAGAACTGTGCTAATTTTACACTGGGGAAATGTTAGGAAAAAACAAAGTGGGAAGAAATTGCTTTGTGTATTTCTTCCCGTATTTATTAATTAATAAGGCCATTAGTACCTCTGAATACATAAACACAGTTCCTATCCTCTGTGAAGAAAATTACTTGAGCGCAAGGAATGTGTCAGAAGTGTTATGCATAAAATTTGTGTAGATAGGAGTGGTATTTTCCCTCAAAAGTACTAAACTAAGGAAAAATAATCTTAAAACCTATGGCATAAGGGCATCGTTTACTTTCATGCAAAGAAAGCTTTTTTTTTTTTTCTTTTCTTAAACCCTTCTCTTTTCTTGTGTCATAGCTTGGGTTGGCTTGCTTAGATCTATTTCCCTTTTTAATATTTTCCTAAGATTCAAATTACCCTGAAACACTTGGTTATCTTTGTCTGTGGTTGATGACCTCTGACCTATTTCTGGTGCAATGCATCATCAAACAACATCAGTTTTCCTTCTGAAGCTCTATGAGAGTGAGAAAATCCTGTGGTTATGTCAGGAGACTTGTCTTTTATTTTTCCCTGGGTTATAAACTTCCTGGCAGTTAACTGCCAGGATTTTGTCATGTGTGGTTTATGTGCAGCCTCTGAAGACTGCATCTAACCTAGCCTTTTTTGGCAAACTCATCATTACACTCTTAGGCTGGCACTGGAGCAGCTCCACCTCCACTGGGAATTCTAAAGTAGACCAGCCGCTTGTGTTGCTATCAAAGTGTCGTCTAAACTTGGTTAGAACAGATCTCGCTGGCAAAATAAGGCGATTGCAACTGCCAAAGACCTTGTTGGTGCTCCGAATGTGGTGTGACAATCCTCATTGTTGTTAGCAAAGAAAAAATCTAAAACTCTCTCAAACTGACTGATTCTTGTCTTTGTTTCTGCCTATAAGCCCCAGTTTTCCCTGTCAGCAATAGAATTCTATGCCCTTCTCTACTAAAAGCAATATGAATTTGATTTCTGACATGAAGGAATCTGGGATCAGATTAAATGAGTGTATGGGCTGTGTTTTCCCTTAATAAGATCCTATTCCAGTTTATGAAGCACTTGCTGTGCATGAGATTATTTATAGCTTTTAGATGAAGATTTTGTTCAAGCAGTCTTCTAAAAAAAAAGGAGGTGTGTGATCTTTTGAAGACCTTTCCTGTTCCATTTGATATTTATACTAAAGCCTCAGATCCCTTCTATTTGTTTTTCATGAAGTGTTTTGAAAATTATGTAGAGAACATAAAATCTTTGTTACATTGTTTGTTTAAATTTTTATTTCTGATGACAGTTTCAAATATCTGTGAGAAGATTTTTTTTTAGAGATCCAATGCCTGCCTTGTCAGTTAGGATTTGACTTCTGATCAGGACTTCAAGACCCTGCAGAATTGGTCCCTATTTTTCCCCAATAGGATAGTAAGATTAGACTTTCCTTCTTCATTTCACACAAACAGGATGTCAGAAAAATTAAAACAAATTCTCCAGTCTCCTGTGTATTTTACAAAGAAGGAAGAAAATCGTCTGTGTCTGCAAACCTCTGGATTCCTCCTCTTACTGTCATTTGAGGTTGTTAGTGTCTGGAATCTGTTTTATCAACTTTCATAACTTTAATGCTATCTCATTTTCTGGAAGCATAGCCCTATTTTTAGGCTGTAACACAGTATCACCATAGTAGGGGGAAGCTTATGACTGATTGAAGCTGGCAGAGCTTGGAGTTTAGAATGTCTGGATTTGTGAAACTGCAGCTAAGGAGCGCCTGTTCCAGGCATCCTTTATGGAAAAGACCAAGGTCAGGAAAAATTAAACTGATAAATGGCAGCTTCCTGAACTTGTAGTTTGCTTATTCTAAAAAATTAACATTTGTTTCTACCTTTGAAATCATGCCAAATACTCTCATATCAAGCCATATATGAATGCACATTCAGTTTTGCAGAATAGGCTCTCAAAAGTCAAAGATCAAAGCTGACAGCTGAGGTTTAGAAACCAGAGAGACGGAATCGTAATTCAGCTCTTTGCATATTTGAGGTTATCTCCACTGAATACTCCTGTCAAGGCTGAGTGTGATATGGGAGAGCAAGCATTACAAGCAAATTCACTGGAGAAGAGGGAGAAAAAAATATGGCTGTCTTTTTCTGTCCAGCAACCAGAAAAGGATTAGAGAAATGACCTTGTCAGGCTTTTATAAACTCCAGTTTCTACTGTTCTTCAGAATCAGTGAAGGTAACAGTCAATTCTGTGCTGTGGGGTCCTGCTGAACATAATGTTGCCTATCTGTTGTATTAGCATTAAATTCCCAGACCACAAAAGAATTAGCCCAGCATTTGCACGAATCAGGCAATATGCAGCACACTCCTTTTATGTGTTCTTGTTTTTTAAACTAATCTTATTCATTGTCATATGTAAGAAATTTTTGGTTCATGTGTTTTTCACAAGCTATTATAATTTGTCTGTTATCAGCCAAATTAAAATCACTCAGTGATGAACCCTGGCAAACAAAATGTCATCCCTACCTTGGGATAATTGCACATATTGCACATTCTAGAGTTAATCAAAGTATAACCCCCAAGTCTATAAACCACCCAAACTGTAAATAAACCCCCAAGTTTTACTGCCTTTTACACGGTTATTGGCTGGTTTTATTGCTGAGAGCTGAAATTTAGATCTGAATGGCAAAATATATTTCAGTAGTCTATTGAATTTACAAGAGATTTATTTTGACAGTAAAAAGCAGTTAAAATATAGGTATCATGATTTGCTCTGAGGTTCTTGCATTTTGTGTTAACATTACTCAAAAAGACTAGGAAATCTCTGTAATCTCCCCAGCTTCTAAAATATTGTCAGGAAAAAGGGAGTGGACGTTATGCTTGTTTTAATACGAGGTTCTGCAGTTTCAGAAAGCATTTCAAACATACTCTGTCTTTTGTCATGTCTATATATTTCAATCACACAAATTGAAATACCTAGCAGTCTTTTTATACAGATTTGTAGGTAAAAAGGGAGTCAGTAGTCATGTTGCATTACAAACTTGTATTTATTTCAATTAGGTTTCTGTAGATGAAACTGCTTGCAGAATGGAGCCTGAAATTAGAAATCTAAAGTACTTTCTGCATAAGTAGTTGTTAGAAAGTTTTATTAACTGATTTTTTTCTCCCTTTCTCACTGCCAAAAAATCTTAAATGTTTGTGTTTTGTTTTTAATTCCTAGCGCATAGTTCTTTCCTTTTTTTTTTTTAAACTGTTATCCTATTCTGTGGTAGATTCTAACACTACCTAAGTAGTATTTTCAAAGATGATGTGAGTAAAATACAGCTCTGCTGTGGGTGAATAAGAGGATTAGACACTGGTCCAATTTGAATGAGACTGGTTCTTAAGCTATAAGATACTGCATGCTATTATCAAACAACTATACAAATTGCTGTTGGTGGAGTATGAGATCAGAGCCTAAGCGGCATAAACTTGCATTATATTATCAATAAACATACACTCTGCACTGTAGGTGCTCTATAGCAATACTTTTAGGATGTAAAAATGGTTCTGCAAATTAGGCATAAGATTACAGGTGCATAGTTATTTCATTTAGAAAGTGGATGGACACTAAGCTGGGTGTTTTTACAGTGATATACAGCCTCATGCCTTATGAATAATAAATGTTGAAATCTGACAGATTCCACTGGAACCACTCAGCTCTCCAAAAAAGGGGGATAAAAGAGAGCTTGAGCACTGGTTTGAGAGATGACACAAGAGAGCGGCACTGAGTAAACTCAGCCTGGTCTTGAATCTGAATTTGACCCTTAGTGGGCTAGTGTACTCTTCAAATCTCTAAATGTTTAACTATAGAGCTAGAAAAACAGTGGGTAAAAATGCCTGCACGCTGTTAAGATTTGGTATATTGGCATTTATCTGTAATTCCACATCAAACCAAAAAGGGTTTCTGTTATCCAGCAGGTTATGCTAGGTAATCTCACTGTTTTCTTCCGGCCTCAGTGTAAGAATGAACCTATTTTAAAGAACTGTATTTGTGACTACCTATAACAACTGTTCAAACATTAGCTGGCACAGAACAAGGCTGTTCCCACTAGTTAAAATACACAATATACAGTGTCAGTGATATTTATGCTCACTTAGTTTCTTTATGCACTGCCTTCCTATTTGTTTCCAGTTGCAGTAGAAAGGGTTGATTCTAGCTATGCAGAATCGTCACGGTTGTTGTACACATCACTTCCTCATGCATATTTAATGACATCCAATGCAAATACATATAATATGCATAATATAAACTAGCATTTTCTCCAGCTAACCATCCCAAAGTTTGTATTCCAGATGCTCATTTTGATCAAGTTTTGTTTCAGCTGGTCTAACCCGCAAATTACAGAGCAGTGCAGTGTAGATGAGTGAACAAGCTATGAGAGTCTAGCTGTGGCAGCCCAAACCTCAGTCCAAATGAATTTGCAATGCCTCATGGTAGAGTAAATTACCCTGCACACAAATCTCTGTTTCCTGGGCTTGACTGTTTCTGGCAGCAAAAATAGTTTGGGTACTTTTGCCATATGCCGTGTCTCTCTTGACCATTTCCCTGTCACCAGCTTTAACTTAAGTGAGGTTTAGGAGGGTGGTTATGCTGGTGGATGAGAAACCTGGATGAGAAGCTGCTGACAACAGGATGAAGTGTGGCAAAGAAGCATGTTTAGCATACGTTGCAGGCTTACAGGCACCAGGGAGGGAGGATAAGATGCATACTGATTCAGCAAAGCTAATGCTAAAGTTGGCAGACTGCAAAGTTAATGGTAGCTTCTCTACGTTCTTGAAATCCTCTGGTCAGAAGTGTTTTACTCATGGATGACATGCTGGTTAAATCTAAGTGAAATCATTATATAAGGTAGAACACAGTATTACAATTCTTGTACTGTGTTATAAAAAAGGCCAGATTAGAGGGGTCACTGCTTCTTTTAGACCTTTAAGACCAGGAATCTATGGAACTGGATCTGAGGAAGGACCAGAGGACACGCTGCTGCTGCGCACTGCCCCACCGGCTGCATTGACTCTCTGGCAGTTGCTGTAGACAACTGGGGAAGCATTAGTGAGAGCAGGCTTAGTGCGGGTGTGACTGGGGCGCGAATTGAACTTTAGGGACCGTGTCTGAGTCATTCCAGTGCTGACATCTATAGACAGTGGTGATGGAGGTGCACAGTGGTATGTTTTTGCCCTGCAGTTTAGTGACAGATGGCTTTAGTCTCCAAAGCTCATGCGAAATGAAGGCAGTGTCTCAGGAGGACTCTGTAGGCCAAGAAGGAGGTGACGGTAAAACTGAGCAAGCTTTGGGGCATTTCCACAGAACAGGTTCAATGCTTGAGTGTACACCGGGCAGAAGTAGCTTCTGCAGACCATATAGTTAAATTCCTCCATGTGATTATGATGGTAAGAAATTGTGTGGAAATCTGGTGGCGGGAGGAGGTGGAAAAAGAAATTGTAAAGTAATTCTAGAAAACTGTTTGCTAGGGGAACATTAAAAAGGTACAGAAACCCAAACCAAGCTGACCAGGAAACAGAAATTGGCAAATGGGTTATGACCTGACCTTGCTCTAGAAGCTAAAACTGTGCAGTCTAGCAAAGGATGGAGACATGTCTCTGTTTCCTGGTAAGGGCAAACAGTATTGAATTTGTTATCTTACCAGATGTTTTGCTTTCTAAAAGGTGAGATAAATAATGAATTATTTTGATTCTTTTGGGTACTTAAATGAAAGAGGCAAAATTTTGGTTTGGTCAGAGAGTGAAAGTAACATCCTAAAGGAGGACTGTAATGTGGCAGCTGTGTTACCTTGGAAACAGTGAGAACCTTCATTAGGCAGGTTCCTGTTAATAAATACCTAATTAAGAGTACTTGTAACAAAGCATACATCACGCAGTATTGCATCAGACTAAGTCAGTGTGTATTACCCTGAAGTCTAGCTCTACTGGGACAGACCATTAGCTAGTAAAAAAAAATAAATACAGGTTCAGTCTTTTTGAAGAGCATTAATAACTTAAAATAAATGAGGATAGGGGCTCACTGATACCAAGATTGCTATGAAAGGTTATCCAGCTCTGTTAGATTCCAACAGTATGTACATACCCGGAAGGGAAAAGGGTTGAGAAGAATTACATATCCTTCTGCTTAAATACAATCTAAAAGCTGCACAGAGTGCCAGTGTTTGACTCAAAAGGGCCTTTGGTTAACCAAGGGGAAGGAATCCTTAGTATGTGAAAAGCCGCACTACAGGTTAAACCAAAGGTCTATCTAGTCCAGTACTTTATTCCTTCCACTAGTGGGTGCTTAGAGAAAGACTCAAGAACAGGGCAGGGATTATTTCATTAACAAAGTAAACGGTCTTCAAGGAGGCAGAAGTTTAGGGTCTTTCTGAACTTTGAATATGTCCAAAACACTTTGGTCAACCTTGTTTCAAGGTTTTTCAAAAACAGTTGCTTTTTTAATATTTCTACATGTTTGGCATCCAAAACCATCTCGTAACAATGAGTTTTTCAAGTACAAATCACGTGAAAAAGTATTTTCTCGTGCTTGTTTTAAACCAGCTGCCCCATAGTTCTTGTTTCATGAGAAACAGTGAAGAGTCATTCCTATTAACCCGAGTACTGCTTCGTACACTGGCTGTCTCTTTTCCAACTGAAAACCCTGTGCAGTTAGCTCTCTCCTCATAGAAAAGCCAGGGTTTATACCTTTTCTCTTTTTACTGTCCTTTTTGAAGGAATATTATAAATGCAGAGTGTACAGACACTGGCTGCAGTATAGATTTATACAGCAGCATGCTGTTATTTCTGTTTTCCAAATGAGCTCATCACAGCTGTTTGCTTGATTACCCTCGAACACTGAGATGGGGTTTTCAGAGGACTATTTAAAATGACTCCAGGATCTCTTTCCTGAGAGGCTATACCTAATTTATAGATCGTCATTATGCACGCATAGTAAAAGCTATTTTCTCCCCATGTGCTTTACTTTGTTTTTTAGCAACATTACATTTCAGTTGCCATTTTATCAGTAATTCAGTCACTACTGTGAGATCCTTCTGCTATTTTTTGCACTTGGTTCTAGTTTTAACTATGAGCAAATGAAGGGATTCTGATTTAAGAAGATACCGAGTAACACAGATCCCAACTCAGAGTAGTGGTTTCCCTCTATTTGAAAAGTGGCCGTTTATTCCCGTGTTTTGCTTCCCATCTATTAACTAGTTTATAAGCTGTAAGAGGACTTCCTATGTTATCACATCACATCACAGTAACCCTTCTACCAGCAGTGAGGAATGTTTTGGGATTCTGTGAAATTCTCCTGCGGACATAATATACTTACGGCCTGTTGTCCCTTTCATTTCAGAAACTCTCTGAGGAGCGCACTGTTGTTGAGTTTCATCGTACAGAAAGGTATGGAGAGGCTTCTCTGTACCTGCGTAAGGCGGCTTCTTTCCCTGACATAATTCTCTTCTGATAAATTCTGCGGAAGGCAGAAAAAAATGACATTAATTACCTATAATGTAGAACATATATAGGTAGTGTGTTGCAGCGGCTGATGCGATGACACTGTTCTTTCATGAAAGCATTTTGTTCCACTGTTCTGGGCTGTTGCTGTAACTGATTATGAGGAGAAATGAAGGGGTCTCCCCCTTATCTCCAGCGAGCAGGGTCTGAGCGTCCTGAAGGGGCATGCCTCGTTCATTCCAATGTCTTCTGAAAACTGTGGTCACCAGAAGTAGTGGAGTTGGGCCTGAGGATGAGCATTTTCAGATTGTGGTCGTGGAGCTTCTTTCCATAGTAAACAATGTTTGGGGAATTTTACATGAACATCTCAAGTAAAAGCTCTGACTTAGAAAAGTAGTTACTCTAAAATATTTTGTTTTAAAAAATAACCGAGTTTATAATCTTTGTACTGCGAGAGATGTGCGTTAAATGTTCCACCGATTAAATACTAAATTAAAATTCAAGTTTCCAGACTGCAGTGCCTCAGTATTTAGCTACAGCATGAGAAGTTTAACCACCCAAAATTCAGGATCAGGTTGCCCAACATTTCAGCTACTCAACCACAACACATATGGTAGGACTTCCCAGAGAGAAAACTGGGATAATCTAAGTTAGGAGCTCTCCTCTCTGTGCTGATTTATATGGGGAATGTAGCCCTCTGGCTGTACGTGGATTTGGATGGTTTGAGTATCTTCGGAGGTGCAGGACGCAGGTGGCACGTGATACTCGGCACACTCAAAAAATCTCCGGTACGAAAGACTGTAAAACTTTCCACAGGGTTAAAGCACAGGAGCTAAGCTCAGTTCGTATTTTGTCATAGACTCTCTGAGCTCCTATTTCAGATCTCCAATTATAAAACGACAACAAGAATAACTACATCTCCGGTACGCTCTGAAGATACGTATTGTAACAAAACCGAGGCACGTGGCTAACGCAGGAAGGGCGGCCATGGAAGAGACGGAGGGGATGTAACCACAGAGCTTTGTACCGAGCTGACTGTGCAAGGACCCGCTTAGCTTTGTACAGTGATCTTGAGGTCACACCCTCCGTTTTCAGGAGTCGTCACTTAACCCACAATAATAATTTTTGCGAAGTCTGGACGAATACCACGACCGATGCGGCACGTCGATACGCATCACCTGCAGCAGTATACGCTGCGCCTTGGCCGAGACTGTTGCGTTCCCGACCGCTGCCCGCACCGCCTACCTTTCCGTTTTGCACTGCGTGCGGGCGGTGCCGCGTGCTGCTGCCGTGCCCCGCCGTGGGCCGCCGGCCCCTCGGCGTCACGCTCTGCGGTAACGGGGCAGCGACGCGCCTCGGGCCGTACCAAGAGATCCCCCTCCCGGGCGCTCCGCTTCGCGCTCCGCTGGGCGCAGCTTTGGCCGGTGTCACTCACACGCTTTACAGCCCGGCCAGCTGCTCCCCCCGCTCCCCACGCGTGTGCGTGTCACGGCTCCCCTCCCTCCCCGCCGCATCCGCGCCGGGCTGGCAACGTGGGCGCGCGCGCGCGCGCGCGGGACACCCCCTCCCAGTGCCATCAGCCCGCGTGCCCGCCGCTCTGCCCTCCGGGGTCACCCCTCCGCGCCACGCGGCGCACGCGTGACACCGCGCGGCGGGCGCTCCCGCGTGCCATCCCGCCGCCCCACGCGGCCTCTCCGCCCCCCCCCCCCCCCCGCTTCGCTGCGTGTCTCCGTGTCTGCCTGCGTGGCAGCCGCCCACGCGCAGTGGCCGGCCCGGGCAGGCCGGGGGGGGGGGGGGGGCGGGGTGTCCCGCCGAGCCGCGAGGCGCACAACCGCCGCCCCGCTGCCCTCCGCAACCGGCGGGGAGGCGGCGCGGCCGTTCCCTCGCCCGGCGCGGCCCGGCCCCTTCTCTCCCTCGGGCGCCGCCCCTCTCGGCGCCGCCGGTGAGTCAGGGCTTTGCCGGGCACGGGCGGCAGCCGCGGCCGGAGCGGGTTGGCAGCCTCCGCCGCCGGGCTCCATGGAGAAGGCGGCGGCGGCGGCGGCGAGCGAGGGCGGCGGCGGCAGCAACAGCAGCAGCCGCAGCAGCAGCCGCCCCACGTCGGCGGGCTCGTCTCCCTCGTCCTCCTCCGCCAGCCGCGGGCTGCCGGGCCGGGCGGCGGCCGCGGGGAGGCTGGATGGCGGCGGGGGGGCCGGCGGCGGCGGCGGCGGCAGCCCCGGCTCGGCGGCGGCCAGCCCGGGGGGCGCCCAGGCGCCCGGTGGCGGCGGCAGGCGGCGGGAGCCGGTGCTGGAAGGGACGCTCAGCAAATACACCAACCTCCTGCAGGGCTGGCAGAGCAGGTAAAGCGCCGGGCCGGCCCCCGGCGGCGCTGCGGGGCCGCCTCCTCCCCCCGCCGCGGGCGCCGCTCCTCGCCCCCCGCCGCCCCCAAGATGGTGCCCGGGCAGCTGGTGCCGCCGCCCCGGCCCCGCGGGCAGGTAGGCCGGGCTGTGCCGCCCGCCCTGCCCGAGGCCGCCCCCCCGCCGCGCCCGCCTGCCTTCATTTTGTTTCACTTGTTTGTTCTCCCCAGGGGAGGAGCGGCTGGATGGGGCGGGGGGCGCGGGGCCGGAGCGGTGCCCCCGGCGCTGCCGCCGCAGGGGCGGCGGGGGGTAAGGCTGCACATGCTCTTCTCCCGGCAACCCTCCTCTCCCATCACGTTAGCCTCCTGTGAAGTTGTCTTGGATAACTAAAGAATGAAAAACTGAGTGAGAGCCTCCCAAAACAAATGGGAAAGATGCCGCGCTTGTGATTATTACTATTATTTCTTTTGCTGCGGCGTGGCTCAGAGGAAACAGTTACCTGTGTGTTTAAGAAGATCTCTTCTCTTGCTATGTCCTTCCTGTTTGACTAGTCCTAATTTACCTTGATACGGTGGCAGGCCCTGGTCCTGCAATTTGCTGGGTGTGGACAGGCTGATGTGCATCTGTGGAAGTCCCGGGGAAGGTCTGGTTTTGAACCTAGTGTCTCAGTGCAAAATCTTCTACAGAGTTGAAGCCAGACTGTGGAATTAATAATGCTGTATTGGGACTTGTTGAAATCGACAGAGAAGACTTCTTATTAGTGTTTTAGTTCTCATTGTTAAACTTTGTCCTCTTAGTGGATGCATGATGAGGATGAGCCTCTAAAACTTGACATTTTAATGTAAGGCATCACGGTGATGGTTTTGAAGAGAAGCAAATGCTATGGAGAGAACATTTATAGGACTAGTTGTAAACCTCTGCACAAACCTTTAAAAAAAAAAAAACAAAAACAAACCAACCAAACCTACCAAAACTTGGTGTTGCTTATAGTAAGTGACCCCAAGCAGTACGAACATGGAAATGGCCGGGTCCTTAGTGTCCTGACAGTAATTTTAAAGTATGTATAAGTGACAGAGTTAAATTGCAGAAATGCCGATGATGCTATGATGCTGACTCGTGTGGGGCTAAGTCAGTGGTAGGAGTATTGTAGCAGGACTTCCGGAAAAGTTTCAGGAGCTGGTCTAATTCCATACACTGGAGGGCATGCATAAGTACGCCAGCTGTGAGTGATAACAAGTATGTCTGGTACGATTTAGGTACACACTCGTCTCCATAAAACTAGACTCTTTCAGTGTAGACATAGAGAAGGCCCTTTGCTGTCTTCTGGTTACTGTAGTTCTGTGCTAGATTCACATTAGACTCGTGTCTGTTTGTCGATTTGTGCAGTCCTCCTGTAGTTTTGCTTAAAAACCAAATAAACATGTTTTGATACCTAAAATGTGGGCTTAAAATGCATGACTAAAAATTAAACTCCCACCCTACCCCCCCCCCCCTTTTTTTTCCCTGACAGCTCCATCTCTTTCTGTAGAAATGGTAACTCTTTTTACTGTGAGTGATTTTAAAGGTCACTTTCATGTAATCTGATGAAATTACAAAATAGAGGTTTTTGCTTATAAATCTTTGCGTCTAGAACTGCCTGTTTGTTGTATTTGGGAACAGATTAAATCTTTGCGAAGACAGCTTGAAATAGCATGTATAATCTGTATGTCCAAGAAACTTCTATCTGAAAACATCAGGGAAGAAAGATCAATGTCACTTAAACAGTTCCAACATAGCACTTGGAAATTAATGTGTGTTTATTTTTAGCAGTCTTTTTTAATGCTGCCTTATCAGGCTTTGTCAATTGCCAATTTTATTTTCTGTAAACCTGCCTGTTTGAGCAAGTGGTTTATTTATTTACACAGAGCTCTTATGCTAGATAACTTTACTTTGTTCAGTTATTCCGTTCTGTGGATATATGTGTCAGTTGTTTGGGGTGGGGAGTCTGATACAAGTTCTAAACAGAACAGTTGACACTTGAGGCTTACAAAAGTTGGTCTTACTATAATGTCCAATAAATGAATAGTGATCCGTGGGTTCGAGCGTGGTTGTCCGCTTGGCCTTCTGAATATTTGTCATGGACTATGTTTTCTGTGAATCGGAGCTCAGTCTATAAGGTGTGGTAAGTGACTTCATAGCTGGCACCTGCAAATCAATCAAGAGTGTATGTTACTGAATGACCATACAACTTAGTTTTGAATTTACTTCATCAGAAAAAAACACAAGGTTGTTTAACTGCATGATCAATACAGCCAGATGGCGTGAATATAAATAAAATGGAAAAATAAAGCGAGAACTGACAGAGTTCAGTGATCGTGGATTTGGAATGTTCTTCTTTAAAGCTCTTTATCCATTAGCCTAAATAATTTAAATATATTTAATGTTAGCTTATGCCATGTGGTATTGAAGTTGGAAGGCTTTCCTAGGTTATCCAACACTTACTGTGCAGAGTACCCTCTACAAGTCTAAAGACATTATTGTCATTTGAATTACAGTAAATTAGTGTCACTTCTTTATCAATTGTCCTTTCACAGGTGTATGCAAGACAGCCTTATTTTGGATGAGGCAACTGAGTATAAATACTGAAGCATAACTCTGCATTTATAAGCATTAGCTGAAGTAACTGAAGGCCTCAAATTCAGTCAATCTGGAGAGCTGCATTGCTGCTTATTTTAAGAATTTTGAGGGTTTGTTGTCTATTACTAAAGAAATCTATTCTGCTCTAGCTCTAGCAGGTTCAGGAACAATCTGATTTGGAAATGAGTGAGGTTATTCTTCACCTCTATAATAAGCAGAAGGAACCACTGCTTTTTTTGTTTGGTTGTTTTGAGGCAGTTTGTTGTGCGATAAAGATGTTATGGGGGCTGGACATCTAGAGCGTCTCTGCTAAAGTCTGTAACTTTCTCTGTATTTACACAGGTATGAATGCAGAGAGCAGAACTTAATCTAAAACACAGATGCTTTGACATTAGAAAACTTGTGTCTCGCCTGACACATCCGGGCATTTGACTGTCTTTACTATGAAATTACAAATAATTACGTTATCAGAATTGAAGGACTGTTACAAAGCATTTCTGTTGGGATTTACTTGTTCTACGTGTATGGGAGAGTAGTAGCTTGTATTTTAAATGGAAGTTGTGTGGGTTTGATGGACAAATATGTCTCTGTAGAATTGTCTCACGTCATGCAAAACCTATTTTGCACGAGTTAATTTGATATAAATGAAATATTTATTGCCTGCGGCATTATTATCCTGTTTTTGAATAGATCAGTAAAATGTTGTAAAAAGTCTTAAAACTCCATTAGCCCAAGGTAGTGTGAAATTCACGTGTGGTCTGCTTCCCCCTCCCTACTTTTTCCTTGAAAATGTTCTTAGTACTTGTGCTTGTAGGTTTTTGTCCTGCAAGTGTGTATAAGTCCCTGGTTCATCTGCATTTGGGCTGGGGCTTAAATTTGGATTTGTAAGAACAACAAATGGAGCCCCAGCTGATGGATGTTGTTGTTGCTTTTCTGAGCTGAACTGCTTTGTGTAAACTGTTCTATAGCCCAGGTGTTTTCTAAAGCATTACTTTGGCCTATTCTTGTTTCCTCTCTCAGCTGAGAAATATATCGTGCTACCAGTCTGCGTGAATTGTGCCCGATGAACTTCTTGTGCTTGGGCACCACCAGACTTCTTTTGGGGGTCAGCTGCATTCCTTGGATGTCAACAAAAAGCGTACTTTGGGGCAGTTTGGGGATTTTTTTGTGCTCAGTCTCTTTACTGGGCTTCACAGTGCTGTGGTTGGGGATCTCTTTGCTTGTGTAGTTGCAGAGCACAGTTGCAATCTGACTGCTGCCACTACAGAAGGACCCTTCTTTATTTCCAGTGTCCCAAACAGCAGCTAGGATACCACCAGGAGAACCAGCAGACTTTAGTGCTACTTTAGGGGCTGATTTCTTTGGCTCCCAGAGGTTGTGCTGCTCTGACAGTAGCTGCTAGGGGAGGGTTGTTTTCTAAGTATGCCGACAAAATACGTCAACACTGTTTTGTTGTATAGCACCTACAAAAATCTGCGTGTAATTTTTTTTTTTTAATTTTATATATATTCTGGAGAAAGAGATTGTGACCATTAGAAGAGAAATTGATGAAGATACTTCAAACACAGTAACAATCCCCCTCTCCCTCCTTCTGAATTAGCTAGCCCATCTTTTGCAGAATTTTGGAATTGACGCATCTGATTGTGAAGCTTTGAGGTAATTAACACCTCTAGTAGTTGCTAATTCTTTGATGGTACCAGTCAAGTTGCTCTAGCAATGAATTGTGGCCTTTTTCCAGTGTAAAAAATGAGCAGATGGTTACTGAACAAACTACATGACTATAGTTGTATAGGTATACCAGTATAGCTGCTGGGAGGGAAGACTGGCCTAGAGAAAGAAACTGGTTTTTTTAGTATAGAATAAACCATACTGTCAGGATTCTAACAGTAGACAGTACCTGAGAAGGAGAAAATAACCATGTGCTTATTTAATGTTTGTCAAGTTTGCTGAAATGGGAATTTTTTTGTGTTCTTACTAGAATCAGATTGACACCAACCCCTCCACTGCGTATCTTAGTGTGTTTCTGACATATCTATATGAGGCTTTCTGTAGTGTTGTAATACCTTACAGGATTTATTTGCAGAGTTTGGGAAGGGGGAGACTCTATTTTAAGGAGCTGGAGATGCAACCTTCAGTCTTTCTTCTGCTGCTGGAAATCTGCTTCTTAAATTTTGGAACCTTGATTTATAATTTGTTAGGAATTGTGGCAACTTTAAATTTTCAAGGCATTTTGATAATATTGGGCTAACATTCTATTAAAGATGTTACTTGCAAAATAGATTTTACTAGAAACTGTGTTGTCCCTTCACATGTAGATTCTGTTTGTAGTAGGAGGCTATACTTAAAACCAACGTGTTTTAGTTCTGTTGAACAAATGAAGAGGATATTTTCTGTGCTGAACGCTCCGGAGTCACATATCTTATGTTATTGAAACTAAGATGTATGTCATTAGTTTCAGATAAACTTGGAATTTAAAATGTGAAAAAAATCAGTTATTAGTAAGTTCTGTTTTGGATTAAGGCACTAATCTTTTCTTCTTAATCCTGAAATCTATGTAGCAAAAATATCCCTAATTTCTTTGTAGAAAAATGATAACTTTCAGTTAAGATGCACCTTGTCTTTGTTTAGTTAGTGGTTGATTAAACCTAGCTGGTTTAATCACAAGCTGGTTGATTTAGTTTGAACAGCTTTTGCTGTTGCCTCTAAACCAGCTCTGCTGGGAGAATGGAGAAGGCTGTTCAAACAGAGAGGTCGGAGAAAGAATTTTAACAAGGTAAGAGGGAGGCTGAGAGGTCCATCATTCTCTGCCCTTCAGTGATGCTTACACGAAACATTTGGAAGAAGACAACTTTGAACCTCAGGCTGTAACTCCAAAGGGTGGACCTGTGGATAAGGAATTGGTTTGCACTCTGGAGATGTGGATTCTGGTTGAATTGCCATGGACGTTTCTCTTGTACTCAGGCAGGTAACCCAAGTTCTTTGCTCCTCAGCTGCTTGTGTTGCATGGTGTCAGGGCTGCTTATGTCTATGCAGAGGATAAATTAATATAATGCATAATAATCTAATGCGTAAGATGCTTGATGATAATGTAGGGAAAAATCTGTTTAAAACAAATGAGACTCGGGCATTTTCTCTCAGGCGGTGTATTTGGGATTTGCAAGTGCACTTCAGAGCTGAGCAGCAGTCTTGTACCAGAGGGAATGAAGTGACAGGCAAAATAGAGCGTGGTCTTCCTTTCACCCAGATGTCGCACTTAGCTTTCAGACAGTGAAAAGAAGTGGCAGTTGGCACTGACACTGAAGCGCTTACTTACCGGTATCTGGGTTTTGTTATTACTAGCTCATTTTGCTGCTGGCCTTTTGAATGGTGATTTCTGTGCTTAGCAACGCAATGATAAATGTGGTTAGAAGGAGCACACATGCACTTGCTGGCTCATTAAAAAAACCCCACCAGTTTACGAATATGGATTTTGTTCATGTAGGAGAAGTGACAGTAAGCTGTTAAACTAAGTAATGTGCCTGGAGTCTTTTTATGAGTATATAGGAAAAGTATTCAAAAAATTTTCCCCAGTTATTTTATATTTAAAAACAATTGTTTAATAAGAAGAATGTATGTGGGCTTTAGCTTCTCCTTATATTCTTACTTTGTTCTTTATGATGTATTTAAAAGGCTGAACCTTCTAAGTGAGAAGGATGCTAAAAATTGCCTTAACTATTGGTTTTTAATGTAAAATCATATTTGTTAAATATGTATTATAATGAATAGTGAAACAAAAAGTATTGAATTTGGTTCAACTAAAAATGCCGAGTTTGTTTCTTTGGTCCTAATACACTTCCACAACTTTATTTTCAAGTATCTTGGCAGTGTGCTTTAGATCTTGTAGGTTTTTGTGGGTATCTTACTGAGATGTCTGATTACTTTTTGGCGCCTAGTCCAGGGAGGCAAAGTTTGCTTAGTGTTTTAACTGTTGCAGATAAAAATGTTTCAGTAAGCTGTCTAAATGCTACTGCACTTCTCTGTCCAAGGTGGCATTTAATTAGTAGGTAATTTAAAGTTGAAGAATGTAGGTCCTTAACTACCCAGTTCTGTAGCACAAGCCATAGAGTTTGTCTTGGTTTCTGTTCCACCTAGACTTGTGTTTCTTTTTGGATATATATCTGAGAATTTTTCTTCCAGTGGCAGAGGATTCTTCACCACAGCCATGGGAACAACTTGCCCAGCTTTAATCACTACTTAAAAAATTGCCTTTTGTTAATATATTGTCAGCCTTTGACTTTTCACTGAATCTCATTCTGTTGGTTGTGTATGAGACTGAAGATACCTCTTATCAAATTTAATTTCTATGTGCAGTCTTTTTGGGCAGGCTAGGTTATCTTTTGTCTGTATTTGGAGTATTTAGACCAACAGAGTTTCTTTGCTGCAAGTCAGATCTCCCAGGAATTTTAATAATTTATGATAGTTCTGATTATTATTTGGTATCGCAATGTTTTTCTTCACATGTGGATACCAGAACTGTGTACAGTGTCAGTTGTGGTTGCACTGGGCATCAAATACAGGAATAATGCATCCCATTTCCTCCAACTCAATATTCCCTGCTTAAAAAGTTCAAGGACCATTAGCTTTTTAGGTCTCCATCATTATTTTTTGAAAACTAGGCTGTTACTTTTGCCTCATAAGTTTAACTGCTAGTCTAATTACACACAACACTGAGACCTCATGTTCCCTGGTGCTGCCTGGGTTCTCCAGACGGGTATCTTCATACCCACGCTCTTGTTATTTCCTGCTTGCTTTGCTTAAGCTGTCAGTGGCGCAACACCCTGGTGCTTGTGATGCTGTTTTCTACCAATATCCGGTATGCTTCTCGATCCAGTAACATATGGCATAGTACTACCAAAATGAATGCCAGAAGTGTCAAAATGAAGCGTAGCACTCAACTATCCTTTTTTTGGATGGGAAGGTGATGAAAAGGAGTGCTGTGGGAGCTGTCTCCCCACACTATGCTCTCTCCACCATTAGCGTGTTTTTTTGCATATCCCCCGTGATACTTCTTGGGCTTTCTCCTGGTGTATGTGTGCGCCCCATTTTTGAGGGGATAAAAATAGTAGTTAATGATTTGTTTACAGAAGACAACTATTTTAAAATACAGTTGAGGAAACTGATTATTAGTAGGAAGAATTACTCGGACAAAATAACCAGTAGGTTTTCCCTACACTGAATTTCTATGGGTCAGTGCTTTTCTAGGTAAATCCTCTATCTTGTAATTAGGACTTTTTTGTCACTAGATGTGTGATTTTATTTTGACAGTGTTGGAATGCATGTTGTTTGCTGATGATAGCTTGTTTTCATGTCATCAGCAATCTATGGAAATTTTTTTTTTTTTCCATCTAGGTCGTTGCTAAACACTCCACAGCCAAGAACTGATTGCCAAGGAACGCTGTCAGAAATACATTCGCTCAGAGATCCTCATTTAGTTATATTTTGAGGCTGGCTCTGTCTTTTAACTGTTTTTCAATGCATTTAGTGTGTCTTGTTAATTTTTTTTTAATTGTACTTAAAACTCAGTGCTGCATGCATTAGAACGTTGATTCAATGCTGTTAATATTATGAAGCAAACTTGTGATATTGGAAACTTAGCAGGTTTTCTGAAGGAAATTTGTTTTTTTTTTTTTAGCAAATGCATACTGATTGGTGTTAATTATCTTGCTTTAAATATCTTTTGTTTGCTGATGCAGTACATCTTTAAACAGTTGCTTTGTTTTATTGAGTATTGGATAGGCTGAGAGGCCTATGCAATTAACTAGGCTGTTGCATTTATACTTTTTAAAATGTTTGCACGGTGTAGTTTCCTTCAATCTGGGAACTCCCCCATTGGTTTTGGTGGAAAGGAGCTGGCTGCACCGAGTATTGATGAACCTTAGTGTTTTAAGTCAGTCACCATATGGTTGGTGAAACCTAACAATTTTGTTGGTAGCATCTTTCTGATAAAATTACAGTTTAAAATTTAGAGTACTGTTCTTCAAAATAAAAGACTGGACTACACTGATATGTAGTATTAATTGCTCTGTGTTGGTGCTTGTTTCAGGACCCTTCCACAGACTAAATGTGGTTGCTATTGTGTACCTCTTGAGAGTGTTGTACAGCATTTGCAGGCGCCTTAAGATATTTGACTGAAAAGACGTTAGGCTATCAGTTGGATGATTATAAGTTGAAATCCCTAAATTAGTATTTTTCTGTGGTTTTGAATAGGTTACTACTGCAAGTTCATATATCAAGTACATATTTCTCAGTGACCTGGGAAATGGCATTGCTTCAACTACACAGCCTTTTAGATATTACCTGTTGCAGTATTAAGAGTTGCGCCTTATATAACGTGCCTTTCATCAGGTTCCCAAGATTTTTTTATAAAATAAGTCAATAATTATTATTTGATTTGCCTGAGAATGGACTTAGAGGACAGTTAAGAATTGTGACGGGAAGACTTGTCTAGGTCATTCAACAGTATATTTAAAAGTTAGAGGAAGTGCATAAATACAAGTTGGGGGTCTGTGTCAATAAAGCTTCTGCGTTTACCTTATGTACAGAATTGTGAACCACACTGCCACTTACAGCTGTATTGGTTGCTACATCTTTCATTGAGATAGGGTGGTGCTTTTATGTAAGGGACACATAAACACTGTGGGAAAATCTACGCATTGGAGTCAGAGTAGTATGTTTAACCTCACCAGGAGAGAGGGGTGTGTGTGTTTTTCTAGCTTTGGAATATGGAGAAAACCTTCCTAGTAAAAGAAGAATAGTTTAAGCTAGTGCTGGCAAGACCAGGCAGTCTGCTATTATTCTCCTTAAATTTACAAAATTAAGAAAAAAAGGGGGGTGGGTGGGGGGGAAGAGGGGAAATGGCCAATTTCTTGTATGTTGCCCTTATTTGGAGCTGGCAGGGAGCTGAAGAGGAGTTGTATCAGGTTTCTCCATACTGCTTTTATCATGGTGATAGGAGGAAGATAATGAACTGGATCATGAAAAAGATACCGCAGTGTAGGCAAGATGGAGAAGCAAAAAATGTGTTATTCATTGCTGCAAGCATTTGGGCATTTTGCACTGGCACAAAATCCTCTCCTGAAGGTGTTTTTTGGGTTTGTGGTTTTTTTTTTTTTGGGTGCCTTATCACAGTAGGCTTTTTAGAGAAACTCCTGCTCTTGAAAAAGGAATAAAGAGATTTCTCTCTGACATTGTGTGTGTGTGGTTTTTTCTTTTCTTTTTTTTCTTTTTCTTCTTCTGTTGCCTGTGTTTTATCTTACCTGGTTAGTAGGCTCTGATTTTTGTGACTGTTGGGTTCATGTGTCAACCTTGGTCTTATTTTTATTACGCAGGTGCAAGGAAAGGGTAGTTTGGCAATAGAACAAGGGAGGAAAGAAGAGGTTTAGAAAGGTGGGAGAGGTTTAGAAAAGGAGTTAAAGCTGCTGGGGGAGCTGCTGGATGGAGGGAAAGGGAGACATAGAAGGGGAGGAGACAGAAGAGAAAGAAGTATGTACTGAACCGAAGGCAGCACAAGGATAGACATTTACCACTTAAAAAAAAAAAAAGAAAGTCTGGAAATCATATAACATGAATTCGGAATGAAGTCTTGGAAACCCAAGTGAGATAATTTGCTCTTATTTATAAATTTTAATACTGCCTTTAAGAATGGCATACAAGAAGTAGAGAGTAAATTATAATTTTCTAAATTGCAGAATGTATAGTACAGTGAGGATTTTTCTGGTTTTGCTTTCTTTCTTCCGCTACCTTCTGCAGCAGAGCTCATTTCAGGCTAGTACATGACTGATGTGAATAGCAGCCAGAGGAAGCTACTGACAGCGTCCACCTGGATATATATTAACGTGCCAGACTTACCTTTGCCCTTTTAAACAAAATACTGTTTATGTGGGAATTCAAGCATACGTGATGATGAAACTGTTTTCCTGATAAAGGTTATAAGTATTGTTTCTTCATTCTGATTAAAACAATGAGGATCTGGATTTTTGTAGAACAGTGTTTTTAGAAATATATATATATAAAGCAGCAACCTAATGCATAAAGGTCTCTTGAAGTAATTGTTGCCTAAATATACTTTATTCAGAAGGATCGTGGCTAATTCGCTGTGTCTCACAACATATTGATGAAGCCACCCTCTCATGGACTCTGTGGACTCTACACATATGTTTCTAAGAAACAGTGTTGGCAGGATACTCTGTGAAGATGGCTGCATATCATCTGTCAGGACAAAGACCAAACATAGAAACTTAAACTTCTCATTTCAGTCAATGAATTGATAGTCCTAAGAGTAAAGGCAAGGCAAGCCCTATTGGACTGCAAAGTATTGACACAGAAAGCTGAAAGTTCCAGCTATCGTAAGATGATGCGGCATGTAAGGAAGGTCTGCTTTCTGCTAAGCTTTGTTTGCACTAGCTGGGGTGGAGAAGAGATGGACATGAGCCAGCGTGCTGATCTGGCAAGCAAGGTCCTTACTTTGTGTACCATATTTTCTTCCATATGATATGTAAAGAAAATACGTGGATATGTTAATTCTTTCCAACCAGGAACTTTTAGACTATGGATTTTAAAAAAAATAAATTCAGAAGCTAGGAAGAACAAGCAGAAAGGAAGACATAAAATTGGGAACTTCAAAAATTCCCAAAGCAAGACCTTAACGTGCCTTTTGCTTTTTTCTTCTATGTAAATATATATTAAAAAATTATGCAGCTCACAAAAAATGGCATTACTGTAACATAGCTGAGTTCTCAGCCCCTTGTATATGAGTGGAATGAATATTACTTGTTGAACAGGTTCTGTCAGTGAAATAGTATTTTAAATGAAACTTGCAGTTGGGAGAAATGCCAGCGTTCATGTGGTTCAATTTTGAGAACCTAGATGATAAATTATCTGCATCTTGAAAGTGAAAAATACCAGAGGTTATAAACACGACAGTAAAAACACAGAACAAACTTAAAAACAGATGTTTTATTTCATCAGCTTGCACAAAAATTACTGTCCAAACGGATGTGTTCAGAAAGCATTTGTCTGCTAGAAAGTATCTGGTAGTCCATGTATTCACTTAGAATATATTGTAATAATATGTGTCTAGAACAGCTATAGAGAATATGCCCTCAGTGAATTATGTTAGAAGTCCAGTGGTGAATGAGGGAGGAATGAAGAATTGGTCTGAGGAGTGCTGTCTCCTGGCATCATGTATATGTTTTTCTCTACCTGCAAATTACCTTTAAAATTTTTGTGTTGCTTTTGCAGGTGGTAATCGGCTCTTGTTATGATGTGTTTCTTCCATATAAATTATATGAGTAATGTACGTATGTCCACAAGCCAAAAATAGCTAGGTGAACGTGAGGCAGTGATCAGAAAAAAATCAGGAAGCCAGATTCTTGAATACAGAGGGTTTGTATTGGCATTATAACTCTGATGACCTAGATTGATGAAGACAAACACACTTCAGATGAAAAGGTGTTTCAAACTGTTTTACTTGTCTGTTTCATTAGAAATGTTATTAATGCTTCGAACACACCATAATATATTAAAGAAAAAAAAGCCATCAGTGAGCTTGCATCCTTGTCAGTATTGCAAGACATTACTCAGTAAAAATAAAGCACTAAAACTAAGTTGTAGCGCAACTGTTCTCTTTTTTTTTTTTCCAACTTTTAACACCATATTTTGTGGTGATAATGTTTTCTTTAAAAAAAAAAAAGTTTGGTTTTTCATCTAAGAATACCATAGGTACTTTATAAAATTTGAAGAAGCCTCAGATGTGATGCTTACACTACCAAGGTTAGAGGATAAGGTGCTTGTTCTCTAACTAAGCATGCCTTTCCTCATTAAATCATTGCCAGGTGTAATATATATGTTTTTCTTTTCTTGGTGTAAAACTGAGGTCCACAAGTGGCTTTCATTGATTACAAGGTGGTTTTCAAATCTAAGCATTAATCTTCCAGTTTACAGGAAGGTTGTTATATCTTGAGGTCTCTTATTCCTTGATGGTTTTTTTTTTTAGCTGTGGACTAGGAAATAACGCTGAAGAGTTGCTGGCTCCTGGCAGTGACTCTTGCTGAGGACAAGGCATTGCAAAACAAAGATGAGCTATGAAGGTCTGGCAAAGAAGTCAGTGAACTGTGATACAACCTCTATAAAACTTTGCTGACTCAAGGCAGCTAATTGAAAATTTATGCTATAATATCCATTGATGGGATGTGGTTATGCTTTGAACCTCATTGGATTGCATTATTGTAATACAGTACAGTCAGTATCTTTCTCTTGATATGCTCTTGTTCTTAAAAAGTTGGCTTCAACAAAATAGCTTCTGAATATTGAAAAGATGTCAACTTGAAATCTAGTTGATCTAAAAATAAACTAGAAGTAGTTCTGGATATACTTGAAGCTTTTTCTGCCATTTTTAAGCATATAATGATAATATGAACTAATGTTTGCCAGTCCTTAATGTGTACTGAGAAAAAAAAAAAAATCTTACGTAATACAGTAATCTTTACTAATACAGTTACTTCCTGTTGTGGACAATCTCTCTGTAAAAATTCCATGGATTTATTTTAAATTCACTGTGCAGTCATGCTGTACTTCCCTTCCATCTCCACCCCTCTGCCTGTATTCTCTTGGTTTGTTCAAGCTTTTTTGGACATCCTAAAGCATTTCTGTAATTCCATATTCTGTTTGTAAAAACAACAGCTATAATTAATGCAAGTCCTGTTCAGTTAAGTCTATGTATATGTTTTATTTATGCTTACCAGGCTTCATACTGTATGTCTGCAATTGTTCCACACCGAGTAAAGAATGCAGTTTAGTGTGCCAAGTAACTTCATCATCAGGGGGATAGTGAAATGCAAGGGATCTGGAGGTTGCTGATAAAATGTGTGGTTCATATTTTTCTTTTCTCTCTCTCTGGGAGGGCACTTTAATCTAAACATGCTTTTGAGGCTTATTTCAGAATATCCTCTTCTCCTCCTAAGTCCCAAATTGCACTGGTTAGGGGGAAGGTTGGTAGTTTTCCCCAGGCGTGCAAGTTGGGGCACCTGACCTGGGGGTGGGTCTGGCTAGCTGGGTCTCTGCTCCAGGGTGAGAAAAACACAACCAGAGACTGAAACACCAGAAATTTCTAATTCCTTGGTTTTCTTCTGTCATTAAATAACTTGCTAACAGGACTGCTAGTTTTCCCCCCAGTTCTTATATTTTGATAGTAAGAACCCTAGTGAAAATGTAATTATGCTGGGAAAATAATGACTTCACTGGTACTCTTATCCTCCTTTTTTAATTAAGATACTAATTTCGACTTGATAGTCATAAGGAGCTATGAGAACAGTATCTTGAAGCAAAGCTCTCAGGTGTGAGTACAAACATGAGGATCAGTTGGAGACAGTAAGCAATTGATAACCTGTCGGTTATGACAGCCTTGTTCAGCAGCTCTGTCCTTCCCAGCAGGTAGCGGTTCAAAGTGCAAGTTTCGTTCTGCAGCCTTCCGGTCGTCCAGTGCTTTTCCAGCCTTTATGCCCTTGTGTGCCCTGTGCTGCGGACGGTGTAGGCGGGTGATACCCGCGTTTTGGGACACCCTGGAGTGTTTCGTTGTGGTGGTTTCTGGCGGCTGGCACGGGCGGCTGCCCGCAGCCTTGCTTTGGGGTGCTCAGCGCTATGTGATGGAGTTCATGCGTGCCTGTAAGCTCAGACTGGTGTTAGTTATTGAACTATACTGAATTAATTCACAGCCCCTGGGCCCAATGGCAAAGGATAGGTTGCAGGTACGGTGTAACTTACTTTATTCAGTGTGGTTGTTGAAATGTTGTTGGCCAAAAGAAATCCCGTAATATATACTGTATTTTTGCTATGCTCTGGATTAAAGGCTGGCAGAGCGTTCAAACCTAGACAGAACTCAGGGCTCCCTGTAGCACACTCTGCTCCTCTCAGTGTGGGAAAAGTGTTGGAAGTGTCTCCTTGTGTGTGACCTTTTGTAGAGGGGTCAGATGGCTGTGGAAGCTGGTAAGAGGCTGAGGTGGATGCTTCTTGGGCACACAGGTTCTGGTGGGAGCTGCAGGAAATAACTGGACCTTCTAAGCAAACTGTAGCAGCTTACAACTCTTAGCCTCATAACTTAGGTTCTTATCTTTTCTCTATGCTAGATTTTAAATGGAAGAATTAAAGCCCTGAGGAAAAGGGCTGAACAGATTCCAGATATAGGCTTGCTCCTCCTTGCGCTGAACAAACAGGTTGGCAGTTGAATATGAAGCTTTCCTGTAGGATCAGATAAATGGTATGAATCCATCTGTCCTCCTTCCCATGTTCTAAGGATCTCTCTCCTTTCCCATTTATTTGATCTTGCTTTTGATACTGTGATGGCAAGTGTAGGGGGAGTAGTGCTGTAGGAGATGGACCAAAGAGAAGAAAACATTTGAAAGTAAGGAGATCAGATACGAAAATGTTGCCTGTGCTAAAAATTAAGAGATGGATGAGCTGTGACCTCAGGTTCCAGAGAGGAGGCTAATGACATGAAGCCTCTTTGGGTTTTGTTCCCTTGAGTTTAAAAATGGATTTTTCAGAAGTGACATTTGAACAGATTGAACACAAGAGGTGCGGAATAGGTGTCTCAACTGAAGGAGCTGGAAAGCTTAATGGAACTGTCAGTAGTAACAGAGAAAGCAGCTGGTATAAGAAAAAATATAGTGCAGTTTCTCAGAGACTGCTTATTTGAGATGGTGTCAGGACATCAGGAACAGATGTCCGAGAGACTGAAAATGCCTAGTCTACTCATGTTGAGCTTTAACTTCCATTAAACAATTCCCTCAACTGGATTTAATTATTGGAATGCTGAACTGCTCACATTTTTATAGTTTCATAATTCTGATATTTTTCTTTAACTTAGTTCTGGTGAAAACTACTGGATCTCTGCTCTGGCAATATATTTATTATGTCCACTTGTTCTGTGCTTACATTTTTGGTTTGTGTCGTGTCTCCCGTCCCCTGCCTACCCCCCCAATAGTGTTGTCATCTATTAGGTACTTGGACTAATTGTGACGGGTCTCTTCTGTTTTAAAGAGTATTTTACACTTATGAGTTGGTTTATTCTGCTCCCCTCCCCTACCCCCTTTCTGTATGCATTTGCCAACACTGGCTTCAGAGGTTCAGTTAAGTTGTGGCATGTTTATACTGCTGAAGGAAAAAATGACCACCTTATGTCTTTCCCATGGGGGGAAAAAAGTTCTGTTTCTTGAAATCCCTGCTACTGAATTTCTTCCCGAAATTCTTTTGCTGCATCATTTTCTGCTCTGTCATTGTTTCAGGGATTGCTTAGTAGGCAGGCTGGCTATTGCAGTTCTAACAGCAAGCATGGGCTTTACTAGGAGTCTAAGGAAACACTTAAAATTATTGCTGGTGTTTTAGTCTGTTATTAAGGACTTTTTCCTCCAAATGTATTTAAGTTGTGGGTGTTGGGTTTGGTTTTTTTGTTGTTGGTTTTTTTTTTTACAGTCTTTTTATCATACTGTTGGCTTGTCACTGCTCAGAATGAAATGAAAAGCAGAGACGAGGGTGCCTTGTCAAATGCTGCAGTGCAGGACCTGCATGAGTACTGAGGAGTATGGTGAAGGCAGGTAGTCGGGTACCAAAGAGCACTGCAGAGCAGGAGTGACCTTCAAATGTCATATCTCTGGTAGAACACAGGACTTAAGAGTTTGTGCTCCCTAAAGTGAAGGAGTAGTACTTCTTTACAATGTTTTCTTTTGAGAAATAGTTTTTAGAAATGGCTGTTAAAAAAATGCATCTCTCTGTAGTTCCAGTTTTCAGTTGGGACTAACGTTTCTTTTGGGATATCTCCCCCCTGCCCCCCCCCCCCCCCCCCCCCCCCCCATTTTTTTGTTTGAGCATTTTTGATTAGACTTTGGGTGTCTCAGATACAATGAATGAGAGGAGTTATTTTGTTGGGGAAGGGAGGGAATAATGGTATACATTCTGAAGCCCTCAAATTACATCTTGTCTGTTTGAGGTGCCAGATAAGGGAAACTGACAGCTAAGGAGCAGCATCTATTAAGACTTTGCAAACACTTGATAACATATGGGAATAAACTAAAAGAAAACTACAAACAAGTGGTTAAATAGAGAAGTGCTTAACACAGCATTGATTTTTATCATAATTAGGGACAAGGAAAAAAGCTAGAAGGAAAAGCTTTTTGAACTGCGCTTGAAGACATTAAAATAAATTCTAAGTCATTACTGAAGAGAACTTAGTGCAATAGAGTAATTTTGCCTGCTTCTGATTTTTAAAGCTGAAGACTTCTAGTAACTGAAGGAGAACATGTTGCTTATAACTGCTAGTTGAGGAAATGGTTAAGCTATAACAACTTGATCTTTCCTTCTTCCAGATCTCCCTGTAGCATTGCACTATTATGACATAATGAAGGTTTGTGAGGATGTTAATAATGTAGCCTAAATGTTCAGGCACTAAAAATAAGATTTGGGATTATAGCTGGTGCTAGAACCATTAAACTTCAAGTTTAATAGAATCCTCACAACTTGATGTTATTTCCCATCACATGGAAAAAAGTCTGCTGTTTTGCTATAATATATTTAATGCTGGTTTTACCAAAAAGAGGACAACACAAACCTGACCTGAGAGAATCTATAAAAATCTGAAGTTGAACTAGAAGCAGACTCTAAAAGATGGTTTATTTGTCTCATTAATTCATTGTTCCATGGTTTGATCTTCTACAGGCAGGTGATTCTGCTTTATACCATTGATAAGCAGTGATGTTGCCAGCACGTTTAAAAGAAATTGGTTTTGCTATCATATTTTCATTATTGGTGTTATTTCTTTAATACCCATGTACTAGTTTATTTCAAAAGTGAAGAATTTAAACTTCTCTTTTAAAGCTGTTTGTTCATAGTTGTTTGTAGCTCAGAAGTTCATAACTTCAGTTATGGCAAAGGAGCTCTTTCTGTTTGTGTGGGAGGGTGGATTAGATCAGCAGTTTCTGAATTGCTTTTATAACCAGTGTGATTGTAACTATAGGAATGACAACAGAAATTATATTAAGCCTTTAAAAAGTTACTAGTGAGTTTGTGCCTTTTTGTAGAGTAGACTGAATGCTTTTGTTTTAAGAATGATGTAAAATTTTATTTAAAAGTACCTGCTTGCCAGCTGATCAGCCAATAATCTCGGTAATCTCAGTAAGTATGATGTAATAAGGGATTTGACAGAAACATATGTAATGTAATGTAGGAGGCTCCTGAAAAATACCACTTCTCGTAATTTTAAAATGGAAATTGATGTAGTACTGAGTACAGTGGAAACTAATTTGGCAGGACTGCTGATGCTGAGTGGTGTGAATTGTTCTTACTATCTATCTGTTTTCTTCGACTGTCCATCTAAGATTTGTATTAGTAAAGTAGTTGTTAGTGTGGAAGAGGCTGTGTTTTCAGCCTGGGAGAAAGTTGTTGCACATAATTGCGTAAAAGCGTACTTTCCAGGAGTTTGGAAGAGCTGAAAGTTGATAATGGCGCAGCAAGTGAGCTTCTCTGTGTGCCGGACAAGCTGTCAAGTCAGGACTGCTGTGTATGATGACTAATGTGTGTGACCTTGTCATGGATGAGTGGAATGCACCTCACTCAAAAGAGAGAAGCAGGAATATGTTTTACTGAGCTAAAATAATAATTTGACAGACTTCAATAAATTCAGTGGAATTTAACAAAGTTTAACAGTGGTTTAACAAGGTTCGTTAAGTTTGGTGGCAAGGTTCACCTGATTAATTACTGCATGGAAGAAACATACAAAGGAAAATTGAATTAGAATCAAATTAGAATGATTCACACAGAGACTGGAGGCGCAAAGAGTAAGGAAGACCCTCCCATTGAGTCACGGGTTTGAGTGGACCCCCTTGCTTTCTAAAACTCTTATGGAACCTAGGTGTGGCTAGGTCCAACCTTCATCTCAGACTTAGACGACGGTTTAGGTCTGATGGAATTATCTATGCAATGTTTATAATAATATTGAGTAGCTACATGGATTAGTAATGTTTCATTAGTATTAATTCAGCATGTTATCAGTCACTTACTGAGGATCTGTTGTGGGTAAGGGATCTCTCTGCCTTGGATAAGGAAGTCTCAAGTAAGGAATCTCGAACCTTGAGAGGCACCCCTACTGAAGGGGACATCACCTGGCGGGCAGTCCGGCTGCAGCTCAGGGAGAGCTCCAGTTGGGCCCCTCCTGATGGCAGTATTTATAGAGTGAAGTCATTGGCTGCTAGTCAGTAGTGTAGACAAGATACATGTCTTCGTTTTATCTCTGGTATCTTGTTCTGTACTTTGGTTATGTTGCAATTTTGGGTTTTGAAACCACCTTTCGAAATATTTTTCTGAGGCACCTGCACTCCGTTCGTTGTACGTGAGCCAGGAGCTTTCCAGCTCGCAGGTTCACCACAGGGTGTGAGGCCTGTTGTTCCTTAGTCAGCCTGAACCAAAGTACAGCTAGGGGTCAAGTGTATCTGTCACAGACCTACAGCTGAAAATATTGGCCAGTGGTTTCCATGTAATGCTCGTAGCTGCAGAGGAAATGGATCTCTTTCCTGCTGGATGGATGACTCTGCAAAGTTCCTCTTCTACCCAAAGACTGACCTGGCTGCATTATTCTTTAGCTAACTACAACTCTTATTATTGTATAGACTATGCTGGGATGCAGTGCCACATGCTGCTACTGGCCAGTGATGGGAACAAAGAAATGAAGGTGACAGAGCAGTTGTTCTGACGTGACACCAAATAGGGGAAGGGTAGTTCAGCTGGACTAAGTTTTTTAAGTGCAAATCAGCAATTCTTCCTTGGGGAGGGAGGGTGAGAAATTACAACTGATTTTCACTTGTGTTTTCTAAGGGCAGTTCTTTTCACTTTGCCCAGTTATGTTCATGTAACAATTTGCTGAGATTTTGGGGGAACAATTGCTGTTTATTTTGCACCATTGCTGTGGACTGTGGTGTAAACATGCAAGACATATTTCTATCTAAAAGTAAGTGATTTAGAGATTAAAGGACTCACATCTGATGTGTAACTTGTTTTTGTTTTTCCATTTTAATTTACTGATCATAAAGGAATTGCATGTATTGAGAAATACCAGAGCTATGTGATGTATTATCTTCAATAAAGTAGTTCTGGATTGGAATCATTCACATAGAATGCAAACAATTACATGAAGATGTCTGCGCTAATTTCCTAAGTCTTCATCCATGGACATGCATCAAATGTAAATCAGGTTAAATACAACTTTTGGAAGGGTTTTAGATTTCAAAGGAATGTTGTGTTCTTTAAAGTCTCATACCAGTAACTTGCACAGAATTAAATATCTCTGACTTTCTTCCAAATAACAATGTTGGAAAAGCAGATTAGGAGAGGAAAATTTAAAAGTTACTGCAGAGTTAAGAGGAACAAATGAACATGTCTTATGTCTCTTTGTGGGTTTTTATAATGATTTAGTAGTTACATATTACTTTTTGCATATTCCAGTTGTTGTCTGCTGATATAATTAGCATGAATGTATTTTGTGGTTTGGGTCGAGCTGGTAGATAGTGTCTGAAATGACCTCCTTTGCTTTCATGGTAGCTTGTACCAACTGCTTTCATGAGACCAGGAGATGAGCCACTGTTTCACCTTCTTACTGCTGAAGGGGGGAGACCCCCTCCCAACTGTCTGTTCCTTCTATATTTTTTCCCCTGGTTTAGCAAATTGAATTAGTTCCCACTGAGTTTGATAAAAACTAGAGGACCCAAGGGATGGGTTGTGACCATGCAGCAGGGGAGGAAGGAAGGAAGGGGAGCGGTGGTGAGCCCTAAGTTTGGATGAAGTTTCACAACCAGCTGAGCTGTAGACATGAGGTGAGGTTAACTGTGCCGTGTTTTGGGAAGAAAACCTAAGATATGAAAATGTAACCCACACTTGGCAGTAAGCCTAGCACACCAGTTTCTGAGGAAGAGGGAAGTAATTGTTTGTCTCAGTTAATACTTAACTGAGGCCTGTTTCTGATCACTGGTTTACCACTCATGCTTCTTCCTGACTCATTTAACCATTGTAGTAGAGGTTGTGAGTCAGTGCCATCAGCTGCTGCTGTTCATAATGTGGCATAGTGATACACTATCACCTGCCATCAGTCCATCAGTTTTAGTTTCACTGAGCACAGGACTTTGGTAGGGTTGGTTGGTTGCTGCTCTGCAGGGCTGATGATCTTTGGCAATGAAGTGGAGGGGAGCAGACAATGGGAAGACATAACAGCTTCTCCTGCCAGCGTGCATTAATGGCACTTGTGATTTGGAGCCTGCAGGTGTTCAGTAATAAACATGACATTTAATATTTTTAAATGGTACCTGTCGGAAGTTTTTCAAGATTTGGAGTACAAAAATATGTTCTGAGAAAACATGCACAGAAGATGGAATGCCTTTACAGACTAATTTAGATTCCTGTGTACTTTTTGAATATTTCCCTGCTTACTCTACATGAATGAGTTTTTGTTTATTTTTATTTATTTATTATCTTGTGGTAGTGTTTCTGGCACATGACTCTTCCAGGAAGACTAGGGAAAGCTTGAACTAATATCTCGAGGCTGATAGGACCAGAGGAGAGCATCCTAGGTCACTCTCATATATCATGGAGGAACAGAGGGTGTTTTTTCTGCCTGCTGGTCACGTTTGAGCATAGCAGGAGTGATATACTCCATCACTTATGATACTTAGTAGTGTTGGAAATAGAAAAGACCAAATGAGAATAACAGAAGCTTCAGAATTATTCTCTACAGTTTTATCCCTGCTGATAAATACAATAAAGCGCTGTGTCATTACAGTAGCCCTCAGAGGATATGGTTTAATGAGGTTTCTTGAACTGAATTAAGAGCATGTTGTCAACAAAAGAGGGGCAACCTCCTTGCATGCTTCTCACTGCTCCTCATTCCCCTTTACTTTGCCATGACTGATGTCCTGTTGATCGCATGGTAATGGAGTTCAGCTCACTAAAATGGTGGAAAATTAACGTGGCCAAAAAAGATTAAAAAATCTGAAACTAAGTATATATTGGGTGTAAAGTGGGTTAACACTCTCGTTAAGTACTCCAGCTAAAAAGTACTCCAGTTACATCTTTGCTGCTTCCAATATGTGCTTGCTTAGTCTGTTGAAATGCTCTATGTAGCTTAAGAGAATGATATGAATGTACTGTCTAAGTGTGGTCTGATGTTGGCTTTTTTTTTTTTTGGTCACCTGATAAGCCTTGGAAGAAGTAACCAACTAATTCTTTTCTTTAAGGATATGTTCAAGATGTTGATGAACTAGTGTTGGTGAGAAGTAGGAAAAACCCAAATCTTCGCTAACCGAATAATTAGCCATAGTACCTATAGTCCAGTGGAGGAGAGTGTTTTGCTCTGGATGGTGGTTGGTATTCTAGCTAGTGGAGTGCTTTATTCTTTACTGTAGTGTCAAAAGATTGTTCAGATTGCTGTTTACTTAGCTTTAGGTAAATTTACTGAAAACCTTTTGGCACATCCTGTTGCCAAACTGTTCTGCTTGTCTACTCCTTCATCCCTCCACTTCATTTCCTCTGTAAATTGTCCCTCACTTGTTGGCAGCAGAGTAGTCATAATAAAACTGAGGTTCTATCTCCATAAACCATGACATGTGTGACTGCTCTTATTAATTTTCAGCAACATCTTTCTATTGAAAACTTTTAGGTTGGTGACATCTTTTTATTAAGAGAGTTTATGAATCCTATCTAACCTTTTATATTTCATGTTTAATAGTTAAAAATGAGGGAAGAACTAAATAGTGAAGACAGTTCAGTGATTTAGCTGTTTTGTTCAATAATAACTATACACAAAATAGTACAGATTTCATAGCATAGAATTTACAATTCAGTTGCGTGACTTAAGATACTTTTCCTGTGACTTTGGGGTTTTTACAGTCTTTCTTAAAGCAACCTTGGTTTCCAGTAAGCAGTAAAAATGAATTGGAAGGAACTCCAACAGCCAATTTGCTGGCATTGACATTTACTCCTTTTTATTTATATGGAGGTCAACTCCCTGAAGTTTCCTGACTTACCACTACAGACTCTTACTGTTGTGCATGGGACCATATTCACCTGTGAGGAACAGACTCATCAGGGTTCACCTACATAGATAACTTCCCTGCCTTTTAACTTGGAGACGTGCAGCCCAAATACTTCGGGCTGAGATAACAGACTCCTTTTGTCTGTGTAATTGGCTCAAGATATGACTTGAATGATATTCCTAATTTCTGTTCTCTCATTGTTACATTGAGCAAAAAGCAGCACTTAAGGTAGCTGAACTACTCTACAGCTTTCCTAACTGAAGCTAGAGTAGGCTTGTAATTTGAGCTGCTTCTATTTGCAGTCTGTTCCATGGTCTGATTACCTGAATAGTTTGCCTGATATTCCCACCTGGAGGTGTTGGGGCCATCCCTTGGTTTGTCATCCAGCAATTGTCTCTTCCTCAGCTTCAGCGTTTGTGCTGTTGTTCAGGGTCAGTCTCTGTGCCTTTGTTATTTGTTTCATTAATATTTCAGTCGGTGAAAGTATTTTATCTCCAGATGAAATCCTAAATAACATCAGGTCTGGCATGAAAACTCAGGGTCATATTGCTTGTCTCATAGCTGAGTGCTTTTCTATATACAGTCTGTAATTCTTGGCAGCAAAAGCGAGCTCTCAAAATCTGCAGATGTTTGATGTATGAAGGTGCCTCCCCTAGAAAGGACATAATATCCAATAACAGTAGTGCTGGGTTGAGTTAGGGTTAATTCTTACCAGTGAGGAATACAAGTTGTTGGAGAGAGAGGAAGAGTTGGGAGGCACAAGTTAGAGAAACCTAAACCAACTTTACCTCTGTAGACTAGGGTTTGATTCATCATTGGTACACCATAAAAGGGAAGTGCTACGAAATTTTAGGATGGGGCCAGTGGAAGATGTTGTGTAGTAGACACGGGGGGTGTGTGTGTGTGAGGGTGTACTGCTTCCTTTTTACATTTTCTGTCCTTCTAGTAATAGCATCCATATCTTAATGTAGTTCAGAGGGCAGGCTCTAGCTGCTGAAGGTGAAGGAGAGAGGTGTGGGGTATTTCAATTGAATAGATGTGTTTTGTTCAGCAGCCTCTTTGGGGGGTGTGTATGTTTGGGATTATAATTTGCAGCTACTAAATTTTGGCAGAGAATTTAAATTATGGATGATAGTATTTTGAGATAAAATTATGATTTAGACCTGGCTGACTCACAAATGAAGTGGGATGTGGTTTTCTTTAAACTCTGTTGTGTGGTGGTGCTGATACAAAACCAGCAATTCCGGGCTCCCTGTGAGCGTGTGTTGTGGGGGCATTATATTAGGTGGCTGAATTTGCTACTCTCTCATTATGTTGTATGAGAACCAGGCTGTCAAATGGATATATTTGATTCATTTATGGATGTTGTAATAGCAAGTACCAGAAAGACCAAGCTAAGGTCACATCTTTTCTTGTCAGTCTGGGAAGTCTCCTGCCGAATGTGCAAGTGGCAGACAGAAATCTCTGTAAAATACTGCCCTTGGTCAAATCGCACTTCACTATTGATCCATCTTCATGTATGACCTTCCTGCAAATGTGTGTTTTGTGTGTGTGTGCGCGTGTGTCCCTACTTAAAGTAGAGACTGTTGAAAGAATAATATATAATAGTGTCAGTCACTGTTGGGCTCATTAGTGCTCTGAGCAGCTGTGTTCACAGTGGCTGCATTCAGTGCTGCCTTCTTTTTGATTACTTTCCTCCACCTAGGTCTGTGGGATGCTAAGATTTTCTTAGTGTGTTTAATGTATATTGTAGAGCCTTTGGTCCAGTGTTTCAGGCTTCCTGAATTTGTTATTCGGCTTGTTGGAGAGTTGTATTTTTGGAATCTTAGGCCATCCTCTAAACTGTTTATTTCAACCTGTATTTTGTAAAGTACTTCGTGGAGGGTGAGTTGATGCTAGGCACTAAGCAATTTTTGATATGAAGTGTGCTTGCCAAACCTGTCAAATCTTACAGGACTCGTTGCGGAAAGTGTCAAGCAAGAAAGTGACATGTTTTTATGGAAGGTCAAATATTTCTGTATCGCTTACAATTTTGGTGTGGTTTTTTGTAACGGAGAAGAATAGGCAATAAGATTCCTGGCATGGCTGACATAGTTTTGGGAGACATTTAAAACTTTGTGGTGATGCAGCTGTTTGCTCAGCAGCAGTTTTGACAACTGCTAATGTGAGTAGAGAGAATTGCAAATATTAATATGGAAAAGCTGCTTTCACAAGCTAGATGTAATTGAATATCTCATTTTATATATATATTCTTTATTTTGGGTAAGAAACTCAGATTCCCCCCCCCCCCCAATGTTTAGTTATTTTTTTGTAGGTGATTTGTTATGGTAATGAAAGCAAATGAGTCAGTTTTTCTCATTTACTTACTACTTCTCACCTAGTTTGCTTATAGGTCGTCCTAACAGTTTTTTCTCTGGATAGACTTAAGGTACTTTCCAACTAGAATATTCCTGAACTAAGCAAAGTACACATTCTATTCCTTTGCATCCTCATGGGTTGACTAGGTGAAATCTAAACATCTTAATGTAAAACTCACTTTAGCTAGATTTTGGGAAAACAGAAGAAAATGAAGAGCTTGATTTCTGAGAACTGTTTTGTTTATTGATGGGTTGTTTTTTTTTTTGCTAGTTGGGACAGACCAATACTGTGTAAGGACTTGGAGCAGAGAAGTAGTTGTCCATACAGGGTCCAAAGTAGGTCTCTGTAATGTTGCTTTCTCAAAGGAGCAAAGTCTTACTCCTGGATAATGTGGAAAGGTGGGATTGAGAGAGGATAGGCCAGACACCTTCCTTCATTTTGGTGCCCAAATGACTGCGAATGACTCTCCTTGGACCTGGCTTCAGTGAGAACCAATGTAGCAGCGGAGTCTTGTGTCATACAGAGCACTGCCTTCCCCTCAGATGGGGAATGGAGTTGGTGTGCGTAACTAGTTGTCTCTTGTACGTTTCCTGTATCTGGTTTTAGAATTGCATAGAAGTGTGTCTTTCTAAAGCTTTTTTTTTATTATTTTTTTCATTACCTGCAGATTATTAGAAGTGACATGGAAGTACTCTCTTCTTGTTTTGTTTTAGATCTTGATTGTTCTTCTGATGAAGGAAAATGTATTTTCCGATCTGGAAGCTCTGTTTTTAATCTGTGACCTGAATCGACCTGGATAATAACATTGCCAGAATTAAGATTGCAGCGGCCCATTTATTCCCCCAATTATGTCACTGCTAGCCTTTTCTCTCTGATCCGCAACACAAAAATTGGAGCCCCCTTCATTATTAAGGGGTAGTGAATTTAGAGCAAATAAAAAGGAAGGTGGCAAGGACTACTAAATGACGCAAAGTAGCGTTGGGCAGCCAACCAGTTGCTGTAAGCAATAAGTGCTGTTTATAGTATCAACCTCAACTGTGTACCTTTTGTTTATGTGTTTGCCCCTAAATTGCAATTGTTACCCCTCAATGTGGCCATGTTGTGCTAAAACATAGCTTCATATGATGAAGGTACTTTTCCACAAATCTGTATGCATTCTAAGCCCAATGGGTAAAAATGGATGCATTATTTTTAAGCCTATTTTCCCCCTCTCAGTCCTAAAAAGCAACCCCTAAGCAATTCTGTTTAAAATTAGAAAACTAATACTGATATTTATCCTTACTGTTGTCTCTTTTTACTTAAATAAAATTTGGGGAGCGTGTCTGTTGCTGACTATATAGAATTTCAGACTGTTGAAAGTAATTGGCATGGCAAGCAGAAGTTGATGAACTGATGAGCTGGTCAGTAGCAATTGTAGCTTCTGCAGATGCTGCAAAAGAAGTGATGTTTTGGTTCATAAAGTGGGCTTGCTTGTAAGCTTAAAGGTTGACTGGGACTTGACAAAACAGGAAAGGAGATTTCTCTTAAGATTTTATTTGTGTGAGAGTTCTGTGGATGTTAAAATCATGAAGGGCATGATGATCAGAAGCAAGCGGTCCATCTATTAGCTGTGCATAATACTTCCTCTATTTCTTATCTGCATTTTAGATGCGGAACACTTCTAAAAGTATCCAGTGAATTGCAGTTGAGCTTGACTGATATGCAATTGCAATAATGCAGAGAAATTACGGTTTTAAAAATGTAGTTTTCATTCAGAGATGCTCAAAGTCAGTAAAGCTTTTAATGAATACTGTGGTTCTTACGTTTTCTTATGTTAGAAAATGGTAAGTTGAGGAACCTCAATGCATAAAGAATGTTAAACAGTTACTGAAAGGTAAGCATGTTCTCCCAACCACCTGTCTTTAAATGACAACTTTAGAGATGATTTTTAATAATAAACTCCTGGACTGTCAAATGTGTATGCCATGCTTTATCTTTATTGGCATGAATAATTCCATTAATCTTACGGCTCAAGGAAAAACGGGGGAAAAAAGAATTAAGCAGTTGCATAAATGTCATCTCCAAGATGGCCTAATAAGATAGTTTCCTAAAAATGAAATATTTCTATGTGACATCTCATTTAGTTACTGGAACCATAAACTTTGCTTTTATTTGACACGGTAATTTACTTTCTATCCTATAATTCTTATCCAGTTTTTTTAAACTACATTTTAAAAAAAAAAGGGGGAAGATAATTATAGAATAGTTTGATTCCTTATTCTTGAAAATGTCCTCTTTTTGAAGATTATGGAATCGCTGAAGAACGTGCCCTGGCAGTGGCTGGGGGAAAACTGGAATGGAGTGAAAGGAAAACACTTGTTTGGGAACTCAGAAATGTTGAGAACAAAATGATAGAAGGAGAAGGTAGTGAAATTCTTCTGTTGGTGAGCTGCTTCTGTTCTTGTGCTAATTTGATGCTGAAATGTGTGGTGCAGCACAGTATTTGTCACATTGTCTGGAATAATGAATTCAGTAGTCTGAGAAGGGGAAATACACGAATTGTTACTTTTCTAATATGATAGGGAAGGTGGCATTGCCTATTAAGCTTTTAAATCAGGGTGAAGACTTTGTGCTGTTTCAAATCAATGTATTTTATCTGAACAGTTTGCATTTTTATGGTTAAAGCAAAATAAAAAGGAGATCATAAAGTATGTATTGTTAGACTGATTTAGGAGAAAAGGTGTCTGTGGAAGAACTAAATTGATGTTTAGAGAGAAAAGCTCCTCTGGGAAAAAAAATCTCCAAAAAGCTGAAACTCAGGCTAGCCTGCTGTAGAAACCCAGCATGCCTCTCCATCCAGAAGTAGCTGCTGTGTTAGGTAATCATATAATGAAAACAATTTTATTGTTTGGATATTATGGAAGACTTTGTCTTTAGTCAAAGGATTTGTCTATGCTACTGTGCAGTATTGGGGCATCCATACCACTTTTAAACAGATGAGCTCTGGCATTAGACATAGTCCAACTATGAAGCATGGATTCCAATCTAGGCTAGTGTATGAACCCAAGGAAGTAACTAAAACAATTCTGCTTTCCAAAAGAGGTGAGGTTTTTAGCAGATTGAGTCCATAATTGAAGATTTGACTGGGATTGCAGTTGTCTAGTGGCAAAAGTCTTTATATAAAGAAAACCTCTATCACGTTATGGATTCAAACTGGAAGTTGTATACAGTCTGGCCCAGAAAACTGACTTAACTGGGGAAGAAAGGTGTGGGGAGAATTCAGATCACTAGGAATACATTACACAATGGAAAGATTTGGCAGTCCTACCTTCAAAACTTCTTGGGATTACAGAGTGGTGAAAACTTATTTTCAGATGGTTGGTTTCTGCGATGTGTTCAGAATAAGGGGAGAAAAGAAGGCAGTTATTTTAAGAGGTGTTTCTTCTGCTGGGAGCATACCTTTGGGTGCATTGCAGACTTGCATCCGAGTGACAGCTTCAATGCGCAGTGCACCATGTTATGGATGTGCAATTGAGTATTGAAATGCCTAGAAATGTTTTGACTTGTTGGGGTTTGTTTTTTTTTAAAGTATGCATTTCCAGAGGAGAATATGGAAATGCTTAATTTGACTGGAAATGGGAAAATGAAAATTCTTAAATCCAGTGAGGTGAGTAAATTACACAGGAAATATTCATATTGTGTGCTTCTGATGTTGTGTTTTTTTTTTTTTTTTAAAATTTTTTTTATTGCATCAAACTAGGATAGTGTTGGAAATGTCATATTTTCTTATGGAAGACCTGTATAGCTGCTGTTCCCTGTTGACAGGCTCTGATGGTAGACCATTTTCATCTCCTACTTACACCACCAGCATTTTGTCACTTTTTAAACCATAGGCATTGCTTTTTCTTTAATTCTTCTTGAATGGGGAACTAATAATTATTGTAATATTACATAATTATAATATTAATATGTTATAATCATTACTATTATAAATGCTCATATTGGTGGATGCAGAATCCAGTTGAAATAGTTTATTGGTACAGCGTTTGAGCCTCTCTCTCCCCCTCCAAGAATTCAGAAGGCAACATAGTTACGCTTATTAATATGTCATACTTGTTCTGCTTGACCTTTTTTTTTAATGGCTGTCAAGGTGGATGGATAAAGGGGATAGGAATGAAACATGATGTGTGTTTAATTAAGACAGGTAGTTATAGAATTTATAAGACAGGATTTATTCTGAGAGCGTGCTGATTTTGAAATACGGCAAGTAAAATAGAAATCGTCATCAGGTCGTATTGACAAACTCATGAGTAACTAAAAAAATTCTGGTAGCGTCAGACTGTTTTGGTGGGTGGCTTTGTGTTGCGGTTTTGTGGTGTTTTTTTTTATTTTTTATTTTTTTTTTAACTTGATAGAACAGCAATAAAATTCTAGTTGGCTGAGTGTGGCTGAATGTTTTATCTTGTTATTGGTATCAGCTGGTAATGTATCTGGATTTGGTTGGAATGGCAGAGGGGAGTATCCTGGTGAGTCCCAGGAGCTTGAGGGAGGCTGGGCCAGAGGAGCAGAAAGCCTCTGATTTGAGTTTAAAGTGAGAAATCCATTGGCCAAGGCTTTTCTTTTGTGAAACGGCCTACTTTTTCTTGCCTGTAATTTTACATGTCTGCTTTGAACAGTGCTTAAGCAGTTAAAACTGCTTAAAAAGTGTTAAAGTGGTAATTTTCTAGCTTACCATTAGATGGACTCTTTTAATGAATATTAATTAAAAAAAAAACAAAACCCAAAATGATGATTTTTTCCAATTTTGGAATGACAAAAAATTAGCTGTCTTCTGGAATTGTCTGTCAGGAACAGTTATTTCATCAATTCTATATAGCACTAATTGTATGTCTAGTAAGACGTAACTCAACTCTGCTACCTCCTACCTGATTGTTCTCTGAAGAGTGTGTTAGTTTTCATCAATGTTAAACTGTAAATTACAGAAATACGACATCGTGGGTAAATGTGTGCTCTGTGAGCAAGGCCAGTAGAACAATACAGGGTAAGGTGGCAAGATTAATCAGTTCTAGAGAGGTTAGTGCTGTTATTTCCCTGGTGTGCAGAACAAATGACTTTTGTTAAAAGTTAACAGTTAAAAAATATCCCTGTCCTTTTGATACAGTTACATGGGGCTTCTAAAATGGGACACGTACCATTCTCTTACTTCTGTTCTGCTTTTTTTATATATATATATATATATACACACTATATATATATAATGCTTTTCCATCCTCAGTTAATGAAAGAATCTGGTCTCCATTTCTTCTGCATTTTTGTGATGGTCTGAACTGGGTCATCACTTGGTCTGTGGTGCAAGGAAACGTTCTTGAGAGCTGCTTCTGTTTTCTTCTGTCTCTCTCTGTTCCTCCTTTCCCCCCGCCTCCTTTGTATGAAGTCTTGCACCGCTTGATTTGACATTTAATTCCTTATTACTTCTCCTGGTTTTTCCTATCCTTTTCGCAGTTTTCAGAGTGCATTATCCCCCTGCTTCTCTTGTGAGACTATAGTTGTCTGTGCAGTTTACTCCTGTCTATCTTTTTCTGTGATACCACTGTGTGAAAGGTTAAGAGGGGAGTTGCATATCAAACCGTAACTCTTGAAAAGCAAATACTTCGTTCTGTGTGGTATGAACAGTGTCACGGTCAGGATGACTGTGAAAAGTTCCTGAACTCTCCAAAGTCACAGGAAAGCTATTTTGTTGACACAACCAGTTTTTGTGGGGCAGTTGGGAGTTACATTTCTATAGATAATTATCTTTTCTCTCATGACTTCCAAAGTCAGACATAGAAACTGATTCATCTGGGACAACAAAGAAGGCAGCATGCTTGAAGCGAGCGATGTGAAGGCTTGCGTGAGAACTGGCTACTTTTTTTTTTTTTTTTTTTTTTTTTTGTCTTAAGATTACTGCTTGAGTTGTACTGGAAACATGCTGCATGCTTTTACAGGCAACTAAGACATCATCACAGGTACTGAAAACTGAAGGTACAAGGCCAATGATCATGTTCTGTTTTTCTGAGCCTATACATAAAATAGAACATGGTTGTTAAGGATGTGGAAGGATGCTGTCTCTGCATATGTGGATTTGCAGAAGTCGCTGCTCTCGGATGTCATTATGCTGCTAAAGGTGTATTCTGTACTCGAATGGCTGGTTTCTGTCCCTGGGGTAGCTTTATAGCAGTGCAAAGTGCATCTTTGTGGAGCTTACAGTAATTCTGGGAGTGCTTTTCTGATCTAGCATGCAAAAGTTTCTGAGCTGAAGTGCTCGTAGTGTTTATGTAACTCAACAGATTCGGTTCTAATAGACTCAGAAGAGCTTTTTTCCCCAGATCCTTTGGTCTTGGTAGGAGAAGGAAAGATGATTTATGTTGCCTTTTTTTTTTTTTTTTTTTACTGCTGTTCCTCCTTTTGTTAATTGTAGAGCTGTACTGCAATAACCACAGTGATGACTTCCAAGGTAGTAATCAATACAAGATGGCCTGATAACAAAGGCTGAAATAAGTCATCTATACCCGAACAATAAAAGGACAGTGAAATTATAATGAGCATGGCACAAGCTCAGAATGGACATTGCTACATATAAAGCGTAGACTTCTTTGCTAAACCCAAAGAGATTGCTGAAAACTTGTCTATTGGATGGAGAGAAACACTTGCTCTAGGGTCAAACTACTGTGTCATTTTCTCAGGGGCCCGACATGACTTCTGTCTAGTGCTCTGCTTTCTCTCCTGAATATGTAACAGATAGTCCTAAAATGGACAAGGAAAACTGAGAATGAGTGAAATGAAAATTTACTCTGGAATGTGGAAGTCTGACTTTTTTTTAATTGTATGTTTTCCAATTTTGTTATTTTCACCTGCAGTTAGGTGCATCATCTCTCCCCACTAAGCAACCTGAAGAGAAAAAATGTTTTGTAGGTGGAAGAGCAGTATTGTAAAATTATTGAGAAGTCAAACAAAACAGGAAGGTTATGGGCTGGGGTAATACAAGTCAATAAGGTAATTTTCTGAAATTTTGGCAATTTCCATTTAGGGCCTCCTTATTTTGAAAATGTTGTGGTGGTTGGCATTCAGCTTGCCATGTCTCTAGTCCGTTTTTTGTGAAGGTAAACTCTAGAGAGGTGGTGAGGAGACGTGTTTCATGATTACAAAAGGGAGGCTTTTATAATAGTGTATGTGATTTCCACAAGGAAATGGAATTTAAGATCTGTGCTGTTGTGAAAGATAGGTTTATTTGGAGGAAAAAAAAAAGGAAAGTTTGTTTCCTGCTTTTGAGACTGACACACTAAGTTCAAAACAATTTCACTTTCATGTAGTGCACTTGGACAATGCAATTAGTTTATTTTTGTTTGTATGATCTTGCAGTCCCAGCGGTTGGTTTATTGTGGAATGGCTTGTGTTCGTCAAAACTGAGCGAATGAAGACTGAAGTCGGGTAGAGAAGGTTTTGTCTTTAGTGAGAGAAGCCCATTGCCCCTTCCTGTCCCCACAGAGCTATACTGGAGCAAAATTTTAGCGTCCTACAAACAAGAAATGTTATTTGGCTTACTAAGTTTAAATATGAATAAGAACTCTGATTTATTCTGAACCATTTATTTGTAAATGTATTCTGGTTTTATTAAAGCATTTTCTTTCTCTGTTTCAACTTCCTGAGGCTTTCCTCAGAATCCTGCAAAAACAATCCAAGAATAACCAATGCAGGAATTAGATCATCATCAAACTCAGTACCTTCCATTTATGATTTATTTCTTTAGTCCATCAGTTATGTCACTTACACATGAAAATAAAGTCCTCAAAAAGATTTCAGGCAGAGTTACTACTCTCGCTCTTCCTTTTGTCTCCACCTATCTGTGCTTCCCTTCCTCTTTTCCCTCAATGTACTGTGATTCTGAATAACTTTTTTTTTTTAATCTTTGTGGTTACTGGATTTTTACTGGCTGAATATTTCCTGATCCTAAATATGTGATCAACAGTAAAAATGTTTTTCCCATGTTAGAATTTGTTAGCAGAATGACCAAATAGAATTTAGACTTTACTTCTCTCTCCTCCTAATTGTTTTCTTATACGTGGGTGTCCATACTTCCTACCTAGTACTTACTGGGAACTGAATGTTCAATTCCCTTGGCCAGTTTTCAGAATTATACTCAACACCTGTATGTGAAATACTATCACAAAGATGAAAATACCTTGGTATCTTTGTGCTCATCCCTATGCAAAAACAGTGTCACCTTTTCAAAAGACTGGTTGAGGGGAATTGGCATGTCTTTGAAGGTTATAAATGGGGAAGAAAAAAAAAAAAGGAGAGGGGCCAAAAAAACCCCAGAAGAAAGTCTTGTACTTCTTCAGTGGAAACTCTTCAATTAAAAACTCTTTCCTTGCTTTTATGTCTTGTATGTGAACCTCACCATTAATCTGAAAGAAACATGAATAAAATAATAGCTCACACATGCCCTTAAAAAACCAAACCTAATGATCAAAATAACAGTACCTTACAAAATTGAGTTATTACAAAAATGACTTTAACCTCATTTGTTTGTTTACGATCTTGATTTAAGATCAATCTGTGCTCTTTGAGTAAATGCGTGAAAAACTCACAGAAATACTCTACGATTGTGATTTCTTTGAACAGGTACTTTGTGCTGGACTTCGAGACGGGGATTCTGCAGTATTTCGTGAATGAACAAAGTAAAAACCAGAAGCCACGAGGAACCTTGTCTTTAGCTGGAGCTATAATATCGCCCAGTGATGAAGTGCCGCACATGTTGGTGGTCTACTCTGCTAATGGAGAGATGTATAAGTTGAGAGGTACAGTGCTGCTTAAAGTGCCAGCTGAGTCGTTCTTCTCTCCCATTCCTGCTTCTGCGCCTCTTCTCTCATATTGCATTTCTCTTTTACTTCTCTATACTGTCAAAAAGTAGAGGTTATACAGATATATTGTTACATAATATATTATAAAACACAGTGGAACAGTAATCTGGAGTTAAATATGTGTGAATTTACTATATGTAGACTTTCAGGGCTGGAAGATAGCTCAAGATGCCTACTATAAGCTGTTATTGTGGCATTTTGATTGTACAGTGTATCTTGTTTTCTTCCAAAGGAAGAAAAAGCTGCTTTCATTGCTGTCCAGAGTATAGCATTTCATTTCTAATATTGTTCTTCCCTGCCACCATTCTGCAGATAGTATGCAGTAATGAATCTGCTGATGGGTCAGAGAAGGGAAAAATGCCAGTGGAAGGCTGTTAAGGTACTCTGTTCTTGTCAGTCTTGGAATAATTGAATCCACCTTTAACATAAAATTTTGCCTTCCCCTGTTCCCAAATATAGGGAAGACAATATAGGGTATGTAAGAAGTAATTCTGATTTTTTTATTTCTTAAAAAAAAAAGCAGTATTCTGATTCTAAGGGATTTTCAGTACCTTTGATTAATCTGGATACTTTCCTATCAAACTAGTTTATCAGAAAATAAACTGATATTACATGTCTCTTTTTTTAATACAGTGTAACAGAAGTTTAAAATTATGTTAGTTTTACTCTGACCACAGTTTATCAGTTGGCTAGCAGGACAGGGTATGCAGGACTGCCCCGTTGTACAGTGTGTTGCTGTTTTATATGTAGAACTGAAACACAAGAACAACCAGGGAGAGTTTTTGTTAAAATGTTTTGGAATATGCATAGCTAGAAATCATGAACACTTGTGGTTTCATGATCATGCTTTGCCAATCAGTTGAGATTATAAAATACTTGCAATATGCTGCTTTTAATTTAATGAGATCTATGAATTTGATTCAAATCAGTAAACAATTTTTATGCTGGGTCAGTAACCATTGAGATAGTTAATAGCGGAGGAAGTAAGAGAAAATATTTACTGAAATTATCCACTCTGTATGGGTATTCTTAATTAGGATTACTGAAGGTAGTGGTTTGTTTTTAAATAACAAAACGAAATAAAAACCTCAAGCAAAAACTCAACAAAAAATCCAAAGACAAACCGCTCTCTTAAACATACTTATTAATGTTACACAGGAGCCATCTGATATAGACTGCAGACAATCTTTTCAAATAATTCTAAAGATGTGTTTTTTAAAGATATATGGGGGAAATTGTGGTTTTCATTCTTGTGTCTTTAAGTTGCATGTGAACGCAGGTTTAAAGAGAGATTTGGTTGAACTACATTAGAAGAGAAGTACTTAAGTATCTGGGGAACTGGTCTGGTAGCTGATTGACAGCCTGAGTGTAGAAGTTTTACTGATTTAAATGCTATGGTGTGGCCTTTGTCCTTCCCAGAGACAGACAAGTAAAACAAAAGTGGATTAAAAATTTAAAAAAAAAAAAGTCACCTTGAGGCAATTCCGCTTTTAATAACACTTGGAGGAGATAACCATGAAGAAGACTCACAAGCTTATCTCTACCAACTGGCCACAGCGTCTTAAGTTGAGGTTTAGATGTGTTGTACAGAAGAAATTACACATACTTAATTTAAGTAGCATAAATGACAATTTATACCATGTCCTAACAAATAAATAATCCTTTTCCCCTCCTGCCCCGTCATCTTCTCTTATGCAAAAAAAAAGAATATGGGTTTATGTGTGATTCCCTGCATTTTCGTGTTTCTGTTCTAGCTGCTGATGCAAAGGAGAAACAATACTGGATAACTCAGCTTCGATCCTGTGCCAAACATCACAAGGAAGGTAATTCTAAGGTAAATAATTAAAATGGAGAAATACCTATTATGTTTTAAGTGGTGTAGGTAAAGAACAGCATGATCTGGATGATAGATTGGCTGCTGTAGTTAGTGGGTTGATGTTTAGAGGTTTATGGATGAAAGCAGCAAGTTGTCGTTCCTCATGAACTGGAGCAGACTTAAGTCAATTGGGCAATCTTAATAAACAGACATTGTTCTATTTGAGAAATTCATCAAGTACATTGTGGATGCTGTCAATACATGGTTAATTGAGTGGCTGGATCAACAGTTTATTAATAAATACCTGTGTGATGTCCTGATTAGTATTTAAAAGTGTTAACTGATAGTAGTTTTATTTCATTTTATAAGATTTAGTGGCTCTTATTACAGAAATTTCAGGTAGATGTTAGCAGTGGTCAGTCTTCAACTTCTTTAGCAAATCTGAAAGAGGTCGTCATATAAAGATTTATATTATTTATTTCTCTTTGGAAGCGATGTCAGAATTTTTGTCCTCAAACAGATAAATATTTTGGACAGGTAAAAAACTGTTTGGACTTGAAAAAGAATAAAATGATGGGTTGAGGGTGTCCCCTGCCTCCAGATAGAAATGACATGAATCTGTTTAAATTAGAATGTGCTTTGAAAGTGGGAGGTATTAAAACCCTATTAGAAATAAATGATTATTGTATTTATTTTATGTATGCTTTTGGTGTTAATACTAAGTCACTAAAAAAAAGAGGTCCTGTTCTTATCTTCAGTCTTTTAAGCACTTCCGATATCTTTGCAAGAATGAAAAAGATCTGCTTTCCTCATGACTAATTATTTGCTATATTAAAAAAAAAATGCATCTAACTGCAAGCAGAAGGGATTCCTCCCTGCCCTAAGATATTGAGAATATCAATCTTACGTTAACTGCAGTTAACATAAATCAAAGTCGTGATCCTGAACATCTTTGAAAGTTGGACTTTGAAAAGGCAAATGATATTTTGAGGAGACTGGCATTCACTGAAGTGTGTGAAGTAAAATAAAACCAACTTCTGTTTTTTCTTTTTGAGTGATGTGGAGTTGTCAGGAAGCAGTTATGGTATAATTAAAACCCTTCTTGAAGGCGAATGAGTAACTTCAGTGTTTCGTTACTCTTTCAATTGTTATGTATTACGATTAAATGTGGTCTTTATATAGCTGTGGCCCAGTACTATTCAGAAAGGTGCAACTCTATTTGGTCAGAATACTCTTACAGTTGCTGTTGATTTGCAGCTCAGGGACTTCCTGTGCTAGATAAAGATGGTAACTTTTTATACTCAACTGCCATCAATGAATTATTCCTCAGTAAGTTTTCTGGTCACTTCTTGAACCCATTTAAATGTTTAGCATCTACAATGTTTTGTAATGAAGGAATAGAACTGTTGTTCAGTATATATGATATCATAGATGTGTGCAATGGAAAATCGATTCTTATGCTTCTACTCTCTATTCCTTTGCTAATATTTCTTAATACTGGATTTGTTTTGCTTGCTCCTGATAAATAATTCTGTAGAGGTGTCTACTTTAATACCAAAACCTCATTCCAGAGTGGCAGTAATTGAGCTGAAGTTGATCTTTGTGTAAGTGAATTTTGGATCATTTTTCCTCCTTAGGTAAAAACTGTTGCACTTTGTAATAGTTTACATTCAGAATTTTTCATACTGCCTCTCCATGTTGAGCTCCTGCAGTAGTAGTAGCTACATATTTTGATAGGCTCTGAATTAATTAGTAGGTCAACAGAAAAATCTTGGTGTTACAACAGTGAAAATGTCCAGTAATTGGCAGTGGTCCAAAAAAAGCAAATAGAATTTTAGGAATTATCAGGAAAGGAGCAGAGAACAAAAGGGAAAATACTTAGACTGCTATAACTCTGTCAAATACTTATCTTGGATACTTTTTATCAGTCCCCTTCCATTTCTGGAATGGAAGCTTTGGAGTGGGGGAAAGTACTTTTGTTATTCTTCTGTACAGAATGAACTCTGTGTGACGAAACTTGACTACACTGGAGTCTTTTTTTTCTGGTGATGGGAAGGGAAAGGGCAAATCAGGGAAGTGTAGTGTTAATAAGTGCTCTGGAGTGGCTGATTAGGAAGTATTTGCTAGCTGCTAATATTGGTATGGAGAAACCTCAAAGAAAATGAGCTGAAAACAGGTTCAAAATAAAAGGAGATGATTGAAAACTGGGATGCTTTGGATGCCAAAAGTGTATATAGGTTTGAAAAGTATTTGAAAGGCAAAATGTTCTTAGAAAGTCTTGACTAAGTGAGCAGGACTATTAAATATAAAGACAGCGTCTGTCCCAGAAGATCTAACGTGAAACTTTTAGAAACAGGAAGGTCTTAGAATGGGGAGCATCTCTCTAGACTTGTTCTTGTACTCTTGCATGGTGCCTTACCACTGCTGTGGCTTTTTTCTGGTTCCTAGGCTCATCATGCAAGAAAATAAAAGGATTTCCTTGTCTGAGGGGTGGTGGCCATACGTAACTGAGGAACCAAACAAAAGATTATTTCAAACAGCAGGAGGGAGGGTTCTTGCATTTTTCTTGGAAGGCTGATCAGTTACAGAAATTTGGCATAGGATGCTGGAGTATAGATACACTTTGGTTGGTACAGCCAGTCATACATTTTAATTAGCTTGGATCCATTTAGTATAAAACAGAAATGCTGAAGAAAACTAAAATACATTTCTTAGTTCTGTGTTACAAGTCTACATCTAAAATCAGACTAGGTCGCTTTTCACTTGACATGTTTGTTAGTGAAGCACTCTTAATTCTCCACTTTTATAATTCACAGAGCAAATAAAGAATTTTTATCTCCTGTATTTTTAAGCTTAACAGTCCAGAAAATAAAATGTTGGGACTTTATGTGCTTCAGATGAGACCACTGATGACTCTGCTTCTTACTACGGAAGTGTACTGTACTTGAAGCAATGTCATGCTTACCTGTTCCTAGGAACCTTTCTTCTGACAAGATTTGTCTCTTGTTTTTCAATATACTTTTTTCCTTTTTCCCCTCCTGTCTTCTCAGGCTTAGAGTGTTACCTGAGAGGTAGATTTTCCCTGACTTTAGCAATGCATATAGTGCTAACTTGGATTTCACCTACAAGTAAGTTTTAAAGCTTTTGTCTATAAAAGCAAGTGATCAAAAGCTTTAATGCTACAACAATTTGGCTTTGGAGATCAGATATTGGTTACAAGGGAGTGATGCTTCACAGAGATTCCAGAACCTAGAAAAAAATGCATTTCTGTAACTTCTTTTTTTCTTTTCCTCAAAGTTTCTTTCTTCAAATCCACTGGCTGGTAGGAGGTAAGGGAAGCAAGAATTGCTGCATTTCTTTGTGATTTTTTTTTTCTTTCTCTTGTAGATGAAGGTACTTTAATAGTTATTAGCATGGGAGTGAAAACATGCTGTTTAAAATATTTTAAATTTACATAAAATAGCATGCTGCTATTTTAGCCACCTTACTGTTTCTTTTGTGTTGGGGTTAGGGACTGGAATTACATAGGAAGGTCTGTAATGACACATAGAGGGGTGCGTGTTTGACGTCCTCTTGCATAATTGAGAACTTGACGAAAATCTGTATTTTTGGATTTTGTTAAAATAGTCCTACCATTGATAGGACTGTCATGATGTGATTTGTTATTCTACAGGCAGCAGGGCTGGATCTCTCTCTTACTCCCCTCTCCCCATACTTCGAGGGCTGTAGTAAGTGATAACCACAAATTGTCTGTCTCTCATAGTGCTGTCACAAACAGGCAGGTAGATACTCATGTGTTTTAAGCTTCTGGAGTTTGAACAGAATCCAAGCTCTGTCTTCTGCTGGGAACAGGCACATTTCTGCATCTGAAAAGTTGGAGCCTGCGTGTTTGCTCCCAGCTTCTTCTACAGCTTAAACTCACCTTTTTCACAGGAAGAATGAGAGGCAGAAATTTCTAGCTAGTTTTTAGGAGTCATACACTTGAGAAGGAGGTGGAATGGGAAGTGTAAAATACCAGTGAGGGGCGTGTTTTATGTTATGCAAGTGGGGAAAAATAATGGGCTAACCAGGCGAGCAGTGGGAAGGTTCCCAAGAATACCCAGAAAAGCAACTCTTAGCTAGAGGTCTTTAATATCAGAGAGAGAACACATTTTTTGAAATTTTGAATAGATATTATTGGAAGGAGATTCATAGGAAAACATGAGAATTTGGAGAATGTTTTTCAAAGCTGAAGCTGTGTCACTATTTCTGTGAAATATTCATAGGAGAGCATTCCTTCCTCCTGCACTGGATCCAGATCAGCACTGGTTTCCTTTCTTTTTCAGAGCTACTGCCTGCTTCAAAAAACAACTGTATGATTTGCTGTCCTTGCTGTCTTTAAAGCTTCAGTTGGTGACTGGAGTGGTGGAGGAAATTAAGCAGAGCAGTGATTAAAAAAAAAAAAGTAGGAAAAAAAAAGAAAAGTTGTATACTAATGACTTAATTTAGTTGCTTCCTAATGAATGGTCCAAAGGTGAGCTATACAGCTAACAAGTGGATGTAACATAAGCCAAGTCTGTCACTTTGTTTTAATTAAATTTTACATCTTAATGATAAAAACAGCAGTAACAGGATAATGTTTTCTGGCAAATAATTCCCATGCTGTAAGATAGTCTTAAAGGTCTTGGTATTCCCATAGAAGTCTCATTTCGCTTAATTACAGATTGCTCAACCTCCACAGAATGCCAAATCACACTGTATTGGAAGAAGTCTTCTATGTCTGGATAGGATTGCTGTTTTTTTTTTCCCAGACTATTCTAAGTGAATATTATTGTACAATTTTTAATTAAAGCATTAGTCAAATTGGAATTCAGTGATACAAAATGCTTCCAAGAAGAAGTAGGCTTATGCATAATTTTTGTGGTAACTTCCAAGAATAATTTTATATCCATAAATTGTCACAAGCTTGTTAGTTCTTGTGTTCCGTAACCCTTTTTTCTTGACTTTTTAATGATGATGGCTGTAAAAGCACTACTAAAAACAAACACGGGTTTTTATACCAGCTCTTAATTCCAACGTGTGAATCAGTTGCTGGATTGGCATATAACTCTTGTATTTCTCAGTGTATATTAAGAATGTGACAGGGAACAGAAACCTTTATCTTGTGAAGTAGCTTCTGTCTTAAATTGTCCTCAGATGGTAACTTTCAGCTTAGGTTTGTGCTAGAATAAGGAGGTGGGCCCACCCTTGTTCCAGCTTCTGGTTTGGCAGCACAAGTGAGCTACTAAAAATTGGATGGTGTGGTTTCATTTTTCAGCTGAACTCATCTGCTGATTCCCTGCAGCTGTGAATGGCACTCCAGTTCCCTTCCTTCTCCTGCCACCCTTTGTGTGGGCTCCGTTGTGTTTCTGGTCCTGTGGTAGCTTGGGCTTCAGAAACAGAAAAAAAGGCATCTTATGAAAAAGGAGTTGAGTTACCTGACCTGAGGAATTGGATGAGCATTGATGTAGGGGAAGCTGGACTCTGCTTCCAGCAGCCCCTGGTGGTAAAGTCCTGCTCTCTTCTTCATCCTGGATGGAGGATAGCTGAAATTAATCTGGCCAAAACCTAACCTTTCTCTGGTTTAGTCTGAAGCTTCGTACTTAAAACTGAGCCAACCTGACAACTGCATGCCTCTGTGAGGGTCTGTCCTGCTCTATTTCAGCTCAAGCAGTGCTCCTGGTGCTTGGTATAACCATCATCCAGCCCTTTGAAAAGGCAGTTTGGGGACCTAAATCAGCAGAAGATTCTGTATGTGTCTACGTCTCTGTTTCTCTTCTGGTTTAACTCCCTGGAGTGGTGCTCCACGAGGTCAAGTGGGCCTCGGAGCCAGCATGGAGAGACGGTGGAGAAAAAAGTCCAAACCTGCCTCTTTCAGTGGCAACTGTAGTAGCAGTTTAGCTGTAATGTGAAACAGCACCTGTAGTAATGCCTGAAAGTTTGAGGTCAACAGTTTTATCAGATCATTGAGGCAGATGTGTAATTTTTCTCCACAGCTGGAGGAATGGCTATCATAGACCTCTGATGGTCCTTCTTCAGTTTTATCAGGTTTCTTATTGCCTTTAAATTTCTAAATGGATTATTCACTGGGTATTTTTAACATCTGCATGATAATGGTTTCCATAAAGCCAGATTAGTGAAAGTTTCAAGTCTGAGTGTTATTTTTCATTCTTTTATGCACATCAAACCTCTCTTCCTTTTGAGCAAGTTCACTCTTCCTTCCTCTGGTATGCTTGTCTGCTTCCTCCTCTCGTCCATGACCTATAGAAGTCAACTAAAGAATGGTACTTCTAATTAAAACATGCTTTGGAAGTCCTTACAGTGTTGAGGCTGAGAAGGAAGCAGTGCTTGGCTGTAGATATGTGTGTTTGACACCTTTTTTCCTCCCTCTGGAAGCTACATGAGGATAAGAGTTGCTTACAGCTCTCTGCTTTCAAAATCTTTCTGCAGAAATGGAAAAAAATTCCATTTAGGACTGAACATGAACTTTCTCAAATGATTCTTGACAAAGAAAAGATTTTATGATGGAATGATTATCATAGTATCTTGCTTAAAAGGAGACACGTATTGCCTTACTGAAGATGATGAAGCACTATAATATTCTGTCAGAAAAGTTAGTACCATGGATGGTGCTTTACAGAAATGTGGAAAGCATATCATAAGCTGGTCCCTTTGCGATGCTGAAGTTTGGATGTTATGTAGATTCAGTCATTTGCATTTTAATATTTGTGAACGATCATAATGTAAATTAAACAGATATCTGTCCATATTTTTCTTTTTTCAATGTCTGTTTACTTAGGATGCATTGGAAAAGAAGTAGATGGGAATTAAAATACTGAATGGTGGTGTCTCAAAATCATAATTACTTCCTGATAGCATGTGACTTCTCATTGCTCTAAATCTGCACGCAGGGATTGGTTCTGTGCTATGTATATGCAGAGGAATAAAGGAATGTCATTTCAGTATTTATTATTCTGTAGAAAACATCTGTGGCATACTGCCTGTGAAAATGATGATTATCAGCCATAAACAGATATGACAATTCACTTCAGAAATTAGTTTATTGATCTCTGGAACATTGCATTTACTTTCCAAAATAAACAAAACTGACTGTTTCTGGTAAAGCGTGAAAAACACTTGAGCTTCTTTGCGAACAGGAAGGGCAATCTCCAGGGATAACGAGTCACGAAAACGTTAGTATAGTTGGGACTTACTATTCTACAATTACACTATTTTAATTAGGATTTTTGATATCCAAATGGAAGCATTCATTATACTGCTGCTTTGTCTTGGAGATGGACAGTCTACTAAAAGAAAAATCTTAACCCAAACCTACGTTAGCTAAGCATACTTTAGCTAGCTTTAGGTCATAAAACCAAGATGAACAAAAGTTACAGATTAATCTTTTATTAGCTTCTTTATTATTCTTTTATTAGTGTCATTTTATTAGCAGGCAAACTGTTGGAGCAATGGTAAAGTGTAGCCTCAGGAAAGAACATTTGTAATCCTTTTGGGATGCTTCAGCCTGTGGATTTTTTGACTCATTATTGGCACCATGCATTACGAATTGTTGGAGAGCTTATGTCTTCCTTTCATCGGACGTTTCACTATCTTTTTATTTATTTACTTGTAAACCAGAAAGCAGTAGGACCAAAGAAAACAAGATATGATAATAGTTAGAGGGGCAGATCAGTCATACCAGCAGTGCTGGGGGAAGAGCAGGGTATTAGGAATAAAGATCCATCAGTTACTGTCATTGCTTTGATTTTCTGGGAAAGTGACTTTAATGACTGTTGTAGTATGATGTGTAATTAGAGTGCTTTTAGCTGTGGAAAACATCACATAGATTTTAACATTTTAACAAAATTGGAGAATTTTGATTTTTGCACAGCTGTGTATCAGTGCAAAAGAGATGCTTGTCATTCCCAGTGTTTAATCTGAAGAAGTTCTGCAAAAGAGGAGTCAAGTATTTGGCTGGGACATAGGTGTTGACAACGTGTTGTAAAATTCAAAAGTGCGTAAGAGGCTGTGTGTGTAGTTCTTGGAGAGGCCATTTCTGGCAGTGGCAGGAAGAAGCTGTCAGAAGAAATTAGCTGCCGCCTCTGTCTCCTTGGATGGAGCAGGCACAGTGCTCTGCTGCTGTTCTGTGTGTCACTGAGTTGTGGTGGTTTAACCCCAGCCAGGAACTAAGCACCACACAGCTGCTCGCTCACTCCCCCGCCATGGGATGGGGGAGAGAATTGGAAGAGTAAAAATGAGAAAACTCATGGGTTGAGGTAAGAACAGTTTAATAATTGAAACAAAGTAAAGTAAAATAGTAGTAGCAGTAGTGATAGTAATAATAATAATAAAAGCAAGTGGTGCAAGAAACAGTTACTCACCACCCGCCGACCAATGCCCTGCCTGTCCCCAAACAGCGACTGCATGCCCCCCCGGCCAACTCCCCTCAGCTTATATACTAAGCATGATGTCAAAGGGTATGGGATATCCCTTCGGCCACTTTGGGTCAGCTGTCCTGGCTGTGCCCCCTCCCAGCTTCTTGTGCACCCCCAGCCTCCTCAGTCAGTAGAGCACGGGAAGCTGAAAAAGTCCTTGACTAGTGTAAGCACTGCTCAGCAACAACTAAAACATCAGTGTATTATCAACATTATTCTCATACTAAACCCAAAACACAGCACTATACCAGCTACTAGGAGGATAATTAACTCTATCCCAGCTGAAACCAGGACAGTAGTGGAGCCCCTCTTCAAAAGGTTTTGAGTGGAAACCTGCCTCCTGCAGGTGTTCACCCACATTTTGTGTGTGACTGATTTTGCAAGTTCGAAGTTGGAATTTTTTACGTATATCATGGGGCCTTGCTTAGGGATAGCTTAATGTGTAGCCAGAGGTCCTGGTGCTGAGGTCATGTAAGGTTTGTGCTAAATAATCTCAAATTAGATGCTAGAGGATTTGTGTCGTGGTCTGGTGGAGTTTTCTAGCACATTGGTCAGAAACGTTGGGTCAATAGATGGATGAAGGGTATAAAGGGACAGAAAACGAAGAGGTGAGGAAAACTTGCTTATAGACCTGTAAGAGCCATTGAAAGCAATGTGTTTGGCTCTGGTATTTGGCACAGACTGGCTGTATGTGCTAATACAAGATTGCCAATCTTTCTGACTTGGTGAGCTGCATAGGATTGATACCTACCTTGTGCTGAGAGGGCAAGGAAAAGACTCTAGGAGAGGCTCATGGGCAGAGGTGATCTCACCCTAGAGATCACATAGCACTATTGCAGGGCAAGGCATGCAGCTGAATGTCAGGCACACCAGGCAGCGTGATATGGTCAGCCCTTGCCAGGCTGTGAACTTCTACACGTAGAGATTTGGGATTCCTTAGTGTCCCTGTAGCTGGACAGCCTCCTTGAGCACCAACTGCTACTGAAACTATAGATGGGCTGTTCTTCCTGTTTTTCTCCTGCTCCACTGATTCCCTGACTCCATGCCCTAAATGTCCACCAACGACATTTGCTGTGAGCTGCCACATGCCTTTGCAAAAAAAATTAATGAAAAGCCATCTTAAATGCACTGTGGTCCCACGGACTGTTTATTCTGCCTCAAGTCACAGTTTAGGAATGTAGTTAATGTAGCCCAGTGAGTTGTGATATGAACTAGAGCAAATCTTGCAGGAAAAATATCTGATCTGGATTGAGAGACTCTTAAAATGATGCACATATCTATTTCTTGGAAATGTGTTCATTACTTATTTGTGTTACAAAGTCAATTAAAAAAAATGCAGCTGGCTAGCAGCTTTTGTACTAATAGTTCACTATTAGATTTATGACTCCTGAGCGTAAGTGGGATTTGGTGAAAGGCGTATTGTGTTAGGTGACATGATGAGAGAAAATGTGGAGTGTGCAGTCAAGGTGTCTGTTGTGATCCATGGTTCAGCTGCAGATAGTTCACTGCAGTTTGAAACAGCGTCCTGAGGAAAAATAGCATTAAATTGCCAAATAATATCATGATGCAGATATTAACTTAGAATATAAGTGCATTTCAATTTATGAACATATCTCTCAAAGTGTACAGGTTAAATGAGATGATTTTGGCAGCTGTTTTTTCTGAAAGCTAACTCTCTCCTAGAACTCCTTCCTGATTCTGTATTTAAACAGAAACAGTGCATGGATTTTTCCATATTCATTTTATGTTACTTTTGTTAGTTGCAGATCTATAACTCCCCCCCTCGCCCCCCTGCCGAATATCAAGACGTAATAAAACTTCACTTCTCACAGAACGTTGTTTTCTTTCAGGCAAAACTAATGGATAAACTCACTGTTTTATATTGTTGCTGTTTATCTGAGTTTTAGGATCAGTTTACCTATATGAAGGTAGCAGTCGTATTTTTAATATCGTGATCGCATGATACTAGAATGTCAGGGATTCTCAGACTTCATTCTAAGAACAAAATAACTTTTATTAAACTGGAAGATAAGTTGATCTTATGCTGAAAAAAAAATGAACTTATCTTGTTCTTCCTCTGCACTGTAAATCTGGTTTAGAAGCATTCTGATGCTAGTCAGTTTGAAAAAAACATCAGTAAGTATGTTCTGCTATTATATACTAGGGATAGCCTTTTTCTGTGAAACTTCTGTTTAAAAAAGGGAATTCAATAACACCCAGTTTCCCTCATCCCCCTCCTTCTCCCAAATACCTTTTCCTCTGGCTCTTATTTTAATTGTAGTTATGTCTAAGCAATGCTCTTTCAAATGGAAGATGAATTAAAAACCTGGCAACCTTCTGTGCCCTTGTGACAAATTCCACCTCCATACTTTTTTTTTTTGCCTTAGAGTCAAATCCAGTTTTAATGCAGCTGTGAATTATCAGCCAGGATGGATAGTTTTTGAATGTGTGATTCTACAGATGCTTATTATTATAATAATCTTATTAGTCATGGTAGTAAAGAATATATTTGTTGCAAAACCAGTCAGACCGTCATTCTTAGAAGTGTTTGTAAATATAAGTCAAGACCAATGGAATAATGCTTATTTCTGAGTATAGCAGGTCTTTGCACGCTGGGAATGTAATAACCCATTTTTTAAACCTTCAAATGCCTTAAAAAGTCTGAAGTCTGGTTTTGTGTGGGGGTAGCAGAGGGATCATGTAACTTACTTCACTCTTCCTTCTTGGCAGTGCTGGATAATCTGCATTGTCATTTACAGTCAGTGTAGTGGTAACATGATGCCTGACTTTAATTCCAGTGCTAATTGGAACCTGCCCACCCTGGATTTAAAGTCTTCTAATGAAATTACCACAGAATTGCAAAGTTTGAGCTGTAAGAGATAAGGAGAGAGACTGTTCCCAAGTGATATTTTTGTGCACTTGCCAGCAGACTCAAGAGTAGTACCCCACGTTGACGGTAACTGTCTTAGCAATGTTGAAGGCTGCCATCATTACTTGTGCAGGGTTAGTAGGAGAGGCGAAATTATATTTCACCCACAGGGCTGTGTATTTACCTCACTTTAAGAAAGTGCTACTAAATGTCACTCTCTGAAGTGGTTTGTGTTATGCAATCAACAGTTCAAATAAAAGGGAGAACCTTTTTTTATATTACACTTTTATACAAGATGTCCCACAGTGCTCTAGTGCACACCTGAGCTTGCTTGGGAATTGCTGTCCTAAAGACCTCCAGGAAAACTCTGGTTTGAGGGCTGCAGAAAACAAACCAAGATGGCAACATTGACAAATGGTTAAATAAGAACAGAAGAAAGTTCTTGAATGTTCAGACTGATTTTATAGGTTGTATGTTAAGAGCATTCACACTGCAGATACTGTTGGAGATTTATTTCTGGTCTTTTTTTGTATTTAGGGTTTATCCCAAGCTTACTTCAAAACATGTTGACTGTTGAAGCCATGTTTTGTTTTAAATGTTAATGTCCTGAGTTGGAAGGGACCCACAGGGATCACCAAGTCCAACTCCTGTCCCTGCACAGGACAACCCCAAAATTCACACCATGTGTCTGAGGGCGTTGTCCAAGTGCTTCTTGAATATCGCCAGGCTTGGCGCTGTGACTGCCTCCCTGGGGAGCCTGTTCCAGTGCTCCACCACCCTCTGGGTGAAGAACCTCCTCCTAATATCCAGCCTAAACCTCCTCTGGCACATCTTCCTGCCATTCCCTCGGGTCCTGTCATTGGTCACCAGAGGGAAGAGATCAGTGCCTGCCCCTCCTCCCCGCCTTGTGATGAAGCTGCAGACCTCGATGAGGTCTCCCCTCAGTCTCCTCTCCTCAAGGCTGGACAAACCAAGTGATTTCAGCCGCTCCTTGTACGGTTTCCCCTCTAAACCCTTCACCAACTTCGTGTCCCTCCTCTGGACACTCTCTAGTACCTTTATATCCTTAAGATACTGTGGCACCCAAAACTGCACACAGTACTTGAGGTGAGGCCGCACCAGCGCAGAGCAGAGCAGGACAATCCCCTCCCTCGACCGGCTGCAATGCAGTGCTTGATGCACCCCGGGACACGGTTGGCCCTCTTGGCTGCCAGGGCACACTGTTGGCTCATGCTCAACTTGCCATTGACCAGAACCCCCAGGTCCCTTTCTGCAGAGCGGCTCTCCAGCCTCTTATTAATGTTTAATTGGTGTGTGGATTGGCCTTGCCAAAATTGCAGCTCCTCTAATGTTGAAAACAGCACTGCACAATTTCAGAAGTTCATCAGGTGAAAGCATTAAGATTTTTTTTTTCCTTGCTGTTCACACTAGTTCAGTGTATTACAGGTCAACGGCTTCATAAAAAGTATTTGTGTTGGCTTTATTATTACTCTGTCTGCAAAATCCTTTTTAATCTTTCCTAAAAAGTATGGTTGTAAGAACTTAGCAGAGTGTTAATATGTAAGAGTTTGGCCTTTGCAAAAATCGTCACAATTTCAGACAATCTAGGAAACAAAGGCGATAGCCACAGTGTTTCCAGGAAGATCCTTGCTGAGCAATGCAGATGTCTCAGAAGGAGTAAATCAGTCCTGAGCACAGTTACACCTCCAGATTTAGGTTTGTGAGGCAAGTAGAACAGTGCAAATCTATAGCCTGAACTGTAAATTATTTACTTATATAAAGGTACTAATATCAACATCCCATCGCTTGTTTTAGAGCATTTCATCTTCACGAAGTAGAAGCTCATCTCTGCTGCCGCCTGGGACAGCTAATTCTGCATCTCCTAGTGGCCAGAAACATATGAATCAAAGTGGGCCAACTGTTGTAACCATCACACATCACAAATCACCTGCAGCTGCTCGAAGAGCGAAGAGCCAGCGTTCTGGTCAACTCCATGAAGTCAGAGAGGTAAGAGAAAAATCTGTTCTTTTGCTGTAACTTCTAAATGCTTATTTTGCTTTAGAATAAGCAATCAAGTCTAACAAATTAACAGTTCTCTTTGTTTCCTACTTTATGTTTGACTGCTTTGTTTTGATCCCCTCACTGAGCAAAAGGCGGTCTTTAGTTCTGGTTCAGCTTAAAGTCTGGTGTATACAGGCTTTTTTATGCCAATGTTAAAATTAATGTGTGCACATGCTTAAAAGAAGTGGGTTGGCCACAGCCCCCACACTTTGCAGTGGTGCTGTGGTGCTGGAGGAACATCTCTTTTAAGCTGCATGCAGCAAAACCTTTCAGATTGGAAAGAGGGCCCTGGAAGCATTTAAATATAACTAGAAAAAACAAACTTGAATAAGTCTGATGAATGAATGTGAAAGAAGGCACAGCTCCCCACGCTCAGCAGTTTGTTTCTGTATGGCTGTAGTCTTAACTTTGTTGTCAAGTTGCTATCGCTGGCTTTGTGATGGAGAATGCTTTGTCCGTATTAAACACACAAAAAGCAAACAAAAAGGCATGTTTCTTTCAAAGTGTGTTTACCATGGTTTAAGAAGTATGACTCGTATACTGATTTAAGTCTGTCTTCCAGACAACAAAAATAGTACGGAGTTTTAAGCTTAAATAGTATGGCAGACTTTTGCAGGACTCATTTCATTGTTCTTTCATCCCTTACTATTTTTGCTTTGCCTGAATTTCTTGCTATTCTCTAATAGTGCCTCTGTAGGTCTCCCTCCCACCCCTTCTACCAAAGAAACTGTTGGCAGTGTAGCTGCCTTAATTACATGGGTTTAAAATATCTACCCCAATCCTTCAAGTTGCAATCTCAAGAGTCTGCTATGCTCCCTAAATGTTTTATAAATGGAGACCTTTCATATTATGAATTTGAATAAATTCTTAGTGTGTGCTCACAATGAAGACTCAGATTATACATCCTGATGAAGAATGCTTGTTTTCATTCTAATAACATTAAAAGTGAAAACTTCGCTTGTATCCTCTGTTGTATTAACAATAGTCATTCCTTGCTCTGAAGAGCACTGTCTGAATGTCACCCACGTTTTCTTTACATTATAGAAAACACACATCTGTTTGTATTTCATGAGAATATCTTGTCTTTGCCTACCAAATATCTCCCCCAAGTTGTTTCTACCTTACTAAATGTGTTTGCTTTCATAGGTTGAATGCAGAGTGCACCTTAAACCTATTAATAAAATAAACAGTGGGAGCTGTTGCAGCTTTGTCAAATGAAGCTGGGAAGGGCTGAAAGGAATTTAAAAGAGGGAATTAGTATATGTGCTGATAGTAATAAGTTGGGAAGGGAAAAAGTCAACAGATGCAAAGAACGACACTTGGGAAGGAAGAAATAAATACTAGCCTATAGTAAAACAGGGAATAAGTGGCTAGGTATCATCCCTGCAGAAAAGGCCTGGAGGTTGCTGATTCATTTCTTTGCAATGTATTGCAATGTGATGTCATTCCAAAAAGGTAAGTATTACAGGACTTTAATCTGTAATCATGGAAGATAATTATTTTGCTATGTTTGATGTGATTGATACCTCAGCTGTAGCACCAAATCCTGTTAGAACAACTTGAGGGCTGCAATAAAAGAAATCTTACATGTTGAACATATGATAATGATTGAAGGTTAAAAGAAATGAGTGTTTTTCGGCAGGGGGAATGGTGCTAAGATAAACAATTCATATGAAAATTTTAGGAGGCGGCGTGTGAACTTCACCTTTTAGTGTACTGGATTTTTTTTTTTGTGTCTGCCTCTTCTTAAAGAAGAGTATATCAGTGGAAAAATCAGTCCTTCTGCCCTCTTTCCCAGTCTCATGTAAAAAGTGGCTGCTTGACTGATCTTGTTCCCATCGTGTGAAAGGATAAGTCTGTTTTTCCAGATTAAGGAAGCAGGTAGATTTCATTTCAATGTCATGCTCTGTGCATTTCCTTCTCCCCCCTTTTTCAGACTGAATGCAGTAGACTTGGGTATATGCTGCCTGTTTTTTCAGGGAATATTCTTGTTCCCTATATGAGTCAGTGGTGACTGTGGTGACTGTTAGATCTACCCTCCCTTGTTAAATTTATGAATAAAGAGATGGGTCCAGAGACCTTCAAAAAGTGCACTTAAATTTGTTCTAGTCCTTTTTTTTTTCTTTTTTAATTTGAAGCAAGGAGAAATAGGAAGTAAAATACAAAAAGAGAGACTTAATCCCCTCCTCAACACCCAAGTCTTTCCTTTTTATTTGGAAGTTGTTTGGTATGATTTGGGTGAAGGGAAGAGACTGCAAAAGGATTATAGATCTCTGTTAGTGTTCCCATTATAGAATGACGTCACTGAAGCTTTGATGTGCAAATAAGCTTTTTTGATTGTACTATAAATAGGATTACATTAACTAATTTTACATCTTGTAAAATACAGTAGTTGAATCAATGGAAGGAATGGATGTGCTTCTGGAAAATTAGAAGCAGCATGTATTTTTTTTTGAATTTTAAAACAATGTTATGGTAATACTACAATGTTATATAAGAGATTTGTGAGAAACAGGAATGCTGCAAAAGGGGTATCCTTCACTTGGGACACAAGGTCTTCACTAGCACAGACAATATCCATGGGAAGTGCTGAACTTGAAATTGCTACTCAATTCTGGGCCAGTTTTTCTTGGTTTGGCCATGTTATTTGCAAACAGTGAAGTGTATCTCCATGTTGCAAATAGGACAAAATATACTCCTATATTTGACATAATGCAATGATATTTGGTAATACTTGGTTGTTCTTTTCCCCCTTTTTTCCTTTCATAGTAAGAATAAACAATACATTGTTTCCTTCTGTTGTTTGTTCTGGCTGATATAATTTTTTTTTAGACAGCATAGAGAATTTTAGTGTAAAGCAAATTATAGCAGAGAGGTCTATTTAGAACCAAACTGAGGTGCAAAATTCTGTAAAGGTAGTAAAAGCAACTGCGTAGGTCCAAAATGACACATGTAATAAGTGTTTCTGTTGTGAAATTAGAACTTTACTTTTTTCAGAAGTTTGGCAAGTTAAAATTGAGTACGGAGCTTTTGTCTTCTAGAAAAACTTCTAATACTCAAGCTACTTTTGTATAGCATTAAATTGAAAAGCTCAGGAGCATTACTTTTCATCGTAATGTAATTTTTTTGTTTAAAATAATACTGTTCTCTCAAATCAGATTTTTGCTTGTATTAACTTGATGTTAATAGTCCAGTCCATACTGATTTATGGAACTTTTTATCAAAACTGAAATTCACTGTACATTAATTTGAGAGAGCTGATCTACTATGAGTTGCATTTTATGCAGAATTATTCAAGATCCTACCTCTTTATTCGGGCCATAACTTACCATTAAAGGGGTGCTTTCAAATGATTTTTTTTACTAAGTGATTTTATGGTAACCTAAGTGTGTGGTCTCGAAATTGAATTATCTTTTCTAAACTAGGCATATTATTATCCTCTTAGCAATTTGCGGTAGGAGTTATACTTGCAGAATTCTTTACTGCGGTCGGTTAAAATTAACTGGAACATAAAGCCAAGTGGCCACATCGCACTTCATATTAAATTTTAGCTGCCATTGAACTAAGTAATAGCGGCACGCTCCATCTTGGAATGGTGTTTATTTTGGCTGAGAATGTCTGACTATTGTACAACCTCTGCCAATGTTACCATTGTTGTTAAAGAACCAAGAATTGCAGTATGTGAACTTATGTAGTAACTTATTTATGGAAGTTTAGAGAAATTAAATGGGGTTAACCAAAAGAAGTCTAGAGAAATATTTTTTCCATAATTTTAAAAAGTCGATAGAGGAATTTCTGATCCCTTTGAAATATGGTGTTTGTTACAACTTGTGATACTCTACAGTGGACTAGTCATCAGCATGTGTTTCTGAGCAGCTGGTACAGTGAGATCCAGATCTCATGGGGCCTCCCCCAGTGTGACATCCATTTTATGTGCCAGTGGGCAGTTGCAGAATTTGGAAAGGACTGCTTTTTGGTAAGATGACAGTCCTGCTGCTTCTTGCATGTCCTTTGCAGGGATTATGCAACTAGCTGGTAGTTCTTTGCTTCCTTCCTTACAGTATAGGAAAACCTAGGACTTGCACCTAGGCTTTACAGAGTGGGGTTTTATCTGCAATTTTGTGGGGCCACAATTGTCCAGTTTTATGTGGGTACTAGGAGACGGAGATACTTCTAGGACACTTCAGGAATTTTCAAGTGAGAAGCGGACATCTTCACGTCACTGTAATATTTGCATAGCAAAATTAGGAACTGTGACTACCTGTTGCTAGAGGAAAAGGATGATGTTGTCTGTGGAGAACTGTTCTGTTATGGAATTATAGCACTGCACAGGCAGCGTTGTGGGTGAGCAAAGCAGGTACAGTATTTAAATCACTCAGGGAGACATTCAGACTCTCAGGACTTCCATGTATGTGAACACACAAAGACGTAAGCTGCATGTTGATGGTAAAACTTTGTAATCGGCGATTAAGCTGGTAGTAGGGGAAAAACTGATGATTTTTATTTCATGCCAAATTTTACTTTTCAACTTTGAAAGAGTCAAGTTTTGCTCTTAATTTCTGCTTTTTTTTTAATCGTCCTTTTGTTTTTCTGGAAGTGTGTACATAAAAAGGTCAATGGATAAGAAGAGAGGCAATCTAATGCCAGTTCTAGAAAAAAGAATGCTGTAGCTCTTGATGTTTGTTTGGCATAGCATTGAGGTTATGTGATAAGGGTGCATGTAGAGAAATTATTGATTCGGATCTTTGAACAGAACATCATGTATAAACAATATGAGGTATGCACAAGGAATATTTAAAAAAAAAATCCTGCCAATAATTGAAGTGTTTTTGAAAGTAGGTAAATAATTTTGATTAATTTGATAAACCTCAGTGTAAGTAGGGAAAAGTGCTATATATTAGATCTATTGCTTTCACTGACAGTTCTCATCTTGATTTTTAGAGTGTGGGAAGATGAGAGCTAGCTTTGTGACAAAGGTGACCTTCAGAACGGCATGGCTTATAAATCAAATATTTGCTTTTAGAAGATGAAAATGCTGTCATTGTGCTCACCTAACTAAGAGGTGTGGATGTAGGATGGACTTGTAGACTATGCTAACTTCATTCTTTCTGGCCTAGTAATGTAGGTGCTCTATCAGAGAGAGGCCCGATAACCACGAACTGTGGCTGCTATAGCACTGCTGAAGTCTGTGTTGCTGTGCTTTTGCTAGGCAGATGTAAAGCTAATTACTTAAAATCATGTCTGTTTTTCCTTCTAGGCGTGTTTTAGTATGAAAAGTAGCTTTTCGATGCTTTCTTTGTGGGAGTTTGTGGTTGACTCTTTAAACTAGAGTCTTCCTGCACTTCAGAAGTAGTATTGTAATACCCTCTAGGGATCTCTCAGTTGGACTGACCAGGGTAGTTTCATCTTGGTAGTTTATAGATACTACAGAAAGTGTTTATAGCATTTCACTTTTGAAATCTAAGTACCCTGTTTTCTGTCCATTTGGTCAAATAATGGTGGTACAGCAAGTGGCAATTTTGGAAAGAGAAGAGAAAGAACACAGAGGAGGAACCTTTGTTAGGTATAGATCTCCAGTTTTTCCTGGGCTTGTATTTAAAATGTCTTCCTCCCACTCCCCACTATCCATAATAAATTAAAAGTACAGGGTCATCCTTTTGCTCATCTTCGATCAAGTGCATCATATCATATACAAAGTAGATAGTCTGTAGCTATAGGTGGATGCTGGTCAGAAAATGAGATATGTTGCTTAATTGGTTACATCTTAATACCACTACATCTGTCTATATATGTATCATATGTATTATACTTCCATTTGTCTGCAAATTCATTGTCGCAAATTTTTCATTTTTAATTAGCAGAGTGTGGAAAACGGGGACTAATGTCTCCATTCTAAAACAGATAATGAAAAAGTGCTTGCAAAAAACCTAAACCAAAACCAGAGCTGTTTCCCAGAAAGCAACAGTTTCTTGGCTAGTGGTAGTGAAGAAAAGATAGCAGAAAACCTTTGAGTCAGTTCTGTGTCCACCAAAGTCAACAGAAGGTGCATGAGGCCATAAGTCTTAATTCAGCTGTGATATTTATTTGGCATAGAACATGCTCATGTAAGTTATACTACAGCTATTTAACTGTGCTTAAAAACACTTTTTGGATTGACAAGTGTTGTAGTACAAATTTGCGTTACAGGTATGTTTAACAGCTTAGTTACAGCTGGGTTGGTCCCAGCTGTGTTTTAACAGGAGCCATTATAATTTGTTTGTATAAACAAACTGGTTTGTATAAACCAATTTCAAACCACACAAGGGCTAAAAGGGGCAGCTGCAGATGTTATCATTGCTCTTTCTTCTGAATTGATATGGGCCCCAGTTCTAGAAATTTATGTTCTCTGTACAGTATGAAAATACCAGTGCAAGCATGCGGAAATCTTCTGGCTGTTCAGCAATGCTAGTGTGATGGGCTGCTATCCGTGTCTGTCATGGTTTAACACCAGCTGGTGACTGAGCACCACGCAGCCACTTGCCCCCTCCCTCCGCTGGTGGGATGGGGGAGGGAATTGGAAGAGTAGAGGTGAGAAAACTCATGGGTTGAGATAAGAACAGTTTAATAATTGAAATATAATAACAATGATAGAATATACAAAGCATGTGATACGCAATGCAGTTGCTTGCAGCCTGCTGACTGATGCCCAGCCAGTTCCTGAGCAGTGGCCACATGCCCCCGGCCAGCTCCCCCCAGTTTTTTGTTCAACATGGCATCATACGGTACAGAATATCCCTTCGGCCACTTTGGGTCAGCTGTCCTGGCTGTGTCCCCTCCCAGCTTCTTGTGCCTCTCCAGCCTTCTCAGTTGGTAGAGCATGGGAAACTGAAAAAGTCCTTGATGAGTGTAAGCACTACTCAGTGTGTTATCGACATTATTCTCATACTAAACCCAAAACCCAGCACTATACCAGCTACTAGGAGGAAGATTAACTATCCCAGCCAAAACCAGGACAATATCCTTGTAGTCAGAAAGCAAATTTAGAGCATATAGGAACAGATGAAATTATTTGGTATCTTCTGTGGCAGTTTCTTTGAAGGTTGCTTGACTTGCCTGTAGAAGTCTGATCTCCTATGTCTGTTTATTCTACCTTAAGTTAGTACTGCAAAGATCAATAAAAACATGTCTGCTCAGGGGATATAAGGGATCCTTAAATCTCTGGGAGTGTCAGTCTAGTACCTTCCTAACTAGTAAATGTGCATGTGCTTATTAAAATTATTCAGTAAGTAACATTAACTGTCTCACTTTGGGGATGAGGAAATGTAAATTATTCTAATACTATAAACCAATAATTATTAAATCACATAAACATGAGCTGAATACTCTTGTGTTCTCCGAGTCTTTACCTTGCTTTTGCAGTATCTTTGAGGTGGCTAAGAGTGCGTATAAGTTACACCTTCCTAAACTACACCTTGTTCTGTGCATTTGATTTTGTATTCATGCAAAGGTTGAGTCATCCTGGATTCCAGACACCCAGGCAGGGAGAATTAAGGTTGCTATGGGAATTGTAGAGCAAATGTTCTACCAAAATTACACCGTTTGTCCATGCGGGTTATGTCAAGAGTGAACTTGGTTCATTATTTCTGCTTTCTTTTTTTCTCCAAATCTGAAAAATAATATAAATGATGCAAACGTGGCTTCTTTTCATGAAAATTTTTTTTTAGCCTGCAGTTAGGTAGTAATTGAGCATGTGCAAAAATGATAATTTTCAATCATTTAATAAATGGCAATTTATAAATTAGGGATAATACAGTGCATACCATAGCTACATTCAGAGACTGCTGCAGCATTCATTTTCTTAAGCAATTGCAGAGAAGCTAAGATTACTCTTTAGTTATTAAAATATTTCACTAAATTTTAAGTAAATGGTAGGTTCCCAAAGGAGCTTGAGAGAAGTCAGATTTGAAGGGAATTGAGTCTCCAGCTTTCGTATGCCTTCAGAACTGTCACTTAACTTTGTACATAAAAGAGAATTCAACTTTCTGGTTTTTTTATATATACATACATACATATATACACACATACATATGAAACAGCATAGTGTATCACATACTTACCTTCATTTTTTGAAAGCTCCAGGGCTGTTTTCTTTCACAATTAAAGCACAAATACTGCAGTAGTTTCAATTTAGAGTTGCCAGTTTGAAAATGAAGCTTTAAAGAAAACATACTTAAGTAAATCTTTTCTCAGATTAGGGTATCGCATCTCATGGCTGATTGTTCAGCGGCCTTGCTTTCAGTGCGGGTTTCTGGGTGGCTGGCTGGTGCAGCAGTGATCTCCTTAGCAAACCCTGAATGCAAGAAGGTTCACTTATCTTCTGCAACTCTATTTACAATGCAAATTACTGCTTCCAAGACACATGGGCTATTTTGTTAACCCACACTTAAATGCTATTTTTATTGAATTAAGTAGAAGATATTTTTGAATGTTCTTCAGTGGTAACAGATGACAATGTAATATTAAGTGGCTAACACAGTTTCAAATATTAAGTACAGAAAGTACTTACTTTCTCCTGGAGGGCATTTATGTAACCATAGAAACAGCTTATATATTTTAACTGTACCATTCAGTTTACATTTTTATACACATTTATCGAGGGACTTACTATAATCTTCAACTCCTTGTGTAACACCCAAAGTGCTGCATGCTACACTAAGAAATACAGGAAACATTTTGATTTTACAACAAATGGAGATAGTAAACACTACAGCTCTCCTCTGTTATTTAACAAAGACCTGATCTCTAGCAGCTTTTGCTACATGTTCTTACTGTGTTCTCCATCTCTAATGCTTGACTCGCAGGTTCTGAATGCTTTAGAAACTTTGTGTGTGTTACATAGATACTTTTAAGCAGCTGCTTACCTGCTTCTTTGCTGCAATTCTGATTTCTGACACTATGCTTTTAAAATATGGCTAATAACATGATGGCTAGCAACATTTCATCCAACAAGCTAAACTGAACTGTATCTGCCTGAATTTGACAAATACTTTTAAGTAGCTTTGTATTACAGGTACCGGATGTATAGCTGTAATTGATTAGTTATTTTTAATTTTTATTATGGTTCATGCATTTAGTTCAGGAAGCATAGTCTTATGTTCTTGCACATACTGCTTAGCATGATGTTCTGATGATATCTACTGTGTTCTGAGATGACTCCTTGCAGTTTTTCTCACAGAGATCCTCAGTTATCCAGTTGCAGTTTTATTGGTAGGTCTAGGCTGGCAGACACAAAACACGTGAATTTGTGGAAAAGTTGCTGTACGAATGCAATTCAGCCATATTACAGTATGTCATAAATTGGCTACTCAAAATCATGGTGGCGTGTGTTGAATCACTTCCGTCAGTGCTGTGAAGTTAATGGTGTCAACTTAAACCAGTTGACAGTGAGCTTTGGGACATGGGAAGAAGTCAAAGGGGTGGATTTGGAATGCTTTGTCATGAGTCATAGAGGTGCGCTTTATTTCAGGCTCAGGAATGGCAAGATTAGATAGTCTTGACAGTGACAGTTCACTTGCTTTTCAGAAACATGAGGTGAATAGACTGTAAGATGGGAGAGTAATATCTACTTTGATTAAAATTGAAAGTCATTCCAGTGTATATTGCACACCTGAGAGTTGTTTAAATGACAGAAATAAAATTTTATTTTAAGCTTGGGCACTACAAGCTAGGTGGCCAACTGGAATGGGGGGTGAAAGGAAGTAAAAGCATTGTTGGGAAAGGGAAGAAGCACTGGAAGTGTCCCTCAGAAATTTGGATAACTACTATATAGGATATTGAACTACTCTGAATGGCTGTATGTGTGTTCATATATTCCCAGGCGGAATGAAATAATTTAAAAAAGAAATTTAAAAAGTTAGAGTTACATTTTCTAGCAACATGTGTTCTGAGAGAAACCTCCTCATCCTTGAAGCTATGCATGTTGAAATGTGTAATTTATGTTCCAGTGCAACATGGCTTTTTCTCTTCTGAAGACTGATTTCACTCAAAACAAAAAAAAACCCAGGTTTTATCAACAGTAGGCTATATCGTGGTAAACTAATAGAATTTTCCTTTGATTGCTGCTGGTGACTTAATGACTAGCAGCAACCTTTTAGGTGGTCTTTTGAATACTTAAAATTCACAAATGTGCCTTAATTGCTGATAATCAAAATATGCTTTCTAGCTGTGTGCTATAGCTATTAAACTTCACCAAAGTGATCCTTCTGAATTGTGTAAGAAAAACTGCTACTCAGAAGAGCCCATAGAATAGCATCTGCTTATGAGCAATGTTTCCTCACTAGAACTAATGACTTTCCTTGCAGATTTTGAGGTAATTTTTTTATAGTAAAATTGCATAAGAATAATTCCCCGCAAAATGTATTTTATAAGCTCCGTTTTCAATGCTGTATTCTGTGATTTAAAATACAACAGTGTGCTTCCTGCTTCACTGGGTGGCAGCCAGTTGCCATCCAAGATTTCCTTGAACTTGCAAGCTCCTTCCTTTGCTTCTCTGATTTTTGGTTCTGGATCACTGGAAGCAACTCAGGGTGGGGGATACAACCTTGGCAGCCACTGTCGGCTTTTTCTCTTCTCTGTGGTTTTATCTCAAATCCCAACACGCTACTCCCCTTGAGCCGTCTTTGATAGTAAATGATAAGTCTCACTAGGTGACTATTAGTAGGATATGGTTAATATAGCAGTTAGATCAGCAAATGCTCAAGAAAAGAGCTTACAGTGGGGGAACGTAGCACTTACTAGTTGTGTTTTGGTACAAACCTTATACTGGTAGCAAATGTCATGCATAACCTACGCATGTGTGGAGTATCCACAAGGAGCTCTAATGCAACAGGCAAAAAAGAAAATCTGTAATGTCTCCTGCAGTAGACCCTTATCCCTGGACATCTCCCTCCAGTGGCAAAATGACCAGTACTAGATTGATACTGATAATTTTGCAGAAAATGTATAGCCCACTCACTCTGATTTGTGGGGAAAAGTAGGGCTCATTGATAGAGTTTGTTTGAATCATGCTCTTCTCACTTGAGTAGTTACTGTGACAGCCAGCTCTTACTGAAAAGCTTTAACTTCTTACCTGAAGACTTGTGGAGTAGCTCCATGAAACACTCTTAAGATTGCTGACACTGTCAGAGGGATTTTATTTTCCTCCAGTGTTTTAGTACTCTGGTTTGTTTGTAAGTCTTCCTCTTCCACAGGGAGAACCTGAAGTTTATGTTGGTTTGGAAGGGAGAAATGTTCTCCTCTTCATATCTTAAGCAGCAGTAAGGGATTTGCAGAATAACTAGCGAATTTTGGGAGGATGACAGGAAAAGCGCCCTTTCTTTTTTTTTTTTAACATCCATAAAATATGAAGCCAGTCAAGGGAAGCTGAATATCTCAGGGTACTGATTAAGATTAAAAGAATTCTCTAGTTTAGAAAATCCAACATTATCTATCTGCTAAAACATTCTTTGGCAAGATTTGAACTTTTTGTCCTAGTCCATCTCTATGGACACAAGGTCTTTTCTGTAATTTATGCCTCACCCCGTTTCCTTTCTGTCATTCGCTAACTCATTTCTCAGGTGAGAAGGACAGATTGAATACAGAACACGTGCATTTAACCTTAAGTCTGGAATTGTGGTCATAAAGAAGCGTGGTAAGGAGTCTGCCTCAGGTAGCAAAGGGAAGCATCTGATTTTTTTGGCCTGAAGTAGGTGAGCTGTTTTGCTGAGATTTCTGGAGGCATTCTCGGGGATCCTGCCAGAACTGCTAGATCCTCTCTACTAACTAGCATATGTGTTAAAAGGGCTGTGAACCTCTCTCTGGTGTCTCTCTATTTGCCCGATGTAAGAAGCAGAATTCCATAGAAACTCACAGTGGACAGTCAAGTTGTCCTTGGAAGTGTTTCGCATCCAAATAAAGTGTCTGCATAAAGTCCCGGAGAACGTTGACAATTACAGATGTCATATGCTTTTCGGTATTTGAAGATAGATCTGTTAAGTATATCCTGTCTTTTGTTCTTCTGAACAGAGAGATGCTTTTGTTAAACAGGTATTTAGGTCAGCTCCTTTTCTTGCTGTTTTAAAGCATTGAAGGAAAGGAAGAGCTTCCTCCCGTACATCCGAGTTGCAACAGTCTGAAAAATTCTTGGGAAGGTAGATTACTTTTCCTCCTCTGGTACTGGAAGGAATGTTTAAGGCTTCCAGACCTGTCATCAAAAAAGACCCTTCTCCCCTTTTTCCTCCCTCCCCCAAATCCAACAGCCTTATGGGCTAAAGCAATAGTATGCAGACCTACAAAATACAAAGTCCGAATATTGGAGCTGAGCAGCTAAGAGCAAGGGAGCTTGGAGGTGTGACTGATAAGCTACTGGATAGTAGACCAATGAGCTGTAGTCCATCAGATGATTAATGAATGTTGTCGTCTTCACAAAATAGAATGGTATTATGTTGTAAGGATGTGCAGCAAGTGACCAAGTTACAGAATTTAAAGATATAAAGTAGGAATTGAATGTGTAAAGAAGGGAGCATAGGATCATGTCTAGCATATGAATAAATTAACTAGCCAATTTAAAAATTGCATGACAGGGGTCAGCAGAAAATGGCTGCTCCCTCTCCCTGGAGTGGAAAGCCTGCGCTGAGGTCCCTGAAGAGCTCATAACCCATGGAGGTGCTGGTGGCAACCAGTGGAACCAGCAGCATCAATGGAAGCAGCAGATTGGAAGGAGTAGCTAAGAAAAGGAAACAATTGAGCCAGACTGCCTCCTTCACACCTTGTTTTCTCCTGGTTGTCTTAGACTTGGCTTTTAGAATCAGTCCTAATGACATTTGCTCTCTGTTCTGTAAGGCTTTTCTCACAAGGAACCACCCTGTGGAGCGCAGGATGAGGAGGCTGAGCAAAAAAAAGTCAAAACAAAACCCCAAAGAAAATAATATTTTGTTAGCTGAGACAATGAAGACTAGCTTTTCAGCTGTTCCCTAAAGAGAGATGACGTAGATTCCTGGTTAGGGAAAAGAGAACTAAATAGTGGATGGGTCTTGGGGGGAGCTTGCTGTCATTCTCCTCTGAGGGAAGAAATAGAATTGTGAAAGCAGAGGCATGGACTGAAAAGAAAAGGAAATGTGCCCTGGTGATGAGCTGCCATCCTGATTGTCAGAGGTATAGTTCTGTTTGTTCCCTCACTTTTTATGTCTCTGTCTGCAAATTACATGCCAAGTGAAAATTAACTTGCTCCTTTGAAGCTTCATTGATAGGATGTGTGTGTCTAAGCCTTAATAACTATTATGTAACAAGTCATTCCAATTTTACTGTTCATTGTTTGCTTCTTTAAAATAATTGAGGTCAAGCCGGCTGCTACCCTGAGGTGACAATAACGGAGAATTATGTGGTTATTCTCTGTAATGGGAAGGAAGCAGTAATCAAGAAAGGACAATTGATATGGATGTCATTATCTGGTTCCATCTTTCCAAGATGCTTTCAGAATGTCTCACTTGGTGTTCTAGGATCCTTTCTTAAAATATTTTTTTCTCTTTAGCATAGTAATGTTCTCAGAGGCTACTGTTGGTCTTCATCCAGATTGAAGCTTTATGGATAGAATTCCATTCTGAATTCCATTCTGTTTGCAGCTCAAGGAGGTTCTTTTTGGTCAAAAGCTCAGGTTTTATTGTAAGCAAAGTGACCAGATATGTTACTTGTGGAACTTAAGCATGTTTGTGGTCATCTGGTCTTGCACATGCTTCTACACCAGACACTTTTAAAGCTGAAATGCGAAATTCTCTTTATAAGTGATTTGTGTTATATATCGCAGTATTTCTATCAGCAAGCGCTGTGTATAGCTCTTTCACTTTAGTTATATATTAAGCTGTAATTTTGCCTTCCTAGCTTGCATGCTATTGATGCAATCCCAGCAAAAGATCTACGGATGTAACTTTACTTGAGAGAAGTCTCTAAATCCTTATCAGAAAATTTCTTTTGTCAAGCAGTAAGATGCACATAGCAAGTGACCTTAAGTAGTTTAAGAATGCTTTTCAGAAGTTAAGCCAAGGCAAAAGTTCTCTTGCTCTGCAGTGGTTAGGTATAAAGGCTTAACTCAAAAATGTATTAAAATGGGGGGGGTGGGGATCGTAGAAGTTACCTTAATTTGTCAGACTTCTGAATTGGAGAGGTATACCTTTTGAGCTGGTGATTTGTTAATCTTTGTTACTATTGTAAATTCTATTTACAATAGTCTTTTTGCATGTGTGTTTATGCTCTTTCCTTTTTCAGAATAAAAGTTGGAAGTGGGAAAGTTTCATGGAAATACTGAGTGGGAATTGTGAACTTGAGCTGAATTGGTAGCTAGTGTGTCAAATTCATGACTGGTATGATTGCTTTAGTGACTCTGGAGTTCCAGGTATCTATATCTTACATTTTGATATATACTTGGTACAGGGGTGTGTGTGTGTGTATTATACCTTTTACATATATTGGTTGAATGTTTTAACTTTTAATTTCTAAAATATGACAGTTTGTGGTGTTATTGATGAAATCCAGGTCAAGATTGCAAGAGGAGTCCTTGCTCAAGGTCAGAATTGATGACTGTATTAGGTTTACATGGCAACCCAATATATTGGGTGTACAGTGACTTGGAAGGTTTTTATTTTTTGTGTGTGGACTTTCTTTTCTTTTGTCACTCAACTGCTTCTGGTTTTAAGAAAAGCAGTGTTTAATATTAAAGAAAAGAAAAAACCAAACCCCTGTGGTATATGCTTGTTTAACAATGAGAACCAAGGTCCTGACTCATATCACTTACAACTTATTCTGGGTGATTTGAAAAGCTGGTCCCTCCTCGTGTCCTTCCCTAATGTCTTCTGAAATGATTTTCTTTTGGTACTGTTGTCAAAAGCAAGAAACCAATATTTTCAGAAAATGTATATGTGTGTGTGATAGAGGTTGTGTTTCCATATAACACTTTATTGACTTCAAAAAAAAACCAAACCAACAAACCAAACAAAAACATCCCCCAAAAGCGAAGAAGCAAACTGGCTATTTCCCAGCCTTTGAAGGCAGTCAACTTTTCAAAGGGCAACTTGACTTAGAGTTGGTAAGAAAGTGATCTGTGTTGCATTTCTGTTAATATTTAAATGTCCAAAGCTTTTTCCACACAACTGTTTATTTTTGCAGATGCTCTATTTTTCATGTCAGCACTGTGTTGTTTATTTTCCCATGTTTTTAATAATTGTTTTCAACTTGCATGCAGTCAGTAATGGAAAGGATTTAAAAATATAAATCACTGCACTAAATCTTTCAGAGGAACTGCCTGGAGATAAATAGGCAGACAATGTGTTGCTAGTGGTGGTGTGCAGAGAATACTACGGTAGAGAAAGAGTTATTAACTGGTGGAGCTGAATGTCTCCTTGATAAATGATTTCTAGCATGTCACAGAGGAGCTTGACGATACAGAATTTCTGTGGGTTCTCAGTGCTAAAGGATGATATTTCTTTTTCTCTGGAGTGTTTTGGATTTTTTCATACAGCTGGGTAGGTGTATCTTAATACCTACTATAAAAGGATTCAGTATGTGTGAAGATCAATACTAAAAAAGGAAAGTGGCATATGTTAAAATTTAAATTGCTCAAGTGCGTATTAGGTTGTGGCTGGGGAGGTCTGAAGAATCTTCCTCAGGTTTTGTATTCCATAAGAAGGGTAGGAAGTATTTAAATCATTACACAGAAAGACAAGATTGGTGACACTACTTGTTTTCTTGGGCAGCTCCACATGGCCTATATGACAGAGTGTCTGCTTGCCCTTTGAGGTAATATGGCTGAGGTCATCCTTCCTTTGCTTCAGAGAGCTTGAAATCACTGTGTCTTGGGAGATATCCCTGAGACAGCTGTGGATTGGGTACTTTTGTAGATGGCCTAAAGCGGGTGTTTGCTTTAGGGTGTTGTGATGTGCTGTGTTAGCTGGGTGAAATTCTGTAGGATCAGTAATGCTAGAAAGAAAGATGTTCTGATTATCATAATACCTGTCTGGGCTGGACAAACAGACTGAGGCCTGTTAGTCCTGGAGACTGGATAACAGGAGCATTTCCACTGTAAATAAAATCATGTCAAAAGCAGTCATATGCTCTTCCATTTAGGTGTGGCTGTTCAGGTTTTTTTCCTTTGAAGTTTCTGTTTATCTTTGTCTTAGGATGGGAGGAAAAGTCTTTAACAGAGAGTTTATTATTATACTTAATAGTTGGGAATCTCTCTCTCTTTCTAGTTTCAAAAACGAAGCATTAAAAAATTACATTCAGATTTTGTAAGAAGACTCCTCTGCATGGGAAAGATTAATATATCATCTAGTATTTTAACAAAATATTGAAGTACTGTAATTTTTTTCTTTTAGCACAGGAAATAGCACCTCAGTTTTTCATTATTTCTTAAATTAATTTTTAGCAGCTAATTTTAGCTCATTTACTGTATGAAAGAATGTTCTTTCTTACGTCTGAAATACATTTCTTTGCGATCCTAGGGTATCCTCATAGCTTTTTGTGCCTATCGTTCATATACTGTGGGGGTGACCCCAAGACTAGAGTCATTCCTACTCACCCGTTCGTTTGGGATCTTGTCACATAACCGTTTGGTCCCATACATCATGGTGGCAGTGCTTTCACAACAGGAGGATCCAAGAGGTGCAGTTTCAGTTGCAAAGGAGGAGTTAGCAGCTGCTGTGGCTGGGGTAAGTAGGGAGAGCAATCGCATGGGATTTTAAGATCAGCCAGGGAGAGGAGGAAGCAGGCAGCAACAAAAGCTGTGAATTGGCTGTTCTGGAGCAAGCGGTAGAGAGCAGATGACCTACTGAGGAAAACATCGGAGAGGATTCCTGTTGCATTCGGTCTTCTGTGAGGGTGTCATTGGGTGGCAGGTTTCTTTGAGGGTGGTGTTATACAGGAGAATTGTATTTGGTTTGCTTGGCAAGGTTTTGGTAGCAATGGGGCTACAGGGGTGGCTTCTGTGAGGAGCTCCTGGAAGCTTTGCCCGTGTCCGATAGAGCCAGTGCCAGCCGGCTCCAAGAGGGACCTGCCGCTGGCCAAGGCTGAGCCCATCAGCGATGGTGGTAGTGCCTCTGAGAGAGCATATTTAAGAAGGGGGAAAGAACTGCGGCACAGCAGCAGCTGGGAGAGAGGAGTGAGAATACATGAGAGAAACAACCCTGCAGGCACAAAGGTCAGTGAAGAAGGAGGGGGAGGAGGTGCTCCAGGCACCGGAGCAGAGATTCCCCTGCAGCCCGTGGTGAAGACCAGGGTGAGGCAGGCTGTCCTCTTGCAGCCCATAGAGGTTAATAGTGGAGCAGATATCCACCTGCAGCCTGTGGAGGACCCTATGCCAGAGTAAGTGGATGTGCCCAAAGGAGGCTGTGACCCTGTGGGAAGCCTGCACTGGAGCAGGTTTGCTGGCAGGACCTGTGGCCCCATGGAGAGAGGAGCCCACGCTGGAGCAGGTTTGCTGGCAGGACTTGTGACCCTGTGGGGGACCCACTCTGGAGCAGTCTGTTCCTGAAGGACTGCACCCCGTGAAAGGGACCCACGCTGGAGCAGTTCATGAATAACTGCAGTCTGTGGGAAGGACTCACGTTGGAGAAGTTAATGGAGGACTGTCTCCCGTGGGAGGGAGCCCACGCTGGAGCAGGGGAAGAGTGTGAGGAGTCCTCCCCCTGAGGAGGAAGGAGCGGCAGAGACAAGGTGCGATGAACTGACCACATCCTCCATTCTCTGTCCCCTTGTGCTGCTGGGGAGAGGAGGTGGGGAAAATCAGTAGTAAAGCTGAGCCTGGGAAGAAGTGAGGGGTGGGGGGGAAGGTGTTTTTAAGATTTGGTTTTATTTCTCTTTATCCTACTTTGATTTGATTGGTAATAAATGAAATTAATTTCCCCAAGTCGAGTCTGTTTTGCCTGTGACAGTAATGGGTGAGTGATCTCTCCCTGCCCTTATCTGAACCCATGAGCCTTTTGTTATATTTTCTCTCCTCTGTCCAGCTGAGGAGGGGGAGTACTAGCGTAGTTTGGTGGGCACGTGGTGTTCAGCCAAGGTCAACCCACCAAAGAATACGGACAATACCTGAGAAGTTGTGGCAGGCTAAAACGTCTGAATCTCCTTCAGACTTCAGAACAGCTGTTAATAGGGAACACATAATGTGGTCTGCTTGTTACCCTGCTGCAGGCTGCAGATGTAGAAAGGGGCAAACCATGCATATGAGCCGGTCTCTTCCTAGCCTGAGACTTCCTCTTACTGAACTTTTTGCAGTTTGGTAAATGCAGGCCTACTAATGTTAGATATATGCACACGTATAATTCCTTTTAATATAGGTAGTCCTGGTAGTTCTTTCAGTTTTTCTCTTTTATATCTAGCATAGAGTTGTATTTCTGAAGATTGAGTGCATTTGTGGGAATATGTGGTTTCTCTTCGATATTATGAGAAGCTATTTATAGGTGAGGTGGGGGTGCCAAAGCTGAAACAAGAGTGGGAAGAGAAGTGGGTTGAGACATGGTGAGGAGATGGGGGCAAATAGTTTTTGCTGTGGTAAAAAGTAGAGAGCTACTACTTTGAGCTGTCTGTATTTGCAGATGAGGAGGATGGAGAGCTGTAAGGTACTAAAATAACCCTGTGTAAGAGCAAAGTCATTCAAAATTAAGCAAGTTACTTCGCTTTGGAAAATTAGTTACCATTTAACTTTCTCAATCAAAGCTTTTCATTCTGGTTTTGAAACCAGCTTAGAGTGCTGATAAATCAAGTGCTCTGCCTCCCCTCCCCCTGAGACAGCAAAAAGCAGACCCACAAGTAAGATGGAGGCTAATGCTATAGCTGCATGGCCTGGTGTCTGTCCTGTTAAGGGTTAATGTGTTTAATGAGTTTTGACTAGCATGGTTTGGTGTTGTTTGTATTAGCTCCTCTTTGATTTACTCTTTTTAGAACAACCACACTTCAACTCTTTTGAAGTCTTTCATCAATGACTTTTTTTAAAAAAATATTGGCAAGCATGTAAAAAAGTTCAGTTATTTCAATACTCTACCTTATTTCCTTCCCCTTTTGCCCCAGAGTTGTTCTCTGACTCTCTAGAATAGGGGAGGTTCTTCCTTTTTGTTCTGTTCATTGAGCACCTTAAACAGTGGTTTTGATCAGTGCTTGAGCACTAAATGTTCAGCAAGTTCTAATACTTTGAATCCTACACAGAAGTTGACATTCCTTGTGTCTTCTGCTGCATCGGGTCTGTAGAACAGGTGCTGGTATCACAACTATAACATGAAGCTAGGTAGCACCTAGCTAGGATGAATCAAAAAGGCTTCTTTAAAACTATCTTAGGTCAGCTAGAGAATAGTAAGACTTGGAGCAATACCTTGTTTTGGATAAAGGGAGAATAAATAATTGATTTTATTTAAATTTCTCCTAATCTAGGAAGAACATAGTTGATAAAAGCCTGTAAAGCTTTGGGCTAGGTGTAACTGCAAACATTCAGTTAATTTTCCAAATGTTTCCTAAGCTCTCTGGTCAGTTTATCTTATGCTCCTGTCTTAGCTGCAGAAGATATAGTTGCCCTTTATTAAGGGGGGGAGGGAATGGAAATGTTCGAAGTTTTCAAAGTTTTATTTTGGATTTTATTTCCTATGGAAGCAAATCTTTAGAAACGTAAGCTGTTTCTCACAAAAAAAAAAAAGGAAGGTAGGAGAACTAGTCACTCAAGAATGAAAATAGAACATTTCTGTTGCTGTGAAGCATGAGAATGTCAGGTTTTCAACTTCACACTCTTATTCAGGATGGGAAAAGGAGGGAAGCAGTTTACCATACAATGATGTTGTGCAGTCTTCCAGGGAGGTGATGATCTTTTCTCTCCTAGCTGTTCCTTCAGTTTTCCTCCCTGAGCTCTTTTCCTGAGGGAGGAATATTTGCGTGAGTGTGTGTTTGTGGTGCTCTTGTTTTTGTTGTAGCTTTCAAGCAACCCTCTGTCTGTGCTGTGGAGCTCAGTTACACGGTGTGTAACTTCTAAAAGCAGAGCACTGCCTGGGGTTTGTATCATGGGGGTCTATGTCACCTTCTGACTGATCTTGTTTTCTGTCGAAGGGAATTAAAATTGTGGCTTCTACTGAAGCTTTGGTCTCTGTTTTAAATATTGACTATTAAAATGTCATTATTGTAACCTTCAGCAAGGCTACAGGAAGCAAACCATGCTTTGAAAATCTAATACTGGTAATAAAAAAGTCATGACATTCATAATAATGTATTTTTACAGTGTAGTAGCTTGGACAAATGGAGCTTGAATCTTTGTTGCTTACGAAGTCTGCAGATATTTTTTCTGAAAGCTTTGGATACTTCAAGTATGAACCTATAAGTTTTTGCAATAAGTTTTTTGCAAGCTAAGTGTAAGAAAACAGTCTTGTCATGTGCACGTAAAATATCCTACAGGCTGTAAAAATGGAGAGAGAAGTTATAAACATCTCCTTTTTCTTTTGGCTTTAGGAAGGATTTTGGAAGCTTGCCAATTTGTTTAAAGAACAGCCTGCTCAAATAACATTTTTATCTGCGCTACAAGCATGCATTTCGTCTTCATCTGGATGGTCCAAATCTAGAAACAGATTAACTTTCTCCCTGTCAGCTAATAGTAAATAAGTACTCTAAGTTGCATCCTACGCTAATGTCTGTAAACTTACAAGTTACCTTATTTTGTAAAAACAATTCTTTACTGATGCTTGAGAAATGAAAAATGTCTGTTCTTAAATTGTGATTAGATATTTTATGTAGGAAAGAAGGAGGAGGGACAGTGTAGCTTCCTTGGGTGTCTCAGACCACATATAAAGGAAAGAAAATTTAAGCCTAAATTAATAATGGAGAAGGAAGTAGAATTTTCATACTTTTCCTTATGAAGACTTTCAGAAAGTATGAGTTACACCATTAAACCTTCTATGAACCTACTGCTTTAAGAGACAATTTTCTCTAACATAGTCTTGACATTTTTACAGGCCTTTGGTAGTCTCAAGCCCTTCGTTTTTGTGGGTAAGTATATGGTACATTTGGATCCAAACATTAACATCCATTTGTGGTAGTTCTTCACATTTAGTCACTATATCAACCCATAGGAATTTAACAGCTACATAGTGATATTTCCTATGACAGCAGATGTTTTTGGACCTTTACAGATCATGAGCCAAGTTGAAGGACAACAGAAGAATCTTGTACAAGCCATTGAAGCTCTCCCAAGTTCTGGGCCCCTTTCTGCCTTGGATCAGGACTTGCTGCTTTTAAAAGCTACCTCTGCTGCCACCCTGAGCTGCCTTGGAGAATGCCTGACTCTATTACAGCAAAGCATGCATCAAGTGGGCCAGCATCATAACAGGACACTGTCATCAGGTGAGCACAAGTTCTCTTGGGTATTATTTTATGTGCCTTGGCGTTTTTTATTATGATACTGAAGCAGGCAAAATTAACCATTCCTCAGAGGGGCAAGTTGGGGTGAGCAGCTTGTAAGCTTCTACAGCCTCAAGTATCATAATTTTTTTCTTTGCCTACAAAGATTCAAAATCTATTGAAATCCGGAGAGAGGTGGAAAAGAGGTTTTCCTAAGTCTTCTCAGGGAAATCAGGTTCTGAAGACAGGAAGACAAAAAAAAAAAGGGAGGGCATGGAGAACGGGTAGATAAGCTGATAAGCCTATATTCTTAATGACAGTACAGAACCTGCTTGGTTATTTTGGTTTGGGTTTTGGGTTGGGTTTCTATTGGTGTTTTTGGTTTTTTTGTTTCATTTTGTTTTCTTTGTTTTTGGGTTTTTTTGAGATTGAAATCACAATACAGATTTTTTTGATAAAAATACATGTAATATTATGTAATGCTACAGTGAAAAATCATATTTCTAGTTTTCTATGTGGAAGGATGCTGCTGAGGCAGATTTATTCCAGTCCATGGTTTTCTTTAAATCTGGAGAGAGTTCTCGATGCTGCTATTTAAAAAAAAAAAAAACAAAACAAACAAAAAACCAAAAAAAACAACCTGTGGCAAATTTTTATGAGCCCACAATGTCAAACAGTGTGGCTCTGCATTGAGCTCTGCAGGCACGAACCTCTCAGTCCCCATGTAGCTCAATTTTTTCAGTTCACCCAGATCTACATCTCTGTCCATAATGTTGGAAGTTGGACCTTTAGCTTTCTGAAAGGGTGGTCAGTGTTTTTCCATACTCAAACTGCACTGCCTAGTCTGAGAGCAGGAGCAGGATTTGATATAAGAGGAGCAGCAGCAGCAGAACTCTGGGTATGAGGTGGCTTTTTATGTTTTCTTCAGGTGCTTCAACATCCCCCCCAGCCTGTCCTTACTTACAGTAGGTTTATGCTTACTGTAAGGATATGCCCTCAGGACTGCTGAGACAGCAAGATAGGAAGCCCTCTGAAGAATTCCCTTTGTGGGGAGAACAGAAATGTGAGAGGGTCAGCTGAGAAGTAGGCAGATGATGTAAAAAGGGTTCTTTGAAAAAACAGTGTAAAAACCTTGACACCTATGCTATGGTGTATCATGACTTTTCGACATCCTGATTCTGATGTATGTCATAAAGGAACATAAATAAACAAAAAAATTTCTCATTTTCTGTATTCTGGTTTTCTTGTAGAAAATGCATCTAAATAGTAATGATAAAGTGCATTTAATTGAATTCTTTGATATAATGTAATTTCAAGAGAGAATGGTTTGGAACAAAGATGAAAAGCATCCTTCAAAGAAAAGTCTCTTTCTAGTTTCAGAGTCCCTGAAGGTTGTTTTTCATGTCCTTGTGATCTAAGTGAACTGTCAGAGATAGATGATTTGAGTTGTACATGTCCTTGAATCTGTGTCCAAATAATCTTCTGTTAAATCAGCGTCTGTATTTTGACTTGATAATGATTTTTGAGTATCTGTGCACAAGAACATAGAAAAGCAAGCATAACGTTAGTAATTGGTGAAAGGGAATCCCCTATTTTTTGGGGGGAAAAAAAAAAGTGGAAAGCCACGACTATAAAGTACTTAATAAAATTTAATAAGTGTTTTTGCTTGTTCCTCCTAAGACTTTAAACTTGTACAAGAATCCTTTCAGGAATCAAAATTCTGTAGCACTGGTTCACACCAACATCTTTGGTGTAACTGTGAGAAGCTGAATGCAAACAGTTAATTCTTCAGTGTGTACATGTGCTTATTTTCTGGTATGTAATTTAAAAATAAAATTAAAAAAAAAAATTTAAAAAAAAAAAAGGAACTAAAAGCTGCTGAGATATTTAGTCTCTTCTTCCTGACAGAAAGGGTCCATGAAACGATTTTTTTTTTCCCTTTTCTTTTCCTCAGCAACACAGTTGCTTGAAAGAATTTGGCCTACAAGTTTCAATTACTGATTTTCCTACACACTTAATCTTGTCCGGGAGTACTTTGATGGACTTAATATTTCTGCTGAGTCAGTAGAGATTCAGAGTCATCAAAGCTGCATAAACTCATACCAAATCAGACTAATGCCTTTAAGTAATCCTGTAGCAAACTCTAATTCTGAGAGGTGATATATTTAATTTTCATTCTGTCCTCCGGGTGAATTTTTTTAATTTCATACCCAGAAGGTGCAACCAAAAGATGACCTTTACTGTCACCTGTTGATATTGTCAGGTGAAAAATGACTCTTGTTAGTTTAAAAGCGGTATGTTCCTCTGATAGGAAGTCTCAAATGGCTTTCCCATGAGATGTGATGGACCTGTGCAATTTATTGTCAAATGTTTCCATCCCAGTGCTGTCTCATTACCTGCTGCATAGTGTCCAAGATGCTAGTGAGCAGTGTGGGGCAGGATCCACAGAATTTTGCAGAGAGAGACAAGATAGGAATTCGATAACTTATTTTCCTGCTTCTAGCCTACAGTTCATGAAAGCAGTCCAGTCCAGCAAAGCAGCACAGTCCTGCTTATGTGGAGTGTAAGAAATAATCAATGGCTTAGCTTTGGTGATTTGAACTCACCCTTGAGTTTACTTTCCTTCAGCATCAAAAGGCCTCACTATTATGCCATGAAGAGAGAGAACTGCCTGAAAAGTAGATGTATATCTACTTTCTCTGCTTTCTGTGTGCCTTTGCTCTGCTTGTGTTCTTGAAATCTTTACGGCCAGTTACGTGAGGATTGCTGACTACTTCTCTGTGTACCGTAGGCCTTGCAATCTTACTGCTTCTAAAGCTAGGCCTTAATAGCTGAGAGTTTCTGACCTAGTACTTAGGAAAAGCACTCATGAAGATTATAATTAAATAGTAGCTATTTTAAACAGATTTACAAGTCCTTATTGTTTTAAACAGAAAAAAGTGTCCTTGTGATGTAAATATTGCTTTGTTTTCCAGTAATGGGAGTAGAAAGAAAGCAGCTTGGCATTCAGTTTAGTGGAAGCTTATCCAGAATCTAGGATTGTGTAGGTCTTGACTTTAAATATTTTTATGGCATCCTTTGTCATGGAATAGCTTAAGAATGACATGATTTTTCCTCTTCATGTTGCTCATGAGTCATCAGTCTTAGACCTCAAGCCTATAAGCAGACATGAAGATTAAACTGAAGTCTTCAATCTTGTCTTGAAGGGTAGTCAACACATGTTTTATTTCCACTCTATAGGTTCAAGGAAGGGTTTTTGTGATTGTCTTCTTCGTTAGTGCTTGATTTTGGAAGTGCATCAACAAGAACAGTCAGTGAAGCAAAATCCTGTCTGTGTTTCTACTTTTGAGTCAAAATAATGTCAAATAATGTCAAATTCATTTCTAGCTGTCATTATTAAAGGGACGTGCTTTGATCACTGGCTAAATTCTTTGTAATTTTTTTTCTTTAATTGAAAAATATGCTGGAGAAGGATATTATTAGCTGAAAGTGTTGGTTACATATAGTGTGAGTTGGGGATGAGGGATTGCATCTATAAAAGCTTCTTTGGATTTTGGAATTTTGCTTCTTTTTGTAGGAGGGAGAAAAATGTCTAGGGTTTTCTTATTGGCCAAGAATGTCACCACTTAAGTACGTGTAAAATAATTGCTGATCAGCCTTAAGTGCCTTGTGACAAGCTTGAGTTAATTTAGCATGCAGACAGGAAACAGGTACCTTTTAAAATAAAAATGTGGAGAAGAAACTTTTGTCTTCAGTTCAAACTTTAAAACTTACAGTGTTATTTTGTCCTCCTGTGTAGCCTTTGGCAGAAGAGTGTCTCTAGAGCCTATTGACTGCTATGGTTAACATTCCTCCCTCCCAAACTGTGAAGTGAGCAAACTTGACTGTTTTAAAGTAGCTTTACCAGCTTATGTTGTGTTTTAAGTCTGTTTTTTTATTTTAGTGTTTTGGCAGACAGAATCCTGTCTTGTAGTAGCAGCCTGCACAGATAAATCTGTTCTCTTAGTCTGCATTTCACATTAGCCATTCATTTACTGAAGAGAGCATCTCCCTGACGGGAATTCCCTCCTATATTTTTCCATTTCTTGCTTGCCCACTTTTCCAAAGTGTAAAATAAAATGTTTATTTTTTCAGAGGATTTTTTAAAAACAAAACCCAAACCCTTCTTCACTATGGATTTTCTGAAGTTCATTTGAGTGTGCAAATGCTGCTTATTTTGGCTTCCATAGCAGCAAATGGATTGAAGATGATTTGGAGTTTGGGGCAATGTACTTGAACTTTATTTTAGCAGATTCTTTGTTGCCTCCTTTTCTGGAGAAAATGAATGGATGGGAAAGACAAATTCTAGATGCTTTTGGTTTGGTGACAAATGACAACTAGGGATTCTCCTGCAGCTGAGATGGTGGGAGGAGAGAAAAACGAGCTGAGGAGAGAAAAACGAGCTGAGGAGTCCTCTCCTGCCCTCTGCACCCCCCAAATGCTTGTGGGCAGGGAAGGGTGAGGAAAGAAGGTGGGGAGAAGGTATTCTTTGTTGCTGCTGTAATTTACTAAATTTGGCATGGTCAGTCAGGTCTCCTTTAAATGCACCATTGCTAGACTTGCTTCTGTCAAGAGTAACCAAAACAATTTGCTGTTCTATCTAAATGCTAATACCTTATTCCTCATATGGTCTTCTTTGTTTGGAAGATAACATTATTTTCTAGTCCCCACACAGCATTAACAAATACAATGTTGTCTTTCTAATCTGAAGAGTAGATGTGCAGCTGCTACTTGCTGTTGTTGGTTCAGCCTGCTGTAGGATTGAGCAGAGAGACAAAACTGTCGCATCCCTCCCTGGCAGGCGAAGGAGTCCAGATCTAATCTTGGTCTCTCCTCGAGGCCTACCGTTGCATTTTTAAGGGGATGTTTGTTAGGGTATAGTTACAATATATTTTAAGAGTTTTATCAATAGATGTTAGCTTACAATTGTGCCAGGAAAAAAACATAAGGTTTTTTAGTCTATGAACCAAGACTAGAGGACTTAAAAACTAGAAATGTTTTTGTTATAGAATTGAGGTGGGTGTTAAGCATATTTCAGGCATCAGTTATCATGCAAAAATGTAGTTGAAGGTACATCAGGTACGTAGAAAATCAGAACCAACAAAAGAAAATTATCAGCATTGCTTAACTGAAAAATCTCCTGTAAACCACCTCTTTGGGGAGAATTTCCCTCCCTCCTGCTGTGTGCACCTGTGAAAGGGAAACAAATTTCTCCTGAGGGCATTTGTGTGGGATACGGCCTGTTGTGCCATCTGAAATAGACGGGTTCCGTGAACTATAGCATTGCTATAGGGAGAATAGGTTGTGTCTGGATGCTGTACTTTCCTCATGCAGAAGCGTTCTCCTGTGCCTTGGTGGATTTGTCTGCTGCATGTTCATCACAGTGGAAATTGGTATTGAGGGGAAGCGGGAAAGAAGCTAATTTTTGGGTATTTCCTATAAGAACTCTCATTTTGTGTGTACATATGCACTGAACTTCCAGAGGAATCAGGCTTGAGTTTTCACTCCTGGAACCAGAGAACCAACACCATGCAGGTAGAAGAGATCTGGCTGATTTTACTAGTTTTGTGTATTTGGTACCTCATTCCTAATTTTTGCATAGTTTACTGCAGAAACAGATGTTTTGTTGTAATTAGTGTAGTGCTTTGCATAGTCTTAAAGCAAATAGTAAAGTAGCTGTGTAGCTGTGAATGCTTTTATATAATTTGTGACTGCCTTTCTGGAGAATTTCTTTAGAATTATGAAATGTATCAAAATAAGAGTTGAATTTACCTTTCTCTAGCTGTCTTAGGCTATGACTGAGAACAGAGCAAAAATCTGGCTTAAAACCAAAACAGTGACAGCAGTTTCTTCCTGTTCTTATCCAACGATGAAGATAAACTTTCTTTCTCATTATATGCTTAGTTTTTATATCTTTTTTCCTTCTTGAAGTGTTTGAAAGAACAGGAATTGAACTAGCGATAGAAAATTTTGAGTGCCATGAAGTGGTAAAGATGGCAACTCTGTTAAAGCAATCAGGTTATTTACAGATGGCAGCTTAGTCTGTGGAGAGTAAATTCCACTAAAATAATTTGATTTGATATGGGACAGAGGACAACTACCTATACTATTTTGTGGTAAGAGTAATATCTACTAGTGCAGATGAGAACTTTTTGGATGTCCAGCTGATAGAGTGAGTGAAGTAGGAGCCGTGTTGTTGTGTCGTTTCACTTTCTATATAGAGATTGTATTCTGATCTTAGTTGATTTTAAGATTATTTCTGATGAGTTCTCCCTTCATACTTTGCTTTTGCCTGAGAAGTAGGCTGATATTAGGTATATGGCAACTCCCTTGGGATGATACGATAATGCTGACATGTCAGGTTAAGATGTATAGATTTAAGATCATCAAAGGTTCCCTGATGGCACTTTGAAACGAGGCATGGAATTTTTTCAACTTGTTCAGAGAGCTGACTTTTTATTTAGGTTTCTGTGGTGTATGACTAATATCTTTTACTGCATATGTCTCTTCTGCAAAGTAGTCAAGTTCCAGGCAGACAGAATTTAACAAAACAATTTTTCTCATATGCAGAAGTGTTGACAAAACAGATGTGCTTTATCCTTTGGACCTTAACTCTTGGCATCCTCTTGGTGGTGGCTAGGTCATAATGGATTGTTAAGATCTGCTTAAAAATTAAGCTGACAAGATTTGTTCTGTGAAGGTAGCACTGCCCTTGGGACAGGTGGAAAAACTTGCTTGCATAGTTCTAGCAGTTTCTATTTCTGTAGAAGAGTCTCTAAAACGTGTGGAGAAAGATGAAGTAAATAGTCTTTTTACGGTGTGTTTGTACTGAAGAGGAAAACTAGTATAGTGTTTTTAAAAATATGTAAGTGATGGTGAAGTAAATGTTTACACTTAAAAATTTCCCCTGAAGCGAGGTATTTTTTAAAACAGGTTGTTTTTCTTGTGCTTATTTACAGAAATTAGATTTAAAAAAAAAAAAATTAAAACCATAATTGTTTACAGTGAAGGCCAGATAAATTGTGTGTGCAGAGAGAAAATGGATAGTCCAAGGAAATGATTGGATGACTTAGTTTCAAAAATTGGCATAAAGAGAAGTCAGTTCAATTTTTTTTTTTAAGTCCCTCTGTAATAGGAACATAGCAGCAATAGTCCAATAGTCACCTGTCTGACAGGGAGAAACGGAAAAAACAGATTGAGATTTGTTACTGGAAAGTAACGAAAAGCAAGAAGCACAGCCACACTGCATAAAGCTCTTTGTGGTTATTCAAAAGTGAAACAAGTTTATTTTAACTTCTTGCTTTTTTTTTTCTCTTTGAAATCTGTACTAATTGACATCAAAAAGAGTAAAAATTTTTTAACAATTTACAGACATGTAAATTCCCTCCAAGGAACCAATGTTTTTATTTGAAATTTTCCAGTTCAGTTTTATTGTTCATGCTGATGGTATGCTTCTGTCCTCCCATGCGGTCAGAGCCCATTTTGCATCTGCCAAAACAATCTTCGGATTATCTTCTGAGTCAGAGCTTGTTTTGAGGGATCTGGGGTTATCCTTTGTTCCTAGCAGCAAATTGCTCAAGACCTGAGGAGCAAGCAAAGGGATACTATGACTACAATCACTGTGTTCTTCATTCCTCACCATGCGTACCAGCGTCGTGTGTTGATTTAACCCCGCCTTTGGAATGGGGCCAGATGTTAGCTTCCTGATGTGTAGGACCAATGGGTAGAGCCAATCCAAGAAAATGACCTTTTGTTTGATACTTGCATTTTCTCTCACATGGTTCACATAACTCAACCAGGACTTATAACATCTACTGGCATAGTCCTCAAAGTCATTGAAACCCAAAAAGCTTTGCAGTATATGGCCTGACAGCAGAGCCACAGAGATGTTCTTCCTTTGGGAAATTTGAGTTGTTGTGTGAAATATACATTTAAAAAAAAAAAAAAAATCAAAAACCTGGATTTTTTTTCCCCTGTTGGTTACTCAGATCTTTGAAAATGTTTTTACACTTAATTATTTGCTTCAGAAAAAGATAGTGCCACAAAATCACACTAAGCAACTAGACCTGAAGTTTTGTCATGTCATCATAACTCAGTGCCATTTTAGGTGAGAGGAATGTTCTGTGATTATTTTATCTTTAGAATTTGGTAAGAGGTCAGCTGTAGGACCATGGCCCATTTTTAATAATGTAAGTGTTAATATAATAGTACACAACATTACCTCACCAGATCAAGCCATTTGCTTTAATCAGGAGGCAACCTCTGGTAACCCCTGGTGATGTGGAGAGGAGAAATTGCATGTTCTTTAATGTAGTTTGTGTTGATTTGGGTCATCTTAAAAAGTTGTCAGTGATTAGAGAAGGAGATCATCCCTGTGGCACTAATTGTATTTTCATATACAAATTATGGTAATGACTGAAAACTGCAATTTTCTTATCCATATCTCTGCATTTTATAGCAGCGTGTAATTAATAGCTGAAATTTAAGCCCTACGCTGAGGGCTACTGATTTGAATGTTGATACTATGTTTTAGAGCAGTAAGGGAGGAACAACTGTGCAGTCACCTTAGCTGATTGTTCTTCCTGTCTTGGCATCCTTAAATACTGGCCCATCCTGGAAATCAGGTGCCCCCAGAAATAAGGGTTGTTCTGATGTCTAGTTCTGTTTGATTCATATTTAATGTGTATCTTTCTAATGAGACCTCTTCTAAACTGTGGTCTTGGGACCAGTAAAGCATTTTAGCACTTAATCTAGAAAGAGTTTTTAATAGTACAGACAGAAATAAAATATAGCTGCTGAGCTTAAAACTCGGATTTCAGGAAGAAGAAATGGAGGGTTTACTTGGATAACTTCATAACTATGAAAATAGTGGATAGAGAATATTTGCTTAATTAGCAAGGTATGCCGGATTGCATAATCTTTATGGATAGTTCCATCTGGTGGTAGGAGTAACATTTTAAAATCTTCCTTCATTAACTTCTTAGAGAAAATATTTATCACAGATAAATTGGCATAGAAGATGCCAGAGTATTTTTGTTACTAAAGTAAAACTGTGCATGGAAGCGGAGAAGAGAGAGCAGTTCATTTGTATTAGTAGAATGACGAGATGAATGGAAGAGATCTGTGATCTGCCTCTTGTAAGTTGACATCTATTTTCTGCTTCAGAAGGTATCCTGGGATGGCCTGGGCCCAAGTCGCACTCCACAGAGCAACTGAAAAACGGTGCCCTCAGCTCCTTATCATCTGCTAGTGCCAACATTACATGGGCAATAGTACCGTCTGCAGCCCAGGATGGACAGGCACTGCAACCAAATACAGAGGTAAGCACGCTAGGTCTCTGCAGGCCATTTCTGTTGTATCTGAGACTTGACATTGGTTAGATGCAAACCGTGTGCGATGGTGGATGCTTTTATTAATTAGTTATTACACTTTTTTCTTTATAGTATCCTCTTCGTTTGAAATTAATTGTGAAAATGCTAAGTTTCATGCAAAAGTGCACTCTATATTAAAATATGTTGATATTGCTGTGTGCTTTTGCTTCTCTGAGGTACTTTGGACAGCGGACTATGGCAAGTGTACAGTCTCTCCTAGTAAAAACAATTAACAGACTGTCAGTGCACATTTCTACCTTCTGGTGACAGGAAAAGCTGTTTGTTTTTTATGCTGGTTTGAGACACTAGGACCACAACATTTGCTTGCTACTTGTTGTTCCATGTTGCTGTTTGCTTTTGGGTGTCTCTTGAGTATAGCTGACTGTTCTTTGAGTTGAAAAACTACATTGTTTTCTGACCCCTTTTCCTGTTAAGTGATTATGGGCAGAACTTGTCCACATCATCCTGCACCAGCCTGTTGATTTGTGCTTTTGTGGCATTTGCTTGGTAAAGGGCAGTTCTGAAGCATCGACTCTTTGAGGAGGCTCACAGCTGCGTATCAGGCATCTCATGCACTGAAAGTCTCTCACCATGCCAAACTTCTCCAGCTTCTACTGTCTGCTTCGGTTGCCAGTGCTGCCCGCCAGGAAAACACTTCACTCTGAGACCCCACAGATTGTAGGGCACCTGGAGCATGTGAGACCTGGAGAACTGGGAAGAAGTTTTTGAGAGAGCTGAAGAAACCCTTTTCTATTAGTGAATGCTCTTTGGCAATTGGAATGGCTTAAATTAAATTATATCACCTTTAACAAAATGTGTAATGGCTGGGGACATCAATAAAGCTGTTTGTTTTTCCAGTTCTTTCGTAGTATCTTGAATTGAATATAGTTAAAAAAATCAAAATTTAAACCAACTTTTTTTTTTTAATATTACGTGTTACTTTGGTCCTCTTCCAGATCTGTTCTTAGAAAGTAATTTCAAATTCTGTTTCTCTTAGTGTCTATTAATCACAATGTTTAAATTACATCTAATTGCTTTTTACTAGGAAGTAGTGTTATTTCTTTTTCAGACAAACCAACTGCAGTTCTAATAGTGTGTTTTTAAGACAAGAGGCTATTTAAGAATATTGTTTTGGGAGTTACTACTTTATTCACTGGTACGCTGCAATTTGTTTCATTAGGTTTTTTTAGATGTTTTTATTCTTGACTACCTGGTAAAGCCAAATGAGATGTGGAAGCATGGGCTTTGCAGCAAGAACATAAAGAGCAGCAATTGATTTAACTCATCGCAGGGTATCATTTTGCAGTTGAGTTGAGCCATTTATGACTTGTTTTAAATGACAATTTTTTCTTAAGTCCAATCTCCTCCCCTTCACTTACTGATGAGAGATCCGGAGTTGTGGCTTGAGGCACTGCTTTGCTTGTGGAACTCATGATTTATTGAGAAGGGAGTACCCTTGAAGAGGTGGATATAAACAAGGGAGCATAGCACTGTTTGTAATACAGAATCCTCAGTGCTTTGTGGGCAATCTTCCTGAAATCAGCTGCCTGCATTTGGAGGCCCTGGGGCGCTAGCCCTTAAAAAAGAAGAAAAAAGGGGGGGGGGGGGGGGGGGAAGAGAATAAATAAGGTTTTTAAATTACAAAAAGCTCAGCTGAAGATGGTGTTTTTGGCAGAAGCAGTGAGTGGTAGCTTGTGGATTGGTGGAGCAACAAGAAGCAGCTGGACTAATGCATATAATTTTTGTTATGGTAGTACAGTTCATTAAGCAGAAATTTGGTTTTGCCCTGAGAAAATGGCCTGAATCAGGGTTCATTCCTGGGAGCAATTCCAAAGCTGCAGCTTCCCTTCCACTGAGTCCTTGTGTGCTTCATGTTGTCTGAGATTGATATTGTTGGCTCACAATTTGAAATACTCTTTTAAATGTAACTGATATATTTTTCAGTTTTGATCATTTTGATCAAGATATCAGTGTCCTTTTGGAAGGCCGAAGCACAAAACTAGAATTGTGGAAGAGATGAACAGTTGCATCTAACATAAGTTGGAGCTTTTGTGTTTTCATATTCATCTTCAGGTCAAGCAAGTTGTCATGCCTTGTTACAGAGGCTACACCTCCCGGCTGCTGTGGTCAGATCCTTTTCTGGGGGAGGAGGTGAAGTTTTCCTCGAGTGCTGCAGGTTCTGCCTAGCTGTCCAGGCTGAGCAAAGTATCGAACGGGTAGCTGGAGCTTCTTGTTGTTGTGACTAGAGAAAGGAGGGTGAGAGAACAGGCTTTGAAGAAGAGAAAAATCTTCTGAGCAACGTAACTGTTACCCTGCTAAGGATGCTATCTGAGCCAGGTAGTCACCCAGGAGATGATGTCTGACACCCCCCAAAGTTACCAAAGGAGTTTAAGTTAACACACTTTAACAATTCCATGTGCAGGATTTAAGCATATTTTTAAATATTTTCTGGCCTGTTGTGTGTCCCGGGCAGGAGCCTAGGTTTTGCAGTGAGTAGCCAGTTCATTGCCTAAGGCATAAAAGCACTGACTGAGCTAATTACTTAGTATGTGTAATTGTATCTAAAATCAACTGCAAATCAGCACACTCCACTTGTTTCATAGTCCAGATACATTATTGTTAATAACTGTGATAGCACCAGCAGAGAATGAGAAAATGCATCTAGATGTCATTGTTTGACAAAGTTTTGACATTGAAGACCCTGATTTCTTTTTTTTTTATTTATCTGGTAGCTTCTTTTAGATGTAGAAGAAAAGAGGAATCCACAAGTGTCGTTCAAATGAAGCTTATTTCTCTTAATGATTTTCTTTTAAAAAACCCCAAACTAGGCACTGGATTTTCCTAATTTCTGAAGAAGTTGGTAGTGTATTAATGGGGCTCAACTTTCAAAATATACCTGCCAAAAGAAGTGAGTCTTGCTTTTACAGAAGTTATGAGAAGAGTGCTGGTTCCTCTATCGGTGCTATCAAAATTAATTCTAATTTCTTCTTTGACTTTTATTTAAAAAAAATCTGTACTCCTTGTGATATAACCTCTATCGCTTAGTCAGAAGCTATACCCCACAGGAATGGGAGAGAGCTTTTTGGCTAACGCTCAGCATAATATAGTAGAGGTACCGACCGACCAAATTGTGAATTGACCTGAAGTCTGAAATCGAAAAAGCCATTAAATTACTACCCTTGAGGAACAACTGACTCAGCTGCTTATATTATAGAGTGTTATTTATAAGGAAAAGATAATTTTAGGTACGTGGATCAGCAGTGATTTTAAAAAGAAAACAGAGATGTTTGTAATCTTGGGGTGGGTGGGTGGGGTGACTGCTGAAGAATCTTTCCCATATAGCAGGCTGCCAGTGGCAGCAGTTTCCTGGCAACATGACCAAGTGGCTGAACATGTTTAGCGATAGCTGTGTTAATTCTCAGCACAGCATGTGGACACTTTGCAGCAGTGCGTTAGGCAACATCATTAACAAACCAATGACTTGTTCTCTGCCATGTTTTTTATATGATGATGAAGCAGCATGGATCTTTATAATTCTCCTCTGGAATAACAAGTCTCATCTGATGCAATTTTCTTTGAATACTTAAGCATTCTTGAGGGATATAGCGAGTTCTGGAGTTGAGTTTTGATGCTGTAGATAACTAAAGTAAAACCTTTCTTTTTGGTCTGTCGCACTGTCAGGGTTTCAGGAATGCAGAGGTTCTCCCCTGGTGAAATAATGTAGCAGCTAAAGATTCTTCTCTTTAGATAATGTGTTTACTTGCTTTTGTTATTTAGGGTGTTTCTTGCTTCCAAATGCAGGGATATCCTTTGAGATATTGCTTAAACTAGTTCAGAAAATACAAGATTTTGTGGCAGAGATTATTTTCTTGTGTATTCCATGACTATTTTAGCATGTCCTTTCTTGACGTTGCTGTTTCATCTTCCCAGATGAGTTTTCTTTGAGGGTTATGATACAGGACAGCATGAAGTTAAAGCCTGTGACCTTCACTGAAAGCAGTAACCCCTGACAGTGAAATGCCAGATCAATCACCTTTGTCTTTTTTTTTTTTAATACTTTTTTTTTTTTTTGGTATAAGCCTCCAAGTTTTAGTTAATTTCCTTTTTTGGATTTTTTTGGTCTGTCCACCTGGGACATCAGGTGGAAGCAGGGATAAGGGCTGAGCTGAACAGAACTAATCTCCATCTGATGTGAGCTGGTGTAAAATATCCCCTAGTGAACCACTTTGGACTTTTTGGATTAAGCTATGTTATAATTTCAAGTTATTATTTAGGGTTTTTCCCTCAAAGCAGAACAGGACAAATCTGGTACAGAATATGCCTGAGTACATTCTTCAGAGCTGTGTTGTGAACTTGGTCTGTGTCCAGTCTGCAGTGAACGGGACCCTGCTTCCTTCATTTTTAAGGGTTTATAATTTTGAAAATCCTTTCAAGAAATGCTGAAATTGATTGATTTTAAAATATTGAGTCTCATAGTAAATTCACTTGTAATAAACTTGGTGTCTAAGTAGAATAAAGGTGTGAATCACTTCCGTGTGTGAGCTGCTATTCCAGTTCAACTAGTTGTCATTTTGGGTGTCAGAATCCCCCTTCTGAGCTGACAAAATGTAACTGCAGGCCAAATGCTTCCCCTAGCAGCCAAATACAAATGGGAAACAGGCTGTTCTCATGTGGGATCTGGGAGGGAAGGAATAATTTTCTTTTGATCTAACAGTTTAGTTAAGAATTATTACAAAAATCATGCTGTAGCTACATCTGCGATTTAGCTCTCTTGATGTAATTTTTATGCCTTAAAATGCCATGCCAGCTGATTCTTTCCACTCTGTGGATCTGGTATCTATGCAGTCTCTCTGCTTTCCTGTCCCTAACTTTCCCTTGCTTGTGCGTATGAGAAGCTGTACACATGCTCCATATGGAAGTGTCTTTTTAATAGGATTGAGGTTTTAGCTCTGTAGGATTGAGGCTTTAGCTCTGATTATCTAACTGCTAACCCAGGTTTTAATTGTGACAGTGATTGCAAGGGCAATCAAGTCCAGGTTATTAAAGATATTTCGATCCCCTAGATGATCTGAACCTTGATGTTTTCAACTGTAAGAAGGAACTGCGGTATTTACAGGAGGTACTGAATTGTTTAGTTCTTAATTTTAGAAGATTATGTGTTTTTATCCAATCTCTTCAGGTGATAGTCGCTTTCTATCTGTAGGTTAGTATACATCATAATGTGATACTGCATCCTTTACAGAGGATGTAATAGCCTTTAGAGCTATTACAGAATGTATTAGAGATGCTAAGAAATAATTTTAAAAGTGCTCCTGCAATTTTAGAAGCTAAACTAGATACAAGAAATGAATTCTAATTCAGTATTACCTTTTCTTTATATATGTGCATCTCAGCAGATTTGCCCTGGACTGTGGATTATTTCCTAGTGTAAATTATTCCCAGTGTTTTCCTAGTTCCTTTTGGTACTTGACATAGATCTGTGTAATTGATGTGGGGAGATCAGCTTAGCCATGAACACACAGTGCTAGCCACAAGTGCAGTAATGGAAAGAGAACAGATCAGGGTGGGAAAGTAACATTTGCAGTATTACAGAGAGTTCCTTTTTACTGTTTAGTGCAGACGCTACCAGATTTCTGAATGTGCTTTGCTTTTTGCCTGCTCCTTGATTAAGTACTTTTTGGGCCGAAGAGCACAGCAAATGGCCTGTAATGACTTGGATAGATAATTTAATCTCTAGGCAAAGATGGTACCAGTTAATCCATTCACTAGCAGACCATCTAAAAAATGAAATCTGATGTAATCAATTGAAGGTATATTTAAGGATAATCAAGGGAAGGTATATTTAATGACTAAATATACCATTATACTAAAAGTAGAATTAAATGACCCTAAGCCTGCTACAGCAGCACTGAGAATAACTAAGATAATCTAGCTAATTTTGATTTTATTTTTTTTGCTAGCTTTCTGGAATAGTTACTCTGTCAGCAATCTCTAGTAAAACTGTTTATGCAAATAATTAATAAAAATTTAGCTCCAGCCAAAGCCATTGCATTTTGTTGCATGTATTCCAGCTGTTATCTATATAATATATTTGAGAATAATAGTCTACTTAAAAATATGATCCTTTAATACAAAATTTGCATCTAATTTGAATAAACATGAGCCTCTGATTCATGTGGTATTCCATAATTACTAGTGAAATTCAGTGAAAACTAATCATTGGAATATAAAGAAGTCAGGTTCTCTTGTAGTAAGGCTTAAAAATTGGGTTAAAATGGATCAATTGCTTACTCTGTTCATTATAAAACCTGTGTCCTCTACGAAACGAACTCTAAGCCAACGTTCATTTTATTTCGGGATTGTGCTCTAATTGATTTGGTGTGTGCCAATTGATTTGCTTTGTGCTGTTAGTTTTATTTCTTAGTATGTTTATATATGTGGGTTTGGCAATACTGCCCATTAGTAAGCTTACCCATCTCATTAAGACTGTCAATAACTTAGCTAGGCTTTAGTAAGTTGGGCTGAACTCTTCTACAAGAGTATTTGTCTCGGGTTGGAATTGCTTTATCATGCTTAGTGAAGCATCATCCAAACTGGCTTCAGCTCTTCATCTGGTCTTGCTAGGAAAAAATAGGGTTTTCTACTTGTGGTGATGGATTCTAGTGATTCTTTATTTGAAAAGCCCTGAATGTGGAAACAGCTGGGATGAAAGCATTTAATTATAAAACTTTGTCTCAGTGGAGGAGTTGGAAGTAGAAAATGTAAGAGGTGGGACTCTTCTACATTGTAGTGTAGAGAGACTGCACAGTCGTCTTCACAGTCTGAGATGGACCAAGTCATTCATGAGGCTGAGAACAAATCTTAGAAGCTTTTCAAGTAGAGAGTTCCACTGGCCTCAAGAAGTTAGCTGTATAAAAGATGACAAACTTCTAGGCTCAATTTGTTTCACATATACATTGAATATTCTCCTGGTATGATTTATAACGATTCATTTTTCTTTTGAAAGACATGAGCCTGTTTTTTTTTAATTTTGTGTATGGCAGCAATGAGAATGTGTATAGTGGATGGGACAAGAAATTGCAGGAAGAGTCAGGATGGTTTAACAAGCCCATTGCCTTGAGGAGAGATTGTTAGTACTGCTTATATTAACATGTCTTTACCATTTCTCTCTTATAAATATGCTGGGATGTGTTACTGCATACAAGAAATAGCACTGGGAGAACTGGATTTACATATAGATGAGTATTGCAAGATCAGATGATTGTAAAGGTTAAATTTGTAGTTGTCCATCTTTTTGTGCCCTCTTTGCATATGTGAATGGTATATTATTGACTAACATGATAGCATTTTTCTGCCATAAATTTGCTTAGTTAGCATATAAAATGACATAAAAGAGAAACAATTACAGCTGGCTGAATGATGTCTGTTCTGTTACTTCCTAACTTTTCAGTTACTGGGCTTTGCAAGCAGAATCATTATGGAATCACAGAGTACTCCAGGTTGGAATGGGACCTCTGGAGGTCCTGCAGCTCAATACTTTGCTCAAAGCAGAGCTAAGCAGGTCAGCTTGCTCAGGGTCCTGTCCAGTCAAGTCTTGAACACTTCAACAGTGGAGGTCCCACAACCTCTCTGCACAAACTGTTGCAGTTTGTCCAGGGATATTATCAATGGGAGCAAAAGTTTGTTTGAGTATAATGCATTTCCTTATCAGTGTGCTGTACTGTCTGGTGGGTGACTAAAATCACCTGCTGGGTTCCTCACCAAAAAGTGGTTGTCTTTCCTTTCTTTGTGGGAGTATGAGGCAAGTTGCTCCTAGTTCTTCAAATTTCTCCCCAAGGATCTCATTCTAGAGAGGATCTCTTTTAATACAGGGGGATGTCTAGAGAGTATAGCCTTCTGCCGTACTTTCCTCCATGTTAGACTCCCTCATCAACGTGCAACTTAGTGCAGTCTTTTGTCTTTAGGTCCCCAAAAGTTATAAGCATGTGACTTTCAGACCCCTCACGATCTCTGAAGTCCTGCCTGGCCAGTGATGGGAATCTGTCCTGCCTCACTGTGTGGTTTGTAAGCTTGTAAATTCTGAGTAACTTATTTTGGATAGTGTCAGATGCTGTATTTATAGCCATCTTGCTTCTAAAAAATTTGATTCTCCAAACAAAACTGAGTATCTTTCAGGAAATTGTTCTTCATTAGTATCTGTATTGCATTAGGAATAGTTTTGTTAAAATTGTTTATGATGCAATACTGTATTTCTTGTGGTTTTAGGTTGGCATAAAATTTACTGTTGTAATTTATGCTAGCCTTCAAGGTTTTTTGCTTCAATTTAGGACAAGTCCGTGGGGCTTTTCTCTGCGCATTTTTTGTAGTCTCATGTTGCTGTTCCTTTCTGATGATACCAGCGATGGAAAATATTTATCCCCAGTTCTTACTCAATTTATGCAATACTGCAAAGTCCTGTTATGTTTTAGGATTCAGATTAAACGGTGCTGTACTTCAGTAGCCCTCATTTCATGAAAGATGCTCACAAGATGTGTGGACTGGTGCTGGTGCTTAATCTTTTCCTGTGAAGTCTGTGCTTGGGAATTAGCTGCTTTTCATCTGATTTTCAGAACTGACTACCTTAGGTTTATGAAAATTGAAATTTGCAAGAGGAATTGTCTTATGAAGAAGACATGAACATGTAGGGAAAAAAATTGTCCAACAAACATTATTTGGTGCAAAACAGGATTACAATGCTGTAGGTAACCCAAATGAGGATCTCATTTAAAAAGGATGTGAAGTCACTGATTGATTCTTTATTCTTAAACATAATCACTTCCATGGTTAGTTTGTAATGTTTTTTTGTGAAGGCTTACACAGGCTATCCTGCAACATAAACATAAGATGCCCTTTGTTTCATGTTACATGCATTTTTTCCTATTCTTTAAACAACAAACCAACCCTTTTTCTTCTTAAATCTCTTTATGTTATCTGGTCCTCAGCACTGCTATGTTGTTATGTTTTACCCCTAAATGTGGTCACAGGTCAGCGTTAAACACACCTGCAGTGTAGGAAAAGGGAACTTTCTGAGCTTGTTCTTTAAAAATGGAAAGAATTCTGTTCCCAGAGATACTGCTGCAAAACAGTAACAAAAAAGCATTAGTGAAGCTCTCAAAACAGTAAATATCCAGATAATGTGCTTGCCTCCAGATGCCTGGCAGATTGGTTTTGTTGGGAAGGAAGAAGATTGCAGACCTATTTGTCACCTAAGATACAGGTTTTGTGATTATTTTCTTTGCTTGCATCATGTATATGTCAGCCTGTCTATATTTACGAAGTATTAGTGTCACGATGCATTTCTGCTTTGCTTGCTTGCTTTGCAGTGAAGGAAGGATCTTGTAAAAAGAGCTAGGTATGACTTGGTTCAGTAGATGACTCTGCTGTTATGTGTTGTATCCAATTAATCTTGTGTGATACACAGATTGCTCACGTTGCCACGCTTTGACCCTTGCACTTGTCCCTAGCTGGAGAGATTTTTCTGAACATCCAGTGTGTTTAGCATATTCAATTAAAAAAACCCCAAACAACAAACCACAAAATACATACAAATTATCTATACACAAAAAAATGAGATGTTTAAATTGTTGATAGCCCTAGGTTGAAGAATTTTATTTTCTCTGGAGACCTGAATTACCAAACACAAATAACAAATCTGGTAAGAAATTAATTTCTGGGCACTTTATAGACATTCTTTCCTGATGTAAGCTTTTTCTACCAAATATTTTATGGTTTGATCTATCAGTGATGAACGATGTATCCAGGATTACATAAAAGCTCTGACCCCACTCTCTCACATCCCAAACCCAGATGCAGCTGTTACTTATCTATCCAGATAGATATGCCTGGATTATTTTTCTTGGAATGCGTAGTTTAAGGTAAGTAGAAAATCTGCCTGTTATGCCATTTTTCCTTCATCCAGTTGTATGAAGGAGAAACTGTCTTGCCGATTGGCATCTTTATGTAGATGACAGTAGCAAAGCAAAAAGAAAGTGATATTTTTGCTTACCATAGTGTTGTTGTGCACAAGTTATAGTGTGCTCACTTTTTAATTGTAAAATCCTTCTCATTTGACTGTCATCCTCTCTTACTTGCTTTGATATTTTAAAAGTTATCTTAACTTTAATTTTGGTTCATCATTATTGTATCTAAGCTATAATGATTGAATGCTAGGAAAAGTGTGACTGTGGGTTTGTGTGTTTTTGGGGGGGGTGGGTTCCCCCTTGAGGTGGTAGACTTTTTGCATATTAATACTGTGGCAAAAATCTTCCCAGCAATTAAAGCAAAAGCTACTGACAAAGGCAGTAGAGGAGACAGCTCCTATGAAATACTCACAGTAAATGAAGAAAATCAGCTGAGCTGAGCCACGTATTTTGCTACCTTTAAAAAATCTTTTTCAGGATGAAATTGAGATGTACAGGCTGTAGTAAGTTTTGCTTTCTAAATTCTTCATTTAAGCTCTGCTTTGGTTCTGAGCTCGTTAAGTCTCTTTTTTAAAAAAAAAAAAAAAAAAACCAAAAAAAAAAAAAAAAAAAAAACCAAAACAAAAAACCAAGAACCAAACCTTGAACACTAAGTCTCTTTGAAAGTCACTGGAACTTTGGTATCCAGGTGCCCACATTACAATGGATGTATGGGATGTATGGGATGTTGGTGTGTTTGAGGTTTTCTTTTGATCTACTCTTTCTTTGCAATGATCAGTCACAGGGCTACCAGGAGCAAAGCATAAATAAGGCTACAGTAAGATGGCGGCCAGGGCTCAAGCAGTGACCTGAGTTCACTCTACAACCCTTTTTTCCCTTCCTTTGCTTACATTGTGTAATAGTGTGGTAAATGTTGAGAAGAGTATTTTCTATTTTGTTTTATTTGAACTTATTTGAAGAGTAGAGAAGCTTATATAAAGAGATACAAGAGCTTGTTGAATATAAGAAAAAAAAGTGTTGCTACCTTACAGTTAAGCTTAAAGTTGCTAATCTGTAAATGACAATGCATTTGGAAGTTAGAGGAGAAGTGCATGGATGATGATGATGATTTCAGTCTTTACAGTGAGTTTAAAGGAAATGTGTTTTTGTTTCTACTGTTTGGTTTTGTTTTAAGATTTAGATTGAAGTAAACTGCAATTTTCTATTTCACTTCAATTTTCTGTATTCTAATTTTCTATATGGGAATTGCTTCTCCTTTCACAGCTGTATTGGGTTTGCATGGCAGGGTTTTGGTAGGAATGGGGCTACAGGGGTGGCTTCTGTGGAAGCTGCTGGAAGCTTCCCCTATGTCCAATAGAGCCAGTGCCAGCCGGCTCCAAGAGGGACCTGCCGCTGGCCAAGGCTGAGCCCATCAGCGATGGTGGTAGCGCCTCTGAGAGAGCATATTTAAGAAGGGGGAAAGAACAGCGGCACAGCAGCAGCTGGGAGAGAGGAGTGAGAATACATGAGAGAAACAACCCTGCAGGCACCAAGGTCAGTGAAGAAGGAGGGGGAGGAGGTGCTCCAGGCGCCGGAGCAGAGATTCCCCTGCAGCCCGTGGTGAAGACCATGGTGAGGCAGGCTGTCCCCCCGCAGCCCCTGGAGGTTAATGGTGGAGCAGGTGGATGCTCGAAGGAGGCTGTGACCCTGCGGGAAGCCCACGCTGGAGCAGGCTCCTGGCAGGACCTGTGGCCCCATGGAGAGAGGAGCCCACGCTGGAGCAGGTTTGCTGGCAGGACTTATGACCCTGTGGGGGACCCGCACTGGAGCAGTCTGTTCCTGAAGGACTGCACCCCGTGGGAAGGACCCACGCTGGAGCAGTTCATGAATAACTGCAGTCTGTGGGAAGGACTCACGTTGGAGAAGTTAATGGAGGACTGTCTCCCGTGGGAGGGAGCCCACGCTGGAGCAGGGGAAGAGTGTGAGGAGTCCTCCCCCTGAGGAGGAAGGAGCGGCAGAGACAAGGTGCGATGAACTGACCACATCCTCCATTCCCTGTCCCCTTGTGCCGCTGGGGAGAGGAGGTGGGGAAAATCAGTAGTAAAGTTGAGCCTGGGAAGAAGTGAGGGGTGGGGGGGAAGGTGTTTTTAAGATTTGGTTTTATTTCTCTTTATCCTACTTTGATTTGATTGGTAATAAATGAAATTAATTTCCCCAAGTCGAGTCTGTTTTGCCTGTGACAGTAATGGGTGAGTGATCTCTCCCTGCCCTTATCTGAACCCATATTGTTGTATTTTCTCTCCTCTGTCCAGCTGAGGAGGGGGAGTGATAAAGCAGCTTTGTTGGGCACCTGACATCCAGCCAAGGTCAACCCACCACAACAGCATGCTAGTATGGTAATGTGTATATAAAATAGTTTTATAAGTACAACTTACTGGAGAAGCTACATTTGAGATTCAAATCACTGCTGATGAGGGATGGGTGCAGAAAGCTTGCTTGTTTTTCTATCAGGTACATGCCACAGCTGGTAGTAAATGCAATTAAATATTTTGAAGGTGTACGTGCTGGAAGAAGAGAAGACAAGTGACATATGCAAGTTAATGCAGGTTTGTCAGTTATGATACAGTGACAAGCCCTGCAAGAAGCTAACAGCTCATTATACATTACTACTTTTGGGGTATTCTTACTGTATCTACTTTACAAAGAGAATTCTAACTTTGGTATTGAGACTGGTGCAAATCTTATGGGGCCAATTTGTCACATTAGTGTAAATGTGCTAAAGCTCTGTGACCTTGCAGAGTTATATTTAATCTTACACCCACAGAAAACCTGTTTGCAAGCTCTTAAGTTACACAAGTGCAAGTGTAAATGATGCTTGCAAACCTATATCATGAACGAAGGGAACCTGAAAATCAAAATGAGGCCTTTGACTTATATGTGCACTAGTATAACTAATTGTCATTAGATTACTCTACAGAAAATATGACAATCTTTGCCTAGTCTGAAAATGCTTATTCTTTTTAATGTTGCTTCTGAACAAGCCCTGCAAGTAATTTATTCCGTCTTTCTCTTAATGCAGAAATGTTTCATACAGTGTTAATTTTTTAGTATCTTTTGCAATTTTTTTGAATGTAGAAAGACTTAAGGACTACTTCCCTTGGAATATTATTAAATGATGTCTTTTTGTCTGGATGTTTTAAGTTCCTAAGATTCATCCTCTTGCTCCTGACTACAGTCCTTTTTGCACTACATAAAAAACTTTTCCATGCCTTAATGAAAACTCTTAGAATATTTTGGTGTAGTTATGTGAAGAATTGCCTTATGAGTCCTATACAAGTCCTCAGTGTGTCCCTGTCAGGGCACATATGGTCTCTGCTTATTGAGTTATGCAATGCCTTCTTTGCCTCAGTCTTTACTGATGACATCAGCCTTCAGGAATTCTAGGTCTCTGAGATCAGAGGGAAAGTCTAGAGGAATACTTAACCTTGGTGGAGGAGGAACAGGTTAGGCAGCACTTAAGCTGCACATACATAACTCCATGGGGCCTGATGGGATGCATCTATGAGCATGGAGGGAGTTGGACAAAGTCATTGCAAGGCCACCATCTATTGTCTTTAAAGTGTCAGGGTGTTTGGGAGAGGTTCATGAAGACTGGAAGAAAGCAAATGTCACTCCTGTCTTCAAGAAAGGCAAGAAAGAACATCTGGGGATGTTCTGGTAACATCTGGGGAGCTGCAGGTTGGTCAGCCTCTCTTTGATCCCTGGGAAGGTGGTGGAGCAACTAACCCTGGAAAGCATTTCCAAACACATGAAGGACAAGAAGGTGATCAGTAGTAGTCAGCAAGGATTTACAAAGGGGAAATTGTGCTTAACCAACATGATAGCCCTCTACAATGAAGTGACTAGCTTGGTGCATGTGGGGAGAGCAGTGGATGATGTTTGCTTTGACCTTGGTAAGGTTTTTGATGCTGTCTTCCATAACATCCTCATAGACAAGCTGACAGAGTATAGATTAGATAAGTGGGCAATGAGGTGGATTAAAAACTGTCTGAATGGCCAGGCCCAGAGGGTTCTGATCAGTGGTACAAGGTCCAGTCTCTAAGTGGTATACCCCAGGGGTCAATACTGGGGCCGGTACTGTTCAACATCTTCATTAATGACCTGGACAATGGGGCAGAGTGCACCCTCAGCAAGTTTGTAGTTGATAAAAAACCTGGGAGGAGTGGCTGATAAGCCAGAGGGTTGTGGTACTATGGAGAGGGACCTTGACAGGCTGGACATAGGGGAATCTCGTCACGTTCAACACAGGGAAATGCAAAGTCCTGCATCCGGGGATATCTGAGAGTAAGCCCTTGCCACTAGTACAGGCTGGAGGCCAACTGGCTGGAAAGTAGTTCTGCGGAGAAGACCTTGGGATCTTGGTGGACAACAAACTGACCACGAGCCGGCAATGCGCTCTTGTGGCAAAGGCGGCCAACAGCATCCTGGGCTGCTTTAGGAAGAGTGTTGGCAGCAGGGGGAGTGAGGTGATCCTTCCCCTCTCCTTGGCACAGGTGAGGCCGCATCTGTGGTGCTGTGTGCAGTTCTGGGCTCCCCAGTGCAGGAGAGGCATGGACTTACTGGAGTGAGTCCAGCACAGGTCCACAAAGACGATGAAGGTTCTGGGGCATTCTTCAAGTGAGGAGAGGCTGAGAGAGCTGGGACTGTTCAGCCTGGAGAAGAGAAGGCTCTGGGGGATCTTATCAATGTATATAAATACCTGATAGGAGGGAGTGAAGAAAAAGGAGCCAGATCCTTCTCAATAGTGCCCAGTGACAGGACAAGAGGCAGTGGGCACATGAAAATCAATCAGAACATGAGAAAACACTTTTTTGCTGTGAAGAGAGTCAAACACTGGCACAGGTTGCCCAGAGAGGTTGTGGAGTCTGCATCCTTGGAGATATTCAAGAAGAGAAGACTGAGGGGGGATCCTATCAATGCTTATCAATATCTAAAGGGTGGGTATCAAGAGGATGGGGCCAGACTCTTTTTCAGTGGTGCCCAATGACAGGACAGGGGGAAATGGGCACAGATTGGAGCACAGAAAGTTCCACCTGAATATGAAGAAAAACTTCTTCACTGTGAGGGTGACAGAGCCCTGGAACAGGCTGCCCAGAGAGGTTGTGGAGTCTCCTTCTCTGGAAATATTCAAAACCCGCCTGGACGTGGTCCTGTGCACCCTGCTGTAGGTGTGCCTGCTCAAGCAGGGGGGTTGGATGAGATGATCTCCAGAGGTCCCTTCCAACCCCTACCATCCTGTGATTCAAAACCTAGCTGGACTCGGTCCTCGGCAACTGGTTCTAGGTGTCCTTGCTTGAGCAGGGTATGGGACAAGATAATCTAAGAGGTCCGTTCCAACCTAAATGATACTGTGATTCTGTATATTCCTTTCTCTCCCCCACAACAAACACAATTAAATCTATGTCATACTTGAGAGTACTGTTGCATAATATGGTTTGTGAAGTATGTTGGAAAACCAAGCTCTGAGCCTTATAACTGAACTAATTATCAAAAAACTAATTTCCAGCACAGCAGTTAATTTGAAAAACTAACTTGTGGAAGAGGATTTGGAAGAACAGAGGCAGTTTTGCCCTTTGACAGAAATGTAGTTTTTAACGCTCTGATTCTATCCCAGGCTTGTTGAAGTGTCTTTCCTGAAGACACTTTTTTAAAATGCAGAATGTTTCCTTCACAAACAATTTCTTTACCTTACAGGTTTCACCTGTTAAAAAAGGATCAGCATGTTTTCTGATGAAGACTGCTGACTAGAATATCCGTTTTGTATCCCAGCAGATGACCTCTCTGAATTAATTGATCCCAGTTCTAATGAAGTGACCTGTTTAAAATAGATCTCTGCTAGTGTGTGTTTTCATGTCTTTGGCCTTTAAAATTCAAAGTGAATCCCGTCATGGGATTCCTAGAAGTGATCTGTTGTTTTCCACTCAGATTTTTTGGAAGAATCTTGGTGCTTTGGCCCAGTGTTGGAAACTCATTCTGATTAAAAAGATTTTAAATGTAAGCCTCTCTTTGGTGCTTGTTTGTAACTGGTTCAGTATTTGATTCTCGGGGTTAGCACCCAAGCCTAGCTCTGCTGTGCATTCCCAGGCTGAGCTGCACACAGCTCAATAGCTTTTACATTATGCTCTGACCACACAGGAATGGAGCAAATCACTGCTTTCCAAGTCCACCTTTGCAGTTATATTTTAGGCGCGGGGGGTGGGGGTGGGGGTGGGGGTGGGGTGTGGGAGGGTGGAGGGGGAGAAGGGGAATGTATGTCTGTGTCTGGTAATTCAGAAAAGCTGCCATTAAAGGATAATCACTCAGTCTCTTGCATTCTACTAAATGCTTACACATCGGTTACTACTAAACTGCATACTATTTCTGTGGAAAGAAAAAGAATTAAAAACCTGATTGGACTTTTATGACCCTTTAAAGATACAGTAACTTTCCATTTTGTGGCTCTGTGTCCACATAGCCTGCGTTGTGCTTACATGGTTGGGTTTTTTTAAAGAAAATATGCATTGCTTAAAAAAGAAGTGTCTACTTTCTGTGCTCTTAAAGAGTAATTCAGTAATCACCTAGAACAGCTAATGAGAAGAGAGGAAAATACAGAAAGGATATTGCTTACTGAAGATGGCTGCTGTTCGGTTCCTGTGACATAAATTGTAAACTGCTAGTTAAGTTCTTATTTTCTTGGAAAGTGAGAAAAGATGCAGATAACTGATGTCATTCCACATGCGCTGATGGTTGCTAGTATGTTGATAACTCTAATAGTAGAGTTGTGGGATTTTTGGTGCCCTTGCACATGCTCTTAAAATAGGGGATAATTAAGATAATTTTAATTATAATCCTTATTGCAGAATGGCAATTATACACGCTTGATCCTAATGTTACATTGTACTTATCCTCCCTGATGAGCAGAAAGTCTTTCATTTAAGTCAATGTGAACATTACTTTCCTGGGCACCTAAACTGTTGATAGGGTTGCTTGCCCTCACTGTGCATGTTTTGTGGAGTAGCAATGAGAGGCAGTTTCTATTTGTTAGTAACATTTTGAAAGGCATGGAAAACCTAATATCTATTTTAGCAGGAAAGAAGGATTTTTGTCCCTGGCTGAATGAAAAAAGAAAATTCTTAATATATGATTTAGTCTGTGAACTTGTCGAGAAGTAATTTGTTTATTTTCTGATGCTGTTAGCAACTAAAGGTTACGCAGCTGTTGGATGTTCACTTGAAAGCTTATTACCTGTTCGCGTGTTCTGTCTCTCACACTCTGCACACTCAGGCACACTTGTTCCCCCTCCCTCCTGCCCCCCACCTAGAGAACAGCCCACCAGGATATCCTTTGGAAAACGGCAGCACCGGTTCCCAGTTGGAGCTGTGTGCAGTTAAACTCACTCATCTCAATGCCATGTGACCAGAAACGCAAGGAGCAGATTGACATCTGGTGCACATTCTGCAACTTGTCAGATAGCCAAAAAAAAAGAAAGAGGGGGTGGGAGTGAGGAGGGGAGGTTCCCTTGCTTTTTTTCTAGCGCTGTTAATTCCTGCTGGAGCTTGTTTGCTGCGAGCTTGGTTCATGGCAGTTACAGAAGCAGCAGTTCTTATTTGGTTAGCTCAGTGCTCTCAATGAGGTCAAGCTGGATCAAGGGGAAACCTCCTGTGGAAGCATCTACTGTAAGTTCTGATACTGCTTTTTCCACGCTCCTTCCAAATGAGTCGTAGCTTGTACGACTGAGCCAGGCTTCGGTGCTTTATGTCTCCCTAACTGATAATTTTGTATGAGGTTGTCGGGTTTTATGTTAATTGCACTTGTCAGTAAGGTGTCAGTTGGATCATAATGGCTGTGGATTGTGGGTGGAAAGGGCTTATCGTTCTATTCTTTTATTTTCTGAGGGAGTGGGAAGAAGGAAGTGTAGTTTTGTCCTTTTGAAAAGCTCCAAGCTGTTGAGGTTACAGCTCACCAGATTCTGTTATGTGTAATCTACATATTCTATTTTCTAAGTAAAGTAATTGTAAAGTGTCTTTCAGATGTCCTTGGATTTCACCAAATAGCTATTCTTTCGGGAATAGTTACCTAAACATTTATTTAATTAGAAAAAAAAAAAAAAAGAAGAGTAAACACTTTATTCAAATCTTGGAAACATCTGTAGTAACTGAATTTCAGAGACAGTCTAATGTGATCATTCAGAAATATTTCTTTGAAACCTAATTCTGAAAAATCAGCTGGTTTGAATGAAACTTTTCAGTGGCAAAGACTTTCACACTGAGATGAAAAATTTCTCATTTTATGTAATGAACTAGAGGTTTCTGCAAAAATGCTATTTAGCATGAAGGAATACTAACTTTTGCAGGTGGTGGTGTCTCATTTACAGCAATGGAAACCTTGGGGAATATTGAAAAGCTGGGCCATAAATTTTTCAGCTATATAACCCAAAGTTTTTTCAAAAAAACTTAACTGATTATATATCTGGAAGGCTTGCAGAGTGGTTTCAACGGACTGAACAAAATAACTACCACCTGTTTGGATTATTGTTAGTAATATATTGTAAACCCTGAGGGGAAATAAAGTATCACAAATCATTATCTCTTTCTGCTGTAAAGTTCCTCTTGAAAGGAGGTGACATGATGTCTCTCTCTTGATCTTCAGCTAGTATGTCTGGAAACCGGGCAGTACTGGCATTATTGTGCTGTGAAGCTGCGTAATGTTGCAAATGTCATAAAGACATTGCCTTACACTGCAAACTGTAATGTCTTTGGTGGGGGTTATTGTGGGGGTTTTTTGTTGTTTTGTTTTTGTTTTTTTTTTTCCCCAAAGATGTGCACTTTAATTATAGTCTTCTTTTTATCTCCTTCAGTTAATAGTCTTGACTTTCTTAGTTATCTAACTTGGAAGTTGGATAGAGGAAAGAAAAAAAAATGGTGTGAAATCAGGTCATGCAACATGTAGGTGTGAAGTACAGATATTTGCTGGAGAGATTTATGAAACAAACTCTTGAAGACTCCTTTTCAACTGTGTACTTCTATTTATTAAAATAGAAGATCTGTTATTTTAATATGCTGTGACTTTTGTCTGGCATCACTGCAACATAAATACAAGACGATAATGTGTAAATCAGCATCTGACACTTACCACTCGTTTTGAGGATAGGATCAAAATGCTCTATGAAGCCATTACTGGATTTTTTTTAATTTTAAATTTGTATCTTTTCTTGGTTTTAACAGAGGCTGTCTTTGGTTCCGTTCAGACAGCTCCATTTTTAAACATATATAGTGGGGAAAAAACATACTGTATCTTTTTGTCCAGATGGTGATGTTTCTTTTCATTTCAGCCTTCAGCTTCTGAGTTGATCCTAGTTGAAGATGAAATGACAGATACTGAAGATAATGAAGAGGAGGATTTAGGTGTCATGGATGATCAACGTAGTGTAATTCTCCATCTCATCTCTCAGCTCAAACTCGGCATGGACCTTACCAGGGTACGGACACTGTATCTCTTTTATAATTGTTCATTCTTTTTTCTTCTCATCCTTCTGTGTGTGTGTGCAAGCACACGCGTCTCACTCCTGTGAGCATGTTTTGCCCCCATGGGCAATAACGTTTGCCTCTTCATAAAGGTGTGGTTCCAGAGAGCTATGGAGTGCTGTCTCCTGCTAGGCAGGCTTTCACATGAAGTGACCACCACATCAGATATTTTAGAGAGGGGAAGACAGGGTCAGGGAGGGAAGGGAAAGGGAAAAAAAGAAGAGAAAAACCTCTGAAACTCTTCCTTATTTTTTTTATGAGTCTTTCAAAGCAACCATGTGTTGTGTATGTATCTCACATGTATGTTAAGTCAGGGCGCACTGAGTGTTTGAGGAACCATATTGTCAGTTTTATGGATGAAGAAGGTATGTGCTCAAGTTACTGCTTTGTGGATTGGATTCCATTTAATTACTTGACAGCTGCAAAAAACAGTGATGGTAAAAAAATTACAATCTTCAATGTATCATTGTTCTTGTCTGTGCTAAGCAGCTCACCACTTTTACCTTCTGTGCATCCTTCTGGTCCTGGAACCAGTATTGTTGTGAGCTTATCCATACTGATATGATCAGAGAAGTTATGGTGTCTGAGAAATTTCCCCTAAGTCCTCAGAGTTTTGGAAATGAGGTAGATGTTCTGGAAGCAGGGAATGCCTCTTTTTGAATAGCCCAGTGAAACCTTCTCAGGGGACTTAAAAATCAAGTGAATTTTTGTAAAGATATGGAGTACCCTTCTACAAAGGTTTTCTACTTAAAAAAAGGCAAATAAACCCCCTATAACCCACTTGCACAAATAAGAAGAGCTCATTCTGACTTACTTCCTCCACAAATAAAAAAAAGTTTGGAATGACCAGAGGATTACCCTTGTGCATGAAGTAGCTGTGCAGGAGATTCTTCTCATGGGCATTCTCATATTCTGAAGAGTTCATCTGCTTTCCTTCTGATCTTATGTACTAATCAAAATCTATTTTTACTATCACTTTCTTATAAAATGTGGCTTTCTCAATATAGTCTTTTCTGCTTCGTCTGGATCAACTGACAGTATTTAAAGATACTTATATTTTTTTAAGACTGAGCAATGCCATGATCTGTTGCTAAGTTTAGCTATTGAATAGCTGCACAGAAATTAATGCTTTGTTCTAAATAGAGCAAAAGTTTCATCATTTCATTTGTGAATAATTTATACCTGTCACTTAGTATGTCTGGGGTTATATACAGTTCATTTTGGTTTTGTTTTTCTTACAGTCCTCAATTTTTCATAGCTCTTCTTCTTTTCTATGTTGTTTGGCTAAGACTGTCTCAGTCCATAATGTTTAAACTAGACTAAGATTCCTTATCTGTTGTTCTTGTGTTTTCAAAACATTTTTTCTTTGGTAATGAACAAGATTTTTCCTCCCTGATTTCCAGTATCATCTTTTTGTCACAGCAGAGGAGGCAAAAACCCCAAAGACACACAGTTAATGTAAATAAGAGAAATTCCTGTAAATAAGAGAAATATAGACACTTATACGTAGGAAGGTAAATCTATATGATATCCTATTTCTTACATAGTGTTCTTAGAGCACAGTTTTTGAGGACAGTGATGAATATTATCAGATCTATAGTATGGCAAAATATTAGCATGCATGAATGTGTTTATATCATACCCACAGTCTGAAAAGAGGAACAGGCATATGGCAGAGTTAGATCTATCTCTAATCTGTGTGGTGCACGAATACACATATGATGAGTATTAATGAGACATGCCACATGTGCACATCACTTTTCTGGCCATTTTAAGAATTAAAAAAAAATAAATGACAAGACAGCTGGCTGCCTTTTTTTATTAACCTTGCTTCCTGACATGAGGCCCTTGGGGCCACAGACGTGTGACGATAAAGCTTGGTTTGTTGGACGCACCTCTTCTCATTTTTCATTATTCCTCTGAAAGTCAGATTTCACACAGTCTTGATGCTAGTCAGCTTCTGCTGGAAGTGGTTGTGGCACAGTAGTTGCTAATATCAGAGGATGTTTTATATAGTTCCGTTTTCCTGTGCCTTCTTCCCTAGGGTTGTTTATTTGGTTCATTTTGAGAGCTATGGATTGTAACATGATACACACATGAACAAACAGCTCTTCTGAGCCGTTGGTGGCTCTTGGGGCCGGATGCATAATTATTACCTTCATGTACCATATCAGAGGAACAGCATCTTTTCCTACGGGGTGCTTGCTTATGTTACTGTTGGCCTTGCCTGTGCTGACATGAATTTTCTACAGTGATGATAGCCACATTTAATGTTGCAGTGGTGCTTCACTTTTGAAATATGTCATGCTGCCATGCCTTTTAATGAGGAGTTAAACAGTAAAAATCTGCTGTGAAGGAAAACACCGGCAATGAAGTATTAAATCTGCATGGGCATGTGCTAGAACAGGCTAGGCTCTGTGTTGGCCAAATAGACTTCAATAGCTGCTAGAGAGAGTTGGGTGGGGGAGCAGTTCACAGCAGCAGAACATAGTACAAAACTAATGCCTTGGCCTGGGCTAGGACTTTAAACCTTGTTTAAAATTGGAATTGCTGGGGAAAAATAAGTTTCTAAATTGTTTGTTGTTTGGACTTTTAAAAAATGAAAAATAGCAACAAAAATCACTGGCATCCTGATAAATGTGTTGGCAAATGGCATCTAATGGATTGAAATTAATGCTAACAGTTTGTACAGATGGGTGATGACTCCCACACATTCCCTTACGTTCCCAACGCAGTTAATACGTGCTAAAAATAAAGGGCTGCCATTCTGTGTGAAAGGGCTGCCAGTAATTCTGCAGAATATCAACCTGTTGTAAATTAACATTGTAGTACGTTCATGATGTTGCAAGTTTTTAATTTGTTTGTCAATATACTTTCACCTTGTAATTTTAAAATATAAGTGGGATGAAAATAGCCTGTTTTATTCCCACAGGGGCACAGATGACAGTGGAAAGCTTTTGTACCTCTAAGAGAAGGACATCTCAGCATGGGGTGTCTTGGTCAGATTTCTGAAAAAAGTAGGGAATGGTGCTGACACCCATGTTTTGCTTCACAGTATGTAGTAGGGGGGACAGATATCTGTTCTTAAGAAGTCATGCTCTTACTTTTCTCAGTTGCATTCAGATCTAATTAAGTATAGGTGAATTCAATGACCAAGCTCTGAACGAGTGTCGTCTTTTGAACCGCAATGAAAAGGGAAGAATGCCTGTTAAACTGCTTCCTTCTTGCATGAAGCCTGAGAGAGAATAAGATCAGAGATTATTCAAACATTTTAGAATGCAATCAGGAGATTTTTTTGCTTCAGACTTCAGCAACTTGGTATTTATTTTAGAGAGATTCTTTTGTCCATTTGGTTGTCCTGCTGGCTTTTTCTCAGAGGAAAAAATTAGGCTGTTTTGACTTTTTATGCAAATACAAAAAAAAAAAAAAGTGGTGTAGTCCAAAACCAGTATAAAGAACATAGGTCTCCTAAGTCTGTTTTTCTGGACAGTTCATTCTGCTTGGTTGCAGAAGAGTTGAAAACCTCATTCCTTTGGAAGCTAGAGTACTAGTACAAGTGCATGACAGTCCAATGGTGGCAAGAAGAATGCCATATGCTTCCAAATTTGTTTATTTCTATTTTGTTTATTTCTGCAGAATCAAGATAGGGCCAATTTAAAAAAAAAAAAAACCAAAACCAAAACCCAAAACAAAACTGGTGTGATTTTTTTTTTTTTTTTTTTTTTTTACTAAGAGTGTGGTGGTATTACATATTCAACCTTTCAGGCAATGAGATTATTTAGTAAAAGGCAATGTTTTCTAGGCATATTTTGTAATACTGGAGCTGTCTAAGCTTAAAACCTCAAATATTTTCCATATGTATTTCTGCCTCCTTTTGAGGAAACAGTTCAATTATTCTATGTTTTGCAGTGGATCCTTTCCTGCTACAATTAAGGATGTAGTTCCCATTTTAATTGGGCTTTTAAAACAAGATCATTTCAGCTGGAGTTCAAGCTTTATTCAGATTTTAAATTGATTCTTGAAACTGAATAATAAGTGTCCAGTGGTTCGTAACATCTCATTTAGTGCCTATGTTGGCATAGCTGTGTTAAGTATGTAGCTGGGAAGCACACAGCTAGTGCTTGAGAGAGTAGGTCGGAGCGCTAGATGAATAAGTCAACAGGATGAAACCACAGCAGTCTTAATGTTGTACCATAAAATTTGCATAATCTTTAGTATGGTCCATAGTTTTCTCTCCTTCTCTTCCATTTCTGCTAATAAAGGTCACTCTTTTTAGAGATAGCCACTTGGACGTAACGAGATGCAGAGTGCTGTTTATTCAAATGAGTTTCCCTGCCCTTTCAAGTCTGTGCAGTGAACTCGTGATAGTCACTACTAGTGTTTCGAGACACAAGTGGTGGGGTTTTTTCTATGTTTCACTGCCAGTTTCCCTCTTGATAACCTGGTCTTTGAGTGTACAACTTATATTAAAATGAGATCGTATATTGAGGTTCAGTACTGCTGAACTACATTTTTTTTTAAGATTATATCAGATAATGAATATTTGGTCAGAATGAGAATGTTGCAAATAAGATGAAATTGTTTGAAGAGCTAAAAATACTGTAAGAAAAATCTACTACCTTTCCACTTTGCCTTCCAAAGTTTTAGATTTCACTTTTAAAAACTGATCTCCTCAGCCTCTCACTATCACGCCACCAGGACTGTAGGCTGCCTTTAACACTCAGTAGTTTGCCACTCATAGTGTAAAATTAAGGTCCTGCATCTTTTGGTCTTTACTAACCTCATTAGGTTGGTAACAGAGACCATGAAGAGTCCTCAAGACTTACAGAGTAGAGTCAGAGCAATATTACAGATGGAACTTCACTTGATTTATATCTAAACTTGTAAAAATTACTAGCCTATAAAAGACTATATGTGTGTAAATAATATACAGAAGGAGAGAGCACATAGCATGTGTGTTACCAAACACAGCAGTGATCTGTTTTTTTTGCAGTTGTGGTGTGTTGACTTACTGGGTAGGTATTAAGACTGCATTTGAGCCCTTGTGACTGGAATTTTTTTTCATGTTTACAAGTTTTCTTTGAAAAGAACTAAGTGATGAATAAAAGTTTGACAGCTTCTATTTCATTATCTGTGGGATCCAAAAGTACTGAGCTGTGCTTTGGTCCCACTTAGAATAGCAAGCTGGGGCAGCAGGGGGGCAAGCAAGTGTGTGTGTTTGAAGGGGTGGCTCCCTGCCTGCTGTAAATAACCCTTGCTCTTGGGAAAGGGAAGAGTGAATGCAATGGATTAAAGAGGAAAGCAGAACAACTGCTTTAATAGGGGACAGCTGTTGGTCTGCATCTGGCATCACTGAGCCACTTTGACTCTACAGACACATTTGTGTGTGCCAGAAGTTCCTCGTTGGTCACACGGGAGCGACCTCTGAGCTCCTCTGGGACGGGTCCTGCACAAGGTGTGGAGGGTGAGGCAGCAAGAATGGAGAGAAATAAATTCTTTTAGGTCCTGTAGCCCATGTCTGTCTTGCAGTGCACTCCAGGATGTTTCACTGAAAACTTTGTTATTCCTAAGTAGGTGACTCTGGCAACATCTGCGTTGCTAGATGAGCCACTTGAGGAGAACAATTTATGTTCTTACCTACTTATTACCTAAGTAATGTCAACTGAGAGGAGAGGAAAAGGCAGATTTCCATGTGAGAGGAACAGCCCATCCCTGTTGCATGAGCTGCTGTTGAGAATCATAATGAAATAGGAAGCGGCCTGCGTGGCTATCAAGGCTGCTGCTTTTTCCTTTGCTCATTATTTAGACTGCAAAGAAAATGAAATTGGTGTGGCAGGGGAGGAAAATAGGCCGTCCTGAAACCTGGCAGGGCCAGAATTGCAGCTGTCTTAACTGTTCTCCCCCCCCTTCCCCTGTGGTAGTATGATCATGGGGAAATCATATCTGCCTTTGTCTGCTTTGCATACAGGTAGTGCTTCCAACATTTATTTTGGAGAAAAGATCCCTGCTGGAGATGTATGCAAATTTCATGGCCCATCCAGACCTGTTTTTGTCAATTGCAGCTGGAGCCACTCCCGAGGAAAGAATTATCTGCTTTGTGGAGTATTATCTAACAGCTTTTCACGAAGGCCGAAAGGGAGCAGTTGCCAAGAAGCCCTATAACCCTATAATTGGTGAAACGTTTCATTGCTCGTGGGATGTGCCTAAAGATAAAGTGAAAGCATTCAGAACTAACGGTGCCTCCACGGTTTCTAAGGACCCAACCAAGGAGTTTGGCCAGGACCAGTCCACGTGCTACAAGCTGAGGTTTGTAGCTGAACAAGTATCCCATCATCCACCGGTATCTTGCTTTTACTGTGAGTGCAAAGAGAAGAAAATGTGTGTGAACGCTCACGTATGGACCAAAAGCAAGTTTATGGGCATGTCAATAGGTGTTTCTATGGTAGGTGAAGGTAAGAAATGTGTTTTTATCTTGTTTTTTTGAGCTAATGTTGTGGGTGTCAACACAACAGCAACCCAGATATTTTCCTGCTTGCTCTCCCTCTGACCTTTCATTTGAACCTTGTGGCTATTTGCTTTTGTGAAGTTTGGAATTAAAACTGGGGGGTTCACGTAACTTTCTTCTGTCCAAACAGAATGTGAGACACACATTAGGTATATAAATGTGTGCTTATATTTATGTGAGACTGTTGATTACATCTGAAGTACAGTCATATGTTAAATTGTAGTAGCAAATGGCTACTGGCAGTATATTCTGTAAGAACATTTTTATTTGTCTTGCTCACTTTTAAAGTAATAGGCGAGTCAGTATGGGACAGTTTCACAACTGGAGCAAAGCAATAAGAAAAAACACGTTTTTACTTAAGCCTAACGTACTTTTTTCATGCTTTCTGCAAAGAAACATGGTTTCTGTAGTGTTTACAAAGTTAGCGTATTATCTCAAGCTTTATTGCAAGTCCTGTAGTCAAGGTATAAATTGTGATTTGCTATATTGTACATATATGGTCTGCTTTGTGTTACGTCATCGCTCAATATGAATTCAGAAATACAGGGAATCATAACAAATTCTTAATGGATGATCTGAACTGATAAACACACCTGTTCCAGTATCTTTACTGACTGCTAATGTATTGATTTAATGTTTCTAAGCAATTTAGCCAGTCCCTTTTGCCATTTGAGGCAATTTGCCATTTCCTTTGTATAGTTTTTAGTGTTTTGTCTTAACTAGTTTTTAGGCTGTGGTCTCAGAAGCACCAGGACAACTTACAATAAATGTTGCTTTTTGTCATCATTATGTTAAATACTATGATATTAAAGTAGTAAAAAAGTAGAGTGGGAAATGTAGTGATTTGGTTTTGCTTATTAATAACAACAAAACAATTATGGTGAAAACATACAGATATGTTCTGCTATTGCCACTAGCTAAAACTAAAGAACACGCTCAAACAGAAGGGCTACAGTAGCTTCTTTCCTGGTGGCAATACATTCCCTTTTTTGTAGAAGAGCCATGCAACTTCCCTGCTGCTGGATTTGGTATGGTTGTGATAGTTGAAGTCTGTAAGAGCACGGCTCTTTCCTTCTTCCTATGATTTAGGTATTTTGCTTTTAATACGGAGTTAAGGAATTTGGGAAGGGAGTGTCAGAAGAGAAATCGGTCCTTCTGTCTGTCCTGACTGTACTACTGCCAGCCTGAGTCATTGGTTTCACTTGCTGCATTTTTCCGGTACATGTTCGTTTCTAGTACTGTTTTTCTCAGTGAAGGGAGCTATTTAATGGAAGTAAAATTAAACACAAAGTCACTTATGATTATGTAGGAGTAGGGAAATTTCTTTTTCTTGCTGCTAGCACACACAGTTCCCTGGGATTGGGGGTGTCTACTGTGGGGATTATTTAAGGCTTCAAACTCCTGATGTGTCCCAGTTTTCAGAGAGAAAGGGTCTAGGAATTAACCACTTCCCTACCCCAAGGAGTATTTAACCTGTGTTTGTGAGAATAAGTTCTCACCTACTCCCCCGCCCCTCCCCCCCTTTTTTTTTCTCATGATCCTGGAGGTATCCCAGGAGTGGAGGCAGGCTTTGGGGAACATCTGCAGCGGTGAACCCTTCTATTGCAAGGTTTGCTGCTGTCTGTATGATGGGCATTCTAGGAGGCAGTTTGAGTTTACCAATTTATCATTCGTCTTTTTCTGTTCATGTAAGCAGTGCAGAAGCATTGCAGCTTCAAGGTGACAGCATTTCTGGGAAGTGTTGGAGAAACTCAAGGGCAGTCCAGGCGTTTCTTTTGTGTATGGAGGACTGGCAATAGGCAGCAAGAAGTTGTACCACTGAAGCTTTTCTACCATCTGAAAACAGCCAGCCTAAACCTGACAGCCTCCGTTTAAAATGTTCGCTTCGCAGTGTGGTTTCATCACTCAAAACTACACTTTCTTCAAAAAGATTTTTTTTTTTTCGTTTTATTTCAGTCCCAGGGAATTCTTCCTGTTTAGGTTGGTGTGTAGATTTGTCAAGCTGTGCAAAAATTAGAATCTACTGCAGATGTTTCTTTCTCATGTGCTGCATAAATATAAATACTATATTAGATTGAGGTCAGCCTGAGTACTGGGGAACAGATTGCTGAACCAAGAAAAATTAGCCACTGGACTTACAATGTGAAAAAACTGTATTTACATGTCTGGTAACGCAGACCCTAATAATTTTTTAATGTGAAATATAATTTGGAAAATTTTCTTTTTATTCAAGGACGTTTTATGCATTGCAGCATTTCAAATGGGGTGGGTTAGTCTAGCAAAGAGTAGGTTGAGGAAAGACGCTGTTACTCAGAAGGTGTATGAAGGTAGTTAAGATAGGCAGAAACTAAAGCTAGCTACTTAGGAGAAGCTTTCTGACAACAAGGTTGGCTGGTAAAGTTGTAGAAACTTATTTTAAACTGTTAAAACAAGATTAAGTGAGTTTCTCGGGAATGATTGAAGTATGATGATCCTGCTTTTCATAACATACAAAGTGACATCTCATGAATCATAGAAATCCCTGGGGTTTCTTTGTTTCTCCTTTTTTTGCTACTGTGCATTGGATGACCAAAGTAATCGTGTTAGTATTGATTTTTTTTTTTGTCCCTTCCTCCCCTTTTTTCCCCATTATGAGCATTCAGCCTTTTTTTTTTGGCTGTTGCTGGAGTTTACTTACGTACATGTGGGTGCCTCTGACTTTTGTTAGATCAGTAAGGATTTTAGATTCTGCATGATGCTACTTGAAGGGCAGTTTCCTTGATATCTCTAATATACCTGTGTCCATTCTGAGACCTTGTGTAAATCATTCTGGTGCTGGTATTGTAGTTTCGTTATACTGTGCATTCATTCAGTACTATTTCATGTATGTAGGAAAAAAAATTTCCCTCCAAACAGAGCATTAGAGAGCTGCAATTAATGTTTTGGATGATTCAGTGGTAGGAAGTGACTGTCTTGTTCTAGTTCAGGTATTTATCAGAACAGTTTTGTTTGACTTGTAAATTAGTTGTGACCTTACTGTGGAATACAAAAACCTGTGATTTTTTTTGAAACTTTGCTCTCTGCTGAATAGTTTTGTGTGTGGCCTTCAAACAATTCAGTGAAGCTTTTTCCTACTGCAGTTGGCTATTTACAGAAATACAGTAGTACTGAAGTTTTGGAAGTTTGAAGTGTAAGGAATATGCTGATAATGTTTCTGTGGTGCTTTTGAAGCATATTTTTTAACTTGTCACAATGCCCTTAGACATATAGAGCAGGTTGCTTTTTACACTTTGTCGTTAGAAGCAGCAGTGGATATGCTGAAATAGGATGTCATGGAAGTACAAAGGTTTCTATAAGAATTTAAAGAATTAGGGGATTTGAGGACTGTATGATCCTGTCATACAAAGAGTACAGCTCAGTATCTTAATTGTACAATTTTCAGTGTATGTTGTACCTCAAAGTGACTAAGATTTTCTGTCTGTGATTTTTGTTTGTTGATTCAAAGTAAGTATCAATTGTAGAGGTGCAGAATGAGTAGGAGAGCACTCCTGGAAATCCATGTGAGAAGCTGTTTTATATGCTGGCCCTTCATCTGTGGTTATGAGAGGTCTAAATCTGGCTTGCTAATGAAATGTCGCAACTTTTTCTTCACTACATAACAAAAACCCCATTCTTCAGAGCAGTCAGCATTGAGCTTCCTCAATGAGAAAGCTACCCTGAATAGAAGAGAGGGTATTTTGCATAAAAGAATTCATGTTGTGTGCGCAGTCCCCAATTCTGGTTAATGTTAATTATGTACTAATGAGAGACTGAGGGAGGAGTGTAATGAATAGGATCACATTAAGATTTAAATTAGCAAGAGATGGGAGAGTCAATGTAAATATTTAATGTTTTTTTAATGTGGTCCAAAGAATCTTCAAACAGATATTGGTTGTAGGATGAAGATGCTTTAGTGGAAAAGGCTGTGGTGAGCACACCTCAGTGTGGGCTGTGCGTGTTCTTTTTCTGCTCTTGGGTTTTGTTCCAAAGCAGCAAAATCCAAAAAAAAGCATCGCGTTTGATTCACAGGTGAATTTTGCAGAGAGCATAAAGTACGTTTAAGTGGATTGCTCTGTATTATCAAGTGGTTAGTTATATCTTGTGTTTTCACTCCTGCTATTTTAAATGTTTTAAAAACCAGTGAGGTATAGGCTTCCAAAAATTATTTTTTAAATTGAAATCAACCTTGAAAAGATTTGATACATAGGGAAAAGGTTCAGTGCTCTTTGCAGGGTAAGTCTAAATGAAAGCAATGAATAAGCAATGAATGTTTTTTCTCTTGGTTTTGTGTTGTTTTTTTTTTTCTTTTCTGTTGAAATCTATGTATGTGTTTACAGGTCTATAATTCCTATTCCTGAGGCATGAGTGACTCTTAATTTGCCAGTCCCAAAGATTGACTACTACATGCAACTAGACCTACCTAAATATTTGCCTAGTACTAATTTTTCTATTAATATTTTTTAGCCCAGTGGTTTCAGAACAGTTACCGTATGGTGTGGCGCTCGTTATTTAATTTAGCAAATGGCTCCAGTCTTTGGAAAATGAACAGTGCAGCGCAGCTCGCCGGAACGTTTATGAGACGAAAAGAGCCCAGTTCTGGCATCCTACATTTTCCCATGCGAATCTGCACGGCTGGTGATGCACTACACCCGTGTGGCATTCATCCTGTATGTAACTTAGTCCTGTTTGTGCCATGTTAAGAATAATGCAGACAGTATGAAGAGCCTGTTAAATTAGGAAACTGCCCTAGGCTGTTTGTGTCCCACGTACTATTTGTTGTTCAGATTGATCTCCATACAATCAGTGGGAAGCATTAAATTTCACATGCCTCTTCTGCAGCTTATTGATCCAGGGTCTTCTCTGGGTATTTCATTAATATGTGTTGCTGGAAAATCAATTCACAAAGCTGCAGCATCAGTGAGGGACATGTAATAGTCAGACAGGGAAAATTATATGCTGCGAACATCACTTCCTTTAGTGCAGGCTGAGGAGTTGTGGAAAGGAGCATGACTGTGAATACGTTGCCTTAGTCAAAAGCAAGAGTAAATGGTGCTGAGGACATTTCAAGGGGGAATTTCAAAATTCCACACTTGTTTATAAAAAAAAACCCTCACCCTTCTCTCTGGGATTTTTTTCTAATAAAGTAGATTACTAAATCCACTGTTCCTCCCAGAGTACTTACCTGGTGCATTCTTCCATGCATTATAGCTGCCTATAAAGACTTACGATTTTTTTAAAGGAATTTGCAGCTTCTGAAAGAATTCTTTGATATTGAGAGGAGAAAACATTACTGAAAATGAGAGAATCTTTTGCAATTTTTCATGTATATTTACTTATAGCCATTTTTAAACTAAAAATTAATAATCCCTTACAGTGGGGAAGCAAGGGAAGAAAAATAGCCTGTGTATTTTCCAGCAGATATTTTTAAAGATCAGTCACAATGTAGTGAATACTTATAAGCAGATGTTAAGAGTACACAATGCTTTTAAAAATAACTGATAGATTTTAGTTTTTCTGCCTTTAATTTCTCAAGATTTAAACTTGTCAGGGCAGGGCATGAATTCAAATGGTAGTAGCAGTTACAAATGTTGACTCTCAGTGTCATTTTTGGCTTCCTCTTCCCTAAGAGAGCACGGGTCTGAGTTCAGACATACGGTGGTGCAGCTACGGTCTTCATGGTGCTTCAGTTAAACGAGCTTTTGCATGTGGACTCTGCAAATGATGGAATGCAAAAGTAACAGTCACCTTAATTCTAAAAGTAGTATCAAGTTGTGTATGTTTTAAATCTTCCCTGTATTCTTTTTTAACTTATTATTGAGCTGGAGTCATATTTCAAGTGAGACAGCATTTAATTAAAATGTATTTATTCAGGAGTTTAAGGAATTCAAAAAATATGCTAGCAGGTGCTAAAAATACTGCCAAGAGAGCTGGGTTCAGTTTTTAATATCTAACCTGCTGTGGTGGTTAAATATTTATGCTGAAGGTCACTGCTGTTATTTGCTGTTCACTTTTCAGTGTGCTTGGCAGCGTTCATTAGAGCTCTGTGTCCCTCCCACTCGAGTATGGAGGAAAAAAGCTATCGATCCCATCAGAGAGACAAAAGCAAACCTATACTAACCCTGAAGGAAATTGTGTTTATTGTGGCAGTTTCCTGTCACGTGGGGACGTGCAGTGACGGTCAGAGGATGGCTGGGCCCGGGCACGTAGGAGGCTCTGGAGAAGCTCACATGAAGGTGTGGTTCATAAATACAGCGAGGTTCTCCCCCAGCAGTGAGCACCCCACCTGCCCACCGTACTGCTGGTATTAGACCTCTCGTCTTCTAAAAAAAACCCAAGCACAAAAACCTCACAACAAAACCCCCAAAACTGTCATGTTGGAAGCCGAGGCTTTCAGGCGGACTGTGCTTTTTGACTGTGTGAAGATTGTGTCTGTGCTTAGACCACTAAGACTGGGGAAACGTGACCTCATGGGTAGCACCACAGGCCATTTCCTAGAGCTGGTTGCTGCTACGTGTCTGTTGCCCGTGACTGCAAAGAAGAAGGTGGAGAATAAATGGGAAGAGGAGGAGAAAGGAAAGCTGACAGACTTGAGTCCAAAACCTGTTGAGTTCTCTGTGGAAAATGCCCAACTGCAGGCTGTCAGGTTTCCTTTCTGTGTTTGATCAGTACCCATTAGCTTTCTTTGGTCCTTTTTGAGTATCATCATCTAGTTAAAAGGCTTCTTGATTGTTCTTTATTAATTTAATGTTGTTATAGCATCCATTTAATGAGTTTGATAAGCAGAGTCGTCCTTATGAGTAAAAGCTCTTCCTGGGTGAGTGCGCCGGGTGAGTTGGATAGTTCGGCCTTCCTGCAGTGCCTTCAGCTTGGTTTTACCTGCAGGTACGGAGCCGAGGAAGCTCGAGGCAAAATGTGTGTATGTTCCAGCTGTGCCCTGGCTGTTCCCTGCTGGTGAGGGTTCAGCATGTGACATGAGGAACTTGTGATTTGCTGAGGCAAAATGATTAAAGGTCCTTTTAAGACATTGCTTTTCTGTGTGCTTTTGCACTCTCCAGCTCATTTTTGTCAAACTTGCTGGAGTAGAAGTGCTGGCAGGCTGAGGTTGCAGAAGTTCTGAGAAAAACTGCATAAAACTCGTCTGGTTTGCAAAAGATGTTTTCTTGTTAATTGGAGCCAATATTTAAGATGATGATTCTGTTAGAGCTCTGTGCTTTTAAACTTTGATTGTTTTTTAGGTTTGTGTTTTCATACAGTGTTAAGGGCATATTTTTATGTTGGTAGTAGTAGTGCCTTGTCCCTATTTAGTGCTTTTTCATCATTACATGTCAGATCACTTTGCAAAATTAGTGTCGTTATTCCCTTAAAGAGATAGTCAAATTAATCTATACCATTACCAATGTGTTCTTCCCTTATCTGCCCCAGGGTGAAGGCAAAAATTGGCTCAAGCTCACCTTGTTTCTAAACAGATACTATTACTATGTCAAGATCATTTTCCTGATACTCTTCCCCTCGCCCCCCCCCCCCATTTCTGGGTTCTAAGTGCTGCCTGTGATGGGTTATTTTCAATCCCTGTTGTGAAAAATTATTTTCAAAGCAGTAATTTTTGCCTTTAGGCAGTTATTAAATGGGACACAAAAGGGTGTAAAACTCCAGTCAAAAATATATGACAGATATTTGGCACGATGTAATTCTGTGTGCAAGGGTTAAGGTGCTCTTTATCTGGTCTTGTGTCCTGTTCTTTGTCATCCTGAAGACCTAACTACAGCTATGGTGGGCATAGAGCTGTATCCTTAACCCCAGGGGAAGCTAAGATCTGATGAGACATGCAACTTTCTTGTAGTTCCAAATAATCTTGAAAAATTACTGCTGCTGCATGTTGTTTTTAGTTATAACCCTGTAATGCTGAGGGTGGAGGATCCGTTACAGAATGAAATAGAATTGCCAATAATTTTCTCTGCATGGTAGAGACGTTGGTCTTGGTGGTAGTAGAGCAGTGGCCCTGTGGCCCCTTGCTGATTATGCAAGACTTTTGCAAAGGCTGTGTAGGAAACCAGGCATTTAGAAGTGAAGAAGCAAACATATAGGAAATTTCTAGATGGCTTCCTTAAGCGTGTTTCCTAGTTGCGCCCAGGCAGACCTAGAGAGAGCCTTTCACTCCCACCAACAAATACATCAGTAACAAGTTAGTGGAGAGGACCTGGTCGAGTCTGATTGAATGGAGAACTGAGGAGCCCTTTGGCCATGCCCGTATTTTTTCCGGAGAGAGCCTATGACATGATAACGAGTGAGCATCTGAATATTCAGTATGGCTTTTTGCAAGAAAATGCTATTTTTTTCCAGCTTTAACAGTTTATTGCTTGTCAGTAACAAAACCCAACTAATCCAGTCAGGTTTTCTGATAAACCGTTTGGTACCATGAAGGACCCCAGGGTACACATTCAAATTGTGGGCTTGTGAAAATGTTTGAAGAAATTTTGTTCCAGAGGGCAGACTTTTTTTCTTAGCAGACAGGACCCTCCTTCAAGGGGAGTTGCGCATTGCGCTCTCTGTGGAAGTACTTCTTGATGACAGTAATTGGTCAGTGACTGCCAGGTCTTATCAGTGAAGTTTTATCATTTCACTTCCAACCTTCTTCCTATGTAGGTGTTCTTTACTTGATGGAACATGAAGAAGAGTATGTTTTCACCCTGCCGAGTGCCTATGCTCGCTCGATACTTACCATCCCATGGGTGGAGCTTGGAGGGAAAGTCAACATCAATTGTGCCAGAACGGGCTATTCTGCTACGGTGACGTTCCACACCAAGCCGTTCTATGGAGGGAAGGTCCACAGGTATGGGAATTATTCTTGCCTTATTCTTGTTTACCCGCGACTGCAGTCCAATGGGAAGACTCTTGGGCATCTGTTCGGTTCTTCTGTTGCAGTATTTTATAGACAGATACCTGAATTTCTTTTCCTATTAGTGTCTGAGGTGACTTAGAGCTTTAGAGCGCAGTTTATTGTAGTTATACATTTTATATTGTTTAACTGGATTAGATATATTTCTCTCATTAAACTAAAGTGAATGTATTCTTCCAGGCTTTTTTGCTTGTAAAAATTGTTGTTAAGTGCAGGATGAGAAAAATGTACCTAGAAAAGGCAATATTTCTGCTATACCAGCTGCTGCTTCTGTGTGAGTCTTGCAGATGAACTGGTGTTCCAGGTGGAGCTCCTGTAAGGAGGAGAGAAGCGAAAGCGTCGCTACTGGGGACTCCCACTTGTGCACTGAAATTCCAGATGATGAAAATATTGGTTTTGTGTCTTTGGCTCCTCTTTGCTTAAGGGTGTGAAGAGGCACTGTGCAAGACCGCTTCCTGTCTGTCTTCCATGCTCAAGTTGATGACCCAATCATTAACGTACTCAGACCCTGTTCTTATGCTGCTGCGGACTGTAGCAGTGTCTCTGAGAAGGCTGTGCTTTTGCATGGTTACCTCTGTTTTATTTCAGTTGGTTTAATTATTCTTCCATATGTGTGCCAACCATTTCAATAGTGTGTTTAGGCAGATATCAGCATGGGCTGTTTTGACAGGAGTTTTTCTAAAAGGTGTAGATTAATAATTGGTGCCCTCAGGGTGAGTGAAAATTGGAGAAGGTTGTGCTGTATTAGTTTAGTAATTTAAAAACTTAAAATTGAGTTTACAGATTACTTGACATGGCTTGCTGAAGCACATGTGTGCATGTTAATAGACACACACACAAAACCTCTCCCTGGATTTTGGTTTTCCTGTCCTACCTATCTATTTTGCTCACTCCTAAACTAGTTGTTGGGCCACTGAGGTAGCTTTAGTCATTGCCTCCCAGCAGCTGAGAAGTACACTTGCAGAGCTAAAGAAGAAAATAAAGGTACCTGAAGTCTTTGACATAGGTATCAGACAGCATTGTCTTCACGTGTGAAAATAATGTGTGTACTGAAAATGTCACGTGAATGTCAGGAGTTGTTTTTCAGGCTGGTGAGGTAAACAGTTCTGGGTTAGAGCTGAGTATCAGAGTTTTAAGTTGGGTTACAGCTGCACCTTGAGAGAATGTCATCCAAAAGCTATTGCTGTGTTAGCAGAACTTTCTGGGGTTGAGTCTTTTTGTAGACAGCATTACTACTTGGCTTGAAAAATTGCTTTGTAGAAAGCTGCTTTTGTAGTCTTAGCTGTGGTAGTGCTTTCATATGCTGATAATAAATGGTACCAGTTATTTCTGTGGTCTTTTTTTCTTCCCTCATGAATTAGGGTTACAGCCGAAGTGAAACACAATCCCACTAACACCATTGTATGCAAGGCACAGGGAGAATGGAACGGTGTGCTGGAGTTTACCTACAGCAACGGAGAAACCAAAGTGATTGACACTAACAAACTGCCTGTTATCAGGAAAAAGATTAGGCCGATAGCAAAGCAAGGCCCGCTGGAATCAAGGTAAGGGCAGAGAGGCGTTAGTGTTGTGCTTCTGCACCTCAGATGGGAGCAGAACAGGGAAGCAAACTGCATTTATAAATGGTGTGGTTCAAAATCGCCTCGCTTCCTACAGCACGTTAATCTAGGCACAAATAGCTGAAACTGTGTATTGGTTCTTTGGAACATAAATTACATTATAGTGACATATACATCAATTTTATAGAGGGGGAAATGCTTGTATGCGTTTTAATGAGCATTTGGAAAATGGTAAGGCAGTGTTTTGACCTGCTTTTTTGAGTACTTGTAACATGGTAGTCCAATTAGTTTGTCACAAGTAATGTTGCATCTTACAATTTACACTGGAATTTCACGTTTCAGAATATATATATATATGTATAAAAATATGTAAAATGTGATGCAATGTGAAATATAAATACACGGACACACGTGGTTTTAAGGCTCTCGGCAGCCACATCACATGCCTAACTGACTAGGTACATCAGAAGAAAACTTGTTATTCACTGTCAGTAACCGGTGACACTTATCTTCAGAAAAATCTATGTTTTTATTGAATTTAGGAACGCTTTATTGGAGGATTGAAAAACATGAGTTAAGCTTCATTTTATTAGCTGTAAATATGTTCTCTTTATTGTACAAAGGCGTGTCTTGAGTCATTGTGCAGGGTCAGATATCATTTTCCTACTTTCTAGACATGCTTGCTTATCACAAACTCATTTTTCCCCTGTGGCTTAGGAACAGAAAGGTTGGAGTTAATAAGGAAACCAGTAGCTCTGCAGTGTATTTATTGTATTTTGTGGATAGTAGTAAGGAAATTACAACTATCCAGTATTTCTGCAGGATATGCAGTTTATCAGGTTGTAAACAGAAACTCATTTAAACACCCCTGGAAATATGTGAAAGCTGCAGGCAGTTTCTTCTCAGTATTTTTCTGAGCAAAGTTTGTGCTAGCCTAATACAGTGTGAGAAGGCATTGCGTCTGAATGCGGTCAGTTGTGTGAAAAACAAGTTTGCTTATATATTGATAACTGTTGTTAACTGGGAGTATAGAGCACAGACCTAGAAGGGCTCCCTAGAATCAGCGCATCAATTCCTCTCTTAGTAACCTGGTGGGGACAGTCGGCGTCCCAATTTAATGTACTCTTGGCTTTTGGGTAACATTCCCTTAGAATTCAAAAATTTAACTGCAAATAAACGCGTGTCATTTGGGGGTGGATCATCAGTTAAAAATATGAACAGGAAATGATAACAAATCCATCTGCTTTGAGAAAAAAAGCCCAGGTAGTGAAGAGTCAGGAACATGAACAAAAGCTATTGAGAAAGTTTAACTTGCATGGCAAAATACTGGGAGTTGAGCCAATCTGAAAATGTGGTCCACAAACACGATGAATATCCTAGGAGAGTGATGGTTCACAAGTTATGTGACCTGCAAAAATGGCAGGGAGAACATGGCAGCAGCCTGCCTCCCACCGCCCTGTTGTCTAGCCAGGCGCTCGGCTGCGGCAGAAGCGTTCTCGCTCCGTCACTTGTGCTCCTTCTCCATCACGCAGGCACCTTTGGCAGCACGTCACCAATTCTCTGAAAGAAGGTAATATTGATGCAGCAACAGAACACAAGCACCACCTTGAAGAGAGACAGCGAGCAGAGGAGAGGCAACGCGTGGCTCTTACAACGCCGTGGAAACCAAAATATTTTGCCAAAGAGGTACTTCTGTTGTCTAATTTTTAAAGACCCTATAGCGTGTTTCTGCGTACAGGAGGATGGTGGTGCAAATGAATTTGTCTGTGGTTTTTACCATGGGCTGGTGTTACATACCACTGATTGTTTTAAATTCTGTTTTTGCCGGTCTGGCTCTTAAAGAAGAGCAATGGATTATTTTTCCACGTCCATGTTTTAAACTTGTTCACCTTCCTTCAGTTAGATTTATTTTAACCTGAATTTTTGGTGCCTAACGTTAGGTACTGAAAGCTGTGGTTTTTTACCTTAAAATCCACACCTTAATCTGCAAATGCTGTGCGCTCACATCCCCTGCTAATCTGGATCTCAGCATACTGAAGTGAACATGATCTAGGGATATTTGTCCAATGTAAGCAAGCATGGACATCTTAAACGCAGTCTTGGGTTTCATCTGCTTGAAATGAATCAGATTTTACTAAGTTTGTCTTTGCCCTTTCTCAGAGGAAAGCGGGAAGGGAAATGAGACTGACTGAGGGAATTATTGTGTGACCGTGTTGTTGCATTAGCCAGGACGTGCAGCTGTTCAAACCAGCAGTTCATCTGTTACATCTTCCCGTTGCTTCTCTTCCCCCGTGCAATTTTTTTCCCTCCTGCCCACATTACCTGTAAATTCATTAAGCACAGAATTTTCAGATGGCGGGGATGGTTTCTTGTGTTGATTAGTGTTATTTTAGCTTTTATGTGGACATACGCAGAGCCAGTATGTATATATCTTGTTTGTAAACTCTCCCTAATTTTCTTGCAGGGCGATGGTTGGCTATACTTGAATCCTCTCTGGAAGACCCATTGACGGGATAGAGCAGTTGCCTCATAACTTTACCTTAAAAGCATTAAAATGATACAGTATGTAACTTCAAGATGTCATTGAATAGGTCCCGTTATCAGAAGATACGAACGAGAAGCTATATACTGTGAATGACACATCTCAAAATAACCACAAGCTCAAGTTTATTCAGGAGCCGTTTTGTGCGTATGGATAGACAAACACGCACGCACGCCTCCACAGATCCGCACATACATACACGCAGCGTGTATGTGTTTGCGTGTGCATTATTTAGGCGACATGTAAACACGTATAAACACCAACAGTGATTTAAAGACCTTTTCCTCTAAGTGTTAGGGCACAGAACTCCGGCTGGACTCAGCTGGGGTTCCCCGAGTTGCGTGCTTGCAGGACCAGGCCCTGTGCTAGTGTTTAAGGAAATACTTTTTTATTAGTACTGGTTAAGGTTTTTCTATTTTTCACTTTTGCCAAAAATGTTTTGCACTTAAAATGTGACGTGTCACTTAATGGCGGTCATTCTGTCTAAACAGTCATTGAGTAACTCACTTTGACCTAAGAATGAAACACTGACAGCGCGCTCGCCCTCTGGGATGCCGATTTGAGCATGTTTCCTGTCACTCACGAGTGTGAATTTTCTGCCACCTTATAAGAAGTAGCAATACCTTCTCAAGAACATTGTTCGCACTAACCCGTTGCGTCCTCCCTTTTTCGTTTGGTCATGCTTCCAGCTGTTTAACAGATCTCCGGTCACCAGTGAGCCAGCTGCTCTGGTAATTTTGATCTCGCCGCGTAATTTTCTCTGGCTACTGTCGTGCCGATGCTTTTGGGTTACGTGTTGCGCTAAATCCCTTCTGGCAGACGTAGCTGTGGCGTTCCAGCTTGCTCCTGCCTCAGCTTTCCGCCCCCACGGAAGAGAGGCATAGCACGCCACTGGGCTGTGCCTGAGGCGCCCCAGCTCACAGCCCTGCCTTTTAAGTTAAACCACCGCTCTTGCGTTCACGCTAAAAAGCCGGGATGTGCGTTGAGGCGGGCGAGGCTGGGTGGGAGAGTCCTGTCCCGCTGTGAGGAGCGTGAGACTTCCCCACCAGCCGCGAGGGGGTTCTGCACACCGCTCTGGGAAATGCGACAGAGCTCGTCCCGTCAGAGCCCTTAATTCCGTATTAAGGCTCCAAGCAGACCTGTATTTTGATTTCTTTTGCTTTTGCCCCGGTCAGTCCTATAGCTTGATCTTGCTTTGTAAGGTAACCACTGTGACGCTAAGAAAGTGGATTCTCAAAGTGTGTTAAAGCTTCGTTGCTTTTTAGTTTGTATTTGTTGAAAGTGAAGATGTTTTTGAGAGAAGTGACAAGAAAAGGCACACGTAAAATGTGCTGACTTCTGCTCAGTGCCGCTTTTTACAGTGCCCGAATAAGAAACCACTATATTTCTAACATACAGTAGCATGGATGCCTACCTTTCTGTAGTACTGATTAATTTTGTGCCTTTTGTCCGCTTTCTTAATACAATAGCTTATGCTTTATAGATATTACACAAATATATTTAGGTCAAAGCACCGCTTATATCCGTTCTTGTGCGTCCTGCATTTTATAATTATTTTTTTGATAGATTTTAAAATCTCTCGAGCAACTCAGAAGGCTCAGCAGAGGCATGTACACAAGGAAACATGCCATCGGTTGTTCATTTGGACATAATATTTAATAGATCTTTACATTTGAACTTCAGATCCATATTGAACGAAGGTGTGGCTCCTTTTCCTCCTCAATGCTGTTTTGTCTGCTTGTACGTACTTGCTTTGCACATCAGAAAGATTCATGTTACGAATGATTTAAATCCTATTTTTAAAAAAAACAACGTGGACTGTATGAGCTTGGTTTTGTAACTGACACTTCTTTTTTTTTTTAAAGGAAAAAATCTTATTTTTAGGAATAGTTGATGCTTTTCTGTAACAAAACCAAAATGATGCTGTCATAGTAATCACTGAACTACGACCAAGTATCATCAGGAAAACGTGTACTTTATCACCTGCAAGAATTAACTTTATAATGGATCCATTCTTGTTCTAGAGGTTAGTCTGATAAGTAACTAGAACTATTCACATGGGTTGTAACATCATCACAAAGAACAATCGAAAACACAGAATTAAACACGTGGAACATCCTCCCAGAACTCTGACTTTCACACACCAAAGAACAAGCCACACGCTCACTACAAATAGCCATTGGAAACCTCTCTCTGTCAGGCCTGCAGGCCTGCGCTCCTGAAAGAGTAGACCTCTTTCAGCTTCGATGGTGTGACTGTCGAGGCTACAGAGATGCTGTAGCCGTTCTTTGAAGGAGAAATTTGAGTAATTTTATGCCTGTAATTTATTGAAGATTTTTGTTTTTCTGTCTGCATGGTTGGCTGTTTCTGCATGCCGAGAACATTCCACTTGTGCTCTGGTAAATGGTTTTGTTCTGATGCTGTGAAGAATCCCCTGGTGCCATTCCCACTGTTTCTTTTCCGAAGTAACTTGGGAGAGGCAAACATAAAACTAGTCCTTTCTGAAAAGATCCCAGCAGGGAGAGATTCCAGAACAAGATTCACAAGTGTCATTTTATTTTTCTGGTAGTCATGTGCTCAGTATATTTTACAGGACTGAAAAGTAAATATGCATAAGCCTTATTCTGTAGGTTGTTCCAATAGCTGTCTCGGACTTGCAAGTAAATATTTCCAAGTAGCCGATGTACACTCTGAATTGTAATGTAAAAAACCTCCATGTACTTCAATTTTTTTTTTTTTTTATTTTTGTGCCCACCTGTAGAAAGCCTATGCAACCTTTTTTCTTTCTTAAATTAGAAATGTTCAGAAAGAAAATTTATACCTTTATCATTTAAAAGACACTCTGGCAGTCTCTTCTGATTTGCCTTCCTTTCATAACGTGTGAATTTAAAATGACAACACTCATGAATAAAAGATTTGTTTCATTTAGTAGTGGGATGCCCTTTCTCTTTCCGTTGAAACATTAGCTAACTGGTACCAGTTCCTCAGGTGTCCAGGAACACTCAGGGTGCCCGTCAGCTGTTTGCAGGGTTTGGACAGAAGTGACTTGTCAGCTGAATCCTGGTTTGTTGTGGGGGGTTTTCCACCCTGTTCGTACCGCCAGGCACCGTACGGGTAAGTTTTTGTTTCAATTGGACAGCACTACGTGGGGAAAACAGGGCTGGGCAGCATCACAGCTTTAGGAAAGGCTGGGGAACATACGCCTTATTTGACAACTAAAAAGGAAATAGGTTAAGGCGCTCCCTTGTTTCTGAAAATCACATTTCATTTAATCTTTCTCATTAACAGAGAGTTTTGATTAGGTACCTCTTAAAATACAACTCTAAATTATTGCAGCATTGGACACTTGCACGGGGAGGAAAAATGCACTTACAGGCTTCATGGATCTGGGTCAACATTTTTCAAGTGTTAGATAATGCAGTTCTGGTTTATTTTAAACATTTATCCACAGTGTTGGCAACCAGCATGCCGGAACACTTTTTGTTTCTCTGCAAAAGAGAAACCACCACTGGCTGTAAATAGGACAGGGAACACAACCACGTTGTGCTCCTTGCCTTCTGTTGCACTGCTTCGAGGCCGTGTCTTGCAGCAGTTTATAGATTTGGTTTAAAGACATCAGTGAGTTTTAGTCGTAGCCAAAGAGGAGTTCAGTTTTTACTCATAGTGGGATTGGTATGTACAGAGGGCTGAGTCAAAGCATGGAACTGCTTTGTCAAGAGTAATTCTATCACAATATGCAAGTAAGTGATGACTTTTCTCCCCCTCTGTTATGGAATTACTTCCACAAGTCAAAATATTTCTTCTGGGATTAGCAATAGTACTGCCTGCCCTCACCGCCTCCAAGAGTAATGATTAAGCAGTACAGAATTTATGCAATACTGGCTTCTAGACACTTGTGGTTTTAGTTCCTTAGCAGCTGAAAACCAGAGCCTGGCTTAAGCATTTTTTTTTACTTCACATTTTACAGTTTTGTGGCCGTTATCGTTCAAAATTTGACCTAGAACAACAAAAGGATGGCTGTTGCTAAGGAAATAAGCTAGCATGGAAGGCATTCGATAATGATACAAGACGCTAGTATTCTTTGCCCGTACAAGCGTGGTTCAGTTCTCGGAGAGAAGAGGTACAAGGTAGGTTAGCTGAGTGGTTCTAGGACGCAGGTGGAGAACCAGGTGACCTACCTGGCGCGCAGGTTCCCGAGGAACCAACGAAGGTGCCAGTCCTTCTTTGTAACTTTGTTTTTTCTAAGCAGCTGCCTTCATGACTCCCAGCTTTTCCCTCTGTTTAAATGCAGACCATCGGCAGAAGCCTTGAAGTCAAGTTAGATTTAAGAAAGCTCAGGTAAGTGGTAGGCAACGTTAGACCCAGGCTGGCTAAGATTCCTGCAGTTAGCGTATTTTTCTTTGGCATAGCTTTGAAAATGCTATAAAAGTTGACAGGATTCACTTATTTTTGCTCTGTTCAAGACAACACCGCCAGTTAAGATGGCAAACAATCTGTCAGAACTGTAAAGGTACCTAAAGATGGGAGGGCAACCTTTTATTTCCTTTTTTAGAGCCAGGCTGAGTTACTGCCACACTGCAGCCTGACCAGCAGCATCTGTTCCGCTGCCTTTCAGCTGTTCTTCCAAATGTTAAATCGCTTATTTCTTCCCAGTGGTGAGGGGGCAGGATGCAGCTTTGCAAGATATTACAAATGATCCATCACCTAATCACCCCTTCTGCTGTGGGTAAGCAACTGGGACAGCTTGAGCTTCTCCACCTGCTAGAAGGTTTGACTGCAATGTGTGTGTTTGGGAAACATGGTGGCTGGTCTCTGAAAATATTACGGCCACCTTAATTTCATCACAGCAGAGGCCTGGCGTTCGGCTCCATAAATTTAAGCTGGAAGGATGTTAAGTAGCCACCGTGGCTTTATTACAGCAACTTCATGAGGTCAGCAGATTTGCATTACGGAGTTCAAGTGACTTAATTTATCACTAGGACTACAAGCAACACGTTATCAAGTTAGTCACAACAAAACTGACACAACACCCTTAACACAAAACTTGAATTAACTTTATTTTCCCCTACAGTCAACAACTGGTCTGCATTGAGCTTTAAAGCAACAAAATAAAATGAAATCTCCAAACGACAGGGGGCCAGAAATCCAGATTTAATTACCTTTGTGAAAATGCTGCAGCTGTAGTATTGGTCTGTGTAAACCATCGGAGTCAAAATGAGTTCATAAATCAAAAAAATATTCTACACCTTGGGAAAGAAGTCAGCAGTAACATTCTCACAGAACACTGTAAATTTACATTTTCTTCATGAAAGGTACATACTATTCTGCATTTTACATCAAGTTACTGATGCAAGTTTTGTTTCTATAAAAAGTTACAACCTGTGGCAGGAAAACAAACTGCAAAACCCTTTTGTTGTAATTAAAGAAAAATTTCAAGTCTGTATAAAGTTTTCCTATAGCTGGAAAGTGAACATGTTCAGTCTCCATTTATGTTTTAGTGCATTTAATCTGACAATTTTCACCACTTTAAAAAAAAAGTATAAAAGACAGACAAAGCAAATAGCACTATAGCAGGAATTTCTTCAACTGATTTAAGTACTCTAAATAAAAATGCGGAGAAACAGATTTCCAGAAAAACTTGTTACCCTCACGAGAAAGGGGGCGGGGGGGAAGAGGTTTGCACATCCTCTACCTCCGACAGCCACAGAAAAGGGGTCTGTATACCTGTCAACCTTTGTTTTTTTCCTTCCCCCCATAAACAGACTATACTTGTTTTACCAATGTAAACATTTACCCAAAATAGTTTAATTTCTGTTCTGAAGCACCAGCCGCTCCCCAGTGCTCAGCTGTGTGTGACTACAGCATTCATTACTGTCGTTTCAGATTTTTCAGGAGGATACAAATGTAGCCCTTGTATCTACGGTGTGCAAGATCTGCCTTGTCTACCTTCTGAAATGACAGCGTAAGGCAGCAGTGCTGCCATCCCACGTTAAACAAAAGCAGCTTGTCCAATCTAAACTAGCGTCCAATTAATCTGTCCTGTCATCTCTTGTGAAAACTGCAGCTTTGCTTCTTACGCTCCAGCTCAAAACCAGCCTGTAGCAAGAGTGAAAGGACATTGAAAGAAAGCACTGAAAAATAATCACGGGAGTAACTTCTTGGGAAAGTTTAGTTTCAGAGAGCTCTGCTTCCTCTTAATTGTTGAAAAAAACACATCACTTTTAGATTTCACCATTCCAGTTTACGTACTGCTGCTATTCAGCTGAACAGTGTTTTCCAAAAAAGATTGACAAGTATGCATGTGCCAAGGACCAAATTACAGGGTTCTTTGGTGCAGTCAGTCCAAATTCTCAACAGATTTGAAGGATAATATGTACCAATAAAAAAAAATGCTGCTAGACTTGGATAGCAGCTCTGTCTTGCTTCACATTACAAATCTAAAACAGCTGTTCTCAATAAGCCAATATTTTTAATCAGACATTGCCTGAAAATTTTGTACAATAATCTGGACCAATGATGGTTCTGTACCCTCATGTTGCTGTGAAACATGACTTGAGCTAAAGGCAAAGACTGGTTATCTCAAGGACAACTGCTTCGTATTAGCAATCGGAACAGTGTATTTAAACTGTCTTCCTGTTGGGTCTCTTGCCTTTCTTTAAAATTAGTTTATTCTTAATGTAGCCACGCTTCCTTTTGGAGGTCTAAAAAGAAAAACAGAATAAAACGTATTAGTTAATGATTTAGACTTGACCGCGGTTTAATGATGCGCATTTTAATGCCTGATCTTTAGATCGATTTTAAAGAGCTTAAATGCTAAACCCTCACCTAGGTATTATCCAGTTATTTTTAAAGTTGGAATTGTTAATTCATGCCCAACATTTGCTTTTGCACAAGAGGTACTTTTGCAAGCCCCGTCTCCCAGATCTGTACGATTGTTTTCAAAGCTTGTGCTGAGGCAGAATTAATAATTAACCAACGCAATAAAGTGCTAATATGCCCAAGGAGCAGAAGCGGTGTAGAGCGTTAGTTTTGTTTGGAAATAACCTTCTTGCATCTTTTGCACTATTTGATTCTCTTAGAAGTTAGCAAGACGACAGCTAGAAATATTTGCTCAAAGCAGCGTTTTTCAAAAGTAAGAGAAAAACTGAATAATCACATTTTAGTCTTTAGTCCTCTGCTCTTGGTCCGTAGGCTAGTTAGTGCTTCTGCTCATGTGCCTCTATCAGCAGATTTTAGATTTTTTTTTTTTTTTAAGGTAGTAATGGGGGGAAGCATTAACGTTAGTCTTAGGTAACAGTAACTTCAAAGCTGTATAAATAACAGTTAGCTCGTGGCAGGTAGAATTGTACATTCAACATGCCCGCCACACCAAATGAGACAGTAGGCAGCTCCCACACCTGCTGCGCTTTGCTGTGCTTACCCACAGGCTCTGTTATGTCAATTAAATATAACTTTTTTTGTAATAACAGCAGCAGCAATAATATCATTACAGAGCAAGGTAGACACAAATAAATACGTAATACTCAGACCCGTTATCTCTCTGAGCTTCAGCGATGTCATTCCTAACACAGAAGAGTGGTAAGAGATGGACTGAACACCCAGTAAGGAAGCAACTGCTGAAAACCTGTGGCTACCGAGGAGCCCTCAGAATGCATTTAAGAAATCCTAGTTTAGACATTCGCCCCATGCTCTTTGCTGGTTCTCCGTTTTCTTAACAGGAAGTAGAGCCTGTCTGTACTGCACGAGTTGGCGATGGATCAGAGTTTGCATTAACTTTTATCCTGTCTTTGAGACAAGAGAACTGACACACCCACAGCTCAAGCGGGGTCAGTACATCTATCATTAATTTATCATTAATCAATATAGCCTTGCTTGTCACTTAAGATCAAAAGTTACACTCTATAAGTGTATGACAGGCACAGTAAAGCTTATAGTTTCCTTTTAAGATAAGTCTAGCTTCAGTGACAACTCCCAAACACCTTATTTTATGTATTTCCAGTAAGTCACAAAAAATAAGCATCTTTACCCTCTAACACTCCTTACTTGCATTTCCATGACGCAGTGTAAGTTTACTGCCTATACTAATTTAGCTTGTTACACGTTTGTTTCTGACAGCATTCGGGAATTCCTTCTGCAACGTATATTTGGACATATAGAAAATGGATGTTGTGAGGGAGAGGGCTGCTAAGATTCTCCCCAACTCCCCTGGTAACGCATCTGTCTTTTAACAGGCTGGAGTAGCACACCACAGCTAACTCCTTTAAAACCAGGAAGATGACTTCAAACAGGAAGCAGCCAGACACTAAAGTTCCGTCAACAAAAGTTTCATATTTAATTTATTTCATACAAAATTGCCATTTTTAAACTTCTAGGCATCACTACTTTCAAACAAAGTCAGAAAGCAACTTCCACATCATTAACTTAGTGAGCCATAGTTACTAAAACATGAATCGATGTACTTTAGAGATTATACTTCCAGTTACATGAAGACTTAAGAGCTGTAACAGCCAGTGACACACTCTAGGTCCAGTTAGCATTCTGCCTAAAAAAAAAAAATCTAGCCTTGTGTCTTCACATGCTTTTAAGTTAAGCAGACAGAAAATTAACAATTATTACCAGCAGGCAGGTCTGATATTGGACACTAACATGAACAGTACCCATAACATTCTGGCTAGTGGAAATACATAATTCACCAGCTACGTAATTCACTGTTAAAAATGAACTGCCATCTCCTGCCCCCTTTCAGTTACTTCACTGGGAACCCACCTTCTTTGACAAATACTTCTGTTTCGGTACAATGTTGGTTACTCTAGGTTTATGATCCAATGTCTCTCTGTTGTCTAGTTGTTTCACCTTGTATATTCTAACAAGCCAGTGCTCTGAGGTAAAGGCTTCCTCCAGGTGTTTAAATTTAATGTCTTTGTTGCCTATCTCAGCATTGCGCGTACGATCGAATCCTGGGGGTGTCCGAAAATCCAGCTATAAAAATTAAAGTTGCATATTAGTTGGAGACGAAAACCCAAAACACCCATCACTGCAAGCTGTGTTACTTCATACCGCAACGCTTTCATCTGGTCTAGTCAAAGGACACCACTTCTCTTGCGCTGGCTATTACTCCACAGAAAACACTCTCAGTTCCTTTTTACAACTGAGAAAGGGACAAATTCGTTCTTACTCCTACAGATGTCGCAGGAAACGGCGCTTCATGTCTCAAAGAAATACCATGTCTGCATTCAGAGATGAAACTACCTAAGTGAAACTCTGAGGTGCAGCAGCCCGTGGTGGCTTTTTAGCCTAGCTGCTCCCTTGTACTCTCTCTTCTGTGGCACAGTAATTTGCACTTTCATGGTTTTCCATACAAGTCCAGAGCAGTTCATGTTATCAGTTAAATTTGACCCCGTGTTACAAATAAGATCCACTGGCATCAGTTTTAGCAGAATAAAGGATTCTTGTGGTAACACATCAGAATGAAGGGCCCTTGGCAGCAGGGGGAAGAACAGGAAAGAAAAAAAGCAAACAAGGCAGGTTTAGCTACATACATATGCTTGATGATCCCAAAGGGAAGCGACGACTCTCTCCGAGAATTACGCCCTTATTCTGTAAGTGCCATGTTGTTTAATACACTGATGTGACTTGGACAGAAATCAGGTAGTTTCTGACTGATATTAAATAGTCAATTAACAGTTCCACTTCTGCGTTGCTATTAAAAAACCCCAAATCTAAAGCTCTCCACAACGTAACAGTTAATGCTTCAGCAAGCGCGCTGCATAATGGAGTTAAGATGCTCGTCTGGGGCAACGTGAAGGACAGCAAAAAGCTAAGTGCAAGTGTAGGTTAGCAGCAGAAATGCTTTCTTCTAAAGGCTATGTACAGTAGGCCATACCTAGATGTGTTTTGATTCATAAAGCTGACTCTTACCTCCGATTCTGCTACTACAAGCAACGCTCAATCTAAAAGATGGAAAACACATCAAAATAACATTTGTTTTCTCACATTTCAATTAAGATTCCGTAGAAGTTGTAGCACTAACCTGCATCTCTCCAAATCTGTAATAGGACATTTTATACATGAGGCAGTTCAGCAAAGTTGGAGAACCTGCCTTGTCTACCCGGAATTCTCCCTGAGGGGTAAAGTAATCACTTTCCTTTAAAAATAAAAGAAGATACAGAGAGTTAATATAAACTAAACCCCTATTTAAGGTCATTTCTCATTCTCTTCTCCACAAAAAACACCCCCAACTTAATAAAAAAATCTGAACTGAGTTTTACAGTTTAAAAGCTGATCTAAGCTAGTCTTAAAACAGAAAATGATGGTACTCATTAAAGATAAAATAGTTGAGAACCACCTGCTTGTAACCCAGACCCCAATGGCTCAGTCCTCCTAAAGCCATACTATTGTGCTGGTGCAAGTTTTGTCACTTCACAGTAAGCAGTTACAGCAAAACTGATCTGAAAATGTAGAAGTTAGTTGGGCATCTATCAAAATTATTCTTCAGGAAGGTGAAAAGCACTGTACTGTTAATATACGAGGTCTGCAATGTCACCATAAACTTCATATGTGCACAGGGTTTAAACAAAAGATTTCTGCCACTTTCGTCTCCAGTACAAGATGAAACTATGCACACGTGCTACTCCCTTAAGCCTGTGCTCAATATCTAGAAGTTTTTGTTAGCCTTAAACAAATATTACTACAGACTTCTGCAGTCTCCGAGATGTTTAAATAACTGAAACTCTACAGAAGTCAATATTAACACTTTAACTTGTCTCCTGCTATTACAGAGTTTGAAGAAATTTGTAATGCCAACCATTTAAACAGTCTGAACATTCCTTTTTTAAAGTATGATGGTGCATAGTGAGACACACACACACACAAGAATTACAAAAGATACCCTGTACTTTTAGTATCATGCAGAAAAAGTGAAAAGCTTTTGAAGTTACTGACCTGTCAAAACCATAAATATTGAAAGAAACTGGGCTAGAGGCCTCTGCACTCCTACTGTTCTAGGAAAACAACCCATAACACATTTTTCAAATAAAATCGCAATAAGTAGTAGAGATTTCCCTCCACTGTAATAAGCACTACCAGAAAAGCAACAATATAAATAAAAGTTTAAAAAAAAACAGTAGAGACAAACACACAGAAATACAGTATTCGGCCAAGAACGCTTCAGTTTTCCTCTGTATGTTTCCACTTACCCGAATATCTTTGGGATGTTCCCCCTCTGCTATTCTCACCATCCACAAGAACTTATTAATATCATCACCAGAGTAGCCAATCACACCACCAAAAATAATCAAAACATAATCCACATCCAGGCTTCTCATGATCTCGTATGCTGCCGACTCATTTGATGACATTGCCTTTCCCACCTGCATCATAGCAAAAATATCTTGAATACCTGCAGAGCTGCCTATCGAACAGATCCACAGATCAATATCCTGCCAGACCAAGGCCCAAAAATACATCCTCGCCAGCCAAAGCCCGCGTTTTCATTCTAGATAAAGAAAACCCATTTTATCTATTTAGAAACTCAAAAGCCCAACCTAAATTGAAATATTTTCTCCTCTGGAAGAGGAGCACTGCCTGCTGAAATGAGCGTTTTGAGTATAAAACGTAGCAATAAGGGTTTTTTTCCTTTTGCGGCACTTAAGAGATTTTTCAAGACACGGCTGTATTGCCAAAAACTTAGTGTTGCGGAAGATACCTAATTCCAAATTATTTTCAAAGCTTTAGACACAGCCGAAAGTGAATAAATTATTTGAAATGTTAGTAGTTTCTTGTGTGTGGTGGTTTGGTTTTTTTTTTTTTTTCCTTCTTTTTTCCCTTGAGCTCTGTCCTTCACTAACGAAGCAGCCGTGCTGCATGGTACTCAGCAGCATACAGGCACCCTCACCGTTCAATTCAAGGTTATGCAGAGAAAGTGTCAGAATAGAGATATCCTTGAGTTAAAAGCAGAACATAGTTTTGGCTTTGAAAAACTTTTTGAAGCTGTATCCAGAATGTCTTCCATACTGGTCACTTCCGCCGCTTAAAGAATTCACTTCAGTCGGTGACTGGCATTCAGTTCCCTAGTTTTGTTTGCTATTGAAGGTCTCGCACCTAAAGCATAATAATGTATTGGTGTAGTAAAAGGGAATAGCTACAATATAAATAATATTACATCCAAATTGGTATCATTTAGTTAAGACCGTAATTAGAAAACACTAAGCTTGGGCTGCAATCCGTCAAAAACACTGAGAACCCCAGCTTCTTGGCCATGATCCCGATCAATGTGAAGTTATTTGGCAGATTTCCATTTCTGTGCAGGAAGAAGTCATCTGGCACATGTCTCCGGGGCATGCCTCATTTATCGCATAAGTTCAGGTGTTCACCACAACACACAATTTATTGCTTGGGTCCCCCTTTATGGGGTGTTCAGTCCGAAATGGAACCCGACAGCGCCAGCAGTCATACTGGAGAGAATTCTTTATTAAAAACCACCATTGCCAATTGCTGTAATGTGTACGGTTACCGTGCTTATGCAATACAGATGACTTCCACGGCCTTTCTATTCACACGGTGCACCTTGTCCTGCAGGGCTCCGTTGGTTTAGATCCTAGCATCTGCGCTTCTACCTCTTGTAGAAGAGGGAGTGACATAGAGCTATCAGAGTTGAATGTCCATGTCAAACACACTAACACACTCAGGTCAACAACCAAAATAAAGTGCCTTAGTACATGGGAAGGCTTGTTGACTGATATCGGCACCAACACTACAATTTCTCAAGCTTGCTTTCAGCTGATATGAGTTCCCTGCCCCTGCCAAAAGCATGTATGTATGATCCCTCTCTCCCCCAATACACATTCTTCCAGGACTTTGTACGCTCAAAGCACAGCTTGATTAATTTGCTGGCTCTGAACACTGCTTGTTGGCAGATCTGGTCCAACTGCTGTACTAGGTACTGACACATGACAAGAAAGTATCCTAACACATCCTTCAAGCCCTTCCCCCATTCTGCCTGTGTAGCATGAGACAGGTCTTCTGGGAGGAAACGGCCACTGACTGATGACTGATGTCATCATCACTGAGCAATGAGTGATGATGAGTTGTTACACAGCACCTAGTAGGACGGCAACCCAGCTACAATATAGAGCATTCTTTTGTTTCTGAAACAAGTTTCAGCTGCCCAAGGCGGTGTTCCCTGTAACCCCTGGCAATGCTAATACCCTGCTTTTAAGCACATGCACAAAGCTTAAACTCACTCTTCAGAAGTGAAAGAATTAAAGGTACAGATGTTTTGTCTAACTGCAAATTTGAGAAGACAGAATCGCATCAAGTCTGCAACGCTTCCATTGCTATTCATAAACTTTCTCTAATGTTCAAGATGCCTGAAAACGTGTTGTCTTACGTGGGCAGTGTTCATAGTGCCATTCAAAATCCAGTCAAAGACGCTGAACTGAAACGATCCCTATTTGCATAGTTACATTAGATTTTGTCTATCCTCCCACAAGGCAGAGAAGAGAAACTGAAGTAGAAGAGAAGTTCTGGAAACTCCAAGTAAACAAAACAAACTCCAAAAGCAAAAAATCGATCCCTTCTAGCCCCAAAACTATTTACACTTGAGTTCTAATAAATGCAAAAAATATGTTCTTTCCACCTCTGTTTCCCACTCCATGGAATTTTTCCTTAATATCTATCATACTATCTATCAACAGACATTTACGATTTCATACTGGACTGCAAGGTAAACGTTTTGGTGCTTCTACTCCACCGAAAATGGCCACCCTTACCAGAGCTATGTGGCTGTTGTTCCAAGTATTGTTATCAACCAAGGTTGTCCGGTTAGCCATTCCTGCTATCTGATAACCATAGTCCCACCACGACATCACTCTGGCGTGCTCGTCTGTGTTTTGTCTCAGCCAGTAGTAGGCTTCTCTGAAGTCATCTAGGATATTCCGAGTGCTGGAAAAAGACAGTTCTTTATTCGCGTCGGTACAAATACTGGTAACAAATTAACTGCACCATGACAAATCCGGGCTCACAAATCAGGGTGGTCTTAACGCATTCAACTCCCTTTGAGGGATTCAGTCACCAGCAGTCAGAAGTTTGAACCCCCCGACAGCTGAACAGCCAGAAGCCGAACTGCTTTTGAAGACGTGACTAAATGCATTTCCAGTCAAATATATATTCATAACAAGTTTTCCCAATTGACTCAAAAATTTTCTTTTTTTCTTTTAGCCATCTTCTTTACTGGCTTTGGATAGGATTATTTTTATGTATTTATGTTAAATATTTCATAAAATGTTGCAACTTTTTGAAAACTAGAATATTAAGAATTTTTTCTTCAGGTGACAATTCTGCCTTAATACAATTAGAAGTGATTAAAAGAAGGTAAAGCAAATTGCTGATGCAAGGGAAGTAGAAAGGCTTTTGCCCTTTAATTACTTCAGAGCTGTAGACCTTACTTACCCATCGTGGTTATAAGAAGCAAGAACAACGCTGGGGCTGGAGTACGCATTGCTAGTTACCCAGGTACAATGGACAGCAAACATCATCAACAACATCAGCATCAGCATAGTAACAATGTTTTTGATATTGGGACCCAGTCCTTCTTCTGTTTTTTCCTGTTCAGATACATGTTTTCTCACTTTGCCTGCCTAAACAAACACAAGTACATCTGTTACAGCAACTTTTATCACCCGTGACAATGGAACCGTGCCTTTTTCTTCACCACGTGCACCCCCCATAAATGCTACTATATGCTACATATATGCTACTATAAAGCTAGAGCAAGTTGTAGCGTAAATTAACTAAGTATGCACAAGAATATTTTGACAATCTAGTAACCTGCAAAAATGGATGATTCCTCTTTCAGAAGAAAAAACCACCTATTGTGTGAGGATCAATGCACGACTTCCTTGGTTTGGCTTAGTATGATGATGCCCTTTTATAAGGCAGAGTGGAAAAGCAAAAGCACAGATATTTACTGTGAGGAAAAGGGGGAAACCCAAGCTCATCCATTGTCAGGGTCAGTATAACAAAGCCTAAGAGATAAAAAAACTAGTACCTAATACCACCTTCTTCAGGAATAAGAGTTTGCAAGTTTATGTATAGAAATACTTTTCTATAAAATATTTTATTCTTTAATTTCACCGCGTCTTAAAGGAAATACAAGAGGGAAACATGGAGACATTCAGTGACACAGAACTGCTATACATAGTTAAGGAGAGCAATTGTCTGCCATCACTTCTGTAGGAAGCCAGGTCAACACTGTCCACTTCATTTAGGTTAAAGGCTCATCACCAATCAAGCTAGAAGGAACCGCTTCTACACTGACACCAGTTTTTTTTTTTCAGGACATCAGTTACACCTTATTGGAGAACACCAACACTTGTTCTAAATTTAAATGCTAGCGGTTCAGACGTCTAGTGGCATTTAAAATATTCTGACAAAAAAATAGTAGTAAAACTAAGCTGTTTTCTGACTTCTAACTTTTGCTCCCTTCCCTCACCTTATCATACAGGTTGCCAGGGTTCCTTTTGTCATCCTCATCACTGCTGTCCTCTATTGGTGGATTTTCCCGCTTCATATCATCACCCAAATAACGCTCAAAGACATTGGAGAAAGCAATTGCAGACAGCATACAGACCACTGGAGTCAAAGTGAGCATCAGACGAACCATCACACCAGCAAAGTAAACAGCGCTGATTGCATACAGAGCAACTGCAAAGAAACAAATCTGATGACATTTAGAAAATAACACTCACTACTCTGACTGTACACGTACAAGCTTTCCACAAAACTACTTCTGGAAGTGGGTTGAGCATCTGTGTGTATAAAGACTTGAGCATGCATCTTGCATTTCATTGCTTTTTGATTTACAGAGATACAGTTCAATTCACGTTTATCCCTTTTAAGCCTCAAACCCTTCCTGAAGTTCATCTTGGCAACTATTAACAATAACACAAGCCCATTTTCATATTCATTAATAATGTGTCAGAAGATACATCATTAGTGAAATTCAGTATCACACACCCAAAATACTACTGGAATAATAGGGAGTTTCATTTGATTAAAAAGGCCGAAGAGCCTTAGACCAAACGTTACTGAAACTGAAAAAGCAAAAGGAAGTGTTAAAATTTCATGTAAATATCTAATTTTAATTTAACTTAGAGATATCTGTGGACAAATTGGGGGCTTGTCTACATTATACTTATGATTATTATGAATTATGATATTGAGAGCCCTATTCTGAAGCAAGTTTTCCTGAACAATATTATCTCCACTCCCCCCACCCCCCCCCCCCCCCCAAAAAAAAAAACCCAAAACCTCCAAGATTTTCAGAATAGTAAGGAACATTCAGAACACTTTTCTTAGAACGAAAAAACCCCAAACAAACCCGTATATGCTGGTTAGGAACATCTGTTGTTCAAAGAATAGTGGTTATTCCTTATCTGCTACAGTTAAACAATACACTTTTGTGAAAGATTTGCCATGGAAATCATGAAGGGAGAGGGTCTGATTTATCAGATTACATTACATAAATATTTTCTACTTTTAGCGAAGTAGCATGGCTCTCCATTCTCACTCATAGGTCTCTTTATGCTGACTTACATGGGTGATGCAGCAGTAGGGGGCTGAAAGCCCAGCACTGGTCTTGACAAGGGCTCATGGTAAGCCACAGAGCACAGAATACCCCAGGGTCACTGGGTTTAACACAGTAAGTGTTCCCATTACTCACACACCTCTTGGGTAATCCTAAGAGGCAGCTATATTGGTCTGGAGCCTCCTGTCCAGGTTAAAGCCCAAGACCTGAGTGATCTTCACTCCTCCGTATGGGCTTCAACTTCAAATCACATCCTTACAAGCCTCATTCATAATCTTAAATGTCGGCTTTCACAGTACAGCTTCGTAAAAATAAACAATTTGTTGTCACTGACATAGGGAGACCTCACGCCTCCGGTTAGGCTTGTGTTTTATCTAGCACTTGTTCCACAGCAAGTGATTCCGTTCACTAAAATAGCAGAAAATCTGGGAAGAAAAGGCATTTTGATTCATCATCCTTGACAGGATGAGTGCCAGACACCCAGGGAAGGCTTGGTTGCCTTGCAGCCTGCGTGGGGAAGGGACCTTCCCTTTGTACCGAGCTGTTCATCTGGCTGAACTGTTCTGCGGAACTGTACCTCGACGCATGGTTTGCAAGATCAGCAGGTGGAAGAGCATGCAACTCCAGCTGCAGAACACAACCATACCAACAAATATTTCGATCCCACCTCTTGGGACAATACTCCATCACCATTTCACCAACCTCTGCATTTTTATAAATGGTTTTAAATATTGCTGGGTGCAGGCAACTTTTAATAATCATCTTTAAACACATCACTTTTAAACCTTTTCTCAGAACAAGCCATATACCAGCTTTGAGCAAACAAAAACAAAATAGAATCAAGTTGAAGACAAGACTTTTCAAAACAATTTTTAAATATTTTCTCTTACCAAAGACTCTTTCGTCATTGATGTTTTTGATACAGAACCACAGCCCTGCTGGGAAAGTACACACGAGAATATGCAGATCAAAAAAGAAGGAAACCCATGTTGTAGGCTGATGCTCAGACACAGAGGCAATGATCGGGATGTGAATTTTCGCATACCTTTTTTAAAAAAAATTCAGTTCAAATTATTTTGAAAAGATAAAATTATTAAAACTTGTAAACATTAGGAATTCTGAAATTCATTTAAAATTAAAATGGCAAGTGCTCTATTCAGCAGAAATCTGATGAAACTTTTATACCAAAAAAGTCTCCAGGTCTTACTGTATTTAGGAAGTATTTGGTGTATAGAGTTATTTAAAACACCGATATAAATGATTATTTCCATACTAATTAAAAGAATGAAAATTATGGCTGTTTTGTTTTGTTATGGCTAAATATGAAGCCAAATTCACCAAAATGAAAACACGCAGCTATGGAAGCCCCACCATTACATTTTGAAGAGATAATCATCTCTGCCAGTAAGTCACCCAGATTGTCAACACTGTATTTCAAAAACTCTCCTCTACACAGAATACCTTCATTTTCTTAGTACAGAAAGTTACAGTATTGAATACCAGACCAGTTACTGATGCCCCCACATTTCTTTAGATGCTGAAAAAAATTAGGCCTTGTCTACACTTGGAAATACATGTCAACTAAACAACATGTCAAACACTCAGTGCAGACAAGGACAAAACTGTGTTCTGTATTAAAAGACAGCTACACGCAGGGACCTAATCTGGGGTGCCACACAACCGAATGGTGAGGTATCAAACATATGTCCTTTTCTTCACTGAGATCTAGTTCTCATTCAAAACTGAATTGTGTGTTTTAACACAATATGATTTTCTAATGTAGACAAGCCCTCAAAAGTTTAATGCTTTGTATATATATAGACCACTTCATTAATATGCAAAGAACATCACCTATTTGTTCTTCAAATAAATCTGAGGCTTCTTTACTGACATCTATTCTACTACTTTTATTACTGAGTTGGTACAGAATCCTGTATGAACCAGACTTACGAGCCTGGAAAAGTCTCAACTCCGAAAGTTTGAAGTTCTCTTATCCCTCCCCTTTTGATCTTAAAAAAAATTTACCAGTTGAATTTCACCTTAAATACATTTATCTGAGAAAAATATCTTCAGTTTTATTCCTATTCTCCTGGCTGGCTAAACATTGGATTTTTAAAGGTTAACTAAACCAAAAGATTAACTAACATGGCTTTTTACATGTGAAAACACACATGAATAAACCAGAATTGTTCAGAGTACACATCTGTATACACCAGATGTATGAACATAATAAACAGGCAGCACACAAGATCATATGTGCAACATCTTTGTGATTTCGTGCAATGTTGTGCCATGAAAATAGTGTAAGTTTAAGGCTTTTAGCAATTTTTAAATGTGTCCTTAAGTGTTGGTACAGCTTTTGGTTATTTTATGCTGAGAAGCACTACAATTTCATACAGAAAAAACATACCATTACGTATTCAAAGACTTCCAAAGAAGCAAGAAATTTAATAGACAAATTAGTGGTTGCACTACTTTTGCACAAGTGGTTGGTTGCAAAGATGATGAAACAGTTACTACAAACGCTCTCTTTAGAGAGCTGATTAAAGCCCACTATATTCTCCTGGACTTAAATACTAAAGGGATTTGAGGGTGAGGAGAGCAAAAGATTATTAGTTTTCGGTAGAATGCTATTGATATCTAAATCCTTATATCCTTTATCCTTACTTACCCAGTGTCCCACAATGAATAAAATCTGCCACTCCAAGGAGCAATATAACCTGAAAAAGAGAAGGGGAAATAAAACCCTTTGCTGCCTAGGTTTTTAAATGCAGTAATTTTTCTAGTCCCTCAAATTATAGCACAAAACCAAAGAAATGTCACTGAACTTGTAATGTATGTGAACCAGACCTACTGCATTAGGCAGGCTATAAAGTCTACCAACCATGAAGCTAGTTTTAGAAGAACATACTCTCACAGGATCACATTGTACTCACTGAGTATCAAGGCACACACACCTCCAAAAGTCAAAGCAATGCAATATAAATAAAATATTTCTCAAAGAATATGACAAATAGCAACCTATACTCCATAAAGAAGTATAAAAAAAGAAAACATAATTGGTGAGAAAGTATTTAATTTTTCTGAAATGCCTGAGCAGGAAACTGGAAACCATCTATAGCCAAAGCACTAATACTCAATTAAACACATTTCCTATTGTTTCCCTACTGATGGGTCTATATGTGGCATGGAATATAAAAGGTGCTACTAGACATGCTGATAAGCTTTACGTACTTTTTTTTTTAAACAAAACCTTTAGATACTTAAAATATTTTAAGATGAAAAGAAACAGTATCATTATCAGGTGAAAGATAAAAATTATTATTAAAAAGTTATTAGTAAGATTCTTCTTAAATTTTATTTCTACTTTCATTGCAACTATTTCGGCTCCCTCTGAAGATAGATACAGACAAGCTGAAATAAGAGAAAGTTAAATCCTTTTATTTATTACCCAAGTCTTTGTGCATGACATGGTAAGTCTTCCCTCTATCTGACATTTAAAATTAGTATCATCTGACTGAAGGTTTTAGTTTAATAACTAGTTTACACATTTAAATATTGTGGTTAATATTCTATGACAAGACATATTTTTCCCTTCAGTCTTCGGATGCAAAGCTTGCTCCCAAACCACTGCAAGCGCAAGAAGAAGGAGCTGCCAGCAGATGGGGAACTACCAGTTATGGTCTTCTCCGGATGTATCCAAAACATGAGATTAGATGCATTCACCTGAGGGGTGCTGGAAGAGGTGGCCAATATGATAGCTACCTGCCATCTTCATCAGGGTGACATGGGAGGCCCCTGGTGCCTGGAAAATGGCTAATGCTACATCTCTAGGAAAGGCAAGAAGGAATACGCAGGAAACTACCGGCCCGTAACCTGAGTCCCTGAAAAGATAGTCGAGCACAGCCTGCTGAAATACATTGTTAAATGCTTTTTGAAACACTTTCCTCATTTCTCATTTTTAAGCTGAAGAAGAATGGGCTGGACAAACAGACCATTTGATGGGTTGAAAAATCAGCTGTCCTGACAAGCTCAAAGCAGTACTCAGAGGATCAGGGTCCAGTTGGTGGCTAGGTAAAGGTAAACATATCCCAGAGGACAAAACAGTGAACAGTGCTAAACTGAAAAGAGTGGCCAACATGCCTTATGGCACGCAGGACTTCAGTCCAGAACCTCAAATCCCTTCTCCCAGGTGCTGCAACTTGGATACAGGGTCCAGATGCGGGCCCCCTTCTGCGAGGGGATTATTAAGAAAATAGAGAGGGATCAGGGTGCTGTGAGATGGTCAGGAGCCTATAGATAGCCCAGCATACCAGCAGAAGCTGAGGAATGAGGTTTGTTCCGTCTGGTGAAGCAGTGATACTGATCAGTGAATTTCAGAAGTTGAAATCAACACCCTAAGAACTGTAACAGAAGACATATTTTGCGGCACACTGAGATTCGAGCCAAATTTTATTTTGATATGTCAGTCTGAAAATTTTTCCTATGTATTAGTAGGACCTACTCATACATACTGAAAAGCAAATTATAAACCATCAAGTTTTAGAAGACTTTGAAACAGAGATGCTAAGTATTCTTTTGGAAAAATGGTATCATAATTAACAAAAATAAAACTGCTGTTAAATAGTCCAAAATGTTTAACAACTAATACTAAAAAAAATTTATGACAGAAACATTGCTGAAAAGAAGTACAAGAAAGAAGTTAGTTAAAATAAAAACAAGTTTCAGAAAAGCGATTTTTCCCAAAATAAAGCTCTGACAAAACAAAACTGGATTTGAAATATAATATTAAGATCATACAATTTAAACCAAGCGGAAGACAATTTTTGCATGGGTGACACATATTTTAGCTGGGAAAATAAGACTGCTTTTTCTTCATCAGGGCAAGGAAGTATGCTATTAGATCACCAAGGAAATGTATCATGGGAACAGAAGATAGCAGCGAGGCATCTGGGGATAGCAACCAAGCAAAGACAAGCTTGTTTTTGTAAGATTAGGTAGAAACGCCTTGAAGACTGGAGGCTGAACCACAGGAGTAAAGTAGAACTTATAGATTAATTCCAGTCATACAGAAATCAGATTCAAGTACTTCAGAAAGTAAATCTGACCTTGACCTACCAACGCTATTCAGAATAGATTAGCTATACGTATCTTCATAATACGCTTTGGCTATAGTTGTGTTCCTCATCCAGTCTGACTTCTTACATCATCATGTGGATAATACCTGAAATATTGGAATGATGCTACAAAGTTTGGGTTTTGGGTTTTTTTCCCTGCAGCCCAGAAAGCACAGTGAATTCCAACACACAGAAATATAGAGCAACATGGGCGCTGGTTTGCTGTGGCATTGCCAACAACTACTTTAGACAAAACCAAATGTTGATCATCTGGTTTACCTGCTCCAAAAGTAAACTAGTTTCACATTTATTTACCTGTGTATGTCAAATAGATGACACTCAGGAATACGATACCAGCAGCGAGTGAGACACCCAAGAAGAACAATGTCTGGAATTCTTGCTTTGTTAATCTGTCTCTCAGATACTGCAAAAATGCATATGCCTGCAGCAGTGCAAAAACACCTAAAGAAAGAGGAAAGTTTTTGTTTAAATGCTCAAAAGCAGTAACAGCTGCTAAAGCAATTGGCATACTTTGGCTATATTTGAATTAGAAAAATAAATCTAAGATACTCTTTTACATCTAAAAACCAGCATAAAATCACTTTCTGACAAATAGCCCTTAATACTTACCAGGGATGATACTTCCTTGCAATGAGAGAAACTTGCAATGAGATAAAATACTCTCCAAAACATTCTTTGCTTATTATTTCAAGAGCTCCAATACCCACCGCCTCTTTGCTCCCAAATTAAATTGGGGTAAGGATCACCCGAAAACTAGATTGCACCGATTATGACAAAAACGCAGGTTAACATACCTAAACCTGGTGAAAAGTTAAGACACACAGCACACAAACACGGCTAATAAAGAAATATATGGAAATTAAGCTACTGAACAAAACAGAAGGATTTAATGAAAGACAGACAACCCCCAAAACCCCAAGCATTAGGTGATACAGACAACTGAATTTATATAAAGCTAGTGTTGAAACACCAGAATTCACTGGGTAAGCACCCCACACCCTCAAAAAGGCTTTTCAGAGTTTAACATTAAACCATAACTTGGATATGATTTTTCTGTTATTATTCATTTCACTGTATATAATCAGATCAATCCAATTATTAGTCCATTCAAAAGTGAAAATTCACTGGTAGCCAGCAGAAGAAGAAAACAGAACTCAAGTGTATGGTCTTTCTTCAATTTAACAATAAATTTGAGGTGCACAATGTTGAAATTCACTAGTTCTGAACTCCTAGAGAGCTCTATTCACTAAATAAATGTAATATTCTTCAGAGGCAAAATGTGGTTTGATAATCTTTACTCTTTCCATTACATTCAGATTGTTGGAAAAAATCTCCATTTTTAAAAGCATTTTTCTGGTAAATTTCAATGATATTCCAACTGCTGTCCCAAATACATTTTGATAAGTGACTACAACTACACATAATAAAAAACCTGATGAATCTCACAAACTGAACTGTATCACGCAAACAGTGTATGCAGTGAAATATAAACCTATCAATCTTAGTAGATGTTATTGCTGTCAAGAAATCAAGATGTCTGACTTAACAACTACTGAAGAATCAACTTAAAGAAATTAAAAAAAAAACCAAACCAAAACAATCAAACAAGATTGAAATCAGTTATTTAAAAATCAGCCTCCTGATCAGTAATTTAAGTCATTTTATTTAACCGGCTTTGAAAAATTACAGGCGACTATCAGCTCTAAAACCAAATTGCTCAGTAAAAACTGTGCTTACCAATAAGGAGTGTTTCAATCCTACAATGCTTGAAGGCAACATTATATTGCAAAACAGTAGAGATTATCAATGTTTAAAATAAGTGCTTGCCAGCACATGTAACTGATCCAGTGCTATGGAGGCATTTGACCTCTGTTAGCTCACACAAAGGATAATGTGTCAATTGGAAACAAAACTTCCCTACAGACACTAAATTGTACCTCTTTAACAATTTGTTTTGTTAGCATGTGTTCCTTCTAATACAAGGGAACAAAGCCACAAGGTTTGAGGTTTTCCTGTGCTAAGCAGACTGTTTGGAAGCAGAAGTTTATTTTTCTTACCTGCAGCTGCCATGTGTTCACTCGTCCTAATTGGCTGAAATCCCACAAAAGGTATCTGCATCGATAATATTAACCCCACAATGTAGAAAGTGCTATATGCTAGGAAAAAAAGATTAAGGAGAGGGGAGGAAGAGAAAGGTGGGAAGAAAATGAATACACACATTTCAAAAAGCATTGGTTCCATAACAGAGTCCATCCTTGCCCAACTTCAGTGACACTGAAACAGAACCCTATCATTCTATATATTCCAGCCATCCTAAATACTTTTTCCTCCTTTGACTAGAATAAACCCGCGTATTGCATTTAATTTTAGAGGAAGTAGCAAAGTATTGTTGTTCCTAATTGCACTGTTTTTTCTCCTCCTAGGGAAATAAACTATCTACCTAAGACACTCTGGCTTGGAAATAAGTTTTCTTTTCCCATCTTGTTTTCGCAGGTCATGGGTGGGGGAAGAGCTCTCAGATAACAAGTGACAAAAGAAGCTTTCTATATGAGGAGAAACTGAAGGGACCAGACCTCAAAGAAGCAAAGCATTTAAGAGTCCACTACCTACGTAGAAAATGCAAAGAGGTATGCTTGTTCATTTTTTAATTCGAGAGCAGAGGCATGCCAAGAAACTGAAAAGCGATAGAATTAAAAATTCATATTAAGCACATGTATTAATAGATCTATATCAACCATGGGGACTCATAACCCCCCCCGAAAGTAGAGGCCAAGAACATAATTAATATTAGTATTATTAATATGAATTATTATTATTATGTATGCACTAAAATTCATATACTTTATTTTGACAGGATTTTGGTCCTCAGTATTCCAGGGTGAAGAAGAGAGGGGAGGGGAACAGTGAAATAACAACTTGTAATCAGACTCATGGCTGTTCAATCTTAAGTAACCAGCCAACTTAAAGTCCAAACGAAGTTTTGTTCCTTCAATGGCAAACAGCAATAATCCACCTCCCAGATTTCTAAACACTCCCACAAAACATAAACCACCGTCTTTGTTATGGCCTCATTCTTATGACGAGATTCCTTTCTCATACAATCCTTTACCAATCTCCATGAGAACAGGTCTGGGGAGCGCATCATTTACCAGTGATACTGTTTCCACAGCACCCGTGTGGTCTCACTGGGGGATGATTATGCTCCCAGGGTATTGGTATGCTTTCCAAAAGTCACAGAAGTGACTGTGATGATACTCCCAACCACTTGCTGTCTCCTCTGATGTATTCTTTCAAGCATCTGTATTGCACTACTTGGCCTAGCTACTGACCTGTTCTTTCTTACATCACTGAAATACATTTTTGCTGTAGGAAGCTCAATTTTTGAAGAATTCACTACAACATAAATCATTTACTGTACCATGAAAGTTTTGCAACACTGCCATCCTGTGGAAGTTCAATGATTGGCATAAATCACTACATTTCACATTTGTTAGACCATTGTAAATCATCATTTTTAAGCCTAGTCCTGCAACTGTTATACTTTCTATGCCCACTTCTTCCAAACTCCCCCATCCCTTACGCCCACTTCTTTCAAACAGCTATCACATGTGTCTGCCCGGTATTGAAAAAAACCTGGCACTTCACACAGCAACACAGTTTTTCTAGGACCTCAGATACATCAAGGTGATATATCAACACAAACTTTCCATGTTCCTTTACACTCTGTGTGCAGTCTTGGCACAAACAAGAAGTTAATTTTGATTCCTGCAACCTACTCTCATGGTTATAACTTTGACTAGATCAAAAATAAAAACATTCTGACCTACTGTGGATAAACTCATTTTACAAACAATTTTAGCTGCAGTACACTGCACAAATACAGGAAAAACCTAACTGAAAAACTTCTCCAGAGAGTATGATCAAATACAATAAAATTAATGGATTATAATCACCAGAAATAAACACTAATCATCTGAAGTTTTAGGATGCTGAAGTAGTTGATATAAACATATGCCTGCTCACTGTTTGAACTATAAAATCCAATACACAGAACAAGGAATTATGGAAATTAAGTTTTAACTTCTGGAAGATTCCGAAGTGGTTTTGTCATTAAATATTTTGAAAAGTATACAGAACTTAAAAATTGTACAGTGCAAAAATCAGATTGAAGTGAAAATTATCAAGTCTCTCAAGTGTGCAAGCATAACAAATCTATATTGGTACCTTTCCAAATATAACACCATTTACTTTTTAAACATATGCTAAACTGCAAGAGAAACTACAAGTACAAATATAGAAAATAATATTAATGGTTCCTGTGTCTGAATAAAGACGTTTTTACCTATACAAGTGCTGCTAATACGCTGGAATCATAAGCATTTGTTAATTATTAAGCTAGCAAGATCTGAATGAAAGACACAGGCCACTGTCAAGACGACAACAACAACAAAAGAAAAGGCAAAAAAAAGCACAGCTTAAGCTTTCAAATGTAGGTAGCATGATCACCACTGATGCCAACTGGGTCAGAAGTTATCCAGCTGATAAATTTATCTGTCTGCAAGTCATAAAATATTTTAAAATTGGCAAAAAGTTCACGTTCTGGGAAATTTTTACACATTAAATGATTCTGTATTACATTGCCAGGCATATCAAATCATGTCCCATCAACCTTTTATTTGGTGTACGAACACCCACATGAAAAATACATAGGCAGGAAACCATCACTACTTCTAAAACCTGGTGCTACCAAATATTGTTCTCTACATTCATGCTATTATGTTAAACAATAATATGTAATATATGTTATATTAATAGATGTTATTAATACATTAAACCCCCAGAATTCTCAGTAATAGTAAAACGGATGCAGAGTTTATAGCTACTGTCAGCTGACAATAGCTTACAAAAGTTTTAGCTGCATGTTGGTAGTTTGAGAACAATGAGACTGCTGCAGGCACGCTAGCAATTGCATATCACAGAAACTCCAAGAATATCTTCATCCTCCCTACTTAAATGAGCTTTTGTAAACTCTTCTCCCTATCTGAATAGTTTGGAAGTGAAGCACACTTTAATCTCCTTCTAGAAGTGCTTAAACATTCTTACCTGTTTCACAAAAACATCCTGTTAAACAAACCTAGAAATCACATACTAACGCGAGACATACAGACTTCTCTGCGTGTAAGGCATGAAAGCTTAAATTAAGCCAGCAGTTGCAATGAAACAGCAGAGCAGCAATCACATTTTCAGTCTGACAACTGCTGAAGTACATCTCCCTCACAGCCGAAGGGCAATAATATCGCAAAACACTGTAGCTATTTGCAAAACAAACATCTGCCAAAACCTTTAATTCATATGAACCTGCAGTACTATTTTCCCCAGACGAGTTCAAAGACTAGTTCATCGAAAGCTGAACTTATTCTTTACCGTTTCTGGTTACCACATCGCTTCAGGATTTTATAATTAGTAGATTTAATTTTCTCTTGCCTAACTCATAGAAATTGGAAAACAAAAATGTTCAAATAAAACAATTTTAAAAGCAGAACAAGATAAATTACTTTCTCCTTAAGCTATGAAGAAGTAGTTAATGAAGAAGTTAAGTGACACTAACATTAAAAATTAAAGGTGTGTTAGAGTTTTTTTTTTTCTTTAAGAAGAATTTCCATTTCTGAATTACATAAATAGATTAACAAACAAGCATGAAACCAGTATTTATAGTTTTGGTTACAAAACTGAACCTGAGTAAATGTTATAGTATAATGGTTCAAATATATAAGTAAATATAGTAATTTCTCTAGCAGGCACTAAAAAAAAGCCTTGAAATAATTAAAAATACAAAGATAAACAGTATTAAAAAGGGTAATGAAAATAGATCTACAAGTATGAAACATCCTGTGATATTACACTTCAACTCATACTATGTTCTCAAATTATCTTTTGTAAAGATTTCACATTAGGGAGTCAAAAATGTTCTGGCTAACTTAAACACCTTTGAATACCTGAACTGTTTATTATTTATTTCATTCACACACCTACACCATGGCCAACTGATTTAACTGGTAAAGTCTCTGTAAAAACAGTTTACAGAGTATTTAAATGTCGAGCAAATCAAACAAAAAGTCTCCTAAGATCACTACTCATACATTCCTGAAACCAGAAGGAAGGCTGACCCATTAACCCAATAAAATCTTAAGGTTTCACGTGGAGTGGACAGAATCTTACACTACTTTTTAGTCTAGGTTATATAAAACATACATGGCTGCTTAAAATTCCTCTCTCAATATATTTTCATATATGTCACAATGCGCTACGTTTGCGTAATTTCTGCTGCACAACTTCTTAAAAATAGCAATTGTTTAACATTCTAGGAACAGACAAAAATATGAAACGATTTTACAGACGCACACATAACATTTTTATATAAAATATATTTTAAGAGGGTTCTACAAATATCAAACCATCCCATTTTTTTTTAGTGCACTAGAAAGGAAAAAATTTATTAGCAGCTACATATACGAAATTTTGGAAGACTGAGTACGTTTTAACTCCTTATTTCCATGTTGTAGAAAATAACTAACTATAATCAGTAATCAAATTAATGCAATGCAAGCTGATATGCAATTACTTAATCCCCACTTAATACAAAACACATCAGTATAATTTATTTCGAATCTCATGATTCAGCACTGGAGAATGACTGTTCAATGAACAAAACTTACCAATGTAGACCCTCCTGCTGTATCTCTGCATCAGCAACAGAACAAACACGTGCAGTGGAATAAGGTTGATGATAAAAACGTAACCACCCCATGCAGAGACCTATGAGAAAGGGAATAGGAAATTACATCTAAAAAATCTCCACAAATTCTTAGGACAGCCAATGCTGAATCTATACATCCTGATGGTCTAGCAAGAAAACACAAACCCCACCTAGACAAGCAGTCAGAACTACTCGATATTTATTATAAAAAAAGAAAAAACCCAACAAAACCCCCACATATCAAAGTATTAATGACTTTTGAAATAGGCTGGTAGATTTTCAAGGCTATCCTTCCTATACCACCTCCTCCTCCCAAGCTAACTGGTCACACTGGCAAACAAGAATGTGATGCTAGGGGCTTTTCCCCATGGTGAAGGCTGCAGCACAAGGCAGCGGTAGGACTCCCATGTAGGATCCAAAATTTTCCTTTGACATACAGATTTAGCACCATGCTCTGCACTTTTTGATTGAGTTAGGGAACAGTATCTCCAGCCAGAGAGGAGAAAGGGAGCAAGGTACACCTCCAGGAGCAGAACTCTTAGAGGAGAGTGGCCAATGCAGGTTGCAGTGTAAAGAAAGAAACAAAAAGGGGGCGGATGCACAGGGAAGCAGGGCTGAGCACTGTGGAATAGGGTACATCATCATCATGGACATTGCGAACCTACAGTAACAGCAGCACTTGAGAAGCACTGATATGATGTACTTAGAACTGAAACACAATGTTATCAATACATCACTGATTGCTGGTTTAGATAAAGATTTAATGAGCTATCATTACAATGTGTTATCTAAATTTCTAACATATTTAGAAGGGCTAATGTTGACCAGACAATCTGTATTTTAACACAGGTCCTCTTGTCAAATTACAGTCTAGACTTCTCCCATAGGTACCATGCCTACCCTAGATCTTCATTTTTAGAATGCTCTAGCTAATGTGGTTTTCACTTTAATTGTACTTTAGGGCTTAGATTCACGTAGATATTTTTAAAGCCGTAGAATCCAAAAAGAAACCCAAATGACTATGTTCTATAGAACAGATTCTAAAATAAGGACAAGACCAAGTACTGTTTTTTGATAATAATACTACAAAACCCAGCATTTCAAAATTTGAGGTGACTGATTCAGACCACATGAAACAAGTAGAACAGAAATAGTCTAAGTTTTCTAGAAACTCACTTCAGATTATCATGATCCTATTGCCAAATTACTAGCATGAAGTATCATGGTTTACACAGGCGAGTTTATTTATTGAGAGAAAATATTATATGAAGACAGGAAAGACAGAATAGAATGAGAACAAATGTGCAGTTAGGACACTGTCATATATAGGGAAAGGTTTGAATGAAGCAGGTAGCATACACTTTATATGGACCAGAGACCTGCATCTCTAATTCTCAAAATATTAAACCAAATCTAAGCACTGAAGATTGTACTGAACTGAAGATGCACTTTGGAACTTTTCAAACAAAACTGAAGCATCCTCACAGATTGGCAAAAAGAGTGGAAACATGCTATTACTCCTACAAGGATTGCTTAAATGTAAAGCTTTGTTTTATTTTACCTCTTCGTCATAAAAAGCTATCCGAAGCAGAAGTTGCTGAAGTCAAATAAATGCTAAAAATATAAATGCAAGAAAAAACCCTTCTCCTTATGGAATGCAATGCAATGCTATGAGTCAAATTACCACAGTGAGTTAGGTGTGTATTTTAAGCAGATTTAGGTATCAAGAAGGATTTCTGTCAGTCCATGCAATATCCATTTCTCTTTCAAGGAGCTGCTCCCCAAACTCTCCATGCAAGGACTGACTCTTACTACCTCAAAATTCTTATTTAATTTTCAACTTACATTAAAAATGTAACTCATTCCTTCAGAGAAACACAAATGAATACTATATAACAAATAGTACAATTATGCCTTGTCCTAAAAATTAAGACTATGGTATATAAATACAACAATTCAAAAACTTGTCTAAGTTTTACTGCACGTAAGTCTGTACCAAACCTACAGGATTTCATCACTGTAATGCTATATAAACAGAAATACTATGTATAAAGAAGTGGCTGTTTATTTAATGACTTGGCACAAAGGAGGAGAAATGGAGGAGGAAATAAAAGTACTCTTAAGAGGAGACAGCTATCCTCTTTGGTGACATATACAGGGCTATTATTTGCTGTATTAAGAGCAAAAATCTCCCAGAAAACCCAATGAACATTAAAGCTCGAGGAAATCTATGCAGCATGCAGGTAACCTCTGAATTAACCTTGTACTTTAAATTAAGGTATGCAAAACAGTTCATAAGTTCCTTTTTCTTGCAAGCCTAGTTACCTGACTGTAGAAAAGCAATATTTGAGACCTCAATCTTAACTGACACCAAGCAATTAGCCTGACTGTCCCACCACTGGCTATTTTTAAGCTATTTTTCATACAGCCTCAAAAAAAAAAGTTTATCAGGGAAAAAAGGACCTCTGACTGATTCATACAGGAAAATTCAAGTCTAAGGTTTCAGAAGATGGAGGGAGGAAGGGAAATCAATTCCATTTTGCTATTAGTTTTATCTCCTCAATTTTTCCTACTGTTTTTCCCCTCTGTTAGCCCTTAGCAACATCTCTGCAATAGCTTCCATTTTCATAGATCAGGAATGAAAAGAGACTTCATGATCATTTAATCTGACATTGAATTCATGCAGCAGTTCTGGTTGTGAGCTTTACTTTATGGCATAATTATACCCCAAAAAATAGCTTTAAAAGTTATATAAATGTAACTTTGTCCATAAGTTTTTAATATTATTATTGCATTTTAGTAATGACACGCAGACACCTGAACATCAAAATTCCACCTTAATTCACCCACATCAAAACAAAAATCCCACTGAATTAGGGTACCTATTCACAGCACAGGATAAATTTATAAGTAGAGTTATTATACTTAAGAGTTTTTCCAAAAATTGTTTTCATTGTGTTTAAATACTTTAAATGTCAAAACATTTATTATGTCTTTTTACTCATACGTTCAAGGTTTTAACAGCAATATGATGCAACAATTTTATGTTATGGCTCCAACAAAGATTAAAATCTCCTTCTGTTCCTCATCAACATATGGATTATGTAAGCCCTACTCAGATAGTTTAGCTATGTTATATATATTTTTATATATATATATATATAAAAAAGACTTACCATGTAGAAGTAGGACAGACAGCAACAGATTGTCCAAAAGACCGACCCAGTTTTCACAGACTTCACCTTTAAAAATAACCAAGTTTTTATGAATGACAAACAAATACTGGACAATATTCCAAAATTTCATACCAAAAAAACTGTCAAGAGAACTTCTTCAGCACGTATCAAATCATTATTTGTATGCTTCTGAACTAATGTCCATAAAACCAAACCACAAATGCAATTCATTCACACACAAAACAGCTTATACCTATCTCTCTAGTTAAAGCAGAGGCAGGACACAACACAACTCTCTGCGTCATGATCTGAGGTAGAAGAGCAGCTGCAACACCTCTGTGCTACTTTCTCTGAGACGTTACACCACTCTATAATTCTAAGTGTAGACTATCCATGGCTTGCTTTGGCTGTCATCAGACCCAACTCTGCAATTATGGACAAAAGAGCTATTCTGTAATTTTGAAAAACTCACTTAAGGTTAATAAGAGCATCCAGATATTACTAAAGGTTTAGTGGGATCCATAAACTGGCCTAGGAGTACAATTTTGTCCAAAACTGATGGTGGTGATTGTGGTGTGGGAAAATAGGAATGAAAAATTGACATTAAATAAAGCTAGAAAGTTATCTATAAAATATTTGATTCACACATAATTCTGCAAGAGTTCATGCAAACATTATTGCACTATGCAGTTTAGTTAAATACGACTTCCATAAGAACAGATAACTGCTATGTCCCAGTTGTTACAAAGTAACAACGTAGGTTGATTCTATTATTGTTATCAAACACAGTACAACCTTTACAGCTGCAGTTTATTCTTGAGTCCAGATTTAAAAAGCCTGCATTTAAGTAACACCAGTCACTCAGTCACGAAAAACTTTAATTCCCTTCCATTATACTCCTATCAACAATATCCCAAGTTTGAAATATTCTAAAGCTAAAAACACTTGTGAGTACGCATCTGCTTATGAAAAGCAGATGACAAAATCATGGGAGAAGCTGTAATGACCATGTACATACATGGAGACACTCAAAATGAAAAGTATATGGAATCAAGGAAAACAAGAGACAGTACCATAGAGTGTCTATGCTGAATTAACAATATAGTTACGCTACTTGTGGTATTTCCAAAATAGATGCAACAGTCCAGAAAAACTCCAGCTTGCCTAAACTCCTTCATACAAAACTGCATTACAGATGCAATGCTACATACAGATCAAGGAGCGACAGACAAGCTGCACCAGCAAGTGGGCTAATTAGAAGACATCAGACTATTTTTTTTAAGCATGCAAGCAGTATTGATATCTTGCTCGGGACAGCTTCGGGTATTTAATTTGGATGCTTAAGTCAAAGTCTAGACCCTCCATACAGTCAACAGGTTCGCCAGAAGACAACTCAAAGTATATTCAGAGTCTACTGCTTTTCACCAGCTAAATAAGGAGGCTAAAGTTTGATGCTCACATAATAATAATACCTCCAAACTGAAAAACAGAAACAATACTCCTGTTTGCTTTATAGACTCATCATCATTATTATTATTACTACTACTACTACAGGACACATACTTCAGCTGAACACTACTTTTACATAGCAAACTAAAGAGCATGATTATGGAGTGGTTCAGATCACGTGACTTCTCAGTACTTGCCTGATCAAGAGCCAAGAGGAAGAGGAATGAGAGGGAAGAAAATAAGATTTCAATGGATTCTAAGAAAAATCAGTCATTTGGTTGGAGGAGGAACTAAAAAACCTTTCCAAAGCAAAAGACTCAGCAATTACTTACCCATAAATAGTATGTGAACTGCAGTGCAAAAATAGCTATGCCTTCATTGTCAAATGATCCTGCTACTGATCGGGATATGTAACCTGGAACTATGGCAATAAAACAGGCAGCTAAAAGCCCTGCTCCCTGGTTCCACAGTTCTCTGGTGAGCAGGAAAGTAGAAATAGCTGTAAGGCCGCTAAAAACCGGTGCTAGGAACACACATACATCTCTTATATGGACTGTCACATTAAGCATATTTAAAATCCAATGTATAAGGCCTGCTGTCACCATCAGTCCTGGATATACCTAAAAGGAGAGAAAAAAACCCACTAGGTTATTGCATCATGGTAAGGTTATTTGCATATAATTTGCAATGAAACAGTCATTTCTTAAGCTGATACAAGCAGTGAGCAAGTAAAGCTAATGGAATTATTTTAATACTACTTTAATCATGTTTTGACAACACCGCTGAATACCAGAGGTTCTTTAAATTTTATCCAAATGCTAACAATTACATATAATCCATTTTGCAAATGAACAAGCAGCATACAGATAATATCCTATCTTGCCTGACATTTCTCATATAATGAGAAAAACCTGTCGTTAAGGTATGGAAGCAGAAGCTAAAGTCTGCAAGAGAATCTGAAGCCAGCTAATAGCTTCAAGAAAAAAACCAAACCCCAAAACCCTAAGAAAAAAGAAGAAACCCAACATTTCCCAGCCCTATCCATTTTCTTCCAAAATATACAATGCCACTCTTACACTTCCTGTTACCCATGGAGAAAGAAAATGTGCAACAAGATTTTTTTTTTTTTTCAAGCTGAAAAGCTGACAGACAGTCAATTGAGTATTATATATTTGCAAGACATCTGTAGACATCTTTGGACATGAAGGATTAAAATAAAGTCCTATAAAATTGAATTAAGATGCCCTCCAGAAAAGGTAGCATAGACTTACACAAATCTATTGAACCCATCATAGAATATTGGAGAACATTAAAATATTCTTAATAGGAATTCTACCCTCCCACATTTATCAATCTTAGAAAAAATCAATACATACTAGGAAAGTTAATATAGACTTCACCTGCCTTAGTTTCTTTCGAAAGCTAAGAAGGGCATTGTACTAAATTAAATTAACAGATGACAATGTTCCCCTGCACATATCCTTGAGAGCTGGTTTTCAAGATAAGCTATTAAAACATAATATACCACGTGACTTGCAAAATAGTATATGCATAAACTTTTCAATTCTATTTCCTAAGGGTTTTTACTTCATATAAAAGACAGGTATGGAAAAACCACGTTACATAAAGAGTCTCAAGTATCTTTACGATACTAAAACAAAGGGGATCTAATTGTTACAAAAAACTTCGTAAATGCATTTAAATGGTATGTACTACAATTAAAAAGTTTTAATGCACTTTCACACATTAAGTAACACGTGGCTGTGCTACTTAGTGTTACTAAAACTATTCTACTAATGAATGATATTTGTATCCCTATTTGGTAATAGTTTTGTACACCTTTCCTGTCTTCTAACTTGCGTCAACACCAATCTTACCTATTCCTGATGCTTCATACAGGTGTCCTGCTGATTTAATTTCAAAAGGTGATTTCCCAGTGAAATCCTAACATTTTCCATACACACATGAAGTCCACTCAAAATATACCATTGGATTAAAACTTGTGCCTTAAGAGATTTAGATAACTTTTTTAAAAAATAATTCTTTTTTTGCTTTTTTCATTTTATGTACCAGAATTACAGGACTCATATACCCTTATTTATTACTATTAGGAGTTCATATGTAAGGAAGTAAAACTCAGTTCTGTATTTCTTGTTCACAGTATGCTGTTGGATAAAGACTAAAGCATGTTGACTTACTGTCTTAGTTCCTGCAGCTAAAAATTAAAAACATCTTGCTATTTCCTCTGCAGCAATTTGACAATTAAAAGCATATTATTAAGATTCTCCTTTTATCAATGTTGAATTTGTATTGAAAGTTCAAAAAAAAAAACTTACTGCAAAGTCATCTTTAAGTTATCATTACAATACTTACAGTTCCACCTACTATTCTTCCCAGTGGATACCATGCTCTTTCATCAAACCAGTTTAAAAATTCATAAAACCCATGGGATGCAAGATGATGTGTTGATCTATAGTTAAACCTAGAAAGAAACAGAGGAAGAGAAGGGGCGGGGGAGAGGGGAGAGATAAAAATCAAGAACCTAAGTTTTATGCATACCTTAAGTCATCTGTTTTCCAAGACTTAGAAAATAATTAAACTTTAGCACCTCATTCAGTATAAGTACAAGGTCCTCTCTAAATCTATAGAGCTTTAAAGTAAATTACTAAGCTCACAGCTACTAGCCACTATATTTTCTTCATTTCTACAGCCAGTGCATATACACAGAGGAAATTTAAAATTTTGGGCTTTTTTTTTGTGACCTTAAAAAGTTTTCTATCACTCTGACAAACACTCCTGTCATTTTCTGCATTCTTTTTTAAAGCTAGTTTTCAAATGTAGTCTATCAACCAATTATTTATCACATCCAGAATACCACTTACGCAAAATTAAGAACATGGAAGAATCAATGCAAGACTCCCATTCCGAGACAGGATAGCTACCCAGTACATCTGCTGCTGCGGCTCTACTTCATGTAACATTAGGAGGTGACGTAATGTAATAATATGTAGAGGGAATAAGTCTATTTGCTCACACTGTCAAACTACTGGCCTTGACATATTCCCTTCTTTCCATCAAAGATAAACACAACGTAGAATCTATGTAGATGAAGTTTCACCTTCACAGTTTGTACATTTTCTGCTGCAGAAAATTCCTTGCAGAACGAAAGCCCTCCCATGCATACCTTTGGTTCAGTCTTGCACACTGCCCATATACCATTAAAAAACATAGATGGATTGCCATCAAGGCATTAATCTTCCACTTTTCTGACACATAATTTTTCCAACTTTTCAAACTTCAGCGAGCAAAACCTTTCAACTATTACTCCATTAATTCTTCAAATTAGGTATTGGACTGCTGTGAGAAGAACTGCAGCGCATGTTACCCCAAACTGCAACTCTTTCATGATCATTCAAAAGCCAAACTAACAAGACTCCAGGTATTGATGCTGTAAAGTTTTGTAAAGAAAGTTTAGGCTTAGAAAAGCCTGGGTGAACACCACTTCTGAAACAAGCAACATCCACAAACCCAACCCTCCTAGTAGATATTCTAATTGGAATTTAGATAACAATGTGAAATTCATTAGTTAAAGAAGTATTAAAGATTATATTCATTAGTTAAGAAGTTCAGATGACTAAATGGAATACCGTAACAGAGAACAGGTTAGATTAGCAGACCACCATGAGAGACTTCCAAAGACAGTTAGTATTCAAGACTAGAAAAGCCTATGTGTATTTTTCATTTTGTCTATTTTATGAAAGTATCCGCTTATATCAGTAACGTGTATCACTTCTAACACAAATTTTAAAACTACATCAAGTTCTTTCGTATATCTAGGATTCCCAAACTATCACAGGTTTACTTTGAACTAATTCATTTCAACAGAACAAAGCTAATGTCATTCAGGACTAAGATCCATCAAGTTTCTACTTGTTTAATCAGTGCAAGTCTAATATCTGAAGTACAACCACACAGAGGTCATGAACAGATTTCTTCATCTACGCAGTGAAAGAACAAAAAGAATTGAAATTCAAGTCCAGATGTCACCAAACTTGCATGTTTCCACTGACTAAACTATCACAGCATCAGTCAAGTGACATTAAAAACAAGGAAATAAAAAATAGAGTGCAGTATTTTCAGGAACACTCTCTTACATGTTAAATAAGCAGTTATATAGGATACATTAACTAACAAAACTGTGGACTTTCAGAAGTAGTCAGTCATGTTTATATAAGAAAATTCACACAAACGTCAGTCATTCTGACCCAGAAATCTTTGCATCAAACAGCAATGTGACATTTGTTTCTAATAAGCCTGCAACTATTCCCATTTGACTAGATTTCTAAATATTAATTAATTCTCCAGTTCCAAACTGTCAACTATAATGTGATTTATGAAATGCTGTACCTGTAAAATTAGCCTCTTATCTTAGTATAGCAAGGTCTATTGTTAATTTGTTTAGTGCCGAGTGCCTGCAGTACAGTACAAGACAAAGCAGGAGTTTCATGTTGCACAGGACGCAAACAATCCAGCCAGCTACGGACGAGACTTAAAATGCACTGAAAACCCAGCCAATGTTGTTATCCTAGAACTTTAAAAGGGGAACAAGAAAGTTATTTACTAACATGGATTACTTTCACATTTTTAAATCATGACTCAAACTCACAGAGGATACAAAAGTATGACTAATGTTTACTGTCAGAGCATTAAAAGATTAGTTAAACAAATGAAACAGGCAAGAAGAATACATATTGACATTCTCCTGGTGTTTCAAACTAGTAAAGCTTCACAACTGACTTCAGAAGGATGTGAACAACTGCCTTGTGCTTTGGCAGCATCCCATTAAGTCTTTAATAAGAATGAATTACCACCCAAAATTGAAATGCAATGTAACAGCATTCTACTTCTACCACTTAAGAGGTAAGAATTTAATCTTCCCTCCTAATATACGTTTGGATAGGTACAAATCTATTAACCCCTTCTTTGAAAAAGTGATTGATTCTTTCGTCACAATGAAAGCATGCAGAGACAGCTGGGCATATCTTTACAGCTGAAGTTATTAGCAGTACTATAGGTACATTAATTTTTCACTGCAAGACAACCCATAGGTGAGAAGAAATAACCTTCTGACCACAAAAACCTAAAAAATGTATTTAGAAGCTTAACTACAGCACCTCACTTTGACTTAAAAAAAAATGCTCACTTCACCTCCCACTAGGTAACGTGCAAACAAAAATTTGTTAAAAGGTAAATATAAACATCCACATACATAAGGAGAAGCTTGACGAGTCATGCTGTGTATCAAAGCCAGCTTCAGGCACTAACAAAGTGGCAGCAATGGGCAGTGCACCAGACAAAGAGTATGGTCTAGCAATCATATGATGCCAGTATTATGCTTGATACCACTTACCCACTTCATAGCATCCTACTCCTTTAGGGACAAGCCTGAACTTCATAAAAACTCTTTCCCATTTGGCCAGAATGGAGAGCGCCGCTAACAAACAGCAAGTATCGCAAACCATAGTCACACAACCTTCTGACTATTTTGGTACTTTTCAAACTGTGTTTGAAATGCAGCACGGTGGTATTGTATTTCTACAGCAGTACTGTCACGGTATCTACAACTATCTATAGGTTTCACAAGGGTGCATAACAACCCTGCGAAATATCAGGGAAGAAGCACCACCTTTGCCTATATGCCCACATCCTGGAGATGTTGGGGTTGCAGCTGAGGGAGGAATCAGAACGGAGACAAGAGCAGCCAGTGCTGGCTAGGGGTTGCATTTCAGGTTTCAGTGTCACTGCCTTCCCCAGTTCTTCCATCGCCAGCAGCAGCAAGAATAGGTGATATTTAGGGTTTTTATCCAACCGTCTTTCTGACTGGCTAGACATTAGCCAAGGAGACACAGGAACTCGAGTATGCTGCTGGTTACAGTGACTAAACAGGATGCAGTACTACGGGACAGGACCAGACTGAAGGAAAGGATCCCTTTTTTTCTCCCACCCATCTAATACGGAGGTACAGGAACTGTTCACCTGTCTCCCAAGGTTCCCTCTCATCCTCCCTCATCCTTTTGAGGCAAGTCAATTTGAGACAGACCTGAGAAGAATAAAGAACAAGACTATGTGAAGCACATACCTAATTAAGAACTCAGCTTGAAAGACTGAGATGAATATTCAGGTTCTCGGTCCATGTTGTGAAGAAGATACACACTTGCGAAGGTTCAGCAGAGAAGAACTCTTGAGGACCTGACTACACCAGTTAAGAGTTGACTTTTCTTATTTTAGCTGACATTCTAGGAGGAAAAGTGATGCTCTGCTGTTCTCCTCGCCTCTTTGTCAGGTCTGTAGTTTGAACTGTCTCCACCTCTGAGCTAAGCTTTAAAGGAATCAAACAACCCTAAGTCTTTGCACATTTCAGAATTTTAAGTCCCAACCACCAAATTAGGCTGGTATCGTAGTTTGAACCTTTTGGGGGTGCTCTAATGATCACAAAAGCACTCTATGCATGGTACTATTAATTTTGTAGCAGTATTAGAGATAGCTATATTGATTGGTCCAGTAGGAAATTGAAGATGAGTTAATAAAGATATGGTTCTCATTTTCAAAGCATATTTCAATTTCAGCATAGAACAGAGCTCAAGCAGTAACAGCAAAGTAACTGAGCATAGGCATAATTTTTTTATTAGTAGCAATATTAATCTGGAAAGCTTAACTAGGCAACTTCCAAAATAAAGCCTGTAAAGTTTTCAGTTATTTGTTATGTATTGTTAACACTTAATCTTAACTATCTGTTCATGCTTGGGTTTGATTTTTATTCCACCCTATGAACTGCTTTTTTGATGACACCAGGTAAAGTTGTAAGATTATTAGTTAATCCTATTCACAGCGATCACTTGCTTTACCCAGGAGCTATAGAATTCTCCAGCACTTCCCAGCAACAATTACTGCTATATTTATAAGGAGACATCTTTGGCTTTGACGTTCCTAAGTTTAGTATTTCCTTGACAAAAGTACTATTTAAGATGAATATACAAATAAAATTCAGCCTACTAAGAAAAGTAAGAACATACAGGAAAAGAGCACATGTACAGCAATGCAGTTACTTCATCCAGATCTTAACAACATTTAAGGCAAATTACACTGATGGCAATGGAATTCATCTGACCCTCCCATTACAACAGAGCACAAGATCGGATCATTGTTTCTTGTGGGAATGTTATTGACTGTTTAAAACCCTATCAATTTCATGCTACTACTGCCCCATCATGTAGATTTTTTATCTGGCATTTTATAGCCATCTGAGAATATATAATTTCCTTACTAGCAGAATCTGTTGAAAATTTTCTAAGTCTGCAATTATAAAGGCTTCTGTGCTCTAAAAGTCTTCAGCTGCAGATGCACAAAATTTTCACATCTGCAGATTTGGAAAAATAACATGATACAAACCAACTGTGAACATTACAAGCTATCTGAGCAATTCTAGGAGTCAGTTTTTAATGCAAATGTAGACTAAAGAATCAATTCTGCCATACAGCATCTAATTAGAGATGGCAAGTCTAGATTCTTGAAAAAGATAGTCACAGATTGGCTCCATATCTGATATATTCTTTGTATCCAAAGGAAGAATTTATTCAGTGCAACGCTTTTATGGGAAATCTGACAAGAAAGTTCAGCAACTTCCACTGAAATGAAGAAACACAGTATTCCATACTAAATTTTAAAACACCTGCTCGCCTACATATTATATTACAGGCATAACATCCTGAAAGACTTATTCTGAAGTCTGTATCTACGAATAAGCAATTACCACAATGAGTTTTGCATACGGTTTTGAAAATGGAAGTACAGTACCCCATCAATCACATAATGAATTCAATGCACTACAGCAGTATTTCTCATCATGAAAATGCTTACTTGTGTTGAGTTTAAAGCCTTGGAAAAGAATGTATGGAGTTTAAGCCAGTGTCAACTAATCAAGATCAGAATTTTGCACCAGCAACACCTGTAGGCAAAAGTACTTATGACAGGTAAAGAACCTTTCCTAGCACCCACAACCCAAAACCAAGGTGTTACAGACCTCACAGTAAGAATGGAGAAAACATACACTGAGCTCTACATGTGTAAGAACCAGCAAGACAGAAGGTGGTCCTCCATTTACCTGAGCCAAAACTGACATAACTCTACAGAATAGAAGAGCAACCAGGCAATTTTATTTCAGAAGAATTTCATGTTCCTTTCTTTTTAACTTAAGCTGATGTCAGCAGAATGGTTTTATTAGGTCTTAAATCTAATACAAACATAAAGATACACTGCATGAATTGTCCCTAATTAGAACATTTATATATAATCAAGTACTTCTGTGTCCACAAATCTCTTTTCTGGAATTTCTCTAGATGCACACATACCACAGTTATGTGGAAGATGTTATCACTTTTGTGATGGGTTGACCCTGGCTGGACACCAGGTGCCCACCAAAGCTGCTTTATCGCTCCCCTTCCTCAGCCAGACAGGGGAGAGCAAAATATAATGAACAGCTCATGGGTCAAGATAAGAACAGGGCGAGATCAATCACCTATTACTGTCACAGGCAAAACAGACTTGACCCGGGGAAATAAGTTTAAACTATTACCAATCAAATCAGAGTAGGCTAATAAGAATGAGAAATAAAAACCAGATCTTAAAAACACCTTCCCCCCACCCCTCATTTCTTCCCAGGCCCAACTTTACTCCTGCTTTTCTCTACCTCCTCCCCGCAAGCGGCACAAGGGGACAGGGAATGGAGGATGTGGTCAGTTCATCGCACCTTATTTCTGCTGCTCCTTCCTCCTCAGGGGGAGGACTCCTCACACTCTTCCCCTGCTCCAGCGTGGGCTCCCTCCCACGGGAGACAGTCCTCCATGAACTTCTCCAACGTGAGTCCTTCCCACGGGCTACAGTTCTTCAGGAACTGCTCCAGCGTGGGTCCCCCACAGGGCCACAAGTCCTGCCAGGAGCCTGCTCCAGCGTGGGCTTCCCACAGGGTCACAGCCTCCTTCGGGCACATCCTCCTGCTCTGCCATGGGGTCCTCCACAGGCTGCAGGCGGATATCTGCTCCACCATTAACCTCCGTGGGCTGTGAAAGGACAGCCTGGCTCACCATGGTCTTCACCATGGGCTGCAGGGGAATCTCTGCTCTGGCACCTGGAGCACCTCCTCCCCCAACTTGACTGACCTTCATGTCTGCAGGGTTGTTTCTGATGTATTCTCACTCCTCTCTCCTGCTGCAGTGGCTGTTGTGCAGGGTTTCTTTTTTCCCCCCTTCTTAAATATATTATCACAGAGGTGCTACCACCATTGCTGATGGGCTCGGCCTTTGACCAGCAGTGGGTCCATCTTGGAGCCGGCTGGCACTGATTCTGTTGGATACAGGGGAAGCTTCCAGCAGCTTCTCACAGAAGCCACCCCTGTAGCCTGCCCAATACCAAAACTTTGCCAGAAAAATCCAGTACAACTTTGCACACTCAGTTGGAGCTTCTGCACCTTACTGGAGAACACACACCCAGGAGTCATGAACACATTAACTCTACCCAGTCTTTCACAAGAGACATGGAACATGTTTGCACAGCCCTTACTAAAGCTGATTGAAAATGACAATCATTAATTCAAGTCCACCAGAAATTAAAAATAAAAGCTTTGGCTGATGGAGAGTATTGTCCTAATTCTGTAATTTTTAGGGGGTTCAATATGAAATTTTTGATACTTTAGTGTTTATTATCTCAAAATATATGGATATGTAACTACTCTTTGTATTCCGAGATAAGCGTCAACTAATATCAAGTATTTGGTGAAAGCTCCCAAGAGTGCCCTATGCTTGGAGAGGCCCAACTGATCTTTAGGGGTTTTGCTGCAAGTAGGGCCATTTGAAAAAAGAAATGCACATCCTGCAAGTTGACTGTCAACCAGAAGTCTAATGTTTGATAAGAGAATTGGCAGCAGTACTATCATTCTGAGTTTCCTCAGGTTCAAAATTGGTCACGATCCTGCTTTTGATTTCAGATTTCCTAATTCTTAACAAACACACTCACTCAGAAAAATGTGGTGAAGACTCCTTTCTTATATGAAGGACAGTTAGTATGCTGAAGTAATAAAATGGCAGGAAGTTCTGCAGTGATGCGGCTACCTAACTTCAGAAAAGATGGAAAGTCTGAGTCAAAGGAGGGAAAAGTTTCTGTTCCTGGAATCCGGCTGAGCAATGAAACTCCTCCTGTTTGTAATACCATAAGAATAATCCCTGATGGGGAAGAACAGTAGAAAGCCCAGGCAGAAAAAAAATAAAAGCTGGATGGCACAACCAGAAGGGCACCAATTTTTTCGGGTCCAACATTCAACCATGCTCAACAGAAATACTGAAGAATACCAGAATGGTTACAGAATAACCATTAAGAATATGAGAATGTCCCCAATGTGTTTAAGAAGGATTACAGCATTCCTACTGCCACTACTTCGCATGGTATTTTCACTGCCTGCAATAAGATGTCACGCTTAGCAAGTGCTAAAATCAGGAACTGCGTGCTGCCAGTAGTTTAATGATATTAAATTCTACAGGGAGCATACAGTCACTCTAACTTCTTCAGAGAGCCCAGGGCATCTTCAATATTTTTTCTGAAGAGCTGCAAGCTTTTTAAAGCATTCCATGACCACAGTTTATACTTTTCACACAATTTACCACATACGAAGCAACGATATGCTTCCCATCATCATTGCAGTGGGCGTGTATCTCCCTACAGTTTTAGACACTTCCTCTGATGCCTGTTAGGCCTTTTCATGACTTTTTTCTGTCTTACTTTTGAACTATTCCATGTCTCAAGGCAAATTATTAAGAAAAGAGTTAGTTTTATAAATACTAAAAGACATACTTTGCCAGTGAAGTCTGCCATTCATAACATTTAACATCATTTTAGACCTCAGAAGAAAGTGATAATGCCATTTTTTCTTGGGACAGTCAAAATTCCCAAGAGGGTTCAATGGTAAGATGCAAACAGAATAATTTGAAATTCCTACAGGGGAAAACTGAACGCTCATTTTCTTCTCTACAGGACATACACTTCACTGCAGATACTACACTATGACTGGCATCAATACTGATGGCAATGTTGGTTCCATATCTTTTGACAGCATCAGCTTCTTGAGAGGCAGCACTTCTCTGCTCAATCCCCAGTATTAACTACCACAAACTCAGAAGGCCCTGTAGTGCTACGTCTGTTTTTTTCTGAGTGCTATTGGGCTACTCTGTGCTGCGTTAGCCTTGCGTCTTGCAACACTGAAGGCTTTGCACCTAATTCAAGAATATGTTCAAGGATGTTTCTTCCGGATGAAACAGATTCATGCTATACTTGTTTTTAACATGAAGGAGGCAGCTTAACTTCAGGACCTTCTAAGTTAAAGGCTGGTACGTGAGGATCGGGTCGGCAGAAAAGAATTCAAAAGGCAATTAGCTGAATAATATATTTTAAGCAGAAAAATATTCTTTCCGTAACCAATGTGATACTAGAAATCAATGGACTGAACACGACCACTTCATAAGAAGTGACTGCGAACAGTGGACAGCTAGCTTCCAAGCCACTTTTTTCACAGTCTTCTACTATAGAAGAAAGCAACCTGTAACACCTAAACAACTACAGATTATTAAAATGATCTCAAACATGCTACCTGCTATACTGTAGCAAGACCTAATATGTACTCAGAAAGGAATGCTAATTTTTTGTAATAGTCTGAGTAAAATAAAGGACATTTCTTATTCATTGTGGGTACTTTAATTATATTTTAACTATTTGGGATTATGTGACACAGTCATTATCTCTATTACATAATAAAGTCATCTGTATGCTACAATGCAGTGGCAACTATGGAAGTACTACCTACACCAAAATGCAGTTGAACCAACTTCACAATCACTTCCCATTAAGTGAAATTTAAGGAATCAGTCTGGATGCAAGGTGGCCTGCCAGACCATTTCTACCCTGTAAAATACAAGACATGGTAAAAGGTAAACAGGACCCTGAGAAAGGCCCTAGATCCCCAACGTCCCATATGCAATGACAATCTTATTTCTGGCAGAACATTTAAACCGTTACAGCACCATAGAAGAGCTGTAGCAGAAACTATTGTGTTCACCCCTAATAACCAACAGCCTGTTGCTTGAACTTTGTGTCATGAGAAAGAGTAAGTCCAACTGGAATTGGACATTAGATATCAAACCACTCTGTACAGATTATGTCAACACAGCTTTTTGTTAGCTCACAGAAATTAAAAGAATCTAGTGTTGTGGTTGCATGTCAGCAGTCTAAGTCAGTTCAGCAAGTTAAAATAAGGCAGTGTTTCGTCCAATATTCCTTAAATATTTGCTCTTTAGTACATCTCTTAATGCACCTGTTATTCTTCCTCCTGCAACTAGCTCTCAGTTACCCGAATTCTCTGACTATGCTTTCTTTCACTTGTCCTTTCTATATGTAGATTATGTTTAGTCCAAGAAGCTAGAACTCTCATAGTGCACCTGTTCAGCTCCATCTGTTGCAATATTGACTTACCAACTTTTTACTACAATGAATGCTGAAAAAATAAAAATTAATGTTTCAGAGTAGATAATACAAAGCATCATCAGAGCAGAAATAGTCAGTCTAACTTGAACAATTTCTGTCCAGTGATTGGGGCCAGGTTAAAGACCTAATTTTATCTAACTTAAATATGTCTGCTCAAATTCTGCTTAACCCTTCAGTAATCTGGCACAAATAGACATAAATATTGCATTCATCAGGCACGTAGCACGGATCAGGCAATTTTACACTGTGGGTATGTACATATATAGATACCTGCAGAACAAACCAAAAAATATGCCCTGGGTTTCCAGAAACCCAGAGATAGACCTCATTATGCCCTGCTCAAATAAAGCTGAAAAGAAAAAGGCATGAATATAGCCCAAAGAGATTCACAACGCCAGAATGCTTTGTACTGAATTACACACTCACCCAAACTTAACTGTGGTGGTTATCCTTCAACTGAGCTTTGCTAGTGAAAAGGAGTGCAGAGGCATTCCTAATCCAATTCTGTGCCCACAACAGACAAATTAGCTTGAATCACAGCTAAAAAGCAAACCACTCCAAAGATGATCTATACTATTTCACCTGATTTTTTTCTGAAGCAGATTAGGAGTACTCACATGATCTATTAATACAGTCCAACAGAAGGGATGGTGGCCTCCAGCTGAGGGCAGAAAGACTTCCAGCTGTTTGCAAAGTGACTGCATATTCTCACACTGGAGGAAACTGATGTGGGAATAGGATATCACCAATAAAATAAACAAAGACCAGGAAAGTAGATGACAACAGAAAATGGTCTTCATCCCTCCCTACAATATGCAGACTGGAGTTTATCTTTCTAACTATATTTTGCATTCTTGATCCACTTTCAATGTCTGATTTATTTTGAAATAAGTACGGCATGCAAACTGATTTTAAATTTATCCACTACATTAATTCTATATTTTTCATACTGTTTCATGTAAGTCTAAATAAAAAATTAAATGCAATTTTTCAATTAATTTAATTCAACCTGTTAAGAATTGTACTTAATGGTTACCAATATTTCTTTAAAGACTATGCACAAGAAACACAGAAGTGTAAAAACAAAACATTTGCTTATTATTACGTATCCTCACAGAAACTCTACAGATTAAGTGTACTGCAGTGACTACAGTGCTCAGCGTTCAAGACAGTATTTATAATTAATATTAAATTCCTGCCAGGTACAATGTGAAATTAAAGTTACGTTTGTTTTCTCATTACATGGTGGAATTTCTAGTATCGCTTAGTCTTACTATATTGTAGCCATCAAACTATTTCACTGTGCTCCTCTGTCACTTTAGTAAAATTCAATTCATGTTTAGAAGTGACCTTAAAAGGGGCTTTCAAAAAAAGAAAATACAATAAAAATGTAGAGGTGGGGGAAAACGCTGTTAAGATGAGCTAGGCTTAATATTACACGCATATGCTTTGAAGCTGTGATGCCTTTCTACCACAAATGCTATTATGGAAATATTCATAGACTACACCCACCATTGCCCCATCTATCATATGTCCAGGAGTATGTCTTTTCCAAAACACATCACCTCCTTGACCAGCTGGCTACATTCGTATACAGTTTGGTAGCTACAGCCCTTCTGTCTTATATTAATGAAGAGTAAAGGGAATGAGTTTAATTTCTAATGCCATTTTATTAAATAACAAGTACTGACTTGAGGTACCATGCCTTCCCCTTCTCCCGCATTGCCACATAAAATGGGGTAAGGTAAAATGCATATCTGTCTGCCCATGAAAAGGAATGGGGAAAGGAAGATACTAAAGCAAGAGCATCAGTTGCAGTTCAGGCAGGGCTGAAAAGGTGTATTGCAGGGGGTATGTGAGAGTTGTTGGGAAGGACCTAGCAGAAGTTCTCAAGGGATAGTTCTTCGGTCACATAATCCTAAATCTTCTCTCTCTTCGCTCTCCAGACATGAATTAAATCGGCCTGTTCCAGGACCTTTCACACTTCAATCCCCACTAGACTGTATGCCCTCTCAACTCTCCACAAATGTGGATTTAAACTAGAAAACTAGAGTTAGCCTTCCTGATTCAGAAAAGGGATTTGGCTCTAGATCCCAAACATCCCATATAACCATTTAAGCAATGACAATCTTATTTCTGGTGGGACTTCTAAACAGTTACAGCACAGTAGAAGAGCTTTAGCAGAAACTATTGATATGTTCACCCCTCAATAACCCATGGCCTGTTGATCAGAGAACTCATGGATACTTGAGATTGGATCAAGGTTCAAGATGTGCCAACACAGTAGCTCACTGCCACTGGAAAAGGGGAGTTTCCCTCCCCCTGCATCCAGCTGCAGATCCTGACACCTGCCCTTACCAGATTTCTGCAAGTTGCCTTAACTTGTTACACAGCGGAAGACTATCCCAGGAAACGTCCAACAGATAATGGGAAATTCAGGAGGACTGCTCTGCTTGATTAGATACAAATAAGGCCAATGAATACAAGGCGAAGACAAGCTTAGCAGCACCTTGTCATATTGTAGGTATTCAGAGTCAGGTTTTACACAAAACACTCTGAACCACCATTTTATCAGCCACAGCAGCTTTCTGGACTCTCCTGAAGGAACCTTTGGAATCATCTTCCATGTGGTTTCGAATGAGCAAATGATATCCACAGGTACTCCAGCACAGCTTATTAGATACTGAGATAGAAGACAACACTGCTTAACTTCCCCAGTAAAAGTACCATTCAACTAACATTTAAAGCTGTTTTCTGGCTTTTTCTTCTTGAAGATAGCCCTGAAAGAAGACAGCAGATGGCACTGTATGGAACGTACTATGAAAAAGCAAAACCAGCAAAACCACAGTGTGCATAGGTAAGAATGTTGTGTTGAAACTAGAGTACGATGGAAGCATAAGGAAAAAGGGACCCTGAAGTTGAACTTACTAAAGCAAAAGCTAGAAAATAAAGTTCAGTGATGAAACAATTACAAGCATGACATATTTGACACAGAACATATCATCCAGTCTTCTCCCAAGCAAAACTTGGGCTTTACTGTGGGAGGGTGGGGAGAGTGTTGGTGAAGTAGTGGTGGATTACAAAATTAAAGCACTAAAAATTCCTTGGCTCCTGAACATGTTTAGCCATAGGAGAAAAATTACATTTGTCATACTAGCTGACCTGAGACATCACAAATTAAGATACTGTTGCAAATGTTTAAGGTAGTCTCTCCAGTGTCAAAATCCATTTTCTATTTGGCAAATGAAAGATTAAAACTGTTACAGAGTAAAATGAATTGTGAGACATATGGAATAGTTTTTCAATATTACTTCAGACATTTGACATTAGATAAATCATTCTAGTCACCTGTATAAGATAAAATAGTCAAAACACAGTAGCATTACACAGCTTCTTGGAAAACTCAAAACTGCACTGGCTTTCATGACTCTTGTTCTACAGTAAAGCCAGCCAAAAAGACGCCCATTTGCTTCCATTGTTAACAACAATATAATTTTGTTTCACTGACTTTCTAAATTAGAAAAATAGCAACTTTAAGGCATTTTATCTATTGCCAGAGAAAGGATTGAAGGCATTTTAAAGGCCTTTAACACCCAAGTGAAAATCTTTAAATATTTCAACCATGAACATGAAACTGCCTTTTTTTCAAGTTATGCATTCCAAACTATTTATTAAATCCTAAGTTGTTCAACTGAACTTTTAAATGCTGTTTGGGATAAGTTTAGACTAGGAAGGAAGCACATTTGACATATGCAATAGATTACAGGAAAAAAAGACTGGATAAACATAAAGAAAAGTATTCAGGACATGTAGGTTTGTTTTATTATGTTTTGCTTCTGCATTAAGAAAATGCATTGCTGTAGTTTCAAATCCTCTGGCTATAGCACACAAGTATTCCGTTCAACACGTGGTCTTCCCAGTCAGCTGCATCCTCAAACAGGTGCTTTCCATACCTAGACTCCTTGAAATATACATCTATTGGGAAGATTGAAATAAAAATAAATAGAATCACACTCCTTGGAGTTAAAGAAGTTGGCTACCATTTTTAGTACAAAAACTGCAAAAAATGAATGCAGAGACTGAAAAAAAAAAAAGCAAAGAACTCACAAAATGTAGGCTGCCAGCCACGTGTGCTAGAACAGTTTAAAATGACATAATTACACACTGTTTTTCCCTTCTGCAAAATCCATTTACCATTCAACAAACACAATAGATGGTGCCCGTGCATACAGTGAGCCACTCTTTTTAAATAAATGTAAATAATACTGTGTAAAACAGTCTAGAACATAATAGCAATTGCATTAAGAACACCACCAAAAATCAATCAAACCAAAATCACATCATCAGTTGCAATGTAGTTTGCCAAGGGTTTTTTTCTGTTTGTTTTAATTGAGGAAAGTTTTGAAAAGGTGTTTTGCAATTCTGTCTTCATGGATTATCAGCTGAACAGAACTCTAACATGCTCTTTGCCTAACAAACTAACATAACCCATATAAATCAATTGCCATAGAAAACAGTATGATAAGCAGTGCAACACCCAGAAATAATTATGATTACAGTCCACATACCCCAGTCATTTACATTAGACGGGCCCTTTAACAAGTACCGTATGATACTGGACTTGGGTCTCCCATAGCAGACAGACATTTTAAATACCGTTTCCTGCTCTTACAAGAACTCATGGACAAACACTCAGCTATTCCTTGTTTAAAATAGATCATTTGTTTTTCTAAAGCACAGGGATATTGCCTCCCTTAATAGCAAGAACTTTTGAAGTACAAGAAGCACTTAATTCTCCATATGCCAAAGGAGCTTTTACCCTGGGAAAGCAGCAGTTAGTTGAGAAATACAGAAGCTGATCTATTTTGTTTGTATCTATATCCTTAAATTCATTCCTCAGGCTGCTTCAACTTATGTAAGGTGTGGTGCAGCATTAGGGTCAATTTCATGGTATTTCTCAAGCCCAGACCTACCGGCTACCCACATTAAAAATACCTCAGCTTGATTCCCAGCAACAGCCCAGATAAAGATCACAAGCTCTGCTCGGCTACAGGGCCGGAAATGAGGTCTGTCGGTTGGACATACTACAAAATTTACTGCAGACGTAAAGCACAGAAAGACTATAGCAATACTTGTCCTTATACTTGTCCTAAGTTCACTTTTTTTCTCCAAGCAAGTAGTAAGACTGATGGTTAGAAGAAGTTTTGCTAAGGGAGTTAATAATAAAAAAACATCTGCACATGTCTTGCTACAGGGTACAGGCTCCACAGGCTCCAAAAGCAGCAGCTTTAATGGCTCTGCTAAGTAGAAAGCAGCCCTCAGGATTAACCCTAAATGTCAGTACAAATATACCTCAAAGGGCTTGCAAGAATGGAATTTTTAAAAATTAAGGAGGAAACTCTGCAGCACATGCACAGATAGACATTAAACGGGAAATAACCTGACTGAATCAGAAGAGATCCTTGTGGAACAGCAAAGACACCTCTCTAATCCCAGCCTACCCTCCACCTAATTTAAAAACTATTAGTACCTATAGGATTTTGAGTTCTCCTGCTAGCTTTACTGTCCAAAATTTTTATTCTTCCCCTCCCCCACCAGTTCAACACGAGACAGATTTAAAAACATGAGTATTAGGATGACAGGCTGCCAAAACCAGAGACTATTAGAGAGAGAATTACGATAGGAAGCAAAAGGTAGCCTTTATAAACCACCCTAACCCTATGTAATCAAATAAAATTTCTGTTTAAAAAACAGATCATATTAAGCTGCTCAAATAATAGGATATGTGCCAAGAAAAGTCCATTCAAGGATTTTCATCACAGCATTTGCTCTAGCTAGTCAAGTGTTTGTAAGTATTTGCTGAAGACCATTTAAAAAAGAATCATGGCATTAAAACCTAAACCTGCCAGTTCAGTTCAACCCAGCCTACATAAAACATTCTGATACATTTTCCTTTGAGTTTCATTCGGCTGTCCACAAACCAATAAAAGGGTCAACACTTTGCAAGCATTGTCTCACCTCCTATGTTTTCCAAAAGATGACTGTAGGGATAGTCTCTGTACTCAACCATACTCTGCATGTGTTTTATGAACACTGCCCCTCCAACCCTCTCATGCATAATCCCATTACTGCACCCACACGAAGCCTGATGAGGTTTTCACCCCAACCGGAAGTTGTGCAAGTGAGGAAAGAAACACTACCTGCTAAGTAAAGATGGTAGAAAACAATAGTAGAGATGGAGCAGAGGTTTGATTCTTACATGAATGTTATTTTATGAAGCCACATGGTGAACTGCTTTTCAGCCGCATCACTAACTGATCAGATCTAGCCTGAGGTCTCCCCACTCACAAAGCATAGCCTCTTCTATGCCTTCAACTCCGTTCAATGTTCTTTTTCCAGACTGTCCTCCTTCCATTAAATTTCTAATATTTATCTACTTTTGCAATTTCCTAAGCAGCAGAAAAGTTCAGGACAGTCAACTGCACATTTTCTTGACCGTTAACACCATATCAACCTTCTAGAAAAATTTACTTGGCTTCAAAAGAGCACCCTCCAAGTACCTAAACAAGAAAAGGCTCAAGTCCCTGGACATACAGGATTTATTATTTTATAATCCAGAAACCCTAAAAGCCAGACACTGACCTGTGCCAACTGAGTTTCTCAACTCATGTCATATTGCAATAGAAATGATCAATAAAGATGCCTGATATGGATCTTCCTCATTAGAAAGGGGGGAAAAGGAAGATACCTGGCAGGCTATTCTGCAAGAACATAAAAAACTCTGAACTTGCCCCTCGTGAAGATAAAAGCTCCGCTAACTCAGAGTTGGAGACTATGCTAGAATGTTTTTCCTACTAAAATAAATTTTTTTTTTATATAAAATAAAACAAAGGAGTTTGAGGTACCTGGCTACCTGAAATCCTGCAAAAATTATTAGTATTACTAGAGTGTAAACAACTTTCATAATTCAAAAGTGATATGTCTGTATCTTACATTTAGGAAAAAAGTCACAAAATACTTACTCCAACTGCTCATTAACAGTAAGTATACAATCTTTTAAAATATATTTCTACAAAATAAATAGAATACTTCTCACTTCATAGAATCAAAAAGCTTGTGAACGAAGATACTGTAGTAAGTTTTTAATATGAACCTCATGACATTTGCAACATCTCAAAATCAATCCAAAGTGATTATATTCAAACTGGACTGGAATCAAATGCTTTCCCAAGGTCTGGAAGTGGTCAAAGATTATAAACGAAGGGAAGCATTTGGGAAAAGAATCCCAAAGTGATTGGGAAGTGTTTCCTAAACAGATCCACATTCATGTACTTACCTTAAACAAGATTATGCAATGGGCTGAAAACCTCCAGAAAGGCAGTCATTTGGAGATGACAGTGGCTGCTACCCCTCAAGAATACATTTACTATGCAATCTGCTGCCTCTTTGCCCAGCAATAAGAGTCACTAGCAGGCAAGCAATGGCAAGATGAATTATCTGGGTGGGTCCCATCTGCCCACAGCCTACCGACTGAGCACTGTTAATCGAGAATACTATAATCCTCTTTATATGAAATTTTTTCCCCCTTATGAACACCAGCTTAAGGTCCTTTCATTCCCGGCTATATACTCCTCCTTTTGTCACTCTTGTTCCTCCAGTGTCTTAACATGCTCTGTTTTTATATGTATACATGTCTCCGCTCAATCCCAGTTTGCCCTCTAAATCAGTTGCTATTTACATTCCCTCCCAACATTCATATTCTTCCTCAAAAATAAGAAACTAAACTGCAATATAAAAACTAGTGGTGGGCAGGCTCAGGGAACTAAAATGTTAGAGTATTTTGACAATTTACCTCAGTGTATCAACTCACTGTGAGTGCTTTAGAGCAAACAAAGCAGAAAGCAGGACTGCCCAGTGGGTGACAGAGGAGAACTACTCCAAAAGGCAACCATCGGATCAGCTAACTACAACACAAACCCACAACCTTACTCTCTCCCAACGAAATCAATACATTTATACAGCCTCCAGTGTTCAATCAATTTCATACACCACTTCTAACGTTCACTTGAGTCACACTTTGCATTTTAATGAAGCTTTCACATCATATTTATAGGTGTTAATTTAAGTTTTCATTAATAAAAAAGTTCGTAACAGCTCAAGAATCCATCTACAAACATGATTTGAACTTAGTAAAACCTGCCTTTTTGGCTGTGCTCAAGATAAAATCCTAACTTCCTTTAACTTGTCTGCCTCTGGAATGCAAGCAGTGACACTGACCTTATGCTTATTTTCACCAGTTCATCCCCGTTCACCAAAGTCCACTAATGGTAGATGATGGTATCAGTGGTGAGAAAGCGGATTGCTATCATATATATAAGCCATGCTTCCCACTAGCACAATTATGTTACCTCAGTGAGGTATGATAAACATTGGTCAACCTGATGACAGTTAAAAAGCTGGTGGTTTGAGCGATCAATGATGCTGGTTCAGAAGAGGCAAAGACGTATATGAGATTGTGGTAGCGGTGTTCAGTACCAGGAACCAGCAGCACAGTAGGAGACAGCATTCCTGGCAGAAGTGTGTAGGCAAATGTCACAGTCAAAGATCGCACTGGTGCTCCATCCTGCACGTGCGAACTGGTACGGACAGGGTCTCATGCTCAGACACATGAGCTTCTGCATTCCAGCTTAAGCCAGCTCTTCCACTCCTCAGGTAACTGGTCTTAACCTGGTGTTTAGCAAGCTGTTAAAATTCTCAGGGAAAGACAAAAGTTTGATCTAATGTCACGGGATACGATTAATGATTCAGATACAGTTCTCACACGTGTGACTTAATCTGAGAACTGTGCAAACAGAATGAATGTTACTATTTTGATAGTGCTCCCTGAAGACTACTGATATACCAAAGGTTGTTACTGTTTTAGTTAGTAGCAGTATCAGGATGCAACGATCTTGCTAGATCTATCTACCTTATATGTATACATATATACAAACACATAGATTATTATGTATATATAGGATACGAGCAGCCAAATGCAATAGCATATGGGCATGCTGGAGCTGTACTTTAGACAAACCAGTGCATAGCAAGTAGCCCCTGTTCAAGTACCCCGTGATTTTGGTTGCCTTGGTTCAGCAGCCATGCTGGCATTTAGGGCAACATCGGAGAGAAAGAACGACCTCGCTTGACAACTGAGTTAAACATGCTGTTGTACTTTCACAAAAAGTTTTCACTGCGCACTCATGTGTACGCAGCAGAGAAATTATGCTCTTGGTCCACCCAGCAGCCAAACCAGCCAACAGATGAACTAAATTTCAGACATGAAACCTGTCCATCCCAATGTACCATCACTGTCCATGTTTCAAGTTCTTGACCTGATAAGGAAATCCTGAAGTTAAATGCTGGAGGCCTGTCAATAGCACAGCTTAAAGTCAATGCCGACTGAGTTCATCTATCGGCTCACCTGACCTAGGAGCTGCCAAAAATTACACACATTTTTTGAAGTCCCTGGACCAGCTCAAGTATGGAAAGTAAAGAAGACATGAGAAATAAGTCAAAATAAAGTGTCAAAACTATACCAAAAAGGTATACAGTGAGGAAAAAATCAATAATCCTAGTGATGACAAACAGGTTACAAGTTTGTAAGTGACAGTATGGTGACCTTAAAACACTGGTTTATTTTTTCCTCACACAGGCACTCTATTATAATGGAGATCAAAAGCAAAAGCTGTCCTCTTTCTACTGCCTTGGCCTCTTGTACTACACTTGGGTCATTTCTGGAACAAATGCCAATTGAAGTAAGTCTCAGAGGCTAATTTTACAAAACAAGCAAACCTCCTGCCCCCAAATCAAAATCTAAATTTACTGTCAGAAATGCAGCTTGAAAGGGATGTTGGAAAAAAGTATATTTGATTCAATTGACATGCAGAGAAGCCAAGGCAAATCTCTCTCTTCCCACCCCAGATCTCCTATGTTTCTTATTTCCATACCAGAAAACCAGGTTTCTAAGTAAATGAGAAAGCTTTCTACACCTCAGAGGCAACAATATTTTTCCATAAGAAAGAATAACAGATTTGCCTAATGCTCCTCATTTTATCAAATAGACCTCAGCTTCCTCTCTTGATGACAAAATGAATACTAGAGAACAGGTGACATATCAACACATTGAAGACAGCCTACGCAAGCTTGACAGAAAAAGCCAAAGGAATCAAGAAAACTACGGATCTGTTCCACCAGCAAAGACTATGGCCACTGTCCGGGGGGGGGGGGAGGGGGGGGAATCCAGTTTACCTGAACAAGCTGCTAAAGAAGTGGTTAGAAAAAATAAAAATAGAGCACTGCTTCTAATCTCTTTTCATAAGCTCCTTTTCCGCATTAGATTCAGACTTGTGAGACCCCTACAACTGTGAAAAACCATTTCTACCTAGCTACTCAACAGTATTTAGGAGCAACATCATTTTGCACTCTTTCCACCAGTATTGCTGCTGCAATAAAGTCCTTTGTTTTTCCTCAGTTTCTACCATTTTTGGTTCTCTTTCCTACTAATTAACTTAAGCGCATTTGCCTCTACCATTTCCAGCATGCAGCAACATGACACTGGCATGATTCTTGACATTTCAACCGCTTCTCACAGACCTGCATTAAAATCAATGAGTTTTGTCAACTTCATCAGCTCTCTAATTAGCAAAGGTACATACAGCAGCACAGGCAGCAGTGCCTTCTGTTTGTATGCTCAGGAAGATGACTTTGCATCAACTTACACATTGCTTAAACCCAGAAGTTTATCTTTACAACCCTGCCACGGCTATGAACTTAACTCCCATAGCACCTTTTTTAATGTCCTTCAAGGCTTAACAACAAAAGTTATGCAACTCAACACTGTAATATTTCCAATTTTCCAAGAAGGATGAGCCTTGCTTATAGAAATAAGATAAAGTTGCAAAAAAAAAAAAAGTAGGTTGTAGGCTTAATAAAAAACTTTCCTCCATGATAGAAAGGAAAGTCTTTTTGCTTAAGTTTAGATTAGAAGAACCTGAGAACTACTCCACAGGCTACAACCCTGGCTTCATAGCCTCACTGCAGATGTGTTTAACTATGCTCCCCTCATCGTTAACTTTATTAATTGAAAGTTTGCATTCCTTCCATTCATTTGTGTTTGCAGAAAAACACTTAAATTATGGGCAATTACTGGATGTTTTGAAGATATTTTGAGATATTTGGCTTTCACATCACAAAGCGTGTATTACTTCAGACAGCATTTAAAAACAAAGCAATTCCTTGTTCTCTGTCCACTATTCTGAGCCATGATTTGTGAATGGATTACATTGCGGGGGGGGGGGGGGAGGGGGGGAGCAGGGGGAGAAAAACCAACCAGAAAAGAGGAAGTTGTGCCTTTGAAACTATCAAAGTGGAGTGCATACTTTGCAGATGAGTACAATTTCAGTAACAATTTTAGTTGAAGTTTAACACAGTAACTACTGAGCATTTCAAAACAATGCATCTTCTTCCTTCTTGCGATTAACAATAAGACTCGAGACATAAAATTTTAATTTAAAGCAGAGAATTCATTATCCTAAAGTCATCTGCTGCTTACCCTACTTAAGGTTCTAAAAAAACCATGGATTCCTAGGATGAAGTAGCCGCTAATATAAAAATTCACCGTCACGTTTTTACATTTTAAAAAAACTACCCCTCAAGTCCCGTCATCTTTCACTTTGCCTTGCTGCATGGAACGAGCGCAGCATTTCTTGATCTTACACATAAAATGGTTTCAGTCCCTTCCAACAGGGAAAAAGAACAGACAGCTTCCACAGGAGGGAAAACAATCTTCAGAAAAATCAAGATGCGTGGGAAACAGCAAAAGTCCTTGAGCTCAGAAACGCAGCTTTGAAACACCTGGCAGTAAATCAATGTCACCCATTTCACTGTAATCCCTCAAGTCACTTTTATGAAGATTACTTCCTGCAGCGCATTCCTCGCCCTCCTTCCTCCCCGGCCGACGAGGGCTTTCGGCAAAGACCACTCCGAGAAGCCGCACCGCACATCTGGAGGCCACAACGCCGCGACGGAAGGACCCGGGACCCCCGGTCACCTTCGGCACAACCCTTTCGTTACGACGGCGGTGGCCGGAGCCCCCGGTTGCCGCCCGGCACCCCTCCTCCCCGCAACTTTCCCCGTGCCCCCCCCCCCCCCCCGCCCCGGCAGCAACCCCGCCGGGTCCGGGGCAACAGCCGCCTCAGCGGCCCCGGCCCCGAGGCCGCCGCCGCGCTCGCTCCCTGCCGCCCTGCGGGGCCGCCCCGGCGCTCCCCTTCTCCCCCCGTCACGCCCGTCCCCGCGGACCGCGACCCCCCGCGCTCCCGCCGACCTGCCACAGCATGTCCCGCCCGCACCGCCTCCCTCCTCCCTCCCGCTTCCCTCCGCGGGCGGGCGGGCGGGCGGCCGCGGCTCTCGGCTCCCTCCGCCCGGCGGCCGGGGGAACAGGCAGGGCGCAACTTCGCCAAGTGGCGGAGCGGGGGGCAGGCGGCGGGGGGGGGGGGGGCTCCCGCAGCCGCGGCGGGGGAAGCCCCCTCCCCGTCCCCGACCACCGCCGGGGCGCACGGCGGGCACCCGCCCGTCCGTCCGTCCGTCCGTCCGCCCGAGGCGCGTCCCGTGAGGGGGCGGCTTTCCCGCCTCCCCGTCCCGCCCCGTCCCGTCCGGCAGCGGCGGGGACTCACCAGGGGTCGAACTCGTGGATGATGCTCTCGAAGCGGATGACGGCGAAGAGCCGGGAGCTGAAGCCGGCCAGCCAGGCCAGGAAGAGGATGGTGAAGGAGAGGAGCGACTGCCAGCCCGCCGGCTGCGACAGGCCCCCCGACAGGCCGCCTCCGCCCGCCGGGGGGCCGCCGCCAGCCGCCGCCGCCCCGCCGCCGCCCCCCGCCCCGGCGCGGCTGTTGAGCGGCGCCACGGAGTTGGCGGCGGGTTTGTGCTTGTTGTCGGGGGCCGAGTGCTCCGCCATGTTGTACCCGGGGCTCCCTCGCAGCCTCTCCGCCTGGCGCGTGCGGGGAGGAGGCGGAGGAGGGGCGGGTGGGGGGAGGGAGGGAGGGAGGGCAGGGGGAGGGAGGCTCGGCGGGGGAGGGGCGGAGCCCGCCCGCTCCCTCAGCGCTCCTCGCTCGCTCGCTCGCTCGCTCGCTCGCTCGCTCGCTCGCTCACTGACTCGCCCCGCCGCCGCCGCCGCCGCCGCGCTCAGCCGGGCTCCGCCTCCCGCCGCCGCCGCCGTCACCATCCCAGTGCGGCGCGAGGCGGGCGGGCGGGGCGGGGGGAGGTGGTGCCGGCGGTGCCGGCGCGGCGCGCGAGCCCGGGGGCGGGGCCAGCGACGGAGAGGGGGAGGAGCCGAGAAGCCGAGGGCCGGGCTCGAGGCGGGGGGAGGGGCCGGCGGCCCCGCGCGAGCGCAGGCTCGGGGCAGAGCCGGGGGGGCCGCTTGCGCGCGACCAGCGCCAGGGGTGTGCGCGCGCGGGCCAGGGCCCAGGCGGGAGGGTGGGAGAGGGGGCGGGCGGGCGCGTGGCCGAGGTCATGGCGAGCGCGCGGTTTGACATTGCC